>OX392420.1:6749554-8061173 GCA_947623395.1 Synanthedon tipuliformis
CCTGCAGCGACTGGTCGGCGCGATATCGCAGCAACAAACACACCTAACACAAATTAAATCACAAATAAACTTCTTGAAAACTCCATCGAAAAGGCCCACGTTACGATCAAATAGAATAAAATTTGTTCTCGACATATCGCAATGCCTAGATTGCAACACATGTACACGGTAGCGAAGTTTGTCTGCAGTTGTTTGGATTGAAAGATATCGAGAGTGAGAGAGAGAGAGAGAGAGAGAGAGTAAGAGAGAGAAAGAGAGAGAGATCACAATTTTTATTATGTCCTTGTTGAAGGTTTTGGTCGTGTAGTGGTTAATGTCTTGTCGGGATCTCGTTCTGTCAAGGCTTTATAGATCACAATATGTACATTATTATTTATGGTAATTGATTTGCCTAAAATAGTATCCCCTTGCCTTAGACGAACCGAGTCCAATACAATGTGATTTATAGAATAAAATCTCACCTGCGCGGTGTGTCCCGCCTCAGTGGCGAGATGAAGAGGAGTCTTTCCGTCTTCGTCTTGCACGTTCAGTTTGCTGCCGTTCAATAACAGGAACGAGCACGCCATCACAGATCCCTGCAATGTGTACGTACATAATATTTGACACCTTTTGACACCTTGCAGCGTCGATTTGTTCAATCCAAAGCTCACACCAAAGGTTATATAATAACCTTTAGTTTGGGCGTATCGCAAAATCGGAATCCACCGCGCACAAAATAAATACTAGATTTGTTTAAAGCTGCGATACGCCCAAACTCAGGACACACACTAAGATAATATGAGATGATATTTTTGTACGAAAAATGCTTACGCTGAGTACGGCGACGTGAAGGGGGGTTCTTTGGTGTGGGCCTATGGCCAGTGGATCGGCGTGCGCGGCCAACGCAGCGCGCATGACGGGCACGTTGTGCGCACGCGCAGCGAGGAACAGCACCGACTGCGCGTTCAGCCGGCTTATGTCCTCCACGTCCACGCCTGCAATAAAAACACTCAAAGCTCAAACGAGACCAACTTAGCGCTGCATATCAACGTGTTTAAACATTTAACAAGCTATAATTAAAATTACAGCCCAAACATGCTATATATCTGTTATAAGTTGCTATGGAGTTGAGCATCCCGCTGACTATTTGATGCTGTACTGTACCATCAGTTCAAAGTTACCATGGTCATGGAAACACCATCGAAGTAACAGTACACCAGAACCGTACCGTGCTTACGTGATGCTTTCAAACGAAAACAGATCAAAATCGATCAATCCGTTTGGGAGCTACGTTTCCACCGACAGATACTGTGTGTGTCTGTCTGTCTGTGGAATCGTAAGCACACGGCCGACTTATGACACCTCGTTTTTGCGTCGGGGGTTAAAAAATATAAGTTCACATTGCCATACCAAAGTCATCTCCGTCCTCTCCCTCGGTGGAGTCGTGGTCCGAAGGCAGACTGAGGTCGACGCGTTTGTCTCCAACTAGCTCAGTGCCAATCACCAGCACAGGGCTGCCTTGGGCCGAACTCTCCGATACTGTCGACGCACATTTATAGGCACTTTTCAATTTATGCTTACAGTAGAGTAACTCTAAACAAGATTCACATATCGTACAATTGGCATTTACATATAATTCGTACCAGTGTTCTGTTCGGTACACGTCTTTATAAAGAGCACTTGCTTAGTAGAAACCATAGAAAGTGTTTGATAATAACAGCTAGCTACCAATCATCAAGCGCACATCATCCAACCGATAGGCTGTTGTATAGACAGTTATATTATAAAAAATAAACATTTCAGTACGTACCGCTTGTGTTACTGTTTATATCGCTTTTATCGTCGCTGATGGTTTCAGGTACTGTGGGTGGTGAGCGTATTCTGAAAATTATTTAGAAGAAATAAATGCTTATGATTCCTGCCTTTCGATCGGTACAGTAAAAGTAGTGTCACTCGAACAGAGGGCCTAGTGCGATTTTTACTCTATCAAACTCATCGAACGCGTAAACGTCAATTTGTATGGGACTGAAGCAGTGCTACACATTAGCCACCAGGTGGCGCCGCTTCATTTCCATACAAATTGACATTTACTCGTTCGACGCGTTCGATAGAGTAAAACTCGCACTAGGCCCTCTGTTCAGGTATAACATAAAAATTGTGACTGAAAGTGAGTAAAAAATATATATATATACCTGCGGCGGGCTCGCCTCACCGACCACCGGCGTCCGGAGGCCAAAGGCGAGGCGGCGGCGTTCGCTCCTTGCGCGATGTCGCGAACGAACGACAGCGACACGTACTTGGCGCGAATCCACGCCTCGCGCACTGACCTGTGCCACACGACACGACTCATTCAATCGCTCTTATTCCGCATCATTCACTTTATGAATAACGCAACCGTTATAGACATTTTTAACCTTTAAAATGACATATCGCTTTGAATTTAAAAGGTGATATGTCTATAACGGTTGCGTTATCCATACGGAATAAGAGGGAATCCCCCTTATTCCGTATCATTCACTTTATAGATAACGCAACCGTTATAGACTATTTTTTTTCTTTTTTGTCTTATTTTTTTATTACAAATTAGAAGTTTTAGTACATAGCTCTTGCGATATTCAAGCTCTATCTATAAGTTAGATAGATACAACATTTAAAACAAAAACATTACTAGGACTAAAATATAAAACATGAACTGTAAAATTTTGCTAGAGATGAGTATTACCTTTAATGGAGCTTAGTTTTATTTCTTATAAGTGTTACCACATGTTTTAATAAGTGTGGGTTAAACAAAAAAAACCCTAATTAACTTACGTTTCACAGTCCGGTGTAGCTCTTGTTAAAGTGGTGCCATCTGTGTTCGCTTCGTATATTAAATTCACTATTTTATTTCCGAGTTCCGCCATGACCTGGATATAAACAAATATTATATTTAAGCAATTTTTATAATCACTTCTTTTGTCTTCTGAAATAATTTTGAATATTTTGTTTGGTTTACTTTTATAATATCTGGTTCCCAGTCGTCCAAGGTGAGAGATCTGACTTTGCTAACATGCACGCCGAGAGATCGGTGAATACCGGAACATTCTGAAACAGTTGATTTATCTTATTAGACAAGTTAAAAAGCGATGCTTTCTAAAAAAAAACTGACACTGACCTATACAAAGCGTGATGCCGAGGTTGATGCTGGCCCACCTTGGGTTGGGGCTGCGACAATCGCAACACTCGTTGTTGCCAGGAATTCTCACCAACTGCTCCCAAATCCTGGAAGAGTTGATTTGATAAAAAGAAAATAAGAGAGTAACAAGTGTCTTGGCAATCCTTACTAATATTATAAACGTGAATGTGAGTTTGTTTGTTTGTTTGTTAGGCTTTCACGCAAAAACTACTGAACCGATCACCGTGAAATTTTGCATACACGTTGTCGGGGACACCAGAATGGACATAGGGTACCTTTCATCCAGAACGCGGACGAAGTCGCGAGCACCAGCTAGTTATTTATATTTATAAAACTAGTTGGCGCCTGTGAATTCATCCGCGTTGAAAATTATGTCAGAGAGTGAAGTACTGACTTTGGGAATTGTTTCCCGATAGCATTGAATACTATCTAACGACTGATTCTGTGGAAACGTCAAGCAGTAGACTTGGGTGTGGTCAAATATAATATGTTTAGGATTCGTCGTTGTACACTAATCCAACTTCACTCACCTAACTCTCCTATTGGTCGAGTTTGGCACACTGGTCCGATTGTCCAGCGTGTCGTTGGGCGCCAGTATGATCTGCGCGTGCGCAGGGTCTCGACTCTGGCCCTGTTGTATCGCCGAGCGAATGCCGTTCTGTAGCGCCGTGATCCACGAGTTCAGCATTTCCTCGGAGTCCGCTTGTAGCATGTGGCTCCTGTATATTCAAAGCTCAATTTGTATCTTGTTACCATTGAAATACTAAAAGTATGGAATTCGCGTCACAAATCCAAAAACGACACATAAAAAGTACGCCTAAAACGAAATCATGACGGAGTCTTGCCTTCACGCGTCAATGGTAAAAGGTAGCAACAACCAAGTTCTACAATTCATTTTAAACTCCAATGTGTTGACTTAGTCACATTTTTTTGTAATTTAGTTTATAATTTATAAGCATAGCTCGTTTAACTAAGTCATGACTTGACTTACTTTGAAGGCGACAACACTTCGAAACAGCATCGCCTCTCTCCGTCGTGAACCGGCTTCACAGTGCACAGCCTTAGATCCTCTTCCATAACTGTCACGTTCAATTCGCCCGTTCTCTTTCTTTTTATTTTGAAACAAAAACGCATCTATATTTAGATAAACTATAATATATTAATACCAAAGATAATTGATTGGTCTCTCTGCGCTCGACTAGATAGAGCGCTATACAAAAGCAATAGCTCCGAAAATGTGGCAACATTTTATGGTAGTGTGTGTAAAAAATAGTCACTTTTTATCACTTTTTACACAGTTTTATTGTATTTTTACACAGTTTCACTACGCAAACTGGTATTTTATTATGCCTAAAATTTAATAAAACATTCGGCACGTACACATCACAGACAGTTTGCAGTGTGACTGGCTCGGGTACGCCGAATTCGGCGTACTATTTTATGCCGCATTTTACAAGTACGACGGCGGTATCTAATCGAGCGCAGCGAGACCAATCATTCATCTATGATTAATGCCAAAATTGACTGGCTGACTGAAAAGTTAGCGGCCGGCCATACAGACAGACACGAAGAGCGACTTCAAATTATACTATGTAAAGAACACCAAAGTGGGTCGCATTGGCGAAGGCCTTTTCAATTCGCTTCGTCGTCTCGCATTGTTTACAATAATTTTGCATATGTTTGGGTTGTTAGTAGTTTGTTTTTCGTTGTTCTTATCTGTCCCCGTGCCCTCTATTCGACGTTTAAGCGAATAGTCGCGTTTCTTTATTTAAAAAATCTACCGCAATATATTATAGTATAATACAATTGTCTAACTCGTTTAAATTCCAAGGCCTGTGTGGCCGCTAACTCCTCCTTAACCATGCAACGGATTTTGAAGCCAATTGGTGAAATTGGCTTCAAAATCCGTTGCATCAGATAATTTTTCACGCCATTTTTTATACATATAACTTTTTTAAATATAGCCTATTTTAATCGCTAACAATGTAGGTTCATATAGGCGAAAGAACTTTTAAAATCCGTCCAATACTTTTTGAGTTTATTCATTACAAACAAAACAAAAATATAAATCTATCCTTCTTTATAAAATTATTTAGTATTGATAAAACCTTTATAATTTTTTTTCCTGGGCGAAGCAATACAATAGTCTACTGTTAAACTCACCTGTACACCAAGCGATTGTCGTACAGATAGAACCACCTTCGGTTCCAAGTCTTGAAGGCGTTCGAGGTCCTCTTGAAGAGGTATCCTTGCATCCGAGGGGTGTTCTTGAGACAAGGCGCGCTAAGCAAACCCTCCTTGCAGTTGCCCTCATTCTCAACCGTTCTACAACTCGGCAATACCGTGTCCTTACTGTTCACAATCGTGTGACGATTCTCCATGTCTTTGTCGAGAAGTTTTGTCTCGTTACGCATTGTTGAAACCTGAAAATGTTGCGATAACTAACTAACTAACTGACTGAACCGGTGGCTGAATTCCCGTGGCGCTATTAAAATACATACACATCGGATTTTTAATTGACGCGGTCCGCTTTCATCCGTTTCCTTGGAACGAGTGAAATAAATGCGTTCATCGAGTCGAAAATTTCACTTCATATTACCCGGTTACTATAACAGTTACTTACTTTTTTTTTAGTATTTACAATATCATACAACTAGGTATTGTACGCGACTTCGTCCAGGTAACTCTATATAAAATATAGCCTATGACACTCGCTCACAATGTAGCTTTCTATAGGTGAAGGAATTTTTAAAATCGGTGCAGTGGTTTTTGAGGTTATTCATTGCAAACAAAAATACAAATCTTTTCTCTTTATAATATTATCTAATATAGATAAATATATGTTAAATATTGAAAATTGTTTTAAAATATTGAAATTAAGCATTAATTCCAAATACCTTTGACAGAATAAGACAGTATACATAAATTATAGATAGTTAGTTATGCTAAATATCCTCTCTAATATTATTGATGTTTAGTTTTATATTGTACTAGCCAATGCCCGCAACTTCATTCGTGTGGCTTCCTCTTTATAACCTACATCCTCACTTAATTTAATATTAAATATTATAGATAATAATATACCAATAAACAGATCAACATGCGTTGGACGTTCAACAAACATTCAACAACAATGACATGCATTTTAGCATAATATAAGTTGACCTCTAAACAGGTAAATGTTCCCTTTCTTCGATCATACATATTACAGACCACGAATAATGACATTAATACAAGATTTGTTTTAAGTACGTTCATAATGATATCTTCCTTTTTAATATAAAAATGTGCCTACCTCATCGGCTGTGGACTTCAGGAACGGCTCCAAATCCTCAGACAAGTCAGCACCCTGATGGTAATAGGTGCAACACGCTTGCACGTACGACTGGAACTGAAAACACAAAAGCCATCAATGCACAGCCTCTGGTTGCCAAATTGCCTGACATTTAGACAACTAGTATGTGTACACATGTATTCAATATTGACATTGACCCTAATTGATAATTTTCGTTTTTCGCGTATAATGTACTACTAGGTACATGAACATGACGTGGACAAACGAAATTACACTTTGTTCTCCTATAAACAAAAAAGGCTGATCATCATCAGCCTGTTTTGTTACGGTGTTTCGATTACCGAGTCCGGCCTCCTTACGAATTCCGAGAATTACGAAGGAAGCCGTGATAGAGGCGGGGGAGGAGAAGGAGAAGAAGAAGAAGAAGAAGGAGGAGGAGGAGGAGGAGGAGGAGGAGGAGGAGGAGGAGGAAGAGGAGGAGGAGGAGGAAAGACAGAATTGAGTTTGAGTATTGAGTCCCTATTACACAACTATTCTTAGGAGCCGAAACAAAGTAATATTAATATGGTAACAAAAAATCTGGAAAAGCGAAGATTACGCATTAACACTGCCATGAACCAACCGAATGAATCATGTCATTCGTGTAAAACCTAACACTTCCTAATCGCTATTGTAGGACTACATGAAAATTTAAAACCGAACAAAGAAACGTAATTATATACGTGAAAAAAGGAATTGTACATTTGAGGCTTCTTAATTTATTTGTAATCCGCGTAATGACGAAGTTGTATGCGTAATAAAATGAAAACGTGTGACGCAATAAAATCACCTCAGCTATTATTTCATTACAGTGAGCGCCTCTTTCAAGGGCGTCGCCAGTTTTTTAATTCGAACCATTAAATTAAATATTAATTGCATAGATACCTAGGTATACCTATAGCACGTGCTTTAAATAAAAAAAAATATTGAAAATATACATAAAAACAATAAGAAAACGATACTATTTATCATGTACAAATAATTGGAAAAATCCTTTGTGCTACAGGAAGCGATTCCAAAATTGCTAGTAATAATTAAATTATTTAATAGTCGCAAAAAAAAACTCAGCCAATCATAATTTATGGCTCCAAACGGCTTGCCGTGTATAAGCATTCGGCAGGCAGGCTCACGCTCCACTTGAAAGTATGTATTTGCTGTCACCCTATAATGCTGCAGCATTATATTAAGGTTACCAAGTCATAGAAATACTACCGAAGTAACAGTATACCAAATTTCACATCAATATAATTATAGATCCTCTGGAAGTTAGTGTAATCCCTTCGTCAACTAAAAACAGGCTGGTATTCTCTAAACTTCTGACCAGAACTTTATAAACTAACAGCTAAGAACCAACTCGATCAAAACAGCTTTCAAACAAAAATAAATTTCTATAACAACAAATTTAAACGGCCCAAGCTCAACCATACATACATGTCAAATTTATAACACCTCGTTTTTGCGTCGGATTTTAATTAAGGATAGCTAAATAAATTCTTACATCCCTTATTACTCCCTAAACGAAACACAACACACATGCTATTATTTTACTGTGGTTTTTCAGCAGTTATTATAGGCATTATATTTGTAGTAGGTACCTAGCAGAAGATATACACATAGATAAAATAGTTATGAGTACATATAATACATATTTATTCATTACCTAGGAGAAGGCTTCTATCGGAATATCCGGCTATGACTAATACAACTTACAAATGTAGGCAACCAACCGTGTACACTGTTATTTTTGACGAGAAAAATGCATTTATAACGGCACAAAACTAACTCTGTCGTCTGAATACGCGATCGCCTCAAGACTGACTTTTGTGTGCAAGGTGTAGTGTAGGCGTAGTTTCTGTAATCTACGAACAAATAATGAAGGAACGGTGCGAAATGAGTAATTTAAGATATGACAAATCTAATCGCAACTATATAACTCGGCAGATTAAAAACTTAACACTTAAGTGTATACAAGAGGTTATCTTTATAAAATCATAGTTCCTGTAAGTTGTTAGTTAAGCAATTTATATATCTTTCATCAATGAAATAATCATTGTAGAATAGTTTTTTTTTTATTCAAATTATGGCAAGGCTTTCAATATGGCTTCTCGTATAGACCCCGACGCCCGACGCAAAAAAAGGGGTGTTATAAGTTTGACGCGTGTATCTGTGTATCTGCCTGTGGAAATGTAGTCCCAAACGGATACATGTACGGGATTGTTCTTAGTTATAATTTATGTAGATCCTGTTCAGGCAGCTGTGTTCAGGCGATTGCGCGCTGTTTTTCCCTTGTTTCAGGCGCCGATTATATTATCTTTCATTATTATTTTTTATTTTTGGTTAAATAGCAATTTTATTGTTTAATAGGTATCTAAATATTTTTTTATCTCCTTGGTCGACCAATGGGTAATACAATGGGTATAATACTTGGTATACTAGGCGCTCTAACGCACTAGCTAGGCTTTAAGTTAGAGTGTACCTATTGAAAGTTACTGGCAAGTTTTATGTAAAAAAAAATTAGTTTCATCCTGTTATTGAAATATGTAAAAACTGTGTCATTTGTTCATATCGATAGCGGTATAGAACTGTTATCTGCGGGAAGTAAACAAAGCAAATGAGTCAGGTTTTTTGTATACAGTAGTAACCCTAATTGGTGTGCGTGATAGACGTGCCGTTGGAAATCGCAAGTGTATTCCCACGAGAAGTACAGTCTAGCACATATTGGTATACCTAACCTAACGCTCCTATTCTATTCTAGTACCTACCTAGATAGAACGTCCTCTTAAGACGATAAAGTAAAGTGGCTCAGATTAATGTGAAAATTTCAGAACTTCATTCAGTAATAATTATGTAGTTTTAAATACATCACAAGATATTATAAATTAATTTTTATCAAACCAAAATTAATTCGAAACTGGGAAAAACTATTTAAAAAAATGTGTATCATTAAAAAATCCTTTCACAAACAAATAAGAAAAAGTTTACCTAACATTATTTAAAGAAAGATTTTTTACATAACACATTTATGTAAGTGACAGTACAATCAAACCAAAATAGATTTAGAATTTTAAATTCTAACACGTTGCTAATAAGATTCAACTTTGTAATCTCTTTTGTGTCCGTAATCGTTTATTGTGTTTGTCTATTATGTACTTATTTACTTCGCTCTCATGGCATGTGTGTTAAGATGAGGGTAACCTTGAAACTGCAAATCTAATTATATGTGAGATTAACAAGATATTTTATTGTTAGCGATAATGTTCACGCATTATGAACATTGCTATAACATCATGTTGTATTTATAATTTACCATTAGCAGTCTCCATTAATAAATACTCGTATTTTTGTCTTTTTATTATTATTTTTTACTTGAAGTCATAAAACATAAACATAATATAATTCCATAACACATATTTTTTTCATAAACACCATGATAGCTTTTTTACAAACTCATGTTGTTATCTTGTACACTGTTCTCTGTAATGTATTATGTTCATATCCATATACTAAAAAGTTTCATTAGTTCAGTTAACAAAACAAACAACCGAACTACTGATACTACACCTATGTAACTATGCAATCAGTTTAGCTTTACCGTTAATTGATTTAATTTAGCGAACACTAATTAATTAATTAACTTAATTAGCTCACCTTTTGGGGAATTTCTTTTAGAAGATTTAAAAGAAAATATAATTAATTGAAATTTTGTTAATACGAAAATTTTAATTTATTGCATTATAAATGCACCAGAATTCATTTTATAAATCAAATAGCTGTTGCACGCGACTTCGTCCGCGTAACTTTATAAAATATAGCCTATGTTACTTGCTGATAATATAGCTTCCCAACAGTGAAAAAAATTTTCAAACCAGTCCAGTAGTTTCGGAGCCTATTCAATTCAAACAAACAAACAAATCTTTCCTCTTCATAATATTGGTATAGATAGAACTGAGTGTTAAGTGTTAAAAAAAAATTCGAGAATGACTAGAACAAATTATTAAAAATATCAAAAAGATAATATAAAATCAGTCATTTTAATAATATCCAAACAACTTCAAGCCAAAGTTACAAATATTTACATCATATTTAAAATTATATCGCAATGTATTATAATAATTATATTGTATAATTATTATAATACATTATTACTAGCGGTTAGGAATGCTGATTCTATGAGGAAATGCAACCAACAAGTAAACAACACAACTGTTCTTTAAATGATTATGGGTTCAGATTACCTACCGGTAATCTAGCTTTAATGACAAAATGATTGAAAAAGTTAAGTGCGAGTCAAATATAAATTCTTTTCCTTTCTTCTTTTTTCTCCTCCAAACTTAGTTATCAACTTACACGAAACTTCATAAAGAGGAGCATAAAGAGTCGTCTTCAAAACGACCAATATAGCGTGCCGCTATTATAGTTATTTATCTAATAAATGTTATCAATGGTTGTGTGGACTGCCCTGATATTTTCTCGTTGATTAATTTTAATGTAGGTACCCACTAGATCTGTTAGGTCATAGAACCCGATTTCAATTTTAAGTGCTTGTTCTAATTATCGACAGAATAAATCGTTTTCTTTGGCAGGCTTCTACTTATATTTAATTATAAATCGGCAGAAGTAGAAGTTAAGCGTAAATTGACGGCTATATGTACTGATTAGCTGAGCGGTTTCCTATTTGTTTTCTTTCTGTTATTGTTTTAATATATTTTATTTTATTCTTGTTATTTAGATAACAGTTTTATAGTCTTTGATTTTGGTCTTTGTTCTTTGTTTGTTTTCATTTATTTATTGTTTAGTTGCTAATAATGTGTGTGTTATCGATCTTTGTTTATCTGAGTATACCTCAAAATTGCCTTATGTTACCTATATGTACCTATTGTAAGTTTATTGTTTGTCCTGTTGTACCTTTTAAAAAATAAATAAATACATATTAATAAATTTATAAAAACTCCTACTCACCGTAGCGAGTATTTCGTGCCTCTTCCTCGCTTGCAACATGGTAATCTTCTGCACGTGGTCGAGGGCGGTGTGACGGAAACACGAACGAGTAGCGAGCAACAGATTCACAACCTCTTCCACGTCCCCGGGCTTGTTACGAGATACCTAAACAATAAATTCATTAAGCCTGCACTTGATGATTCATTATTAAGAGACCTCTAACAAGGGTTTAATAAGTGCTTAAGTTCGAAATAAACCCTTATATTGTAACCGTTTTTTATGTGAAACAACTTCTGCAGTAGGTATTGGCGTTGGCCAAAGTGGGCCAATTTTTGCCAAACCAATTTTTTTTTTTTTTTAATAATTAAAAAAAAATATCATTTGCACACTTTGGCTGAACTAATATTATTTTTTAAATAAATAATTTTTTAAACAAAACATAATATTTTCGATGTTTCTCATTAAATTGTAGTGCATGGTATTTTATTTATCATTAAAAGAAAAATATTAAAAAAAAATGTTTAGAGCATTTGTTACTTACTTGAGAATTTCTATTTAAAGCTAAATCCAGATCATTTGATATTTTCTCAAAGTGATGTTTACTTTCCTTAACACCTTTGATATCTCTGCAACAATCGCAATTATAAACAAACTAACAAGGGTCAAGGTGATTGTATTGTGATCGGGTGGGACACAGGATGTACTACGTCTGCAGTTCATATCATATAATGAATCATGGAACACTCCCCTTTGAAATAAATTTAATATTTAGATCGACACAATGTACGCTAGCTAGCCTAAGCCCAGTTTCATTTTTAAGACCAGTTCTCTTGTTTTCGTTTTTATTGGAATTTACTCCTTAAGAATCGATTGGCATGTGTAGGTATATAAGCCCGTGGTATGAAAATTTATGGGAGTAAAATCAAAATTGTCACACGAATGTGTTATGTTATGCATTATAGTTACGTTCTATTTTTTTGAATATTCTAGAATATCTGAAGTTTCATAGATATTGCGCCATCTACACAATATTATTTAAAAAAGAACAATGTTGTTCTTTCTGTGTGTTTGAATTGGGAAAATTGAAATTTTATAATCGTTTGTAAGGAGTAAACTCCAGTTTATTTTAATTTTTAGAATAGAATAGATTACTTGCAGCACCTGTGGCGTTGCTTGTGTTATAGGCGACAGTAGGCACCTACCATCAAGTGGACAGTCAGCCTGTCTGGCGATAACATTGTGTCCTCGAAGACTATCATTGAAGATATATGAATTCCTGCCGATCTGTTGTTGCTTACTGCGTGCTTGATAAAACAAAAATTTAATTTTAAGAAACACAAAAGAAAATATGTTTTTATTTTACCCCTTTCAATTAGGGATGGTTTCTGATGCCCAGTTGTTTATTATTAACTTTTATCTGACAAGCCCATTGAGCGGTTAGGGTTCTTGCACTAAGATTCTGTCTCAGGGATTCTGAGTTAATTCCAGTTAGGACAACTTTGAAAAACAAGTTTTTAAAGTTGGTTCTGGTCTGGATTTGGAAAGTCAATACTTTCCACACTTCACCACTGCAGGGCACACTCATCTTACAAGGTATTTGGTAATTAATGAGTATCCACCCCATTACCAAAGACAAGCGTGAGCAGCATGTATGTTGCTGTTGTGCTTCAGTGAATGAGTAATAGATGCTAGAGCCCATCCTAATCAAGTATCCTTAATCCTAACTATGGTCTGCAACTTTGTTAAGGTTTGTTGACTTTATAACAGAAAAAATATATATATAAACTTGAATTTTTACACTTACACTTTAATAAAAGCAGTGAGATTCTTAAGAATAGTTCTGGAAACTTGATCCAACAGAATAGAATGAAACTTGTTCATCTCTTGCAGTGCGTGTATCATTCGGTTAAGTGAGGCCATCACTGTTGCATCTTCAGAGAAATGCCCGCTCAGGTCCCATAGAGCATTTGTAAAAGTTCTAAAAAGTAAGCAACACTTTTTAACATGAAATTATCTTGTGCCCTCCCCTCGGGACCTAACATTGTTTCGGGGAAAAAAATGTATCCTATATGTTAATTTAGGTAAATATGTTCAGCCATTTTTGTCTGATCTAAACATCCAAACATACAAACTTTCGCATTTATAATATTAGTAGAATAGTGAAAAGCTAGCTTTAGTAGGAGTATGGTAGGAGTCATTAATGTGATATTATATTTTAAATAATACAGACATAATTACCAAGAATAATGATCACAGTGAAACAATATAACAGTTTATTTATAAATTTCATAAATAATTAATAACTGAATCGTCTTATTATGCTTGATTGTGATTAAACTCTTACCCTCTGTGACTCATGTATGTTTTTCCTGATTCTATCATAACAGAACAAGCTTTAAGAACTTTGTCCAGTTTTTGTTCTAACGCTTCGATGCTGGCCTCCTCGGTTTCCAGTTGCTCCCTAAAGTAAACAATTTAAAATAATATCATGTAATGCTCCAAATTTCACTTTCTATTCCATATGAGGCACGAATCTGATTACGGAAGACGGCACTTTCAATTATATTCTAGCTCACAATTACCTAAATTTGGGAGAGTCCCGGAGGCACTCATCGAAATCTATTACAGGCTTCATTGTTTTCTATAACATAACTTCCGATTTTTTAATCACAAAATTAATTTACAGTCAAAATTCACGTATTCCCTTCCCTTCCCCTTTGTTAGAGAAAAAAATCTGAAGACAGAAACTCAATACATACAACCACATACAACAGTCAACACATATTATTGACATTTGACACATATGAGTCTTTAGACATATTACTTTATAATCTGTGGATCTGAGTGACAAAGGACCTATTTAACATGGTCTGTGGCGAAGTGCAAAGACCATAGACATAGTATACCAAAGATCATGCCAAATAAATTAATACGATCTATCATTGACAGTAGGGACATTGCGGAACTTTTCAAAAATAATTGCGGAACCAATGCGGAACAATGTCACGCAAGAGAGTAGTTATATTCTTTGATCTATGTTCGCTTAAAGAGTACTACTATATTCTTTGTTATGTTTGTGTATGTATGTATAATTTTATAGTCTTTGATCATTCATGTCATGTCAATTGTCATGTTGTTTCAACTTTCATGTCAAATTGTCAAAACAAAAAATTTTACTAAATAAAATTGATATGGATTCAAAAACAAAATGAAATAAAATTAACAAGTTTCATTTCTATGGAAATATTTACCTGGCCTTAACGACTTTCTACTCCGGTCTATAAAAAAGTGAAAGTGTCGGTAAATTAACTGGTTTTTTTAAACAAACAATACAACCGTACCAAAAAATTGTAAATAGTTAAAATGGAAACTAATAAAGATAACATGAATTCATTTAAGAATCATAGTAGACAAATAAATAATGATCATATTTTAACAGTTCTTATATGTGCCGTTACAATACCAATGTCCATGTCTCTTTGGATTATCAATTTGATATATTCAAAAATAGTTAGCAAAGACGGTTTCGATGGTAAGTTTTTACAGACATCGCTTAAAAAACCTGATATTTTAATGGATAATATAACCTTATATTTGATTTCAGAACCAGTAGTTATTTCACCACCAAGATGGTTGGCTTCCTGTTTTATACCTCTTGTAATGGCTGTTTATGGATATAGAAAAAAGAGTGTCAATTGCAGTGGAGCAATACTGGGCTTTGTTTTGGGATTCGCTTTAACATTAAGCAATTTTTGCTTCTGTGCTAGTCTGTTTACGTTTTTCCTCTCATCATCAAAAGCTACCAAATTTCGACAACATTTAAAAAGGAAAATAGAAGACGATTTTAAAGAAGGTTTGGACTTTGAAATCACAATTTATATCCTTGCTTTGTAATATACCGGCAAGAAATTTTTTTTATTGGATTTTTTTTCTAATTGATTTTTAATATGTAGTGGGTACTATGAATGGTATTAGATTTTAATAGTGTTTGCTAAAGGATATAGCTTGAAAATTTAACTTTAAAGAGAACAGAGAATAACTATATTTGCTAGAAAGATAGAATGAAATAAGACACTTCCTTTATATTACTGCAACACATAATACAGCAAACAATAATAATTGTAGCTTATACCCAAATTAAAAATTTAACTAAGTAGAAAGGAGCAAGAAAGTGACTATTGTCTAGAAAGGTAGAATTAAATAAAACACTTCCTTTATTGCCACACATAAAAGTAACTGATAACGGCTTAATATTTAGTTTAAATAAGTATTAAGCTATTGTATTAACAATACTGATATATTATATCAGTGAATTCATCCTGAATAATAATTATATTATTTGATAATTATAGAGATATATATTATTTTACTGTATTATTATCTTGTTAAAAGTTATTAGATAAAATTTTAATGTTAATTAAATTGGGTTATTTTGATTTTCTCAAGAGATATTACATTTTGCGTTAATATAAATAAACACTAAATAATCAAGTTCATATTTATTTTCATAAATACCAGATTTTCACGTACCCTGGTAATCATGGTATCTATCAAGTTCTAGAGTAGATACTTTTTTTTACAGGTGGTCAAAGAAATTGGGTACAGGTGTTCTGCAATGGGGGCATGGCCACACAACTTGCTTTGTTGTACTTACTAGATATTGGAGCATCAGAAAGGCCTGTCGACTTTGTGAAAGACTATAGATCTTCATGGCTGTTTATGGGTGTTCTTGGTAAATATTTAAAGTTTTTACATCACAGCAACAAATATAAAAGAAATATTTATTTGTAAAAAATATTTTTGTTAAGTACTACAACCAATTGAAAAAAATTGTTTTTTTATTGAATGGTCAGGACGTGAGTTAATCAAATTATTATTTATTTAAAATAAAATTGGCTTTTCTTCATGTTTTAAAGGATAGAATTGATTGGAAATGAAAACAAATTATTATAGTTTGCCAGTCATTTTTGAATGATTTTCATTTTATGTATTTCCATTCTACATATTTTCTCTGATTCTACTCTAATAATAATAATAAGAGTAGATAGTTATGTAGTTTATAATTTTTAATCATAGCTTGTGTTTATTTACAGGTGTATTTGCTTGTTGCAACGGTGACACATGGGCATCAGAGTTGGGTACAGTCCTCTCAAAGTCGAATCCACTTTTGGTCACAACTTGGAAAAGGGTACCGAGAGGCACCAACGGTGGAATCACAATTGCCGGAACCTTCTTCAGTTGCTTAGGAGGCCTTGTCATCGGATTGGCCCACTACTTAGCAGTTTTATACTTTGCAGACAGATCTCTACTGGCATATGCTCCACCACAATGGCCCATGATAGTTATCGGAGCTTTGGCCGGCTTTCTAGGGAGCCTTGTTGATTCAGTCTTAGGAGCAACGTTACAATATTCAGGTAATTTTGGTATATTATACGATATATCTACAGTATTTAGAGAACTTTCCCTCCAGGTGACATTAAAAATTTCCACCCGGTATAAAAATTGCAGCCCGGACGAAGCCGGGGGCGGGTCGCTAGTATTATAATATTATAATAGAGTGCCCATCTATACTATTAAAAAACTGACGAGTTTGTTTGTTTGGTTGAACACAGTAATTTCAGATTCAAATTGAAAAATTCTTCTTGTGTTGGATAGTCCATTTATCGAGGAAGGCCTTAGTTAGGCTATATTTTATAAAGTTACTCAGGCGAAGTCGTGTGCAACAGCTAGTATAGTAATATTTTATATTTCAGGCTTAAACAAAGAAGGTCAAGTGGTAACTCTATCTAGTCAATCGGTGGAGCACATCAGCGGGAAGAATATTCTCGACAATCATAGTGTGAATCTCATATCGACTGTGATCATGGGATTACTTATTCCAACAATAAGTAAAAGTTTGTGGCCTCTATTTTAAATCTTTCTATGAAGTATCTGTTAAGAAGACTGTATGTGTTTGACGAGTTGTTGTTTTGTTTCTACCGTGGTTGTTAGCCAGGCAGCGTGAGTACTCAATTCTGTTTATAGTTCATTTTTTGGAATGGAGAATACTCCATTTTTTGGGCAAATATTAGGGCATTTTTATAAAATTTTGTAAAATGTATGGTTTTAGTTCAGTTTTATATAAATTTTACACACTTATATTGTTTAATATGTAATTGAATATTGTTTTCCTGTGAAATTAATGGGTAGATTTTAGTTAATTTTATTATATTTTTAAATTCATGCCTAGACTAGACCCCTCATGGTCTAGGTCATAGTTTATATCTAGTTATAACTTTTTATAACTAGATATAAAAAGTACAAGAGTTGAGTTTTGGTTTGATGTTCAAATGAATGGTTCACAAAAAAAACTCATACAAAAGTAATATGACAATTTGTACCTAATACAAAGCTATGTGACATATTTAGAAGTTTTTATAAAAATGCCCAAATATCATACTTACTTCATCATTCTATTGGAATTTGTAAGGATTTCCTAGCTCTTAACTTTGTTTTAACTGGCATCTATGCTTAATTTAATGTTGCAAGTTTAAATTAATAATAATGTTTATTTTTATTTTTAATTAAATAATAAGTAATATTGGATGTGCAATTAATCCTTAGCAAGCAACAGAAAATTCAGAGTGTAGGGGTCACCGTTATTGCGTAATTATGCCATACTTATAATAATTTTATATAGTATTTTAAATTCAAAATTAAACGAGGTTATAAATTAATCAAAATCATAAAATGAAAAATATACATTAGTTAATATACGTTAAACTTTAGTTAAACGAAATTAAAACCCTAAAGTAACAATAATACGACTTAAAATTGAAAACGCAGTGTAATAACAGCGAGAGCGTCTGAACAGTGAGAGTTCTACGAACAGACTAAAAAGTAAATGTACTGTGTACACTCACATTGTCTGTTATCTCCACCAATCACAGCCGAATGCTTTATCTCCCTATAAGTTCGTTTTAGTGAATAAGGTTTAGTTTTTTCTTTCTATAATAGTTATTATAATTCAGACGTTGGTTGTTTCACAACCACTATTATTCCGAATACTTTCTATAATATGTTGAAGTAATTCGTCAGCTCAGGCAGCTCAGCAAATCCATATAATTTATTTATGTATGACAAAACTCTGTGGTGAATTATTTTGGACTCTGAAATTATGTCTTGAGATGATTTTTTTTAAATTGCTTCCAAAAGAACATTCACTGTTTTTTATTTTTGATTAGCATCTGTAAAATAGATTTTTTTTTTAAAATAACGGTAATTAAATAATTAGTTTTATCAATATTCCCCACAATTATCTTTAAAAAGTTCTAAAACAGTGAATATAATTAACACTAAACAATTATTATTTAAATTTATTTCGAATAATTTTATTATTATGTAGTTGGATACATTTAAATTTTATAATTACATAGTATCGTCTGTTTACTGACAATATAAAAAAAAATGCAACTTTTATCATTTGAAGTAGATTCCATTTGGATGCAAAGACTATATAAGTATAATTGGGAGTATAGACACGGCGTAGCCCACAAAAAATGGTAGTAGTAAAATTCGTCCACTCGAGCCGAAGTGGACGAATTCGCACATAGTCGTTCGCTAGTCGTAAGCTAATCAATATCGTTGTGCAGTATACATTGATGCGTTAGTACAGAAGACTTTTAACTAGTTTCTTTTTACAAAAGCAATATTCATTTGGAATTGCGTGTAAGTTCTCTCAGTAAGTTCGTAAGTATGATTTTAATACTACCATAGATTTCAGGGCTTTTTGCTTGCTACGCCGCATCTATAGTTTAGATCAATGTTTGGATGTTCCTTTCTTTCAATGGTTTAGAAATTAAAAATTCTTAAATTATATAAAGGTTTACATAAACCTTTATATTATAAGAACTGCATGTTCTTTTTATAGGATTTTAACTGCAATAAAAAAACTACACCTAAAAAGATGAAAGCAATAGTGAAAAAGGCTTATTCAAGCTGAATTTTATTGGAAGATTGTTTGTAGCTGTTTTTTTACCAAAAATTATTAGTTACTATTATGCCCGCGACTTCGTCCGTGTCCGATCGCTACCAAACTTCACAGAACTACCCGCTGGACTAATCTGAAGATTCTCTGAAAGTTTCATCAAAATCGGTTCAGCGGTTTCGGCGTCCATAGGGAACAAACATACATACATACACAATAAATATATTAAGATTAATATCTTATCGCTGTGAAAACATATTGAATTGTTTTTATATGTTTTGTGCTTTTTCACAAGTAAGCAGACGATACTTTTATTTTTAAAGCTTTAAAATGGATTTTTTGGCGTCTAGCTTTGCTGTTCTAGTTCGTAAAAAGACTGCTATGTAGTTACTTAAATTCATGAATAATTGTAGGTATGAATGTTAAATTTGAATGTTTGAATATTTGTATTGTACACCTATTTGAACTGTTATTTGTCTAATGTTTCTTAAATCTGTTTATGGTGCTAATAAAATAAATACATATACTATATGCTGTTGTCTTATTGTTGAATAAAATAAAATCTCGCATCGCAACTGAAAAGAATGGACCTTCAATCAATTGTTTTTGAAAAATCTTTGACTTTGTTAAAGATAACAATTAAACATCGTCTAGTTTTTTTGTAAATACCTACGTTTTATTTTAAACTAAATAAACGCAGAGTTTATGAACTACCTTACGTCGTAACCTAATCGATAATTCCTAACATTATAAAGAGAAGATATTTAATTTTTTTGTATATGTAAGTATTTGTAATGAATAAACTCAAAAATTTACCTATATATTATAAGTCTCTATGGTGGCTACACTGGTTACCGTCAGCTATACACAAATACACAAGCAAAATCGCAAGAGCGCTGCCATCCAGTCCGGCGGCAGTAACCAACCCCCTTACAGAAAACCAACGTGAAATAAAAACTAAAAATATAAAATAGTTATTTCCTGGGTTATTTCAAATTTTCGTTTGGTTTGGTAGTAGTTTCTTTATTTTAGTCATTATTGTTCATTTATTGTTAGATTTGTTAGTTTGATAATTTCATATAATAATGGTGCTTTACCCTGTACTAAGTGTTCTGTGTGAATAAATATTATAGTATGATGTTATGACGAGAATGTCGATGTCAAAGTGACAATGACAGCAAGCCCAATGTCTTTTTACTTTTGACTTTGATTGATTGACTTGAGTAGTTGAGTCCAATGGGGTCGCTTTGAAACTTGTGGTTTGTGTTGATATTGATAGCTATTTTTCTTTGTTTACTAATTTTCAGAATCCTATTTCACTTTATGAGTCATTCTGTTAAATTTTGCAGTAAATCTGGCAAATTTATGTAAAAAGAAAAAGCTGTATTGTTTAACTATTTACACAACCTTTCAAACGATTTAAAACTTAAGTTGTACTACATATATTTTTAATTAAAAAACCGTGTAAAGTTGAGTAATGACTTTAATATATTTGATTTAAAATGACATCAACTGAAGAAAGTCCTATCAACTCTGATATAGAATACGACGTTACAAGTAGCCGACGGAATCTCGTGGAGAACGAACCAGGTAACATTTCCTATATATTTTTTTTGTTTGCTACGGCAGCTATTCAGTCAGATTCTATTCAAAGTCATTCAAGGCTAAACGCCAGTGCTCCATTAGATAACGAATAGTATAAACACAACAGACAATCGTTAAAACATTAGAAATAATAAGGTTAACAATTATTCTGTTTATTTGTGACATTGTAACAAATATTTAATTTTGTATACAAATTTAATTGATTCACCGAAATTGTTATCTATTCTATATATCTATACATATAATAAAATCGTAAACGAGCCGTGTCTGTACGTTAAAATAAAAAAAACCATTGCACGGATAGATTATTACCTGGATTAACATATAGGATACTTTTTATCCTGGAAGAATGTCAGGTTCCTGTGGCATTTTCAAAAAGCTCATATATGCGAGCATAGCTAGTCTAAATTATATTTAAATTAAATGTTCCTCATACCAATTTGAGGAATCAATTGCTAGCTGTATCTCTTAGTAAAGCAAACTGTAGAAAATAATCATTCATATCTCATTTATATATAAGTTTTTTAATGAAGTGTTATTAGAAGATACATAAAATATATCAACCTGTTTCACAGTTCTATAGTTCTAACTTCTAATCTTTTTTTATGTTAAGTTCGACAGACAAGCTGACAGTCCACTTGATGGCAAGTGGCTACTGTCACCTAAAGCACAAGCACACATGCTGCAGGTGCAGATCATAGTAGAATTAAGATTATCTGCATTTGCAGATGTGATTTCTCTAAAAACCTGTGTTTCTGTGAATGTTTAGAATTCTCTATCCACAACAACTCAGGTGATTACTAGTGGAGTTTTAAATATATTTTTTGTCACATTCTATTACAGAGGAAGAAACCACAGGATGGATAAAAAGTCGAACTATACTTGGTGTAATGGGATTCCTTGGCTTTGCCAACGTTTACGCTATGAGAGTAAATTTGTCTGTTGCTATTGTAGCTATGATAAATTCCACCGCACCCCTACCATCGAATGATTCAACACTAGACGTTTGTCCTACGAATGCACCAAGTAATAGTTCCATACCAGAAGTAAGTGAAATTTTAGTAGATTTAATTGTTCTTTAATATAAGTCTTTCATTACTAATATAATATTATAAAAAGAATATATTTGTATGTTTATAATGAATGAACTCAAAAACTACTGGGCCGATTTAAAAAAGCTTTATTTATCAGCAAATAACATAGACTGACTATATTTTAAAGGTACGCGGACGAAGTCGCGTGCAACAGTATTATATAGTAATGTTTATTAGTGTCAATTTTAGTTTTAACTTGCATACATTAGTTTAACTGCATTATTTTTACTTAAAGCTTAATCCACACCAAACTAAAAACTGAACTGTTTCATTGTTACGATTTTCAATAATTTATATAGAGATTCTTTTAATATTGATGTATTGTTTTAACATGCCTGTTTTAATATTTGTATTTAATTGATATTTCATAAACTTACAGAAACATGGTGACTTTAATTGGTCAGCTGAACAGCAAAGTATAATTTTGGGCTCCTTTTTCTACGGATATGTATTAACACAGGTATATAATATATGTTTTGATTTAATTAAAACTTATAAAAACTAGTTTTTAATAACAATTACAGGTTTTTTTATTATAGACAATTGAAAGTAGTATATTCTAGATTCCATGTTGAAATTGTAATTGTAAGACCTGGTTTACACAATGAGAGCTGCTGACTACGACAGTTGACTGTCTAAACAAAACAAGGCATAATTTACATTAAGTGCATAATATTAAATTTAATTTTAGATACTTCTAAAACCATCTCCGTTGATATTTATACATTTTGTTAAAATATTATATTATATTTTTTTTTTACTTGATCTAAATCTATTATAAATAGGTACTACCATAAATTTAACACCTGTCTTTATTTTTTTTTACAGATTCCAGGGGGTAGAATAGCAGAAATTTTTGGTGGAAAACTTGTTTACGGCGTAGGCGTACTTTTGACAGCTTTGTTTACAATATTAAGCCCCATAGCGGCTTATGTCGACTTCAAGTTCTTCATAGCCGTTAGAGCATTAGAGGGGATAGGTGAAGGGGTGACATATCCAGCGATGCACGCCATGTTGGCTAGGTGGATACCGCCTCTGGAGAGATCCAAATTTGCAGCTTATGTCTATGCGGGTAAGGTTGGGAATGTTATACAATCTTAATGTTAAGTATTCTGATTTTTTCTTTAATACCTGATGTTGCGTTGCGAATTTTGCCACTTATATAAGGTAGTTTAAAAATAAGTAGTTTCATTGAGTAAAAATACAACAATAGAATGTAGGACAAAACGAGTTGAATGAACTCCAATATTCAAACCGTAACTTCTCAAATATCTGTAACTAGAAGTTTACACTAAATGATTCACTCGTAACTAAAAGTTTACACTGAATGCGAAGATTTGTACTTTTGTTTGTAATGAATAAACTCAAAAACCACTGGACGGATTTTAAAAATTCTTACACTTGTAGAAAGCTACATCAACATAGGCTATATTTTATAAAGTTACTCGGGCGAAGTCGCGTGCAACAGCTAGTATATCATATACTTACTGAAGATTAGTATTTTTGTTTGTAATGTTTATTGTAACTCAAAAACTACTGGACGGATTTTTAAAATTTCTTTCACCTATAGAAAGCTACATTATACATGCTATACAAGCTATATTTTATAAAGTTACTCGGGCGAAGTCGCGTGCAAAATCTAGTATATCATATATATACCTACTAATTATTATTGTCCAAATTATGTATAAGCTCTGAGATATCACCCCAGTTTTTAAGTTCACATTTGATATGTCCCAGGTTCAAATATTGGCACTGTGATATCGCTGCCAGTGTCTGGATGGCTTTGCACATTAGACTTTGGCGGTGGATGGCCTCTGTGCTTCTACTTATTCGGTGGTCTGGGCATAGTATGGTTTGCCGCCTGGATGTATCTAGTCTACGACACACCACAGAAACATCCGAGGATATGCCCCAAGGAGGTTGAATATATTACAAACGCTATTGGACCTCAGGTAAGACAAATTCAATTATTATTAGCTTATAATTACTATTGTAGATAATTATATCTTGAAATGTGTTTTTGATCTTTAAAAGTTTAATTCTAAGTCCATTAAAAAATTTTTGCAAGTGAAATTTTTAAAGTTGACTGAAAAATTTAAATAAACATAAATAAAAGTATTCTATGTGTATATATTAAAAGAAAGTATATTATATAAGCACACAATAGGGTTTTTTTAACGAAAATATTTTACACTCATCTACTTTTATGCTTTTTTTTATTTAAAAAATTGATTCAGATTTTTGTTTGGAACTAGCGACCCGCCCCAGGCTTTACAACAAACAAATTTTCCGATATTTCTCTTCAATGCAAAGAATATTTTAAAAAAATAGCCGTTTTGGTCCCAGCCCTTTTCGGGATTTGCGCTCAGCACAATATTTAGCGATTATTTTTTTATTTATATAGGTACATATAACATTAAAAATAATCTATACGTATCTAGTACTTCTTAGGGCTTACTAAAAATATTTATAAATGTCGATTATTTTTTTATTTATATAGGTACATACATATAACATTAAAAATAATCTATACGTAGTACTTAGGGCTTACTAGAAGTATTTATAAATGTCATAATGAATGAATGTAAGTTATGACAATGCGTGTGTAGGTAAATATATTGCGTTTATCAGTATTTATAATGTAGGTCGCAATTGTATGAATCATAAAGGTCGATCTTGCACATGTTTCAATTCACTATGATAAATATATTGACACGTTATCATGGGTTCAGTTTATTAGTTCTCTGTTAACAGTTATTAACTATTTATAACAACATAATGCCATACTAACTAATATTATAAATGCGAAAAATTGTGAAAATGGATGAGTGGATGTATGTATGGATTGATATTGGTTACTCTTTCACGCAAAAACTGCTGAACTGATTTGGATGAAATTTGGCACACAGATAGTTTATTCATATATCTGTACTAATATTATAAAGAGGAAAGATTTGATTGTTTGTTTGTTTACATTGAATGGGCTCCGAAATTACTTGATCGATTTGAAATATTATTTCACTGTTGGGAAGATAAATATATTATCAGCGTGTAACATTTTATATTTTATAAAAGTTATGCGTGCAACAGCTAGTGTTTAATACAGGTGTATTAACATATTATAGGATTTTACTTTTTATAGTGTAAAGTTTCCGGGGGATCGTCTAAAACTATAAAGAAGTGCTTGAAATTATTAAAAGTTTAAAAATATATTGTAATGTGCCTGTTTAAACTGTTTCAGGAAGACAAACATTCTATGTCCATACCGTGGTGCAAATTTTTGACGTGCGTACCGCTGTGGGCCATTCTCATAGCGCAGTGTGGCCAGTCGTGGCTCTTCTATACACAACTCATTGAATTACCAACTTATATGAACAACATATTGCACTTCGATATTGTTTCGGTAAGTAATCATGCCTCCTCCGACTGTCTCCTAGAAGATCTATGTATCCCGAAAGATGCATAGGTCTTCTATAAATCTTCTAGATTCTTGCTAGAGATACAATCTAGATAGATACAATCTTCTAGACAGGTGATGTCATAGTTATTGCAACACACAAAATTAATTATATACTTTGTATTTCATGTTAAGGTCGGCAGACAGGTTGACGGTCCACTTGATGGTAGGTGGCTACCGTCGCCTATAACACAAGCAATGCCACAGGGTACGCTGCCGATCCTAGGGCTTTTACCGATTAAGGACAAGGGAAAAGGGATGGAGCAATGGGCTCTGGCATCCCTTACTCACTCGTTGAATAGCTCACAGTCTTCTGTAAGGAGCTGGTTGCTGCCGCCAGGCTGCCCAAATGACTGCGAAACGCATTTAGTACTGCTACCACTTGCCAGATCCATCCCAGAGCAAACTTTGAAAATTTTATTTCCAATGTCACCTCTGCCGGGAATCTAACCCGTGACCCAAATTTTAATAGTTTATCAATAGATGAATGATTGGTCTCGCTGCGCTCGACTAGATACCGCTGTTGTACTTGTAAAATGCGGCAAAAAATACTACGCCGAATTCGGCGTACCCGAGCCAGTCACACTGTAAATTGTCTGTGATATGTACGTGCCGAAAGTTTTTATTAAATTTTGAGCATAATAAAATGCCAGTTTGCGTATCGAAACTGTGTAAAAATATAATAAAACTGTAAAAAGTGAAAAAAAGTGACGATGTTTTACACACACCACAATAAAAAGTTGCCGCATTCACGGAGCTATCGCTTTTGTATAACGCTCTATCTAGTCAAGCGCAGCGAGACCAATAAATTATCTTTGAGTTTATCGTTAAATAAAGAATAATTGTTGGTAAATAGAACGCGTGGCTGTCGGCTGTGCCGTACCTGGCGTCGTGGGTGGCCGGAATACTAATCAGCATATTTGCCGATTGGCTGCTCTCAAAGCGTTGCATGACTCGGCTAACCAGCATGAAACTATGGAATACCGTTGGTAAGACTATATAGTATAGTTTAGGGAAAAAAAAATCTCGTATGTGTGGTTTGTGTGAAAAGGAAAAAAAATTCTATTTGACGAATCTTAAGGCGGCCATTCACGGTGCGACGTAAAATATCTTCCGTGAATGTGAATTTTTTTAAATTTTTTTTATTCACACATTCCACACAGCACCATCTAGCTCCAAAGTAAGCAACTTAATGCTTGTATTATGGATACCAGACAGTTGATATATTACATACATTACTTTTTTTTTGTAAATACATACATATTATAAATACAAAACATCCATGACTCAGGTATAAAGGTAAATGTTAAAACATACACATTTGCCCCTAGCGGGATTCGAACCCGCGACCGCTTGGTTAACAGCTAGGGTAGGGTTACTAGCCACTAGACCAAAAGTGTCGTCAAAACGTGTGTGTTGTGTGTGTGTGTCGTGTGTGTGTGTGTGTCGTGTGTCGTTTCGTTTCACCTTTGGAGTAAAAATCACGGTCAACAGTAAGAAATCAATCAAAGGAGGATTCATTAGCAATAAAAACGTGAAAAATAAGAAAAGGAAGATATATTGTGTGAAAGGTGTAACTTAGGCTGGGTTGCACCATCTTACTTTAACTATAACCAACGTCGCAACTTCAGTTAATTCGCACTCATTTTCGGCCGAAAATGAGTTTTAGGCCGAAAATGAGTTGCACCAGTTAACCAGTTATGATTATTTGTTAACTGGTGCAACTCATTTTCGGCCTAACCGTTATTTTAACTGAAGTTGCGGCGTTGGTTATAGTTAAAGTAAGATGGTGCAACCCAGCCTTAGTGTAGCAGTGCACAAGATGAACTGTCAACTGAACTACTGGGAATACACCAATGTTTGTGTCAAGTGTGTTTTGTGGAGGGGGGGACTTTTGTGTTTGTCTTTATCTTATCTATGTATGTTTTTACAAAATTTATTGTCTTAAGTGATGATTTATTGTTGTTTTACAGCGGCATTTATACCCGCGTTCGGTCTGCTGGGAATCGCGTGGGCGGGATGCGACCGACTGGCCGTCATGACTCTACTCAGCGTCACGTCTGCCTTTGGGGGCGCTGTCTATGCAGGTATTTAACCCATTAAATTATTATTATTATTCACAAACCAGTAGCTGGGACTCCATTATTGTTGAATTCATGCCGCCACTGCGTATACCTACACATAGAAACTCGGGTCAAGTGTCAGGGTTGTCACAACGAAAACTATACTCAAATATTTTACATTAAAAGTATTAATTTGAATAAAATTTTATAAATGTGTAACGGATAGATTTCGTTATTTGAAACCGTTACATGTTTTTTTTTATTTCATTTCAGGTAATCAAATGAACCACATGGACCTGTCGCCTCAGTTCGCGGGAACAATGTACGGAATAACAAACGCTGCTAGCAATATATGTGGCTTCCTAGCGCCCTATGTAATAGGACAAATTATATCTACCGATCAGGTAATCTTTTCATTCTTTTCATTATATATGAACGTGCTTGCACCCCACCTGGTGTTTGCTTGTGTTGCTTTATATACTAATACATATACTAGCTGGTGCCCGCGACTTCGTCCGCGTTCTGGATGAAAGGTACCCTATGTTATTTCTGGTGTCACAGACAATGTGTATATGCAAAATTTCATGGTGATCGGTTCGGTAGTTTTTGTGTAAATGCGTAACAAACAAACAAACACACATTCACATTTATAATATTAGTAAGTACATATAAAGTAGTTATTAAAATGGTTTAATGTGTTTTATTTACAGCAAACCCTCGGTCAGTGGCGAGAAGTTTTCTACTTGGCCGCAGCGATAGACCTCGGTGCCAATCTCTTTTACTTATTCTTCGCAAGCACAGAGGAACAGGTTCGTTTTCATATTTCAACTTTAAAACCTTGCATATGTACTGCGTTAAGCACTCATTCGGGCAGCCCGTCTGGCGACAGTTACCACACCCTGATAGAAGCCTATCGTGAATATCACAGACATAATGTGCTGTTGTGCTTCCTAATCTCTTATTCTTAGTATTACTACAAATAGTTGTACTACTGGCGACGGTAGCCACATACCATCATGTGAATGGATAGCCTGTCCTATAAATAAAAATATATAAATAATCTTCACACATTCCACACAGCGCCATCTAGTTCCACAGTAAGCAACTAATGCTTGTATTACGGATACCAGACAGTTGATATACTCGTAATACATAGATTAGGTACTTTTTGTAAATACGACGACTGACTGATACTGACGACACGTTTGGTCTAGTGGCTAATAACCCTAGCTGTTAAACAAACGGTCGCGGGTTCGAATCCCGCTAGGGGCAAATGTTTATATGTTAACATTTATTTACCTTTGTATCTGAGTCATGGATGTTTTGTATTTATAATATGTATGTATTTACAAAAAAAAAAGTATAATTTGCCCATGGCGGGATTCGAACCCGCGATCGTTTGGTTAACAGCTTCGGTCACTAGAGTCACTAGACCAAACATTTCGTCTAATAAAAGAAAAATAATAATTTAAATTATCGTTACAGTTATTTAATCATAAATGGTGAGACAGTAAAACATGGCTATATAAATTTTGCCTCTTTGTCATAATATATTATAATATATCAAATCCGCGATATGAAATATTTTAATTTTGCTATTAAATTATTATATTAAATGAAATAATTGTATTTGATTTCCAGGACTGGTCAAGGCCTGACAATGACGACATGACGGCTTCGGCTCCAGTCGACTCGATACTCTACGCGGAGTCTTAGTCACAACAGAAAGACTTTGGACGAAAAAAAATACAAGTCAAGCTCTCATCTATTCTATTTTTATACTATGGCAAAACAAACGAAAAATCGACGTTACTTAGGGTGTTTTACAAAAAAAATCCTAAAAAAATTTTGATAAAAAAAAAATAGTTAATCATCAATTAGGTTTGGATTTATTCCAAGAAACTCTTTTAAATAATTTTAATTAATTCATCAGGGTTCAGGAAAAAATAAAACAAGATGATGACGATCAACTAAGAAGAAACCTCGAAAGAAACTCGGGAATTTATAATATATTTGCGTGTAATCTCAGATAAAATAAGAAATAAAGATAAGCCCTGTAGACGGTAGAGTGAACGCACTAAAACTATGCCACAGCTTATTAAAATATTTACTAGTGAAAATGCCAAATTGCGTAGTGAAAAGGTGTAAAAAGCAGTTTTCGCTTGCATAGCGAAAGCTAAAAGTGTAAAAAGCATAAATAAACTTGAAAACCAACTTTTTCAATAAAAAAAGTGTGTGTGTGTGTCAGCTAAGACCCACGACTCGAGTTTACTCCTTACGAACGATAAATAAATAATTTAATAGATACTAACGAACGAATAAATAAACACCATCTCTGTTCGCAAGGGTGTATTATTACGTAACATAAACTAGTTTCAGTGATATTGTGTAGATGGCGCAATATCTCTGAAACTTCAGAGATATTCTAAAATATTCCATAATAGAACGTAACGCACACAGTGTGACAATTTTGATTTTACTCCCATACATTTTCATACCCCGGCCGGGGCTTAGTATATGAAAAAATCAATTCTTAAGGAGTAAACTCCAAAAAATAAACAAAAATTGTAGTTATAGTACAGTAAACGGCCAACGCACATATTATATTAAAAAATTGAGTTCAGTATGTTGTTCTTAAAATGCTGTCTAAAGTTCTTATTTGGTCTGAGTAATATATTCACGAATGGTGTTAAACAAACATCATTAACAAAATTAATATGATGCGACGAAAAGGCGCAATTTTATTTTTTAAAACCAACCAACATATTCATCAGGTTCAGATTTTGAAATCTGACTTTTTTTACGCCTAAAAATTCTATACGAAAAATTAGCAGTTTATTTTGAATAAAGTTATTGTTAAATTGAGTTTTTTCCAAAAAAAAAAAAAAAACACTATTTAATATCTTTGTGTTTTTTGCTAAGATGTAGCAAAAAACACAAAAATATTTTTTTATATTTTTTTATGTAAATAAATAAACAATGTCAGTGCCTTCTCCTTAATGATACATAAGCACAATTCACCTGTATTATGGTTATGTTAAATGTTTTAACATTACTATTGATAATGTGCGATGGTAAATTTAATAAAATTGATTCATATTCAGGACCGATGTAAAGGTACCAATTTGTGATAAAAATAAATGCAAAGAGAAATAATTAAACATGTCATATTATAATATTAATTAAGTATATTTAGATATGATGAGATCTTGGAAGTATTTCGAGTCATCCCCCTAATGAGGGAATACCGTATCATTCACTTTATGGATAACGCAACCGTTATAGACACACTAGCTGGTGCTCGCGACTTCGTCCGCGTGGAATAGTTATTTTGGGAATCATTTGGGTATCTCGAACGGTTTTCGCAGCGCACGCAACGGAAGCCCTCAAAGATGAATAATTTTCCCCGTTTTTTTTTCCACATTTTCGACTGTTTCTTCGCTCCTATTAGTCGCAACGTGATGTTATATAGCCTAAAGCCTTCCTCGATCAATGATCTATCCAACACAAAAATAATTTTTCAATTCGAACCAGTAGTTCCTGAGATTAGCGCGTTCAAACAAACAAACAAACAAACTCTTCAGCTTTATAATATTAGTAGATTATTAATAGATTAACCTTTAAATTCAAAGCGATATGTCATTTTAAAGGTTAAAAATGTCTATAACGGTTGCGTTATCCATAAAGTGAATGATACAGAATAAGGGGGATTGGGTTTGAAATAACATTGAAATAATACACAATGAGTTGAAATTTTGTATATTGCGATCATGGAACGTTTCTTATTTTATTTTTTTGATATAAAAGTTTATTGATATTGCTGAGTAATAATACTCAGAGTAAAAACTTAGGTACTTCTCATTATTAATGGCTGTAAAACTTAGTATAATTATGATTTTTTGACAAAAACACTAATATATAAACCATTTTTTTTAATTACACTTTTACGTTTTTTAAACTAGTTTATACTATTTTAACAAGTCGTTAAAATAATATAAACTGGTTAGTTAGTAAGGGATGACAGAGCCTTTTCCCTTGGAACACCTGTGGCGTTGCTTGTGTTATAGGCGACGGTAGCCACCTACCATCAAGTGGACCGTCAGCCTGTCTGACAATCTTTACATTAAAAAAAACTGTCAGTCGTCAGACTCCACGTCAGAAGTAGACACACTGAGCGTCACTGAGCGTGACGGTCACGCGAGTTTAGTGCTTTTTCCACCCATCAAAATTGCTCAAACTTCCTAAAAAAATTCACTCCAACATTCAGTGTCACTAAGCGTGACAGTCACGCGAGTTTAGTGCATTTTCCCCATAACAAAAGTGCCCAATGCGCCTAAAGAAGTTTTCACTTCAAAAATATGAACTACTATTTAATGTTTTTAACTTGGCAGTTTTTCAGTTTAACACCCATATAAGTTAGCCCTCCTCCTCGTCTCTATTCCTGTTTAAGATTTCTTGTATTTGTATGTAAACTCGACAAACAAACTGCTTTATCACCCTAAGATTGAACATTCTTTGTATGCTGTAGAATGACAAGGTCTGTTTTCCTTTGAAAATTCAAAGTGACAATTTCTATTGCTATCTTTATTAGCGATAACAAATTATCTCAATCAGTAATCAATACCTATTTCAAATCTAAGCCTTAGCGAATTGTGAAATGAAAGGAATTTGTAATCGAAACTGATAATACTGCACTGCACTTTTCTTGTCTGCTATACATTTGGACGTATGACGTACGGGTGTCATTTAATTCGAATTCTCTGTCTTAATAAAGTTAAATTATAGAGAGTAAATTTAGCTAATTTTTTTATATATACCAAGTTTTAAACAAACAAAAGCCATAGCGAACCGCTGTATATTCTGTGTTTAGCTATCCTGGTGCTTTTTTATGTATATTTTTTTTAGCAAAATTTTATTATATTTCATTCCAATTTAGTTAGCTTATTAATTAATTTTATTGTTATTCTTAAGAGTATATTGAGTTCAAAATATACAATCAGTATTTAATTAAGTGTGATTTGTTATCGAGCGTGCGTTATAAAAGATTTATCGCGGTGTTAATATTTTTTTTATATAATGCAAAACTGTGTTACTGCTTTTATAGAAAAAAAAAAAAACTGTAATTTCATAATAAATAATTATATTATAATGGTTATATTATTAGGTATATATGTACAACAATTATGTAACTAATATAAGCAAAATAATGTTACAAATCTGATTTTAATTCGATGGAATCTAACAGCTGTTATTTTGACGTTTAATTTTATACAAACCTTTCGCTTGATTTTTTAAATTTTTTTTATAAAAATGTATATATGTCGGTGGAAAGAAAAAAATACTAACATTTAATCACTATGTATAACTATTTCACTTAGAATCCATAATCGCATCATTTAAAAAGAGGCCTTAGCTGACGGTTACCATCAGTTTAGATAATAATGATAAAGAGAAGAAAAGATAGCATAAAAAAAAAGATAATTAGTATTTTTTTATTTATGCATAGAGAGAAAACATAACGAAACATTTTTAGAATATTTTTGTAACATTAAAAAATGTAAGAATTCCATCGAATTTTAAGTCGTACTAATTTTGTAACCATTTCTTTACAAAAAATATGTTTTTTCCTCTTAAAGCACCATTAAATGGTAAATAACATTTGTGGCTAATTTCGCCCTAAATTAGAATTATTACTTTATTGTATTAGATCAATTTCTATTATTTTAATGTATTTTTTTAAGGTAGCATTTTATTGTATATACGTACATACGTCTGTTGATATTTGTTTATTATTGGTAGAAAATATAACCAACAATTAATAATATCGACAATTGAAAATATTTGTATTCTTATAATAAAAAAATACATATTTTTTAGTATATTTTTGAAAACGTTCTCATACAAACATGGAATTAATCTCAATAAACAAGACTTGCTTTACACGTTCTTTTTTTTTGAGCTTCATCAAAGAACATACGACCTGTGAGTGAAGAGTTTTCGAAGACTTTGGCTCCAAATTACCGCCGTCGTGTTGAAAGCGTCTATGCATTTAACCCTTTAGTCGCCAGAGTCGGATTTATCCGACAATTATTTTCTTGTCCATTTCGTCAGAGCCGGATATATATGACAAATTCTTCTACTTGTATACTGTTTATTTTTAAATCATTGAGTTGCTTTCTTTTAAAAAATTTTACAAAATAATTTCTCATACCATAAAATTTTAACGAAGGTTTGATGTCTTTCTGATTAATATTAAATTAAGTATGTACTTATCTAATTTCTTCGGAAAATAATGAAACATCCACATAAGTGAGATACTTTTATTTGCATATAGTATGAACAGTAGGTATACTATTAACACAGCATACTTATTAATATGTAGTTTATTTAGAATAAACATTAAAGTATTAATAAAAGTCTAAACATTTGAAGTTTCTAATTCTCACTTCCTGTTAAAGAAGCATTTAAATGATTTTTTTTTTTTTATATATATATATAAGTCTAGGCAGCGCTTGGCCGCGATCTCACTTGATGTTAGGTGCAGATGCGGCCGAAGGTGGACCACGCTTACCTAGTAGATGCCCATTTACCCTACGTTTGAAGACCCCGAGGTTGTAATTTTGGGGAAACACAGACGCAGGCAGTTTGTTCCACTCCTTAGCAGTTCGGACAAGGAAGGTGGAACTGTAACGCTTAGTGCGTGACCGAGGAACTTCAACCACGAAGGGATGAAACCCCCGCCCGCGCCTCGTGTTTCGCAAGTGGAACGGTTCCGGTTGGATCAAATCGAAGAGAATGGACGCACACTCACCATGGTTGAAAAACACCAACTATTCATTCTAAAACAAACTTCTAAATTACAATAATAATAATAATAATACTTTCATCGGATGCACAGTAGCATTATAACAATATTAGTCTTGAAGTCTTAAGCACAGCCTTAAGTATTAATTTACGAGGTAACAACGACCAATCAATTAATAATAATAACATCAATGTGTTATGAAATCGTTACAGAAAATAAAAATAAAACTTGATTCTACTTCAAACAGAGCAACATCCATGCAATAAACTATATTTATCTATAGACAAATAAATTATTATCTATAGATTTAGAATTTATCGCGTAAAATTAAATACTATTGGAATTGTTTAAGTATAACATTTGAAAGTTGACAAATTGACAAGTGGAGTAATCATACAAAAGAAAAACTTAATGGTCCATCCAGGTGGACCACGGGCAATACCCGAATCTATAAATTCTAAAATAAAAAAATCTTATAAAGCAATCTAAGAAAAGGTGGATTACTTATGCACCTACTCAAGAAAATATGAATACTGCCGTCCTAATGACAAAACCAGTAATATAAAAAAATAGTCATACCTCTGTTGAGGGTATAGATGAAGAATTGGATATAGTAATCAGAAAACATCTTAGAAGAGAAAATATTATAGATATCCTCTAAAGTTGACCTCCAAGAGGAATGACAACAGAAAAACATTAGAGAGAAAACAGACATGTATCTAAAATTAATTGTTACGTTAATTTATATTTGAAAATATATTTCTCAATGATACAATGATTTTTACAAAGAAATCTTAACATACATCCACATACATATTCGTATACGAGTAAGTATTAATTAGAAACTAACAAAAATATTTTTAGGTAGCAACACTAAAGTAAGTTGACGGGGAATACCCGCATCATTCTCAATTGTTTAGAATAGATACCATTCGTTCAATGTACTACAGATAACTAAATACACTAGCTGGACATAGCAAATAATAATTATTACGTTTTTGTGCAATGTACAGTACACAGAACAAATACTTGTTTTATCTAGGATGATAAACTTAAACACAAAAGGGAAGGTAGATGAAGGAGCACAATCTCTTTGTATCTAAATAGGAGTTAAATAAGGGTTGCGCTAGTGTAGGCTGAGAGTAAATTTTAAAGAAAGCGCCAAAAAATATTACAAAAAGATAAAGAAGGTAACGGCTCTAGAGTGTAATTTAAATACTAAGTTATAAAATGACATTTATAGTCAATAAACAATTTGATCAAACCGTTTGAAGTGACTTCTTTGATCAAACACGTAAGGTTTGATCGTCTCCGAGACCCTTTAGATATTTGCAAGATATTTGATTTGGATTTCAAGGTTACCGACTGGCTGGTCATTAATTAATAGTAGAATACAGAACATTACACAGATAATAAAAAAAAGATACCGATTTTATTGTTATTGTTCTGTGTGATGGTGACGAAGTGTAAAATGTCACTGACGCGTCATCCTCAAGTCAGACTGACAAACTCTGGGTCCGGCTAATTGAATTGTTGATTGACACGTGACGTGACGTGACGTAAACTATTGACTTGTTTTGTTTGATTGTGTGTTTATAATTGGATTTAATTTATTGTGTATTGTAAATTGTAAACTTTATTAGAAAAGTATTTTTCTTATTTTTGTTAATTAATTATAATAGTCATGGAATCAGAAGTTATTAGGGAAAAAATTCACACTGAACCTATGTTAAACGATCCCATATATATAACCGTACTAAGTCTTTTTGTTCTTGTTTTTACGCTAAGTAAGTACAATCACTTTCACAACAATGCGAATATTATAACTAAATTAATCATTATCATTAATAAATATGGATGAATAGTTTTAAACTTTTAGAATGAAAATTTAATAAAAACTAATTTGTATTTTCGAAATATCTTGTCCATTTTTGAGATTCTTACATGTGCTTTCCTTTTTTTTCAGTATTTTGGTGGTGTTTTTCAAGAAGACGTCATCAACGTAATTCAGTTTTAATCACTGGGCTTTCAGATTCGGGAAAAACACTTCTATTTGTTAGGCTTATTCATTCACAATATAGACAAACCTTCACTTCTATGAAAGAGAACATTGAAGAATATCTTACTTCTAATGTAAGTAGAAACTTTCACATATGTAAGAAAGTAGAATTAGTGTGCACTGTATGCAGTAAGTATTTTGTAAGTCCTAAGTTTACAAGATTTGCTTTCTTTTTCAGAAATCGTTGCGTATTGTGGATCTACCAGGTCAGGAGCGATTGAGAAATAAATTTTTTGATCAATACAAAAACAATGCTAAAGCTATAGTGTATCTTGTGGACTCTGTCACTATACAGAAGGAGATTAGAGATGTCGCCGAGTAAGTTAACAAGTATTCAAAAGAATTATAGTTAGTAAGAAATAAAAATACAAAGCACACAAAGTTCTTTATTTTGTGGTGATTCTGTATTCTGAAAAAAGTCAATATTTTCATCAGAATAGGTTGTCTTGGTACCTCATTGACATAGGTATGTGCACTTTGGCTCTTCTCCATACTGCCTTGCCCACACTTTTCACTGTATTATCAGCTTCTTTCTGACTTTCTGTATTCTCAGCTTCTTAGAGATATAGTGTGATGTAATAAAAATTTGGTCTATAAAAAGATCTTTTCAAATTCAATTCAAATAAAGAAGCTTAAACTTTTTCTTATACATATAAGTGTACATTAGTAGTTGCTACAGAAGCTAATAGGTATTTCTTTGATATTTAAAAGTTTCGATAATGTCTATAAGTTATCTTGTGGGTGTAGCGGCTATAGGGTACAAGATAACTTGTATCTCGGTATAGCGGCTATAGTATAGCCTATTGGTATTTTTTTTCTCCCAAAATGCCTCATTACTTTATTTTCTATTGGATGATATTTTAATAAAAACATATTTACATTCCAGATATCTGTACACAATTCTATCTGACCCAGTAGTTCAGAGCAATTGTCCACCCATCCTGATTCTGTGCAACAAGCAGGACCAACCGTTGGCTAAAGGCAGTCAAGTTATTAAGAACCTTATAGAGAAAGAAATGTAAGTCTTTTTTTATCATCTTTATTTCATTTATTAATTGTACATTTTTGTGGAAGACAAAGTCTTGCCTACCTACCTATATCTATAAAAAATAAATCCCCAAGTTTTCCCAAGTTAGCAACCCTTTTCGTTGGTAAAAATGGTCACTTGGTTGTTACATTACTTTTAGGGAGGGGGAGGGAGGGGGGGGGGAACGTTACGGCGCGTTACCTGGAGAGGGGGGGGGGTTTACATCTTCAAAAATTGCGTTACATAATACTTGAACGCCTCACAAGCGCCCTAGTCACTTATACAAGGCAGGATGACTGCCTACCTACTACTATTGACGACACGTTTGGTCTATTGGCTAACCCTAGCTGTTAACCAAGCAGTCGCGGGTTCGAATCCCGCTAGGGGCAAATGTTTATGTGTTAACATTTACCTTTGTACCCGAGTCATGGATGTTTTGTATTTATAATGTGTATGTATTTACAAAAAAAAGTAATGTATGTAGTATATCAACTGTCTGGTATCCATAATACAAGCATTAAGTTACTTACTTTAGAACTAGATGGTGCTGTGTGGAATATGTTGTGAATACGATACTAGAATATTTACGGTTTCGAGTGTACTTTCAGTAACTTGGTTCGCGTGACAAAGATGAGCCAACTCCAGTCAGTGGATCCGTCTCAGAAGAACAATGCAACGTATCTCGGTAAGGTCGGCAAAGATTTTGAATTCTCACACATTGGCTGCGCGGTGGACATCGCCGAGTGTACCGTCAACAGCGGCGACGATGAAAACCCAGATGAAATCAAAACCTTGAAGGATTGGATCTCAAGATTATAAATGAAATTTCTCATATTAATATTTTTTTTATCTTTGATAAAGGATATAACACTAGATTCTCGGTTGCTTCATTAAAAGTGGCACAGTAGAATATCACCGCACTCACACTTTGGGGTGATATTTCAAATTAGTTGCACAAAGTTGTCCTTAAGGTGAACACGTGTCACGACTTGAACCATTATTACTAAAAATGTTAAGGTTCAAATCGGTCATGCAACATTTACATTATTCATCTTTTTATCAGAAATTAACGAGAGAAAGTGATAGCGTGTATAAAAAAATCCAATGGACACTTTTTCGCAGTGATTTTGTTCTGAGATCCTGAATCTAGTGTATCCTTAATCAAAGTTTTTTTTTATATATATAGTTGCTTTTGAAGTGCTTTTAAGGCAAGCTTAGCAAATTTAAATTGCTCGCAAAAAGATAGTTTAAGTTTATGTTAAATTGAACAATATTTTTTTTTGTTTTTAATATATGCTTTCTTTTTTAAGTAATTAAAGTTATTTTGACAATTGTATCGGACGAAATAAGAACTACAAACAGAATTATTGTGGACAAAAAAAATAGTAAAGCCGGTTTTTTTAAAATATGTGGAACCTCAATTTTTGTTTATTTTATTGAAAATATTGGTTTCCAAATTTATAATTATGTGAAATGTGATGTCATCCTGCTTTTTATTTTCTGAAGCCTGGTTTTTATATCCATGCACTATACAATTCGGCATTTTCACTAAATATTTTAATAAGGCGAGGCTTAGTTTGTTTGCATTTATAAGCGGCGAAGGCGTAGTTTGCCGGCTTCACTCTGCCGTCCACAGGGCTCTCTGTCTTTAGTTCTTACTTTATCTGAGATTTGTATTCAAAGTCTAAAAAGATTTGGAATATACTTTTCTTTGTTACATTAGCTGCTTTCATAAGTTTTGCATTTAATTTCATTATTAGGAATGTAATCCTAATTTTAGGCTAGTATCACTATTAAAATGAAGAGAATAGTTTGTTCGTAAAAGAATTTTTATATGACAAATGTTTGTATGGTTGAATTTTATGAATAAATTGTATAAAATTAACACATTTGGTATTTATTTTCAATGTTGTCCTAAATACGAGTCATTTTACTAACCTTTTTTTTAAATTAACAGCAATTATAGTTTTAACATTTTTTTTAGTCATGTTTTAATAGTATTTTAAGGCAATATGGATTTTAATAGGTCTTGACCATAGATGAATGATTGGTCTCGCTGCACTCGACTAGATACCGCCGTTGTACTTGTAAAATACGGCAAAAAATAGTACGCCGAAGTCGGCGTACCCGAGCCAGTCACACTGCAAACTGTCTGTGATGTGTACGTGCCGAATGTTTTATTAAATTTTGAGCATAATAAAATGCCAGTTTGCGTAGTGAAACTGTGTAAAAATATAATAAAACTGTGTAAAAAGTGATTAAAAGTGACAATGTTTTACACATAGGTACTTCAATGAAAAGTTGCCGCATTCACGGAGCTATCGCTTTTGTATAGCGCTCTATCTAGTCGAGCGCAGCGAGACTAATCAATTATCTTTGGTCGTGACGTTTATTTATCGTAATTAAAACGTAAACGCGATGTAATAGCGGATTGTGTACCCCTTGCACAGTTGCATTTTTATCACTTATAAAACGTCGAAAGATTTCATTTTCAATTAACAACAAAGATCCGTACGCAAAATCAATGCAATGCAATGACTCCTACTAAACTTCCTTGAAAAATGTTCTCCATACGCGAACTTCCCCACAGGACCTTCCTGGAACATATGAGGTATTTGATACTGCTGCCTACTTTATGAATAGAACGCAATGTATTCTGCTAATACTAAATAATAAAATTACTGTAATTAGTGTTCTTATCTACCTCTCAGTTTTCCACGTTAATTTTTATTATTTTAACTCCTGTTGAAAATTTCACAGCAACTAATCTTAATACGCTGTTGCCATGCTATTGCTTTTAATATATAAGGATACTTACTGGTGCCCGCGACTTCGTCCACGTTCTGTATGTAAGGTACCCTATGTCCTTTCTGGTGTCTCAGACAACGTGTATGCAAAATTTCATGATGATCTGTTCAGTAGTTTTTGCGTGAAAGAGTTACAAACATCCATACATCCATGCATCCATACATCCATACAATCTTTCGCATTTATAATATTACTAGCTGGTGCCCGCGACTTCGTCCGCATTCTGAATTAAAAGTACCCAATGTCCTTTCTGGTGTCCCAGACAACGTGTATACAAAATTTCATGGTGATCGGTTCAGTGGTTTTTGCGTGAAAGAGTTACAAACATCTATACATACATCCATACAATTTTTCGCATTTATAATATTAGTACGGATAGTAGGTACGGATGTATAGGTATAGTTAAAATTGAAAATAAACTTCAAAGTCAACTTAATTTTGCACCAAAGCGTTCAGTTCATTGATGAAAAGTTAATGATAAAGTCATGATTCAGCAAAATTGAAAGATATTTGTGATGAAAGGCAATATTGATGATTTTAATTGTCCTTTTTGAATATTCATAACTTATTGAAAGGGTTCGATACTTTTGTTATCTTATTTGAAAAGGCGATAATGACTGTAGTCGGTTTACCGAATAGTGAACAACGAAAAAGTTTTTGTATCACCGTACCTACGACATATAAAGAAGTTATATATTGTTTGAAAAAAATATTCTTAAAATCTATTAGTTCATTGATATAATATTTGCATAATCATGAGTTTGTAATAAATTATTGGAACGCGTGCGTTATGGATGTGGCCAAGGGGTTGCCCCTTAATTTATTTACAAACTAGCAGGCCGACCCCGGTTTGGCGCGGTTTTTTTCTGCAAATTATAATATAGAAACCTTCCTTGTTTATTAGTGCTTTCTATTAGTGGAAATGGCTTTGCGTTTTACTAAATAAATCCGTTGCGTAGTTTAAAAGATCTAAGCGTTCTAGAGATAAGAGGGAGAGACGGCAGGAAGCGACTTTGTTTTATACTATAGTATAAAACAAAGTCGCTTCCTGCCGTCTCTCCCTACATATATGTTAAGATACATTTACATATATGTAAAGAAGACGTACTAGGTAGATATTTCTTGTATGTTTATACTGGACACCTATTTTTTAAAAGTTTTTCTTATTAGCAGTAGTGGCAGTAGGTCTTTAAATGACATTGATATGCTTTTATAACAGCGTCATTAAAATTGCTTTTACAATATTTTCCGTATTGGATAAAAACGGACATTTTTAAAGCCGACGCCCAAAACTAAAACAGGGTGTTATAAGTTTGACGTGTGTGTCTGTGTATCTGTCTGTAGCTCCCAAACAGACGGATTTTGATCTGGTTTTAGACCAACTAGTAACTACGTCGTACTGTTAATACCAAAATATCACTAGTACCTACGTAGCTAGTACCTTACCATTTAAGTGGTTCTAGCGACACCAAGTAGTATCACTAGTACTTAACTATTGTTTGAACTGTGCTAGTAGATTAATGATAGGTACTAGAGCAACTAGATCCTAACACATTATTAAGTATCTCAATAACGTAATACCTACTTGAATTTCCCAGAGTTAATAAAATAATGTATTAAGTATAAAAAAATATGTAACACCTGAGAGGTTTATTCGCATAAGGACAAATTCTCAAAAAGACAGAGATTCTATTTTATTCTCACGGTAAAATCCTTTCGCACATCCCACCGTCAACGCGCAAAAATATCTACAAAGTCCTTTTCGTTCCGTTCGCAGAAAAACACACAAAAGGGTGTCTCGGTGTCTGACATGTGTTCAATAGATTTAATTGGTACGCAGAGTTCCCACGCAAAATTTCACACACCATACACCTTAGCCAAACTATCTTACGATAATGTTTTTTAGGTTAAAAATAATAATATAGATATACCAACGATAATTGATTAGTCTCTCTGCGGTCGACTAGATAGAGCGCTATACAAAAGCAATAGCTCCGAAAACGTGGCAACTTTTTATTGTAGTGTGTGTAAAAAATCGTCACTTTTTATCACTTTTTACCCAGTTTTATTATATTTTTATACACAGTTTCACCACTACGGAAACTGGTATTTTATTAAGCCTAAAATTTAATAAAACATTCGGCACGTACACATCACAGACAGTTTGCAGTGTGACTGGCTTGGGTACGCCGAATTCGGCGTACTATTTTATGCCGCATTTTATAAGTACGACGGGGGTATCTAGTCGAGCGCAGCGAGACCAATCATTTATCTATGATAGATACCTATAGATTAGTGTATCAGTTTATTATAAAACAATGGAATAAACAATTATCTACATAAAACATTTTCGTTTGTTATTATTTATTAATTAACTAGCGACCAGCTCCCGGCTTGGCTTGGGGTTGAAAACTGAATTAAAATCAGTATTTTCATATTCTTTATTAGTAGATAAAATTGCAAAGTAATTCTGTCTATTCGTCGTCTAACTCAACCGAACGGATCATTGTGAAATTTTGCTGTCTGTTATATAGAAAAGAAAACGGGATATTTAAACCACCTTTCATAAAAAAAGACTGAAAAATAGGTGTCATATAAGAATTAAAATCAAACGCCTGACAAAACTAAGTAGGTATTACGGCAATAAATATTGAATAAATTATTGCTCAAATATTTTGTTGGACGTTATACCTATTTTTGCGGAAGATGTCGTGGGCACAAACTAGTGTGCAATATTAACGATAAACCGAGTAAAAAAAATCCACGACACATTATCCATATTATTATTTAATTGTTATTTTATTGAATTTTAGTGTTTAAATAATAATTAATTAATTAACTTTATGTTCTTCTTTACTTACACACATAAAACTTATCTTTATTGCTTACAATTAAAGTTATATCAAGAATTGTTTTATTGCAAATAACATGTTTATCCAAGATTATTGCTTGAATAATCAGTAAAAATAATCTCATTTTTAATAATTAATAATATTTTCTTATCTTAAAATTTTTATTCGATTTTTTTTTGTCATTTAATTAAGTAGATACTCGGAGTTAAACTCCTTGATACATCGTGAAGAAATGGATGCCGCCACAGAGAAAAATAAATAATATGACTATTTAATAAAAACTGTTAAGTATCTTATAGAAAGAGCTTACTGAATATTTATTACTTAGATGAGATAAAGCCAATATCTATTTTTCTGTTATTAAAAAAAACATATATACTTAGGCAAGTATTTAACGGTGAACAAAGGAACTAATTAAAAAAATTGCGCGTGTCAGCTCCGTCAGGTTACGATTGTTACGAACGATAATAAGATTTAAATTTTCACAATTCGAACACGCCGAAAGAACAACATTGTTCCTTTTTTAAAATAATATTGTGTAGATGCAGATGGCGCAATATCTATGAAACTTCAGATATTCAAACTAAAATATAAAAAAAAATGGAACGTAAACTACATATATTAACGCATTCGTGCTCGCAATTCGTGGGACAATTTAGATTGTACCTACTCCCATAAATTTTCGTGCCACTAGCTTGTATATAATAATATATGCAAAGGAGTAAACTCCAAAAACAGATTTTTAATATGAAGGTCGGAAGGTGGCGTGACCGTCTACTTGATGGTTAGCTCGTCGCCTGTTAGACATCATGGGGTTTGCATGTAGGTACGCTGTCTACCTTGATATGATAAGGGATAAGGAATATTAAATTTTGTACGCCCTTACCAATGGCAGAACGGGCTTACTTACTTACAAAAAAAAATACAAATACAAAAATAAATATTTCTTTAGCTAGGCGAAACAAAAACTTTTGGTAGGCGACAGTATATTATTTTGATGAGACAACTTATTCCTACTAGCAAGTGTACTGTCAGTTTCTTTGACATAAAAAAATGTCAATTAAAGAATTATGTAGTTTTATGTGTTTAATTTAAATTAAATATTATCTGAACGTTTGACAGTCTTAAAAAGAGATTTATAAAAATGTTGTACTCGTAACTGGAGTGGGATGCGCGCAGCTGGGCGCAAAGTTGCGCGCGCGCCGCCGATCTTCCGTGGCGAATTGCTAATTATTTTAATCAAGAGTTAATCGAATTCTTTGTTAAGTAGATATCTCGACGACGTCACATGTCCGCCGCATTAACATAAGCCATAAACTGTTAAATATCGCGCTTTTATGTAGCCCAACAAACGCGCCGCAACGTGTGTGGTCCGCCCGGCGAGGCACCCGTTCAATATTTATCAAAAGTGGTTTTATTGCAATCATTGATATGCACAAGTTATGTCTAGGTAGCGCATATTTAATTTACTCACTATTTAATGCAAGGCTGTTCCGTTTACATTTCCTTTTTTAGTCGTTGCAATTAGACCGCAAGAATAAATTGCGACACTATTTTCAAGGACTTTTCGGTGTCAACAAAGTTTAATAATAAAACGCATTTTTTTTTAAATATGATGTTAAAAAAAATGTTATAAGATGATTTTTAAAAGATTAGGATGATTATTTTAATATTGAGAGGTACGGTTTCTAGTACATCTTTTTTCGAGAATTGATAATTCAGAAGCAACTCTGACCAAGTTATCTTATAGATTTAATAAGTTAATATTAATTAAATTACTAGCTGACCCGGACGTCATATCAATCTTATATATAAAAAAGAGGCGATTTGTGTATGTATGTCTCCTATATAGGAACTCCAAAACCGCTGAATCGATTTTGATGAAACTTTCAAACAATTTTCAGATTAGTGCAGCGGGTGTTCTTGTGAAGTTTAGTAGCGATCGGACGCGGACGAGGTCGCGGGCAAAAACCCAAAAACAGTTTTATATAAAATACCGACTAATTTTCTCACATTTGTCGTGGATTTTCTAAAACATTTCTCTCACACAATTATTTATTTATTTATTTAATATAGCACACAGACACAATACAATTATAATCATGAATACAAAAATACTTGTGTGTGATAGTGTAGTTACATAGCTTGACTTAGATTTTACATATACAACAAATAAACGTCTTCTAAAGTTTAGTTTAGTTTAATTTTGATACGGTTTTCACTAATGGAAAACGCGATGAATGAGGGAGGCTTGTACCTATATTTAATTTGCAGAACATGGCCTTTGTGCTTTTGTCGCTTAACAAAGGCCATGTTTCCATGGGCATGGAACATTTATCTAAAACATCACCAATCTATAATACTGCCAAGTACTTCCCAGAGTTGAATTTTTGCACAATTTAACCGATTACTTCGAAGCAGAAGCGTGGCGGGCCGAAGATTCTCGAGACGTAGCTTATTTGCCACACGCCTTTGTCGGCTCGCTTATACCTCGTTGACATTTTGTGGGGCAAATCTTCATACCGCGGCCCCTTTGATGCCAACAACCGTATTATTTAATTTTGACGGATGCCCCGTCATACGGACTGCTGATAATTATAATTCGCTTCATACTTTAACTTGTTAATTTGTCGTTACGTTACTTTTTCTCGTGTCTTCAATTAAAATGTTAGATAACCGCAATCATTTGAAGCATTTTAATAGAGCCAAAAAGGTTTTTTAATGTTTTAAAATGTCTGATGATCGGATGAGAAATAGTTTATATAGGAAATACAAGATATACAATACATTTAGATATTTCGATATGGCACGGTATAGATTATAAATATTTTAATTTTCTCAACAATAGAATTTCCAAAGAAATCACAATTTTATAGAAGACACTTTTAACTAGTAGGTATAGACTTGCAGCCACCGCAAACGACGCCTGTTCTAATCCCGGTCGGATCATAGATCGAAGGAGACGCCTATGTTTTGTTTTTTGTATTATAAAGGGTATCACACAGGCTGATGGTCCACTTGATGGTAGGTGTGGTTACCGTCACCTATAAAGCCACATGCTATAAGTGCGCTGCTACCCATAGTGGGATTGGATATAAGGGATTGGGAGGGAAGGGACAGGGAAATGGGTTCTGGCATCCCTTACTCACTCACTCACTCACTAAAATACAATACAGCACAAATACTTGTAGAAGCTATTTTACGGTGGTCTTCTGTAAAGGGGTGGTTGCTGCCGCCAGACGGGCTGCCCAAATGCAGCGTGCCCTGCCGCTACTTAATTAGTAAATAATTAATTGGATATGTAAACCCTAGTTTAATGATTGGTCTCGCTACGCTCGACTAGATACCGCGCTATCTAAAAAATGCGGCGTATTATAGTGTGTGTAAAACATCGTCACTTTTTATCACTTTTTACACAGATTCATTATATTTTACACAGTTTCACTACGCAAACTGGCATTTTATCATGCCCAAAGTTTAATATAACATTCGGCACGTACACATCACACAGATAGCTTGCAGTGTGACTGGCTCGGGTACGGCGAAATCGGCGTAGTATTTGGTGGCCGCATGTGACAAGTACGACGGCGGTATCTAGTCGATACCAATTATTATTACTTAATCTAAGATATAAACATTAATTTGTCGCAATAATAAATAGTTGGATATTATTGGACTTCAGTTATGGTGCAACAAATTTGAGCAATTTTTATTTCCATTGTTAATTCCATTAATTTCCATAAGCAAAACCAAACAAAACAATAAACAGGCAAGTTTGCACATTGATCATAATTCATTTTTTGCATTGTGTGCGACTTACGCTCGATATTTATGTTTAATGCATATAAATATGTGGCCTGGAATCTGCTAGGGAGCTTGATGAACTTGTAAGTAGGCACTAGTTACTTAAGTAGTTGTAGCAAGAACGCTTGCAAGCCGAAGGCCTTGAAAGATGGGACCGCCCTCCCTTGTTACCAACCTCGTACTCCACAATGATTGGTTGATTTGTGGCCGGATCCCTTATTGTTTCACAGACGCCGAATGGGTGGACTGCTGAAGGTGATCAAGAAATCTTTAATTGGCATTGTCGATACATGTACGATTCTTTTTATAGAAATCGATTTACCTACAATGTTACTTATAAAAAAATATTTTCTGAAATATCTATACTTAGGTAAGTATATTTTTTAAGTCCCTTATTAATTTATGACCTTTATGAATATAACTAGCTGTTGTATGCGACTTCGTCCGCGTAACTTTATAAAATATAGCCTATGTTACTCGCTGATAACATAGCTTCCCAACAGTGAAAGAATTTTTCAAATCGGTTCAGTAGTTTTTGCGTGAAAGCGTAACAAACAAACAAACTCACATTGAACATTCACATTTATATCTAATATTAGTAAGGATAGCCTATGTCATCCGAAGATAGTGTAGCTTCCCACTATCCCCGGATGACGGCGAGCGTATAATCTTCTGCAGCTGATGATGCAGGGGAAAATACAAGGTAGACCCAAGCCGGGCAGAGAACGTTCTTCTTGGCTTAGAATCTCCGCGAATGGCCAAAGTATTATTTGTTTCGAGGCGCCGGTAGCCACCTACCATCAAGTGGACCGACATCAGTCTGTCTGTCGTTAAATATAGCCACTACTATATCTCACCTTCACCTCTAATCGGATTAACTACAATCAATCATTGCACTGCATTATTAGATACAGAATATTATTTCATAAAAAGTGTAATTTTTCCAACGCTACAAAATCGAACATCTCAATTTCAAGTTAGAGAGATTTCGATGAATAATTCTTACCGTATAGTTATACCGAAGAAGTTGTTGCGCAGGCTTAGCAGACGTCGAAAGGTATGGTGGGCAAAAAAAATGAGGAATCTGATTTTTATTAATTGAACTGCCAACGGTGAGCAATCGAAGCGACCGGACCAATACATCTGCTCCCATTTATTAATACCTCCGCCAATAAAACACAATAAATTTGAGACACGTTCTTGCGAATCAATAGTCGCGTTCCCGATATGAATAATTTATATGTTTTATTGTCGCTTTATCGCCTGGATCGCGGCCTCTGGCGGCCGGATGCCTCTCTCGCTTCAAATAATAATCAGAACATAATTTTATTTTTGACAAATAACTGGCCAGCATTGGGTGCAGTCTGGTTTTTGTGGGACCGGCTGCTTCCTACGCAACTCATCGTGCCGGCAACTCATCGCGTCGCATGCCTCTGGGCTTGCCGCATTTTCTCTGAATAAACATTTAACCGTCTCTTTATAGTATTCCAAACTCGCGTAATTATTCCCTAAATGTCAAGTATTGAGTCGCCGACGAAAGACCGCAAAGGATCACTCTTTAATACTTTATCACAGGAGGACCATTTTTCCAAGTGCAATTTGCAATGTGAAGTTAAAAATATATTTAAATAAAAACAAATTATGGTTTTTAAGCAGTGCTATTAACAATAAAATGTAATATTATCAATATTAAAAAATACACATTAAAAAAATTTTTTTTTAATTTTTTTTATGTTAAGGTCGACAGACAGGCTGAAGGTCCACTTCATGGTAGGTATAACACAAGCAACGCCATTAATAATATAATAATAATAATTTATATAATAAATTAAACAAGCGTTCAATAAAATGGGTTTGTTCTTCTGCGGAACATCTTGAAAAAATTTAAATTCAAAATTCAATTTAAAAAATCAACTTCGAAATTCAAATTCAAAATTTAAATTCAAATTCAAAATTCAAAATTCAAATTCAATATTCAAAATTCAAAATTCAAAATTCAAAATTCAAAATTCAAAATTCAAAATTCAAAATTCAAAATTCAAAATTCAAAATTCAAAATTCAAAATTCAAAATTCAAAATTCAAAATTCAAAATTCAAAATTCAAAATTCAAAATTCAAAATTCAAAATTCAAAATTCAAAATTCAAAATTCAAAATTCAAATTCAAAATTCAAAATTCAAAATTCAAAATTCAAAATTCAAATTCAAAATCTTGTCATGTATCATGTAAATCATCTATTAAGGCCTAAACCCCAGTAGTGCATCGGAGCTGACACACGCATTTTTTTTTGTTTACATCCCGTCCACAACTCCACATACATACTTCAATTTTATTTTATATTCCACCAATAATCGCCGATATCCTGTGTAATTGGAAACAAAAATTAATATCAAAGTCGACGTGCAAATGTGTCGAGTTCTTTGCAACTCCAGTTATTAATTGAACACGCACTCTCTTTGTTTCTTTGAAAATTATACTTTTGGTGCTGAAATCCTACTGATATTATTAAATACAAAAGTTTGTGTAAATGGAGGGATTTTGCGACTTGATGGATGTATGTATGGTTTGTGAGGATAAAACTACTGAATAGATTTGGATGAAATTTGACACACAGCCTTATTACATGGATTAACATATTATAAGATAATTTTTATCCTGAAAATTTTTTAGGTAACTGAGAGATCGTCTAAATAAAATGGTGCCACCGTCGTCACAGTCAAAGCGGACAAAGTCGCGGGCACCAGCTAGCTTCGACAAATTTTTATTCGACAGTAATAAATTTCTCAGATATTATACTTTCGAATAAGTGTTGACCACTTACAATGTCGAAAGAGACTCTGTACGCATTGAAACGTTATTTTGTAAAGAATGGGAACGCCTTTAACGGCCAAATATAAATATGTATAGGTAATTCTGAATTAATAACATTATAACTCCTTTAGCAAAAATAACACCAAACTAGCTCTGCTCTGCGGTCTCACCTGCTATTTAATTTATAAGAAATTGGATCTTCTATAGGTATTAGTTTTCTATAGGAATACTTTTCTGTATAGTGTTAGTATCAAAGATGTTATAGTATGTTAAGTAAGAATACTATATATTTTTATGTTAAGGTCGACCAACAGGCTGATTTTTCAACGCAGACTAATTCACGGCCACCAGCTACTTAGTTGTAAAATAAAGCTATGTTCCAAATTTCAGCTTCCTAAACCTTGTAGGTTTAGCTCAGCCAAAAAACGATTTTATGACCATAGATATTAGTTCAAGAAAGTGGTAAATTAGTTTGTGCGTATGAAGTCAGTCAGGACAAACAATAAAATATTTTTATAACTAAGTATAGATTAGTAGGAAACTATCTGTTGAACAAAATGCATACTCAGTACACTCACATTGTATCATGCATGCATCTATCTGTAACCAGCTAACCAGCAGGACGCTTTGGCTCAGCTCTGGAAGACCATCCATACATGCCACTATGTTTTTATTTGTTTTTATCATGCTTTGGGTCGTTTATAGATATGATTATTCCCTTTTGTGCTATTGAAGACAATCTTGGAGCCAGAGGCATTAACGGCGACCTCCCAGTCGTGCTCAGTCGCTCGTAGCCTTCGTCGGTTCACATACATATTTGTATAAATCACGAAGATGCGTGACTTGTCATCCCACAGCTGAGTCACACCTATGTTAGTTAGACCTTAGGCTTAGGATTTTCTTGCGATATTAAATCCTAATCCGTACTATAATATTATGGATGCTGTATGGATGGATGGATGTATGGATGTATGGATGTTTGCACAGGATGTTTGTAACTCTTTCACGCAAAAACTACTGAACTGATCACTATGAAATTTTGCATACACGTTGTTTATGACACTAGAAAGAATATAGGGTACCTTTCATCCAGAACGCGGAGGAAGTCGCGGGCACCAGGTAATAATAGTATAAATGCGAAAGTTTGTATATTTGGATTTTTAGATGTTTGAATGTTTCTTAGGTATACAATCACGCAAAAACGGCAGAACGGTTTTCCAAAAACGCATACTAACAGCGCGTACGAAGTCGCGGGCACAGCTAGTACTTATATAACTTTGTCTCAGGCTTCAATTCTTGAAGGGTCAAACAGGACAAGTGAAAATTTTTCGGTTTAAAAATATTTCAGAGATTATTAGGATTTTTACTATTAGAAGACTCTAAAGAGATAACTAGTCGCATAGTCATAGTTTCATCTCCCGAGAGATGTAAGAGCAATTTCTTGGTTACCAAGAATCGACTTTAATATAAATAGAAAAAATTGATATTCAAGTGATAAATTTTTAAATATATTTTTAAATACTTCTTAAAATTCGTTAATATAAAACTTCATATTTGTACCGTTGCTTGCACGTGTTCAACGGGAGATGTGTGAACAAGCGATTGTCTTTGCAATTAAAAATTCGTCTCACCTTTCCAAAACAAAAAGTGGGAGGGCGGATTTTTTTTTATCGATGTTTCAAGTACAAGTTCGTCGTCAAGTTTTTGCGTCTGTCGTATCAATGGAAGGTTGAATGGCGGTGGGTACAGCAAAAAGCGGACACGCCGCGTGTCGTCATTAGTATGTGCAGCGGCATCCGAATCCGAGCATTAATTTATTGATAAACATTGGATTGAATAATGCACCGTCTCGACAGCACGCGTTCTCTTCCTGTGCAACATCAATTCGGTAGCATTTATGTCCCGTTAACTTCGGCAAATGATTGCATTAAATATAATATGTATGGCATATAGGTACTCATTTACATCGAAGCTTTTCAAAGAATGTATATCTTTGACATAGTAAAAGGATTAGTTACAGATATTTTTTGTATGTAATACTACGAATAATTAGTAGATGTAATACATACCATCTATTTATCAACTATCATTTTCAACTATTAACTTGTGTAGTTTTGAAAGTAATTTTTGAAGTAAGAAGGATAAAATTTAATATTAAAACTTCACCAACAAAAATATTAACAAAACAATAATTATGTTGTTTGTACTCGTATGTATGTCCTTTGTTGCAAAAAAAATAAAATTATTTTCTTATTCTATCTTATTCTAAAAATAAACACATTACACATTTCGTAGTTTTTGGAAATCCAACCCTAAAACGGGAAAAATAGGGTTGAAACATTCATAATCTCAGCCGCATGACGTGCACTGCTGGATGTGCCTCCCCTCATCCCCCATAACTTTCCAATAGGAGAGCCTGGACGTCCTGCGCTATGCTGTGCTTGACGGTCCGGCCCCAGCAGCCGTCGCCTCCATACTATGTGTTTGTGTCCTACCCTCTGCCACTTCAACTTACTGATCCGTCGGCTTATGTCGGTAACTTTCGTACGTCCACAGATCTACTCATTTCTGATTCAATCGGGGTTCGCAGTGTAACCCCGAGCATAGCCCTGTCTATAGCTCGTCGAGGCTCATAATTAGAGACCACGTTTCAGAGCCATATTTATTATCACTGGCAACACACATTGGTCGAAAACTTTTGTTTTGAGACACTGAGGTATTTTGGACGAGAATATTTCGCGGAGCTTTAATAATGAGCGCACTAATTTTATTTTATTTATGTAAAGAAATACAACTTTATAATGCGCTTTAGTGTGTTATAAATAAAGTATAATTTGTGTTCAATACAATTTTATGCACATGCCTACCTAATTGATATCTAAAGCTTGTACCTAATTAGTATTTTATGTGCATTATAAAAATAAATAAGGCTGCACATTTGGTAAAAATGGAGTTGTAAAGATAAATACCAACTCGTAAAAGAGTGATGGGTAGCTAAATTATGAGAAAAATAAAATCACCAAGTACAGAGTAGCCGAAGAGACAGACAGACAGATTTTTTATGTTAATGTGTGACGGATGGACAGATAAATTATCTAAGACAATATGCCCACATATTCTATGTTACTGTGCCCCAAAATATATACACCCTACAACAGTATTACGAAAAATATGTAAGGACGTAAGAAGTGATATAAATATCACAATATCTTATAATATTTATAGGTGAATAAATTCAAATTCATTTATTTTCAGGCAACTGGACATTATTATAACTAGATGCTGCCCGCGACTTCGCCCGCGTAACTTTGTAAATTATATACTAATACCTTCCTCGAGAACCACTCTATTCATTAGTGAAAACCGCATTAAAATCCGTTGCGTAATTTTAAAGATCTAAGCATACATAAGGACAGACAGACAGCGTCTTATAGTTTTATACTATAAAACAAAGTCGCTTCCCGCTGTCTGTCTGTACTGCTAATAAATAACAATTTATGGCTTATACAAGATGTCATATTTTAAGGGCAAGAGATACCTGAATAATCGAAGCATAAGAAGGATTTATATAAATACGGTGGTCGCTCACCTACACTATATTTATTTTATATTTCAACGCCAAAATATAAAATTGATCTCCACGCGAGCCTCCATTACCGGCGCGAGGAACGCGAACCGGTGGTTGCGATAAAATTAACCACAATAAACGTAAACGAATATAATGAGCAGTTATTATAAAAAAGACAAAAATCACTGTATTTCAGCGTTAAGTTACTCATTATGAGTTCGATTATGATACTCTTATCTTATTTAGTAACGCTCGAACGCTGTTCATTAAGGCTTTTTCGAATAACTTAATGCCAAATTTGTATTCATTTCAATTTTTATAATTACAAAATTGTTTGTCACTGTATAAGTGAAAATTTATAAGAGTTACAACGGGAGTTTGGTTGAAATCGTCGTTAGATGGTATTGAGAAAATTTTCTTTAATATTGTTTTGTTTTTTTAAAGATAATTATTTATTATTCATAAAATGGGTTTTCTCTTCTTACCATACAATATTCACGTGGTTTTTTACATTCACGATCAGATAATGCATGAATTTGGAGTGATAGAGTATGGAGCGCTGCCAAATGGAGTGCCCGTGAATTGTGGCCTTTAGGATGGTCGTGGATATCCTGGTCAACTCCCTATCGATTGAACATCGATTAATCGATTTTTTTTAGAAACAGATTTTATAGTTTTGGCTATTTCTCAATTTATTTTTTGAACTTATTCGAAGAAACTCACGATTCATAGAGCATCTTAACATATCATAGAGCGACAATGTTTAAGACGAGATAAAAGCCGCCCTCTTAAATTACCTTTTTTAAAGTTGTCAATCTTTTCATAAATTATTATCGACATGTCATGACAAGGAACACGGAACTCTCGCATTTGCAGCTCATTATGATGTATTATTATTCTGAACAGGACGCCATTTTGTTTTATACGTCAATTTAATCACCGTCTACGACAAAACACGCTTGCAATGTTCATTACCTATTTGTTTCTTTTTTAAGCTTTTATTTAATCATTTATATTAGGTATAAGGGCCGTGAAATTATGATTTTAAGTTTTAAGAAAAAATCCCGATTACATAAGCTTTCAAACAAAAAAAAATCTGGATCAAAATTGGTCCATCCGTTTGGGAGCTGCGTTGCTACAGACAGATACACAGACACACACGTCTAATTTATAACACCCCGTTTTTGCGTCGGTCGCCGGGGGGTTAAAAAATGACGTAAAGATCCAAAGCGAGTTTTCCGTATATTTTTCATACAACAATTATTAAAAAAGACATCTACAATATTTAAAAAGACATCAACGTGCAAGTGCTTTTTGTTGCGACTTTCTAGTAAAATAGTGTGATTGTTATATTCTTGTGAAACCAAACAACTTTGATTTATCTTTATATAGTATAACTAGTAGTCGCTTTTTGCGTCATCTGTATGGCCGCTAATTCCTCATCGAATTTTGATGTAGTTTTCACGATCACTTAAATGTTTTTTTATGTATTTCTACGACCAATAACTAATGAGTAAGTAATCATTGAATTGCCTAGTATGGAATTGGTAAGCTGCTCGATTTGGAAAGTGCTCTTAATTACAGTTTTAAACGCGATGCTGAATGAAACCAGACCCCAACTAAAGATAATAAATAATAACGGATTGGTTCTAATTGAATACAACAATTGGCGGTAGCCGACTGGAATTATTTCAATAAGAAAGAAGTCGACGACAGCGGCGCCTTAGCAAATTGCTCGAACCTTCGTCCTTCCTTTTGTATTCGATACCAGACGCTGACGCAGCCGATTGGTCCATTTTAATGAGCTCCGATCAATGGGGCGTAATTATTTCTTGTATCAATTGTTGGTCTGTTGTCGCGAGCGCGCTGTCAACTCTTTTATGGAGCGTGGATCGGTGCGGGCGGTACGTAGAGGCATTTTGCGTGAGTTTTTGCAAACGTTTTTGGTGAATATCCGTTTGCCAGTTCGCATCGCGGCCAATTATCGAGGCCGAGTGCCCGCATTGTCGAACAATGCATAACATACCACTATCCTGTTACTGATTGCCGTAAACGCGCGGACCTTTCTCATGTCAATTTAATGAGACGCCGCGGACTCAAAATATTATTCCAATACTCGGTATTCTTACAATTTATTCAAATATTTACAGATAGATGCAGGATACAATGTGAGTGTATGCATTTTGTTGTTCCCTACGAATATATAGTTATAAAATTTTATTGTTTGTCCTGACTGACTATTATCGCACAGCGCAAAATTACTAAATCTAAAAAGCTTAAGTTTGGAACCCAGGTTTACTTTATGTGCAACATCAATATTGTAACATATTTTTAAGCTACACTAAATATATTTTCGTTCTGATTGCATATTGATCGCATTGTTAATTTAAAATTAGTAATAACATGATAATAACTTAACTAACGTTTTAACTAATGTCGTTTTAAATTGATTTAATTACAAAAGACATTATTACACAAGTAATATTCTATTTATTTGAGCAAGAGATGTAAACAAATATACTCGATAAACCTTAAATTTATCTACTGTTATAAATGTTATAACCAAAAGTACATTTTTCTAAAAATAAATAATTTTATGAGTTTTTGTACATCCATAGATCCATACTTGAAAATCCACGTTTTGACATTATAAATTTATTTACATAAAACCTCTTGCCCAAATGAACAGAGTATAGACACAGCTTAGCCATCTTAAGCTGAGGTATAATCAGGGTACCTATAATCTATTAATGAAAATTTGAAAGCACCACATTACTATGGAATCCTATAACTAATGGAATAAATTGGAATATGAGTTGTTCGTTTGTTTATTATGCTTTCTCGCCTAAACTACTCAATTGATTATTATGAAGTATTGCATAGGTTACACCTTATCAGTTGTATGTAGGTACCTACTCATATACATTTAGTAAAAAGCATTTATTTTGGCATGACAAACATATATTACAAATATATCTCGTATGTGTTACTAGCTACACGCTCCTGGCTTCACCCGGTTCAAAATAAAAACTATCTTTTAAGTTGGACCAAATTACACATAGTTACCAAGTTTTATCAAAATCGGTTCAGTAGTTTAGGAGGCCATTGGCGTCAAACAAAGTGACACGTAATTTTTATATATACTTATAGAGACATATATAGCTATTACGAGTAAATGCAAGGTTACGAATCGAACGCATGTCGCAGCAAAGACGCAGCCAATTACTGCCCCTCTTTGCATCGTAAATCCACTCTGCAGCTGTAATCACCACCTCTGTTCGACCACTCATTACCTTTAATTTCTTAATCTCCCTTAATTGAAATGTTAAGCGCGGTCACGATAACGCTTCGTGTCTCAATGCTTGACTTTATCGTCATCTTTCTTTTTTGACGATTGCGTTTTGTTTAAATTCAATTAATGCCTGCATTAAAAATTAAAAGCTTCACTCCGAGAGATGTTTAATTACAGAAAATGAAAGAAAAAAAACTCATAATACTTACTGCTTTATAATATGAACATAATATTTCTTGTTAAGCTTGGGACTTTTAGAGCTAAATTGTACCAATCTAACTTTTGAAAGTTAGTGAGAACTAGATATTCGTCAACCAGGAATTGACTTGATGATCTCCAAACGCCTGAAGAGATTTTCGTTCTCGTTTAGGTCAGCTTCGTTTTATCAGCATAAAAAAACCAGGATCAAATTTAAATTAAATTATAGCTGGTGCCCGCGACTTCGTCCGCGTTCTGGATGAAAGGTACCCTATGTCCTTTTTGGAGTCCCAGACAACGTGTATGCAAAATTTACAACGCCATCTAGGGAATTCTGTTTGAAGCAATGTAGTACTCTAATTCATCTAAAAGTTAACAGATGGCACTACATGTTAGTTATAGTTTATAAAATTACGTGTTAATAAAATTAAAGCTGCTGCCCGCGACTTCGCCCGCGTAACTTAGTAAATTATGTACTTAAACCTTCCTCGAGAACCACTCTACCCATTAGTGAAAACCGCATTAAAATCCGTTGCGTAGTTTTAAAGATCTAAGCATACAAAGGGACATAGAGACAGAAAAAGCGACTTTGTTTTATACTATGTAGTGATGATAACGTAACAGAAGCTTGTAACTTCACTAAGAATTTTGTACCAAAGTTTGTTCGCGCGTGATTAATTCTAAGCCCTTTTATAAACAAACAAAATCTATCATCTAGTTCAGCATTTTATAAGTTGCCTTTATATAGAAAAAGGAAATAAAAGAAATAAACTCTTGAACCAACTATTTATCTCCATCTCATAATCAACTGTTGGATCTTGCCAAAGTAACACTTAAGGGCGATTTAATAATAAAGAAATGTTTTGCTATTGGTATGGTAAAGTTATAAGTGGGTGAAAAAGGACCAAGATGGTGGACGTAGGCGACATTGCTTGACAAAAGTTAATGTGTGCTTAAGGCATTCACCCACGCTCAGCCTCCGACCGATCATCCATAAAAATAAAGGACGGTTTGTATTTATTACTTATATACATATATCTACTTAAGTTACTAATATACTTAACAACATATCATAAAATAAAGTAGTTGATGGCGTCTGTTTCATTCTCTGCTAACTTCTAAACCACCCAACGGGTTTTTATATGGTTTTCACTAATGGAAAAAACGATAAACGAGGAAGGTTTGTGTTTATTATAATTTTCTAAAATGTTAAGAGCTTTATAGCTTTGCTATCCTAACGAAATAGTTATTTAGGAAAACACAATGCTATCGCTTGTACCGGGGCATCGTGCGAATTGCAACCGCGACTGACAATTTTGATGAAATTTCCATTTCGGGAGAAAACAGTTTCCACTAACTAAATCTTAACAAATCATTTTGATTTTCATGTCGATCGTTTCAGCATAATATATTCTAGGTCTATAAAATATATTATTTTTATAAAACAAACGGTTTAATTCGACAAAGTTTTAATCATAAAAATTAAGTTATTTGAGGTGCCTATAAGTTTGAATCTATTGCAAATTTTGAAAAAGGAAAACCTATAACATTTTTTTAAATATTTTTTATTACAATATTTGATTTAATTCTAAGTTACATATATTTACACCCTATATAATATAAAGCTTCGGTCCCCTAGGCAGGGTCCCAAGCATGCTGGTTGCATTACCTCGTTGTATAGCATTTTTTTTGAGTACCGCAAATAAGGCAAATATTTCCGAGTACCGCCCGTCCATTGACATTGTGTTGATAAAAGTTGGCAACCAAAGGATTAAAACATCGAAGCGGTTAGCGAAGTGGAGATAAATTCAGGCACACAACTCTTATGGATCGTTTTGTGTGCATATCGCCGACTCAGACCGATTCACCACCAGCCAACAGATGATACGTATTTTGTACACCGTTATAGCTGTTTTTATATCGAATTTTTTTTAGCTAATCGATTAAGTACAATTTTTTTTACAAGAGGAATCCATCATGGATACCCACCAGCCTAGAGACAGACCGATGGGTTATGCCGGACTCCTGTGAGATGGCAGTGGAGTAGACCTACCGACTAAAGGTACGCACCTAACATAAGTGAATTAGTAATAATATACTTTTCGACTTGACTTTTCAAAGAAAATTGTATTTTTTGTGTGGTCCCGGAGCGTAATAAATCCCGTTACGTGACGTCAGAGGAGATCACATATTGCTCTGTTGCATGATGTGCGATCATGCGAAAATCCTCATTATAAAGTTCGCACACACACGACCCGACACACGACTCCGTGAGAAACGATTCGATGACGTGCCCGATGTCAATGATCAATCGAATTCCGATACACAATTTGTATATCAATCAGGCAGAGGCCTCAAGTTTGCAAGCCTCGACACTGCGTTATAAGACCTTGCTGTGATCCGTCTCATATTTGCCTCCGATGGTGGAACATTGGGGTTTAGTGGGTATTCCCCGGTGTTGTCACTTCGCCGGGCGGCGTATTATGAATTTGATAGTAATATTGTTTGTTTGTTCGTTACGCTTTCACGCCTTAACTAGTAAACTGATCATCACGAAATTTTGCATAGGTAGGTTTACACATGGGATACAGGTCACGAATACAAAAAAAGGATACATCCAGAAAAAGGTTCTATTCTCGATTCACGCAAAAGAAGTCATAACAAAAATATATGTTTGTTTTAACTTAGTAAGTAATATTGTTTGTTTGTTCGTTACGCTTTCACACCTTAACTAGTAAACTGATCATCATGAAATTTTGCATAGGTTGGATACAGGTCACACGGGATACAGGTCACGGATACAAAAAAAAGTATACATCCAGAAAAAGGTTCTGCTCTCGAGTCACGCAAAAGAAGTCATAACAAAATATGTTTGTTTGAACTTAGTATAATTTTATTGTATCACTAAAAACTAAGCAATCCGAATTATTTTTAACGGGTTACCGGACAATGATTGCCGCAATCAATTTTTACGCAGGCAATGATGACTGCATCTGTGTTTCCCCAAAATTACAGCCTCGGGATCTTCAAACGTAGGGTAAATGGGCATTGGACCGGTGTAAGATGCCCCCGCAGAGCCCGGTTCATCCCTATCATGGGCAAGGAGGCACCGGGGAAGTTTTAGTGGCGTATTCCTAGTGCCACTATGATCAGGTGCTGGGCGACCCCCACATATCCTTACCGTCTAGCCAGCGGTAAAGAATCTGTAAGCGGATTACTCCTCGTCAAAAAAAAAAAAAAAGGGTAAATGGGCATATACTAGGTAAGCGTGGTCCACCTTCGGCTGCATCTGCACCTAACATCAAGTGAGATCGCGGCCAAGCGCCGCCTTGACTTATATTAAAAAAAAATGAACAAATCGATTCTATTACCGATAGGAGCGCACATATTTTGTTCAATTACAGATAAGGTTCACAATTTCAACAATCCCAAGTCTTATCAGATGAAATATTAGCAATTGAGATCACCAAGAAAGCTTCCGAATGCCACAGGAATAAGAACAGATAACGAGTGCCTTGCGGATTGAATCTTATTGTTACTTATCAATGATTTATTATCACACAGACATCAATTGGAATTTGAAATGTTATCCGGCAGAGTTTGATTTTGTATTTATTTATTTAAGATGATGCAAATAATACTATTTATTTATAAAAAGTACTACATATTAAAAAAAAAACACATTTAAAAGTAAAAAACACAGTAAATTTAGAAGATACTTCTAAATTTCGATGATTTCTAAAATAGGTACTTTAGAAAATTCGACTAAGAAGTCTAGGTTATGATTCCAGAAAGTGACAGAGTGACAGAAAATTATATGCAAAGAGTATGTCTTGCTTGTTTCTATCTTAAAATTGGTAATATCGTTACTTTAAATGGAGTTTTGATATCCATTTTAATAATTTTTCAGGAGACACTAGACACAGGCCAATATTATTTTTGGAGAAAAATAATATATAAATATGTACACATTTATTATGTCTTAGTATTATATTTTTAAATGAGTAATTATTGATATGCAATTATTATTTAAGCATAATATTAATTGTGAAAGATCATTAATCCCTCGAAGCCGACATAATAACGCTTAAGTACAGCGTCGGCTATTTAAGTTGAGCGATAAATCTCATGCCATGTACCCACTCAGAAAAATAGCTTGGCGAGAGAGGCGTGGCTACTAACACTTTGGACTAAGAGCTTTTACTTTAAATCTTTTTTTAGGATGGAGAGAAAACTAAGCACAAACTAAAAATACAGAGCCCGTTGGAAATGGTTGGGTGTTTGCCTTGACGCTCTGTCTCAGAGGTCCCGGTTTCGATTCCGGCGGGCAGGGTTAGTTTAGTTCTGGATTTAAAAAGTGGTGGCAGGACACACTGCTTTTCGCAGTCATTTGGACAGCCTATCTAGCGGCAATAAACACCCCTTTGAGGATCCCAAAGTGGACCGTCAGCCTTTAATAACGTTATAAGTATATATTACTAGCTGGTGCCTGCGACTTCGTCCGCGTTCTAGATGAAAGGTACCCTATGTCCTTTCTGGTGTCCAAAAAACGTATATGCAACGTATAGACAACGTGTATGCAAAATTTTATCGGTTCAGTAGTTTCTGCGTGAAAGAGATACAAACATCCATACATCAATACAAACTTTCGCATTTATAATATTAGTACGGATTAAGTATAGTAATAGCTTTCATGTGTACATGAATAAACATATTTAATTTTACCTGTAAATATGTATTTAAATTGTAGTAATATGCATGATGCGGCCGGTTGTCCATAGGAGTCTCGCGTTTGCTAATAACATAATCTGAAAAGTAATTACCTTAGTAATTAAGGGACCTCGCTGTGCACTAAACTTTAATTGGTGTTAGCCTTTTATTAGCGTCAAGGTAATGAATGTAATGAGTTATATACTGTAGTCATAAGAATAATGAAGAAGATTGTAATCGTGCAGTGCCCACTAGTAGGGCAATAGTCTCAGGGAATTTCAAAATAGAAAGTTTACATGTATTGTAGATTAAAGAACTCAAATTCTAAAATCTTATTCGGATCCCTTTTCGGGATTAACTAGATTTTAATTTATTTATTTATTTATTTATATAAAACAGCAACAGCCTAGCACACTTAACACTCCAATCGTATCGCTCAACATCAAGGTCCAGCAAGCCAATTAGAGCTGCTGAACACATAATTCACTTTTGGTTAGCTTTTGGTACATAAATTCGACAAACAACAAACAAATTCGTTTAAAAATTCAAAAATAAAATCCAAACAAAATGCGTAATAAATAAAAAACTTGAATACCATGTCAATTAATGTTAAAAAAATGTCTAAAGTGAAAAAATCGAAATTTAAAAAATAATAAACAATCAAAAATCAAAAATTAAAAAGTCAAATGTCATAAATACTATTCAATTTCATATTATCGTATAAAATCTTATTACGTTATACCTTGATATACATTATACTTATATCATGTAATCATATTCATAATCATATACTTATAAGTATGACTATATATTCAGTATGACTATATATCACAATACTAATTGTGATAGTTTGTGAATTCGCGTTGGTTTTATTTATTGACGAAACATACAGTGCGATCGTGTCCGTGTCCGGACCACCGAAGTATTAACGAGTGCCAATATTAAGATTTATGGTGACAAGTCAATGCGGCTTTGTGGTAAAGTCGGATTACAACAACGTTTTAAATGGTTTAAGTGCTGTTTTTTTTTAAACCTTTATTTAAGAAAACACGGGCCTAACTTCTGAGTATGCTAAGAAAACTAAGTAATTACTACCTACTAAGAAATACTAAGAAAATCTTATAAAGTCAGTTGATAATTTTTTTTGATCTCAGTTATAAATTAGTTTCTAAATGAATATATGAACAGCACAGAAGGAGTGGCTTACTCTGGCTAAACTTTATCGGTCTTACTACAAAAACATTAAATACACTTTAATCAGGCTTAAAACACGTGTTAAAAAAAAACTTTACTACAAAAGAGTGTCTAGGCATTGTTTAGGGTTTAACAATGCTTGAGCATTATTTAAATTTAACCACCGCCATATGCTAGTTTAACGAGTGTCTCTCTAGTTAACGGCCTCTCTTCTCTGACGTATTGTGTCAAATTTCGTTTTGCGTATACTTAATAGTTAATATTAAAGATTTCTTTTGATTTTATAAATGAGTATGGATATTTTAAATTTAATTGACATGGTGGATATGGATTACGTAGATAATTTTTGAGATAGAATACATCGTGAGAGAATTAATCCATTCGAATATATAACTTTGGTAACAAGATTATTTATTTAATAAAGGATGATCTACCATGTGATGCTAGAGGTGGATCCTCAAATAAAAATTTTATTTAACAATTTTAACAAATCAAACTTTACATTTGACCACATTTGACAATTACGTCAGTGTTAGTTACGTTCCATTATGCTCAATATTTTTTGGTATTACGAAATTTTATAAATAATCTAACGTATTTGTTGTAATTTATTACTTATTCCAATCTTATAATTTGCTGATTGGAGGCGCGGTGAAACCCCTGAAGGGGTGGACGAAATCTAAATTTCGTTGCGGCGGGATTGCGACAGAATCACGCCATGAATCCCTGAATTAGCGGTTTAGTGGACTGTATATCTGGTTGCGGCTGTGTGCGAACAGTATGACCGTCTGAAGGACAGGATTAGAAGTAGAAGGAAATGCACATACCTTATACCGGTGCTCTGGTGCGCTCTCCTGCAGGAATCTCTAAAACGTCCAGCTGGCAGACACTGTTCACATGTATTTTAAATGTTCAGCGATAAGGTGCGGATGAATCACTTCACTTCCGAGAACGAGTTAAGGGCGCGGATTAGGGATAAACCCATATATGCTTGGAAATACAGCTCAAGCGCGAGCGCGTTCCTTTTTCTTTTCGACCTCTCACGCGGCGGTCATCGGTAGTAGTGCATTATTTTGATCAGAGGGTAAAGAGGAAAAATGTGAGGGCCATATTATTAGGAAGGTGGGTATACGTGAAAGAAAGAAAGGTACTTGACAGCCAACTATTTCGATCACGGCGCAACCACTGATATCATTAATATAGTCCGTAATAATAGCTTGTGAAAACCAAAATTCATCATTATACGCCTATCAGATCTGCGTAAAATGAAAACGACATGAATGCAGGGCGAGTGACTGAATGAATGTTTGCCAAGGTTGCCATAATTCAATAACATTCACGTACTTTAACACTGTCTACCGAAACTAGCGCTAAATAAGGTTTTGTGGTAGGGACATTTTAAACGCTCGCTGACCAATGCTTAAATGCTTAATGCTTGTCTAACTAAGCATGTGTTTGAACAGTGCTTACTGAATCTTTTGTAGTAAGACCGTAGTTGTGTTTTATTAAATTGTACTCGTACAAACAGTACAAAGATATTGTAAGTATATTTGTATACACTAGGTGTGTATACCTGCATCCGGTATGTTTGTCGAAATATGAAAGAACGGATTCATATTTAAAGCAACCACAGTCTCTGGTATCAAACAGCTTATTGAAGTGAAAACTTCTTTAGGCGCATTTGGCATTTTTGAGATGAAAAAAACCATTGAACTCGCGACACTGTTACCGTAACCGACACCTCGGTTGACAATTATTAAAGAACAGTCATTTCAAATAAAATTTAAAAAGGCCAGTGATATTAGTGTCCCGTAGTGTCACTGTTTTTTTTATATTATTGACGCGTTACAAAAAACTTAATTTCTACGATTAGCTCGACCAGAGTTGTTCATGAAAATGCGTCACTAAATGCCTAACCTTAACCCTGAATTGGTCACTCGTTCGCGGAGGTCGCTGAGAGTGTTGCAATGGCAGTACGTACGTACTTGTTCTCACATTAAGCCGACACCAAAGTAACAAAATAAGCGTAGCCATAAAACACGCGAAGGCCTCGCTCGATTAGACACGCTCGGCCAGGGGCGAAGGTGTGAATCGGCATTTAATAAAATAATTCATCGTACCACTGATGGGATTATAATGACCGGCAGTACGCGTTTGAGCACTGCGCTTAATCACCGGTAACAGTTACATGTGCATTTAGCTACGATATTAACAAAAATGCAACTTTGATACAAAAATCTTTATTGTTTTTATGTAAAGGTGGTTGATGGTTGGTGGCTAAAGGTCCCTATAACACAAGCAACGCCACAGGTGCAGTGTGAGATGCCGACCATAGTGAGATTGAGGATAAGTAAGGATAAAGGATAAGGATAAGGGATAAGGGAGTAAGGGATAAGGGATTTTCCCTTATCCCTTACTCCCTTAGTGTTAGTGCTTTTTATCACATTAAATACATACTCGTACAAGCTTTTTGAGTTGCACTAGTGTTAAGATATGAAACCTCATATCTTATGTCAGTGACCTAATCTGAGATCTGAGATCTACGGACCGTTGCTTAGGAACGGTTTACTTACTATGTCAAGTGTGAATAAGAGTATCTTAAGTTTTTACTAGTGTGTTGTACATATTAAACTATCGTAATATTAATCGCTTTCCATCTGATCTTTCCTTGAAACATCCTCGGACAACACGAACAGAAACACAATCGCTCACAACTAGACAATGTTTTCCTTTTCATTGACATGCTTAAGAACTGAATTTAATAAAATAATTGACTTTGACAACTTGAAAAAGGGCACGTATCACGCTCACGCAGTAATAAGTTGTTTCACGTTTAGGCCGCGTCTATTCTAATAGGCTTTTGCGACGGGACAGACTCTACCATAATGCAAGACCATTTTGCCATATTGAATTACTGAACGTTTTATAACTCTTAACCAGTTCCTAGGTGGCGTGTTTTAAATGTTGCTTATTTTTTAATCTAGTATTGCGTATCAAAAATGAGAAAAGAATCAAAAGCGTGTGCGCCATAACTGATTGCGCACGCGCAGGCCAGGTTGCAGCCGTCACTGCGCCGTAGTATTGAAGATTCATTCCATGTGCATTTATTTATACTTATATCTATTTTATTTATTTATATAGTGGTGTGCGTAACGCGATGCACGCGTTGCGATAGCGGCATCGTATCGCAGGACAATCAATTAACTCGCTTCGCAATTCGATTATTGATTTTGTAATTAAATCGCGTCGGTGGGCGTGTCGTATGCGTGCACTCTGCGCATGACTTATCGACATTGAAGAATTTGTGTAATGTCTGTTGACTTTATCAATTAAGTCATTAAGTTGGAATTTTTCTGGTGGCTCCCTCCAAAATTTTTTCTAAGAAATGCTACTAGCGTTGTAGATTTGAAAAAAAAAAGTGAATATTTAGGATATCATCTGTAAAAAGACAGCTTTCGATACACGATTTATAATAAACTTATATAATTAAATCCTAAAGTAAACTCAACACGAAACTTTAGTCGCTGATAAGCGCTTCAAAGTTTATTCATTACAAACAAAAATACAAATCTTCTCTTTTTAAAATATTAGTAAGTATAGATGTATTGTATATGTAATATAATATGATACACACATAATTACATATTTTATGTATATATGGACACAGCATACAGATGTATTGTGATTTGATTTTTTTTAAATGAACCGAACCTTCTTGAGTTGACACACTTTTGTTCACAACTCTTTTACTTTCGCTGAACTTTAACACCGGCTTTAAATTTATATTTTGCGCGAATCGGCGACGTGTGCACTAAATATATAGCACGAGATAATATGTCGTTGTATTATACATTGACAGTGCACCTGAATGGTTTATGGCGATACGACGACATACAAAAAGATACCGCGCTAATGTAATTATTTACCGGGAGATTGCTTTATAGCGGAGTGTGCAAACATTTTAAGTTAAAGCGGTGCCTTGTCGCACCACGAGAGAGCCAAACAAGTACAAAAACCGCATCGGCTCCTTAATCATGTCTCTCTTAATCGATTTTTGAAAGTGGCCTCTCGATTTTTGTTTTTCACCTCTCACGACCGCATTAAACAATCTCGATCGCCAATGAGGCTAAATTGCTAAAGTCTTCAATACCATGTGTAAAATGTTGAAGTAAGGCATGAGGCATCGATTAATAAACAATTAATGGCCACTACTATAGCCTAAAAGCAACCTAATAGCACGGCTATTAAGGCGAGGACTTATCTTTTATTTTTTTATAAAGTCAAGGCAGGCAGTGCAGATGCGGCCGAAGGTGGACCATGCTTACCTAGTATATGCCCATTTACCCTACGTTTGAAGATCTCGAGGTTGTAATTTTGGGGAAACACAGACGCAGGCAATAAGTTCCACTCCTTAGCAGTTCGGACAAGGAAGTTGGAACTGTAACGCTTCGTACGTAACTCAATCAATCTCAATCCAATCTCAATTGCAAATATTTTTAAAATATAATTATTTAATATATTTATTATAATTTCACTAAGCCTTTTAAAACTTCTTTTGGCATTTGAAACCTCCGAAGTTTGTTACCTACTACATTTTTCAGACTTTGAAGCGTAATTATGACAACAATATATAAGTAATTAAGTATTATAACAATTGGCCGAAGTTCGAAGGTGTAAGACGAAACAAAGACTCTTTACAATCCATTTCTCACCCCGCAACAGGTTTCACGTCTTGACACCAGTGATATATGGTAGCGCACGAAAATAGCTGGCCACTTATAATTTTTAATCCGGCTGACCGAAGAGGTTGTGTACAATAGCCGAGCGAGAGAACAGGAATAATTGGGACCCCCTGCCCTAAAGGCCGGAGAGCCGACGAGAGCTCATCAGTATGCCAAATACGACCTACTTCACATGACACTGGTGCCATCCAAGTAATTCTGAAACAAATTACTTGAACCTCTTGAGAAAATAATAAGAATTCTTTAAAAAAAATCTGCATTTGAACTCAATGAGTTGTGAAATGAAAATTTACATATGAGTAAATAATGTTACCATATACCTACTAGCTAGCATATAGTTAGCAGCTCCTGGATTCGCACGGATAAAAATTATACTCATACCAATCTTCCTCGTTTATCGTTTTTTTCTATTACCTAGTGATTTAGCGGAGAAACAGACAGAAGTGGGGAGCTAATTTATTTTATAACTAGCTGGCGCCCGCGACTTCGTCCGCATGAAAAAATGTCTAAATGTTTATCTACCAAGTTTCATGAATATTAGTTAATTCGTTTAAGAGTTATGGAGGCACATACATACATCATACATACATACAATACCTACACTTACAGATTTATTATTGGTATTGATAATATACTAACTGGTGCCCGCGACTTCGCCTCGCGTGGAATATGCCTATGTCAATCCTGAAATTCTATTCGAAGATTACCTCTTATACCTACTTACAAACAAACATACAAACTTTATCTCTATAATATTTTGATATAGCAACGGCTTCTCAGCGTTACACATCACAGACTAGTTGCAATTTGCAAGACTTGTCTTTGCAATTAGAGCTTTTTGATTCTTCACGAACGACTGCCAATGTATACATATAATAAATCTGCTTCCATTTGTAATATAAATCACATTATTCCTTAAAAGTATTTAGTTCTTCTAGACCATTTATTGAGAAGAGATATGCCGATTTGCCGATTGCGTTTTCCCATTTAAAAGTCAATCATTGTCAGCGAGGCTTATTGTGGTGCATTTGCATCACCTTTTAAAGAACAGCACGATTTCACAACTTTTTCTGTCGCCTCCAAAGCGTTAAGAGCTCACTTGCAAACGGGAGCTATTTACTGATTAAACACTACTTAATTCTATGATTTATTAGTTATTATTTGTAGCAATACATAAAAAAACTTGAAATTTCTAAGATATAATATGAAGGTTTTGATGGAAACAAAAAACTAAAATTAGTTTCATATCTAGTACTAGCTGCTGCCCGCGACTTCGCCCGCGTAACTTAGGTACTTATAAACCTTCCTCGAGAACCACTCTACCCATTAGTGAAAACCGCATTAAAATCCGTTGCGTAGTTTTAAAGATCTAAGCATACAAAGGGACATAGGGACAGAAAAAGCGACTTTGTTTTATACTATGTAGTGATAATTGCTCTACTAGTACATTGGAATTACAGCAATATATTTTATTATTTTACTTGGTGCGAATATCTTCTTTTATTCGCATGATACATAGTAAGTTGAAACAACAAATACTCCCAAATACAAGGTATTCGTTCGTACATGGTGCCCTTAAAGTCTGTACGACGTTACAAGTGCGCGCTACCACCATTCGATTAAATAATTTTAAATTAGTGTTGCCAGATAGGTATCGGTGGCCAGTATTTTACATCTGATGAACTTTAGTGGCTTTAAAAGCGCAAATTGAATTACCATCTATTTTGCATAAACGCTGGCAGCGTCTGAGTCGGTCGAGTTATGTATGGGACGCGTCGTGCGTGGTGCGGCGGCGGTCATCAATTCGATTTTAATTTTCGATCGTCGAGAGATCGCCAACGAATGAGTCTGCACGCTCGTAATTGGTCCGACCGTCATGGTGATTTCTTTATTGATCGCCAACACAAAGCGGTGAATTCGAGCAATCAACGAGCGGCGATACCTTGTGAATATAACCATTGTTATTAAAAAAAAATGAATGTTTTCTCATTCTTCGTATACTTAATTAGGGAAATAAAAAAAAATCAAAAAAAAAATAATTAAAAAAAATCAAAAACAAATTAACAGGATACCTTGCCTACGAAAATTCACAATAGTTTAGGCTTTGGTCAAAAAGTTTGGTGTGATCTCATTTGGTAGTTCTAAAATCTAAATAATAAAACACTGACAAGTAAGCAAAGAGTATATTTGCAAGTAAGACTATAGTAAAAAAAATAGTATTTAAAATAGCATTTAAAAGCGCGTAAGTACCTACTTAGGTAATTAAGTTTATTTAAAAAGGAGAATTGAACTACGTATTTAAAGGGTTATTTTGGTTTTTTTTTCTATGGAGTAAAAATTATCCAATCATGGACTGAGCCTAAATCCAGGTTTCATCATCTTATTTCCACTTTAGTGACATTCTCAGGAAAAATACCATCATTTTCAACGCGAGCTTTGGTGGTTGTGTGAATATTTTTTTTCTATTATAACTTTTTGTCTATAATCACACACAGGAAGGTGGCTATATAAATATAACACATCATCTCACCTCACGTGAGTAGACATTTACAGAGATACGGACGATCCTCGAATTTAAATAACTTGTTTGGCTACCGACCGCCTTTGTCATAACCCTTAAGTTAGAAAGGAACCGGTGTCTTTTTCTGACCCACAGCTCTTCGTATAGCACTGTCTCTTTCTCGCAGTAGTTACTAAGGGTTTTGCTGAGTTTCGTAATAAGTCTTAAAATGACTCGAAGCCTGCAGGTAGCCCGTTTTTTGCAGTATCTCACTCAATTTGCGGCGTCAACGCGTTGTTCCTTTTGTGACCTCGCACGAGCCCGACACGAGTGATGTTAAAATTGTTTTCATTTGGTGACGGGGTAGAAATCATACTTGATTCAAAATAATCTTTGTTAGATTCAAAGATAATTGATTGGTCTCGCTGCGCTCGACTAGATAGAGCGCTATACAAAAGCAATAGCTCCGAAAATGTGGCAACTTTTTATTGTAGTGTGTGTAAAAAATCGTCACTTTTTATCACTTTTTACCCAGTTTTATAATATTTTTACAGTTTCACAAACTGGTATTTTATTATGCCAAAAATTTAATAAAACATTCGGCACGTACACATGACAGACAGTTTGCAGTGTGACTGGCTCGGGTACGCCGAATTCGGCGTACTATTTTATGCCGCATTTTACAAGTACGACGGCGGTCTAGTCTAGTCGAGCGCAGCGAGACCAATCATTTATCTATGCTTTTTTAGATTCTTCATTTAATATTGTAGCGTCAAAGGGGAGGAAAAGAGTTATTATGTGCACTTAGAAGAGTAATGAAAGATTTCTTGATTATAAAAAAACATATAACAGAAAAAAGTTAAATACAATAAAATAAAATTGCTTTACTTACCTGTGTCTATAGAACAAATGGATATCTAGTGCTAAAATCATTTGTACTGACTGACTATCAACCCGCAGCCAAAACTAAGTCTAGAAAGTTAAAATCTGGAACGTGGGTTATCCTTACTAATATTATAAATGTGAATGTAAGTTTGTTTGTTTCCTATTAACATATCACTGGTTTCCTACGCATTCACGCAAAGAAATGTCAAAATCCATTATTTACACTATTTATTAATATTAGTTGTTTTTATGTTGGTTATCTAAACTAAGCTGGAGTCGATAAGATTAAATTTGCCACGAGTGAAGTGGACTTAGTATACAATTAATTACATAACAAAAAGAGGTCCCATTGTCCGTAAACACAAACTTATCTGCGACGGCACTGCGAGACGTGATCCCTGCATCTTATTCAGATTACTATAGTGATGCGCCGCACACTCTTTATATTCAATTAAACTTTTCTGATTTTCAGTTTTCACAAAAAATATTTTATATTTGAATACAAAATTCACATTCAGAAAAATGATTAAATCTAAAGATTAAATTATTTATGTATGTATATAACCAAATATAAAATAAAAGAAACTCGTGTAAGTTACACACCATTTATAACTCGAGAACGGTTGGACCGATTTTCATTGTCTTTGTTTTGTTGGATTCGTCTCCGTTCCGAATAGCAGAATACCTACCTAACCATTAAAATATGAAGAAAATTAACTTTCTTATAATTTTGTATGGAAGTGAGTTGTTAATCTGTGTCGGTGTCAAGTTCGCTGGGCCAGCTCGTATTTGAATATTAATAATTAACATGTAGAAGAATTTTATTATTATTGGTTTGCAGTTGTCTTCAGCTTACTGAAATCATTTTTTATTATTATTATTTACTAAATTAATAATTTTAATTCAATTTAAAATTAAAATAGTCTTCCATTTTAATTAAAATTTATAAAACTTTTAATTTAATAGTGTAAATATTGTAAATACAAGTTACATGGGATACTCAATTGCGCTTCCGATCTTGTAAGAATTTATTAACAGCTTCGATAACAAACAGCTTCCCAAAAATGAATTTTGAAACGGGATTGAAGCACCCCAAAAACTACTTGTAATGAGTGCATCATTCTTTTAGAAAATAGTGAGAGTCGTGAATTGAGGTGACTCGTTGTCTGCATCACTAACGAAGCGGCGCATTCAATGGTCCTCGCGGCACGTACTGCAACAGCCTTTACAGATGCAATCTGTTTGCTTTATGAGCTTGCCCGTTTCACATACGACCGAGTACCGATTGTACAAGCCTTAGAAAATCAACCCTGTAGCCATGTAAAAGGCAGCGCTGAGCTGAGTGCCTCTTATCTGAACTAATTGGATATTGTTTGAGGGACAATCCTTTGTGTTTTAAATGCATATTACACTGCTATTAACAACTGAAATCTTTCAATGTATGTATCTTTTCTTTCTTTTATAGGACTAATTACTTAATTTCCTTTATAAATAAATATTAAATTATGAAACATACAAATAAATAATTAAAGCAACAACTCGAACTACTATTATATTTCCAACTAGCTGCTGCACGCGACTTCGCCCGCGTAACTTTATAAAATATAACCTATGTCCTTTCTGGTTTCCCAGACAACGTGTATGCAAAATTTCATTGAAAACCATTCAGTAGTTTTAGCGTGAAAGAGTTACAAACATCCATCCATACATACATACATACAAGCTTTCGCATTTATAATATTAGTACGGAAGTACGCATTAGACAGAAGTTACTCATGAATTACCCCATATAGGTATTTATTTTGGTCTGTGATTAAAATGTTGTTGATAAGGTTATCTACTGTATTCTGAAATTGTGCTGTAATGATGTAGTGCTGTGGTACTCAGTAGGTATTAGCATAGAGTAAATAGTAGTTAAACTATTACAGAAATCCAAAGGAATCTGTGAAAGTTTTCCTTATGATATGCTATGAGTTCTATCGACTTTCAAGAAACTCCTGGTGCATATGGCTGGATGTATGGGGGCGATTTGTGTGAAGCTACTCATATGACTATCTCGTCCCCATATATTCTATATACATCTACCATAACACTCTTCTAGAATCATTTGCGATTTGCGATCAGACTGCTTGATGCTGCAGCATCAGGTCAAGGTTACCATGTTATGAAAATACCGCCGATGTAACAGTAGGTATACCGAATTTCTCACATCAATCAAACCTGTGGAAGTTAGGGAAATCCCTTCGTTAACTACAAAATGGACTGATGGCTGAGCTTAAAGCAAAAAAAAACGGATCAAAATGAACGTAATTGAAATGTTCTAAACTCTAAAACACTTAAGTCCTTTTGCATTTTAAGTTCTAAACATTACTTAGGTAAGATTGTGTAAACAATTGCTCAATGGTCTTCTATTCTTTTAGGCATTAGGTGTATTTATCCGTAATGAGAATTGGTTCTCGCAAAATGTCGGCACAAAAAGCGATGCGCGGGAGTGCCTTGTAGCTATTATCTGGATAATGCATGCCTCACTGCTCGTGGGAAAGATTTTATAACATTCTTTTCGGCTCAGTTCGCAATCTGTTGAGCTGTGTTTATAAAAATACGCAAGCCCATGTTATTACGCAGCAAAATGTAGGTACCTACTTGATTGCAGTTCATTACGAAAGTATGAAAAAATTGCACACATGCCCTTTTTTATTTGTTACCCACTTATTTATATAATTTTTACACTCTTAAGTAACCCGAGAGCGCAGTAACGTATCATCATAACCAGCTATATTAATTTATCCTCACTATATATGTAGTTGAAGAAGAAAACAAGTAAGTTCTACTTGATGGGTAATATATCCATACACTTAGATAGAGTGAATAAATATAATTATAATGTTTGTTCAGTTAGGGCAACGTATTGGTCGAATTGTTTAGGTGTTAACCGTACGATTCTTGAAACCCTAAATAGATTCCTAACAAGGAATTTTCCAATTAATTCACTTTACCACAATGACTAATTCTGCAAATACTAACGATAATAGCTAATTTCATATTTCTCTACAATCTGCCCTTATCTATTTTACGGTCTAAGGTACTGAAACTGGAAATGGAACTTGCACGTGAAAAAATAAAAGACCGTTGACAACAATATGTAGGGTACACATCAAAAGTGAAGTGAAATAGCACCGCGTCATATGAATACCTACATAATATTTATTTCACGGTGATTTTCTGCAAGACGGTGGTTACTGCCGCTAGACCCGCTGCCCTGTTTATGACTTTAGTTTTAGAAGGTTTAATTATGCTTATAGGATTATCTATTTGCAAAGTTCTATCTGAGAAAAAAGACAAAATGAGTGTACGATCCATAGAGTACCACGATCTGACGTGCAATAAGTTAGAGGTACACAACACAATACAAGTAATGGCGTGGCGGTTTGTTTGGTCGGTGAGAGGCGCGCGGTTGGCGCGGTGTCGATGGTGTTGGCGGGTGCGCGGCAGTGGAGGCGGGGTGTGCGCGGGCGCAGGTCAGAGAGGCCGTGAGAATGCGCGCGCGACGCCGGTTCCCAGGCACGCGCCGCCCGCGCCTAGCGCGCGACCACACGTAGCACACACGCACCAGATTATGGACGTATTGTCTTTATGAAAATCTACATTCTGTTTTAGATTGACATAGTCCTTTGCCAATCTAAGTAATTTTACTTAAGAACAACTCGGTCTGGTTTATTCTTCTTGAAATAGTTCTTTGGTACGTACAGGTGATTATATGGAAAATATACTATACCTACTCTATAACAAAAGACAGTCGTGAAATAACAACAGAGCACGTGTGTTCGGTGCATACTCGCATGTTACACCAAAACCCATTCTCCTTTTGGCTTATCCTTATACTTACACAATTTTATACTTATTAAATCATTTCTTCTGACTGACTATCAACGCACAACCAAAACTACTAAGTATGTATAAAAAGCTAAATATAGGTTTATTTAATAACATAAACTAAGAACGGATTTTTGAATATTTCAACTCCCTGGGTCATGGGCGATTAGCTAGTTTCAATATAAAATTAAAGGATGTGATTCCATTATTGCTCGCGTGTGTACCGGCGTAAGATGCATTGAATCGCGGCGAGGTCGGAGCGGTCGCGCGCCGACTTTGCCTCCCGCGCACCGCTCCATCCGCCGACCACCCGCCCGCCACAACCAACCGACGACTAAACGCATCCGTCTGTGGGATGAAACGAGTGTTAGATGCACACTACCTACACACATTCTACCGGCATCACATACATTCACTGAACGATAAAGCGATAATTGATCACACACGATCTCGGTGTCGGTTTATACGTTAGGGAGACGTGACTCGAACTAAATGAATTATTTTTTTATATATTCTTAAAAGACTATCACTTATAGTCCATCGGGCAGAACGATCAGCTGACACGGTACCTACATTCAGTGTGCCTCTGAGCCTTTTCAATTTTATTTGTGGACTAGAAATTTTATTAATGTATTTATTTTGGCACAATCATTACTTACTGGTTTACCGGTCCAGCAGTGGACGTCCTGCGGCTGAGATGATGATGATTATGATTATTGGTTTAAATTTGCTTTTTTTTGTAATATGTTAAGGTCTTCAGACAGGCTGACGATCCAATTGACTGTAAATGGCTACCGTAGCCTCTACCATAAGCAACGCCATAGCTGCTGTAAGTGCGCTACCAACCATAGTAGGATTAAGGACGAGGGATTTAGGAAGGGGTAGGGACATGGTTTCTGGGGGGGACATGAGTACTCACTTACCGAAATATAACAAACATCACATAATATGCTGTTATTTGCACCAATGGTAATACCAATGGTAATACCTTACCAGGGCGTGGTTACCACGGCCAAATTGGGTGCCCAACTATTGTGTGATACTGTAATAGAAAATAAATTATGAACATTATAGATAATCAGATACATGGTATTCTGAGAATGAATAAGTTACTACAAATAATTTACTAATTATATATATCTACGTTTTAAGTAGGTACTAATACTGTGTATATACGTAGATGCAATGATCATTGTAAAACTGTGAGAGATAACAATACATTCTAAAGAAACCTGCAAAGAAGAGAACAGACTTCATAAATGTTACATTTATGAAGACAGTGTCTCGTCTCGTATCTAATTTATGCTCAATCGTGCGCAACCGCCCACCTCACCGTCCAAGTGACGTGTCGTGACGTCCGACCAAAGGATTAGATCCTACCACATCTCAACGTACCACCATTCGCCACACCACTTTATCAAGGCGTCCCGAGTTTTATACAGGGTGCTATATAAGGAGCACCCGTGTATATGTTATTACTTTTCTTTTGGTGATTTTATTTATTTATTTATTTCACATGGCCCCCAACGAGGCAGGCATCAAATTAAAATAGGACGTTACAACCAATTATCACTAGGCGGATGCCGCTACAATTAAAGGAGGCTCAGCATGCGCCAATAAGAGCCACAAGTAACATCCCATGTATTAACTAAAACTACTTAATTTATCCCTAAATATACAACTACGAAAAAAATTTAAAAAATTAAAATTAAATTAAAATGTCAGGTGTCGGAACCACGGATTATTGAAATTTGCTATAAATTACTGAATTCTTACATTTTTAATACGAGCCAGTACATTATTAATAATATTATGAGGCTTTACATTCAGCATTTGCAACTGAATGTAAAGAATTTAAAGTGACTTTAAAATTATCCAGACTACTTATAGTTTTGTAAACAGTTACGAATTATACAAAATTATGTTTTTTACTATGTTTTAATGAGTTACTAAAAAAAATTACTATTAAACATATAAATACATGCTGATATTTCACTGTTGCCTGAATAACAGGTTGTATTTCAGACAATGGTAACTATCACCAGACATATCATTCAGTTTATGACTTCGAAATGCAGTCTACTTGCTACAACTAAACTATTTAATTTAAAATAATTTAAAATAACTGTCATTGTTTAGAGAACAATGACAGTGTTTTTACATTCAAAGACAAAATGTCATTACGTTGACACGTATGACATCGTTGACATATGACAACGTTGACACTTTCTTGCAGAATATGAATCTTAACCATACTGTATATTATGTTAATAATGACACAACTAAAAGAAGGAGTTTAGAACGTGCGCAATGACAGCACACGTGTGGTGTGCATACGGGATGAGAAAACCTAGTCACGGCGTGCAAACATACAGTGGCGGCATTTTCTACACTAAGTGCAAATAATGAAATCATGACAGAACATTGATCGATAAGTTTGGGACCAGTGTACCAATGATATTTATACAAACAAAGTACATATATATAGGTATGAAATCGGTCTTGCTATAAAGAATTAGCAATAATATCGGGTTGCTATAGTTTGGCGGCAGTAACCAATCTAATTATTTAAAGAAGACCTTCACTGTGAAAATACGGCTATGTCTTGCCAGTGATGACGATGGCCTCTCACGACAGGACTAAGACTAAGTCATCCTCAGAAATTCCATCGATACAATCAGAAACAAAATCCGTTAACAACATTTCGAGATTTACATACACACGCACACACATTCAGAGAAAAAGTACTTTATATTTATATTTATTTATATTTATATTAAGACAGCAACAGCCTAGCACACTCAACACTCCAATCGCATCGCTCAACATTTTGGTCTAGTGTGCAAGCCAATTAGAGCTGAACATATATTTCACTTTAGGTTATGGTACATAATTTCGACAATCAAAAAACAAACTTCAAAAATTTAAAAATAAAATCTAAATAAAATGCATTACAAATAAGAAAAAAAAATGTCAATAAGTTAAAAAAATAATAATGTCAAAGTAATAAATCGAAATTTAAAAAATTACAATCAAAAATCAATAATTAAAAAAGTCAAATGTTAAAAAAAATACTCATAAATAAAAACTATAAACTGTCAAGAATGTGACGAGATGGCAGCGAGAATCTTCTTTTTGTGTTCATTTATACGGTCAAATACAATACTATTTACTTGGTTAATGCTACAGCGAATTGCTACTAGGATAGACAAAAAGCGTTGATGCAATGTTATGATAGGCAAAATACACAAAAACTCTTAAAAACACGTATTAGCTTCTTAGAAGCACTTTAATAGGCAACATCTGATTTTTATCACCTGCTTCTGGTAGCTTTGACAACTACCGCCTACTGCAACCGCACAAGCTGTTGCGAATTTTAATATTCTGTGACCTGCATTATCATGTTATATCCAATATGCTTTTCATAAAGTGAAACGTCAGCCTGTCTGTCGACCTAAACATAAAAAAAAATATTAATTTCAGTTTCGTCCACTGTTCATGTTACAAAAATATATGATACCTAGCCCTAGCTTCCGGCTTCGTCCGGGTTTAAAACAAAAACTATCCTATCTTTTAAGTTGGACCAAATTACACATAGTTATGAAGTTTTATCAAAATCGGTTCAGTAGTTTAGGAGTTCATTGGGGTCAAACAACGTGACACGAAATTTTTATATACTTACTCATATATAGAGAGAGATATTATATATATCTTTTTTGCTTACAATGTTAAAGAAAATAAATTTTCGTATTATATTACTAAAATTCTTTATTACCTTATGATTTAAATATTAAAGTATAATTATTGTGAACTAATGAAAAAAATAATAGTAAAAAGTCACTAAATAAGTACGTAATCGCTTTATTCATTCTGTTCGCCCTAAATGGCAATCTCATTATTCAAATGGCTTGATGATGTTAAAATAAGAAAAGGGTTATCCATATTAAAAACTACTTAGCATCGATACAATTATAACTCACTTAAAGCACCTTCTGGGCATCGTTTCGACACGAGGAATGTCGTTGATTCTGCGGCGGAACGACTCGACCATTAAAAAGGTTTTATGAATTGCAATTAAAAATTCTACTGCCCACGGAAAGACAAAGACATTTTTTTATCAAGTTTTGTGTAAGTACCTACACTTAATTTTAACCACTCAATTGTGTAGGGTTTTGTGGTTTTAAATAAGAACCTAATCTTTTTATAAAAGGGAAGACGGACAGGCTGTGGTTCATTTGATGGTAGGTTGCTATATACTGCTGCAAGAGCTGCAAGAGAAACCGGAGTGTCCTAGAAGTCGTAGAATCCAAAAAGCAATGTTACAAGAGGCGGACGCTGACACAAAACTGGTAAGGCGTACATATAGAAAATTGACATTCATCACGTGATTTTTGAACATTATTGTATTTTCAAATATATTACACTAAGGGCCTCTTTCACCGTCTGTCAAGTAGGCTCACCGGGAACGATGGAGCTGATATACCTTTGTTTGTACCGTAAAAGTACATTACAAAGAAAATAATGAAAAAAATTGGCCTATAGAAAGATGCATAATTTAATATAACATAAAATTATTTCTGAAAGTAACTTAATCAATACTTTACTCGTAGTTGGTGAAAGAGGCCCTAAACTTTCTTCTTTTTACTTTTCTAATCTACTTCTTTTACATGTATTATGTAAAATAAGTTCACTGAAATAGATTACCAAGAGTTCGCACCTGATTATTTCATGATTTGATAAAATTATGCGGCAGTTTGCCATTGCATAGGTACTTACTTATTCCTGCTCGTCAAATTATCTTCATTGGAATATAATGAGTCTAGTTATTTGCAGTGACTGTGTATAAAAGTTGATGTGTCTTGTTAAACTTAAGAAATAGTTGTGCTATTTCTTGCTACTTATTTGGGACTTTCATGTCAAATTTAATTTTTTTTTAATATTTTTGTTTTCTTATTATATTAACCTCATTAGAAATATTAAAAACCAAACATTTTTTTAAAGAATGTGATATCCTTTTAAAAGAGTGTAAAATGTCTCGAAACTTATGTAAATGGTGCTTACTTAATAGGTAAGTAGGTAAGAATACCTACTTACCTATAAAAAAATTGGCAGCATAAAAAAAGGAAGGAAGGATTCCAGAAGGAAATCCTTTTTTTATGCTGCCAGACGAGCTACCCAATTTATGACTGCTCTGCCATTTTGGTATACTCTTCTATAAAGTGTAAAATACCAATTATTATTGTATATTGTGAGGTACCAAATTAACATTTTTCTTTCTTTCTTTCTTTCTTTCTTTCTTTCTTTCTTTCTTTCTTTCTTTCTTAATGACATCCAACAATACAAAGATGCATTAGAAAAAACACAGAAAACCAAATTGTGTTCTCTACTGGACGAGTCAATAAAATCGTTAATACTCAAGTTTCTTCAACTTGTTACTTAACGATGCGTAAATATGAATCGAGCACGTGTATGATGTTAAATAACAATTAGAAGTAAAACTGGAAAATCATTGCAATACCGTCATGTAAACGCTAATGGAATATCCATTAAATCAACGATAGCTTCAATATTTGATGTGGCGTCACCATCTATACAAAACTAATAAAAATCAATGTCCAACCAATTGATCATGGATACAATTTTATAAATTATGTGTCAATTTTGTGGGTAATTTTTTTTTATGAAAAATTAAATTTAAAAAGATATCATCACTTAAATATAGCTAAGAATTGGAATTCCGTGTCTGTGTTTCTGAGCTCATCAGTGTTTTGCTGAGAAGCTTTGAGAAGTATGAAATTTCATTCTTCTTACTTCTAAAATGATGGAGCCCCCATATCAATTTTCACGCTTTTAGGGAGAGATTTTCAAAAACGCTGAAATACGTATTTATTTACATATTTTGTAACCAGAAGCTTCGAATTTTCAAAATGACGGGTTTTATACAACTGTTCATCCCTTATTTGATGCTTCCGTAAACCTTTCCAAAGTTGACTCTGCCTAACCTTTGAGATACGAGTATATTTTTTCTATAATATACCATATATCATATATATATTTGTGAGATAACAGGTACTACATAATATTAACATTTTTTTTTTGTTTCTTTTCAAGTAACACAATCATCCTCAACAATACGCCGACCGGTATGTACTTTAAAAATATAATACCTTCGGGGTATGTGTCGATAAAAAATGAGTATTTCATTTCTCGTTCGCGTTATTCTATAATTCGAAGCAGCCCCGAGCGGATAATAACTGTAATAAGACGTACGCCAAGCGCCATAAGTCACATGGCCTCGATGGAAAACAGCTATTACGAAAATACAAAGGTAAAAGTGAAAGAATTACTTTTTACAACTACTTATGCTTTTCTTTATAGACGTCTATAGAGGCTTCGTAATCGTCCTTATATATCCTGGCGTCATCTGAAAGTAGCGATTATGGTAACACTGAAGTGGAAAATTTGAATTTGGAAGACGATTAGGTACTTACTTTCCGATAATGATAATCCTTACGTGCTTTCTTCCTTACAGAATCTGTGAATAAATTTATGTAGAAATAATTATTTATTTCATTAAGTAATATTGGAACATTAATTATTATTAGGTGATTATCACAGTTTGGTGATTATAAATGTCTTTCAGTCATAAAGTGTATTTTTTTTATTTGTATATAAATATAATATATTATTACCAGTGATTGGTGTTCGCCTTAATTATGATGAATTATTTAGGTAAATATTTTAAATGCTAAATAATTAGATATTTTAAATACCTATTGATTATAAATAAATAAATAAAAGTTTTCTTAAATAAAATTTAGGTAAAGGTTTTAATAAATTGAAAGTGTTTTGTAGAAATACAATCCATATTTGTATTTGTTTATAATCATTCATGAAAATGTATTATCCTTACCAACTTATATCATATCAATCAGTATCACAAAGTTTACATTAAAAAAATCATGTTACAACATAAAGCCAGTGAGCGGCCGTCACGTTTCTGTGTACACCCCGCAGCTCTCCCACAGTACTAGTCACGAACTTACATATACTTCACTTAATTAACTTAAATAAGACAGTTTTGCGAACGGAAAAAAGGCGGCGAAAGGCCGTTGTTTCGATGGAACCGGATTGAGCCTCTTACTACGACCGCTGCGTACTCGACCGCGTTAGGCCACGCTTTATGTCTCATTTATTTTTAGATCATCCAATTGCCGTGGATAAAGTAAAAACAACCTAACAGTTCAACTTATCGTTGCTTACAGGCTTGTTTATAGTTGACAGGTCGCCATATTAAATTTATCCATTACGACCTAAAATGAGGAGAAAAACAAAAAGCGTTAAACTTGCGATATAAATAAAATAAGTGGCAGGCAAGCATGATACATATTAGGTAACTGGAGTCAGAAAAGTTATTGTTGTCAGACAGAGTCAGACAAATTATTGTGTTTGGGCTAGCAGAACATATAAACTGGCAGAGGTTATTTCGCTAATTTATAACTAATAATGATTGACAGTTTTTTTTGTTATTTCATATCATTCATTTTCGTCATTCATTTGATAGACAAAACATATCTAATAAACAAAGAATAAGGAATTAAATGATAAAAAAAGTACGAGATGCGGATGTGAGGACAGGCTAACGGTCCACTCGATGGTAGGGGCTGCCGTCGCCTATAACATTAGCAACGCCACAGGTGCTGTAAAAATATTTATCCAGGTAATCATCAATATATCAGTGAAAACCGCGGGGAAAACCGCTTCTGAGATTAGCGTGCACAAGCTAAATCTATTTTTTTTGACCTCTGCAACATTATGACACGTCTCGTTCACGATTTTATTGTATCGAAATGAAGCCCTTTTATTCGCGACTGTACCTTGTTGCCTCTTTGCAGAATGCAATCGTGCAATGATCGCGAAGTGCACCACTGTTTACGAAGGTACCGAGTGCGGACCGGTTGTTCACAGCCAAGTGGGCACACGACGCACCTGCCGTCGGCACACGCCATACAACTTGCACTAGTTGACTAGAAAATGCAAATCAATAAAGTATAGTTAAAAACAATGACCAAGATTGCGACGATTTCAAGGTTGACATCGTAACAAAAGCTTGCAAAATATATACCTACTTATATAATATAATGTACTATATTGAAAAACTTTATGTTCTTCAAATAGGTACATACTTATAATCTATACACATACATACTAGCTACACGCTCCCGGCTTGACGTCAAACAATGTGACACGAAATCTAATAGAGATTATAGAAATCAGAATCTTATAGAGATTTCTAAACTACTAAGCCGATTTTGATAAAACTTCGTAACTATGTGTAATTTGGTCCAACTTAAAAGATAGGATAGTTTTTATTTTGAACCCAGACGTTTTTATATAAAAACCCACTAGTTTTTTATATATATATATATATATTGAGTTTATAGAAAGATAAAGAGAGAGTTTTTAGAGAGAAACATTGTTAATGAGCTGTGTGTGTACATTAAATATATAAAAAAAATATATTTAAGTGGACAGTCAGCCTGTGTGACGAACAAATAGTAATAACATAAAAAGAAACAATAGTATTATTTTAAATAATATAATTTCCATTTGTTCGAGGTGCCAATACTTGGACAATTCTTTTATTAACTTGTAATACAATCAAACTTCGATCCAATTTACATGGAAACTACTCCTTTTTGCATAATTTTTGCTTTAATGCTAATTAAAAAGTATTCAAACCTCGATTATCATTAGCGATTTTATTGTATGGATTGTATTTCTATATGTAAAATGTTTAACGTGAGCCTCATTATTCTCTTTTAAAATAATTTTTCTTCTTTTCTTTCGTATGGGCAGCGTTCGGGAAGTTCAGACACATCTTCTCGTCCAAAATTCCTCAGTCTTTTAAAACAAAAGTTTTCAACCAATGTCTAATGCTAGTGATTCACACTATACGAGTATATAACCCTGACTCTCGAAAGGTTCGATTCCACAGACACCCTCACCAACAATCGAACCCTGACCTCAAGATCTAAGATCAATAACGAGCTTGTCGATGTCTACATAATAAATGATGATTAACTAATAATTCAATCATTTTGCTACATCTGTGCATCGCCAATTTAGCCGTCAGATAAAATATTCGTAACAAATATAGGTACATAAGTAAGTTTAAGAAAGAATATTTATAAATGACTTGGTCTTTTTTCAAGTCCCGGCGCAGTGTTCTCGATGTGCGCAAGCGTACAAGATAAGTCAGGACGTGTGCATTTTATTTATTTTAGCATTTTTTAAGTCGACGAGGCGGCGTGCGCTCGAAGTTTTTTTATTTTTTATTTATTTTTTTTTACTGCGTGCGCGCGCGTCGGTAAGTCACGAAGCCGGCCGCACCACCTTGAGGCCTAAATAGCACCTACGAGATGCGGCAGGCACGACCTCCACTCCTTATATACCGCCTACTGAAGTAGAACACTTAAATTGCACAGTAATAGGTACATCGAAGAATAACTGTGCAGACTGCATCCAAAAATCGTGAAAATATAATAATATTACCGGAATTCTGATAGTGTTAAATTACAACAGAACCTTAATTACAACCTTATTACTTACTATACTGCTTATACTGCTGCTCGCGACTTCGTCCGCGTAACTTTGTAAATTAAGTATATACTAATTTTCACGCTGTTTGTTTTCACCAATGGATAGAGTGGTTCTCGAGGACGCTATTTTGGACACAGTGTTAATATATTTATTCTATATTCTGAGTTCAAAATTAACCAAAACGAGCCCAAAGAAGAATGGCATTGTGGAACTAGCTAGCGTTTCATATTAAGTGCAATATTGCACAAGTCTAAAATTGTACAGAGTTCTCATATAGGTATCCATTAATGGCACATATAATTTGACGTAAGTACAAAGTATAATTATAGGATGGTCTGTGGTTGGCCGTGTCGTGACGCGGACGTCCTCTCGCAGTCGCCGGCGCACGCCTCACACGGTAAGGTCGCCATGTATCTCACTGCTGTTTATCAAAGGGAAGAATAACATTTTGGACCGTATACTCTTCTATCAAAATAGGTCACTTATAGAACAGATACAAATACAAAAATACAAAATAATTTATTGACATATCTTAAGCCTACTTATGAGTAATCGTCAGAAAACAAACGAAAAAAAAATTTGAACCTCGGATTCAAAAACTAGAGACTAGCTACACTACTAGAACTAGCTACAATGAGCACCGTACGACCTATTTCTTCAAAGTTACAGCCTGTTGAAAATCACCTAAAAATTTGCAACTTTTTGTTGCGTTTAGTATATTATACTGAACTTAACTTCTACAGAAATTTTTCCACAGAAAAAAGCACCAATGAACCGAAAATATCCATAAGGTTATCCTCTCATATTTCAATCACGGCTTCTATAATGACGTCGTCGCTGACGTACGAGTATGTAACTCTATCCCAATGACGTATTTATAGTGTGGGGTTGATTTGAGGCGCAATGAGCCATGTGGCTTTGACGTCAGTACAGTACCTGTGTAGTTAAGGTGAGAAGTAAGTAATTATTGTTATATTAATTCTAACGCTCCGTCATTACTTAGCCAATCAGTTTATATCTACATACACAACAGCTATACTACCATGGATTTAAAAAATTCTTACAACTATAGAAAGCTACATAATCAGCTGGAACATAGCCCATCAATACTAATAATAAATCTGTAAGTCTTGTGTAGGTATTGTATGTATGTATGTATGTATGTATGTTCCTCCATAACACTTCAAGGAATTACTGATTTTCATGAAACTTGGTACATAAACATTTATACGTACGATACACAGGATAGGCTACTTTTTTCAAGCGAGCGAAGTCGCGGGCGACAGCTAGTATTTTATAAAGTTACGCGCACGAAGTCGCGTGCAACAGCTAGTAAATATATATTTTAAGGAAAAATTACATTGACAAACATACTTTCTGACGAGACAAGATCATATAAATTCATCTGTCAACTTTAATTACGCCTTCACAATTTAACACGTTGTTAAAATAATATTACCTACGTAGACGTAGGCTTTTTATGGGCATATTTTGTACAAGTAGTTAAAAAGGATAACAATTAATAATATTACATTGTATCTACTAGGTTATCAACACGATGTGCTGAATATTTTTTCAACGCTCCCCAAATGTGTTTTTTCCTGCAAAATTTAATACTTCGATTTTTTTTATATATACTTGAGTGTGGTGTTGTTTTGTTGTTGTTTCTAGATTAAATTAAATATTAATCCTACCAAGGTCGTTTAATCCGTACTAATATTATAAATGCGAAAGTTTGTATGGATGTATGGATGTATGGATGTATGGATGTTTGTAACTCTTTCACGCAGAAACTACTGAACCGATCACCATGAAATTTTGCATACACGTTGTCTGGGACACCAGAAAGGACATAGGGTACCTTTCATCCAGAAAAAAAGTACTGCTCCCGAGGGATTATCTAAAATTAAGGAAACTAACTCCTGGCTAAGTATAATAGCAGTAACGATGTCAGGCGATATATTGCTTTTTCAACGCGGACGAAGTCGCAGGCACCAGCTAGTATTGAAATAAAATAATACAAGATATAATGAAAATGTGAACTAACCCCTTTTACTTTCTTTCTTTCCATTTAGCCCAAACACGCCACAGATTTAGCCCCAACAGATATACTGCTGCAAGTTGCTGAGGAGTTGAGTGTGCCGCAGACTACCTAAAGTATTTACAGATAACCCAAGTAAAAGGTACCGCGACAAAATTGGTGATAAGTATCTCAGGTTACTAGTTTCTTTTTATTTACTAGTTTTTTCACTTTTTTCTAGTTTCACAAGAAAGGTGTTTACTTTTTTTACTTGAATGTTATAAATGTTTGAGAACCGCTGGTCTCCCTGATGAAGGTTGTCTCTGGAACTCTACGCCCGCCGACTCGATAAAATTCCGTCCGACCATTTTATTTTAAGGCGCGCATTAAGGCTGCGGTAATTAAGCATCGAAATGTCGCCGCCATTCTGTACCAAGGCGTCGCACTAAGTAATGGGCCCAAACGACTCGCCAACTCGCCTCATTATCGGATCGCTCAAAAACTCAAAAACGCTTTATAATGGCTCAATGAGTTATTTACTCTAAAAACACTCACTTATCTACGTGTTCGTAAATTTCACATGTTTTTTCCACAATAACTGTCGCCGCGTTGCGCGCGCGCAGTTAAAATAAAATAATGGTTTTATTGGTGGTTACGTTTTAGGTATTAATTGCTCAATAAAATGCAAAGTTTTAAATTTTAATGTTTGTTAATTGTAAGTAAGGAATCTGATGATGTTATCTTAAACCATAGAATTGTAAGTAATAACTATTTGCAATATACGAGTACTTCGTCAATATTAAGGTTAAGAGATGGTTGATGAAAATTGATGATGATCTGAACTGAAAATATTCGTACACGTTGTCAGCTGCATCAAAATGGATATGGGGTACTTATCATCTAGAAAACTTTTCCGGATAAAAAAAATGAGGAATACTTTAAAAAATGTTTTATACTTATTATACTTTTGTAAATAAAATTAGTTCGGAATCGATGTATATGTAGGTATATAATTTAAGCACTTGGCCTACTAGTTTTCACCCGCTTAGTAAAATTGCCATTTTGACCCACTTTTAAGAATCCGTTTGACCCACTGTGGGATAAACAAAATTTTATTCATTGGCATGTTTGATAACTAACAAAAAATATCGCACCCATTTTGTTAGTTTCACTGGAAAAAAATAAGTAAGTATGTTATGAAATTATGAAACTTTCTATAATTATGAAAACTATTGCAATAACAATTTTTTTGTACAGAATAGTATAAGTAATTACATACATTACTCGGCATGTTCATATAATTCAATATCTACATATAGCACAAATAATAGTTACTCTATAGTTCAGATGTTCATCAATTTAGTTCAGAATTTATTCAATAGAGGGCACGAGGTAATCGCCTACAAAAAGGCAAATAACAACAAAAAGCTGTAGACATTCACTAACTATCGGTCTAATTAAACTATTGTGGAAGATATACTCTGTGGTATTTTTCGCTCGATGATCGCTTGTTGGACACTCTACGTAGCGAATAAAAACTAAATTGCGCTAAATTCAATTGGTTAATCAATACAATTAATTTGAGAGGATAGCTGTAGCCAACAGCGGTCGTAATTGGAACGATTAATGTCCGATCTTGAATCGATTCTTTTATCCACTGAACATATTGAAGGCACGCTTGGAATGAATCGAGTTATTAACTGAGTTTCCAAAGGGAGATAAAACTGATAATTCTTTCGTGCACATCAATGACTTGTTGGGATTTTATTGTTGGAACTAATGTATTAAATGGTTCTGACTCGAAACTCTTTCTAGACGATTTTAGTTATTTAGTAACGATTTTAATTATTTAGTACGATTTTGAGTACCTACTAGGCTCATAATTTCTAATTAAAATAAATTTAATCGCATAGTTTAATCAGTAATATAACGCCTGACATATTTGTTGCTGTGATGACAATGCAAAATTGTGCAAAATGCATTATGCATTATGCAAATGCTAAATTTGACCTGATGATCGGTTGAGTAGGTATTTAAGGCGTGAAAAGGTAACAGATAGACACACAGACACAGTTACTTTCACATTTATAATATTAGTGTGGATGTTTTTTTTTTTTTTTTATAAGAGATGGGTTAGCTCTTGGCCATCAACCAGCCATGTGGCAAGGATGAGGCCTAAGATGGAGCGAGCTTACCCAGAATTTGCCTATTCACTCGAACGTTATATGTGCTCGGAACCACCAAAAAGGAGGGATTTCGACGAGAGAGATGTTTTCATAAATAACCGAATTTCATAGTATATTAATTAAAACTTGTATTTAGTTTCTAGGCAAATGAATATCCACAAACACAATCTCAATCTTCGAATAATGGGTGTATAAGTACGAACCGTACGAAAAAGTCATACGGTCATTTATGTCACATTACAGTACCTTAGACATTAATTTTAGTGTTAATTTAAGAAAATATTTATACAACATCAGTTACGGTTTCCCACATGTGTGATTGAGGTCTAAAATATTTTTGACGTTTCGTCAAAATGAACCGAATGACCGCACGTGTTGTCTCCGTGGGTGGCGTCGAGATTTTTTTCCTTCTAACACGTGATCTCCCCATAAACAGCCAGACCACCTTCGGACTGACCGTGGATGATTTCGCGAATTCATTTCAAATGATATTTTAGGTCATGTTTTTTTTTTTCATTAAATTCATTATTGGATTCTCACGGACAAAAATGTTTTCAGAGATTTACTTAGTGGGTTCATATTGAGTCGTGGTCCCCAAATGCGCGGGGACTGCAATAAGTAAATTATTATTAATTAATATTATTATTATCATCGCTTGAGTAGTTAAGGCGTGAAACAGACAGACAGACAAACAGAGTTGCTTTCACATTTAATTTATAATACTAGCACAGCATACTTATTTCATACAGTAGGCCGACGGAGACGTCTAGACAGGGCAATCGTGCGGAGCGTGAGGGGTGTGGCGCGAGTGGGACGTGCCCAAGCTACATACTTCGTCGTTCTTAGTAGCTTGGGATAAATATTCTAGGGCTAACGCGTCTTTCAGATTTTAATTTATTATATAAATCAAAATGGTACATACTGTAAGTGCATGCAAATCTTTATCTCGCATAAATAAAGAACTAAGTTTTCATCAATTTCTGCACGATGAAGAAAGGTAATTAAGCACATTTTATATTACTTAATTTGTGTCAACGCTTCCGTAATTTTCAAAGGCGTCGGCCTACTGTAGGAAATAAGTATGCTGTGATACTAGTGTGAATAATTTTACGAATAAACAACAAATAATTGAAAAGTGTGGCAGCGTGCTGTCGCGACCAACAATTCTGATTAATTGGCCGGCGTCGCATTGATATGCAAAGAAACAAAAAGTGAAATAAGATGAGTCAAGAAACGACCTCACGGTAACGAGGCGTCAATCAGCCTCTGTGACGACTCTCTTGACATTTACAATTTATATACCACTTGTTACCTACCATCAGTCCAGTGTCCAAAGAACATATAGATAGGCTTGATGTTTCAAGAAAATAACTTTGGTTTTATCTACATGTATGTACATAAGACTTATTATACCTACTTAAGTTGTAAATTAATAGACTTCTTGTATTGCTCTGTAAACAAAAACTTTATTTTAGGTTTTTTAAAATTTTATTTTTATTTATATTGAAATACATTTTATATAAAGGTAGTTAGACAGGCTGACACTTGTGATAGTTGGATACCGTCATCTATCACAATTATCAGATTCTTATTAATTAAGATTAAGGAATATGAAGAAATATGGAAATGGGGTCTGGCATCCCTTATTCACTCACCGAAACAGCACTCGTGCTGTTATTCACGTTGTTCGCGGTATTATTTCATGTTTTCTGTAAAGGGCCATCCCCTTACAGAAAACGTGAAACTGAAATCCCGTTACAGCGGCCAGACGTGCCAAACGAATATCTCGTGGAATAAGTCTAACGACGCTGCTTTTATGAGATTTTTTTATATTTTTAGACAATCCTTTTTAATTACCACAGTGGACTATGCAATGACTATAAATCCATATGTGACACGGACATAGATAAGTAATATGTGACCAGTAATTGAATTTCATGTAGAGAATGTTTACTGTCGTAAATTCTCAGATGTAAATTATTATTATCTCTCTGTAATACATTCCCTACATGGAATACAGATGTTTTAAAACCAAAAAGCATTGATTATTGCAAATTGCTAGCGGTGGTGTAATAATTTTTACCAATAACCCTTCATTTGTGCTGAGACAGTGCAAACATGCAATCCACCGGTGACGAATTGGTTCGACCACCGACGAAGTCTTGGGTCCTCTTGTGTACATAATTACTACTTCAAAACGCTTTAATATCGTCTGAAAAAAACTCTTGACAGAGGCCAAATCACGTTCAACGCATTCGAAGGATTAGTTTAGAAAAAGGTACCGAAATTAGGCTTCACGTAAGTATGTATAGCAATTAGAGGTTTTGTGGAGATGTAACTTTTGTAAAACATCTGTTTATAAATATCTATTTAATGAAATTAGTTATTTAAAATTAATATTCGCACAAAATTAATCTTCATAACGAAATTTTGATTTTGATTTGGTCGTGGACTTCGAAATAAAAATGTTTGGTAATGATAACAATTTTATTATATAGATATAGATTATAGTTATACTATATAGATTATAATCTATATCTATACATATTATAAAACAAAGTCGCTGTTTTCTTCCTGTTTCTCGGTATCATGTAGCCCAGTCAAAATACCATTGAAAAGACGGTATTTATTGTTTGTCAGACATGCTGAAGGTCCACTTCATGGTAGGGTAACTATCCTTGTCCATCAAAACAAGAACCACAGGTAGGCTAGTCAACAAACTCATTATCGTGTTCTTTCTTAATAATTATCCATTTCTTAAATGGATAATTTAAGATGATTCTTATTAGTTTCAGAGTTACTCGTATTAACATTAAAAATAACTTTTGCAATTTTTTCGTGCTGGAAAATCCTTCGAATACTTTTTTCTAGACGTCATTCCGAATCCAATGAGGTATCACTCATATTTTAGGAGCTTTATTTCTATTTAACACGATAATGAGTTTGTTGACTAGCCTAAGGTACTGCAAGTGCGCTGCCTGCTTTGGTAAGAAAGGGATGGGAAAAGGGCTTTCGCATACCCATAGAAGAGGAGTAGTAACAGTTGCCTAATTCTATGCATGGGCATCCCTTACTCCCTCAACGAAACATGCTATAATTATTTCTCACGGTGGTCTTCTTTCTTTTATTTCTTTTGTTATTTACTACTTCTTTTGTTATACACCCGGCTTCGTACGATATTTTTTTCTGCAAATTTTATACACGAACTTTTGTCGTTTATCCCTCTTGAGTGAAGAAGTTAGCTAAGAGACTGAGATATATAATAATTAGTTCAATTTTACTTTTTCGTTCCTGAGAATTGTTGGTAATTGAATGTTATCTTATGTTGCTTCCAAAAAGAAAATTATAACAAAATTGTGTTTATTTTAAATTTTCCATCAAATAATAAAGCGGCGCTAGATATCACTGTGTCGATTATTTTAAAAAACCTTCTGAATCATTTTAAAATTTTTCAACAGAAAAAATAATTGCAAAATATCGAGGCTGAATATCGACACTGAAATACCGAGGCTTTTGTAATAAAAATAAATGAGCAATTGTTTTAAAATAGTTTTATTTTAGATTAATAGCATTTAGTTTTAATAGGTACAATGTTTTTTTAAAATAAGTTGCATTTTTTATTATAATATCACTTGATTTACTTATACTTATAATAAACTGGCGAAACTCATTATCTGACTAATTACAATTAGAACAAAGCAGTTTCACAGCTGCTGTTGTTATATTTAAATATACTAAAATATATTTCCAAGCAAAACAAGTAATTTAACTACTCTAGCGAATTATTATTACAAAACACACATTTTTTATATGGTGTTCAATCAAAATCAGTCAAATGTAAACATTACCTACTTAAATAATATTTTAAATATTACATGAAGAAAATATGTGCCTACAGAGCTTTATCAAATCTGTTCAGAACAATTGTCATATATAAAATTATAAGGTTAATAAAACATGATGAAGATAAAATTTTGATCATTCATTCATTCAAATATTAATTAAAAAATGTATCGTAGATATTGTACACAATTAACAAATTCTTCAAAATATAGGTTTGAGCTTGTGCGCTAAATTAAATGCTCTCGTGAAAACATTCAATATATTTTAGGCGTAATACACACAGAGTAGCGGGGACATGGACATAATAACAAAGACGAGACGTAGTCTACGTCACGTAGAGCATGAATTTTGACTGTGTTCTGGGAAATACAAGTCAAAATATAGACATATAGATCCTTCTGAAGATGAATATGTTTTGACTTTTGACTATATTAAAATTAGATAATATTCAGTGATGTAAATAGTATTTAGCGAAAATGTTACTATTAAATAGATAAGCATAAAAAAAACGACAAATCACTGTAAAACTGAGGTTATTTCTAAATGTGAGACCAAAGCTCATAAAAAACCTATGTTACAATTTTGTAATATTTTAAAGCGCAATAAACACTAATGACAGGGACATGACTGTCAATGCGCACACAAAAAAGACAAGACGTGGCATGAACGCAGATATGTAGAGTTTTGTCTTTTGTATCATTCCATATTTTGTGTTAGGTTATTATATATATTACTTCTAAAGAAAAAGATATTTTTGATTTATTAAAATTTAATAATATATTCACAGAAAACAACTGACATGACAAGACGTAGGCGGAAAATGTATGAACGACGAAAGACGCCCGCGTCTCTTTCTTGCCCATCGTTTATGTCCCGCCCCTTATATATTATGCTTAACGCATTATAATACATTTTCTCTTTCCTTTTTGCAAGGATCATTTTGTAAAGCTAAAAAACTGTCCACGTTAAGGTAACTAGTCGATGGAAGACATCGGTGTAACTAAATTGCGGTAACTAACTAAAATAGAATATAATGGCTAAATTAAATAATGCTGCGTCTATTTCGGTAAATAAATTACAAATATACTTTTTTAAACTACTCTTATAACGTAAGTTTGATATTTATTTACTACAGCTATACGGAAGACTGCGGGATTTTGCTGTATAAGGCACAAAGAATTCTATTACCCTATAAAGTACCTATCTACATACTAATTATATTCTCAGACCAAATAAAAACTATAGACAGAATTTTGCGAATGAAACAGTGAAACCGATTTTATAAACATGTGTGCATAAACCGTTTACTGTATTAAGATTTTGTGTTTCAAGCTATAGCCTCAAATGTTTATTTTTATTGAAAATACTGGTTTCCAGGTTTACTTACGAGCAAAATGTGATTCACTCCTGCTTTTTTGTAAAAAGTTTGCAATTCTGTATTTTCACTAGTAAATATTTTAATTAACTGGAGCGTAGTTTGACTGCATTTGTGTGCGTGTAACCGTGTATGTGCACGGCGAAGGCGTAGTTTCACTGGCTCACTCTGCCATCCACAAGGCTCTATCTTTAGTTCTTATTTTATCTGAGCTTACATATTTAAATATTGTTTAATCGTTAAACAGTCAAATTGCTCTGTCAAAAACCTTGCAAAAATCAATCAACATCCAAATATACAGATTATTTTCACTTTTGAATATTAAAAAAATATTAAAACCAAATGAAGCAATAGTAATTTTAATAAAAAAATTTTTATCTCAAAATGTTCAATTTTAAACACATTTGGCATACCTGTTATGCGATTTTTGTATAAGCATACAGTTTTAAAATTAATGAAATTATTATTATAATATAACTGATACTAATTTAATGGTAAGTGTAAGCTGATGGGTAGACACTAATAATAATCAGTCTATAGCTATTAAAAAAATTAATAGCATTTATGAATTAAATTCTTATTATTTGTTTTAAAAAAATATTTCATGACAATAAAGACCGAAGCGTCGATGGAAATGAAATCAATTCAAAAATATTTGCAAATATTTGCAATCTCAATATGAATCTCATGATGAATAAACACATCCTTTTTTTAAAAAAAAATACACAATTTCCAGATATTTCTTGATCATTGCAAACCAAACAGTCTCTTATATATTTGAAATTAATGAAATCAGAATCAGATAATTATTATTAGTGAATACCCAAGTTATTAACATAAAGAATCTTAAAATGGCACATCTTCTGAAAAAAAATTAAAGGTACCTACTTGGTACCCCACTTAAAACAAAACTATGAATAAACATTTCTATTTTATATGTATTATAGAATACTGCCTCAGATGTCATTATGAAAATTTACACAATTTAAGACTAATTTATATTAATTAAAAACTAAAAATAAAACTATTTAATATTATGGCCAACTAAAGTGGTTAAATTAAAATTATTGGCACCTACACTACAGTATCACACAAGTCGCACTGGCCACGTCAAAAAAATTAAAATAAATTTTTTACACATTTATACTTATCTGCAACACACACCACACGTGTGTAATATTCTAGGAACTTTAATTATTCTCATTAATCATCTAGTTATAATTATGTTTAAAAACGTATCACAGAATTAAAATAACCAAGACTCTCGACAAGGGCTATAAACGAACAGCCAGACACAATATAAGTAAAATGTTTTATGGATTTTTTCCAATTAAAACTGTCAATAAATTAATCATAGATTGCTAGTATGTACTTAGCTTGCTATTTTCTGCTGAGAGAAGTAAACCGCTGACGCATCTCCCTATGAAATCAGAACTTATTAAAGAAGATGAATTTTTAAAAACAGTGTTTAGAAACTTAACTGGTATTAAATTGTCTCAGATTTAATTTAAAAATACCTTCTGACGAATCTTTTTTTTAATTTTAGAATAGTTTTATAAATTAAAATGTCATATATTACAAAGAGCCCATTGCACTGCTGTGGGCTCAATATATACGAGTAAAAAAAATATAGTTTAATGAATGCTTGTCCTTACTAAAAAAATATAAATATTATCAGAACAAATAAAACCTAAATGGTCCCTAGAGGCAATAACAATATCAAAAAACACCGAAGAAACTTGTCTAGCGATAAACTTCTTTAAAAACTGAATAGTACCCTATATCGATGTCTAGACTTCGTTTTTAGCTCTTGCCGGCAAACTCTTTAAGTTTGTTAGTAATAATACACATCACTGAGTCCTTAGGTACAAATTATGTCACCACGGCCTCCATGGCTTCTCTTCTGGCGACTGTTTCCTTGTGACAAGTGCGAGGGGTAACGATTCCTCCACAGGTGGAGGTGGAGTGTCCCAACCGGAGCTCGCTGGAGAGAAACACCTTTGATCTGAGGACGTGGAACACGAAGACGCGTCTCTAGGTGAGAGAGGTACCAATGTGGGAACGTTACCTAGTGTACTTGCGTTAACTCCGGCCGGTAGAACGAGAGCTATATCTCCGTTGGACAGCCTTGTTGGTACAAGACGGACGCCAGAACCAGGGCCAGCTGTAACAAGAAAATTAATATGATTTTTGTACATAATTTTGTGAATTACGTAAGGATATTTTTTTTATCTCTCTAGGTAACATAAGGGTCAACTAATTGGAAAATACTATATTACAAAAACAAATATTTTTATACTGTTTTTGTAATAAATTGGGCAACCCATTTGGCGGCAGTAACCACTCCCTCACAGAACGCAGTGATTTTTTAAGTGCATAAGTTAAATTAAAATTTTTACAAAGTCCATTTTTATAGTAAAATTTTAAAAATATTTTGACATGCCGTAAATAAAACCTCAAAGATTGCAACTGTCGCAACTGTTTCAAAAAGTAACATTAAAAAAACGATTTACAGTTCGGCTCAAATATCACATAATGGTGGCGCATTTCCATGTAAAGGCATGTCTTTTTATAACAACATTATTATGTTCAATTTTTACATTGTAACATAAATTATTTTAAGAACTTTACACCTCCCATCAAGTCTACATAACACAATTCATGCTATCTACATACCTATGACTTAACCATTTTAAATATCTCAACTCAAAGTCATTCCAGTGAGTGCTTTGTATTGCATGGGAACTTGAAAAGAATAGTGAATCTAATGGTTGCTGTACACCATCGATGCTGTACACTCTTAAGCCAGAGATCTCGCTATGTCTCCCTCGAGATGTCTCGGCCGAGAGATCTATGCACGAGTGCGACTATGTAAGTAAACTCTTGCTAGATACAGCAGCATATGCAGTTCGCGCAAGATCCTTTGCTCGACAAACCGAAACAAAGCTACCATGTACATTTCTCGCATTTGGCCTCGGGGTTTCGGGGGGTTTCGGGGTGTCTCGGCGTGAGTGTACAGCCACCATAAGAGTGAAGCGTGAATAGCTATAATTATATATAGTTAAGCATTGTATGCACTGCGCAAGGCCACGGAATACGTACAGTGTTAAAACTGTAATGTGCCAATAAATAGTGCCAGATTACGAGTGCGTGTTGATGGTATTGTATCGGTGTTGAATGTTGCGATAAACTGTTATTGATTATAATTGTCTGCCGGCGTCGAGTGTCGGGTGTCGGCGACATATTGTCGCTCGTGTGCTCAAGAGTCGCGGACATTTCATCTCTAATGACCTTGTGTATGTGTACTGCGTGAAGATAGTTTGTAACATTTTAAAAGAAACGAATTATGTAGACCCTACCTCAAATATAACAATAATGCCCTTAATATTTTCGTAGATTTCACAAATAAAAATAAAAATAAGGGTTGATCTTGGACTGTCTACAACGATTTCTAGAACACAATCTGACTAAGTACCTTTGATCTACCTTTGATTTTTGCCTAGAGCTTAAATTGACTAATACATAATTGAAATCAGTAAATATCTGAACTTTGTGTGTAATTCTAAATGTAAATGAATCCGCATAACGTTTTGCGATTTAAAATAATTAGTGATGAATGTTGTTGCTCTAAATCTAGATTCTAGATTTAAAGCAAGCAATATAAATCTTAGTCCTTAACGACTTAAGACCGTTAAATGGATGACAATATAAATCAAGTAATTCATATTATAATATTATGATGAAATACTATAAAACTAGTGATTGAGAAATGTTAAATAAATAAATAAATAAATGTTAATATATGTTAATAATAATGTTAATGTTAATTTTTAATGTTAATAAATGTGTTATAATTACAGATCACCTTAAATAAAAGCATGAATGCTATTGAGTTTATTATGTCTAGTTCCCAATGGAGGATACAGGATTCTCCTTATTATATGCCCTAGATCACGCTAACGTATACATTTTTTCAAGAATGGAACCTATGCCTGCCATAGGCTCTGTAACCAAAGAGTTCTACCAACAATAAATGCACTCACCAGAAATAAATATTGTCGAATGTGGAGACTGAGTGACGGCGTCTTCGATGTCTGAAGGCGGCGTAGGAGCGTCGGAAGGTCGCGATCCATGGCTATGTGAGCATCCCTCCAAATACTTCACCAATCTTTTCCTCAGTCCAGGTTCCAGGCCAGTATACTTGGCAACCTCAGTGACACAGTGCCTGTAGCCGGCTCTAAAACGGTCGGGAGAACCAGAGCCTTCAGCGCGCAACGCTTCCAAATGCTTCACAGTCATCTCTAAGATGTCAGCCTTTTCCAATTTCGAATGTCTCGCTGGCTGGAGGAAAAAAATACACTTTACTAGAAGAAATCTATACTAATATTATAAAGCTGAAGAGTTTGTTTGTTTGAACGCGCTAATCTCAGGAACTACTGGTTTTCTTTTTGTCTTGGATAGATCATTTATCGAGGAAGGATTTAGGCTATATAACATCACGTTGCGACTAATAGGAGCGAAGAAACAGTCGAAAATGTGGAAAAAAAACGGGGAAAATTATTCATCTTTGAGGGCTTCCGTTGCGTGCGCTGCGAAAACCGTTCGAGATACCCAAATTATTCCCAAAATAACTATTCCACGCGGACGAAGTCGCAAGCACCGGCTAGTGGTGAGATATTTTGAATTTCTATACAAATTATAATGTCAAAATAGAAAAAAGTTTCTTTGAGATATAAAAAAGGTGGAAAATTGAAAAGTTTAAAATTCTATCTAAGTAATTTATGATTCAAAAGGTAAGTGAACCTAGAAAGAGAAATATAAGAAAGATGGCAAAGGTTGTACCGACCGTTACCGGTACTTACGTAATTTTACTATGTAATGAGAAAGTTTCATGTCTGTCAATGTAAGGAAAATGTATAGCAACTTTAACTTTAAACTCTCACGTATACTATTATACATATACTATCTTTTACTATGTATTACTACAACATATACTAATATAAATTATTTCTAGTGAAAGGACTTGAATAGAAAAATTAAATAAATATTTTGATAAAAATATATTAAAAAAAACTGTAAAACAGAAATTATAATCAAATATACTAATTAATTTCTTAGGACTGTTAAAAATTGTAAAAAATGGTCTTATGGCATTGAATGACATTGATTATTTGAAAATTAACATTGTCTCACACAGTCTGAAACCAATAACAGATTTATTCCCATGTTTCAATGTGTCAAAAAATGTGTCAATATCAAATTTCATAGACACTTTACCAAGAACCAGTAAATGCAAATACCAAGTGGCGTACCACAGTCGTAAACAAGATAGCAGTTACATCACGACATGCATACATTAATGGCCACTTACATCCTTCTTCATAGCGTCCAGTATGAGAGCCTTGAGTTCATTCAAGCAGTTATTGATGCGGGCTCGTCTCCTCTTCTCCATTATCGGTTTGTTACTCTGCAACCAAAGAAAAAAAAATTGTCTTGAATATAGAACGGCTTTCCTTTTTTACTTAAGTGCTCACTTTCCAACTCGAGCAAATTATTTCCACGATAACTCCTAAGTAATAATTAGTGGTCGTAGATATATATATATATATAAACATAACATATATATATATAAACATGACATTTCTGAAATATAAATATTATTATGGTGGTTTAGATGGAAAATACTGAAATTAATTTGATATCTATAATCACAGTAAATATAATTAATTTCTAAAATATGCATTATTTGTGACATTACGTTGGTAATTTTTTTTATATATATAAGTCAAGGCAGCGCTTGGCCGCAATCTCACTTGATATTAGGTGCAGATGCGGCCGAAGGTGGTCCAAGCATACCTAGTAGATGCCCATTTACCCTACGTTTGAAGACCCCGAGGTTGTAATTTTGGGGAAACACAGACGCAGGCAATGAGTTCCACTCCTTAGCAGTTCGGATAAGGAAGGTGGAACTGTAATTACTGACTATAAGCCATAAATGTTGTTCCATTAAAAAATATTTGCTTAAGATTTGCTTATAATTCGGTTGTCAATAGCTACCATCTACAAAGTTTTTCTAAAATATTGAATTGCTGGCGTACATTTTATTATTTTTCCGAATTGAATAAATGCCGCGAATATGTTCCGTTGCATTTAGTCTTCGGCTAATTTATTCGTATAAAAATAAGTTATTGTAGTTGAAACAACAAATTCTACCAAATACTCGAAGCGTTATCTCGTTTTCTACGCGCGTATGTTGCTCGCGCGTGTTCGCCTCAATAACCACAGTTTAATTTGCATTAATTTGCTTACCCGTGGACATGTAGGCATTTAACACCTTGAACACGTATGTCAGACGATTATTATCACCTATCTGAATTAGAGATTAAGTTTTTTGAACCCATTTACATCACTAAAGTAAATCCAAGGAGAAGAGTTGCTGTTGCGGAAAACTGTTGTTTTTTTGTAAAATTGTAGTTAATGGCGTAACCAAGGTCTCTGTTAAATTTCAGCTCTGTGGGAATTTTTGCAAATTGAAATGTCTATATTGATGGGACATACTTAGTAGCGATTAGGGGATTAACAGATTAGGGCATACCTACTTAATCAAAATTTTGTTTAAAAAATTATGGTCAAGTATGAGTATAAAATAACTGAAAATAAGGCATTTCCTTTACGAGATAAGCAGCTTCTTGTAGTTAAATGTATGTTTTGAATACAAATATTAACTAATGTTTGCACATTCTACCATTATCATTTAAAAAGTAAAAAAAAAAACTGGTAATAACACTAAAGCCCTACTAAACAAAAAATATATAAGTACCTATACTCAAATAGAGAAAAGAGGGGGAATACCGAATTGTTTTATCTTTACTTTGTACATAAGTAGTAGGTACGTACCTATACATACATACCATGTGTATGTGTAAAAAAAATTACCAAAGCATATCAACGAATTAAGACAGTAAAAATCGATTGTCACAAATGATGAATCATAATACAATCGTAAACATTTTGATGTTTATTGGCGGATGTCACCGCGTAAAACGCGTGACAAAAAGCGCCATTAATCTTTTTGTTACGCGATGACGGCTGCGCGTGCGCGCTCAAGGTGAAGGCCGGCAGCAGCGGTCGTGATTAGCGCACCGCCGACTACGTGACGCGGCGTCACGCGAGCCACGTGACCTGCGACATGGTTTTATAATTAGACGCGATTCGCGGCGCCTCAACACTCCTACACTTTTATTGTATGGAAATTACAACAGCAAGGAGACACCTCTATTGTCATGTTAAGGTTGACAGACAGGCTGACGGTCCACTTGATGGTGGGTGGCTACCGTCGCCTGTAACACATGAAACGCGTCAGCGGCTGCAAATGCGCTGCAGACTATAGTAGGATGTAGGATTAAGGATAAGGGAAATGGACTCTATAATCTCGTACTCTCTTAATTAAATACTTTACTCACGTATTACTTCGCGGTAGGCTTCTGTAAGTGAGTGGTTACTGCCTTCAAACGGGCTGCCCAATTTATATATTCAAGAAAGAATAGTAAAGCATACAGGAATAGACTCTGGGATCCCTTACTCACTCACCGAAACAGAAAAGCGCACAATATATGGCTATAGTCACCTTATACTATAACACAAGCAACGCCACAGGCCGACCATAGAAGGATAAGGAAGGGATGGGGTAAAGGGCTCTGGCACCCCTCTCTCTCACGGAAACTTATTTCAAGGTGCGTAACGCAGTCTGCCCAGGGGCCCTAGCCAAGAGCATACTAATGAAAACGCTCCCTTTGCGTCCTTTACGAAACATTAAAAAATAAAGCCTGGCGATTGGTTGTTGTAACGTCCACATAAAATTTTGACCAATCACAAAGCTTTTTCCCAAGCGTAGCGTTTATGACTACGTTTGCTCTTGGCTAGGGCCGCTGCTACTACTTAACAATCCAAACTATCTGCATTGTTACGAGTTACGAGAATGCGCGCGGTTCGTTTGTGAACTGAAATAGCCTCACGACGCCGAAACGAAAGCAGTTAAGATCGAATAACCGCCGCGCAGTTTAATGCGTAAACTTTAATTAATCCCGGTAGTCGGATACGTGCCCAATTCGCAATTTGTATCGTATTTGATGTGTTACGTCCATTCATTTAACTGGCCTTTGTCCAGACATTGCGTAAAATATACTGAAAATAATTGTTAAATAAAAAATTAAATCATCTCGGTGATTTACTAGAATCTTATCTTGAGAATTTTCCAAGCTTTTAACTTTATTTAAAAATTAAATTTTCAAAGTTGACTGGTCTGGATGTTAGCAGGGCACTATTACAAAGAATCATAGATTCTGATCACACTTATCCGATTTATAGAATACTAGCGACCCGCCCTCGGCTACGCGTGTTGTTGAAATTTTCAAAAATCCTTTCTTTGCGTTAGGGATGATCAAAAGGCTATTTTCCCTAACTAAATACTGTAAGCTGGTTATATCTATCTACTTAGATCTCTAAAGACTAGATAAGACCTGTAAAGAGTTAAAATTAGAAAGATAAACGTGATCGCACCTAAAATAAAGTTTTTTATACCGGTAGAGTTTGCCAACGGTTAGTACCTACCATATAACACGACCCAGACGAATCACTATTTATAAAGAGCTATTACTGGTCAATGAGTAGGATGAAAGAATGATCATCTGTGTAAGTCTGTGTAATAGTATATAATATGGAGATATTGAACGTGTTCCATCCATATAGGTATGTCAAAAAAATATGTAGATTTGTTCAAAACTGAAACCTTTCATACAGAAAAAAAAAATACTACCCCTGTGATTATCAAAAATAAAAAATTAGTGTCTGACAAAAAACATAATTATGCAAAAATATTGTAAAAATATTGAAAAAATGCTCGGATGAAATCACGGGCCAATCTTGTAAGCGATGTTGAATATTATTTTATTTAGGAAGAAATTAAATTTGAAACGGTTCTTATCTTTCACTTTATATTACGTAATACAAAAGAGTTAATTTCGTTATATTATATTAATTTCGTTAAATTGGAACAAAAAAAATTACTTTTATACTCAGTAACTTTTTATACTTTTTGTGAGTAAAGGGGTTTTCATCCTATATTTTATGATGTTTTATTGTATTAATCATAAAATCATAGCGTATTTTTTTACAAAATTTCATTATATATTTTATCAGCGAACAAGGACAAAGAATTCTCACGCGGCTCCAGCACCGACACGCAACAATTTCCGTGTTGCGTTCACACGCTACGCTTCCTGTAAGCACTTTAGATAAATAATACTAATATGAGGGATAAACAGTTATACCTACAACTCGGACACCGGAGATATGATTATGGACGACATAATTATTATGTATCAATAATACTGTAAATAGTCCTCTTGAATGAGACTAGTACAGAACCTGCGGGTTTCCTCATTGTATTTTCTTCATTTTCCAGACTTCACAATCCAGACATGAAATATAATCCTTCGAACTCCAAGATGCAGAGTTTACCTAGGATTTGAACCTAACCTAAGTCTGCTCAATGTACAATTCACAGGATTTAAAACGTTACAATAATGTAATTAATTGTTTTCTATACTAATATTATAAAGAAAAAATATTTGTTTGTTTGCATTGTGAAAATTATTTCACATATAAAAAGCTACATTATCAGCGAGTAACATAGGCTATGTTTTATAAAGTTACGCGGACGAAGTCGCGTGCAACAGCTAGTCATTTATATATTACGCATCCATTCTATACCGTATTCTAGCAAAAGTAGCATACTTATTATATTCTTATATTCTTATATATATTCTTATTATATACTTATATTCTTGTCATCCTAAACATTCTGTAACACGCTGTACAAAATACTAGCCTTCATCTATCAAGTCATTATAAGCGTTTTTTTTTGTAACCAACAAATACTGTTATCGAATGCAAGCAGCCACCTCCATGAAGCGGCACGTGGCTGGTTTTAAAACACAGTCATGTTATATGTAAAGATTTCACGTTTTCTCTTATCGACAACTTAAACGCTGTACGGACTCAGCGTCGTTCAGCGCCATCAGCCGTAAGAGATCAAGATAAACACAGATTGAATACCTACTACTTATGTGATAGAACACACTTCAACCAATAGCTAAATTGAAGAAATCTTTATCAATACATTTGAAGTTTGATAATACCACAAGTGCAATAACATCTGATAACTTTGCCGACACGTACTTATACGTATAGATTGCCTTAATATCTCTAATCTTAATATCTTTTTTAATATAGACATGCTGACGGTCCACTTAAGACAAGGACTAACCTCAGACCGAACACAATTTTTACCAAATTACGCGAAGTCCTAATACTCTATGAAGAATGAATGGATTAAATTATTGTTGATGAACAAAAAGTAAAAATGTACCGAAAGTTTGTCCAAACAGAAAGATGTTTACGTAATATTTGGCTAAGCGAGCGGTATAGATTTAGCAGTGCGGTGCGGGAGCAAATGGCGCGACGGACGCTAGACCGACACGTGCCGCGTCTGGGACCACGCGGCCATTTTCCCGAGCGCACTAGATGACACATTTTCACCACCTTTACTATTGGAAACTCGATAGATTTCCCGCAAATACGCCACTTTACATTAACCTGATGATAGAATGAAATCGGTAAGGATACGCTAAATCAGCTCGTCTGGCTGCATGCTGCATTACTCATCATAGAAAAGAATCTGTAAAATTCTGATCACACTGACAAAGTCAACGAGTTACTTTTATGAGGAATTGTTTATTTTCTATGTAAAAAGAGGGATAGATAGACCGATGAGTAGGTGACTATCGTTGCCTACTCATGGGTCTCTCTAGGTAATAAAATAATTAAAATAAATTAACAGTTGCACTCCGGGAGTGCCGACAGAAGTGAAAACTTGAAGAATTACGTGTTAATTTTTTGAACCGTCAGGATATATTTTATTGTGGTTTTAAATGAAGTGTTTTTTTATTCATTATTAGGTATAAACTACTACTACAAAAATTATACTACCCACTGATACACAAAAATATCCTAAAAAACTGATCGAGTCTAAACATTTAGCTATTTCTATAGAACCTTATTATTTTAAAGCCTACCTATACACCAACCTATTACCTGTTCATAAGGCCAATTATTTCTTGTACAATGATTTTAATCCACATAATGGTTTTTTTTTAAATCACTATTATTATCAATGGTTGGGGCTGATCCAGACAACTATTTCTCTAGTCTGGCAATCGCCCAGACCTGCTAAACATACCACCGTTCTATGCAAGGTACCAGCACCGCAAGTGCAAGCACTAAAAATAGTACCTAAATTGACCTGAAGGCAAACAAATTATTTTATTCAACAATTTTACTTTTACAACAACTAAGTAGTTACTTCACGACTGCGTTTGTTCGTAGGTAAATTACTCATTTATGTGAGTTCTTGTACGCCTTTGTCGTGTTATGTCTACCAACAATTTGAATTTTCTGTTGAACACGAATCCAATCATGCTAAAATACAAAATCTGGTTTTATATGTGCATTTAAAATTGGGTTGTCAATAGTTACCATCTACTTATAAAGGATTACTGGCGTATGTGTTATTATTGTCGGCTATTATAGTAAACTAGCTGTTTCCCGCGACTTCGTCTGCGTTCAAAATGTTATATAGCCTAAAGCCTTTCTCGATAAATGGACTATCCAACACAAAAAGATTTTTTCAATTCGAACCAGCAGTTCAACCAAGCAAACTCTTCAGCTTTGTAATATTAGCATAGATTGAGACGACAAATTCTCCCAAATACCTATTAACTAAGTTCCTACACTTGTACAGCGTGTCCTTAATAAGATGAGTAAGTCGTTTAGTACGAGTAAGGTGATAACTGCATTGAGGCGAATACTAGAATAGATCAGACGTTTGTGCGTAATAAAATTTTTATTTGCCAGTTAGACAAGTGTTGGTGAATGTTTGCCAAACATTTTGTCAAACGTTTGTTGGCAAACAGCTGGCGTCGAGAGTCGCGAGGCGCATGGTCGCGTGCCAAAGCGTGGGAGCCGTCGACGAGCTTCCGACACGCGCGGACTGCAATCCATTGCTTTCAAATAAATTTCTAGGAATGGATGAGGCATTATTCGATAAATTAATCGATCAATTGTTGTTTGTCTGTCACATACGGATTTCCTTCAATCAATTCTCAAGACTTGTGAATAAACAAATATAATATAAACGGTCCAAATCGAAGAAAATCCTACCATATTCCTACTAATACTGTACAAAGTTTGAATGTATGTATTTTTGTTACTCTTTCAAGTTAAAAACTACTGTACGCATTTGGATAAAATTTCTCGCCCAGACAGCTTTAGTTATTTTTTGTTGTTCATTTAATCAAAATTTTTAAAATATTAAAAATTTTAAATTTAAAAATTTTTCAATTAAGTATATGTTTTTTTTTTAATTTATCTTACGGAACGACGATTTATTTTTTATTTTTATAAAACTGATGATTGATGGCAGAAGGCTATTGGATATGGATTTTATTCAATTTATATTTCAGAATGAAACAGACCTAGGAAATTTATAAGCGTATTGTCGTTATAATTTTATCATAGAATTATTACCTTAATTTTCTAGGTAAACAAAATTCTAAATATATTTTTTCCTCTTAAAGTAAGCTTGTATAATTATTTTTTTTTATAATTAAATTGAAGGATGTATCACCTACGTTCATACAATTTATGCGTATAATTAGGGCGCATGGGATGCGGTCGAAGTGTGTGATTATGGTTGGATGTTAAGAGTGTGGGCGAGCGAGCGGTTGGAAGATAAATAAATTTTCACAGAATGTCTCAGCGCCGGCGATCTTTATCATTTTGGTGATTGATCGCCGGCCTTTTGAGAGCTTCTTCAGTTAGTCGCAATTAGCGTTTACTACCGGTACATCTATATATAATATTATAATATAATGTCGCATTCCGCTTCTGTCTGTTTCTCCACTATTTTTTTAAGCGACCCCACCATGTTTTAATACGGTTTTCACTAATGGAAAGAACAAAATAAACGAGAAATGTTTGTATAAATCATTTGCAGAAAAAAAAATTTTATCTGAGCTGTGCGAAGCTGGAGTCGCTTCGCTTGTAATTTTATTTAATTATTTTATCAATACTAATAATAAATCTGTAAGTGTAGGTATTGTATCTACTTTTTTCACGCGGACGAAGTCGCGGGCGCCAGCTAGTTATTTTATATAAATATTACTTTATTTTGTTCGAAACATATCTTATTTATTGTTAGATTTCAGTAAGTTATATTCCCAACACAAAATCTCTTTAGAAGATGGAGTTAGAAAAAATATATCTACTCTACTGTCATAAGGTTCTAATTTTAAAAGATAAAAGATAAAATAGCCTTTTGGACCATTAATTTGAATTTGTTTAAAGTAAAATTCTCTGAAAGTTAGATTCCCGTAATGTTGGCTTCTACATTTTATCTTCTACATAGTCAATAAGAACAAAGTAACAATACTTATAAAACGATTTTATTAAGTATAGAAGAAGATTATCGTTCAGACTATTAATCGCGTCTTATTTTCGATTTGTTTAATTTATGACTTGTAAATCTAAATATATGTGTGTGTATGTATGAGTAATGTAGTAATTATACGTATGAGAGGCGCGAGTGTTCGTAGGCCGGCGTGTGGGCGAAGGGGCGCGTTCCCACGACAATTAGCCCACGGGCACCCACGCGTCGTGTCGCCCACGCGACGGTGGTCGGCCCTGCCCGCCTGACTCAGACAAATTTAATGCACCGTCTAGCTAACGCACAGGATTGTCACCGATATCAGATAAAAATTAAAACGCTCTGGCGACAAACATCCTCTAGCACGAGCAAGACCACACATGACTATATGAAATGATTCAGTCAAATATTTTTCCATTCAATTATACTTTACTAGCTGTTTCACGCGACTAAGGGCGCGTAACTTTATAAATAATAGCCTATGTTACTCGCCGATAATTTAGCTTTATATAGGTAAAAGAATTTTTAAAATCGGTCCAGTAGTTTTTGAGTATAATACCTAAGTATTCATTGCAAACAAAAATACAAATATTCTTTTTTACAAAATATAGTATAGATAGATATTTTTTACTGAATCGAAGGCGTAGTGAGTGTGGTGTGATTCAATTTCATTGAAACAAAATAGTAGAATGGTAGAACAAAAAAATAGAAGGAAGAATAAAAATACTAACTATTTTTATTCTTCCTAGATATGTATAATGAATATATATAACATTATATACTTTGAATAGATTCTTCAAAGTATATAATGTACGTATGTTCCCCATGGACTTCAAAACCGCTGAACCAATTTTGATGAAATTTTAAGACAATCGCAATAATCGCCCCGTCGGATATATGCCGACGCCTAAAAAAGGTTCAGAGATGATTTGTCCTCACGAATGGTACCAATGAACATGGACAAACGTGACATATTCGTTTAGTGTATTTTGCGGTTGTCCGCTAAAAGGTTACACCGTGGTCGCAGTAATGGTGGCCTCGTCATGTTTACCTGTTTAATCTAAATTCTGCCAGCGAACAGTATCTTTACAATGCCCGCACTCGCTAGCGAGAGCGTAAAATATTTATAAGGAAAATTGTCAATTTGACATTGACAGGTGACACTTTTTCATAAAAATGTTTTACGCTCTCGCTAGCGTGTGCGGTCATTGTAAACTTATGGTAAAGGACTAGTAACCTGTACCTTTACCATGAGTTAAAATGACCGCACTCGCTAGCGAGAGCGTAAAATATTTATTAGGAAAATTGTCAATTTGACATTGACAGGTGACAGTTTTTCATATAAATGTTTTACGCTCTCGCTAGCGAGTGCGGGCATTGTAAACTCATGGTAAAGCTAATCCTCCTGGTTACGCCCTAGATGTCATTTTTACATATAGATAAAAAAAACTCCGTTTATCCTTTTTTCCATGTGGATTAGCCATTCTTAAGTTTTTCAGGGACAAGAATAAAATAACCTATAAAAAATGACTACCAACCAACATAAAAATAAAACAGTAAAATATTAATATAATAAGTGTCAATAGAATCAAAATAATACTTAAATGATGGTAATAATATGGTAAATACATTGTGATATGATATACAAAAATGTATATCAATTTATGATACCTAATAATCAATGCCATTTCTCATAATTATTAGCAAACAAACGTCTCCTGCAATGCAAGGAACAGCCGTTCCATACTGTGATCAAGAACAAAGTCTTCTTCATCGCTTTCCGTTCCGCACAAAGGTGATTGTATATATATATGTATAATATACAACTTACTATAGCTATAGCTAACAATAAGCCCATTATAATGTCGGAAGTGTATTAAAAGGATTTCCTCAGTGGCAGGGAATTTTGAAAATATATTTATCTGGTGTTGTAATTTTAATATTTATCGTAGCGTTAAATTTAAAACATTAATTAGGTAAATATGATAAACGATGAATATAAAAAAATAAATAGAATAGAATACACTGCATACATTTTTTTTATTTAAAATCATTGAAGTTTTTAGACTTTGAGCCCATTACAATGTCAGAAGTATTATGAAAAAAAAAAAATTTTTAATTTATATTCTTAATCATACTTATCAAATTAAAAGATGATAAGCGATGACTTAATAATATTATATACATATATTATTTAATTTAATGTAATATAAATTATTAATTTAAATAATTAATAAAAAAAAATTACCCACTTAATTTAAACTTAGACTTTTTACATGTTTTCAAATATTAAGAGTAATTACAGTGGTCGCGTTATAATTGCGCGTTGATGTCTTTTTTAAAGTATATTATTGACATAAAATTTCTTTTAACAAACTAACTGCTGCCCGCGACTTCGCCCGCGTAACTTTGTAAATTAAATATTAAAACCTTCCTCGAGAATCACTCCATCTATTAGTGAAAACCGCATTAAAATTGTCGCAGTTTTTTTTGAGTTTATCGCGAACAGACAGACAGAAACACGCGGCGGAGGACTTTGTTTTATAATATGTAGTGATGATGATGATAGTGATAGTGATTAGGTAATTAATTTGTTGTTGAATTAAAAAAATGTCTATCTTTAAATTATAAATAAACTAGCTGCTGCCCGCGACTTCGCCCGCGTAACTTAGGTACTTATAAACCTTCCTCGAGAACCACTCTACCCATTAGTGAAAACCGCATTAAAATCCGTTGCGTAGTTTTAAAGATCTAAGCATACAAAGGGACATAGGGACAGAAAAAGCGACTTTGTTTTATACTATGTAGTGATAAATGAAAATATCTCTCACCCTTCTATTATCACTTGAAGGTTTCTTCTGTTCCACCTGAACGCCTGGAGGGCTCATGTTCCCGTTGACCACAACCATGGGGTTTGAAGTGCCCTGCTGAGGGCTACCAGCTATACCGGTCACCATACTGTTATATTACCTATCACCAAAACACGAGATTGTTTATTTTTAGAGTCACTTCACCGTTTGCGATTTATATTGCTTGTCTAATTATAAAGTAGACACGTCCGTCGCGTGGCGTAGTCGTCGCGCGACTGGCGGCATGACTGTCGGTACGCGAGCGATACGCAAGCCGCTTCTTCGTAGCACGTAGCTGCTACACGGATGCTGAGCGATGCGTTACTATCGGTCCAGTTCTCACCTTAAACTCGAAAGTGCCTATTTGTTTCTTACACTTAAAAAATTTTGTAACACAAATACAATTAAAAACAAAGTAAACTATTTTTAATTTACTTATACGATTGTTTATTATGATAACAGCATTATTTGTTTTTATCTTTATTTGTTAATTGTTTTATTTATATCTTAAATGCTTTTTCTCGGTTATAATTCATTAATTGATTTGTTATATATTAATAAATATTATTAATAATAATGTACCATTCCAATGTCTACATTGGAAATTGATTTTACAACGAATTCAATGATTCGTCATTAAACTTAAAAGAGGAAGAAATCAACTCGCATTATATTGAGTTAGACAATATTCTTAATGTTAATGTGATTTTGTAAAATCAACAGTACCTATTAGTCGGCATGTCCTACATAGGTGAACTCCGGGAATTAGTTTTGCAAACAGTGCCATCTTAACCATTGAGACCTACTTATATAATACTTTTTTAGTGAAACAAGATTCGAGTTACAATGGTAACACATTTAAATACATAGATAGGAAGGCACGCGACCACTGCACGCGGACTCTCGCGTGCCTCTACATTATTATTATTCAAATACAGGGTGACATCACGCACGCCGCCTCTCGCCTCTTTTCCCTCTAATGTATTGAAACGAACATAAATTTGTTTATGTTTGCGCCTTCCAGTCGTCTCTTCAAAGACGCCGGCTAAACATAACCATGGCCCGTTGCATATGCAATGTACGATTTATTCCGTCCGCAATTAACTCCGCTGTGCTATGTAATATTTAACAGAACTAAATTGATGTTTATATATTTTATAGATTTTTCTTAATTGTTCCTAAGGTTTTTAAAGTAAGTAATTTAACGTCGCGTCTCGGATTCGCCAGGGTACAAATTTTATTTGGGAATTCGGGAGCCGTACTCAGCTTCGCACGTGCCATTTATTTCTACTATAGAAGTAGACGAAAGGAAAATAACCAAATTTTCAGATGTTTTTAAAATCAGTCATATCTAGTTTGCAAAGATGAGGCCTATGATGGAGCGAACTCACACAGAAGATGCCTATTCACTCGAACTTTGAAAAGATTTAAAAAAACTAGAAATAATTGATTTTAAAACATCTGAAAATTTGGATATTTTTCTTTCTTCTATTTCTATTGTTTCTACAATACAATAAATGGAACGTGCGAAGCTGAGTATGGTTCCCGAATCTATGTAGATGTTAGCCTATCTCTAATAAAAAAAAACATTGAGTGACAACTTCAGTTTAGTCCTCAAATTTCGTCCTTCAGTTTGGTAGGTTTAGGTATTTGGTCTTTCATGGTCTTTCTTTTATTTTTGACACTATGTTATTTAGCAAAAAATAATCCTTATGATGAAGACTTTCGATCGGTGTGATAAAGCTACAGGATATTATTTTTCTCGTGTAGCGGGTTCGATTCCCGGTTCAACCATGTAATAATTTAAAAATCTATGAATGCAGTTTAAATTGTTTTTTAAATTAAAATAATGTCTTCTTTCAGTAAAATGTTCCATCTACAATATTCAAGGTACTTTCCCAAATTCCCTCCATGTGACATAGTCGTGGCGTGGGACGCCCTGTATATGCAATAGGTATTCTATAAACAAAAACTATGAAGATTTTTGAGATTTCAGTATCCAGTTTTCTAGTACCTATTTTATACTCAATTTAAAGATCGATTAATATCTTTGAGTGTAGTCACAGAAAACTATATAGATAATAACAAGAAAATTTGTGCATAATAGGATTGCTGTACGCTTTTTCGTATAAAAGACAATACAAGTTTACAGTACAATTTTTTAATACACCATTCTTCCTATAACATAACAGTTTAAAAAACATCTAAAAAAGGACATTTGTTACAATTATAGGCCGCAAGTCTTTAAAGGCAAACTAACAAAAAGAGGACAAACGTTACATTCATTATAAACAAACAGAAATAGAGCATTTTTTTATCTTTTACCGTTGCGACCGTTACTCAATTTTGTAACAGGATTTTTAAAGAAACTATATTGAACCTTTAATTTTTTTTGAACAATAACAATTTGTGTATGGTTGTACAATTCCTTGCATTGTGGTAAAGTTACTAAATAAATGACACAGTAGGTATATAGGAAAATTAAAAGTAAAATTATATTAAATTAGGACCTTCAATTATCTCTGTTTTTATCTCATTTATTCTTCAATATAAAAATATATCGATATAAAAATCTGTTTTGCTTATGCTGGCCACACAGCCCCGGATCTTCAATTTATTTTAGGCGGGGCAAAAACTGAAAAATGCCGCCCCCGCCCCGCAATCTTTATGCTATCAGATGTCCACTAATTGATTGACATTTGGACATAGGCCTTCCGGAAATAATGCATTCATCGCCTATTTATTTACAGATATATAGACATAAACGTGTAGGATTTGTAAATTGAAATTACAATTTTACTTTTCGAGCTTTTTGTTCAGCAAATAAATCTATGACCTTGTCATAATTTAACTCGTGTGCAATTCGATTTTCTATCGCTAAGATTGCAAGACTCGATAAGTGTTCCTGGCTCATAGCAGATCGCAAATAATTTTTAATTAGTTTTAGTTTGCCAAAACTTCGCTCACAGCTTGCGGATGTTGTAGGAAGCAAAGAGTAAATTCGCAGGGCAACACAAATATTACGAAAAGCATCCTGCAAATCATGCGCATAGATTTGTTGCAAGAGAAAGAAACCGTTATAGTACGAGATCCGGCCGCAAGAATGCGTACCTATCGCGTTACCAATAAAAATATTTTTTTATATACAATTATAATAGGGGCAATATGTTTTGGGCAGGGTGCCTATTAAAATTTGTCCGGAAATATTTTTTATTAAATTCATTATTACTGACCGTGACTAGTGTTACGACAGATAGCTCTATCCCTGACAAATATGCGGTCTGTTCCCACTAGTTCAAATTGGGAGTCATTTTTAATCATTTAGGGATCTATATCACTATCACTACATAGTATAAAACAAAGTCGCTTTTTCTGTCCCTATGTCCCTTTGTATGCTTAGATCTTTAAAACTACGCAACGGATTTTAATGCGGTTTTCACTAATGGGTAGAGTGGTTCTCGAGGAAGGTTTAAGTACATAATTTACTAAGTTACGCGGGCGAAGTCGCGGGCAGCAGCTTTAATTTTATTAACACGTAATTTTATAAACTATAACTAACATGTAGTGCCATCTGTTAACTTTTAGATGAATTAGAGTACTACATTGCTTCAAACAGAATTCCCTAGATGGCGTTGTAAATTTTGCATACACGTTGTCTGGGACTCCAAAAAGGACATAGGGTACCTTTCATCCAGAACGCGGACGAAGTCGCGGGCACCAGCTAGTCACTAAATAAAAGCGGAGCTTGCTCTTTAAAAACGTAGAGTTCCTGGCAGAATTCAACGGCGCTTAAATCTCGCTCGTATTTTCGAGCCAGATCTGCTCCATACTTTTGCAATTCTTCAATTGACATTTTCAATATATGTATTAGTACCATTAAGAAAAGCAAAATTAAAATTCAGCATGGTAGCACAATCAAATCTCTTTTTAACTCTGATGTGATTCGATCAAATACCATCATTATTTCTTTAGAAAATAGTTGAACAGGTTGGAGTGTTCGTCTTAACACATCTCATCGAAATGTGTTTTACGTTTCGGAATTTGTTTTATTTTGCAAAATACCCTATTTTGCTGAAAAAAGCGGTGTTGTGCACCGCTTTTTTCAGCAGCTTCTCCAGCCTTTTTTATCCAATATTCCATTGGATTTTGTCTCATTTTTTGCAAAGTTTTGAGCAGACCATCCATTAGTGCGACGGAACGGGCAAGGAAAATTATATTATTTCTGAATTTCTATATTCACTCAATTGATTTCGGGGAGAATATTCGCGCAAATAGTTAAATTAAGAATAAATTTAAAATTCTTTATAGCAGTTAAGAGATGACCTGCCTCGTACTTAGCTTCTGGAGCATGAGAAGTTTGCTTAACTTCTCTAAGGCTTCCGCTATTTCTGGCAAATAAATTAATAGGGCATTCACAGAAAAATGCAACACTACAGTCACAGTCAATAATAATTAATTTAATTAAAAAAATATATTTCTGGGCAAATTTTAATAGGCACCCTGCCCAAAACATATTGCCCCTATTATAATTATAAAGTTACGCGATAGGTACGCATTCTTGCGGCCGGATTTTGTACTATCAGTAAAGTGTGAATTTGGCCGCCCTCTGGACTTGCCGCCCGGGGCATAGGCCCCGGCTTGCCCCCCCCTAGATCCGGGCCTGTGGCCACATAAGAGATAAATCAGCATTTAAAAGCAGATTTTTAATGAAAAAACGCTGAATTCATTAGTTGTGATTCAGTGATATATTTTTGTCAGTGATTGATTAAATCAGATATAATTAAACACTTCAAAATAAGTTTCAAGAAAAAATATACCAAGCTCGCAAAACTGTGTTCGGAACCTGAAAAAGGTCTCCGATTAGTATACCGATTAGTTAGTAATACTAATCATCCTCTACTATACTAATTTAGTATCCCCCAGCGAACTTGTTATATACAAAATAAAATGACTACTATATAAATTAAACAGAACAAGCAGTGTTTTTACAAAAAAGTTTGCGTGTAAACGGTAAGGTTAGGGTCAGAACAATTCAGAAGGACTCTGAGCAGAAATGTTTAGTTACACGCGTAGCGTTATTCTCTAAACAATCGCGTGTTTCGGTTCCGGTAGCAATAAAACTTTTTCACAGGAACAATGACGTGGTATTCGTACTAACCTTCTCAGAAGTGAAGTGAGAGAACACTAAACAAAAGATTGCGGAGACCGTGACGTTTTGTTAGATACGCGGTTCGAAGCGATTACCGAAACTAATCATGTTATTGAATACTGAACCACCTACCAGTCGACACTCGTTAATCGTAGTAGGAGTTAAATCAGTACTTATTTTAATTAATAAATAAAACACACATCCTACACAGCGCCATCTAGTTTCACAGTAAGCAACTAATGCTTGTATTAATGGATACCAGACAGTTGATATACTAGATAGATTACTTTTTTTTGTAAATAAATACATAGGTAGGTATTATAAATACAAAACGTCCATGACTCAGGTACAAAGGTAAAATGTTAACACATAAACATTTGCCCTGGGCGGGATTCGAACCCGCGACCGTTTGGTTACTAGCCACTAGACCAAACGTATCGTCATCGATTTTTCAACATATCTTTCTAAATAAACTGTGTGATAAAAGTTAATGGTGTCATCACACAATCCTCTTTAATGTGAACTTCTTATTATATTCTTTACTAGCTGCTGCCCGCGACTTCGCCCGTGTAAGTATATATAAATAAAACCTTCCTCGAGAACCACTCTATCCATTGGTGAAAACAGCATGAAAATCGGTGCAATAGTTTTTGAGTTTATCGCGAACAGCAGACAGACGCACGCGGCGGAGGAAGACTTTGTTTTATATTATGTAAGGATTATTTTCATCATAATATTGGCTGCGAAACATCATTTGTACAACTTCATTCGTTACTTTACGTTTACTTGCTATTAAAATATATAAATAACTAGCTCCCGGCTTCGCAGAAGTGCAATTTTTTCTGCAAATTATATTTAAAAACGCTTCTTCGTTTAACGCTCTTTTAATTAGTGAAAACTTACAAAATATGTAGGTAATAAGATGAATTCATCAAAATAATATTTTATCTTTGGATGAATTGTTTATATTTTGTTTATGTTCTTTTTCACATAAAAAACTCGCATTTTGGTGAGGTTGGGTTATTATATTTCATTTATTATTACCTATGTTGAGGCCGGCAGACAGGCTATCTTCTAAGATTGCTGGTCCTGTATAGGACAGGCAGGTTTTGTTTTATATTATATACAGAAAAAAAATCCAGAAAATAAATTAACAAAATGTCAAAATCCAATTAAATTTTAAACAATCACATTTCTGTATGTAACGCACTCGCTTGTTTAAGTCAAACTCTAAAAAGCAAAATGTGCTTCAAATAAATTTCAAAAATATATTACGTAATAAAATTTAGGATATTTTAAAAACTGACTTTCATTATTATTTACGTCTAACCATAGACAATACAAGCAACTGTTGTACGGTCGTTAAAAACCGCTAAGGTTTGTTTCTTGAAAAGAGAATATTGCTGATAATAAACACGTCGCTCGTTTGTAGCTATTGTTAATAGGTACGGAGTTCTTTGCGGCTCGTAAAACATTTTTTCGTTTAAAATGTTATGCTTACTTTCTGTCACCATTATTCGTAGGGTGGCCATAATTTTAAAAGAAAAAGAAATCACAGTGAAAGTTGTAGTGTTTGTGCATCCTCTCCTCATCCCTTCTTTATCCTATTAAGATCAATAGTGAACTAGCAACACAAGGTTTGCAACTCCCGGTTGTCATTTTTCTTAAATACACCTTCTTTGCGGGATCGACGGCTCATTGCGATAAAATTATTACTAATTGGATATATTTATTTATATATTAATTAAATATATTAATCACTTGTTCCTCACTAAAGTTTTAAAAAATCTTTGAAATATTAACGATTACCTACCGCGAGTCTAGGGAACAGTACCTACTTTTTTCGCGGTGATATTATTTCTTTTTCAGTACTTCAATGTAATATGCAAAATTTCAATATAAATAAATAAATTTTTTATTTATTTTATTTAAATAAATTAAAAAAAATTCATTATGATCGGTAAATTAAAAGTAAAAGAGTAAAAGCTTATAAAACATACAAACGCACTCACTTTAGCTTTTAATTAAGTTAATTTTTAATTAATTAATTAATTAAAATATTATTAATAAATTAAGATGAATTCAAGTAAGACTATTCAATACATTTATTATAGGCATTTACAACGGTTATGTATACTGTTATTCATTTCTACTTGTTTTTTCAAACTAGACAAAATACAAGATCAATTATTCTATTTCTATTCTATTCTATTCTATTTCCCTACTATAATATGGTCACCTTACTTGTCTCGTCCGGTGAAATTGTGGGGTTGAACGCTATAGACCACAAACCAAGACAATAACAGCCGAAACAATTCAATTGAACATTCACCAAACACGCGTCTGATGTCGGCTAGAGTTTACTTTGTATCCCATTACAAAGTAAACTATTGCAAGAGTTGCAATGCAAGGGTTCGTCTAACTTATAACATTGTTGAACATTTTTTTGCCGTAAGAATAGACAGTTTTTACGACATCGCAAATGACTTCAACATTTTGTTACCTACAACTCTTACATTATTTATGAGGGTAATTTTAGAAAACATTTATATTTAGGTTTCCAAGTGCATGCAATTGATGGTTACAATTGCACAACTTTTGGCGACGTCACCTCTCGCGATGTTGTTTTAATACTAATTGTCATTGTATCAGACCAAATAAGCCATCTAGTGTCAGTAACCAACCCCAAATAATAGCATGCATGTGCCTATGCTTTTCTGTTTTCACTTCAAAAAAATTGCTCACATATTTTGTCAGGCATTATATTTTTTCATTTTTCAACGGGGACGAAGTCGCGGTTACCAGCTAGTTGGTAATAAACACGACGTAGCTGCTGTCTAAGGCTATGGGTGTTGAAAATTGCAACGGTTACTGTAATTGTACTGATTTATTGTAAGTGTGTGATGTAATGGAGTACGCGGACCTGAATGCAGCCCCGAATAACCTCAAGGCAACTAAATTCTATTACTCCCTGCGATGACCGCTTCGAAAATTGCACCTGCGCTTTTTGTAGCGGTTATTTTGAAATTATACAGAATCATAATTACGGGTCTGCCACGCCTCTTTACACGAGAAATGTTCCAGTTTAGCCAGAAACCACACTTGAGGGCGAAAACAAATATTAACATTGAGTTTGGTTACGTTCACACCGAGTAAAGGTGTTTCCACACAGCAAACGGAAGAAACTCAATGTTTTGTAACACAGAATACTTGTTCTGTTTCGTAGAACGAGTAAGGGATGTCAAAAAGCAATACCCCATTCCTTCCTTATCCTTATAATCCTTCTATGGTCGGCAACGCAGTTCTAGACTTAGTAATTTTGGCTATATAGAGAGTATAAGTATAGATTTTGACGGCACGTTTGGTCTAGTGGCTAGTAACCCTAGCTGTTAACTAAACGGTCGCGGGTTCGAATCCCGCTAGGGGCAAATGTTTATGTGTAAACATTTACCTTAGTACCTGAGTCATGGATGTTTGTATTTATAATATGTAAGTATGTATTTATAAAAAAAAGTAATCTATGTAGTATCAACTGTCTGGTATCCATAATACAAGCATTAGTTGCTTACTGTGAAACTAGAAGGTGGTGTGTAGAATGTGTGAAGATATTTATTTATAGATATCAAGTACTTATACTTAGTAAACTATAATTTCCCGGCGTTTACAATAACCCTGCGACATTATGTATCTATACGAAAATTTCATTTAATGTCATCCTGACGTCTGGTGATCCCTTTACAATTAAAAATGCTCAAGTCCTGCAGATCGCGCCGTTAGTGATAGCTATCCCATTTCGCCCGCACCCTTTTGCCCTTAAGTTATAATTTTCTTGTCAAAAACGAGTGTTATTAGGGCCGTCATATTTACTACAGTAATGGAGGCTAGTGTTGAAATTTTTAACAATAAACGTCAACACATTATTTAGTAAATAACTTTTGGAAAGAGAAATTGAAGAACAAGCTTCTAATTATTAAGATGAAATATCGTTATGTTTAAAACATTGAACGTGTAACTTTAAGATATTTCTTTTTCTTCTTTTTCTTACTACCTTACTATTTTACATTTCTTTTAAGAAATATGTCAATATAAAGTTTTAGTTCGATCTGTTTCAATTTGCGTTCTTTGAAAAAATGAAATCCAAATCAAAAATAATCCACACAAAAGCCTTTTTAAGGTCAGCCCAGCCTGTCTCGTAAGTGAAACCTGCGCCATCTGTTTACATCTTAACAAACTATTGACGAAGTTAACCGTATATTACGAACCAAGAAGTACGCACTATTTCGGGTAGATGGCGCTTATTTTATACAATTAAACGTCTCTGAGGGTGTCGTTTACAGAGGGGTGACACGTCTTTTCCCCATGCGAAAAATGCCCAAAACACATCAAGAACTTTAAAAAAAATCTCAAATTCCCCTTTGAAATTATTCATAAATATAAAATAAATTAAATGAAACGCCTTTTTTATTATAAATGCCTATATTTACATTATTTATAATAGTAATTAAAATACATGCTTATAATTAAATACACAGGTATGTCTCTTTGGAAGCCAGTTAGAGGAACTGGTTCATCGGGTCTTCGTCGCGCCTCCTCTTCATCTGGTAAGCTTCCATTTCTTCCTCGGAGGGTTTCTTCACCTCATACATGCTGTTGTATGGACGCTTCCTTTCGTCAGTTGCGAGCAAAAACTCTGCGCGTTTTTGACTATTCTCTTCCACCGCCAAAGCCTGAAATTAATATTAACATCACTGTTAACAAGTATTTTTATGTGTGTTTTTGTAGTATTTTTGAAGTGATAACTTCTTTAGGCGCTTGGAGCCCTCAGGGTGACACCGACAACTTTTTAGAATGTCAACGTCCTAAAAGGACAACTTTTTAAATCAACAAATTCTTAAATACCTTATATTTTAATTAATTTACCTAATTAATTAATTACTTAATTTTGCCTGAGGTAAAACTGGTAGTCATTTTTATACTTAAATTCATCTAACTTAACAAAGTTATTTTGTGCCGATATTTTTAGTGTACGATTTTAGAAATCGTCATTTTATACTTTGACCTTTTTGACATTTCACAACTGAGGGCTGAAATTTGACACCCCTTAGTAAGTTGTCATTTTTGGAAATTTTCATTTTCGGAATTTGTCGTTTTCGGAAGTGTTCGGAATGCTACACTAGCGCCATCTTAATTTACTGGTATTCTGGGACCACTTTATACAATCATAGAGTCGGTCCTTTATACCTCTACCTCCATAGGAAAAACGCTTGAATGACGTTTAATTTTATGAAATAAGCGCCATCTATCAGAATCACTACGTACTTCTTGGTTCATTTCGTAATAATCTTCGTCAATAAAATCTTTTAAGATGTTAACAATATGGAAGTTATATGAAATTGTCTAGAAAACCTAACTGCTCTTTACAATCTGAGAGAGTCTTGTAACTTAGTTAAGTTTTGTGAGATCAAACCCTAATAACCTAATGTTTAAGTTATGTAATAAAATAAATAGATACCTTCTTTAATTTATCCTCTTCCTTCTTCTCTTTTTTGAGCGCCTTCTTCTTCTTCTTTTTGGCCTTCTTCTTATTCTTCTTCTTTTTGCTCGTTTTCTCCGTTTTAGATCTCGACTCGGTCTCTGAGTCCGAGGAACTACTCTCCGAACTTGACGAGGATGAAGAACTCTCCGATTTAGCTGAAAAATTATTAAATTTATGTTTTTAGTTTGCAGTGAACATACAGTTTGACTAATAGTACAGTCATTTGGGCAGCCCGTCTGGCGGCAGTAACCACCCCCCTTACAGAAGACCGAACGATTCGAACAAGTTGGTTTTTGGAAAGGCTATAGTAGGTACCACTTACCCTTAGAGGCAGCTGGAATGTCAGTGCTGGTCGAAGGTTGATCCCTTTCAGCCACATCTAGCACCACAGACTTGCCGGCTTCACCCACGCAATACGACATCTGTAAAATGTTACATCAATACTAAAAAAAATCTGTAAGTGTAATAAATCTGTAATAACTTAACTTAACCGATTTTCACGAAACTTAATAGATAAACATTTAGACGTACGGGACACAGGATAGGCTACTTTTTTCACGCGGGCGCCAACTAGTTTCAAATAAACAAACTTGCATGTCTTGTAATATTTGTGTGTTAACTTGTGAAATATTCAAAGTGACAAGACTTACCTTGATGTGAGAGTGGCAACACTTGTAGCCCCAACGGCCTTCGCGCCAGTACGAACCCCAAACTGACGTGTGGTTGTTTGTCATCACGTCCTCGACATATTTGCTCCTGGTATACAAAACACGTGAGTGGTTAAACGAAAGTGACATTTTGCGAAAGTGACATGTGCGAATGTGACATTGTGTGTACGTGACATTATGGGGAAGTGTCGTTGTGTGAACATTACATTTTGCGAAAGTGACATGTGCGAATGAGACATTGTGTGGACGTGACATTTTGCGAATGTGACATTTTGCGAAAGCGACATTTTGAGTAACGATCACAGGCCGCTAGGCCGAGGTACACATTCTAAGTTCCTATATTAGTACTTAGAATGTACTCCTCGGAAACATGTTAAAAAAACTCAGGCTGATATAGATAGTGTGAAGACTTACTTGGCCAGGGTTTTCTCGGGGCCATGAACGAGTGTCCCATCCCTGTTGTACTGAGTGTACACTTCGGTTTGCGCCAAGAGTAACTCCTTGGGCGGCACCTTCAAGTGTTCTTCGCCGCCGTATTTCTCGAGCACTGATTGTTTAACCTAGAAGACCAATTGCATTCGCATTAATGTTTTGCTAATGCAAAGTGTAGTTAGCATTGACCTGTAATATATACCACTGGACAGGCTGCTGTCAAATTATTTTTATGCCTATTTGAAAAACGCCATTTTGGCGCTGTAGGCTGTGGAGCGACAGTACATGGAACTAAAATTAGTTATGCCATAATTTAAATTGTCCATGGAACATTCACTCAATACACATTTCTTCGTGTTTCAAAAATCAAGCAGACACAAATAAACTTAAACAAGTAATCAACAAATATAATATAATAAAACAGACACTATTATAGATATTATAGATATAGCTTCTTAAAAAGCTTGGTGAGTTGGGTATAAAGGGGAACCTCCACAGGTGGTTCGAATCTTATCTGCAAAATAGGTGCCAGGCGGTGGTCTTGGGTGGGTATCGTTCAAATTATGTTAAAGTTCCATCAGGAGTGCCTCAGGGATCTATACTTGGGCCATTACTGTACTCCTGTTATTTGTACGATATTTCGCTGTGTTTTCGATATGCTAAATTCCTAATGTATGCAGATGATATAAAAATTTACAAGAAAATAAAGAACATTGGTGATTGTCGCGCCATACAGGATGATTTAGATAGATTGAGTGTGTACTATAATGAAAACAGAATTAATGTCAATGTTAATAAATGCTCCTTCATAACCTTCAGTCGGAAACTAAAGCCTATAAAGTTTAATTACAGTATCAACGGTACAGTTATCCAAGAGACAAAACGGATCAGCGATTTAGGTATTCTACTGGATTCTAAATTAACGTTTACAGACCATATTGAAAAGATAACATCCAAAGCCTTTAAGAACCTTGGCTTCATTATGCGAGTGACTAGACCTTTTACAGACATACACTGTTTAAAGATTCTCTACTGCACATACGTTAGGAGTCACCTTGAGTATTGTAGTAGCATATGGAATCCTCTATATGTTTCGCATATACATGGCATAGAGAAAATACAGCGAAAGTTTCTCAAACAAATGTGCTACCGCAGCTTTCGTACATATTCGGACTACAGAGATGCATGTAGCATGTACCGGGTAGTGTCGCTTGAGGATAGACGTACTCTCCTTGATATGATGTTTTTGTATAAAATCTGCAATGGCATGGTTGACAGCACTGACTTGGTAAATAATACATTGAATTTGTGGGCACCAGCGGTTGGAACGAGACGCTCGAGACTTTTTAATTGTAGGTTCGTCCATAGTAATTATGCTCAAAATTCGGTCTTGCGCCGTCTTCAGAAGTCGTACAATGACAAATTTTCCTCAGCAGACTTGTTCTGTTTGTCGTTGGTTTCATTCAGGAATAGCATTGTCAACATTCTTGCAGGCTAGCGATTATTAATTATGTTTGTTTGTTACAATTTTTTAAGATAATGTGCACTGGCAGTTGGGATAAACTTGTGTATATGTGTATGTATGTATAATGTATATATGTATGTATTTTTATTTTACTTTTTTAATATGTGATTTATATAATTGTATAGTTTTATTATATTTTATATATATGAGTATATATTATATTTTTATGTACAATTTTACTTGTTATTTTTATAAATGTAAAATCTGTAAATGGCTGTATGTTTTTTTGTATCTTTTTTGTGTGTAAATTCTTTTTTGAGAGCTGTAGATTTTGTCATTAATAAATAAATCTACGGAATAAAATTACGCAAACATCTAGTACTTTCGAGGGCGGCGTATCAAAATGGTACACGAAATTATCTGTCATTTGTATGGGACAGCCTGTCCAGTGGTATAATCTATATTACAAGTCAGTGGACGGGTTACACTCGAACGCTAATAATATGTAATGATTATACCTCGGTCTTGAAGTGGTCCTTGTTGAGTGCGTACTGGTGTTGCAGCCGCTGAAGGCGAGTGGGCTCCGCGAGCAGATGGACGTCGACGCCCCTCGCGTGGGCCTCCCACGCGAACAACTGCGCCGCGGCGTGGGCTCGCGTGTCACCCGAAAACCGGACAAAGTTCTCGCCGCCGTACTCGCATCTGACCACACAAATCGGATACACGTTTAGAGACATTTGACACGTAAACTTGGCCCGATTTAAGCAGTCATTACACTTATCAATTTGTAGGAAACCAATTTAGGAACCTAAGTAGTGAACTCAGTGAGTGATCACACTACACTAAATTGATTTCTAAATCGAAGATATATAGAGTTGAAAATAGATAATAGAATTTAAAATCTAAATTGGATCCAGTCTGTTCTAACTGCGATTACACCTTCCGATTTCCTAAATTGGTTTCCTACAAATTGAATAACCGCTTTAGACACTAATCCTAAATAATATTATAAATTTGAATGTGAGTTTGTTTGTTTGTTACGCTTTCACGCAAAAACTACTGAACCGATCACCATGAAATTTTGCATACACGTTGTCTGGGACACCTAGCGTCCAGAACCTTTCATCCAGAACGCGGACGAAGTCGCGGGCACCAGCTAGTAATTAATAGTATAGATGTGATCGGTTCAGTAGTTTTAGCGTAAAAGAGTTACAAACATCCATACATCCATACAAACTTTCGCATTTATTAATTAGTAAGGATTCGCAAAAAATAATCCGGGAGCGAAGTATACATGAGAAAATAGGCAACAGACTCACTCTGTGGCGCTGGGGTTTGGATTATCCCTCATGGACCGGGTCTTTGGGTCGTAATAGGCCGAATTCGGGTCCAGATTTCTCAAATATTTGGCGGTGTCTTCGCGAATACGCAAATTTCGTACTGTTATACGCTGCTTTGAATCCACCTGAAATATGACAAGTTAAATTTTAATACTAAATCAATTAATTCTTTACAAATGCGTTTCCCAACTAGTGGTATGCGAAGTTGCACCGAGGGTTACTTGCGGCAATCTCTTTATTAATGCAATTTTGATTAATTTAATCTTTAAATGTAACATATGGGTCCAGTTCTCTACAAAGAGAGAAGGAATATGATATGTTGACCAATACCAAAACCTAACTTATCTTTGCTGTAGTAGGTCTGCAGTGATCTTGAGTAACAATTAAAAAGTTAGAAAAAGACAACTAGTGGCCGCACGATCACAAATATTTACGCAATAAATAATAAAATCTACTTACTTTAGTGCCTGGCATGTCCACTTCATCAACATATTTGTCCTCATCCTCTTCGATATTGTCATCGTCCTCTGTTGCCGTCGGATCTGAAATAGGAAAAAACATCTTCAGCCAATCCCTTAGTTTAAATAAAACAATAAATTTAAGCCTTACGTTGACAGTTAAGTACTGTAGAATGGTTCTTATTTGTGATACTTGATGAGATGTTAAAGGTATTAATTGTGAACAAATATTTATTATAATAAATATTTTATCATGAGCTAGGTTGGTATCCACGGGTACAAAAAATTTAATATGGATCTGTGTCTGTAGATTTTTAGAAAACACCTCCGCAATTTGGGATTTCATTCAAGACAGATTTAATGTTTAAGTGCAGCAATAAAATGAAATTTATTTTTGTATCACAAAATCTTCTATATTTTAAAAAATGTTAACTAAACAGTGTTTTGGAATATTGGAAATACTTACACGCTAAAAAACTAATAATCCGTTGTACTTTGAATACAACATAGCATATAAATGTAAATCAGTCAAAATTTTCATTCAAAACATCGAGATATTACTAGAGTTGCAAACATCATAGACAATGCCTACCTTGTTCCAATTTCTTTGCCCTCAGTTCTCTTTTTGCCTCTTCAATTTTCTGGTACTCTTCGATAATAGCTTTGTGCTCGGAGGGATCATATCCATTCCATCGATCCCTCTTACCATCGTAGCTGAGGTTCAGATTTGGCTGCGAATATTCATCGGGTGCTATGCCGGCATTCGTAAACCTTGCACCTGTCTGTAAATTTTACACAAAAAACTTAACTTTCTTAAACTTTCCTTAAACACCTCTTTTTTGAATACTATTTCGAAATATCATTGGCTGGTGCCATTAATCTTTCAAAATAATCTGATGTTGTGCAAGTCTACAGCCAGCTTCCAATCTAATGGACTGTAAGCCCGGACTTAATGCGATGACTTTGTCGCTTAGTTTGACTTATAATAAAAAATGAAATAGTATTTATTCACTGATTTTTCATTTCCATTAGTTACTTTTCCTCCTCAGCTTCCTTGGTCAGGTTGTCTTTTTAAACATAAGGCCTCCTAACCAGTAAGGATATTTATCGATAAACATAATATATTATGAAATTAATGAATATTATTCATTTTTAAATAGGTATGTAATTAAAATTTAAATGTGTTACTTACCTTCCTTGGTCTTTCTAAGCAGTCTTTTTTCTTATGAGTCATGGCGCCACAGTTCTCACACGCGCCTTTCCTGAATTTTGTCACAGCTTTGGTCTGAAATAAAAATAATCCAAATCTGAATAAAATAACAAAAGTTTATTAAATACTGTCTGCATCGACAAGTAGTTATCAAATTTTTTTAATATTTATTTAAACTTGCAAACACTTGCATTTATAATATTAGCAGGACTAATAGTATGGAATGAATCGTTTTAGAAGAAATAGAATATGCCTATCACTAAAAATGTTTATAAAGTATCATAAAAGGTCAAAAAAGCTTGTTAAAACAAATAATACTTACAACATCAACACCTTTGTGATAATAAGTGTCTAATTTTGTAAATTGACCTTCTCTGTCTTCCTGTGGCCTTTGATGTTTAAGTGTGGGTCCGGCTGTACCATAATACCATGGTGCTGATGATATATACTGAGGTATATGAGGATTAATATCTTTTCCTGCAATTTGAAAAAAATTACATGTAGAGAGGTCAATGTGTTGAAATATAGAATGTGGAATGGAGGCCTATGCTGGTCAGTGGACATCTTAAGGCTGAGATGATATTTTATAGCTATTTTTTTATTGGGAAATGCTGACTATTTTTTATGATGACTTCAATTAGTACATTAAAAACAGTCTAAGCATAGTAAGTAGGTGCTTATAAGTAAAATCTGAATGTTTGTACTTAGTGTTAAAGGTTTTGAACTTCAATAGGTACTGGCTGAAGTGAAATGAATTGATTTTCAAATATGGAAAATAATAAATATAATGATGTATTTTGACATGAAAAATTGAGTACGTAGAAAAGGAGAGATGAAAATAGAAGTTTTATAATGAAGTGATTATTTTGATATAGATTTAATAGTATAGAGTTAATAATATGATGTTTGTTTAGTATGTGATATCAATATAACATTTATAATGACAAATAAGAAAATAGTTTGATTTCCCAAAAAAAACCTGAATAGAATGTAAAAGCACATGAAAGTAAGTTGTAGGCCAACACCAAAATCAAACCCATACCAATATCACTTAGCTACTATTTTTTAGTTTCTTATATATTTTTTTCAGTTATACGACAAAATACTAGAATGTAATTAAATAAAAAATACCAGTTTCATCTACAGCCGCAGGTGCTGTACCAGCTTTACGGGCCTCTTCCAGTTCTTTAGCTTTCCTCCAATCTTCACGGGTTTTCTTCTTTGGTTCGTCATCTTCATCACCCACATCATCTTTATTGCGTAGTATTTGCGAAACAGCTACTCTAGGAGTGATCGCCATAGTAACTTAACTTTCACAATAATTATTTATTTTGGAATATTATACCTAATAAAAATTAACTACAAAAACCAGATTACAAGCATAATTAAGTATTACAAGCAAGAAACATATATATTCTCTATTACAATTACAATACAAGTGAATCGAGTGATAGATAAAACAACATTTATTTATAACATATTTATAATAATTAAAATACGTCCATTTTCAATCAATCAATGTCAAATGTCAAGTCAATGACTTATGAATTTTGAATGATGTATGATATCAGAGCGATTCAGACCCATAGACAGAACAAACATAGAATATAATAATAATTGTGTACTATAATAGAAATGGTAGTTGCTCAAAAAGTCAATACCACAAACTAAATAGTAGATACTAACGTATGTCAATACCCTTTGGACATATTATTGACTTTGGTTCAGGTTCAACGCCTCTTTTATTTGTGATTGATACCACAAATGAAACGAGTCTTTGGTTAGAAGATTAAAAAATACGTAGTAATATCTACTAGTTTGTAGTAGATACCTATCGTAATATCTTTGTTTGTAAAGCGCTTATTACACTATTCAATTTAAGGAATTCGATTTAGAGACCATGGTAGAGAGAGATGCAACTACACACGTTTCAATTTGATTTCTAAATCGTAGTGTTTAGAAATCAAATTTGAAGGACTTTCAATTTCTCCAAATCGAATCCGATCTGTTTCTAACTGCGATCACACTATTCGATTTCCTAGATTGGACTCATAGAGTAACTTATAATATATACGGAAAATTGGACTGTAAGAAATCGGATAATGTAATAAGCGCTTAACTCTTGTGCACTTTGTGAGTATATATAGTGTTCTATGCTCTGTATAATGAAATAATAATCTGTGGTGTGGTGTCTGTTCATTCATTCATTTAATCAGATCATTCTTTATTTATTGTGGTTCGGAAAGTCCGGAACAAGGTCCGGATATGAATATATATATATACTCTGGTAGTCTGGTCCAGAAATCAGTACTTCAGTTTTGTTCAGTCTTCTATTTAAAGCCGTATATAATATGTTCCTTGATTTAAAAAAGTTTTTATCGGTCGCGCTTCATTACAATTTTGTTTGCTACTTTACTACTTTTGTTTGTAGGCTAGGAAACAGTAGGAACTCTCGATAATGCGTGGTGTTTCATTGTGTTTTGTGGTACTTGTAATTAGCGAATAAGTTGTCAAGTGTTATCAAGGGTAAGCATATTTCCAACTATTCAACTACAATGAAATTAGGTGAAGTGGTGACATGACATGTATCGTGTTTGTGTGGGGCGACGCCTGTTCCTAGTACCTACCGGGAAATGTCTACCATCTCTCGGAATATCTTTTGTTTCGGTGAGTGAGTAAGGTATGCCAGAACCCATAATATCCCTATCCCTTCCCAACCCGTTATCCTTAATCCCTGATATTGTCGGCATCGTACTTGCAGTACCTGCAACGTTGCGCGTGTTATAGGCGACGGTAACAACTTACCATAAAGTGGACCATCACATTCAGCCTGTCTGCCAATCTTAACAACAAAAAAAATCACTCAGTCTTAGGACTGGGTTGGGGTGTCGCCTTAGGGGCACTTGGCGGATTTCGATTATATTCAGTATATGGGTTCAGGGCACTGAAACGCAAAGAAAATGAAAGTTTTTTTTGTTGACGCTACGTGTCGGGGGCGACCATATAAATGCTTTTGGTCATGTGACGTTTTTTCGTCGGGCGCTTAGAAACAGAGTTATGAGGCTTTGAAAATTTTACCGAGAATCAGAGATATGCTGAGTAGCGGGGAGGGGGATGGTTTCTCAAAAAATTTTATATGACAAGTTACTCGCCTTAGGCCCGCCCACCCGATGTATGGTCGCCCCCGTCACGTAGCGTTAATAATAAAAAACAAAAAAAAAAAATTCTGAAAATTTCGAAAATTTTCTTTTTCTTTGCGTTTCATAGTGCCCTGAACTCATATACTGAATATAATCGAAATCCGCAAGTGCCCCTAAGGCGACACCTCGACCTAGGACTGCACGTCAAGTGAAAACTACTACTATACTAAAGAAGTTTTCACTTTAAAAAAATCCAAAATTTGAAAGTCTACTTTTCAAGATTCAAGATCTATGTAGGTAACAGTGAATGTATTTACAAAATTTGTTTAGATACACAATATCATACAATTTAATTTAGTTATTGTCACAAGTTTACTAACTATTTACTACAAGTACCATTAAAAAATCACAATAAGTTTTCCTTTTCTTCTTACCTGATTTTTGGATAATACTTCATTACAGGTGAATTTAGTAATTGACCACAAGGTACACCAGGACCAACCTCATCAAGCAAACAGCATGAGCAACACTATGGCCCAAGACAAGATAAAAACCCAAGGATTTAGGAATGTTTTTACACCATCAGAGTATATTGTGGACTTGCTTCCTTCCATGGTGTTACACCAGCGTAACACAAATGTAAGCCAATGATAAATATTTATATTTTGCTAGCGTTTCCCGCTCTTTGCACTTGTGCCATTCTTTTCTACAATTTTATTCTTATCGTTTAACAACCTTTCCATTAGTGAAAACCGCATGAAAATCCGTTTAGTACTTTTTGATATAATCGCGAAAGTACTCAACAGACTAACGGCATTTACATGCGACAGACTACGGCTATCATTTAGTTATATTTTTATTTAGTTTGCAAAAACTAAAAATTATGTTCTCATAGATTTACTCTTTTGGTTGACTACATTTTGAAACATATTAATAAAAAAGAGGATAGTTAGTAAAATTTTTTTTCTCTAGTTAATGTAGTGAATGAATAATATTATAATATACTAAGAGCTACATGGTGCCTGACTTACCCAGCTTTGGAATGGCTGGTATTTCAGGTATGAATACTGTTTTATATGCTTATTACCGTATGGGTATTGGCTAGTTTGGGTAATGGGCCAATACTCCGGTATCAGGCGCAAAGGTACAAAAAAATCGTATCTACTTACCCTAAATTGGAATGGCTAATTTTTATATATGTTATGCAAAATAGTGTTACAAAACAATATTCATTGGTGCCAGACTCTTTCCGTGGGCCCGGACCTTAGCCAGACTCTTCAAAGTTGGCCAAAAAAATCATTAAGTTACCTAATTTTGGAATGCCTGGTTTTTAGATATTATATGTAGCGCACTATTTTAAACCTAACTTTAAGTAGCCAGACTAATCCGATGGGCCTAACATCCCGCCAGACTCAACAGAAGTTCCGCTGTGAGTATGAGTTCACGGGCTTCATTGCGACTGAGTGTATTAGATACCTATATAAAAACTTTATTATAAGATGCTTCAGGATACGTCTGTTTGGCACAAAAGATCCAGTTAGGCAGGGACAACTTTGACAAAGAGGTTGACAGCAGAGTGACTGGGTAGGACTGCATTTGAAAAGCTACGTTATCTGATCTCATCACCACTGCCGCAATATCTGAAGACTAAAAGCATCGATCTACTACAAGTATGGATTTTGCGTTACAAATACATATGACAAGCGGCACATGTCAAATCCGCCTAAAACATAATCATGGCGGAATATGCATTCAGTACCGCCGACCGCGTGAGCTGTCAAATGGTAAACATGACAATGTGCTCTTTAAAAATCACTGTACAATTAAGCTTAAAAGCTTTACTTGACTTGACTGCTTTGGACTTGATGGACCTGTTTTGGACAACTAATAAAATTATGACTTGACTGGACTTGACTGGACTTGACTTGACTGACTAGTATCGGGATCTGCAACTTTTGATTTTAATTTCAATGGCTATTACAAATTGCTTTTTTTACTAATGACACTGGCAAAATCATCGTAGAAGATCTGATGGAGCCAAGACATTAAAAGAAAAGAAGAAGAAGAAGCTTAAAAGCTTAAAAAAAGTGACGTACAGATGTTTGGTTGGTTTTAAATGTTGATTCGTTGTCCAATCGCGTCCAATCGCGAAATTTAGGAATCAGAAGTTTGAGTTGAAATAATAATTTAAAATTTGTTTTAAAACATTACATTTAATAAGGTTTTCAAGTTATTTTAAACAATATTAAATAATAATAATATATACTTAAGTATTGTTATTGTCAAATATTTCAGATCAATATTTGACAGACAAGAACAGCAAACAATTCGATAATTTGAGGTAAGATTTTTATAAAAAGTAAAAGTTATCTCGGTATTAAAATTTATTAAAAAAATAAACTTTAAAATTCAACGAGTTTTGCAAGTGAAAAATTTACATAGATCGACTTGGGGTTGGAAAGTCGATGTTCATAATGAACTCTGTAAACTTTGTATAACACACACATATTTATGTTGTGTGCGTTCTTAGAAATTTATTTCGTTCATTGACTGGGCATCATTATTTTGTTAAATAAGTAGACTTTCTTACATTGCTTCATATCATAAACATATTTATCAAAATTTACTCAACAACCATTACAATATAATTTCTAAAACGTACACCTTAAATATCATCAAATCAACTGACATGCTATTTGAAAAAAAACCCTTCACTTGTTTTTTAAAATCAAATTCCAAATTATATTTCTTACAATTTATATAATAACCGGTATAAAATGTGTGTGTGTGTTTTTTTTTGTACTCTCGTGGGTTACTCTCCCACTGGCCGCCGCAAAGTGCGCAGAGTTTGTTGTAGCGCTGTATGCATGTACACTAAACCGGAGATATTATCTGTGTCGTTAATTTGTACGAGATAAAAGCTAGATTGCTTTGAAAATACTTAAGAGTAAGTAAGGCATTCATTGGAGGAAGCCATCTCGTGATTCCATTGAGTCCTTTGGAAGCTATTAGATTTCATATTTTAAAATATTTTTCTAGCGACACTGACGTGGGAGAATAGCATGTAATACATAGTTGTAATTTTTCTTTATATCACTACATCTTTCATTTTCTTTAATTGTATCCGTTGCATAAATCAATTTTCCAGTTTTCACATAACATAGCAGTGCTCTTCCTTAAGTTTAAGTACATATACAAAGATAATTGATTGGTCTCGTTGCGCTCGACTAGATAGAGCACTATACAAAAGCAATAGCTCCGAAAATGTGGCAACTTTTTATTGTAGTGTGTGTAGAAAATCGTCACTTTTATCCAGTTTTATTATATTTTTACACAGTTTCACTACGCAAACTGGTATTTTATCATACCTAAAATTTAATAAAACATTCGGCACGTACACATCACAGACAGTTTGCAGTGTGACTGGCTCGGGTACGCCGAATTCGGCGTACCCGAGCCAGTCATTCTACAAGTACGATGGCGGTATCTAGTCGAGCGCAGCGAGTCCAATCATTTATCTGTCAGTGAGCTGATATTATAAAGTTAAATTATCTATGTACATATACTTAAACTTATAGAGGCCTATTTCACCTATGAATACTACTACAGGTAATTTTCATGTCACGCAAACAAAAACTATAGATCGCAAACATAGCAAATTGGCACAAATAACCAAAGCATTCATAAAATTTTATACTTATATTCATAATTTTATTGTTTTATTTTTAGGGTTTACAAAAATGTAAAATTTCACAAAACTTACATTAGCAGTAATAATTATAAATCCGGATTTATAATACAAATGGACCCTAAAACTTGCAAGAGGTTTAAAGATATAAATTGGACTCAAAACAAACGTTTTTTACTCGGTGCACTGCTTTTATTAACTAAAGAAGATTGCCGAAGCTTCATAGTCGCTATTGTTTTAGACAGAGATGAGAAATTGTTACAATCGGGAAAGGTAAGATTATATTTATTTGCCAGAAAAAAAAAATGCTGATTTTCTTCCTTCAACGTGTCCATGTTAATGATGATCCAAATTATTTAAATATAATATTTTGCAGATATGCATTCTGTACATGGAAAAAGTTTTGTATAAAATTAATTTTAAGACGAATCTTTTTGTTTGAAAGCGAAGTTTGCCTGTATTCTCTCATCCAGTTTAAAAATATGAGTCAGAAGCATTCAAGACACGTTTTCGTAATAAGTATTGTTATGTATACGATTTTTTCTCAATCATTCTAAAGTTGTAACATAATGATAATATTTTTTAGATAGCAGTATATTTACATAATAGCGATGTGGCCGTAAATAAAGAATCCTACGTAATGTTTGAAAGCGAAGTGTTCTTTCAACCATATTATAACGTCCTCAAGGCTTTACAACATCCAACATTTTCAAGACATCTTGCTATGAGCAAATACATCTTGAAAGTGGAGGTAAGTTTAGAAATGAAAAAAAAAATGGAGAATTTTGAAAAATATAATAAATAATTATAAGCATTTCAAAGAGAAAAAGGAATTCAGCATGTATACAAATTTGTAGGTTACCTCTCTTTGGGTATAGACAACGACTTAACTAACTGTTGTTTCTTATTCAGTGTTTCTCATAATGTATTTATTTTAGGCCGAGCCAAAACCACCTGCATACCTTAATCACCAATCGAAGTATTCAGTGATGATTAATGACCGCGAAGTGAAGTTTAACGTTTTACATGAAGAAACTTGGCCGACAGCGAGACAATTAGGACTAAACGACAGCCAGTATGCCGCTTACAAGTTGGCACTGACCTACGAGTTTGCTATTATCCAGGGCCCACCGGGAACAGGAAAAACTTTCCTTGGAATAAAAGTAGCGCGTGCTTTGTTGGAAAATTACGCTATCATACAAGAAGTCCGCACAGCAGTGAGTAGCGCACAATTAAATACTCAATCTCGTGTAACCAACCGGCCTATACTACATTCCCGTTTACCTAATGCACGCAAGAAAATTACGACAGTTACAAAACAAGCCTGCATTATGCTTCTGGTGTGCTACACCAACCACGCACTCGACCAGTTCCTCGAAGCAATATTACCAATCACCGACTCAATAGTACGGATCGGAGGCCAATCTCACAGCGACAAACTAACTAAGTACAATATAAAGAATGTACGTATTAAATCAAATCTCAAGGGTGGTCCTTTTAAAAAATTGAGATATGAACTCAATAAAAAATTGAACATCATACGCTCTATACAGGAATGTATAGATTTGATATCTGATAACAATATAATTGATTATAAAGTTATTAGGAAATATGCTCCCGAAAGCAGAGCATATTTCCTATTCATTCATACGCATTTACATGCAGTAGGAGATCCCTTAATGGCTTGGCTCTTCGAGGGTGAAGATTACAAAGGCTACGATGATTTTCTTTTGTACATCAATATGTGTCATAACGATCAAAGTGGGTCACATAATCGCGTCAGTAATAAACAAGATTTAAGAAAAAGTATTACAAAAGGTACTTTGGATGACGTCGATGACGTTACAGTAATGAAGGTCGGCGACATTAAATTTTCATTAGCTAAGGCAACACGTTATATGAAAATACAAATGAAAAAACACAACTCATGTAAAGATCGTGATGAAGCATGGATGCAATGTGAAATAACTATGAAGGCTACCATAAAATATATTAAAATAGCTGAGGTAAGTTATGTATTCAATTGAATATTTTATAAACTTACTACAAAAGATTCAGTAAGCACTGTTCAAACACATGCTTAGTTAGACAAGCATTAAGCATTTAAGCATTAGTCAGCGAGCGTTTAAAATGTCCCTACCACAAAACCTTATTTAGCGCTTGTTTCGGGAGACAGTGTTAAAGTACGTGAATGTTATTGAATTATGGCAACCTTGGCAAACATTCATTCAGTCACTCGCCCTGCATTCATGTCTTTTTCATTTTACGCAGATCTGATAGGCGTATAATGATGAATTTTGGTTTTCACAAGCTATTATTACGGACTATATTAATGATATCAGCAAATTATAAGATTGGAATAAGTAATAAATTACAACAAATACGTTAGATTATTTATAAAATTTCGTAATACCGAAAAATATTGAGCATAATGGAACGTAACTAACACTGACGTAATTGTCAAATGTGGTCAAATGTAAAGTTTGATTTGTTAAAATTGTTAAATAAAATTTTTATTTGAGGATCCACCTCTAGCATCACATGGTAGATCATCCTTTATTAAATAAATAATCTTGTTACCAAATTTATATATTCGAATGGATTAATTCTCTCACGATGTATTCTATCTCAAAAATTATCCATGTAATCCATATCCTCCATGTCAATTAAATTTAAAATATCCATACTCATTTATAAAATCAAAAGAAATCTTTAATATTAACTACAAGCTGACCCAGCGAACTTTGTTCCGCTTTAGAGGCAATAAATGAGCAGACTTTATTTTATCATGGTCAATTTTTTATTTGGATAATTAATGTAAATTAAAAAAGCAAGTATTTAATTTACGGGAACGTGACGTGGGACGTGACATAAAACGTGGTATAACAAAACGCAACTGAAAGCAATTTATCAGTAAAAACCCGTTCATCCCGTCTACCCGTTAATTTGTTAAAAATGGTATAACAAAACAAAACGCAACTGTCAGCTAAACGTAATCTAATCTATGGTTAATTATGCAATTTATTAGTAAAAAAACAATCTAGCCGTTCATTTGTTAAAAGTGGTATAACAAAACGCAACTGTCAGCTAAACGTTATGTAAATAAAAATAAAAATAAAAATATAAAAAAAACCAAAAAATAAAATAAAGCTAAATAAAAAGTATCCTATGTCCTTCTCCTGGTTCTAAGGTGGTATAACAAAACGCAACTGTCAGCTAAACGTTATGTAAATTATGTAAATAAAATAAAAAAAAAAAAAAAAAAAAAGTATCCTATGTCCTTCTCCTGGCTCTAAACTACCTCCCTGCCAATTTTCAGCTAAATCGGTTCAGCCGTTCTTGAGTTATAAGTGAAGTAACTAACACGACTTTCTTTTATATATATAGAAGATTAAGTATACGCAAAACGAAATTTGACACAATACGTCAGAGGAAGAGAGGCCGTTAACTAGATAGGCACTCGTTAAACTAACATATGGCGGTGGTTAAATTTAAATAATGCTCAAGCATTGTTAAACCCTAAACAATGCCTAAACACTCTTTTGTAGTAAAGTTTTTTTTTAACACGTGTTTTAAGCCTGATTAAAGTGTGTTTAATGTTTTTGTAGTAAGACCGAAACGGTCTTACTACAAAAGATTCAGTAAGCACTGTTCAAACACATGCTTAGTTAGACAAGCATTAAGCATTTAAGCATTGGTCAGCGAGCGTTTAAAATGTCCCTACCACAAAACCTTATTTAGCGCTTGTTTCGGTAGACAGTGTTAAAGTACATGAATGTTATTGAATTATGGCAACATTGGCAAACATTCATTCAGTCACTCGCCCTGCATTCATGTCGTTTTCATTTTACGCAGATCTGATAGACGTATAATGATGAATTTTGGTTTTCACAAGCTATTATTACGGACTATATTAATGATATCAGCAAATTACAAGATTGGAATAAGTAATAAATTACAACAAATACGTTAGATTATTTATAAAATTTCGTAATACCAAAAAATATTGAGCATAATGGAACGTAACTAACACTGACGTAATTGTCAAATGTGGTCAAATGTAAAGTTTGATTTGTTAAAATTGTTAAATAAAATTTTTATTTGAGGATCCACCTCTAGCATCACATGGTAGATCATCCTTTATTAAATAAATAATCTTGTTACCAAAGTTATATATTCCAATGGATTAATTCTCTCACGATGTATTCTATCTCAAAAATTATCCATGTAACCCATATCCTCCATGTCAATTAAATTTAAAATATCCATACTCATTTATAAAATCAAAAGAAATCTTTAATATTAACTATTAAGTATACGCAAAACGAAATTTGACACAATACGTCAGAGGAAGAGAGGCCGTTAACTAGATATACACTCGTTAAACTAGCATATGGCGGTGGTTAAATTTAAATAATGCTCAAGCATTGTTAAACCGTAAACAATGCCTAGACACTCTTTTGTAGTAAAGTTTTTTCTGAACACGTGTTTTAAGCCTGATTAAAGTGTGTTTAATGTTTTTGTGGTAAGACCGAAACGGTCTTACTACAAAAGATTCAGTAAGCACTGTTCAAACACATGCTTAGTTAGACAAGCATTAAGCATTTAAGCATTGGTCAGCGAGCGTTTAAAATGTCCCTACCACAAAACCTTATTTAGCGCTTGTTTCGGTAGACAGTGTTAAAGTACGTGAATGTTATTGAATTATGGCAACCTTGGCAAACATTCATTCAGTCACTCGCCCTGCATTCATGTCGTTTTCATTTTACGCAGATCTGATAGGCGTATAATGATGAATTTTGGTTTTCACAAGCTATTATTACGGACTATATTAATGATATCAGCAAATTATAAGATTGGAATAAGTAATAAATTACAACAAATACGTTAGATTACTTATAAAATTTCGTAATACCAAAAAATATTGAGCATAATGGAACGTAACTAACACTGACGTAATTGTCAAATGTGGTCAAATGTAAAGTTTGATTTGTTAAAATTGTTAAATATTTTTTTTATTTGAGGATCCACCTCTAGCATCACATGGTAGATCATCCTTTATTAAATAAATAATCTTGGGGCCTAGACAAGTTGCATTCGCTCCGGAGCGATTCGATATAAAGTTGACGATCGTTTCTGCGATAACGAACATAATTTCCTAGCCAATGTAACATTATGATTACGATCGTTGCGACGAAGGGGTTTTTCAAAGGTTTTCGCTTAAAAACGAAAATTGGCTATGGTTGCGAAGTCAAATGAATGTTATTGTTACAATTTAGCTGCCATAATCGAACTCGTTTTCAAAAGAACAAAACTTTCACATAATTGGGAATGATTAAAAAACATCTACATCTTACTAATCCAAATATTCATTGAAAAAACTCCTTGTTGTGGTGGGATCATCTTGGTGTCGTGTCGTGTATAATGAGTTGCTCAAACCGAACGAAACCATTAGGAGCTGTCTACCGAACACAATTGATGAAATTGAGTCGAGCATTCAAGGAAAAGCGCGACAAAGTTATTCTGCGTGATATGATAATGCTTCGATCGATGGCGCATGATGTGTGTGAGTAACACTTCACATCATATGAAGATAGCCTCAAAAGATGAAGCATTCACAGATTATAAAGTTATATGTCTAAAGAAGCATTCTTCCGACGCGGTATCCGTATGCTACCAGAAAGGTGGGAAAAAGTAGTGGCAAGCGATGAACAATACTTTGAATAGAACATTAGGTACTCTCCTTTCACAAAAACGCCGGAAACTCGTTTGTACGGCTACTTATTATGTAAATAATAAAGGTGCTTAGGAAAAATTTATATTCATTGTAATTTGTGGTATTTATAATAATCTTCTTGTACTTTTTAATCCAATAAGACTGACAATGTTGTTAAAGTATGAGTGATTGTTTTTTTCATGTTGTGCACATATTTATAAAAGGTAGAATAACCCAAAGGTAGTATCAACAGATTTATTTCAATGGTAGTTATTTAGGATTATGTTTAGTAGATAAATTAACTTCAATAAGTATTAAAATTGAGGTGATTTTTATTTTTCAAATTTTATGTTTCAAGTTTGCTTAAGTATGTAATAAAAAGTTGTCAATACTATAATGTCATAATTTTATTTACCCTGGCTCTTTTATAATTACATTCACTCTATATACTATAGTTTTGTTATAAATTGTACACAAAAACAAATAACATTTTTTAAATATTTTTATTATAACACAAAACAAATGTAAAAGTATGTAACAAAATACAAACTGCTCTTGCAGCTATATTGACACGGTTTCAACAATTATATATTGGGTGTTATCATTGATCAAAGACCATCATGGCATTCCAACACCGAACAATCTTTAAAACACTTGCAAACAAAAACTTTTAAATAAAATATAAGTAGGTATATAGCCTTGGTTCAAGACTTGAACTTCAAGTTCAATCAGTTCTACGTTATTGTATACCAACATGGAGCGGAGCCTCTAAAATTAAATTTCTTGAATTGGAAAGGGTGCAAATATCATTACTTAAAGTGATGTACTCCACTACTGAACTTTATAATTATTGTGACGTACTAACTGTAAGAAAATTATGAATCTTAACTGCTTCACTTGAACTAAATAAATCCTTACAGTTGTTCAAACAACAATGGTAAAGAATGCCTTTGCTTCAAGACAATATAGGTATTACCCAAACTTTTATTTATAGGTATAACAAAATAATATTTACCTTGTGACCCACTATAATTGCAAAAAGGCCTTGCTGAAGACCTTAAATTATAATGAAACCAAATCTTTATTACAGGCTATTATTTAAGATTAAATATTATTTATTATCTAAACACTTATCTGATAATGAAATGGGCTTAATGTAAAAGCTACACTTAAAATAAAAAGATAATGCTACTTACATTATACACATTCACATACACTTACACATTTTATTTTATTAACTACAGCACAGAACTAGTAGCAATAAGCATATTTTTCTACAGATAGTTTATTGTTGTTGTATTCTAATTTAGCCAATCTTTGTAGCGGGGTCTCCTGATAGAAATATTTTTATAATTAATAGGAGTGCCACTACACTTTTTTGTACCACATCCTTTTCTATTAAAAAATATATCTTCTTGCTCGCTTGGTTTTGTGATAGCAATATGAGTGCAGTGAATGCACCCTATGACTCCGGGCAAATGATGATTCCTTTGAAACCTGTAAATTATTATACACATTACAACAAACACCAAAGTAGGTACTTAGGTAGCTATGTACTTTTGGGAAGGTCGTTAAATTATTTATTTGTTAATCAACTGATGAAGAAAAAAATTTTAATGGAACATTTTTACATAGGTACTTCTCCTTGATTTGGGATCTCTCTTGTGGTGTTTGTGGAAACACTATCCACCTGCTGACCACCTTTGGTGCGACCCTGTAGCCTGTAGCTAAAAAGCTAAGAGTACACAGCACCTGAAAAATACAAAAGGTGGTTTAATAGGCACTAAAACCAAATTTATACATAGGATATAATACTTTATTAATTTGTTGCAGTTAATAATTTTAGGTGGCACCATCATAATAATACGTACAAAATACGTGCCTATCTATCATTACCACAAAATTAAATTTTTTATAAGAGGTTAAAAAGACGATTAGGTTTTATGTAAGCTGCAAATATGCACTGCTTTGGTTTGACATTAGCACTTAGCTAACTTTCTGTAATGTAATCAAATGATAGGTAGGTATAATAATGTGAAATTTCTTACCTTTGTTTCAAGGAGAATTTCTTCAGACCCTTTTAAGCTTTAATCCACTGTATGAGCTTTTGGTCGTTACCTAAATTTCTAAAAGTTATTTTATTTAACCTAAACTGCTGTCATTTATTTTTTCCATTTTCGTCGAAACTAAAGCCTCATTTGGCGCCTCAACCAGCCAGTTTTATATTGTGCAGCCCACAACAAACGTAGAGAATGCATTTTTAATTTTTTACAAGAAAAATAACAGTTGGCGAATAAATTGTGTCGATATCTACAGGGTCTTGGCTTTCGTTAGATCATCGAAGACGAAAACGAAAACGAAGTCGAAAACGAACGGCAAAAGTGCCGCTTGGCTACGCATATGTATGGGAATAACATTTCAACCCCGCTCGAATTCGCTAATTAAGTTTCGAAATGTAACATTGTCTACCAACTTGGTTATCGATAATTATGTACCACGTGATTTAACGACGGCATATGTCAATCCCATACATTTTTTTATTAACGAACTTCGTTATCGTTTTTACAATGTCACTTTGTCTAGGCCCCCTTGTTACCAAAGTTATATATTCGAATGGATTAATTCTCTCACGATGTATTCTATCTCAAAAATTATCCAGATAATCCATATCCTCCATGTCAATTAAATTTAAAATATCCATACTCATTTATAAAATCAAAAGAAATCTTTAATATTAACTATTAAGTATACGCAAAACGAAATTTTACACAAAACGTCAGAGGAAGAGAGGCCGTTAACTAGATAGACACTCGTTAAACTAGCATATGGCGGTGGTTAAATTTAAATAATGCTCAAGCATTGTTAAACCCTAAACAATGCCTAGACACTCTTTTGTAGTAAAGTTTTTTTTTAACACGTGTTTTAAGCCTGATTAAAGTGTGTTTAATGTTTTTGTAGTAAGACCGAAGGTGTTTAAATAAGCTTATCCAAGTTAGTGCCGAAATGATTTACGAATTGTTAAGACAAATCCGTTTTTAACATGAGGTCCATATTGTATAGGCTCTTGAACCTTTCTAAATTATATTGCGTGCGAAAACAGTTCGAGATACCCAAATGATTCCCAAAATAACTATTCCACGCGGACGAAGTCGCGAGCACCAGCTAGTTTAAACTAATTATGTAACAGAAAACAAGCCTCCTTTTTCTTCTAGGAAATGTTCAAGTTGCGCAAGAATGCCAACTATATAAACCTCGATTTAACGAATATGAGGAACATGGGAAGATTGGGAAGGATCGACCGTTGGAGTCTATACTTCAGATGGGCTGAAATTGTACAAAGTAAATGCAAGGAAATGCTTGAAAAGCACCAGGTGAGTATTTATATTTTTTGTGATGTCCATGTTAATTACTTAATTGTTCCCATTAAGCTGTGTTTGTAATGAATAAACTCGAAAGGTACCGGACCATATTTAAAAAATATTTCACCTATAGCTATATTATCAGCGATTAACATAGGTTATATTATATTTTATAAAGTTACTCGGACTAAGCCGTGTGCAAAAGCTAATAGTCATTGATATAAACTATAGATCCGGCGTAGCAAGCAAAAAGCCCCGAAATCTGTGGTAGTATTAAAATCATACTTACAAACTTACTGAGAGATTGACACGCAATTCCAAATGAATATTGCTTTTGTAAAAAGAAACAAGTTAAAAGTCTTCTGTACTAACGCATCAATGTATACTGCACAACGATATTGACTAGTTTACAAAAAACAAACCGCTAGCCGATGGTACATCTGGTGTAATAAAACACGTGTTTCGTGTCACAGGGCCGTATTTGGAAGCGTGTAATTTAAAAATACCTAAGTAATATAATTTAATTGGATGTTTGATATAGAAATGACACAACATGATTAAACGAATATTTAATAATAATAATTAGCGGTCTCGATTACAGCTGTTAAGAAACTTAACAGTGTTCTTAACAAATTAGTGAAAAATAAGCATATGTTTGATTATAGTTACTTCAAAACTTATTATTTTTTATTTAATCATATACATACTATTATGATCTCTTATTGTCCTTCAAATAAAATCAGCTTATTGAACTTTTTCAAACACAAGCATATAAATGTACAAAATTATTATTTTTATTTAAAAATATAAAGTGCGGCCCTGGATCGACCGTCAACCATATTGAAATGATAAGTGTATTTGAAACCTATATGTGTCTCTTTCTACAAAAGGACGATCTATACTACGCAATAAGTAAGAATGAGACAGCTATAAGGTTCAAATGCTTCCTTTTGAAATATGCAAAGGTTTAGCTAAATAATTAAATATTTTGTTAAAAATATTGTAATTTAGTCTATTTATATGAAATATTCACGTATGATACGTAATTCCTTTTTCTTTTTGTCCTTTTTGAGGTCTATTTTTACATAATTTCACACAATACGATGGCATTTTGTCAATTTTTAACACAAATAAACAGCAACGAAACGGCTTCAGCGCTAGCGAGCGACTAAGTGCGAATTCGTCCACTTCGTCTCGAGTGGACGAATTTTACTACTACCATTTTTTGTGAGCTACGCCGTGTCTATACTCCCAAATATACTTATATAGTCTTTGCTAATAGTATATAAAGTCAGTCACCTTTTTTTTTCTATTTTTAAGCTTTCCTTACTACAGATTAACATCCAAACCGACAGATTAACAAGTACCTATCCGTCACCGGAGACACGTGGGTTCACAGTATCGTGTAATTAATAATTATACCAATATTTGACGCAGTCGAGTATTTCCATAACTGTTTTTTTTAAAGATTTTTGAGAGCCTGTCGATTCTCCCCGCACCGGTGAAAAGATATAGGTATACATCACATAACCTTCTACCATCTATTCTTCAAAATGTAATAGGTCCCTACGACGCTTGTATAAATCCCTTATTTAGCATAGTGCATAGCACTTCCCTATCATAAATATATATTGGGTTCCTATGGAAATATTCCGGGGTCTTAAAGGTTTCAACTACCCCCTGCCCATTGGCAGTTCTTTAAAACTCTGTCGCAAAAAATGACGCTACTTCGTTCGCGCCATTTATTTTTCAGAAGCTTTGATTTTTTTATTGAAGTGAAAACTTCATTAGGCGTTGGGCACTTTTAGTACGGGAAAAACACTGAACACGGCCATCACGCTCTGTAAGCGACACCCTCAGTCAGTTACGTTTAATTGTATGAAATAAGCGCCATCTATGTGAATTAGTACGTACTTTTTTGGTTCATAATAAGCTTAACTACGTTCAAAGTCATAGCGGTAATGTTCCATAGTTTCCACTTGTGCAGTTTTTTTTTTGCACTTAAGCAGAAATAATACAAGTTGTGTAGATTTCTCAAACAGTAGCTACAGAAAGTAATATTTTACAGCATGATTTGGAGGAGCAAATTGAAGCTTACGAAGAGGCTAGAATGATGGAAGACTTAAGGGTGATAAGGTTTCAAAATATTAAAGTTGTCGGCATGACTACAAGTGGAGCGGCTCGAAACAGGAAGTTCTTGGAAGGATTAGCTCCACCAATTGGTAATTAACAAAGCATTTGATCAATACAAACAAACAATGCAAAATGTTCATATGTTTAATATGGTTTTGACTACTTCCACACTCCCGCCTTCACTACATGGGGCTCTTCAATGGAAATTATATCATTGAAACGGAATAGGCAAGCGTACCGCTTTTTCATTCACGAATAAGAATATTATTATTATAATTTATATTTATTACTCAACAATTTTTGTTAATTTATGATTTATTTAATAAAAGAAACTATGAAGATTTCGTGCCGGTATCTTCACTATAGAAAGTGCTATTCCAACCGGTGATAAAGTATTGTATTACAAATATAATACATTTTATTGTACCTATTATATTTAGGAGTTAAATCTAAAACTACGCGTGAGAAAATAAATTCAAACGGTCACGCACCGTCACGCGACGAAAGGATCCGCTCGATTAATGCTCCACAACTCCCAACCACAACGGGTCGCTAATTGTTTTAACAAAATAATGTTATTCACCGAAAAATCCTCAACACTAAAATATTGTTGCAGTGATCGTTGAAGAAGCTGCCGAAGTATTGGAAGCGCACATAGTTACTTCACTCACGGAAAACTGTAAACATCTTATTTTAATAGGTATGTCTTTATTTCGACCAATGTGTGTTGCCAGCGATGAAACTTGGTCTATAACTATGGGCCTTGTAAGGAAGCTCAATGTCGCTCAACGAGCTATGGAAAGGGCTTTGTTTGGGGTTACACTGCGAGATCGAATCAGAAATGAGGAGATCCGTAGACGTTCGAAAGTTACCGACATAAGTCGGTGGATCACTAAGTTGGAAGTGGCAGTGGGCAGGGCACATAGTACGGAGAGCCGACGGCCGCTGGGGCCCGGAAGGTTCTCGAGTAGAGGCCACAGACCAGCAAGCGCAGCATAAGACGTCCATCCACAAGGTGGACAGACGACCTAATAAAGGCCGCGGATCAACAGTGGATCCACGCTGCTTCTGACCGGTCCCATGGGGCCTATGTGGTTATGGAGAAAATTATGGGGGAGGCCTATGTCCAGCCTCCCATCACGGTAATGATGATCAGGGAGGCCTATATGATGATGATGATGATGATGATGTCTTTATTACGGTTTTTAGCAATTTATGATGAAAGTTAAGATAAAATTTCCTCACTCATTTTTCAGGCGATCATCAACAGCTGCGACCGTCCGCCTCGTACGTAAAGTTGGCGCGAGATTACAACATAGAGGTGTCTCTGTTCGAGCGCATGATCCTGAACGGAATGCACAGTAGCCGCCTGGACGTGCAGCATCGCATGCGCCCTGAGATCGCGGCGCTCATCTCGCCGCACATCTATCAACATCTGGACAACCATCCCAAAGTCCACACTTTCCCCAACGTCAGGGGTGTCACTAAGAACTTGTTCTTCCTGTCACACGACTACATTGAAGAGGTAACATTAGTAAGATTCTTATTTGATAAGCGTGTCAAGAACTACCTCGCGTCCTAAACCTTCCCTGACGTCAGAGGTGTCACTAAGAACTTTTCGTCGGGAGAGGTTGGCGCAATCTTAAAACTTTTGACATCCACCATCAGTGTGAGGTCAGGTTGTACGTTTACGATGTACAAAAACTAAGAAAGATCGAATATTCGTAGTACAAGATGAACTGATTTTTTCTGTATTTCTTATTTGATAACCGTATCGAGAAGACATATTCCTGAGAAGTGGTTTTTCTTGTCTCACATTAAGGAGGGCAACATTGCTGTGTTTCTTTTTTGATAAGCGTGTCAAGAACCACCTCAAATCTAAATCGTCTCATTGATATACTTCGTTATCATGTCGCTTTTTCTGCATGGTCCACGTATAAACTGCAGCTACACTGCACAGCACCTGTCGTATTTTTTCCCCACGAGGTTCCTTCACTACTGGATGGACTATACTGATGTATAGTCCGCGTAATTGTAGATTACAGACGGATTACCAGTGTACACACACACACACACACACACACACGATGACCGCATTTGGCGGACCATCTTGAGGGTATTTTTATTCCAAAGTGTACGTTAAAAAAGGAATGGATGGGGTTATGTGTTAGACCACTGAATACTTTCGCATGAAAAGTTAGTGAACTACCTTCAAAAATTTTCACTTTCAGCAAGCCAATGATAATTCGAAAAGAAATAAAATGGAGGGCGACATAACGCTGGCATTTGCTAATTATCTAATGAAGCAAGGATATTCATCTGAAGACATTACTATATTAGCAACTTACACCGGTCAAATTCTCTACATGAAAAGTGTAAGTATGAAGTATTCAATTTTGTGATTTGTTACACAACTAGGAACCTCAGGTATATTTTGCAGTATGTAGATGAAATATATAAATTTGAATACTAAATAACCAAATTTTGTTTGCCAAATTATTGCTGATTGGTTATAAATCTAAAAGTAAATTTAAGTAATCCGTACTAATATTATAAATGCGAAAGTTTGTATGGATGGATATATGTATGTAACTCTTTCACGCAAAAACTACTGAATGAATTTCAATGAAATTTCGCACGACACGTTGTCTGGGACACCAGAAAGGACATAGGGTATATTTTATAAAGTTATGCGGGCGAAGTCGCGTGCAGCAGCTAGTGTTTTAAAAATCCCTTAAAGAATGAGCTGATTGTTTTGCTGCGTGAATAGGTGAATAGGTGCTATCCTTAGAATATTCTAAGTAGTACCAATTATCAAGTAGTACAAGTGACTTCCAGTGATTTCTGAGTGACCAAAAAGCTAGAAAACTGCCAAGTAAAGTAATATAATTTTTTTTGTAGGTAAGCAAATCATATGATCGTCTTGGTGAAGTGAAAATAACATCGGTAGACAACTACCAAGGCGAAGAATCCAAAATAATATTACTGTCTCTTGTGAGAAATAATGCGGAGGGCAAGATTGGATTCTTGGGAACAGAAAATCGTATATGCGTCGCTTTATCCAGAGCAAGAGAAGGTTTCATTCACAAAATGTTTAGTTATGTAATTATAATTTTCAATACAAAAACTTCTTATATAATAATTTGTATTTGTTTTTCTTAACAGGTTTTTATATGTTTGGCAATATAGAAATATTAAAGAAAAATAAATTGTGGAACAACATTGCAAAAACATTGAAAAGTAATGAATCCATAGGCAAACATTTGACGTTGCGATGCGAGAACCACAGGAACCATATAACAATAGTTAGTATTGAGTAACTTAAATATTTTGTTAAAATCTTTTTTTTTTTTTTTTATTTACACAAAAATAATACATATGACGGCGCATCCGCCAATGTCACACATCAGGTTGACGTTTAGCTGTCAAAGTCAGCCTAGCGAAGCGTCATTGCCGATGGTTAGCAGGGCGGCCATCTTGTCCGGAGGGTACTTTACTTTTTCGGAGATGGCGGCCCGTGAACCACGCGTTTTGACGAATTGCTTTGAACTCGTAATTTATCTGTCCACGCCCACATACCCACATATTTAATACACAATGAGCTCTGATAAAGGCCCTCGTGGCTCTTTACATATATGGTACACAGCACTATAAACTCAGTTGAGTTTCAAGCGTACATCTGAGTTGTCTACAATAGAGAAAAGTAGGTACATACATGAATAAAAACCTAACATAGAAATACAAACACAACGCGCCCGCTTGTCCCACTCTAACGTGCAGCCAGCTCACATAAGTGCATCCTTGTTGATATATAACAAGACTGCACACCTCCACCTAGGCTGATTAAATTTTTTCAACTTATAGTTTTAAATTCTTAATTTATTAGTTATAATTATTATTATTAGACATAATATACAATACATAATATACATATACACATATACATACATATACATATACACTCATGCACATATATTTGCTTTATACTATTTATTACATATAAAATATTCTTTTAATTTAATATTTTTTATGTTTGTTATTTTTTAAATTTGTTGGCAAATTATTAATAAGTTGCTGCTGCGTGTATTTTTTTTTTAATTTTTTTTTTGATTAGTTATTTTACCTTCTGCACCTTACTTGATTAGCACCTTTCTGTGGACCGGAATGATTTTACAAAATTCAAATATTTTTTTATCGTCGTCATTAAGTTGTCGTTTAATGTTATGTAGTATAATTGTTTTTAGAATTCGTAGTTGCAGAGAATAAATTTTGTCTAGATGCGTTTTGTATGTTCTGCCGTAACTAGAGAGTCCATAACCAATCACCGACTCAGCCAGTGATTTATAAAGCATCAATAAGGTATGATAGGGAATTTTTCCTTTAATAATAGCAAATTTGGCAAGCATAGCTCTCAGCTTGTCACATACACTGTTGATGTGGTCCTTCCAATTTAGCCGGTTATCAATAACAAGCCCCAGATAGACCTGTTTATGTCCTTCCTCGATTGGTTCACAGTCACACGCAGATTGACTATCACGAATGAAGTTTTTGTGGAAACAGTCATGATTGTGTGCTCTTAATTTTCCTTTATGTTTAATTCTGTTTTGACTAGTGCTGATGTAAATTAGTTTAGTTTTGTTTACATTGAGGACCAAACCAGCATCGTGTGACCATGCAGTTAGTTTAGTAAAGTCTGTCTGTAGCCTGTCAATGGCTTCTTTTGGACTATCAGCGCAGGCCAATAAACATGTATCATCGGCGAATTGAAAAATGTCACATTCCGTCATTAAATTCGGTAGGCTATTAACATAAGTAAGGTAGTGTAAGGGTCCTATCACGAATCCCTGTGCCGTACCATCTGTGACTTTTACTAGAGTTATTGATCCTTACTACATATTGTAGTTACTATATATTGTGTAATTGTTTGTTTTCCTAAATAAAAAAAAAAAAAAAAAAAAAAAAAAAAAATTGTCTGTCTTTTAGGTAGTTGTTACACCAGTTTAGAATATTCCCACTGATTTCACTTTCATTTAGTCTGTCTAGTAGAGTATTATGTTTTAAGGTATCAAATGTCTTACTATAGTCCACAAATACAACCATCACATATTTTTTAGCATCTAATTTTTCATATATTTTATCTGTGAATTTAGTCAGTAACTGTGTGGTATTTTTGTGTTGCTGGAAGCCATACTGTTTATTAGTATGTTATTTGTTTTGTAAAAATTGTGTATTCTCGGCAATTTTATCAATTACAGGCAGTATTGTAATTGGGCGGTAATTATCGTAATTTGTACGTTTTCCTTTTTTGTATATAGGCCTAACAATACCTGTTTTTAGAGAAGTGGAGTATATACCTTTTACGACACGATTATTTATAAGTTTAGCTACAATATTGCTAATTTTTGTACATAGTCTTTTAACGTCAACCGCTCTAACACCGTCTATACCAGGTGATTTGTTGGTGTTAATACTTTTAATGATATTTTCAATACTTTTTGCTGTAGCTGGTCTAAATCGCATTGAGACATTAGCTGGTTCAGAATATGTTGACTTGTTTAATAAAGGTGTTGCGCAGTTTGGTATTATCGCTGTTACACTATTTTTAAAAGTTTTAGCAAAATTATTAGCTATGTCTACGTCATTAAGGCCTTTATTGCCGAATGCGTTTGTGATGACATTATCTACAGATGCTTTTATTCGGCCTGTTAATTCGTTTATTATGTTCCATAATTGTTTTGGATTTTGTTTGTTTTCCAGTATATTAGCTTTTAGTGTTTTTGAATTAATTTATTCGTATAATTTCTTACTGTGTTGTATTATTTTTTTAGTTGCATATTAGTGGCGTCATTGATCCATTTTAAAAATAATTTATCTCTATGTTCACATGATTTATTAATTTTAGTAGTCACGTAATAATTATTATTTCGTGAATAGTTACTTTTAATTTTTACTGTATGTTTCCCTTTTGTGTAGCATTCATTAAATTTGTTATTTAAAAAATCGCTGATACTTATTGGACATTCTTCATTTGTACATGCAGTATCCCAATCGATTTGGTTTAATAGTTCAGAAACCACAATATTATTCAAACATGTTTTATAATTTGGAGCAAATGTTTTATAATCTGAAATTGTTTAGCATTTATTCGATAAATGCTCTACATAAAGGATTCCTATTTGTTAACTAGCAAATTCCGAAAATCAGTTTGTCTCATACATACAGCCATGTACCTTTTAATCTTACATTCGAATTCTCTACTCGATTCTTACATTAGATAAATGATTGGTCTCGCTGCGCACGACTAGATACCGCCATCGTACTTGCCAAATGCGGCAACAAATACTAAGCCGAATTCGGCGTACCCGAGCTAGTCACACTGCAACCTGTCTGTGATGTGTACGTGCCGAATGTTTTATTAAATTTTGACCATAAAAAATGCCAGTTTGCGTTGTGAAACTGTGTAAAAATAAAATGTAACTGTGACACACACTACAATAAAAAGTTGCCGCATTCACGGAGCTATTGTTTTTTATAGCACTCTATCTATTTGTATACGAAAGTTAGCTCACGAAGATTTGTAAAAAGATTTGTATTTTTGTAATAAACAAATAAGTGCTGGGCCGATTATAAAAATTAATTCTTTCACCTATAGAAAGCTATAATATTATCAGCGAGTAACATAGGCTTTATTTTATGAAGTTAAGCGAACGAAGTCGCGTGCAACAGCTAGTTTTTGATAAACCCCCCACTTTTTTTATCTAGATCTCGTCTGTGGAAGATTTCAAAAATGTGCCGGAAGGTGGTTGTCTTGAAAAGTGCAATAGTAGGCTGCCGAAGTGTGGTCACCCTTGTAAGCTTTTATGCCACGCATATGATCTAGAACACGAAGAAATCAAATGCACTTTCAAATGTGAAAGGTAAGTATGATTTACAAAAACAGAAACAAACAAATTTACTTAGTGATCATAGCCTATACCATATTATGAATCACTATAGTATTTGCGCGCAGCTTCGTCCGCGTTGAAAGAGCAATATATCGTCTGACATCGTTATTGCTATTACACTTAGCCAGGAGTTAGTTTCCTTAATTTTAGATAATCCCTCGGTAGCAGTACTTTTTTTCTAGATGAAAGGTACCCTATATCCTTTCTAATGTCCCAGACAACGTGTATGCAAAATTTCATGGTGATCGGTTCAGTAGTTTTTGCGTGAAAGAGTTACAAACATCCATACATCCATACAAACTTTCGCATTTACGAGTATAATATTAGTAGGACTAGTGGGATTTCTGAACAAAAAGGGTATATGATATTTAAGGTGCTTTCCCTTCATGTCGCATAGTTTTGGGACGCCGTGTATACCAACTCGTGGCAATTGTCTTTCACGAGAGACCGAAATAAAGTGGTATCTTGTTATTTAGGATATGTGAGAATGGTCACCAATTGTCTTTCACGAGAGACCGAAATAAAGTGGTATCTTGTTATTTAGGATATGTGAGAATGGTCACCAATTGTCTTTCACGAGAGACCGAAATAAAGTGGTATCTTGTTATTTAGGATATGTGAGAATGGTCACCAATTGTCTTTCACGAGAGACCGAAATAAAGTGGTATCTTGTTATTTAGGATATATGTGAGAACGGTCATCAATTGTCTTTCACGAGAGACCGAAATAAAGTGGTACCTTGTTATTTAGAATATGTGAGAACGGTCACGTGTGTCCGCTCATGTGCGGTTACGAGTGCACACCTTGCAAGGTGCCAATGGTGAAATATCTTCGTTGTGGACATCCCGCGGAAGTCCCTTGTCACCAGGACCCGAGAGAAGTGAAATGTATGGCACCGATTCCCCATTGCGGACACGGGGCGGTAAGTTAATAATAATAATAATTTATTTGCTGAATATAGCATATTGCGAAATGACCCGATCCCCTCCACTGAGCAGTATCAGTTAGTACCAGTACCACACACACACATAATTGAGATGAACATTAACATTTTTTTGTACTTATAAATTATAAGATGACTAACCTTGTAATAGGCTATATAAAAATTTAATCTTTTTTATGTATTTGTTAAATGTTACATGCTGTAAGGTTAGCTATTAAATAATTAAATAAATAGGTAATTACAATGGTTTTACAATGAATTAGGCTCGCTACATTCCACCCTTTGGGGTGTGCAAATTTTTTTTATTTTGAACACTACATAACAAAATAAGCATTTAATCACAACTGTCCACTTAGTTATCAGACATAAATCTTTTAAATCGTAGTAACATTTATCAACAAGTAATTCTTTCATTTTACTAGTTAAATTAATCATTCCTATACTGACTGCTCTGTTAAGTTAAGCCATATAAATGTTTTTGTTGTTATCGATTTTCATATCACTACATAGTATTAAACAAAGTGGCTTCCCGCTGTCTGTCCCTATGTACGAGTATGCTTAGATCTTTAAAACTACGCAACAGATTTTAATGCGAATAGAATGGTTCCCTAGGTCATGGTACCCTATGTCCTTTCCGGTATCCCTGAAAACCGGGTAGTACCCGTGGTCCACCTACTTTGTACACCTGGGTGGACCACGGGCACGAAAAAATGCCCGTGGTCCACCTCATTAATAATGTCATTAAAATTTAAAAGACTTAGTGCCCGTGGGCCACCTATACTTTTTTTTTAAATTGCTGTCGTTTTCGCGTCGAATAAAAAAATCTTTCATAATTGAACGGATTATCATCACTATCCCCAGCTGTTAACCAAACGGTAGCGGGTTCGAATCCCGCCAGGGGCAAATGTTTTTATGTGTTAAAATTTACCTTTGTATCCGAGTCATGGATGTTTCTATTTATAATATGTATGTATGTAGGATAGGTAGTATATCAATTGTGTGGTATCCATAATACAAGCAATAGTTGCTTAGTGTGGAACTTGATGGTGCTGTGTGGAATGTGTGAAGATATTTATTTAATTTATCAATTCTACCATATATAGTAGCTGTAAAAATTAACTCCTCTTGATGATGAAGACACCATCAAGAGATCATCTTGATGGACATTTTGGTGAATAACACATTATGTTATTCACCAAAATGTCGTTCCTGCCTCTTTTCTTTCTAACCATAGTGTCCGTCAAAGATAATTGATTGGTCTCGCTGCGCTCGACTAGATAGAGCGCTTTACAAAAGCAAAAGCTCCGAAAATGTGGCAACTTTTTATTGTAGTGTGTGTAAAAAATCGTCACATCACTTTTTACCCAGATTTATTATATTTTTACACAGTTTCACTACGCAAACTGGTATATTATTATGCCTAAAAGTTAATAAAACATTCGGCACGTACACATCACAGACAGTTTGCAGTGTGACTGGCTCGGGTACGCCGAATTCGGCGTACTATTTTATGCCGCATTTTACAAGTACGACGGCGGTATCTAGTCGAGCGCAGCAAAACCAATCATTTATCTATGGTGTCCGTCTTATTTTAAGGATGATTCGCGTATAATGGTACTGGAACCTGGCCGTGGCAAGAAAAAGTCCCTTTGCAGTATTATTTAAAAATGCGACAACAAAGCCATCGGACAGCCACAGCAGCTACAGAGCCATTTGTTAGCAGACGACACTGGAAGTTGGTATTTATTTAGTATTAATTAAGGCAATGTGATGTAATTGATAAGTTGCAAGAATGCATTTTAATGCGCCCTGTACAGTGACGATTTGCGATCCCTCGGAACTAATTAGCTAAGCTATGTACAGAAAATATACTATTTGAATATATTTGTAACATAGAATGTCGAAAGTTTATACATGTAGGTATGTATTTAAATATTTCTTGTAATTTTAATTTGTTTTTGTATAGTTATTATAAAACAGTATATAAACATTAATTATTTGTTAACATCGATATATGTATACAATATTAAAATTATTCAAATATATTAAAATCAATCAAATAAATAAATCATTATGTGTTTGTTGTGCTTTAAGATCTCCGAGTCTGAAAATAACCTTTCAATCATAAATTAATGATTGGTCTCGCTGCGCTCGACTAGATACCGCACTATCTAAAAACAATAGCTGCTGAATGCGGCAACTTTTTATTGTAGTGTGTAAATCGTCACTAGACAGTTTCATAATATTTTTACACAGTTTCACTACGCAAACTGGCATTTTATTATGCCCAAAATTTAATAAAACACATCACAGATAGTTTGCAGTGTGACTGGCTCGGGTACGCCGAATTCGGCGTAGTATTTGTTGCCGCATTTGACAAGTGCGACGGCGGTATCTAGTTGTGCACAGCGAGACCAATTATTAATCTATTCTTTCAATACATTTAATTATACCAGTGCTCCAGACATTAACATAACTGTTGGAATATAGCAAAAAAAATCTGTCTCACTCTAACAAGTAGATTGAGAGTCTTTCTCCTTCACACATATAAACATTAAGTTATTTACAATAGCTCTTTGTTTCATACAAGAGTATTATTAATACGTTTGACTTGTGCTTCAGTCAGTTCTGTTTTTCCGTATATATTATAAGTTACTCTATGGTTCTGTTCTAACTGCGCCCCTTACTAGTAAATACGAACACATCTTTCCACTATAATAAAAGTGACTAATTAAATAATATCATTTACCACAAATTCCATCTTTCATTGCTTCCCCATTAAGGTGACGCTCCCAAAAAAAATTCCCACGCTAGCTCCACCCACACACCCCACCGACGACCAGGAGACGACGCGCGCCGCGCGCGAATTTCGTTTCGTATTCTTGACTCGGTGAACACACGAGTAGGTAGTAGGGTAACAAATGTTGAATTTACAACATGCGCGATTGCGAATGAGAATATCACCATATCTTATAACAATAATACAATATATAATAAAAAATATAATATATGTAGGTATATATAATAATAAATATAATATAATATATATATAGTCGGATTCTTCATTGCTGAAGGTCGTGCCGGCTCTGAATTGCCTTGGTGGCATCAACCACCAGCTGCCGCCACTCCACCTATCCTCAACCTTCCGCAGTTATTATATTATTTATTATAATTATTTATAATATAATATATAATATACTTATATGTAAGATGATAATAATAAATTACTTCAGCAATATCTTTCAATATTTTTATAAATCATAGTTATTTCTTTTTCTCTTTTTACTGCTAAATAAATTATGCGAATTTTATGCAAATAACTGTACGTCTGTGGAATCTGAGGAAAAAAATGCAAAATAATGTAAGAAAAAGTAAAATTTCAATCACTTGTGATCCGTTCAACTGCAGTTGGCAGGCAACACATGACTTAGTCGCTTTCTAGCTCTTGAGTTGCTTGTTGCTTGTAACCAGTGAGGTGTTATTACTACGTATAGAGGAGCTATCGCCCTCATCACTAGTGATCCGTTCAACTGAAGCCGGCAAGCTACACTTGACTTAGTCGCTTTCTAGCTCTCGAGTTGCTTGTTGCTTGTAACCCTTGTTTGTTTTATAGCGAAATAACGTTAAAACTCATCAAATATGCCCTCATCAAAAAATCGTACGATATTGCACTAATAATTCAAGTAATACGGCAAAGTGCAAAGGAATAACTTTCTATCGGTAAGTAACTAAATAATCATTTTAAAACTCAATTCGAGCAAAATATTTAGCGGACGCCATTTTGCGTCATTTGTCATAGACAAAAAATTTAAGAAGTGACATTAGGTGTATTGTATATATTATATTATATATTAATATATATTTTAATAACAAAACAAAGAAATTATATATATACATAATATAAAAATTGACGATTTTTGACGGTTTTTTCGATTTATCTCAAAATCTAATTAATCGACTGACATTTACAACTAGTGAATCGATAGATCTTTTTAAAACCTACAACTTTCTGATTTGACTTTTTGCTCTACAACCTTTAATTTTTCTTTTATATGCGAAAAACCGTTTTTTTCAACTTTACGAATTTTTTAGGTTATGAAGGATATCGAGAATTCCCTGGAAAAAAGACAATGTTTCTTAGAATTTTTTATTCTATACGACCATATTTTTTTTATGCTGTTAGAATTTTTAGTACTTTCACATACCTATTGATTGGGCTAATAACACAAAAGTTGACCGTGACGGGAATCGAACCCGTTCGGCAGTCCGGCATAGTGACGGTTACACGACGGCCACGACGCTAATATAACCAACTAGGTACGACTAAAGAATATCGTTGGCATATACTTACGCTTTCGCCTCTCTCATATTTCTTGCGATGTTCTTGTATCTGGCTTTACTGTCTCTTTTTGAAATATCATTTCGTTTAGATTTGTTTCCCATGGTTAAATAATAGCGTATTGATAAATAATATCAATAAAAAATGTATTTTAAACAATTATTCGGGTCGCTGCGAACGCGCAACAGGTCCCTCTCTGTTGGCGCACAGCGCGGTACTGAGGAACACTCGCATGCATTCCCTTTCAAATACAAAGACGGTTCGAATAAGGTTGAATATCGAATGATCCATTTCTCTGTATTCTTGCATAGAACTAAAGGACGTAAGTCTCAAATCAAATTTAATTTATTATGAGAATAATAATCGTTCTAGGTAAATTTTGTCTTGATAATAACTAATAAACCTCATTTTCTTTCTATGAGTATTTATTTTGCATATGTAACTAAAGTTGCTTATGAGATAAAAGAAAAAATATCGAAAAAATGACTCAATTTGAAAAAATAAAAGTGTCGAGTCAATTTCCACTAATTGTGTTTCTGTCTTGACATTGACTAGAAAGGTATAAAATATAATATTATTTAAGTTTTACATTGATGTGATATTTGGTTTACTTACAGTTTTACGGCAAACAATCATAATTTTTAGGGAGCCGGGTCTTAACCCAATAATAACAACACAGTACCGTCTATACGTATATTGTACACGTAGGCCAGTCATTAGGAACATCTTGTCGCAAAAAATTGCCTGTTTTGATTTTTCGGGATTAACCAATAGTGCAAAACCAAGTTTGCAATTTCGAAAAAATTAAGTAACTTCATGGTGCTCGGAAGACCTCCAATTTTTCAGGTGGAAAGATTTCAATATACCTACCTACGAACAAATAATTTGTTCGTACTACCTGATCGATCAACATCTTCGCTTAGTAACTTACTTACGTAAGTCACATTTATATTTTTACAACAAATATTAAAATTAAAGGATATCAACCATTTTGACAGATTCGTTTCGCCAGATTTTGTATTCTACAGAAAAAAGTATAATCACGTATATAAACAAATATTCTTAATAAATTATATTATGGGACAGTTTTAAGTCACTTACATTTAGGACATCTACTGTTGCTTGATCGTATCTGAGGAGGCTGTAGTGAATGTAATTACGCCATGAAATGACAAGCATTTACCATCAGCTTTATATGAGTGTGCTGCCCTGACTGGGATAGGGCACCAAATAAGAACTATAGATAGACTGATTTTGGTACCGTTTTCACCCATGTACAGAGCGATAAACGAAGGTTTCTGCATATTATTTGCAGACAAAAATTGCATCCGTACAAAGCCTAGAGTTGTTCGGACCCAGATGACCCAGTTCATATGAGAAGAAACATTTTTTTTAAATAATCTCTTAGAAAAAATTAAAATTAAACAGTAACATTTTTTTATGTTAAATTTGTTAAGATTTGCGTTTCATTTGGTCCCCATTTCGTAAGTTCTACAGAACTATTTTGGTTAATAATCACTTAATAATGCTAATGTAACATAATTATAATTTCTTTATTGAGCTAATCAACCTTCGGGCTCTTTTCTTAAAAAATAAACTTAATATTAATGTCCACTTATATCCAAAAATTTTTTGCAAATTCGTTTACAAATCTGTCAGGTATTGATGTACTACAACTAACTATAGGACGTTATTTTTATTTTATTTTTAAATTGCATAACATATTCAACTTTTGCGGCAGTAACTTTCTCAGACATAAGTAACAAAAAAAAACTTCGAGTGAGTATTTGAAAATACTTTTGTAAATTGCAAAAAGTATAAGTAATAATAAAAATATCATATCTCAAATTTAGTTTAAGAGTATGTTTACTATAGTAAGCCTTAAGTATGTAAATCAGGCAAAAGAGTATTTTTGTTTAATTGCTAATAAAAATAAAAAAAAGTCACCTAGAAAACTTTGCATGGACATATTATTTAGTTAGACTATGTCAATGGCACTGACTATCATAGCATTAGACTTAGAACTGTTGAGTCAATTTTCTTGCCAGTATCCAGTAGTGTTACATATAAAGAAAAAACTTAAGAAACTACTCTGCACTTCCATTACAATCATATATGTAATACTTTATTCATATATGTAGTGTTGTAAACATTAATAATTATAGCAATATATATATAAGCAAACTTATTCTAAGAAATATTGAGAAGTAAAAAAGAACTAAAATTAAACTACTAAATTACAAATACTTATGAATAAGCTATATATTTCAAAATATAGGGAAAACACGAATTCTTACTATGCTAAATGTTCCAACTGAAGGATAAAATGTACCGGAAGCTATTATCGTACTTATGTCTATTAGGGGCCTCTTTCACCACCTCTGAGTAAAGTGTCAAATAGGCTAACCGCCATTCAAAGTCACCGGTAAGAAGGCGTACGAGTTTCACCATCTTCGAGTAGCATTACTCGGGGATAATTTCAATGAAATTAACACAAGATACTAGCAACATTTACTCGCCAATTAGCGTTACTTGAAAAGTAACTAATCAAGACTTTACTTGTAGTTGGTGAAAGAGGCCCTAACAATAAAATGCCATACATGGAATAAATGCTAATGTGCTCTTTGGCACAGTCTTTGGATATCAAGTTTTAATCACTACATATCTTTACATTACATGTTATAAAACAAAGTTAGGCGGGCGAAGTCGCGGGCAGAAGCTAGTAGATTATATAAATGAAGCTCTAGTTCGTATTCGTATAGCTACTTATAGTAAACGACGTCTGTTTGACATAATATAACTAGTACCTATAATAATATAACTTAGTATTACTTGTATTAATACAGTAATACTAAGTTACTACAGTAGTTAGTAAGTTACTAAGTAATACAGTATACTAGTTAATAGAGCACTCCTTCTATCTCTATAAATACGTTCATCCAAAGTCTTAAAAAAGTAGCTGTCAAACACTGCAATGGAAAAAAAAATTCAGTACCTACAATATATTAATGCATATTTTAAAGAATAAAGAAAGAAAGCAAACATAGAAAACGCTATGAACGTGACTATCGTTAATTAGCTGGTGCCCACAACTTCGTCCGGGTTGAAAAAGCAATATATCGCCTGACATCGTTATTGCTATTACACTTAGCCAGGAGTTAGTTTCCTAGTTTCCTTAATTTTAGATGATCCCTCGGGAGCAGTACTTTTTCTGGATGAAAGGTACTTCTGGGGCCGTACTATCACCTCTTAAAGCGATGCAAAGACGATTGAGTGAGGGAGATGTCGCCTTACATCATGTATTGCGCCGTCTCGTTTACTCACTCGTTTTTGCATCGTTTTAAGAGGTGATAGTAGGCCCTCTGGTGTCCTTTCTGGTGTCCCAGACAACGTGTATGCAAAATTTCATGGTGATCGGTTCAGTAGTTATTGCGTGAAAGAGTTACAAACTTTCGCATTTATATTATTAGTACGGATAGAGTTTAATATGAATAATGACAAGACACGATGAAGATGAACTTACGCGGCAGACGTTTTAGTTCTTTCACTTTGCTAATCAACATACTCCTCGTATCTTCAATTTGATTTTTGTTTCCATACACCTTTTTCTTGACCGGATTAATTTCGCCTTCAAACAATACAAAGATTCGCCTTTAAATATATTTGATACAAAACTTTTTCCATATACAGTATTAAAGAAACCAAAGATAATTTGATTGGTCCCGCTGCGCTCGACTAGATAGTGCTATACAAAAGCAATAGCTCCGAAAATGTGGCAAATTTTTATTGTAGTGTGTGTAAAAAATCGTCACTTTTATCACTTTTTACCCAGTTTTATTATATTTTTAGTACACAGTTTCACTACGCAAACTAATATTTTATTATGCCTAAAATTTAATAAAACATTCGGCACATACACATCACAGACAGTTTGCAGTGTGACTGGCTCGGGTACGCCGAATTCGGCGTACTATTTTATGCCGCATTTTACAAGTACGACGGCGGTATCTAGTCGAGCGCAGCGAGACCAATCATTCATCTATGAAAGTAACGTAAGAAAAATCACGATCAACATTGAAAAAAAATTTAACATAATTTCACACTGACCTGTAATATACATATACCACTGGACAGGCTGTCCCATACAAATGACAGATAATTTCGTGTACCATTTTTTGAAACGCCGCCCTCTGAAGTATGTAATCGGAACTAATTTTGACGTTTGCGTATTTTTATTCCATAGATAAGTATAACAGTGTCTGCCGACATCACTAGTTTTAGTTCCATGTACTTTCGCTCCATAGCTTATAGCGCCAAGATGGCGTTTTTCAAATAGACATAAAAATAAATTTGACAGCAGCCTGTCCAGTGCTATATTTTATACAGGTCAGTGTAATTTCAACAAAAGAAATATAATTTTACCTTTTCCGATTGAAACAATTTGACATCTCTGTCTAAAAACAATAAGCGACGATAAAGCTTCCTGCAAGTTTTGAACTCATCTGATAGTTTCAAAGTTCTTGCAAATTTTTGGTTCTATTTGTATTTACGAATCTGGATTTTTTAGCTGCTATAAATAGCTAAGTATCTTCAAATTTTACACATCTACTCTTCGACCTAGAAATAAAAGCAATAAGATTATTTACATACACACGTTATGTAAGGGAAACTGTTGTACCTTGACACCCTTTGTACCTAGAGCCACTTATTTTTTTGAAATGTTCGCGCCTTTTTTCCGTCTCTTTGTCTATGGTATAGTGAACTTTGACAAGACTAATCAACATGAAGTTAGTTGCAGGCGGCCATTGCATCGAGTTTGCATGGGAGATCACTTTAACGTTTTCGCTGCAAAAAAGTAAGATATTTAATATTTTTCATTTCTTTCATTACTTCTGTTATTTACTTCATAAATTTTTAAAACCATTTGATTTAAACAAGTACTTTACCCAAGTTTAGAATGTAGTATGCTTATTTGAGTTAATCATAACCTCCATATTTACATGTGCGAATAAACATAAAAGGGTAGGGGTGTTGTACCTTGACCATAGTAAAACAGTTGTACCTTGGTCATATGGTCAAGGTACCTACATTCAAATGTATTCTTGTTAATTCTGTTTAGGAACGCACATACTTATTACTTTGTTGTTTTTTATACAGGTAAAATGATAAAATGCAGATAAAATGCCTCGTAGCAAAAACAATATCAAACGGACTCCTATTGCTAAAACAGCACTTTCTAGTGCTATTAAACTAGTTAAAGAAAAAAAATTCTCATTAAGAGGGGCTGCCAAACATTTTAACTTGTCAAGATGTACTTTAAAGAGGCATTATGAACACTGCTTAGGTACAACATAGGCGGATCTAGGTACATCACCACTGTTGTACCTTGATGAACATTCCAAACTTTTTTTAACTTTATGTAAAACCTGTAAAAAGGATGATCTATGCTTTTGTATAATTTATATTATGAACCACATTAGTTCGTCTAACAGCTAAAATTTGTTTAATCGCAATAGTTATAACCGCTTTTTTTCAAAAAATCGTTGAATGAAAAAGTGACCAAGGTACAACAGGTTCCCCTATGTTAATATTGAAAGTTTCTGTTTGCTTTAGTTATTTTTGCTAGTTTGAAAGAATTTTATTCGCGCAACACATAGACACAAACATAATACAAAAACCACAAGACAGAAATTAATAAAAAAACAGGCAAAATATATGAGTGTGTGAGTGTTGGCTTCACTGAATCGGATACTGGCTCAGCATTGTGCTGAGATGCTGGACAAGTAGGTGCTTGTTTTCAAGCAAGCACAAACACAAAGACAAACAGGTTTTTGTTTGTTGCAGCGCTCATTTTCAGCCAGCAGCAGTTATAAATACAAAACATCCATGACTCAGGTACAAAGGTATTTAAAATGTTAACACATAAACATGTGTTTATTATTATATTACAACATTTAATTTGTCTCACATAACAAAAATCTTATTGTCACCTTATTAGAAAGGGACACACGGCTTCTCTACTTGCATATCCTGCTCGGCTCGCTTTTTAGCTGCAAGTAATAAATCCTTATTATAATATGCTGGTTATGCTGGTGACCAAAACAGATGACGTGGCTTCCCGAATGCTTTTAATTAATAATACTTACATCAAATCCAAAACACTCATTGATATCATTCCTTAGTTTGATGCTCCTCTCGAGGGCCAAGTCGACCTGCGGCTTCGGGTCTTCCGTGTCCTCTTCCTCTTCCTCTTCATCAATTTCATCGTCTTCCTCTCCAGATTCTTCCTCATCCTCTTCATCAATTTCATCGTCTTCCTCTCCAGATTCTTCCTCATCCTCTTCATCAATTTCATCGTCTTCCTCTTCAGATTCAGCTGATTAAGGAAAATCACAAGTAACCTCATTAACAAAATGCGACATAACAAAACAATTTTTGCTCAAAAACAAAAAAAAAACATTTACTAACTAAACAATACGGTGGATTTCAGTGGATTTAACAGTTTGTACAAGAGAATAAATTATGTGTCTTTAATCAGCATCAATTCAAATACCTCTATACTTCTGACGACATGTTTGGTCTAGTGGCTAGTAACCCCAGCTGTTAACCAAGCGTTAGTGGGTTCGAATCCCGTAAGGGGCAAATTTTTTTTAAAATGTGTTAACATTTACCTTTGTTCCCGAGTCATGGATGTTTTGTATTTATAATACATTATTTACAAAAAAAAAGTAATGTATGTAGTATATCAACTGTCTGGTATCCATAATACAAGCATTAAGTTGCTTACTTTGGAACTAGATGGTGCTGTGTGGAATGTGTGAATATATTTATATTTAATTTAAAATTAATAAAGACTTTTAGAATAGTTTCGGTTCATACACTCATGTGAATGGTCATTTTATGGGACATCAGAAAAAGTTTAAAGTAGATTCGGGTCTGTTGGTACTATGGGGGGAAAAACAATATCAATTACCCATAGTGTTATTGTTCTTCTTGAACTTTGGCTCCACAACTGCCAATACGACGCACTGTTCACCGTCGTCGCCGTCCACCGTCACCATCTTACCGTTACTCAGATTCACTTCCGATTCATCTTCTTCGTCGTTCTCGGAATCGATGTCAATCTATATAATTTATTTATTTATTTATTTAATAGCTAACCTTACGGCTTACAGAATGTAACATTTAACAAATACATAAAATAGATTAATAAATTTTTATATAGCCTATTACAAGTTTAGGCATCTTAAACTAAAGAAGGACATAGTAGGGTACCTTTCATTAAGAAAAAAAGTACTGTTCTCGAGTGATCGTCTCAAAACTAAAAATATAAAGAATTGGGCGCTACTGTCGCGTGGCGGCGCCACCATCGACATTACTGATATTATAATATTTACTTTTTCAACGCGGACCAAGTCGCGTGCACCAGCTAGTAAACTATAAATGTGCGAGTTTCATACAAATCCGTTCAGCCTTTGTTACTCGAAAGTCTACCCTGTAAACTTTCTCTAGTATACCTACTGTTTGTAAAAATTTATGTTACCTGCCCCTACTGTTTGTAAAAATTTATGTTACCGGCCCCTACTGTTTGTAAAAATTTATGTTACCTGCCCCTACTGTTTGTAAAAATTTATGTTACCTGCCCCTACTGTTTGTAAAAATTTATGTTACTTGCACAATATATATGTATGTTACCGCACCTGGACAACTTTTCTTTGTCGTCCAATTTCGAGGGCTAAAGCTCTCTCCTTGTGGCCGGAGTCCGGATCGTGAACCGCAAGATGCCTGATGAGATTCCCCTTGTGTGCGAAGGTGCGGTTGCAATACTGGCAAGTGTGCGTCTTCTCTTTGGGCGGCTTCGGCACATAGTCCGGATTGTGGTACAAGTTCTCGTGACGACGCAGCATTTGCTTTAGCCTGAACCGAAACGATTCTCACATCATTATCTCAAGTACCAGGAGCATACTTACATAAATCAACGTATAAGTACGAGGGGCATACTTACATAAATCAACATATAATAGTACCAGGGGCATACTTACATAAATCAACATATAATAGTACCAGGGGCATAATTACATAAATCAACATATAATAGTACCAGGGGCATAATTACATAAATCAACATATAATAGTACCAGGGGCATACTTACATAAATCAACTTTTATATTATTAAAGAAGATAAACAATAATTCTTGTGTTGAGTTTTAATATTTGACAATCCCCCTTATTCCGTATCATTCACTTTATGGATAACGCAACCGTTATAGACATTAAATAACCTTTAAATTCAAAGCGATATGTCATTTTAAAGGTTAAAAGTGTCTAAAACGGTTGCGTTATAGACATGATAATTTTCCATATAAAATATTGTAGTACTTTTCAGATGGAGTATATATAACGTAAGACATTGTAGACAGTCGGAAAGTTTAACATTTAACTCTATTAGAATGTAATTAAAGTATAAACATACCGGAACGATTGATCACATTCACTGCATATAAATGGTTTTTCATCTCTATGTTTGAGCATGTGAGATTTTAGATGCCGCATTGCGGTGGACACGTATGGACATAGTTCACATTTGTAGCGTTTCTTGCATTTGCCCCTGTGAGTCTTAAACAACAAAATAAATAAAATAAAATGAAAGACAGTGAAACTAAAGAGGTGAAAACTTAAACAATTACGTAGGTAGGTGGCAATTTTTTTTTAAATGCATACGTTTGTACTCTGTATATTATATACTTGTTTGTACCAACTTTCTTGTAGAACGTAGCGGGTTTCCAAAAACTGAAAAAAGGCAAATCGCTAGCAAATCACCCATTTTACGAGAATGGGAATCAAAATCTGCAGATTTTTTGAATGCAGTATTTTAAAAAATTCGGTATCTCCAAACCCCTTAAGGTACCTACAAACAAAAAGAAAATTGATACAAACAAATACATACCGAGTCCAAACGTATGCATTTAAAAAAAAAATGATTTATTTTTTCATTTCCGGTTTCAGGTTCAAACAGCTCCACACACCTTATTCATTATTTACATTGGTATGAAAACTATAATAAATCGGAGGTATACGTACAAACTATCCAACCATTCATTTTACTTTTAACATATTGAACGCCTATCAAATTGCAATTTTTTTGACAATTTTCGCCCCTAATTTAACCTTTGGGTAAAAAATACAATAAAAAATAAATACAAACAATTTATTTGTATTTTTTTTTGTTTATTGTATACAAAAAAAATATTGCTTATTTTTTTTTTTGCATAAAAAATTTATTTGTATATTGTAAAAACTATTTACCTTATTGTGAACCTTGTAAGAATATCTGTCCAGGAAAAGCTTTCCGCATCTTTTACATTTCAACTGTTTGTCCGATGGTGTATGGAGTTTTTTAATGTGAATACGCAAATCTGTTCTTCGTCCACACTTTGTCGGACACAGCTCACATTGGTACACTGGTTTGTCTTCCACTAAAAAAAAAAACACATTTTCCGACATTGAAACAATCAATTATCTAAGGTTTAAATCAAAGATAATTGATTGGTCTCGCTACGCTCGACTAGATAGAGCACTATACAAAAGCAATAGGTCCGAAAATGTAGCAACTTTTTGTAGTTAGTTTTTTTTTTTTTGTAGTGTGTGTAAAAAATCGTCACTTTTTATCACTTTTTAACCAGTTTTATTATATTTTTACAGTTTCACTACGCAAACTGGTATTTTATTATGCCTAAAGTTTAATATTTAGGCAAATAGTTATAGTTAAATAAATGGTTAAATATATAGTTAAATAAATGGCTTATTATTATTATAAAGTTTAATAAAACATTCGGCACGTACACATCACAGACAGTTTGCAGTGTGACTGGCTCGGGTACGCCGAAATCGGCGTACTATTTTATGCCGCATTTTACAAGTACGACGGCGGTATCTAGTCGAGCGCAGCGAGACCAATCATTTGTATTTCTTTTATAAAACAATCTTACATATAATATTCATAGGTATATTATTAACAAAGTGTTGTCATGAGAATGCAAAACTTTCATAAAATAAATGTGTTTTTATTGAAACAAATGTTTATGAAATGGTTATAATACATATATCCATTTGTATTTCTGGAATAATGTAGATCTTTCAAATAGCTCAAATCATGCTTTAATTCCACTTACCATAACCACATATAAACAAACTTACAAAATCCGACTTCTGTCTTTGTTATTAGTATAATATATGATTGACTATACTAATAACAACGTTGGTTCAGTGGCTAGTAACCCTAGCTGTTAACCTAGCTTTCACTGTTGGGAAGCTACACTATCCCCGGATGACATAGGCTATCCTTACTAATATTATTATAAATGTGAATGTGAGTTTGTTCGTTACGCTTTTACGCAAAAGCTACTGAACCGATTTGAAAAATTCTCTCACTGTTGGGAAGCTATATTATCAGCGGGTAACATAGCATAGGCTATAATTATTTTATGAAGTTACGCGGACCAAGTCGCGGGCACAAGCTAGTTTTTATTTTATATAAAATTCTCGTGGCGCAGTGTTTGTTGCCAAACTCCTCCGAAACGGCTGGACCGATTTTGATGAAATTTTGTGTGCTTATCGGGGGTAGGTCTGAGAATCGGCCAACATCTATTCATACCCCTAAATGTTCTTCTTCTTCTTCTTCTTCTTAGGTTTAAATGGCAATGCGGCTCATTTTAAAATAGCCATTATCTGCCAGTGTCAAGTTAATATAGCAATTCGCAATAAATTAAAGTCAAAAATAGCAAATCCCGATACAAGTCAGTCAAGTCATAATTTTGATTAGTTTTCCAAAACAGGTCCGTCCAGTCCAAAGTAGTCAAGTCAAGTCACCACTAAATGTTAAGGGTGGTCCACTTAAATTTTTTTTTTTGGCAAAACAACGTTTACGAGGTCAGCTTTATAAAATACTTTATGTAAGCCTGGGTATCCTAACGCTTGTATCTTTATACATATTAGAGGTCGTGATGTATGTTGTAAATAATAAATATCTATTTGAAAGTAATAAAGTCTCACAGCGCCGAGCACATACCCTCAATTTAACCCAATCCAAAACCAAATACTTACATAAAAGCGTTTTTTGTCTGGCTCCTAAGATATATAATAAGATACCCCTTTCTATCACAAGCATTCAAAATAGACAATTATTAAAGAAAAAACTAAAGGAGTTATTAGCACGCAAAGCCTATTATGCTCTGGATGATTTTTTTAAAGATACGCTCTAGAATAGTGTTCTGATGCATTTTCAATTGTAAATTGACTTATGATTTTATGATTTAATTTAATAATAATTAATGTAAGACATTTATATAATAATTTGACTTGAAATATTATTGTAGTATTGCACACCAAATGTGGTAATATATGGTGGGACATTGATTTACCTATTGACATCTGGTTTTACACCCATGTATGCAAATAAATGATTTGATTTGATTTAAAGTTAAGCGGACAAGAGCTAAGTATTCACCGCTGTGTATGCGCTGGTGCAGCTTGAGCGAGGTGTTCTGGGTGAAGCACATGTTGCAGATGTCGCACTTGTACGGCTTCTCCCCGGTGTGCGTGCGCAGGTGACGCTTCAGCTTGAACGTGTCCGACGACGCGTAAGTGCAGTTCGGACACTGAAACCACAGCACAACACAACACTGACCCGTAATCTATACTAATATTATAAAGCTGAAGAGTTTGTTTGTTTGTTTGTTTGTTTGAACGCGCTAATCTCAGGAACTACTGGTTCGTATTGAAAAATTCTTTTTGTCTTGGATCATTTATCGAGGAAGGCTTTAGGCTATATAACATCACGTTGCGACTAATAGGAGCGAAGAAACAGTCGAAAATGTGGAAAAAACGGGGAAAATTATTCATCTTTGAGGGCTTCCGTTGCGTGCGCTGCGAAAACAGTTCGAGATACCCAAATGATTCCCAAAATAACTATTCCACGCGGACGAAGTCACGAGCACCAGCTAGTATTATATACCACTGGACAGGCTGTCCCATACAAACCTGTCGGCGATCAATCCCTAATTCTTATATTTCAAAGCGAGAAATTTTTCAAATTATTATTGGGACGAATTCTTCGTTGTGAAATTATCCTTATATTAAAAATTAACGAGAGAAAGTGATGGCATGTATAAAAAAATCCAGTGGACACTTTTTCGTAGTGATTTTGATCGAGACTTTGAATTTTGTGTATATAAGCTCCAAACACTAGAACACTGCTTTACCCCTTGATGTTTATGGATGGACTTTTTCCATGGTAATATCCTTGATCCTACCTAACATGACGGCCGATTTTGACCTACAAAAATCAATCTGATTGTGCGAATCAGATTCATTTTGAGGGAGTGAATTCTTTTTGTTTGAAAGCCCCATCCATCGATAAACATCGATGGTTTTACCTGATACGGTCTCTCTCCAGTGTGACAACGGACGTGACGACGCAGCTTGGAAAGCTCCACAGAGGCGTAGTCGCACTCCGTACATTTGTGAGGCTTCTCGTGGGTGTGCCGATAGCGTATGTGACGAACCAGCTCGCCTATATATCGGGAAAAACACAATTTCTTTCTTTTATTACATACTTATACATCAAAGATAATTGATTGATCTCGCTGCGCTCGACTAGATAGAGCGCTATACAAAAGCAACAGCTCCGAAAACGTGGCAACTTTTTATTGTAGTGTGTGTAAAAAACCGTCACTTTTTATCACTTTTTACCCAGTTTTATTATATTTTTACATAGTTTCACTACGCAAACTGCCATTTTATTATGCCTAAAATTTAATAAAACATTCGGCACGTACACATCACAGACAGTTTGCAGTATGACTGGCTCGGGTACGTCGAATGCGGCGTACTATTTTATGCCGCATTTTACAAGTACGACGGCGGTATCTAGTCGAGCGCAGCGAGACTAATCATTTATCTATGTTATACATATTTATTTTATTTATTTACTAGCTGGTGCCCGCGACTTCATAAGCGTTCTGGATGAAAGGTACCTTTATGTACCCTATGTCCTTTCTGGTGTCCCGGACAATGTGTATGCAAAATTTCATGGTGATCGGTTCAGTAGTTTTTGCGTGAAAGCGTAACAAACAAACAAACAAACACAGTCACATTCACATTTATAATATTAGTAAGGATTTATTTATTCAAATATTTTTATTCAATTTACTCAAAACTTTGATTTTGATATATTTTTCCTTGACTAGCCTAAATTCTAATCTAGCCATGAAATCGAAAACAATCATGAAAGTTGATTCTACGCTTTCATTAAGAACATTATACTGTGGTAACATTACCTGAAGTTGTGAACGAGCTGCTGCAGAATTTGCAGGCGTGAGGTTTCACGCCGTTGTGCATGTTGAAGTGGTTTTGTAAGGAGATTTGTGTTTTGAATCCCCTCTCGCACACTTCACACTTGTGTGGCCGCTCGTCGGAATGAGACTTCAGGTGACGTACGAGCAAATAACTGAAAACATTTGCCATAACGATTACGACCTGTACTGGAGAATGATTTAATAATCCCGGATCACCGTTTGGGTTTCGTGAGGGCCTCAACTGTAGAGCAGGTACACCGGGACGTGCACAAAATAAGGCAGTCGCTTGAAAAGAAACAATACTTCTGTGCTTCCCTTCTTGGACTTTGCGTTTGAAAAGGTCTGGTCAACAGGATTATTATATGTATTATAGGTACTTAATAATCCTGAATTATTCCGAAGTTTCAAACTTCTTTAATTAATAATCCATAAAATCCATGTCTGTCACTTGTTATTATAGATACATAAAAAGAGTTTTATTAAAGAAAAGGTACTTATCCATAAATCATCTAATCAAGTAGCACAACCACTCAAACGAGTCGTCTTCTTGTTCAGGCAACTTAGGACTAGGTACTGATTTACCTATTTACCTTGGTTAGACTTTGGACTTACTATTACCACAGCATACTTATTTCCTACAGTAGGCCGACGCCTTTGATGTTGGGCGATACCGCCGCCTGTGTGGGTATTTAAAAATTACGGAAGGGTTGACACAAATTAAGTAATATAAAATGTGCCTTTCTTCATCGTGCAGAAATTGATGAAAGCTTAGTTCTTTATTTATGCGAGATAAAGATTTGCACTCACTTACAGCACATGCCGTATGCATCATTTTGATTTATATAATAAATTAAAATCTGAAAGACGCGATAGCCCTAGAATATTTATCCCAAGCTACTAAGAACGACGAAGTATGCAGCTTGGGCACGTCCCACTCGCGCCTCACCCCTCACGCCCCGTACGATTGCCCTGTCTAGACGTCTCCGTCGGCCTACTGTACGAAATAAGTATGCTGTGCTATTACTAACGTGCTACTTAGTTCTTGTAAACTGTGAAGTGTAAATTTTTATTTCAAGTGTTAAGCGAGAGGTTTTACAAACCGTCGGTGATTGATGTAAGGGCAAAAGTTGCACATGAATGTCCGATTGGCCCTCGTGCCTCGTGTCTTTCGTTTTTTTGGACGAGGTTGTTCCCCATCTTCCAGGCTTCGCTCTTCCTCAGCTGTATCATCTTCGATTTCAAACCGGTACACGTCTTCGGTCGATTCGTCACCTACAATCTTCGGCTGCATTACCAAACAAAATGTTTATTTCAAACTATTTTTCATAAAAGAAGTCCTCTAGAATGTTTGTTACCAACGAGGATTTATTGGTTACTAGCTGTTGCACGCGACTTCGTCCGCGTTCAATAAATGGACTATCCAACACAAAAAGAATTTTTCAATTCGAAGCACTAGTTCCTGAGATTATCGCGATCAACCAAACAAACAAACTCTTCAGCTTGATAATATTAGTATAGTAAGTAAGTATGGATAACTCCCGTATCATTTGGAAAAAGTATAATACATTGTAGGAAACACATAATTCTATCAGCAAACGGGTGCTTTGGGAACGTGTGTATTAGTAAACGGCATGTTCCGAAGTGCCAAAATTATTATAATTGTCAACAGAGGTGTCGGTTACATTCCACAACATAACAAGTCGCAAGTTCAATGGTATTTTCCCATCTCAAAAATGCCTAACGCTCTAAAACTAAAGAAGTTTCCACATCAATAAATACTCACTTCTTTAATGCTGACGATGGGCTTTGTGTCCTCCTGCACAACAAGTATGTAGCTACCCTCTCCCAAACCCGCTTCTGTTAGCAGTGTGAGAGGATCGAAATTCCCAACTGCATTCATTGCTATTGGCTGCCCCTCCTCTTTTATTGTCTGAATCACATCATTAATTACTTTAAACAATGCTTTTAAACAATTGTTAGCGTCTGCTATTTATGTCGACGGAAGTTGATTGATTAATGTGGAAAGTATAGCAAAAATTGCTCTGCTACGTTGCAGAAAGAGTTGCTCATTCATTCAGATTCATTCGGTCATATTGAAAAGGTATGATATTGAATTATATTGAAAGGTATTCGCGAAGAGGTCATTGTAGTTCTGATGTATTGGTCAGTCAATGAAAGTATTGGGACTCAACATAAAACTCAATAGAGAGTGATTACAATGTTATTTTAAAAAAAATACTAAATAAAAAAAATAAGTGTTTTTTTTTAATGGAGATATGGAGATGCCTATCTAATTACATAGTATTTTAGTCTTACCACTCCATCTTCACCGACCGAATTAGTATTGCTCGATGATTGATGGTAATAACCCTCACTGTCAACAAAATATGTGATATTTTCATCAGCGTCTTCCTCTTCTTTGACCGCTTCTGTAAAAGGTTATATAAAATGGATAAGAATGAATGTTTTCTTGAATTTACAAAAATAACAAGTACATATTTAAAATAAATTATGGATACCTATAATGATTTTCTCTTGATTTTCTTCTGAAAGTGGACTTGCTACATAGACTTTCATATCCATAAGCCCCGGTTGACTTTTAGGAGGAGCCATTGTTCCTGAAAAAAAAAAAAAACAAATGAATATTTCGTGTTTGTATTGATATTACTAATTACTAATTACGTATACAACTGAATTTGAGCCCTAGGTGCAGCGTCTCAAATTCAGTTTTACATGTACGAAAGAGTTTGGGTCCTGGAACATCTCGTATTGAGATCCTGGGACTTTGAAATTGTACTATCACGAGTTAATTTTAATTCTATTCCTAAAGAATAGAACCCTTTTCTTAACACATGGGTGTCGTAAAAATCAACTAGGTAAGGGATAAACCACAGAGTCCCTTTAAGGACAATATCAACCGGCACTCGCCTACCCACCTGCCAAGCGCAGAGTATTGGCAAAACCACCCAATAATTTCCAAAAAAAAAACATAGGCTATATTGTTAATCAATTTAAATTAGCGATTCCTACGATGAATCTAATAATGTAACCAAAGGTGAAAAAAATCTATACTAATATTATGAAGTGTTTGTAATGAATACTCATAAACTACCGGACCAAGTTTAAAAATTCTTTCACCTATAGAAAGCTACATAATCAGCGAGTAACATGGGCTATATTTTATAACACTACGTGGACGAAGTCGCGTGCAACAACTAGTGTTTTAAAAAAATAATATATCACATTAATTCAGCATACTCATACTTGAGTTGTACTTACTAATCACAACACTAGGTTGTCTGGTGGATGAAAAATAATAATAAAATTACTTAAGTAAATCGCTAAAGAAACTCTCAAAAGGCAATTAACTATTAATAATTCAATAATATTTTAACAGAAGGAAGAAACGTATAATTCATTTTCGAGTTATTCGAAGCCTTCAGAAAAAAAACAAAGTACCGGGGTAGTAAAGTAAAAATAAAAATAAATAAACCAACTATGTATGTACTTTCACTACAACCAAATGTATATTATTTTCTATTTTTCCCAACTTGAAAACCGTTGAAAACCACTTAGATATGGTACTCTTTAATGACGTCCGCGATCACATGCAGATTGTTTGTAATGGTTTGATTGAATGAATCGTGCTTGAATACAAAACATTTAAATCACATATAACTCTATAATCTGTGGAACGAGACGAGAACTCACAGATTATAAATAAAGTTATTCTAAAGACGATAACTGTCGAGCGAGTCGATTTTGATCATTTTGATCATAGAGTAACTTATAATATATACGGAAAATTTTGATTTGACGTTTGCGTAATTTTTATTCCATAGACAATTTTATTCTATATTTTGTTGATGTCTATTGTCTATGAGGGAGTGTAAGTTTTTGTCTCCTAGGCTAGGACTAGGACCGCTTGAGTTTTGAAACATGAGGCAAGAGGCAAGGCAAATACTGTAAATGTTTCATGGACAATTTTAATTAAAGATTTCAATTTGTCTCACATAACAAAACTCTTATTGTCACCTTATGAGAAAATTTTCTTGCTCGGCAGTCGACTCGCATTTACCTGCAAGTAATCAATCCTACTTATTATATTAGATCCATGAGATCAATAGAAATAGACAGATACTTAGATGCTACACTAGCGTCATTATTTGGCCACTTCTAGAATATTCATAGTTCTCGTTGTGTCTCCAGGATGAACTCCTAAACTACTGAACCAATTTGGTCCAACTTAAAAGATAGGATAGTTTTTATATAGAACCCGTGCGAAGCCGGGAGCTAGCCAAAGTGGCCACTAGTATGAGCCATTACGCACTGTCGACTGGTCGCCGGTGACTTGGTCGTCGAGTCGCTCGTAGTGGCGTGGCGACGCACAAGCGACTGCCGGTCGCCGGCGACCAATAGAAGCACGGCTGCAAATGGAAGCATTCACATTGCGAGCCAATGTGACGATCGTAACGACCAGGCTATTGCAACTTCTTCGACGTCCATTGCACGAATGTATTGTACTTTGAATACTGTCGCTCGGCTTGGTCTCCTGGCCCTAGTGGCCTATGTTATAGATTGAGGTCGCTCTCAGCTAACTTCTAGATCACCCATCGGATTTTGTTACCGTTTTTACCAATGTAAAGAGCGATAAATTAAGGTTTTTTGCACATCATGTGCAGAAAAAAATGCACCCGTTCGAAGCCGGGAGCGGACCGCTAGAACAAATTTGTTTGGTCCTAGAATTAAGCCCTCCCTCCTCTTGACTCCCAAGTATAGGATCCCATAGGATCCTAGGATAGTAGGTACTAATATATTACTGGAGTAAAAATGCATTTTTTAATGGAATGACATTTATTAAAGCAGAATTTAGTAATACAAAAATATTGAGATTTAAAAATTAACAAAAAAATTTTATCCACTCTAGGCATAGGTACAAAAAATAAACAATTTCTATAATTATGGTGCTTAATATCTTTAATAAAGCCACGTTACATTTATCTATTATAATAATAAATATGTAATAGTTATATGGGATTTTTTTTAGTTAATAAATACTTTATACTCATAGATAAATGATTGGTCTCGCCAATCGAGACCAATCAATTATCTTTGTTTATACTAATAATTTCTGAGAAAAAAATTAAAATTAAACAGTTACAATTTTTTAAAATTTGTTAAATGAGATTACGTTTCATTTGGTCCCATTTCGGTAGATCTACAAAACTATTTTGGTTAATATTGCTATTATGTATTACATAATTTCTATACAGAACTTTTGGGGTGTATAAAAAAAATGTATAAGACATTAATGTTGTTTATGCGTGGTAGGTAATTGGTAAACTATCTTAAAATTGTTTTTCATACCTACCTATCTAACAAACCTTCGAGGTCCTTTTATAAAGTTAAAAAATAAACTTAATCCTAATGTTAATAAAGGTTAAGGGTATGATTATTATAAGGCTTATGTAATTCAGGCGAAAGAGTATTTTTGTTTAATTACTAATAAAAAATATAATAGGCAAGTCATAAAAAGTCAATAAAAGTCATAAAAAAATAAAAAGTCACCTTGCAGGCTTTGCATGGGCAGATTAAGTTTAAGATAATGTCGACGCCGCTGACTATCATTTAGATGACTTTAGAACTGTTGAGTCAATTTTCTTGCAAGTATCCAATAGTTCTATGAAGCAAAAACTTAAAAAAACTACTCTGCACTACCCTTAACAATCATATAATACTTTATTCATATGTGTAGTGTTATAAACATTAATAATAATAGCAATATAAGCAAACTTATTTTAAGAAATATTGAGAAGTAAAAAAAAAACTAAAGTTAAACAACCTCTACTAAATATACTTACTTATGAATAAACTATAGCCTCCAAAATATAGGAAAATACGAATTCTTACGATGCTAAATATTCCATCTGAAGGATAAAATTTACCGGAAGCTATTATCGTACTTATGTCTATAAGAATAAAATGTTATAAGTAAGTATATGGAATAAAGTTTTATGTAAGGCACTAACAGGAACTTTGATGATTTAATTTCCAAATTAACGTTTAGTTTTTGAGTTTTATTTAAATCTAGTGGAAAATTTAATAATTCAAATTTAATTTTAAAAAAGGCAATACCTAAATAAAACTATTTTTAATTTAAAATCGACCCACTTTAAGGGGTTTAACTTAATTCAACTAAATCTAAATAAACGAATAGAGCAAGCAAATAACTGAATCTTAAAATATGCGTTCACTCATATTATATGTTATTAAGGTCAAAGTTATTCATATTGTTGGCCTCCTCAGACCAGGCCGCGAAGGAAGAGCCGTCGACATCAGCTGCGTGGGTGTTGCCTGCCAACAGCCGATGGCCACTTCCGCCAACGGCCACTCCACACTCGATGCACTTACTCACCTGATTGGCACCACCGCATTCCCCAATGTAGTAAGGGTGGCCATTGGGACACTTGTACCAATGGCCCATCTTTGTGCCCATCGCTCTCACCACCAACTGTCGCTCCATCTTATATTCTTTTGATTTCTCTATTCTGCGAAGCGCATCTAAACTTTCCGTCTCATCGAACACGCCACGCTTAAACACAGAACGTCTCACTTCTTCTGTCGCCTTCACAACTTCGGGATCAGTTTTAATCGATTTGTATATGTCGGTATTCATTAAATCCGCGAAGTTAACTATTGCGTTTATCCGTTTCAATTCTCCGTTGATATCTTTAATTCGCTGTTCACTCAATTTTTGTTCGTCCTTTAGTATTTCACATATGTTTTCAATGAGAGCCGAAAATTCGGTGTCAAAGACAATCGACTGGAATTTTAAATGTTTTGTATAATCGTTAATAATCTCAAATATTGCTATTTTCTGGATATATGTGTTCTGATGGAGAAGAGCACTCCTTCTATCTCTATAAATATGGTCATCCAAAATCTTAAAAGTAGCTTTCAAACACTCTGCAATGGAAAAAAATAATTAGTAGTTACATACAATATGTTGATGCATATTTTAAAGAATAAAAAAGTTAGCAAATGTATGGCGAATTTAGAAGCAGTCTCGTTTACTATCCTTGTGTACGCAAAGTGGATAGATTAAAAGAGGCTAATATTTATGGGAAGTATTACGTTGCTGCTATACTGAAAGCATAATATGCCAAGTTGTTGTTCCTATCTTTACATTGTACTAGCTGTTGCACGCGACTTCGTCCGCGTAACTTTATAAAATACTAGCTTACCGGGTAAACATTGTTTTGTCATATATAAAAAAATTAGGGTCCCTTAACATTTAGGGGTATGAAAAATAGGTGTTGGCCGATTCTCAGACCAACCCGATATAAGCACACAAAACTTCATCAAAATCGGTCCAGCCGTTTCGGAGGAGTTTGGCAACGAACACCGTGACACGAAAATTTTATATATTAGATATCCTATGTTACTTGCTGATAATATAGCTTCGCAACAGTGAAAGAATTTTTCAAATCGGTCCAGGCCTATTCAATGCAAATAAACAAACAAACAAAGAAACAAATCTTTCCTCTTAATAATATTGGTATAGATACATATAAAACAAAGTTACTTCCAGCCGTCTGTCACTCTGTAATACTATAATATTATACTGTATATAACTTTATACTGTAATATAAAAGATCTAAGCCTACAATATGTATATAGGCTTAGATCTTTTAAACTACTCATTGGATTACTCATTGCATTTTTCACTAATGAAAAGAGCGACACATGAGGAAGGTTTTCACAAAAAATAATTAGAAAAAAGTTTTTCATCCGTGCCAAGCCGGGAGCGGATCACTAGTTAATTTAATATGAATATGACGAGACAAGATGAAGACGAACTTACGCAGCAGACTTTGGCGTTTTAGTTCTTTCACTTTGCTCATCAAGATACCCCTCGAAGCATCAATTTGATATCTGTTTCCATACACCTTTTTCTTGACCGGGTTAATTTCGTTTTGGAGGATGTCGTTGATGATGTCCTTGTAACGGTACGTGTTTATTATGGGAACACGACATAGAGGACAAGCAGGGATCTTTATTATGTGTTCTTCCTTCTTCACAAGCATATCCATCTCAACGACGCTGAATATGTGTGAGCAGTCTTCTAATTTAATGAAGCTGCAAAAAAAAACTAGTGATAAAAGAAAATCTATAATTGCATACTACATGGCGTCACAATTATTATACAACTAGCTGGTGCCCGCGACTTCGCCCGTGTTCTGGGTGAAAGGTACCCCCCTATGTCCTTTCTGGTGTCCTAGACAACGTGTATGCAAAATTTCATGGTGATCGGTTCAGTAGTTTTTGCGTAAAAGAGTTACAAACATCCATACAAACTTTCGCATTTATAATATTAATAGGATAGGATAGGATTGGCTATACATATTTAAATTTTTTTGGTACTTTTATCCATATTGGTACAATTTACCAAAACAGTCTACACCAAGTCAAAATTTTATTTCCAAGTTTGACATAATTACTTATGAAACGTTTAGCGTGTACCCTGTATGTAACCTTCTCGAGGCATCAGTATAGGACACGTTTAGGTACTAAAATGTCTTATATTAATTTTATAATTTAAAACTACTTTTGGGGCCTATTGCTATGGGTTGTTGTGATTGCAAGAGAGCAGTTGTAGTTACATGTCGTCGTCCTCGTATGGCGCTACGATGAAGTCCTTGGGGACGCTGGCGGGACGGCAGATGGCGCACACGTCGGGGCACGGCTCACCGCACAGACCGCGACACTGATGCTTGCACGGAAGCCGTTTCGAGCAACGCTCCGAGCACGCCGCTCTCGAGCACTTTTGCCCGCATCGCTTCCCGCACTTGCTGTGCTTGCACGCACGCTTGCATTTTTCCTATGCGACAACCATACATACAACACTCATATAGATCGATCAACACTCGTGCGAGTTTTTCAGTAAAAGGTTGGGATGCACTAGTTTCAATATTTGATATAAAATATTTTTAAGTACGGGAGCCGTCATTCCGTCTGTCGATAATGTAGCAGTTTTCATTTATAAAAACCAGTTTTTTTTATTTAATAAATATTATTTGCAATATTTTATTTTTTAATAAAATATTTAATGTCAATTCGTAACAACATTTCAGAAGCTTTTGAAAATAGTTATACCTATTTTAAGTAACTACAGATTTAATGATTAAAGTCGGTCACATTTCGGGTCATGTATTCCAACTTGCAAAGGTATATTATTTTAATGATTGCAAATAATACTAATCACTTAAAAGATTAAGAAAGAATTGAGTAATGGCATTAATGATCGAATATAAAGTGTGAGAGTACCGACCTTACAAGAGGTACATGGCGCCCCGCACAAGTTTCCGCAGCGGCTGTGGGGACACTTCACCGGGCACTGCTTGTTGCACGGTGGACACACCTGGTTACACGGGGACTCGCAGCTGTAAGGTCATAACAATAAAGCACCTCAACAGTAGTAAGTATGACAATTCTAAGATTTTTATCTATGATAAGGATACTTTTAACAAATTCTGTTTAAAATTGATAAAAAACACGGACACTACACGGCTACTTGATTTTTTTTATCTAAAACAAAGTAGGTCTAATGCCCGTTTTAACCCCTCCGGCCACCATCGCAACTGAATTCCGTAACTTAAAGGGATTATGAAGGAATATTATGGAAATGGGCTCTACCAACTTGTGGGAACAAATGATGAACATTATTATTTACATAATGTGTTTAGACGCACGATGGGCGTTTGTGGTGATGACGAGTGGCGAGAAAATATGTGCTTTCTGTAACAGTGTTAAAGGCCGACTGTGCTTCTTCATTTAAAAGAATGACACGGAATAAAACGTAAATTCCAAATAGGTTATTAAAAGGAGGTCGCCACAAACTCTTACTCATTCATCGAAACAAATTGTACATGTGGTATTATTATTCACGGTGATCTTCTGCAAGCTGGGTGGCTACTCCCGACAGAAAACCCAGTGTACTCTACCCTTATTATCATATACCTACTTTATTTATTTCAACATTAATGTTGAATCAATGTTTGCTTAGCACTGGCCATTAGCATGGTTATAAAAGCAGTAATAAAAAGCCCCGCTTGAGCGAGGTGTACCGACATGTGGCCGCAGACGTTGGTGGCGCCGCAGGGCTTCGCGCAAGAGATGTGCAGAGCGCCGTGTTGGCACTTTTTGCACGTGCCCGAGCACTCGTGCGAGCAGAGCAGCGTCGCGCCGCAGGGTGCAGTGCACAAGCGCGAAAGCTCGTCGCTTACTTCGTCTGACGTTCTGGTCCCTGTATCATGATTGTCTGGATGAAGCACAGGAAGTAAACTTTTTGTTTTTATTGTTTTTAGATAGCGCGGTATCTAGTCGACCGCAGCGAGACCAATTATTAAAATAAGCACTTCATTTATAAGTACATATGTACTGCACAATAAAATATTTCTGATAATTCAAGAAATAAACACGTTGTTCAAGTATCAAGTAAGTTCATAATTGTTCAAGTTTACACTTCTGTCGGCACTCCCAGAGTGCTACTGTTTTTTTATTATTGAAAACTTCCTTAGGCAGTTTGTATAGCATTGCATTGCTCAGTGACCGTCAGCCTCAGTGGCAGAGATTCTATTGTTGGTGACATTTGTGGACATTTATTGTGTTTTCAGAGGACCTAATGTGGCCATATTAAAATTGCATATTTGTCTTAAGTATCATTCCTACCCTCTCTATGGTTGTTTATAAGAAACCAAGAACAATCTGAGCGGCTTACCTTCTCTCAAAGATGTGCCGAGATAGCAGAGTAACGGGACACTGTGTCCGCAGGAAGAAAGCATCGTCTCTTCGAGTGGAGCCTTGCAGCGGGCGGGCTCGCATGGGCTCGCGCAGCGGCCCTTGCACGGATGCCCGCACGTCATTACTTGCTCGCATTTCTCTTTGCAATCCGTCCGCTGTGGTTCCGAACTGCACTCGATCAACACTTCGTGGCCGCACATCGGTATTGTTTTCTTAACCTAAACACGATTGCTCGTTATATTAGAAGATCGACTTAATCTTGTTGTTCACACTAATATTATCGAGAGGAAATATTTGATTTGTTTCCTCTTCACCTCGCAGAAGTGATTCAAATATTTATTTTAAAATATACAATGTGATACTTAATTATTTTGTTTATTTTTTGCACACTAAACCAGAGTTTTAGAAATGACGTCATCACGTCATCTACTTACTTACATGTCTAACTATTAAATATTATTATTAGTTAAGTTACACGAGTAGAAGCGAAAGTTGGTGACATTCGTATCATAACAATAATCGTCCACAGTACGAACCGAGTATTACCGAGAATAGTTTAGCTCCCTTCACAAGAGTCGTGTCTTTGGCAGGTGAAATCGCGGGACACTGCTTGTAAATATATATAACAAAAATCAAGACAGTTACTAACCTTTTGCGAGCAATTTCCACAAGCTTCATGACATTTCTTCCTACAAAAGTGTCCACAAGCCAAGGCACGAGTGCAATTTTTGTTGCATATAATGAAGTCTACATTTATGTTACATTTAACATTATGGGCGTGTTTACACGACGACCTCTTTTTTGAAACCTACAAATAATAATACGAGTTTAATAGATTGAAATTTCATATTTTTTACAATGGTGTTTATTTAAAGCCGTCATCCTCATTACATAATCCTATTATCCTATTAATATTATAAATGCCAAAGTTTGTTTGGATCTATGAATGTATGTATGGATGTTTGTAACTCTTTCACGCAAAAACTACAGAAGCGATCAGCATGAAATTTTGCATACACGTTGTCTGGGACACCAGAAAGGACATAGGGTACCTTTCATCCAGAACGCGGACGAAGTCGCGAGCACCAGCTAGTATTGTATAGTTTTATCGAGTGTTGTTAGGGTTTTTGACTGATCTTTGATGCTCGTGGAAAATGCTCTTATCCGTCGACGCAGTTTAGGCTATATAACATCACGTTGCGACTAATAGGAGCGAAGAAACAGTCAAAAATGTGGAAAAAACGGGGAAAATTATTCATCTTTGAGGGCTTCCGTTGCGTGCGTTGCGAAAACCGTTCGAGATACCTAAATGATTCCCAAAATAACTATTCCACGCGGACGAAGTCGCGAGCACCAGCTAGTATGAGATATGTTAGCCTGAAGAGGGCATTTGGTGAAACATACCTGAACTTCACACGGCTCACACTCCTCATAACATAACTTTTGGCATTGATGCTCCTTCAGATCCTCTTCCAAGTCAACTGAACAACCTATTTTCGCTTTCGTGCAAGGTTTACGACATATATACTGAAAATATTGACAACATTTAAAATGAATATTTATATTTACGTAGATACAGATAGAAAACCAGGTTTGTCTTAAGGGGCGATCCATAAATTGTACACTAATTTATTAAAAATTTAAAAAATATATATTTGAATGTCAGTCATGTAACCTGTGTCGATAGAAGTTTAACCGAAATGTAATTAGAAAGACACTCTGATGCAGTCGTGTGCAAGAGCTAGTATTATATTGAGACAAGTTTTATATTGACGCAAAACTAGGTTTAAAATTATATTGTCGATAAATCGCCAATGTAATTATTTGGTATTTTAAAAAATTCGTAACAATATTAACTAGTGTTATTTTTGGAAAAATATTTAACTTTAAATTCACTTAAAACAAATAGATGGCAGTGAGATAGATATAAGTACTTAGAGATGATTTACTTGCTCGTGATGTGGATCGTCCTGTGTGTGACACGAGCGAGAGCACGCGTGGCCGCAGTTTTCAACGCGAATTTCGCACGGTACAGTACACCGCGCATTCTCCTCCGAAACGAAACACGGCTTTTTAATCTGAAAAGACGGGGGGCAGTTATCTATACATACATATACCTAATTAAATCGTAAACGAGCCGTGTCTGTACAGTCTGGGTAAGAAAAGGTTCGTCACTTTAAAATCAACATTTGCTTACAATAAATCAATCTTAATAAGGCAATCAGTCTTAGCAAAATTCCATTTCAAATGTATGTCAGGTCAGTTGTCTGCTTAGTGTTTTAGTTTCAAAAGGTACTAAGAGTCTATGACTTGTTAGAGGAATGAATTTGGAAACTCATGTCAATGAGGTAAAAAAAATATTTTTAGTTTTGTCTGTTAGTTTGTGCATTTGTGCACGCTTCACAGAATTCACTTAACAGATGTATTGTAGCAAGCTTCTAGTAACATTTACTTAATGTCAGTTTCATTCCAATCTGTTTTTTCGGAACAGCATTACAGCACAGCATACTTATTTCGTACAGTAGGCCGACGGAGACGTCTAGACAGGGCAAACGTGCGGGGCGTGAGGGGTGAGGCGCGAGTGGGACGTGCCCAAGTTGCATACTTTGTCGTTCTTAGTAGCTTGGGATAAATATTCTAGGGCTATCGCGTCTTTCAGATTTTAATTTATAAAATCTGAAAGACGCTGTAAGTGCGTGCAAATCTTTATCTCGCATAAATAAAGAACTAAGCGTACATCAATTTCCGCACGATGAAGAAAGGTACTTAAGCACATTTAAATTACTTAATTTGTGTCAACCCTTCCGTAATTTTTAAATACCTACACAAGCGGTGGTATCGCCCAACATCAAAGGCGTCGGCCTACTGTAGGAAATAAGTATGCTATGGTATGGGTCTGAATAATGACTACCGGCAACGTTTAACTTACTGCGTGTCCGCAATTGGGCATCGTAAAAGGCACTAAGATCTTGCACTGGAATTTTTCCGGGTTTTGGTAACAAGGGACGTTCCCGGAATGTCCACAAGGAAGAATCTTCTCCACGAGCACCTTGCAAGGTTCGCACACGTCACTGCACTTGAGCGGGCACACATGACCATTCTCACACATCCTAAATAACAAAAAATACTAATATTTTATGTCAGTCTCTCTTAAAAGACAATTTGCAATCTGACAAGATTTAAAATATAGTACAAATTGTAGTTATCCTATCAGAAAATAGCGTAAAAAAAACTTATGTCACTTTATTTTAAGCTAAATGATGTATATTTTTTGCAAATTATATGAAAAAAATATCATAATTTTTGAAATTTTATCTGCGACCGAAACGCCCTGTGTTTGGTTGCAACTCTGATGACGTCATACGCTAGTAAACATTGCGGCAGGTTATTGAGTTGTTTACTAGAGTGTGACGTCACACGTATCAAAGACCAGCGCCATTACAGAAACAGCGTTGAAAAACTTTTACTGTCACACACGGCTTACAGAGAAACCTTACAGAAACAGAAAAAACTTTACAGAAACATTTTATGTAAAAAAAAATTATATAACATTTACATACTTTCATCTGTCAATATATTGTTATCCTGTTTTCGGTATATGATGCTAATCATGAGTACCTATATCATTATTAATATATAGGAGTATAAACGTGGATTTGGTACTTAATTACTAAGTAAATTTGTTCGTTTCAGCAAAAATATTTCAATGGTTTTTTTTGTAAATCATACCTTTCGCATTTGAAAGTGCATTTGATTTCCTCGTGTCCTAAATCATACCCGTGGCACAGAAACGTGCAAAGGTGATCACACTTCGACAGCTTGCTAATGCACTTTTTAAGACAACCACCTTCCGGCACATTTTTGAAATCATCCACAGACGAGATCTATATAAAAAAGATAATATAGTATTAAAGATATATATTTTCGTTTACATGCGAGAATTTTAATGTTTAAAATGGGTATACGCATAGGCGCCGGCAGTAGGGTGCAAGGGGGGGGGGGGGCACCCCCCCCCCTGTCAGAAAAAACATACATAGGAAAAAATTTAAAAATAAATAAATAAATGAGTGAGTTTGAGTCAAAAAACTCTAATAAATTTATTGTTTGAATAAAAACTGAGTCAATAATTCAAATACCTGCGCGATTTGAATTTGAAATTACATTTATCTCTTGTGTACTTGTGTACTAAATAGGTATTCTTCATGAATATCTTGTACAACAGACGAGAGTTAGACCAAATGTTTGTTAGAGAAATTTTATCCGGAAAAATAATCCTATCGATTAGTATAATAAAATAGCGAGTGTTTGTTTTTTTAATTTTAGTTGGTTCGAGTCCCGGGCTAGTCAAGCGAGTTTTAGAAAATCTTTGAATGCAGTTTTGTTTCTTTTTAAAAATAAAGGAATGTCTCTTTTATGTAAAATGAGCCATCTTAAGGATTTAAGGTAGTTTCCCTCAAGGGCCCGACTTATTTTTCCACCCTGTATACATGTATAATTCTATATTTGATATTAATTAATAGTAATATAATGTGTAGATGCAGATGCAACTCCCTGACAGTAATCCTGGCGTTGCCCATAGGCAGTGATATGTTAAAAAGCCCATGGGTATACAAATACATAATTATTTAAGTTCATCTATTACTAACCACTGTGACTTGGGCGTGGTTTTCACATCGCAGCGTCAAAGTATTGCCTATGGACTCATTACTTTCCAAAGTTGTTGCAATATTGTTCCACAATTCGTTTTGCTTTAATATGTCAATATTGCCAAACATATAAAATCCTGTTATGAAAAACAAAAACAGACGATTATGTAAAAATTAAGTTGGCTGTGTTCATTATTTTTTGTAACCAATTATAAATTTCGTGTTTTTAAAATATTTAAAAACCATCAAACCTTCTTTTGCTCTGGACATAGCGACGCAAATACGATTTTTGATTCCCAAGAATCCAATCTTTCCCTCCACATTATTTCTCACGAGAGACAGTAATATTATTTTGGATTCTTCGCCCTGATAGTTGTCCACCACTGTTATTTTTATTCCATCAAGACGTGTATATGATTTGCTTACCTATAAAAAAAGGCAATTTTACTCTACCAGACCACATCAATTTGGCAGAAAGACAATATGCTTTACAATTGAATTGTGATTATTTTCTATAAACACAAACAACTTAAGGTATTCTTGTAAAAATACAAAGGTAGTTTATCAGTTTACCAAACTACTTACCAAAGGTCCGAAAAAATAGTAGGAAAAGGGTTGACTCGACTAAGTTACTTACCAATCTACTCAACTAATTGTTAGATGTTCAGACACGTTTAGTTACATACTAAATTATTTGCTACTCGTCCAAGCTACTATACCCTTAAGGGTGTGTCTGGGAATCTTAAGAGGCTAGTAACAAACCACAAAAAAAATTCACAAGCACTTACATTTTTCATGTAAAACATTTGACCAGTATATGTTGCTAAAATGGTAATATCTTCTTTTCTGTAACCTTGCATCATTAGATAATTAGCAAACGCCAGAGTGATGTCTCCTTCATTTTTATTTGTTCTGGTTGAATTCTCATCGGCTTGCTGAAAGTGAAACATTGTTTCAAGCTAGTCTGATGAAAGAATTTGGTGGTGTAGCCAATGAATATTTAAAAACCCACACTCTCCTTTTCTTCATAAAAATGCGTTTGGAATACTATCATCATCCTCAAGATAGCAAACGCAGTTAAACGAAATTGGTTAAGCATTTGACGGCATGTTTTGTCTAGTGGCTAGCTGTTAACCAAACGGTCGCGGGTTCGAATCCCGCTAGGGGCAAATGTTTACAAATGTGTTAACATTTTTGTACCTGAGTCATGGATGTTTTGTATTTATAATATGTATGTATTTACAAAAAAAGTACTTAATCTATGTAGTATGTCAATTGTCTTGTCTGGTATCCATAATACAAGCGTTAGTTGCTTACTGTGAGACTAGATGGTGCTGTGTGGAATGTGTGAAGATATTTAATATTTATTTATTTATTTGTACAGTAGATAAAGTTCAGCAATGGGTGCCGCGAATAGTTGTTATAGCCAATAGTCGAATAAGTCGCTATTATTATTCGACATAAAAAAGAAATGTTAAAAATATATATTTTTAATAAATAATAATAAAACGCTTTTAGAATCGTTTATTTGTTACCTACTGAAATCGAAAATTTTCTAAGGTTATGAGAAATGAAAATGAATTTAAAAACTCAGTAAATCAGGAGTTATATAAGTATATGTACTGATTTTACATTTTTAAATGCTGGCAACTCTTTTATTGCACGTAATATACCTATTTTACAGGGAATACCCCGTTTTGTATAACCCAGCTAACTATCATTAACTAATGATCTTAAGATTCCGCCAACATCACCGACACCAAGTTCTTAGTGACACCCCTGACGTCGGGGAATTTTTTGACGTTAGGTAGTTTTCGATACGTTTATCAAATACAGTCATGTTACCTCCTCAATGTAATTGTGATTAAAGAAGAACAAGTTCTTAGTGACATCCCTGACGTCGGGGAATTTTTTGACGTTAGGTAGTTTTCGATACGTTTATCAAATACAGTAATGTTACCTCCTCAATGTAATTGTGAGAAAAGAAGAATAAGTTCTTAGTGACACCCCTGACGTCGGGGAAGTTTTGGACGTTGGGATGGTTCTCCAGATGTTGATAGATGTGCGGCGAGATGAGCGCCGCGATCTCAGGGCGCATGCGATGCTGCACGTTCAGGCGGCTACTGTGCATTCCGTTCAGAATCATGCGCTCGAACAGAGACACCTCTATGTTGTAACGACGCGCCAACTTCATGTATGAGGCGGACGGTCGCAGCTGTTGGTGATCGCCTGAAAATTGGGTGAAGAAAAATATTGTTAACTTTGATACTTACCATAATTCTAAACTAACACAGCAATATTTAACAAGAATTAACAAGAATTAATATTAACAAGAAAAGCTGGAACAATCAATTTTATAATAAAAATTCTTTATTTGTTTTCTTAAAATACTTCGATGGCAAGCTACAATTTTTTTTTTTTTGCTGTATTGCAAACCTAATTACCCTGGAACAGAGGGTACTCCTCTTAAAGTCGTTTAGAGTCCTTGCTGGAGCAATGTTCGCGGTCTCTATTTCACTTCCTCGCAGCAACTTATCAAATTAAGACATAAACAAAACCATAGCAATGGCATAGAAAACGTAATAGACATACCTATTAAAATAAGATGTTTACAGTTTTCCGTGAGTGAAGTAACTATGTGCGATTCCAATACTTCAGCAGCTTCTTCAACGATGACTGCAACAATATTTTAGTGTGTTATAAAAACAATGCAAAAAGCATTAGAGTTAATATGAACCTGTGCTCATTTCTAAGCCTAACCTTCAAACAGACCAAAGAATCAGAAAATATGTCAAAATTATATTGTAGTTAGTGACGGCAGAGTGGAAGTAGTCACAACTCTATGAATACTTGCATAGTTTTACATTGACCAAATGCTTTGTTAATTACCAATTGGTGGAGCTAATCCTTCCAAGAACTTCCTGTTTCGAGCCGCTCCACTTGTAGTCATGCCGACGACTTTAATATTTCGAGACCTTACCACCCTTAAGTCTTCTATCATTCTAGCCTCTTCGAATTCATCAATTCGCTTTGCCAAATTAATCTGTAAAATATAACTATATGTAATACAATTTTTGAGAAATCCTCACACGTTTTACCTAATTACCTACCTACTTATAAAAAAATACAATATTTATCTACACACCCATTCAAAATATTTAGACTTGTCTTACACGTCTTGTTTGCTTTTTACGCTTTAACAGCGTACGTACCTCGGTCGGGTACAGAGATATTTTGCACAAACACGTTGTCAGGAGTATAGTTCGGTAGGGTACCTTCATAAAAAAAGTGCTGATCCCACACTAATATTATAAATGCGAAAGTAACTCTGTCAACCGATCATAAACGTTGTCAGGGATACAAGAAGGACATAGGATACCTATACAAGGATACAAGAAAGGACATAGGATAAAAAAGTACTGGCCCTAAAGAATTATCTAAAAGGCCTAAAAAAAAACTAACGCTTGGCCAAAGTGTAGTACCAAGAAGAGGTGAAGCGCGATATTGCTTAAATAAAATAAATAATATAATATAAATACCTGTTTCTCTTCAAGCATAAGCTTATATTTACTTTGTACAATTCTAGCCCATCTGAAGTATAGACTCCAGCGATCGATCCTTGGCATATTATTTATGTTCGTTGAATCTAGTTTTATATTACATCTTTTCCAGCGGTATTGGAAGAAATCCTAAAAAAACAAAACAAAAAAAATCATACTTTCATTGTGAATTCTTGAAGGACCACTCTGGATTCTGGAGATCTTGTTCCTCTAAGGAAAATTTACCCAAATTGTTAAGGTAGTCGTTCACACTCGCTTGTTATTAGCTCCGGCTGGCTCTAGGAGCTGATGCTGACAAATCAGCGGGTAAGCTACACAGCGGCAAGTTCACAGCGCACACTTCGACAGCACAGCAACGATTTGATGGTAGAAATTTAAGGGGAATCGCGAAATCTTTTTGCGAATTAATATAGCTGGTTGATAAATTAATTAAAAATTCGGTCGACAAACACACGCGGAATGAATGTAATGAAACGAACGTTAGTAAAATAATTTTAAAAACATCTCCGAGCTTGACTATCTATCTCAGTCAAATCGTCCTGTCGTCAATCGTCAAATCTTAGCCGTAGTACGTCTTCTGCTGGACATAGGATTCCCTTATAATTTTCCAAAAGGACAGTCAGAAGCAACGTCGACCTCTTATCGGGTCGTCTGTCCACCTTGTGGTGGATGTCCTATACTGAAATTGCCGGTCCATCCCCTCCACTCGAGAACCTTCCGGCCCCAGTCCTGTGTAGTGTCCTACCCACAAACACTTCAACTTACTGATCAGCCGGCTTATTTCGGTAACGTAGGTAACTTTTTAAGTAGTTGGTAAGTCTACGGAATTCCTAAGTAGATCTCGCAGTGCAACCCCGAGCATAGCCCTCTCCATAGCTCGCTAAGCGACGTTGAGCTTCGTTACGCACCAGTGACATATTTTATTACTGGCAACACACAAAAATGTGGAACGCTTCACAAATTTGCCGTGTGATCCCTGCGCAGGGCCTAAGCTGATCTCTGTATTGTTACAATTTTAGCATATGTACTGGCCTAAGCAAGTTCCTAAATGAAGTAAGTGAAGCAAACATAATTTTAATTTAATGAATATATAAAACTGGTCATTTAGGTAAATGTTTAATTAAATACTTAGCTTACCTTAGCTATTTTTATACGTCCCGCGAGAAAATTTATATTTGATTTGTATAGGATCATATCCTTATTATCCTTACACGAGCTGTATGCATTTAATTTTTTTTTCAAATTACGTACTGTATCATTTAATGAAAATTCGACAGCAACGTCGCTCTCCGCTACTGCTGTCTCACCATCATTGAGGTCATCAAAATCACAATCCTTTCTTAAATTTTGTTTATTTTCACTTTGATCGTTATGATACATATTACTATAGGCAATAATTTCATCATTATTTACCCATGTATTGCGTTCACCCTCGAAAAGCCAATCCACTAAAGTATTTATTCCCCGTAATGAATTCAGTTCTCTGCTTTCTGGGGCATATTTTTTAATAACTTTATAATCAATAATATTGTCTTCAGATATAATATCTATAGACTTCTGAATAGAGCGTAAATTATTTACTTTATCTTTGAGTTCGAATCTTAAATGATTATAAAGGCTTCCCTTGAAATCTGACTTACGACGTACGTTGTTTATATTGTACTCAGTCAGTGTCTCATTGCGAGATTGGCCGCCGATCCGCACTATTGATTTGGTAATTGGTAATATTGCTTCGAGGAACTGGTCAAGTGCGTGGTTAGTGTAGCACACCAGAAGCATAACGCATGCTTGGTCTGTAACTTTCGGATTTTTCTTTTGTTCATCAAATAAACTGGAGTGAAGTAATTTAGAATCTACACTACAATCAGCATCCTCACTAGATTCAGAATACGTTTTTGTACGTGCTTCTTCTACAGCAGTGTGGCGTATTCTCAATATAGTAAGTGCTACTTTTGCTCCGAGGAAACTTTTGCCTGTTCCCGGCGGCCCCTGGATTACAGCAAACTCGTGGGTCAGTGCCATCTTGTAAGCGACATACTGGCTTTCGTTTAGTCCCAATTGACTCGCTGTAGGCCAAGTTTCTTCTTGTAAAATTTGAAATCTCACTTTGCAGTCATTAATTATCACTGGATACCCCGATTGCTCATTAAGATATGCAGGTGGTTTTGGCTCGGGCTAAAACAAATACAATTTTAAACAAGTTTGTTTATCTAGTTACACGAAAAAATCAATAATAAACGAAATAATTCAATATTTAGATTCACCCCCTCACATCTTTTCGAGTCTAAGGGCCGGTTCCTATATCCCAACAACGAATCGTTTTTGCCTACAAACGGTACTTATAGCCACGAGTCGTAAGGGTGACGCGTTCCTATATTCATCTACTTGTAGAAAACTTGTGGAACGCTTTGTTACAATCCGTTGTCGGAAAATGAAAACGAGTAGTTACTTGTAAACAGTGACGAATGGTAGATTATAGGAACCCGCTGTAAGTCGAAAAATATCGATCCTAGGGAAAAATTTATGACGACCAAAATTTTAGGAAATTTAATTCAAAGCAACTTCGGCAATAACCATGTTTCGTGTAAAATTGAAAATAAATTCTAGATTTACTCTGAACGTTACATAATGGGGCGATGTTTCGGTTTCGGGCGAATATTAGGGCATTTCGTACTCTGAAATCATTCGTTCATTTCGTACTCTGAAATCATTCGTACGAGGTTCAATCCGAAGCTCAGTCCGACTTAAACTAAATTGACGTTTTGTATATGATATGAAAACTTCTAAACCACCCAACGAAATTATTAGGAATGTATGTGTACTGTGTATATATTATTATAATAATTTACATAAATTATATCACTATTTAATTTATTTATAATTATTATATTTTCCTTAATATCTATTAATTAAATTGTATTTGGTTCAATTTGGCTTGCATCTAAACTTTATACTTGGACTTTACCGCATAACAATAACGAACTTTTTTTTTGAAATGCTCATTATTATTAATTTTTTCATTTAAAAAATTTTCCATATGTAGTTTCCATATTCATTTTCAATTTTCCATATTCATTTTAATAATTTTCCAAATCCAAAAATTTATAAAAAATTTATGTATATTTTTAATTTGAAAACTTACCTCCGCTTTCACTATGTATTTGCTCATAGCAAGATGTCTTGGGAATTTTGGATGTTGTAATGCCTTAAGAACGTGAAAATAAGGTTCGAAGTAGACTTCGCTTTCAAACATGACATAGGATTCGTCGTTAAGCAAATCTGATACGGCGAAATCGCCATATAAAAATACCGGTATCTAAAAAAAAATTATCTAGTCACCCAAGTAATATGAAAAATCATTATGTAAACGAGTGCCGAATACTTCTGACTCATATTTTTAAAAGGCGTAGCAGATTTCGCTTTCAAACACAAAGATTCGCCTTTAAATATATTTTATATAAAACTTTTTCCATATACAGTTATTAAAATAACTAGTTTGTGCTCGCGACTTCGTCCGCGTGGAATAGTTATTTTGGGAATCATTTGGATATTTCGAACGGTTTTCGCAGCGCACGCAACGAAAGCCCTCAAAGATGAAGAATTTTCCCCGTTTTTTCCACATTTTCGGCTGTTTCTTCGCTCCTATTAGTCGCAACGTGATGTTATATAGCCTAAAGCCTTCCTCGATAAATGATCTATCCAACACAAAAAGAATTTTTCAATTCGAACCAGTAGTTCCTGAGATAGCGCGTTCAAACAAACAAACAAACTCTTCAGCTTTATAATATTAGTATAGATGAAAAAAAAAATTAACATAATTTCAACAAAAGAAATATAATTTTACCTTTCCCGATTGCAACAATTTGACATCTCTATCTAAAACTATAGCGACGATAAAGCTTCTGCAGTTATCTTTAGTTAACAATAGCAATGCACCGTGTATGAACCGTTTGTTTTGAACCCATCTGATAGTTCCAAAGTTCTTGCAAATTTTTGGATCTATTTGTATTATGAATCCGGATTTATAGCTACTATTGCTAATGTAAGTATCGTGAAATTTTACACTTCTATAAACCCTAGAAATAAAAGTAATAAGTAAGATTATGAACATGCACACGTTAGACGAAAGAGGGTGGCGTCCATTATGGCACAAGATACGTGGCAGTACTAACAGCATTCTGAAAACAATTATACCTAGATAAGGACGACTGTCCCATACAATCATTTTGGATGGGACTAAAGACGAAAAAAAGTAAAGTTAATAAATAATAACATAGTAATTGGGAATATAATTTTAATTTATTTTTTTATTATGTTAAGGTCGGCAGACAGGCTGACGGTCCACTTGAAGGCTACCGTCGCCTGTAGAGAATGCCTTAATCAAAATTACAAAAGTAAGTAATTTAAAAAAATATATATATATATATAAAAATACTGACATATTTTTTTAATTCTTATAAAAAGCTTACCTTATATTATCAAAATGTCTGCAATCCTTGTCTGTTAAATATTGATCTGAAAATATAAATAATAGATTTTAGAATAAATATACATAAAAAGGGCCTCTTTCACCATCAGTCAAGTAGTTAGGCTAAAGTCAGCTGTCACCGGGAATAATTTAGCTGATATATCTTTGTTTGTACGGTAAAAGTACCAAAAATTAAAAAGAAAAAAAAATCGCCTATCGAAGGATGCACTAAACCGAGTGCATAATTTAATAAAACATAAAATTATTTCTAAAAGTAACTAATCAACATTTTACTTGTAGTTGGTGAAAGAGGCCCTAAATGTTCAGAAGTATCAGAATCAGTTATGCTTCAGAACATGTCATGGTTTTTCTTTACATGTCACAACACGTTTTGTGGTCGAACATTATGAAGACCACAAAAGCAAATACAAAAAGACTCCGTTCTTTTTGTATTTGCTTTTGTGGTCTTTTTGTATTTGCCAGAACGCGTCAATGGCCGTTTTTAGAGGACCAAGACGTTTGGAAGCCACAACGCGTTACGAGTTATATTTTCGGTCTCTTAGCCTACAATGACACCAAAATCCCTTACAGACTGACCGAGGGTTAAAAATTTGATAACGAAACGTTCCAGGCTGACTGTGGTCATTTTTATTCAACAGAATAGTTGGAATACACAAAATAAAATATACTTTAAAATTCGATCTTAATTTACAACAAATTGTTTCCTTTCTCTGACAAAAAAAGCACAACTTACTTATACCGTCGCGAAGGGGCCCATAGCAATCTTCCCGAAGTAATCTGAATTGCACATCCAAATAATGCTCAACATCCCTATAACCTCCCTCTATAATGTTTTTGCGTAAAAAGGGACGACTGTCGAGAATATCTTCCGTAGTGGGTAGAATACTTAGGAGACGAAAACTCTCCGGGGGTTCACGTGTGTCTACAGAATCTGGCTTGTTGCCCTCCTTCTGCAAAAAAACCACATCAACCTACGTTTACGTATTATGTATTATAAAAATCGTAAACGAGCGTGTCTGTACATTAAATATTTTTTTCAAAAAACAATTTGTTACATAGTTCGCTTATTCCCAAACGGAATTCTACCAACGGCAAGTCAGTGGTGTTAAAGTAAAGTGAAACGACACTCACCTTTTTTTCCACTTCATAGGAAGCTAACCTTTCTCGCATTTTAATATATTTCAAATTGTATTCTTCCGTTAGAGAAAAATTATGATTAATTTTCAGTTTTAGCAAACATTCCTTAACTGTTAAATCAATCACTTGCCTACATTTTTGGAACGCCATTGAAGGAAGCAAATCTATAATATACTCAAAGAATGCCAAGAAATTTTGCCAAAATTGATGTGGATTGTCCCAGTAAAGCTTGTTCAGTTCCCTGTCAGTTTGTTCTGGTAAATCGATAAGGTAAAGTCGTAAATTAGCCATAAAATTAGAATTTACAATTTGTATGAGTATTTTTAACGCCAATCGTTCAAACGAGCTTTTTGTTAATTTCGCCATTAGGTCAAGAAGCAGGACAAAAATATCAAGTTCTTCTATCTGTTCCTGCACTAACTTTAGAAGTCCGTCTTTCTTCTCTTCAAGTTTCTTTATAATGTCTTCAGTATTTAGAACTGTTAATTGCTCAAGGAACTTATGACCGACGCAAAATATTCTTGGGTATTTGTCTTGTCTTGGGCCATGGTGTTGCTCATGCTGTCTGCTCGACGAAGTTGGTCCTGGTCTACCCTGTGGTCTACCTGTACCTGTAAATCTACCTGCAATAATATATTTAAATTGTTATTGTTACTTTACGTATATTTTGGATTTGGAGCCAACTCAAGTACTGGTGTATTATGGTCTAACACAATACAGATCTACGTTAACGTTATTAAATAATCATAAATAGATATTATACCATAAAATTCGTCATCGTTTAAATGAATTACTGGACAAAAGATAATTATCAGCTAAGGCTTGAATTATACTCTCGACTATATAGCAATAAGCAATCGTAAACTTGTTACGAAAAAAAAAATAAAAAAAAAACAGATTTCAATAAATAGGATACAAACTTAAACTAAAAAGTCGAAAATAATATTTCGATTGCTTAAAGCAAAGAGCATTAAAAAATAAAGATGCCAGATATTTTTCAGGTGTTACCTATATTTTTCATTTTTCATCACAAAGTCTCTGGCTCCAGCTAGTAGGTAAACTCGACAAATAAAGTGCTTTATCTTATCACTCTGTTTTCCTTTGAAAAATCAAAGTGACAATTTCTATTGCTATCTTTATTAGCGATGAGAAATTATATCAATCAGTAATCAATCGTTACCTATTTCAAATATAAGCTATTAGCGAATTTTGAAAGAAATGGAATTTGTAATCGAAACTGTTAAGGCTCCAGACCGTTAAAAATTGACTCTCGTCGAATTTTTGGCGCTGCTTATAACCTTGTTTTCAAACTAATTTAGGAAAAACTTAGAAATATTTTTATAACCAAGAAAAATTTATAATATGGTTAATAGTTAAGTATTTTTTAAACGTTTGTTTATAGGGTATATATTAGTTAAAAATGGAGTTAAACATAGCTCTGCCAAGCCCTGCAGTATGTTGAGCTATGTTCACGGACTAAAGACATAACAACTAATGATAAATTAGAAAATCTATTCAGATATAAAGTTTTCTTATGTGGTCGTCCTTAAATTAATCTGGCTCCAGCTAGTAGGTAAACTCGACAAATAAAGTGCTTTATCTTATCACTCTGTTTTCCTTTGAAAAATCAAAGTGACAATTTCTATTGCTATCTTTATTAGCGATGAGAAATTATATCAATCAGTAATCAATCGTTACCTATTTCAAATATAAGCTATTAGCGAATTTTGAAAGAAATGGAATTTGTAATCGAAACTGTTAAGGCTCCAGACCGTTAAAAATTGACTCTCGTCGAATTTTTGGCGCTGCTTATAACCTTGTTTTCAAACTAATTTAGGAAAAACTTAGAAATATTTTTATAACCAAGAAAAATTTATAATATGGTTAATAGTTAAGTATTTTTTAAACGTTTGTTTATAGGGTATATATTAGTTAAAAATGGAGTTAAACATAGCTCTGCCAAGCCCTGCAGTATGTTGAGCTATGTTCACGGACTAAAGACATAACAACTAATGATAAATTAGAAAATCTATTCAGATATAAAGTTTTCTTATGTGGTCGTCCTTAAATTAATCTGATTATTTTTTTGCAAAACTAATTCATGTTCTTAAGTAAGAACGTTAAATATTGTCTTTTATCAAATTTTTCACTATTTTTTTTTTCATTTTTAACATAGTTACGTAACAACAATTAGAAATTAACATTTATTATCATAAAGGACAAGTGTTTAGGTACAATAAAAAGCTATGGTTTCTGTATAAAAATTAAGAAAAGTAATTATTTTATTGATAAGAAAATACCGGCAATCAAACTCCTCAGTGACCGGTGAGCGGTCGTTGCGTTCAGACGTGTGCTCCGTGTTAAATTTTTACATGTTTTTTTGCGATCGAACAAATATCTTTGTCTCGCTCACTCTCAGAGATTTTGCGCTTCTGTTAGCATATCGAAAGTTGCTTTACTTTATTTATTTTCAACATTATTTTCGAACTTTTTGGTAGTTAGTTAGTTTTTGTTTTTGTTATATTATTATATATTATTATTGGGTCATAATGGAAAAAGATATGCTTGTCTAAAAAAAGGAAATGCAAGTCAAATATCATAAGCATTATATATTATATTCGTATATGTTATATTGTATTATATTATATTATATTATATTATATTATATTATATTATATTATATTATATTATATTATATTATATTATATTATATTATATTATATTATATTATATGTTATAATAATTATAAAAAAAATTAGGTATATATATTATTACTAGCTTTTATGGAAGAGTGAAGGCTCCTGGCACAGGCTTCCGCTCAAAAAAAGTCTTCAATCATGTAATATCATCTCAATTTCTAATAATGAAATGAACACAACCTTATTCACAATAATAATATCGATAATCTGCTAGCAACTTTTCTATATTCTAAATTAACTAAAACTAATTCTAAAAAACAAGTCTGTTTCTAAAATTTCTAAAATATCTAAAATTTCTAAAACTTCTAAAATTTCTACATTTCTAACATTCTAAAATTTCTAAAATTTCCAAAATTTCTTGGAGCTAGCGCGCCGACTGTATCTATTTATTGGATTAACTATTATGGCATAACAATGCATGTATAATATATTTAGAAATGTTGAAAATTGGGTAGTTTCAATAACATGAAATTAAAAAATTTCTCTTTCTAAGTCTCTTTCTAAAATTTCTAAAACTTCTAAAATTTCTCATTTCTAACATTCTAAAATTTCTAACATTTCTAAAATTTCTTGGAGTTAGCGCCCCGACTGTATCTATTTATTGGATTAACTATTATAGCATAACAAATGCATGTATAATATATTTAGAAATGTTGAAAATTGGGTATTTTCAATAACATAAAATTAAAAAATTTCTCTTTCTAAAATTTCTAAAACTTCTAAAATTTCTACATTTCTAACATTCTAAAATTTCTAACATTTCTAACATTCTAAAATTTCTAACATTTCTAAAATTTCTTGGAGCTAGCGCGCCGACTGTATCTATTTATTGGATTAACTATTATAGCATAACAATGCATGTATAATATATTTAGAAATGTTGAAAATTGGGTATTTTCAATAACATAAAATTAAAAAATTCTAGTAAGTAAAATATTAAAAGCAAAAAGTAGAGCAAGATTCTATTGATAAATTACGAGTATTATAACGCAGGATGTCAGCGGAGGTGCTCCCCACGCGCACGGTTTTTTTCGACTCTGATTCGTAGTTTTGCACCGATAGACTGACGCCTTAAGGCACTTTTCTTGTCTGCTATACATAATAATTTATTACTCTAACATGGAAAAATTATTATTTTCGCAACAAGAGTTCTAGACAGCTAGAGTTAGTTTCGTTTTTAGCTAGTTTTCGATTAGCTAAAAAATATAATTAGACTTTTTAAAATAAATATAAAGCTCTTACCATGATTTGTCCTTCCTCCGACCTGGTACGTCTTATTTTGTAAATTTTCATTATTTTTCTTTCCTGCCTTACTTCCTAACCATTTCAACTGATGAGGTTTCTTCTGTGTAGTATTTTTCGTATATTGGTTACGAGGTCGGCTCTGGTAACCTGATGGTCCTATTAAAGTGAATATTACATACAGAGTGTTATTTAATCTATCAGCAAAAAAACTAACCTAACCAATAAATTATATTGATCAGCTAAGAAAGCTATTTTTGGTCAGCAAGTACTAGGTCAGGAAAACAAAGTCGCTGACCAAATTGATATTTTGCTGATCAAAATATTTATTCCTATATATATAAATAAGAACCATTTTTATGTGACTTAAGATTGACGACGCGTTGTCTACTGATAAATAGGCAACAATCGATCTCTACCTATCATCCATAGACATTTAATTAACATAATAATATACGAATTTTACGAACTGCACCTCAACCATGATCAATGGGCTCGTATTGAAACCTACCTGGTAAGTTGTTATCCATTTTACATAATATTATTATTTTCTCGAAGTGTCGTATTTCTAATTTTTACCTGAAACAAAAATAATGATTTTTTAATGATGCAATTTTAAAAGATTTTTTTAAGGGATTCACAAAGGCGAATGACATTGACGATTTGACCTTCACCGATATGACCTTTAGAATGTTTATATATTATATCAAACTAATTCCGAACGAAAAACACAAACGTAATCCACACCTCAACGCAGTCACTGAGACACTGTATCTCCATATATTTAGAGTTCCGAGGCGGCGTAAACAATTCAACAGGCCCGACAATTGTGGTTTTTTGTACTTTTCATTAAAACTACATTAAAAATAAAATAAAAAAATCAATACTTTTTTTTTAAATGATATTAACTTATTATTCGGTGTAGGAATCATTTGCGCGCAATAAACCGTTTTCGCAACAATTTTCAATATAAGTCAAATTCTTCTTATGTTCTAACTTTTATTGTGGAGTTTCTACTACTTTGATGGAATTTATAAACAATAAAGTTTGTTCTTCACATGTTTAAGTATAACATATATTTTTTTCAAACCAATTGCATTGACAGTTTCTTCTAACATTTTTTTTTAAAATGCAAATTTTTAGGATTGGCGTGTGTTTACACCTTAATATTTTGAATTTTGAAGATAAAAAAAAGCATTGTAACGTTTTACAAGAATATGCTTCGGCATTACGCGGAATGATAAATGATACATCGTCACCTCTTGGCATTGAAATCAAGGAGTGCGACTCGAGTGCGACCACAAACATCGCTCGCACCGAAGTTTCTTCTACTAGTAATTGCGATAAAACCCCCTAAAAACAATTATATTGTCCACTTTTGCAATTTATATTCTAGTAGGTAGGTATTTATAAATTGTAACATTTTCCACAATAATAAAAAAAAATAAGTCGAAAAGTGATAAAACTGATAAGGACGAGTGCTTCTTGTTTTACATAAATTAATTCATTTGTATTTATTTATACCTACAGTTCGATAATTCCCCTTGCGAGGCTCCGGATAATATTAATTAATTTAATATTATAAAAACTTATAATCTTTACATAGTATAAAACAAAGTCGCTTTTTCTGTCCCTATGTCCCTTTGTATGCTTAGATCTTTAAAACTACGCAACGGATTTTAATGCGGTTTTCACTAATGGGTAGAGTGGTTCTCGAGGAAGGTTTATAAGTACATAATTTACTAAGTTACGCGGGCGAAGTCGCGGGCAGCAGCTAGTAATTAATATTATAAAAACTTTATAATATTAATTAAAGAACTGACAATTAAACACAACATACCTACACAAATATTATATCGTAAGCGCATACAAACTCACACTACCACACTTACAAACAACTAATACAACAGACGCACCTACCTATATTACACTGTCCGGCGCAGAAAGTGAATATATGAAAATGTTATGAAACAAATAACTATAAACTTAATTTATCAATTTACATTATTGAATTACAAAGGGACATCAGTCTGAGTTTAAGCTGCTACATTGTAGAGATGATTTTGAGTTGTACCCGTCCCGTGACGATGACGCATGACTAACGCGCACTAAGGAAGGCCATCGCACTAATCTCTACATAAAAAAATATTATAAACTAGCTGGTTCCCGCGACTTTGTTCCCCTTGAAAAATATACCTAACACCCGACAAGATATCTGACATCTATAAAGCTTTGATGACGGTGGCGGCGCTACGGCGATAGTGGCCTACATTTTTTTTCTATTTTTAAACGATTCTTTTAGAAACCCAACATTTTTCCAGGATAAAAGTATCCTATACATTAATCCAGGTATTAACTAACTAATATTGTAAATATGAAAGTTTGTTTTTTTGTTCTTAAGAAAAGCAAAAACGACTGATCGGATTTAGATGAAATTTGGCACACTTATTACTTACCTGGATTACCTACCATAATAATATATTTACCCAAAGATTTAAGTCTTTGTATTTACCTATACTTTTTGGTTAAGTTTTTGAAAAAATGTTAAGTTGAAAAAATATTAAAAAATCGGTGCCACTATCTTCATGGCGGCGCGACCAAATGTCTGTCGTTATAGCCAAAGACTGTAATTAAGTTAGTCATAGCGATAAATATGTCGGACTTGACTTGACTGCTTTGGACTGGACGCTTGGATTTTTTTATTAGTTTTGGAAAACTAATAAAAATTATGACTTGATTGAACTTGAATTGACTGACTAGTATCGGGATTTGCTATTTTTGACTTTAATTTCAATTTTACCCTTATAAAAAAAGGGTATTACGAATTGCTATTTTTACTAATGACCCTGCATCGGAGAAGATCTGATGGAGCCAAGACATTAAAAGAAGAAGAATATAAATATGTCAGGCGTTATAACTCATAATTAAGTTAAAACTTAAAAGAAATGTGACACGGTACTTAAAACATGATGAATTGGAATTACCCACAGTCTTGAACTATAGCTAAATACTTCCTCACCCGATCCTAATAAAAAATATAAATATCAAACACCAACGGTCTTACCACAAAAACATTAAACACACTTTAATCAGGCTTAAAACACGTGTTAAAAAAAAACTTTACTACAAAAGAGTGTCTAGGCATTGTTTAGGGTTTAACAATGCTTGAGCATTATTTAAATTTAACCACCGCCATATGCTAGTTTAACGAGTGTCTATCTAGTTAACGGCCTCTCTTCCTCTGACGTATTGTTTCAAATTTCGTTTTGCGTAGGTATACTTAATAGTTAATATTAAATATTTCTTTTGATTTTATAAATGAGTACATATGGATATTTTAAATTTAATTGACATGGAGGATATGTATTACATGGATAATTTTTGAGATAGAATACATCGTGAGAAAATTAATCCATTCGAATATATAACTTTGGTAACAAGATTATTTATTTAATAAAGGATGATCTACCATGTGATGCTAGAGGTGGATCCTCAAATAAAAATTTTATTTAACAATTTTAACAAATCAAACTTTACATTTGACCACATTTGACAATTACGTCAGTGTTAGTTACGTTCCATTATGCTCAATATTTTCTGGTATTACGAAATTTTATAAATAATCTAACGTATTTGTTGTAATTTATTACTTATTCCAATCTTATAATTTGCTGATATCATTAATATAGTCCGTAATAATAGCTTGTGAAAACCAAAATTCATCATTATACGCCTATCAGATCTGCGTAAAATGATAACGACATGAATGCAGGGCGAGTGACTGAATGAATGTTTGCCAAGGTTGCCATAATTCAATAACATTCACGTACTTTAACACTGTCTACCGAAACAAGCGCTAAATAAGGTTTTGTGGTAGGGACATTTTAAACGCTCGCTGACCAATGCTTAAATGCTTAATGCTTGTCTAACTAAGCATGTGTTTGAACAGTGCTTACTGAATCTTTTGTAGTAAGACCGCAAGTGTTTGTTATCGCGAGCAGTGTTTTAACATATCACTGATCGCGAGAATAAAGGGTGGCCAAATTGGAAAAAATTCCGTACCGGTCAATGTATGATATTTCATTTGTCAACGCGTACGAAGTCTACGCAACATTATGGCAATGTTACCTTACCTTGTCGGCATGATACGTTTGTAGTAATTATTATAATTATCCTGAACCGGATAATAACCGGAAAAAAACCGGATCACAATCGGTCCATCCATTTGGGAGCTATGATACCAACGACCAACTTATAACACCCCGTTTTTGCGTCGGGCGTTGGGGTTTTAAGTCAATTTTTAAAAGGGGGCTGAATAATTAATCAAATAGTTTTGTACGTCGTCCATCATTAGCCTACCTAGGTTACGACATAGTGTCTACTGGTCGTACTAGTCTGATTCTAGATTTTACTGTAATCCTATGTATATAGGTATGATGTTGAAAAATTAATCAGCCATATGGAAACATAAATTACTCGATAAACAATGTCAACTTCCCTTCTCATAGTCAAAACAAAGCATTAATTGTACGCATTGTGCATGTAGGTACCTACTTTAGCAACACAGCATTCTTTTGTATATGCTCTGTTGTCCGAGCAATTTCTGAGAACTATCAGTGAGTAAGCAAAAATATTTCTCGGTAATACCTCGGTGGTAATACTACACTTACCGTGCTATTACCGTGTTTGTTTAAGGTGTAAACACACGCCAATCCTAAAAATTTGCATTTTTTAAAAAATATGTTAGAAGAAACTGTCAATGCAATTGGTTTGAAAAAAATATATGTTATACCTAAATATGTGAAGAACAAATTGTATTGTTTATAAATTCCATCAAAGTAGTAAAAACCCCACAATAAAAGTTAGAACATAAGAAGAATTTGACTTATATTGAAATTTGTTGCGAAAACGGTTTATTGCGCGCAACTGATTCCTACACCGAATAATAAGTCAATATCATTTTAAAAAAATGTATTGATTTTTTTTTTTTTTTTAATGTAGTTTTAATGAAAAGTACAAAAAACCACATTTATCAGGCCTGTTGAATTGTTTCCGCCGCCTCGGAACTCTAAATATATGGAGCTACAGTGTCTCAGTGACTGCGTTGAGGTGTGGATTACGTTTGTGTTTTTGGTGCGGAATTAGTATGATATATATAAACATTCTAAAGGTCATATCGGTGAAGGTCAAATCGTCAATGTCATTCGCCTTTGTGAATCCCTTAATATATTTTAATGAATATGTATTCTGTGACTTCCACTTATCACCAGAGGCGTCCTAGGCCACGCCTAGCGTCTCTGCAGCTTATAGTGTATAGACTGGGTGACCGAGCTTCGTTCGGGCCAATGAAAGGTTTAAAATTTTTTACATGTAAGAAAGAAAATCTATGAAATATTATAAAAAAAAATCAAGAATACTTGAATTAAACTCCAAAAAATTGTAGTTAATAATGTGAATAATTATTTCTATTAATTTATTTATTTTAATTTTCTATTAATATTAATTTAACTTTGGTTTTCTATTTTAGTGCTTTTCAATTTATTCTAATGCTAACTACAGTTGAGGCATTTAACTAGAAAAAAATCTACCTATATTTTTCTAAAAACTTGAAAAATTCACTAGACGATAATATTTTAAATCAAACGTATGAAAAAATGCAAATTGGTGCTCGCGACTTCGTCCGCGTGGAATAGTTATTTTGGGAATCATTTGGGTATCTCGAACGGTTTTCGCAGCACACGCAACGGAAGCCCTCAAAGATGAATAATTTTCCTCGTTTTTTCCACATTTTCGACTGTTTCTTCGCTCCTATTAGTCGCAACGTGATGTTATATAGCCTAAAGCCTTCATCGATAAATGATCTATCCAACACAAAAATAATTTTTCAATTCGAACCAGTAGTTCCTGAGATTAGCGCGTTCAAACAAACAAACAAACAAACTCTTCAGCTTTATAATATTAGTATAGGTGGTAACCAATGGTAACATTTAAGAGGATTGTGAGGTGCCGATACGCGGCGCGAGTAGGTATTTTCAAAAATGCTATCTGTTTCACATCGCTCTGCCTCCGACCCGTATCGTGCGATAGAGAGTTGCAAGTCCTGTAGTAAATTGCCTACATTTCCTTAGTGTAATATGCTTTCGGGCGATAACGTTTTTACCCCCCTAAACTTTTACAAAATAAGACAATTTTGATATCATTGGATTCGGTACACCTTAATCTAAGTCTGTACGTTTTTATTTTTTAGTAATTCAGTTTCATTTAATTAAAAAAAATAAAAACGCTAGAGGAAGTTTTTAAGTAAAAAATGTAGATTTTTAGATGCTAATAACTTCTATAGTAAGAAATATTTCTTAAAAATAAAAACGTACGGACCTAGTTTTTCATTATCTCCACAACATTTCCAAAAATTATAAAAATTGGACTATGTTTACTGGGGGGAAAGCGTTATCGCTTTTTGTATGAAAATTTACAGCTTGACAATCCTCTTAAAACGTACAAAAATTAGGCAGACCTATTACCTGTGTTTGTCGCATAATGTAAACAATGACGCAGTGAACCATTGTTTCATTGATTTTGTGAACCTCCTGGTTTTTTTTTTATTAAAGTCATGACGGTCGTCCAACTAACTTATTTAGCCTCTTACTGGCTAAATAAGTTATCAGGTGATATTTATTTCTGACCTCTCAAATTTTATTTTTTAAGTTTGTTTAAAAGTTATTTATATTTTATAATTTTATTTACCCTGGCTCTTCACTACATAGTATAAAACAAAGTCGCTTTTTCTGTCCCTATGTCCCTTTGTATGCTTAGATCTTTAAAACTACGCAACGGATTTTAATGCGGTTTTCACTAATGGGTAGAGTGGTTCTCGAGGAAGGTTTAAGTACATAATTTACTAAGTTACGCGGGCGAAGTCGCGGGCAGCAGCTTTAATTTTATTAACACGTAATTTTACTAACATGTAGTGCCATCTGTTAACTTTTAGATGAATTAGAGTACTACATTGCTTCAAACAGAATTCCCTAGATGGCGTTGTAAATTTTGCATACACGTTGTCTGGGACTCCAAAAAGGACATAGGGTACCTTTCATCCAGAACGCGGACGAAGTCGCGGGCACCAGCTAGTTTATCATATATCCAAAAAGTCAATATAGGTACCTCAATATCCCTCAATATACACAAAAAAAAAATAACAATTTTTGAATCATTTTTGAATACTTTTATTATACCTACAAAGTAAACGAAAAAATCTAATATATAAAATTCTCGTGTCGCGGTGTTTGTTGCCAAACTCCTCCGAAACGGCTGGACCGATTTTGATGAAATTTTGTGTGCTTATCGGGTAGGGCTGAGAATCGGCCAACATCTATTTTTTATACCCGTAAATGTTAAGTGTGGTCCACCCCAAATTTTTTTTTAAATGGCAAAACAATGTTTGCCCGGTCAGATAGTATTTTATAAAGTTACGCGGACGAAGTCGCGTGCAACAGCCTGTACAATGTAAAGATAGGAACAACAACTTGGCATATTATGCTTTCAGTATATAAGCAAAATTTCAATTCAAAGCAAAAATCAAAATTTATTTTTTATTTTTACGTAAAACGACGTTTGCCGGGTCAGCTAGTAAGTAATTAATAATAAAACAGAATTGAGAACTTTGAATTTGGTAACACATGACTGAGATGTGGGTCTGCAAGTCAACCTCATAACACCCCGTTTTGGCGTCGAACGTCGTGGATTAATAGGATTTTATTAGCAATTACGTAAAGTAAAGATGATTTATCAAGGAATAAGTATTTCAAAGGTAGAGCGCGGACGACCACCCACCGCGAAGTCGCGAAAAAAATCGTGTCATATAGGTATATAACTAAATAAACGCGCCCGAAGTTTGGACATGTACCTACTTACATTTAAATCTACTATGACATAATTGATTGTTGACAAATATAATTTTATTGACTTCAATATTTTCAAACTAGACGTGCTTGATAAGTACCTAAAGTATGTGTACTATTTGCACAAGGGATGATAATGAAGATTTAATTATCGGAATACCTAACCAAATGTGGTTTAGATAAATTTATCAGTTGGACTGAGTTATTACTTAGTAAGTAAGTAATGATATTTATAAATAAACTCATAATTTAACGTAAATATTTTTTTTGAAATAGGTACTTACCATTATATTATTATTAAACTAGCGAGTAGCTACCCGCTCCCGGCTACACCCAGGATGCAATTTTTTTATATAGGTATCTTCCTCATTTATCCCTCTTTTCATAAATTAAAACCGTATTAAAATCCGTTGCCTTGTTTTAGTTAGGCTGGGTTGCACCATCTTACTTTAACTATAACCAACGTCGCAACTTCAGTTAATTCGCACTCATTTTCGGCCGAAAATGAGTTTTAGGCCGAAAATGAGTTGCACCAGTTAACCAGCTATGATTATTTGTTAACTGGTGCAACTCATTTTCGGCCTAACCGTTATTTTAACTCAAGTTGCGGCGTTGGTTATAGTTAAAGTTAGATGGTGCAACCCAGCCTTAGAAGTAGTTAGTAGTTACCTAGGCGTTACGACATAATTATGGTGCCGTAAAAACCGCGAAGCAGCGGTTTCAAAAAATGGATAACAAAAAGCCGTTTTTTGCTCCAGCATGGCCACAGAATTTTGTCTGTGATATTTTTAAATGTATTGTTTATTATTTATTGTTTAAATGACTAATTTGTTATTTGATTGAAAAGACATAAAAAGATTATGGTCGCTTTTATAATTTGCCGTAGCACGGCACGGCACGGCACGTTTTTACCGTCACGGTAAGATAGGAAAGGAAAATGTATGTAATTGTATGCAGACGCTTTTAATTTATCATCCACGGCACGGCGTCGACGGCCACAAAAATACTTGAGACCCCCACGGTATTACCACGTATTACCGTGCCGTGCCGTGCTACGGAAAATTATATAAGCGACCTATGTTGTCGCCTAGGGACGCTTGGTGGATTTGGATAATATTCTGTGTTAGCAACACAGGTGTTCCGCCCAAGTTCCGCCGGGTCTCGGAAAGAAATATGTAAAGAGTACATACAGAATAGGTTTAGAAATTTTTAGAAACCCCTTCTTTTCGAAAAAAAAAATTATATACCTACTTTAAGTATTTTAAAATTTTTAACTTCAAAATTGCAACATAATTCTTTACCATTCGAATTTTGTGTAAATAAATGTTGAAAATTACTTACCCACAAGAACACTTTATTCTTAAGAACAGTTTACTTTAACAAATTAACTTTAACAAACAAATACTTTAACAACCACTTGAAAAGAACAATGGTCCACAAGTACCACATAAGTCCATGCTGATCGGAGCGCCGAGATGAAATGAAAAGAAATGTTGTGTAGTGAATGTAAATGTAGCCGTACAAGAGTGAATTATTTGCACTTCATTCATTCAGAGATTCCTGGGGAAGTAGGTACCCGCTACAAAGACGGGAATTCCCCGAGCGTATTGGACGCGTTCAGCAAAGTTAAAAGAACATTAGTGTTTCTTTGTGTCCGCTTGAGTTTTGAAACATCAGGAAATGTGTATACTGTAAATGTTCCATAGACAATTTTAATTATTGCACGACTAATTTTAGTTCCGCGTACTTTCGCTCAGTACTTCGTCAAAATGGCGTGTTTCAAATAGGAGTAAAAATAATTTGACAGCAGCCTGTCCAGTAGCCAGTGGTATATATGGTTCAGTGAATTCTTGCGAATCTTGTGAATTATCAATTATCCCCCTCTGCCGCCCTGCCCCCTGCCTGCCTGCTTGTGATCTATAGTAATCGATAGACGAAGTATACTATGTTTATGATCACAAACTAAATAGTAGATACTAACGTATCAGACGGAAATCTGCAGTACAAATGCGCTGGACATGAGCTCGAGTACTTTAATTTCACCTGATTGGTCATAGCAAAATAGAACATTTGACTTCCCCGCCCCTCTCAGCCTGTCACCCCTTTGTTTTTTTACGGGCTATTAGTCCTTGAATTTATTTTTAAGTAAGGATATATCATCACAATTAAAATACAGTAAATAATGCATACATATTTATTTTTTATGATATAGACAAACATAACATGGACTTAATATACGACTAAAATAGAAACTGGAATAGAAATAAATAGAACAATAACGCCCGTACTAACAAAGTGTGCGATAAACTCAACAGATTACACTATAACACTGCACATCCACTGAGTCCTGTCACGAACTTGTATTTTCTGGCACACAGCACTTATAATACATACTTAATACTTAATATAATAAATGTATCCAAAGATTGTTATTAATAAATTAGTAGATATATAAAAAGGCGGAAATTAATCGACGCAACAATATAAACAACAATGACCTTATAAAACAAAATGGCTTCCTCTCTTAGTACAGATCGCTATAAGGCAATCAAGGCCATGAGAGGGGAGGTGAAATGTCATGTTCTATTTTGCTATTACCACAGGCTATAAAATTCCTATGTCTAGTGAATTTTCCTTGAAGATTACCAGCCGTGTTTATGATCGATAGTAACTATTATTTAATCTGTGTCACTAGCTAGAAGCTAGAGCATAGGGAGTATAGTATATATTATATATATGTTCCTTGTCAAGTCAATAATAATATATTATAAGTTACTCTATGATATTATATTAATCGACAATCGTATTGTCATATTTCGTTCGTTTACGTTTGTATTAATTGTATTTATTAAATTATTTATTTCACAGATTATAAAGTTATTGATTTATTTATCGCTCGTCGTAAGGAGTAAACTAGTCGTGCGTCGAAGCTGACACACACTTTTTTTTATTAAATAAGAATAACATTAATTAATCTCCTACATACAGCAAAAGCTACATAATTAATCTCCTTAAAAAAGTTGTTCAACAATCTTGCATTATATCAGTTGTTTACGGATTAATTTTGTCAACTTAACTACGTAGGAAGTATTTTGCATTTCATGGGAGTGAAATATCTGACCTCGGCCTATTACTCAAAGTGGTTCAATACTTTTTATTTAAAAAGCAAATTATCTGTACACAATATGAGCATTGATATTGGTGGTAAGAAATAATGTTTACTTTCATATTTAAATTACATAATAGAGATATTATTTATTACCTAAGTACTTGAAGACCTATTAATAGAATAAGTAAATTTTGTTTTCTAACAATTCAATACTTATATAAATTATATTGCATTTATTTATGCCTATTTGATTTGTTATTACAGGGATGAGAATCAAATACAAAGATAGGAACGATACATTTTTAGAAAAATATCTAGTTAGTAAGGAGCCATTTGGCCAATTCAAAGTCTGGTTTGATGAAGCATGCTCGAGAAAGGAGATTTTGGAACCAAATGCTATGTGCTTAGCAACTGTGTCCAAGTATGTACCTACCCTATGTTACTATTGTACCCTATGTACCATCGGCTCTAATGGAAGATCAGCGCAGGTTTTTACAACCTGCATTATGCAGAGTTGGAGCCGGTGTGTGGCGGGGGATGCTAACCTGTAAAAACCACCTTTAAAATAATAATGAAAACAAAAAGATTATTTTTAATACATTAAAAAAGGAAAGTCAACTTTACATTTGGCCAATCTGTATTATTCATTTGATACCTACCTACTATTTATTTTAACATCCAGTTGTGAACTTGTTTTGGTCTAAGAAGTTTACAAATATATAGAATATTCCAGAGGGCCATCCAAGTTGGTATTTCTGACTAATATTCTGAAAATTCTTCACTTGTTTGATGTTTAATTTTTTATAACATACCTAACAATTTTCTTTGTCCTCATGCATAAATGTATGTGATAATAATTAATAACAGTTTCCAAAACAATACGGACAATGGATGCGAATAGCAGTGTTTTAATATCAGCTGCCTTAAATTATAACATTTTTTCAGAGAGGGCTTTCCATCTGCAAGATTTGTTTTATGCAAGGGCTATGGTAAAGATGGATTTAAGTTTTTCACCAATTATGGTAGCCGAAAAGCTAAAGAGATGGTAAGTGAATTCCTCATCCCATTTCCCTATCTCTTATCCTTAATCCTACTATGGCAGTGCATAGCCATCTACCATCAAATAGACTGTCAGAAGACTTTGAAATATAAAAAAAAGATATTTTTTTTATTTACTTCTAAATTATGTAAAAATTACAATCCAGGAAGGCAACCCTAATGTAGCGGCCACATTTTACTGGGAGATTCTCAATAGATCTGTGAGAATTGAGGGCTCAGTAGAGAAATTATCTGAAGAGGAATCCACACAATATTTCCATTCTCGACCTGTACCCAGTCAGATCGCAGCGATCACTAGTTACCAAAGTAGTCAAATCGAATCAAGAGATGTCTTATGCGAAAGAGAAGCAGTTTTGGAAGCTGAATATCTTATACCAGGAAAGGAGATTCCAAAGCCCCACTTCTGGTAAATGTTTGTACAATAATAATTTTAATAAACTAGGTTTCGCCCGCGACTTCATCTGCATCCCATATTTGTTAGGTGTTAAAACATTTATTCACTCTTTATTGCTCATATTATGTATTTTTGTTGGGCATTGAATATTTAATTTCTATTTTTAAATAGGGAAAATCTAATTTTGTAGTTTTGTAATACAAAAAAATTAACACAAAATGACAAAAATAAAGTTAATCCAATTGCTACTAAACTTCATAGGATCATCAGCGGCTGGGCTAATCTGAAGATTGCCTGAATATTTTATCAAAATTAGTTGAATTGTTTTGGAGTTTATAGGGACTCCAAAAAACTCATTTGTATAGATTGTTTACCGGATTAATTTATACAAATAACAAAGGTTTTTTTAAGTGTTATTATATTTTTAGGGGAGGTTACATCATAAGACCTAGAGCTGTGGAATTTTGGCAAGGACAAAAGGACAGGCTTCATGACAGGATAAGATTTAGAAAGCCACAAATTGAAGAAATACCGGATGGAAAACTTTTGCATGAAGGTGTTGATGGTTGGATTTATGAAAGGCTTTCCCCATAATGTATTCATTGTACTTTCACCTGATATCCTGCTAGTGTAGTATATAATAATTATAAGAAGTAAATCATGTCTTCCGAATGTTAGAAAACTAAACGAGCAGGGCATTTAAAATACTTATTTGAAAAAAACAATTGGCAACACTACTTCGGTAGTGGTAGCACTTACCACTACCAGTTGGTAGAAATTGGCAACACAAGCGACAGCCATTCTGCGCTGGGTCGTCAAAATGTGTAGACGTTCTCTTTACCTAGTCGATATTTTATAATAAGTAAATAATCATTAGCAAGAACAAATAAATAAGTGCCCTACTAAGCATGTGGAGTATTATTCACCATGGCCTAGAGGAATTCCTACACGAAGTATATTTGTAAGTGTTACTGTTTTAATTTAAGTTAAATTTTGTTAACTTAGGGCCTCTTTCACCAACTACAAGTAAAGTGTTGATTAGTTACTTTTCAAGTAAAGCTAATTGGCGAGTAAATGTTACGAGTATCTTGTGTAAATTTGAATAGTGCTACTCGAAGATGGTGAAACTGTTACGCTTTCTTGTCGGTGACTAAATGGCGGTTAGCCTACTTGACACTTTACTCAGAGATGGTAAAAGAGGCCATTATTGTTTTAATATAAGTTAAATTTTGTTAACTTAAGATAAAGCCCCATTTATGGCAGATTTGCCGAATCACCAGTTTAGCTTTAGCTAGACCAATATAATATTTAATTATGTATAAGGCCATTAATAGAACAGCTACAAATTATATTTAATTATTTATAAATGTCAATACAAATATCTTCCGGTCTATTACAATCAAATCCCAAATTGCCTGAAATGTTTAAAATTAAGGAATAAATATGCCTGAATCCCGAATAGACTGAATTTAAAAATCGACTAAATCCCAATTCGCCTGAATGCCAAATTGACTTAATTTTTAATTACTAATGTAATCCGCACATTTCTTTAATTATTATAGGTTTATAGGTTGGCGGTCCACTCAATGGTCGGTGGGGATCTGGTTCGCAGATTTTCCCGCGCAAAAAATAAGAAAAAAAGGGTTCAACTGCAAATAAACTTTGCAATTGCAACTTTGCAAATAACAAAGTTGGCTCTGATAAACAATAAACATGCATAATATCTATATTTTCAATTTTTCAGGCAATTTGGTACTAGGGCATTTCGGATTTCAGCGAAATGGGAAACAGGCAATTTGGGATTTGGTTGTAATGGACCGGAAGCAAATATTTTTTCGTTCTAACGTTCTTAAATAAAAATTATATCACAAACTATGTGTTATATTTATATTTTTCCCATAAATTCCACAGGACCTTTTCAGGAATTTTATTTAAATTTTGAAAAGCTGTATCTCGATCCAAAATAAGGGAAATAATTAGAAAGCAATGTGATTATTTTGCAAATTACTAAACAAAATTTTTTGAAATTAAGCGCCATTTGAAATTGAGAAACTTGTCTATGTCATGTCACCACGGTTGTGTTGTGTTGTGTTGTGTTACATTGAAGATCACTGGATATAATAATAAACCATGTATTACTTACATTATAATTGCATTTGAATAACATAAGATAACATACAAAAATAAAAGCGTCTAGTTTACAAGTTTTTGTCATCTCATTTTTTCTATTGTGATATGATTCACTGGAAAAAAAATGGGTCATAAATAATTATTTTAAAAAAAAATTTTTAATCAACAATTGTACCTACTTAATTATGTGTTATTATTATTTTAGGACTATATTTAGAAATTCGCAACTTGAAATGTCATTTATGTATATAAACACCGGCCGGATTAAGTTGGCAACACTTGTGGGAGAGCGAGTGGGAGTAATATAAATAATAGAGTAAAATAAAAAGTAAACTTTAAGAGCTTAGAACTTAGAAGTTGATTAGAAGATTTAGAAGTTTATTTCTCTATCAAAGTGGTTCAATAACTTTTATTGTAAAAGAAAATTTCCTCCGCGAAATATGAGCATTGATATTGGTGGTAAGAAATGCTGTTACTTAGATGTTTTAATTAATGGAGCTATTTTATTATCTAATTTAACTATTCATGATTATAGGTATTTACCTAGTATTTATTTAGCAATGTAACCAAAAGAATATTTTAAATATTTATTTACTATATTTCATTTTGTTTTCTAACAATTTATTATCAATTAAGTATACCTATTGCATTTATTTATATTTAATTTGTTATTATAGGGATGAGATTCGAGTACAGAGGTAGGGATGAGGCATTTTTAGAAAAAAATCTAGTTAGTAAGGAGCCATTTGGCCAATTCAAAGCCTGGTTTGATGAAGCATGCTCGAGAAAGGAGATTTTGGAACCAAATGCTATGTGCTTAGCAACTGTGTCCAAGTAGGTGCTACCCACTTACTTATGTCTATCTATAACTTTAATTATTCAAATTTTTAACACCTTTTACCATGTTTATTATACCTACACACAACAAATATAATAATAATATTTTATTTAGTAAATACCTACAATAGTTTTAATAATATCTAATAGGTAACTTTTTATTTCATATATTCATCCATAGGTAAACACTTATTTTTTATTAAATACCTTAGTTTTTCAAGTTAGTACTACCTTAAAAAAACTTTATGATAATAATAAAAAAACTTTTTTGGTCATTACCAAAACCAAACTTTTTTGTATTAAAAAAAAATTAAATTTTATTTTACTTTTGGCTAATTCATGCTGTTCATTTGTTACCTACCGCAACTGGTTTTTATCTAGAACTTCACAAATTGTCGTAAAGAATATTCCAAGGAGTCACAAATTATCATTTAACAATATATTTAAGTTAGCTTATCTGACCGATATTTTGAAAGAATTATAGACCTTCACTCCTTTCAAGTTTATTTTCAATAATAACAATTTTCTTTGTCCTCATAAAATGTAGTCAATATCAGTTTCCAAAATATCATTACATTATACTATATAGTATCAGCTGCCTTAAAATTATAACGCTTTTTCAGAGAGGGCTTTCCATCTGCAAGATTTGTTTTATGCAAGGGCTATGGTAAAGATGGATTTAAGTTTTTCACCAATTACGGTAGCCGAAAAGCTAAAGAGATGGTAAGTGAATTCCTCATCCCATTTTCCTATCCCTTATCCTTAATCCTACTATGTTAAGGATAGTAGGATTTGCAGCACTTGTTTTATATATAGGCGATAGTAGCCATCTACCATCAAATAGACTGTGACTGAAATACAAAAAAAAGAGTTTTTTTATTTACTTCTAAATTATGTAAATATTACAATCCAGGAAGGCAACCCTAATGTAGCAGCCACATTTTACTGGGAGATACTCAATAGATCTGTGAGAATTGAGGGTGCTGTAGAGAAATTATCTGAAGAGGAATCCACACAATATTTCCATTCTCGACCTGTACCCAGTCAGATCGCAGCGAGCATTAGTTACCAAAGTAGTCAAATCGAATCAAGAGACACTTTATACGAACGAGAAGCAGTTTTAAAAGCTGAATATCTGATACCAGGGAAGGAGGTTCCAAAACCTGGCTTCTGGTAAATGTTTGAACAATATTATAATAAACTAGCGACCTGCTCCATTGTTTTTTTCTGCAAAATATATATAAAAACCTTTGACGCTTTTAACTACCTTACAGTACTTATTCATATATGGTTTAAAGCTTTTCCCATTAGTGAACCCCGCATGAAAAACCGCCATAAAATAGCAAACATACTTACAGACAGACATGCTGTGGTTTATAACATGTAAGGATAAACATTTCTTCTTTTGCTTCGTTATGAGTGCATTATGGTGGAACATTTCGACACCTCCCACGCATTTGGTCGTATCCACAAAAATGCGATTTTTTTTCACTAGAGCGATTATAAGGAACTTTCATGTATTTTGCAAGCTGTAAATATTTATTACTAAAAATTTTTGACCTACTATCCGTAGCGGGTTAAATGGCATTAAATGACTAAATATTTATTAAAATAAATACCATAATCGTACTACTTTTTTATACAAATCCAATTTTGTATAAAAAAGTAGTACGACTATTTGCGTTGGAGGTGTCGATTTAGTCGAAAGTCCATTCAACCAATAAGATCTATAATTTATATTTTACTTTCTTAACTGGGGTCCACCTGACTAGTTCACCTGGGTGAAGGACGGAAAATTAACTGCACCCAAAGTTCACCACTATGGTCAACTGAGCCCACAGCCTGTTTCACCTGTTATTTTCCGGGATACCCTGTATGTATTAGTTACATAATGCATGCGTGCTGATGTAATTTTTTATTACTTGTATGTTTTATTGTTTTACAAATATTTGATAGCTTATCTTATAATGTTGCTAACCTACTACTAATGTTCTAATTAATAGAATTTATATTTATTTACACTTTGCAGTATAATAGCAAAGCACTTTATGATACTCATACTTTGTGATTATTTATTTGTATAATGGAGAACGACTATGATGAATCTCGCCATACTTATTAGGGTCATCAAAAATACCTACAAAAAATCACAATCACGCTTTTATGGGATTTTTTTTTAAATAAAATAAGTTAAGGCAGGCTTAAGAGAGTAGGCAATTTCATGCAGTTATATTATGAAATCTGGTCTCACCAGATAATAGTTTTCTTTTAAAAGTTTTTTTATTTTTAGGGGAGGTTACATTATAAAACCTAGAGCCGTGGAGTTTTGGCAAGGACAAAGGGATCGGCTTTCGGACAGGATAAGATTTAGAAAGCCACAGAATGAAGAAATAACAGATGGAAAACTGTTGCATGAAGGTATTGATGGTTGGGTTTATGAAAGGCTTTCCCCATAATTTATCCATTGTATATTAACTTATATCTTGCTGGTGTAATATAATAATATATATTAAGTTAATCATGTCTTCCAACCCATAATTTGTAAGTTTCATTGTTTCAATTTAAGTCACATTTTGTTAACTTATGGTATGTTATACCTTATGTTACTTGCTGTTTTTAATTTTAATGTACTTACTGTTTTTAATTGTAAGGCCAATAATTAGAAAATATAATTACAAATTATATTTAGTTGTTAAAAAATAGTTTTATCTTTTAATAAATATAATATCACAATCTATGTGTAATTTTTAATATTTCCCTTTGAATGCCACCTGAACTCTTCCAACATACTTCACTTTTCAGGAATTTATTGTTCTCAATGAAAGATTCAAATTGTCTTGTTCCACCGCCAACACCAAAATAGTATGTTTTCGCTGCAACATATGTAGTTCCTGTTTTGCTAAGCCTTTTTGTCAAAAGATCAATTAATTTTTCATAGTTATCCATATTATAAATGGTTTCGGATGTAAGAATTAGATCGTAAACCTCAGAATTAAGTTTATGATTGAATGACTCCCAGTCTCCGGAGAAAAATCTGCATTTATTTATCTCATTCTTTTTGTTTTCATCTTCAATGTTGAGTTGAATGTTTGGTATTGTCGCATTCTCCAATACTTCTCTGTTCTACAAAGAAAAGGATAAAAAATATAAAAAGAACTTTCACATACAACCTGTTTCCTTATGAGAGTGTCTTTATTGAAATGGTTAATTTGATGGAAAATAAAGTTGTCTGTGTAAGGGTTTTTTTGAAATACAAAAATTTGTATATAAAATTAGAGCTAACTGGTCCCGTACCTTTTGTATCTGATTGTAAAATCTTTTTATACTTGGATACTTACATAGTCTTGAAATGTTACATAGGCCCCATTCAAAAACAAATAAATGCCTAGTATACCAGCCCCACAGCCCAGGTCTAAGACTTTAATGCCATCCATTTCGGTACTATTCATGTTGTCTTGAAGATACTGTACTAAGTCATAAGTACATTCCCATATTTTCAGTCCACCTAGAAATATATATCAGATTTCTAAAATTATACTATACATGCCTATAAGAGTTTATGGGTAGTGGTTTCCAATCAATTGGTCATAATATATTTATTTGATAATTATTTCTCAATGTCCATTGTATTGCCATATCAACTGTCTGGAATTTGTTGACATGAGAGTCTTAAATCTTAATAGAACGCGCAACCTATACTATGGTTGGCAGCTCAGTATTCATAAATACTCACCTTCATATTTACCAGTTACGAGATCACTGTGTTTCTTGTCGGCTATTTCTACAGCATTATCTCCTAGCATACTAAGAATGGCTTTACTGGGGAAAACATGGCCAATCTCTACCTCCCCACAAGTAAACATCTTAGCGTGACTTGCTTCATCTAGAAGAACTTTGTTTTCATCAAGTATAACCTCTTCACATTCTAGCCAATTGATTTTTTCATTAAGATTAACTGCAAGGTCAAAATATTTGATAAAATAAACCTACAATAGAAATATATTTTAATATATATAATATGATAAACTAAAACTCACTTACCTACCTGAATTTTCTCTATTTTCAAGTCCAGAAAAATTAAATTTGAAGGTAGACATTTTACAAACAAAAAGAAACTAGTAAGTACCTACACAAATTTAAATTGCAAAAAGCGTCTTACAAAAATCTACAAATTTTCATTTAGTATTTAATTGAAATATTATAAATAACATCAATAATAACAAAAAAAGATTATTAGTAAGGTTAGGTTACAGAATACTATTGTATTCTGTAATCAGTACTATTGACAGAAGGAACACAGAAGAATTTTGTAAATAAAACTAAAACATAGACTAAAGTAGGAGTATATACTTTCCCAAATATTTTTTTTGTATATAATTATCAATTTATACAATAAACACTTTATAATGACATTCCACTAAACCTAAACTTGAAGCCTTTTCTCTATTTGAAAAGCTATGAGTAAAATTTTCGGTTAAGGGGCTGAATGCACATAATATAGGAAATTATGTTACGTATTTATCTAAAATTTAAGCAAAGTGTAAATGAAACTATCATCATTTTTCTTAAAACAAATAAACAGGAATAAAATCTTTCATTCATATATTATTTATCATATCAACTGTAGACTGAGACCTCTATAATTTTCATTAACTCTATTTTAGACACGTTCAATATAAATGTTTATACTAATTGTCGCTCTTTGTCACAAAATTTAAATTTATAACAATAATAGAACCTTTTTGTTTTTATTATTGAATTATTTACATAAATTATATAGAACAAGAAAGTAAAATAATGATGAAAATGTATTTTTTTTTACTAACGATTTACAAACAGTAATTCGTTGGAATAGGTATAAAAAATTAAAAAGTAAAATACAGCATATTTTGCTGTCAAAAATTATTATTAATAATACATACTGACTCAATTTGTTTAAAAATCATGGAAGCAAAGTTATCTAATTCTGAAATTCAAATGAAAAAAAAGGTACGTCCCTAATTAATAAGAATAACTTAAAGTGAGCATTTTTGTCATGATCCTTATCGGAACTTACTAAACGTAACTTACGGTACGGTCGACGAACGCATCCATAAGCGGATATAATTTTATTTGATTTGTCTGCTATTTTTCTAATAAAACAGCAATAGATTTAAAATAGTTGTTTTTTACTAATTCTTTTTCGTTCAACGGAATCGGGCATTTGTTTGAAAATCCGAATTTTAGATTGAAATGACGGACGTAGCAAAAAAGGTAATTGTACATACTACAACATTTTGTTACTCATTCATTGTGTATAATTTTTTTACGTTTGTGAGAATTGTGACACGAGTAACAATGACCAATGTGCGTGACCTTACAGTTTTTACTTATTATTTTAAATGAATTTGTAATTATGTGCGTTTAAACTTTAGCATATATTTTATAGAACGACTAATAGTTTTATACTTTCGCTTTACGAGAATGTTTAATATAATCAACATAACCTCAAATTAAAATTTTTAGCCATGAGTTTTGTTTGTTTTATTCGTGTTCGGCTTATTATGCTGATTTCAAATGGATTATAAATTTGTTTATTTACTAGAAGAAAGCATTCAGCATTTAATTTGCGCATAAAACCTTCATCTTTCTAGACATGTGTGAATCGGCTAAATCGCATTTATTGGAATAAAATGCCAAGCAAGGGGAACTTTGCAATGTCTCATCTAATAAGATTAGCCTTAGAATATATCTCACCTAATAAGAACCTACTAAAGTGTGTTAAAATGGTATAAAACAGACAATTTCCAAAATGTATTTTACTAATGGTTGATTCCTTTCGTTTTGCAGGTACAAGATTACAAAGACGCTCTTAAGCAAAAAGCCGAACATTTAATTATAAAAGGTTTCCCAGATAAAATTGTAAAGTTAAATGAACTGCTGGAAACATCTAATTTTCAAAATCGTGACTTTGCCGATGTTCACCAAGTGAGTAATCAATTAATTTTTTTTAATGTTAAGGTCGACGGGTTTCATTATCTATAAGATAGTATAATTTGTATTGAATTTTTATTATGTGAAAGATATTTGTAGGGACACGATAGGCAAGCAAACAAGTAAAATACATTTTTACTTGAATAAAATTTAATTTGTTTACTTAGTCAATGTCAAGAAATGTAATTAATTTTTGCTTAGATTAGACTAGATAGATGCTTAGATTAGATTAGATGAGTGATAATAGTATTAGGCATAGTGATTCAATCTTTTTTCTTTTTTAATAAAGTAGCATGGATTTATAAAATTGTAGTTACCTACAGTGACAAAATTAAAAAAAATAATATAAAGAGTAAATGGTAAAATAAAATCGACATTCAATAAATAAGTTGCCACTTTTAGCCCATCAAGTTAAAAAACACTTGATATTTCATATGTCTATTATATGTTTTCAAAATAGCATCAACTTAATTATCACTCTGACATCACTCATGAATGACTGAATCACTTATAAATGAGTCATATTACAACACTATGCTCCATGCATGCAACAAGCTTATTTAAAATCAGAGTATACATCAGAAGAAGATGTACGGCATTTTGAATTTAAGCATATTTTAAACAATTTTACATTTAAAAGTCACATAAAAATGAGTATTTCATCTGATGAAATGGATTTTACCTGACAAAAGTAACAAAATCATTGTCGAATTGTAGAAAATGTAATATAACTTAATAAAAATAAAATAAAAAAAATAAAATATCCTTTATTTGCTGACATATATGTTTGAAAGTAAATAATGCACATCAGTCCGGTTCCGTATCAGCGTGTCCTGCCGACACATAGGCCTCCTCTAACTTTTTCCAGTCTAATCTGTTCCGAGCCAATCTCATCCACAGAGGTCCGGCAGTCCTTTTTATGTCATCTGACCATCTCTTAAGTTGCCGACCTCTCTTCCTTTTGGCGTTGTATCTTGGAGTCCACTCGGTTAGCTTTTTCGTCCATTTTTCTGTTGGTTGCCTGATCATATGTCCTGTCCAGCGCCATTTCAGTTGTTTTGTTTGTATGCATACATCCACAAATTTTGTTAATTTCCTCATATCAGCAGCTCGTTTTTTATCTTTTCTACGATATCTTAAGATACTCCTTTCCATGCTTCTCTGACAGGTTCTTAATCTGTGTTGTAGTTTTTGTGTTATAGCCCATGTTTGACAGCCATAAGTTAGTATAGGCAAAATGCATGTATTGAAGAGTTTTCTTTTTATTTCCAAACTGTACTGCTTATTCTTCATTATGTCTTTAAGGGACCAGTATCTTTTCCATGCATTTATTATCCTTCTGTCAACCTCCTGTGTCATTTGGTCTTGGAAAGCTATTAGTTGTCCCAAGTAAAGGTAGCTTTTGACATATTCTATTGGATCCCCATCTAAGTATACTATGCTAGTTTCTGTCCTGTTAGTCATTGCCTTTGTTTTACCTTTGTTTATGGTCAGTCCGACCTCTTTACTTTTAATAGCAAGATCTTGAATCATAATTTGTAGTGCTTCTGAGTTGTCACTTATCAGTACAAGATCATCAGCAAACCTGAGATGGTTAAGTTTTTGACCATCAATATTGACTCCAAAGTGATCCCAATCTACATTTCTTATAACTTCTTCCAACACCGCAGAAAACAACTTTGGCGAAAGAGGGTCACCCTGCCTAACCCCCTTCTGAATCTGGAAGCTTTCCCCATGTGTTTCAAGTCTGACCTGTGAAGAACTGTTTGCATAGATGTTTTTAATTAACCGTATATATTTGAGATCTACACCTTGGTTTTTTAGGGCTTTCCAAATATGGTGGTGCTCTAAACAATCAAAGGCTTTGTTATAGTCCACAAAAATCAGATATAAAGGGTAACCATACTCTTGGCATTTCTCTACGGTTTGCTTCAGAGTATGTATATGATCCACCGTTGAGAATCCCGCTCTGAATCCTGCTTGCTCCATAGGCTGGTTAAAATCCAATGTTTTAGAAATGCGGTTTAAAATTATTTTTGAAAACACTTTGTATATATTTGAGAGTAAACTTATAGGACGATAGTTTCCTATATCTTCTTTATCACCCTTTTTATGTATCAAAATAATAGTACTGTTAGTCCATTGGGTTGGAATGTATTCAGACTCTAGAATTAGATTGTATATTTTAGTTAGTCTTTGTAGGTTTTCTGGTAGTGTAATTTTCATAGTCTCGTTTGTTATACAGTCTTGTCCGGGTGCTTTATCGTTCTTTTGTGTTCTAATAGCGCGATCAACCTCCTTTTCCAGAATTGGGGGAATGGCATCTTCCTTTTCTGTTTCTAGGTTTACAGTGTCTCTTTCTGTAGTCTCCGTTGAGTAGAGTCGCCTATAGAAGTCAGTAGCGATGTTTAGTATATTTTTTCTATGTGTTTCTCGGTTTTGTTTTTCGTTCTTTAGTTTTGGTATCCATACACTCGATTCGCGTAATTCTTTGAGAGCTTTCTTTATTCCTCCTGTTTTTGTTATATGGTGGTTAATACATTCCATTGTTCTTCTAGCTTTGTCCTTCTTCATATTCTTGCTTATTAGTTTGCTTATTTTAGTAATCTCCCCTAGTGTTGTTTTGTCTTTTTTAGACTTGAGCAGAGACTTTCTTTCTTGTATTAATTCCTTCGTAATTGTACTTAGCTTTTCTGGTTTGTCCTTTATTGGTTTTGTTGTGTTGTACATTTCTGTAATTTCAGTGTCGTATGTTTCTTGAATGAAGTTAGTATTATCCTTGGTAAATCGTTGTATAGGTTGCAAAAATTTGTGGTAGCACTGTTGGTTGACGTTTTTCTTATATTTTCTTTGCTTGGTATAGTGTAGTGTCGCTCTAACCATGCGGTGGTTGGTATTAAAGTTTAGTTGATTTAACACATTTATATCGTGGAATGCACTAGGTTGGTTACTCAAGATATGATCAATTTCATTACGGTAAAGACCATCTGGTGAGTGCCATGTCCATCTTTTTGATGCTTTTTTCTTGAAACGACTGCTCATGAACATTAATTTATGTTCCAGAGCCATATTTGCCATCCTTTCTCCATTGGGGCTTCTTTTCCCTGTTGCAAATTTTCCCAATATAAGCTCTTCTCCTGGATTTTGTTTTCCAATTTTACCGTTGAAATCGCCCATGACGATGATGTTTTTACTGCAGGTCTCCAGTGTTTCATTTAATTTTGTGTAGAAGTCTTCCTTCAGTTCAACATCTGAAGTCTCTGTTGGTGCATAGATCTGGATTATTAACCAATAATTTTTGAAACCAGGCAGATTTATATTAAGTATAGCGATTCTCTCGCAGATACCTCTGAATTCAATTATGTTTTTCTTTAGTTCCTTTTTTATCATAAAACCTACACCGTACAGTCCTTTTGTCTCGCCTTTGTAGTAGAATATATAGTTACTATGCTCCTCGATTTCCTCACCTAATCTTCTTACTTCACTGAGCCCCAATATGTCACACTTGACATCCTGAAGTGCATGTTCCAGTTCTTGTAGTCTTTCATCGGTTCTTAAGGTTAATGTGTTCAAGGTTGCTATGTATAAGTTTTTGTGTGTGTTTTGGATATGTTTTTTATTTGTTAGAGGGTTGCGGTCATTTTTCCCCACGGAGACCGCTGTCCGGCTTGGGGAATTTGTTTTTTGTTTTTTTTCGTCTTTTTGTGTATTTTCGTAGTTACTTGGCCTCCGGTTTCTGATGTGTGCATGTTGTCATTGTTTGGTTGTGCCTTTTAACATGAATTAAATATTAATTAAACATATATTAAACTAGCTGGTGCCCGCGACTTCGTCCGCGTTCTGGATGAAAGGTACCCTATGTCCTTTTTGGAGTCCCAGACAACGTGTATGCAAAATTTACAACGCCATCTAGGGAATTCTGTTTGAAGCAATGTAGTACTCTAATTCATCTAAAAGTTAACAGATGGCACTACATGTTAGTTATAATTTATAAAATTACGTGTTAATAAAATTAAAGCTGCTGCCCGCGACTTCGCCCGCGTAACTTAGTAAATTATGTACTTAAACCTTCCTCGAGAACCACTCTACCCATTAGTGAAAACCGCATTAAAATCCGTTGCGTAGTTTTAAAGATCTAAGCATACAAAGGGACATAGGGACAGAAAAAGCGACTTTGTTTTATACTATGTAGTGATTATTAAAAATTATTAATGTCTTGGCCAAAGTAGCAATAATTGGCCTCATTGGTTTAAAAGGGCCTCAGCCTTTAAGATTCACTTGGAAAGTTACAGCCAACAATGGCTCTATTTCCGGCCTTGGCATTAATCTATACTAATATTATAAATCTGAAGAGTTTGTTTGGTTGCAGAGTTTTTTTGGTTGCGTTAATCCCAAGAACTATTGGTTCGAATTGAAAAATTCTTTTTGTGTTGGATAGTCCATTTATCGAGAAAGGGTATATATAACATTTTGAACGCGGACGAAGTCGCGGGCAACAGTACTGTAATTTAAAACAAATGTCTCTGTACCTGCAGAGTATTTTTAATAATTTTAATTTAAATTCCTTCAAATTTACTTTTAATAAATATATCAACTTAAAATTTCAGGATTTAAACATTCCAGTACCTCCACCAGTGAATATCGTCAATGAACCAAATGCTAAACGCCCAAGAGTCGAATCCTCCGAGGTGTCCAGTAATAGTTCCATCCCGGGCACCAAAGTATATGCATTGCCAAATGGCAGTGTACCTTGTAACACACCTCTCTGTGATTTAATTCATCTAGTTAAGCCACACATCAGGGAGCTGGTTGAGGATTCCAATTTGGTGAGTGCAGTAAAATGTAGCGAAATTGTTTAAGGGTTAACATACAGCTTCCGGCAGCAAGATGACAAAATAATAAAAAATGTTTTATATAACAATATGTTATATATGTTATATTTTCTTTAAAAAAATATATTTATTAAACAAATAAACCCCTTTTGCCAAGTAGGTAATTGAATGGATTTCCATCATTTCATTGTCAACTTAGCTACATATTTTATTCACATATAATTGATTGAATAACAAAGTTACTTTTTATTAGTGTATTTTAAAAATAAACATAATTGAATAATTGTAGGTTTTTTAAGAATATAAAATGGTTTTTATCTGGACCTGTTAATTTTTTTTACCTAAAACATTGTTTGCCAGGTGTTACTCTTTTTTTTTAAAAGATGAATTCTAAGCAACGGTACTTTTGTCTGAACGATGAAAGCATCTTAAGACTTAGAAGAACACGTCAAAAAATGTTAACTTTAATTTAAGTTTAATTTGATTTTAATTTGGTTTCAGCTTAAAATGTGGATCTCTTTTATGATCCCAAAAATTGAAGACGGCAACAACTTTGGTGTGTCAATACAAGAGGACACGTTGGCCGAAATACAGTCGGTTGAGTCTGAGGCGGCCGCCTTCTTTGACCAAATATCTCGATACTTCATCTCACGTGCAAAGATTGTTTCCAAAGTGGCAAAATATCCACACATTGACGACTACAGAAGAGCTGTTAGAGTGAGTGTTTATCTCTTTAATTATTGAATTAATATTAATAATTGAGTGGTGCACAAATGGCCACTCAGTCACTAGAGCTTTTCGGAAGATCTCGAAGATCGGAACATCTCAGAAGATATTGGCCATATAGATCTCTTCACATTTTTTATGTTCTATAAGTATGGGAAACACTTTATGTTAGTCGTTTTAAGTATATAGCATGCATAGCTGAAAATAAAAATAATAAAAAATTCACTGAATTTCTTTTTTTAAAAAAAACAGCATTCTAAATTTTTTTAAATTACGTTCTATATCTGTAAAAAAATTGGAAATTATTTTTATTACCATATTTTTTGGGGGTCATATTATTATAAAGAATAAGTTATGCTATGAAACGTTGTTTGAATAATAAATAGAAATGTCCTACAAAATTGGTAATATCAATCTATACCATAATATTACAAAGAGAAGGGATTTGTATTTTTGTTTGTAATGAATAAACACAAAAGCTACTGGACCAATTTTAAAAATCTTTAACATATAAAATATATGTTATAAGTTTACGCGGACGAAGTAGCCTACAACAGCTAGTCAGTTCATATTATAATGATTGAATTAAACGAAAAAGTCACTTTTCCTTTGCACTACATATAGATAAAACATTTTGTGAATGTGTTTTTTTTTTCTTAATTTTCAGGAATTAGACGAGAAAGAGTTCCTCTCGCTGTGGCTGGTGATGTGCGAGATCCGGAACAGATATTGTTCCCTTCACGACATTGTCATCAAGAATCTTGAGAAGATCAAGAAACCGCGTTCCTCCAACGCCGAAACATTATACTAGGCACTAAATGTAGTTACGTAATACAAGGAAACAGAATTCTAGAAGTAAGTTTCATAAAAAAAAATCCCTAACAAGACCCCTTGAAAAGTTTTCAAGGGCGAAGGTTTTCAAATTTTCTCATTTTCCATTTTCACGTATTAAAAAAAAAGTACAGGGTTTGAAGTCACTCAATCTTTGATAAAGGTTAAACTAGATTCTCGGTTGCTTTATGTACTAAAAGTGGCATGGCATAGTAGAATATCACCGCACCGCACTCACAGCTCGGGGTGATATTTCAAATTAGTTGCACAAAGTTGTCCTTAAGGTGAACACGTGTCACGACTAGAACCATTATTACTAGATGTTAAGGTTCAAATCAAATCATGCAACATTTACATTAATTATTCATCTTTTTATCAGAAATTAACGAGAGAAAGTGATAGCACGTATAAAAAAATCCAGTGGACACTTTAATAATAACAATAATAATAATTTATTTCCACACAAAATTTTTACAACAGCCATAAGTTGACGTTGATCACCACACTAAGCTAGTGCTTGTATCGTGGGAGTCTAATACAGATAAATATAAAATTTTAAAAAACAGAAATCATTAAAATATAAATATAAATACACAAAATATAAATATAAAAATATATAAATATACTTTGTCACAGTGATTTTGTATGAGACCCTGAATCTAGTGTATCCTTTATCAAATTGATGTCAAAATGTCAAAATATATGTTTTTCTGTTATATTTGGTTTCCATGTCACTCGTGAATAATAAGTAAACATTTCTTCGGGCACTATGTCAACAAATTAATGTTTCGTTTGATTTGATTATGTAACTATCTATTAAAAGAGATAGTTTAATATCAAAATGATTTAACATAATATAAGCGAGAGAGATACTCGACAGATTACATGGGATGACATTCAGTCATTTTTCTCCTTAAACCTTTAGTGGGTCAAAAGTTGAAAAATAAAGTTTTTTTTTTTAATAAAAACGATTGAATTGGATGATTTTTCATTAAAATGGGACAGAATAATGATAGGCTTAAAGCTTCCGGACAGTTAGGACTTGATGTGTTCAAGGAATATTATCATAATTATCATAAGAAAATTCCGAAGAAAAGAAAAAGTCTTAAGTAATTGTCATTAAGACATAACTGCCCGGAAATTTTATAATTCTTGCCAATAATTTTAAATAAAAATAATACAGCATAAGGTTTTGAAAAATGGGGAAAACTAAATTTTCTTCGTAAAGGTCAAAACTAATAATTGTTGGTTGGTGTGTGTGTGTGCCCTTCATAGCAAAATCTACGAATAGAAAAATAAACGCCACACTCAAAATGTACAAAACGTAGAGCAAAATGTACACAAACCAAGAATATAAAACCAGAATGTACAATACACAAGTACAATCATACGCAAAATGTACAAAAAGACTAAATTCACACAAATTGTCAAAGTTCTATTCATAACTTATTCAAAATAATTGAATATTCAGAATATTCAAAATTATATTGTTTAATTTTTAAGCGAATATCCCTTGTTTTAAGAAGGATGTTCGAACTAATACTTAATTTTAATAACTTATGAATAAAATTTCAGCGATTTGTGTGAATTTAGCCTTTTTGTACGTTTTTGCACATTTCCCGTAAGGTGTACATTATATGTGTTTTGTTCACTTTGAGTGCAGTACACATTTGTACATTTTGAGTGAGGTGTTCATTATGCTTAATGTACACTCTGCGTTTTGTACACATTTGTACATTTTGAGTGAGGTGTTCATTATGCTTAATGTACACTCTGCGTTTTGTACACATTTGTACATTTTGAGTGCAGTGCTCATTTTGTACACTTTGAGTGTGGTGCTTATTTGTTCAATTTACGTGAGGCGCTCATTATGCTTAATGTACATTTTGCTCTGAAGGGTGTGTTCGAGCTAAATACCATTGAAACTTCCCTTACACCTTTACAGCTTAGTCAACACAATTTATAATTTTCAGCCATCTCTGAAGTGGAAGCGAGGGGATGACGGAAGGTCTCATTTTCTTATCCCTAAGAAACTTAATTTTAGATTATTGCCCAATATTATTGTTTCATACGTTATAGGTATTCATCGCTGACATTTTGGTTTCGACATAGCGCCTTAAGAATAATTTAAAAATATTACTTATCTCATTTTTTATTCACTAGACTATAATAGTGTGTGGTATGAGCTGTGTAACAACAATATTAAATTTCTCGAAGACAATCAGTATTAACTAGACACATGTAATGTTTTATTATATTATTATGTGTAAGTGTGCCAACATAGTTTCATACAGTTAATAGGTAGGGTTGTTGCGGATATCCGTATCCGCATCGCTAAATGAGGAACTTTCGCATCTTTTTAGATATAGGGCCTAGTCCTAAATCTAGAATGAATTATGAAATTGATTAAAAAAAATTTAAATTATTTCAATTTTATGCTATGCTACAAGCTTGATTAATTAATATTTTTCTTATTAAAATGATAAATTTCATTCTAAATGATTGAAATTCTGCATTAAATATTGAATATATAAAAAAAAATTCAGTCAGTCTGCACGTCAGAAGTGAAAACTATGGAACATTACCGCCTATGGCTCTGGAACACTGTATGTATCACTGTCTGTTAACATGTTGACAAACTATTGACGAAGCTAAGTTTATTATGACCCACGAAGTACTTACTAATACGGGTAGATGGCGTTTATTTCATACAATTAAACGTCACCGAAGGTGTCGCTCACAGAGCGTGACGGCGCGAGTTCAGTGATTTTTCCCCCATACTGAAAGTGTATAAAGCGCCTAAGGAAGTTTTTTTTTTAAAAAATCGATTGAATATTCTTTCAATCCGCAACAACCCCTATTCATGGGTCAAGTTGCAGTGGTGTTAATATTTTGAGTTTTATTATTGGAAAAATATTCAAAAAAAGACGTTTCATCATTCCAGAATTTTTAGTAAATATAAAGATACAGGTGTTTTTTTTTTCAGTTAAAACAAAACTAGTTTTTTACATTTTTCAATAGTGTTATTTCTTTGTGTTAAAATCTTACAATGTTCATTGTAATTCATTGCAATGTTCATTTGTTTATTGTAATTTTTAAATTCAACACTTGTTTCCGCATAAAATATCTTTGTGGATCTTTTTGAAGAATTGTCATTTTTTTGAAAAATGTATTATTAAAAAAATGCTTAATAAATAATCTAGTGAGTAAAAAATAGATATTGTATGCGTAGTTTCATAGTGAGGACATATTGTGGTTGTTGAAGACTGAAGAGTGATTGTATAATGAATTGTTGCCTTCAAACATATAATAATGATAATAATTTTTATGTGTTTTTTTAAAATGTCAACATAAACGAAATGACAAAATGTATTTTTCGCGTGGCTAATCAATTTTTTTTTAAAGTTTTATAATCAGATTTATTCATGATGGGACAAAAAAAGTTTGAAAAGGCATGTTTCTTATAAAAATAAATAAATAACTACTGCTCAAAAAGCATTTTTTGTCATATAAATAAAAAAAATCAGCGACATCTAAATTTATTTTAAGGCATATTATAATAATTAACTTAAGTTTAAAGTTCTAATCGGCTACTTTTAAATAAATATTTAAAAAATTTAAATTTTTGTTTTTGACAGTTTCTTTCAAAATGCTCCGTTTTATAACTATATAAATATATATAAATAAATAATATTATTTTGTAATATTAGATAGGATAGGTAAATACTTGTTAAGAAGCGTTATTGAATATGTCCAATACTATGAAGCTATTGAAAAAGCAATTTAAAAATTCGACCAGCCCTATAGCATTTAATATGCTATAGGGACCTATAGTTTTGTCACATTAATATATATTTTGTTTGAAAGTGCCTACTCCAAACATGTTTCTGATTGTAAAATGTAAACTACCCACGAAGTGATAACATTTGGCTGTAGTCAATGTTTATTTAATTGTACCCCATGCCATTATAAAAAGAATACATTTTCGTAAATGTGTATTGTGTTGTTTTATTTTTTTTGTATAGTAATTTTTTTTTGAATATACCTTTCTTTTCCTTTGCCTTTTCCCTTGCGGAGGGTTCAGTGGAAGAATATTTTTTAACGCTATACCACAGATTAAATAATAGTTACTAGCTATACTGACGCTATATCTGGCTGTAAAACCCAGATAATTTATTTTTAGAATATCTATCTACACATGGTTTCTATTTTTTTCCTATATGTAAGGTCGTCAGACAGGCTGACGGTTCACGTGATGGTTGGTGGCTACCGTCGCTTATCCTATAACACAAACAGCGACTAGGCAAGTGCCTCTAGTAGCAGTAGTCCGGTTGTTAGTCCGGTTGACCGAATTAGTGCAACTTTTCAGTAGCAGTAGTTTGGTTGAAAAATGTAATGTTTTGCGAATATAATATTATGCTCATAAGCGAAATTTAGTACCGAACTACCGATACCCTTTAGTAGCAACAGTTCTCTTTGTAATATTAAGAATAAAGTTGTACAATATATGTACTTTCTTACTTTATTGTTATTTTAAAATGAACACGTAAAGAGAGTCATTTTGTATATGAATAACTTGAATAAGTCTTTCTTCTTTCCGAATCTCCTGTACTGATAGACTTGCAAATTTGCAAGATTAAAGTCATCTCAGTATGAGCAAAATTTGTATCTAACCTTACAAGAAAAAAACAAAAATATTACATACATAAGTACTTAATTTAACTTCAGTGTTAGTTCTACTGCCTGAGCAACAAATAAATGCTGGTTGGCAATATATAAAATTAAATGAAATACGCTGTGATGACGAACATTTAAATAAGTTTAAAAACTATTTCAAGCGTTATAGAAAAGGATTTACCAAGTACTTAGTTGTGACCTGTGCACAATCTCCTTATGAGTAATATAGTGTTCTAAGAGCACACCTAGATCTGTGTGCCATCCCAAATGTAGGCGTTTTCCCCCTTTGTTGCCCATGGCCCCTGTGATAGTCCCTGGAAGGTACCACGGGTAATTATTTTACCCGTGGTCCCTGAATTTCCATGGAAATAGAAAATTGTATAATATTAGTTTCTTATTACATATTGATCATACACTCGATATTATTGTTTTTAATTTTGACAACTGAATTGAATTTGAATAATAAAATTATTTAGTAAGAACCTACTTGTAATAATTTGAACCTTAAAATGAAATTGGCTGAAAAGAAAACCGACACTTCATTTTTAGAATCGTCCGTCGGACATTTACATTAAAGACAAGACAATTTTGTTCAACATTTTATCGTTTACACACTTCTACTAGAATACCCAATAATCGAATACTGTAAATAGTGTATATTTTTTAAGGAATGATAGAGTTTTGATATTAAAAGATTTATTGAAATGGAGAGTGATATAGACAAATGTGATTTCGGCGACAGCGCTCGCACAAGACTCTGCGATTTGGACTTAAAAAATTCAAATCACATATTCAACGGTGCCGGCGAGAACATACAATATCATAGCGATTCTGAATCGCTTGGCTCCAGGAAGAGTAGGACGCGTTACATAAATCCAGCCATATATATTGAACCGGTAGAGTCTACGCATTCAACCACGTCTCTACTGACGGAAGACCCATCTTCTATGGAAGATGTGACCCCTCACCCTCATAGCTCTTACAAGAGTAACTCCACGCCATTTTTGACTGGGCGTGTCAGCTCAACTAGCTTATCTTCGGGGAGTATTCAAAGGAAATCTTGTAGGTTGAAAAACGAACCAGTTCTTGGAGAACATTTGCATGATGAAGGGGATATTTACGAGAACACTTACAGGGAGGATGGCCAGGACACGTTTAGACTTTCGGTTGTATCAGCTTCAACTACTACCACAGCCAAAGAGGAGAGGGATCGCAACGAAGAGAAGAAAAAAGAGGCTTTCAAGCAGTGGCTTGCGCGTAAAGAACAGGAGGTAACGACTAGGCTTGGCAAGAAAATAATTTCGGTTTTTCACTCATGTGAGAAAATTTTTCTATACAAAAAAATTATTTAATAAATGCTTTATGTGTGTGATACATTAACTGCTTTGCAATATCTCACACAGTTATATGAAGATTCAACTACATAGCTTTCATTTTGTCATTATTAATCTCGCAAGGTCGACCAGAATGTTGGTCATCTTTCTTTCTTGGTTAAAAATCTTTAGAACAAACCAAAAACCATACACTCACCAACGAAAAATATATTTTTTTATCTTAAATGCAAATTGGGGATTTTTCTTTCGGTACCTATTTTATTTTATTTTTCAAAAAGATAATTTTTCAAGTGACATGATTTTTGCCTATATTAACGTTTGTTGTTTTTCATCTTATCATGAACCTTGTAGGATATTAGATACGTATTCTAACTCAGTATTTTCTCAATGTAACTGTACAGAAACGCGAGAAAGCGCGCATGGAAAAGATGAAATTGCAAACGGCGCCATCGCGTTCTGCCCAAGAGAGAGAGGAGTCGTACAAGCGTTGGCTAGAGTGTAAACGCTCCCAGTTGGAGCGTCGTCGAGCCGAAGAAATAATGCGCCAGTATCGCGCCAGCGAACAATTGGAGAATGAGAGACGCAAACGCGAGATGAATAAGGAGAAGAAATTAGCGGTGTGGGTCAAGAAGAAGGAAGAAGAAATGAAAGGTAGTAAACAATATTGCAATCAGTAGCTTAGCTTGCCCTGCCCCCTTTTTTAACGTTGAAACATCTTCATGGATACCTCATGGTGTAGGGAATGATGCGGTGTCATGCTGGAATCCTACGCAGACCTTCAAATACAATAGAAAAAAAATCAAATTCTTAAATTGACATCAACTTATTAATCGTTGCACGATTTAACCAATAACCATGCGTATGCGCATAAAAACATTTTTGAAATATTTTTATTATTTTTCAATCATGCTTTCTAATTTTAATGTGGAGTTTCTAACTTAACGAAATTTCTAAACAATTGAATTTATCTTACATATATTTAAGTATAATATTATAATAATATATATCATTCAAGAAAGGGGCAGGACGTTATAAGCAATTGCGTTCTTTTGTTTTCATTAAAAAATACAAAGTTTTAGTATTTAGCCTTTGTTTCCGCCTTAAATTTGTAAGTAACTCTATATGAATCAGCTTAGTTTAGTTTATTAGAGTGTTAAATATTGTGTATATTAAATTTGTTTCAGTGATGAAAACACGCGAAGAAAGAAAGGCTGCGCGTACCGCCATCGAAGCTGAGAAGCGGCGTGTCAACGGTGAGCGTGCTTACAGAGATTGGCTTCGGACCAGCAAGAACAAGCCGCTTCCGGTTCCACTCAACCAGGGAGAACTCAGTATGTATACCTGTACCTACTTTGTTAAAGATATTTCTTTTATTCTGAAATATTTTACCGAAACACTAGACAAGATTTTACACGGGTTACACGGTTATTTATTTAAGAATTTAAAACCAACAAGTAAACGTGTGACACGTCCTAAATGCAACACAGTATATTAGAGATACTACTTGGACATCAATGGATAAATGCATAATTAAGTATACTTATAAGCTTTTTTGAATCTCTTATTGCGATGTATAGCAGACAAGAAAAGTGCTTCATCAGTTTTGATTACAAATTCCACTCATTTCAAAATTCGCTAGGGATTAGATTTGAAATAGATATTGATTACTGATTGACATAATTTGTCATCGCTAATAAAGATAGCAATAGAAATTGTCACTTTGAATTTTCAAAGGAAAACAGACCTTATCATTCTACAACAAAGAATGTTCAATCTTAGGGTGATAAAGTAAGTAAAGTAAGTAGACAAGTAAGTAAAGTAAGTAAGTAAGTGACGCAATAGCGTGAAATGAATAAATTATAAGTAGACGCTAGTAATAATAGCTAGTAAATAATAGGTAAATAGTCTGGCTAAGATTTTTTTTGCCAACCCACTCGAGATATATATATTTTTTAATAAGTATATAAAATTTTGTATAAAATAATTTTCATTCTGTTTAATGGAAACAGATTCTGATTGAAGGTCGTTTCTAGTTCGGATCTTAGACTTTAGATATTAATGTGGTATATTTTTAGGTATGCGCGGATCAGTGTCGCAGATGTACATCAATCCCATCCCATGGGAGTCGACGACTGGCGTTGATACGTGATAAAATTGTACGATTTTAAAGCGTAGACTACAATCGTCCATCGTTTATGCGAAATACTAATTCACTCGAGAGACCTTGCAGTCTAAGCTTTATAGTTTTTTTTCATAAAATAATTTTATAGGTTTTGTTGTGACTTACGATAATTTTTAATTATTTTATAGTAAATTTTCAATATTTTTCTACTAGTCTTTTGTTGTAGTAGTTGCGTTTATTTATCAAGTAAATTTTTTATTTAAGGCTTGTCTATATCTATGTGTCTTTTTAGTTATATTTTAAGCGGACATTACCGCAAAGCATCGATGATATAACATACTTAGATACTATATTTGTAGAAATAATATGTCTTGGATTTATTTAAGGTAAATTGTTTTAATGAAAAATTACAGTGGGATTTGCTAATGGATCCAAAATAAAACGACACAGTTATGTGATTGTAGTTTTATTATTTATTAAAAATTTATATTATCTTCAGGGTCCCGACAAGTACAAATTTTGTGTAATTACAATAATAGTCATAGAAAAATACGTTGGTACTTATAATATAAAAAATTTAAGTGCTAACGACTAGTTTAAGATACCTACTATCCGAAACGTTCGGCACACGATCTAATTTATTAATTAAACTATGAAAACTTAATGAGTTGCAGGATGTTTATGTGCACGATAAAAAGCAAGTACACCTAATACACTGAAAATACTTGACTCGGTCCGCTCAAAAGCGATTCACTACTCGTCCGTAGTAGCATTGTACTTGTAGTGTAGTAGTGCGTGTTATGTTAAGTGCGTGCCCTGAGTGACGGCGTATCGCGGAAGCGGAATCTGCCGCGCACAAAACAAATACTCTTTGTTTGAACCTGTCCGGAGTGTGAGGCGAGCCAGCGGATCGCATACTTTAATCGTGCGCCGCGGATTCTGTATCCGCGATACGATTTCACTATGGACACAGACTAAGTTTGTATCCTGAGTGACGGCGTATCGCGGAAGCGGAATCCATACCCTCCAGTTGCGCTAGATTTGTTTGAAGCTGTTCGGAGTGCGAGGCGAGCGGATCGCGTACTTGTTTCGTACGCTGCGGATTTCTGCATCCGCGATACGCCGTCACTCAGGACACGGACTAACTCGGGACACACACAGACACTAAAATGCTGGTACGGGCGAGTTGTGTATCATGTCTTAGTGCGACTACGAATCGATTCCTTTCCTGTACAATTTCTGTTCATAATGGATTTCAGTTATTGCTTTCCGAATTTCCAATACTTATATGTAAAAAAACGCTTTATTATTAAGGCTAACAAGCAATCCTATAATTTACACGTAACGGAAATGTATAGTCGGAGTTAGAAAAGGTTCGTCACCTTAAAAATCGACCATTGCTTTACACCAGAGCAATTTTATCAGTCATGCCAAAATTTAATTTCAAACGTCTCTCAGTTATCTGCTTAGTGTTAAAGGTTTGAACTTCAATGGTACTGGCTGAAATGTAGGTAATGATATTAAAAAGAAATACATTTAAAACTAGAGTTTAAATTTATAAGAGTCGAAGAGAATTTGAGTTGACAAGGAAAATTTATTGAAGTTAGTTTGGTTAGAGGGTTTTGGTATATTTTATATTTAGTAATGTATTGTTTATATTGATTGTTATTAAAATTATAGTAATGAAGAAAAGAAAAAAATAAGTATAAAAAACCAAACAAGACTTAGTGCTTTAGTTTCAAAAAGATATGACATCAAGTCTTGAAGGAATGAATTTGAAAATTGACAAAGGTTTTCTTACCCCGACTGTACCATGTTACATCATTTTATTTGCTTAGACCATTTTTACCATAAACCACCTTCTAGAGTTCTAGTAACACAGATTTGTCTTTTAACAAATTTCTATTCTTGTATATGTGTAACAACACTTCAAGCCACCTTTGTAATTTAACACAGTAGGCATAAAGTCAGCTATGTGTCCATTCAGTTTAATTCATTAAATTGAAATATCTATTTTGGTATTTTTTAAAAAATAATTTTGTATTTTTTTCACATTACATTAGTACACTTCCTCTTCCTCCTTAAGCCGTAAAATATCGGATTTATTCATGAAATAGTAGGACGGTTGGCGACCTTTCAAGTCTTTGAGGACCCGTTTAGCTCCAGCTCGTATCAAAACTCGACTCAGTGATTCTATTTTCTCAACACCCATCGCGTAGTGCAGTGGCGTACGTTCTAACTGAAAAAATTACAAGCTAATTTAAAATTAAAAGCTACGTGAGACATATTTCGGACAAATGACCCTCTCTTGGCTTTGTCCAGGATGTAATTCTCTTATATACATAAAAACCTTCCTCGTTCATCCCTCTTTATAAAAGTGAAAACCAAATAAAAATCTTTTGGGTGGTTTAGAAGTTATTAGCGCAGTAACAGACATAACGGATTTATAATATGTAGGAGATTAAAGTTTTAATGAAAGAATGGTTACTGTGAGTCAACCGTAACAGAGCGCCATCCGCCATCGCGGTGTTTTCTTAAGGATTAATAGAAGACCTACAATAATTTAAAACATCATTTTTATGTAGATTTATTTTTAAGTAAGCCATGTAAATTTGTGTTTGTTCTTTATGTTATTTTAAAAAATAGTTTCAACTTGAAATACAAGATGAGGATGAGATTGCACAACTTACATTGTCACCAATACGTAAAAGCTCTGGATAGTCTTGAGCCACCTGCGCGACAATGTCCTCGTGCTGTGCAAGTACAGCGACGTGTAGTGCAGTTCGACCAAAAGCGTTTTTGCCTCTCGCCAGAGTTCGCCCACCTTCGCCGGAGAGTGCCGCGCGAACTGCCTCAGTATCACCGCGTCTAATTGTCGCGTGTAGAGACTCACGGGATTCCTGAAGAATGTCACGAGTTTTAATGTAACAGTCGCTTTCAATATCTATTATCAGTTACTATGGTACGCAGGCTACACTGCATTCCGCATTTATAAAAGGCCCAGGTTCAGATTGTACAAAGTGTTAGAATGTCCATTGTTTCAAAATTACCAGTCTATCAAAATGTCTAATCTCAAAATGTCCATTGTGTTACATGGATCGTGTTTATATCACACGTTGTGTTGCGTTTTGCTTTTAGAGTGTTTTCGTTAAAATATGGAAATGCCTTTTTGTTTTAATAAAGTTTTAGACTAGGTTGTCAGCTATGGCTTAGTTTAAAATTCGACATAAACATACTTCAAACGTAGGTATTGAAGCGAGAAGTCCACTCATTTCGCTATCACCGCGTTGGGACACAACCTCATTAACAGACATGCCTTCATCGTCGACCACGTCTAATATGTGATCATAGCCCTCTAATAACAAGTCCATTATCTTGTCTGTATTTCCTGCAACAATAAAATTTATATTTAATATAACCTCTTTATTTGGATTCAATTAAATTCAAATGACACCTTGGGTCCACGATTGTGTCTGCTTAATGTTTAGAGTTCTCGAACATGAAGAAAAGCGCAGCTCATTCTCAAAAGTAATACCGCTTGTATAATATTTTGAATTATTAATTATTTATTAATTAAAGTATTATTCAATTTTTTTCTATAATGTTATAGAGCTTTAAACCTTTTATCACCTAATCTAATAATTATAAAGAGAATAACCTCTAGCAGCAAGGTGCAGCAGAAACCTATCAATTTCGGCTGTATTCTCCGGAACGTTGGCTTGAATGGAGACATCACGTGCGGTCCTATACAATTCGTCGCGGTACGCGAGGCTTATGTCGGACTCTTGTAGAAGTTGGAACAGTGCGTTGCGAGTGTGGGTACGCGCTGCAGCAAAATGCAACATCGATTGACCGTGCTCGTCCTGCAAAGTATATGCACAATATTTTCAAGTTCTGCAAATGATATTTAGCATGTAAGTGTTAGCATTTGAACTTAGCATTGAACTACGGGAGCGATTTGAAAAATGCGGACTGTTGCGAAGCTATATTATATCAGCGAGTAACATAGGCTATCCTTATTACTAATATTATAAATGTGAATGTGAGTGAGTTTGTTTGTTACGCATTCACGCAAAAACTACTAAACCGATCACCATTAAATTTTGCATACACGTTGTCTGGGACACCAGAAATAACATAGGGTATACCTTTCATCCAGAACGCGGACGAAGTCGCGGGCACCAGCTAGTATTTTATAAAGTTACGCGGACGAAGTCGCGTGCAATATATTTATATGACTCAAATCCAAATGACATAAGAGACTTTAAATTCACGGTGGTGGCTGAAAATCAGCGCTGTAGGTGCCTGCTTAGCACCTCGGCACAATGCTGAGCTAGTATCCGATTCACTGCCGCGAGGACACACATCTTACCTGTCTGTTTTATTAATTTACTTATGTCTTTTTGTTGTTTATGTTTCTTATGTAATGTTTTATGTTAATGTCCTTCGTGCAGTGAATAAATGTTTTTCTTTCTTTCTTTTAAATTTGGAATTTAGACCAGTTAGAGAGTTTAAAATGGCGTACCCTGTCGACACTGCTGAAGGCAGTTTCAGGTGCATCGGGACTTGTTTCATGGCGCGGATCAACGGTGACAACTTCGATGGGTCTATGTGGCTTAGTGGCTGTCCGGGCGGCACTGCGCAAAGCGCCGCGGGCTTGCTCCGGTGGTGTAGTCGCCGGTGCGGGTGGCTGCTCGTTCTCAACTTCCGCAACTTCTCGCGTCACTATCACATTATCCTCCTGTTTACAGAGGTTCTTTCTAGAAGCACATGCATCGTGTTTATATCATTCACACACACGTGTAAAATAAAACGACACAGTTATGTGATTGTAGTTTTATTATTTATTAAAAATTTATATTATCTTCAGGGTCCCGACAAGTACAAATTTTGTGTAATTACAATAATAGTCATAGAAAAATACGTTGGTACTTATAATATAAAAAATTTAAGTGCTAACGACTAGTTTAAGATACCTACTATCCGAAACGTTCGGCACACGATCTAATTTATTAATTAAACTATGAAAACTTAATGAGTTGCAGGATGTTTATGTGCACGATAAAAAGCAAGTACACCTAATACACTGAAAATACTTGACTCGGTCCGCTCAAAAGCGATTCACTACTCGTCCGTAGTAGCATTGTACTTGTAGTGTAGTAGTGCGTGTTATGTTAAGTGCGTGCCCTGAGTGACGGCGTATCGCGGAAGCGGAATCTGCCGCGCACAAAACAAATACTCTTTGTTTGAAACTGTCCGGAGTGTGAGGCGAGCCAGCGGATCGCATACTTTAATCGTGCGCCGCGGATTCTGTATCCGCGATACGATTTCACTATGGACACAGACTAAGTTTGTATCCTGAGTGACGGCGTATCGCGGAAGCGGAATCCATACCCTCCAGTTGCGCTAGATTTGTTTGAAGCTGTTCGGAGTGCGAGGCGAGCGGATCGCGTACTTGTTTCGTACGCTGCGGATTTCTGCATCCGCGATACGCCGTCACTCAGGACACGGACTAACTCGGGACACACACAGACACTAAAATGCTGGTACGGGCGAGTTGTGTATCATGTCTTAGTGCGACTACGAATCGATTCCTTTCCTGTACAATTTCTGTTCATAATGGATTTCAGTTATTGCTTTCCGAATTTCCAATACTTATATGTAAAAAAACGCTTTATTATTAAGGCTAACAAGCAATCCTATAATTTACACGTAACGGAAATGTATAGTCGGAGTTAGAAAAGGTTCGTCACCTTAAAAATCGACCATTGCTTTACACCAGAGCAATTTTATCAGTCATGCCAAAATTTAATTTCAAACGTCTCTCAGTTATCTGCTTAGTGTTAAAGGTTTGAACTTCAATGGTACTGGCTGAAATGTAGGTAATGATATTAAAAAGAAATACATTTAAAACTAGAGTTTAAATTTATAAGAGTCGAAGAGAATTTGAGTTGACAAGGAAAATTTATTGAAGTTAGTTTGGTTAGAGGGTTTTGGTATATTTTATATTTAGTAATGTATTGTTTATATTGATTGTTATTAAAATTATAGTAATGAAGAAAAGAAAAAAATAAGTATAAAAAACCAAACAAGACTTAGTGCTTTAGTTTCAAAAAGATATGACATCAAGTCTTGAAGGAATGAATTTGAAAATTGACAAAGGTTTTCTTACCCCGACTGTACCATGTTACATCATTTTATTTGCTTAGACCATTTTTACCATAAACCACCTTCTAGAGTTCTAGTAACACAGATTTGTCTTTTAACAAATTTCTATTCTTGTATATGTGTAACAACACTTCAAGCCACCTTTGTAATTTAACACAGTAGGCATAAAGTCAGCTATGTGTCCATTCAGTTTAATTCATTAAATTGAAATATCTATTTTGGTATTTTTTAAAAAATAATTTTGTATTTTTTTCACATTACATTAGTACACTTCCTCTTCCTCCTTAAGCCGTAAAATATCGGATTTATTCATGAAATAGTAGGACGGTTGGCGACCTTTCAAGTCTTTGAGGACCCGTTTAGCTCCAGCTCGTATCAAAACTCGACTCAGTGATTCTATTTTCTCAACACCCATCGCGTAGTGCAGTGGCGTACGTTCTAACTGAAAAAATTACAAGCTAATTTAAAATTAAAAGCTACGTGAGACATATTTCGGACAAATGACCCTCTCTTGGCTTTGTCCAGGATGTAATTCTCTTATATACATAAAAACCTTCCTCGTTCATCCCTCTTTATAAAAGTGAAAACCAAATAAAAATCTTTTGGGTGGTTTAGAAGTTATTAGCGCAGTAACAGACATAACGGATTTATAATATGTAGGAGATTAAAGTTTTAATGAAAGAATGGTTACTGTGAGTCAACCGTAACAGAGCGCCATCCGCCATCGCGGTGTTTTCTTAAGGATTAATAGAAGACCTACAATAATTTAAAACATCATTTTTATGTAGATTTATTTTTAAGTAAGCCATGTAAATTTGTGTTTGTTCTTTATGTTATTTTAAAAAATAGTTTCAACTTGAAATACAAGATGAGGATGAGATTGCACAACTTACATTGTCACCAATACGTAAAAGCTCTGGATAGTCTTGAGCCACCTGCGCGACAATGTCCTCGTGCTGTGCAAGTACAGCGACGTGTAGTGCAGTTCGACCAAAAGCGTTTTTGCCTCTCGCCAGAGTTCGCCCACCTTCGCCGGAGAGTGCCGCGCGAACTGCCTCAGTATCACCGCGTCTAATTGTCGCGTGTAGAGACTCACGGGATTCCTGAAGAATGTCACGAGTTTTAATGTAACAGTCGCTTTCAATATCTATTATCAGTTACTATGGTACGCAGGCTACACTGCATTCCGCATTTATAAAAGGCCCAGGTTCAGATTGTACAAAGTGTTAGAATGTCCATTGTTTCAAAATTACCAGTCTATCAAAATGTCTAATCTCAAAATGTCCATTGTGTTACATGGATCGTGTTTATATCACACGTTGTGTTGCGTTTTGCTTTTAGAGTGTTTTCGTTAAAATATGGAAATGCCTTTTTGTTTTAATAAAGTTTTAGACTAGGTTGTCAGCTATGGCTTAGTTTAAAATTCGACATAAACATACTTCAAACGTAGGTATTGAAGCGAGAAGTCCACTCATTTCGCTATCACCGCGTTGGGACACAACCTCATTAACAGACATGCCTTCATCGTCGACCACGTCTAATATGTGATCATAGCCCTCTAATAACAAGTCCATTATCTTGTCTGTATTTCCTGCAACAATAAAATTTATATTTAATATAACCTCTTTATTTGGATTCAATTAAATTCAAATGACACCTTGGGTCCACGATTGTGTCTGCTTAATGTTTAGAGTTCTCGAACATGAAGAAAAGCGCAGCTCATTCTCAAAAGTAATACCGCTTGTATAATATTTTGAATTATTAATTATTTATTAATTAAAGTATTATTCAATTTTTTTCTATAATGTTATAGAGCTTTAAACCTTTTATCACCTAATCTAATAATTATAAAGAGAATAACCTCTAGCAGCAAGGTGCAGCAGAAACCTATCAATTTCGGCTGTATTCTCCGGAACGTTGGCTTGAATGGAGACATCACGTGCGGTCCTATACAATTCGTCGCGGTACGCGAGGCTTATGTCGGACTCTTGTAGAAGTTGGAACAGTGCGTTGCGAGTGTGGGTACGCGCTGCAGCAAAATGCAACATCGATTGACCGTGCTCGTCCTGCAAAGTATATGCACAATATTTTCAAGTTCTGCAAATGATATTTAGCATGTAAGTGTTAGCATTTGAACTTAGCATTGAACTACGGGAGCGATTTGAAAAATGCGGACTGTTGCGAAGCTATATTATATCAGCGAGTAACATAGGCTATCCTTATTACTAATATTATAAATGTGAATGTGAGTGAGTTTGTTTGTTACGCATTCACGCAAAAACTACTAAACCGATCACCATTAAATTTTGCATACACGTTGTCTGGGACACCAGAAATAACATAGGGTATACCTTTCATCCAGAACGCGGACGAAGTCGCGGGCACCAGCTAGTATTTTATAAAGTTACGCGGACGAAGTCGCGTGCAATATATTTATATGACTCAAATCCAAATGACATAAGAGACTTTAAATTCACGGTGGTGGCTGAAAATCAGCGCTGTAGGTGCCTGCTTAGCACCTCGGCACAATGCTGAGCTAGTATCCGATTCACTGCCGCGAGGACACACATCTTACCTGTCTGTTTTATTAATTTACTTATGTCTTTTTGTTGTTTATGTTTCTTATGTAATGTTTTATGTTAATGTCCTTCGTGCAGTGAATAAATGTTTTTCTTTCTTTCTTTTAAATTTGGAATTTAGACCAGTTAGAGAGTTTAAAATGGCGTACCCTGTCGACACTGCTGAAGGCAGTTTCAGGTGCATCGGGACTTGTTTCATGGCGCGGATCAACGGTGACAACTTCGATGGGTCTATGTGGCTTAGTGGCTGTCCGGGCGGCACTGCGCAAAGCGCCGCGGGCTTGCTCCGGTGGTGTAGTCGCCGGTGCGGGTGGCTGCTCGTTCTCAACTTCCGCAACTTCTCGCGTCACTATCACATTATCCTCCTGTTTACAGAGGTTCTTTCTAGAAGCACATGCATCGTGTTTATATCATTCACACACACGTGTAAAAATGTCAACTCACTTCTAGGAAAAGTTATCTGAACCTGCTTCACCAGTTTTTGTTCTTGTGCATTTTTCTTTTATTTCATACACATTTGACTAACATAAATCGAGTGTATCTATACTGTAGATAATTTGGCAAGTAAGCAAATGGCTTATCTTTAAAATATATATGCTAAAAACTGGATAAGCAACTCCATTTAATTAGATCAAAATAGACCGAGAGAAAACAGATGTAAAAAAGTAATTAAAAATACAGGTATCTCGAGCAATCTGACAAGAAAAATGAGTGTATTTTTCAAAAAGAAGATTTATAGAATAAAATACTCTTATGATGTTATCACTCTCGACAAGTGCCAAAATATCGAATTTTATTTATTGCTTTTAAATGTTTTTAAATTCTCTTAAAAGTAGATGAAAGAGTCTAAAAACTTAAATTGTGCTAAAATGTAATGACAAAAAAATGTAATGACATAACGTTTTAGTAAGAAAAAATAAAAATAAAAGTCGATACTTAAAATTGGGTCGCACCGCATACATAGGTCAAATTCAAAACTTTGGTAAGTATGTCACGTCAGGCAACGAACTTTAGACAATTTATGAACAGCGTCATTTTAAATATTAGAGAAACATATCAACTTTAGTTGTTTTCAAATAGGAAGTCAACAATCTTTAAACTCAATTCAAAATCGAATATAAATTCAAATACTGCGGTATTATATCACTAAAAACTTTCTATTTGAAAACGACTATAAGTAAGTACATACATGCTTTTGTGGTATCAATAAAATCACAACCAAAACATGATCTTTTTGCTAATTAATAAGAGAAAATTATACAACAAAAACGAAATAGAGTAAACTGAGCTCACCTTACATTTATTTTATTAATAACAAAAACAATCTCATTAATTTTAATTAAGCAGTAACATTATCTCACCTGCGTTCCTAGACGAGGCTTTTCGTGTTCGGGAAAATTCTGCAGGAATCTTGCCAGAAAAGCGACCGGATCTTGAGGTTTTACATTTGCCACCTCGGTGAGACCTTTTATCAAAGGATCTCCGAGAGCTGCAAACACAGTGTTTAAGTAATTGTCTTTATCATCGCTCATTCTATTAACAATATCATCAACGTTCCACTGTATCAACATAACACGAGCTTACACTTAGCAAGGTATCTGCCTTCGTCGGTCCTAAAGATGGGAATGTCCATGTGGCCATTGACTGTGAGGTTTGTACCTGTAAGCGATCAATTAATAATTCAGTGTTGGCCTTCGACATGTCTTTGTGTGGGTGAGGGGGGTCTGTTTCAACACGAACATCTGTACTTGTGTGGGTTTTGTGGTGGGGTACAGATCAATTTCACTATGATGGTTTGAAAATGGAAGCCGTTCGCAGTGGGGTTTTATTGGACCGACGACTAACCCCGTGCTTATAATTGATATGGCCTACTGATGTCGATCGATCACCATAACAACAGAATGTGTCTATTAGTTATTCAGAAACATTACTTACGGTAGAACAAACTAATGGTGTATAATTAACTTTCTTTTCAGAACAAATGAAAATATACAATTTTAAAGACATAGTAATTGTGGTATTATTGAGCAAACCCTCAATTGATAAAAGTAAAGAAGGAATAAGTACGTTTAGTATTTACAGTTGAAGGTATTATAAAAATATTTTTAATACGCTTCTAAACTACATATGTAATGGATTTAGCGGTTCTCATTATAACTAAGAAAAGAGAGGAAATTTCAATACTCCCTGGCTACGCATGTTACACAGACAGATACGATAGTTGCAGTCTAACATTTATAATTGATACTATTGCACACTATGTTGGAAAGACACGATAATATGCTAGTGATGAGCGTGCAGTAATACGCAAAAGCATACATAATTCAAAACAATTTGGTGTATATATATTATTATTATAAATAAGCGTGAACGTTTTGCAATCACGTCATTTGTTGTAAATATCACACGAACACGCGAACTCACAAATTGTGTACAAATATGTAGTTTATTTTATTTAGTACTGACCTAAAACATATTCAGACGTTTTCGAGTATTTTCAGTGACGCTCATCCTCAGCATTTGGCATTAACTATCTTTATTTATCTTTCCAACATTGCATCAATTTATAATTAGATTTTTAAATATGTGAAAAAACTTTATATCTTATTTTTATCAAATCTGTGAAACTTTAATTAAGTGCTTAACCTATGTGCTAACTTGTAAACTTAAAATAGGTACTTTATGACGTGTCGTGTTTTTCAGGACTTTCTAAATCAGCAAGGCTACTTCTTTTCCTTTTAAATATGTTTGATAGCATTGTGGCTATATGTGCCGAATTCTGCAAGGACAAATCTTTCTCCAAATGTAACAGATTTGACGTTGCTGTTGCAAAATCATTAAAACAATTCGTTTCTATAATGCTCAAACATTGATAATTGCTCACTCTTACTATATTAGGACTCATCGTTTCCCGGTACTGTAGACCCCTCATAGCACAAAGATGTTTCAAATTGTCCGGGTCTTTTGCAAGACCAGGAAAATTAATGATCAGGCTGAAACGAATACCAGATCCTAAGAATGTTGGCCTGCTAGATAAGTGTCCGAGTTTATTGTCCCAGACAAAATCAAGTTTTTCGTGAAGATACGACATAATGTGTGACATTTTGCTATACGATAACCCGATCTCTCCAGGAGCATCAGCTGCAGTTGATATTATGACGCGCAAATGATCGTGTACGTTAATCCAAATAGCTATAGTTTTGTCGTCGCTAACGAATACTCCGCGTCCATATGGCCAGTGTGTACCATGTAATCTATTGCAATCATCGATTTCTTCTCTGTCACAAAGAGCTACCAGGAGACCGTTAGACGCTAAGGCTGCACGGATTTCTGAAGGTTTTTCCAATACTTCATTTAACGTGTAATAGCTGCCACCTTTCTGATCGGATTCCGGTCTGGGCTGTTCACTGACCTTCACGAAATTTTCTTGCATCAAAACTGTTGTAATTATTCTCTCAATGGTTTCTAGTTTACCAATTTTAAGGTTCATTGGCAATTCAAAACCACTTAAATTTCTAGAACACTCGATAGTCCCAGACAGTACAAATTCTTCATTTGGATCAATGTTTAACTCAACGAGAGGCTCAGACGTTAGCACATTTAATGGCCTTTGTTTAATGAACTTTGACGGGGGATGTACAGGTAACTCGGATTTAATGTTGATGTTGTGAAGATCTTTAATGAGTGGTGTTAAAAATTCCGTAAAAACACCATACACATAATAATCTGGAGCTGCTATGCCACCTGGAAAATCTTCTTCTACAGTTTGGATTATATTTCTGTTTTCGGGGAGTTTTTTAACAGCAGGCCATATGACATCAAAAAGGTCATGGTCAAGTTTTGTAACTCTATGTTTGATTGCATCGAAAATCGGTCTCTTAAGAAATCTTCCCAGTACAAGCGGTGGTAGTGCTTTATTAGATGAAGCAGAAAGAGGAGTACGAACTGGTCTAGCCGTTGCTAGTAGTTCGTAGCAGCGTTCTAATGTCTCTAATGCTTCAGGAACATCCAAGTTTCTTCGGGATGAAATATAATCTTCGGGTACTAGGTATACAGAATTATTAACATTATTATAGACATTTGTATATACATATCACTATGTACTTAACATATAGTTTTATAATACATACCTTTATCGGCCATCATTTCTTGAGCTTCTTCTTCACTTATGCCAAAATCAGATATAAGCTGCTTAAAAGGCAGTAAATGTTGATTTTTAACATAGTCCTCAGCTGAATGTCCGCTCTGTAGAATTACGCACAATAATATAATTACCCAATAGACATATTTTTAGGCTGTTTTTTGTTTTCGATAACTATAGATTAGATTTTATTAAGACTTAATTTTAGAATATACTTAAGTAAAATTTAATTTTAGAATAGGTCATTTCTAATATTGCAATCAACAACTAAATGCATCCAATCAAATTGAATGGAACGATTAAAGTTGAGGATGCAAGAGCACATACTTTTTGCTTAAAGTCATGGAACTCTCCTTATCAAATAACTAAAATATAACATAATCTTACGTCGTCCAAATCCTTTGAATTGGCACCTAACTGTTGTAACAAATTGTAATAATAGCCATTGTCGGGCAAAACAGCTGCATAGTGTAAGGCCGTCCTTCCTTCAAAATCAACTGCAGATAAGGTTTCAGGAAATCTGATGGAATATCACAAACACTTGTACATTATGTAAATATGTCGCTTATTGGTACTTAATAAAAACAATTACTTTTACTAACCTTCCTCCTAAATATTTCATAATATTTGTTTTTCCAAAAACTGTTGCTACGTGTAAAGGTGTAGCACCATTTGGAGAAATAGGGTCTCGTGCTATTGCAAATTTTCTCCTATCTAAAGCTGCTTGAAGATCTCTTATATTTCCTTCTTTTGCTGCCATGTGAACTTTATTGATTTTTTGCTAAAATTTATATGCAATATTAGTTGTAAAATATCTATATCTATATACATTAGCTATACATTTTCAGACAAAGTAAAAAATAAAACTTCTCATAGTTATGAAAGTACGAGTACGTAGAAAACTAGTGGTATAACTATTCAGTTTATTTATTTAATTACAGAACAAAGAAAGAGCGAAAATTAGAAACTTACCATATAAGTTGGTACATTATCTAAAAATGCTTGCAATTCTGAATTTCTTGAACTTCTACCTACTAATCTTGCTCCTTCGCCATTTAAAACCAATGCAGCTAACATTTCCATATTTGCACTATTTATTAATTGTGTTACCTCCGGATCTATTTCGTTGTCCTGTTGAAATTAATATTTAGATATTTTTATTATGATATAATAAGGTGTATTTTAAGTTGAGAATCTAATACATTTTTGGTGATAGGCTTTCGCGGTCTAATTTTTTTAACATATAAACTAATAAGCTGGCAACTCAATTCATGACAGTGTTGTCACGATGTGTTTGTGAAAAATAGTTAGTGCTACTACTATTCTAAAGAACACCACAGTCAACTAATTCAATTTACGTATTACCTTATTATGAGATGATCAGATTTTCATGCTTCATGTATGTCTATGAATTTATACTTACAACAACCAAAATTTCTCCATGGACCGATCCTTCTGTCTCTGTTATACTTGCATCTTGTGAGTCCTGTTCAGCGTCACCGCTAACAATGCCTTCTATTAGACTTTGTTGTGAATTACGGCCGTTGCTCACGTTTCCTTAATTAGCAAAATAATTAAAAATGTTGAGCTTGTCAGGGACCCTCGTGATAGTAATAATATGTTTGAGGTTTATGTTTTTATTGTTTCGTGTATAGTGCCAGAAGAGATGTCATCGTTACCTCTCTTGGCACTTCCTATGTCAGACACTTCTGCAGTACTTCTTAGATTCGTGTCACTATATTCTGACTGCGAATCTCCTTGAACTTGCACATCGTCATCGTCTTCGTTGTTTTCATTGTGATCTTTGTGATTATTGTGTCCATTGTGATTGTTATGGTCACTACTACTATTACCTTCAGTCTTCGAAGTATCCTTTTCCTCTTCCCTCATTTCATTTACAGTTTCCTTTTTATCCGTATCCACTTCGTTCTCTATTTCTTTTTCTGTTTCAGTAATAGGCTCTGCAATATTTTCATCATCAGTGTTGCCCTCATTATTCTTTCCTTTTTCATTATTTTCATCATTTTTTTCATCATTTTTGTCAACATCAACAGGTATATCGTCATCATCATGATTATCGTTTGTTTTAGTAGTATTTTCCGGAGTAATATCGTCTTGTTCTTTATCGTTTAATTCTTTGTGGTCATCACTATTGTGTACTTCATTTTTATTTTGTATATCAATATTATCTAACTTTTCATCTACATTTGCTTTGCCTTCTGATTTTTCTTCATTATGTTCTGTGTTATTCATTATATTTTCTGTGTCTTCTGACTGTTCTTCATTGTGTTCGTCTTGAGTAGCCATTTTATTCGCTTCATCTAATGTCTCTGTTTCATTATTTTTATCTTTATCTTCTTCAACGTCCTTTATGTCTTCGGTAGATTCATTTATTTCTTTGGAATCTTCTTCTTGCTTCTTTTCATCTTCAATGTTATGAGATTCAACGGAAACCTTATTATCTTCATCTACATTTTCTTCAATATTATTAAGTTCATTATTTTCGTCTGGTGCAGCTACTTCTGCAGCTACTTCTGTGTCCTAAAATTCACAAAATAAAAAAAATCATGCAAATGTTTGCCAAAAAGCAATGCAACTTAATTAAAATTACATTCCATGATGTATCACATGCAAATCTCACCTTGGTAGGTGCAATTTTCTTATTCTTTTTCGGTTTGCTTTTACTCTCATCAAGTTCAGGTAAATTTTTTATTGATTCTAATGTACTGCTTCCTTTCATGCCTCCTGCGTGATCTGAACTATTCGATATTGTGTTAGTGTTATTCCTCGATGAAATATTTTCATTTGACGCTTTAAAATTCTTTTTCCTGGTAGTTTTTTTGTGATTCATTTCCGCTACTACCTCTGTATCTAACAGACTCCAGTCCCAAGACGGCGGGTACGCACTTGATGGCGTTCTAGGTGCATCAGGTAGTGTGTTAAACACGTTTTTATCGATCTCTTGAGGTCTACTGAGATAATAGGCTGGTGTTCGATTTTTCTAAAATAATCAAAATTAAAATCATGCCAATGGTGTATATTTTGATATTAGCTTGTATTTTTTCATACGCGAATTGTTTTTGCTGCGACATGCAGTGCTAGTAGGTATTTTGCTTTCATTTTTTTTAATTAAGTCATATATTACGTGTACTTTAATTTTTACTAAACAAATATTACTTACATTATCGACAGCTCCTTCATCGGCTCCAAGCGTTACTAGAGTGTTGTACGCGTGTCGATCATCTTTAACAGCTGCCGCATAATGTAGAGCGGTGCGGCCATCATTATCAACTTCATTGATACCCTGAGGCCACCTTTCAGCTACCCACCTTAATATACCCCCATATCCGAGTCCAGCGGCCTGGAATGTTATTGGAATGACAACAAGTGTTTTGACTTAAATCATTTGTAACAACTTTGCTTACAAATATAATATAATACAATTTGAAAAAAATATTTTAAAAATTTATTGTAATATTTGCTCACAGAGGGTAAAATTAATAAATGAATAAAAATTAAGAAAATAAAAAAATAGTAAATAAAAAATTTAACGAGCTTTATTTATTTTAGAATCAATGTAACCGACCTATATTTAGCAAATAAATGTTTATTATTGTTGTTACTAAATGAGATCAATCAGTTTTGTATGGAGATCAGGCCAAAACAGTACCTACACTTTTTTATTTTCGTTTTAACGGTTGAAACTTGTACGATTAGGTAAGAAGAAATCATAGATTTTATTGGGACAATATCGTTTTATAAAGTATAATAAAAAGTTTGTAAATATAAAATACTTATTATTAAACAATTTACAAAATCTGAAATATTCACAGAAAATTACTGAAATTAGAAAATACTCAATTTAGTTAAATATATGGTCATATCAGAAATATTCGTCATATCAGAGAGAAATTGTACCAAACCTTGTGCAAGACGGTCATGTTGTTGCTATCTCTACAAGATAAGGCTTGCGGTGGCACAGGATCGCCAGCAAGCTTAATTAAGCCTTCCAGATCATTCTTAACCACTGCATTGTGTATGTCACGGATCGTGTTCTGAAATTAAATGATAATTATATTATGATTTTGTTTTCATATAATTTGCAAAAAATATACATAATTTAGCTTAAAATAAAGTGACATAATTATGTTTTTTTACGCTATTTTCTGATAGGATAACCACAATTTGTAATAGTATATTTTAAATATTGTCAAATAGCTAATTTAATTTACATCGCCTTAGTAACTTAATAACTATTATGGTTAGTAGTGTAAGTCTTGTCTATGCTTATAAAATCGTTGGCCCTGACTGACCATCAACGCACGAACACTCTCCCGCAACTCCTCCGCAAGGCATATTATATGAAGCCTACATAATATAAGTTCGAGGGTTAATGAGTTAAAAGGCTCATTACCATGATATAAGGCACAGCTTCAAGGAACTTCTTTACTACTGGCTGGTTGGAAACTTCACTGAGCAATCTGGTCCCATGTCCCTCCCAGACGACGCGCTGCAAGCGCGCCATGTCGCAGTCGTGACACCATATTCTTATTTTGTGGCGTGTAATTACCAACCCTGTCAACATAGAAACTATCATTAACAATTCGAAAATAGAAAAAAGATTTTTTTTTTCAATTCTCTAACAAACTTTAAAGAATTATTATTAATAGAATAGAATGTTTTGACAACAAATAATAATTATTATTTATATTAAGTGCCGCTTGAACACGCTGGACTGGAATTGCAAAAAATCTATTAATTATACACAAAGATAATTGATTGGTCTCGCTGCGCTAAAACGTGATAAAAATCGTCACTTTTTATCACTTTTTACCCAGTTTTATTATATTTTTACACAGTTTCACTACGCAAACTGGTATTTTATTATGCCTAAAATTTAATATTCGGCACGTACACATCACAAACAGTTTGCAGCGTGACTGGCTCGGGTACGCGGAATTCGGCGTACTATTTTATGCCGCATTTTACAAGTACGACGACGGTATCGAGCGCAGTGAGACCAATCATTTATCTATGCTTATACATATGAAAAAGGAAATACGTAACTTATAATAGCTAAAGTTATGATTGAAAAATTCGACGAAAACAAAACGAGTCACTAATAAATCGGTACTTCAGGCAATTCAGTAGAAATTGGCACCGATTTAGAATCGATGACAAAGTTCAAGGTGTCTTCGTGAAATGTAAATTGAAAACAGAAGGTATCGCGTTAGAAGAAATGTTAATCACACTGGTCCGACCACTTATGGAGCCTTTAAAATTTTTAAAGACGGCGGATTTCTATTGTTGTTTTATATTATCATGTATTGTTTTTCTTGACAAAATATATAACGGACTTTACTTGACTGCTTTGGACTTGACGGACCTATTTTGGAAAACTAAGAAAAAATATAAACTTGACTGGACTTGACTTGACTGTCAAGTCCAGTAAAGTCTCGGGATCAGCCACTTTTTAATTTTAATTTCAATTTTGCTTTTTATTTTAAAATTTTTACTAATAATTCTGGCAAAATCACCGGAGAAGATCTGATGGAGCCAATACATTAAAAGAGAAGAAGAATAAGAAAATATATAACCTATTTCTATTTAAACAACAAACAGTATAACTTTTAAGTTTATTGGTAAACTTTTAAGTTTTTTACAGTTTGTCTAAATACTTAAGTGTAACAGTACATAAAATGTATAATAACTTGTTATTTATTATAGGCCAATGAAGCTGTTATTTAAAAAAAAATTATCATATTGAATCATTATACATTAATTCGATATAAAACTTGCACACTAATTAAATGCACCTGCCTATTTCAAACAGGTGTTTTCTATGTAGGTTTGAATTTCTAATTACTTTTATATCTTTACACAAGCTATAATTAAAATCATGAGCTAACCCCGACTTTCTATTGAGCCCAAACACGCTGTATCTGCTGTAAGTTGCTGAGAAGTTTAGTAAGACACTCAACTCAGATTACTTGATTATTTTACTATTTATTTTAATAAATTAAATACTGTATTTTTATCTAAGTTCTAATTTTACATTAAGTGTTCACGTTAAGGACTGAACTATATTTGTATGAAAGGTGTATCCATCTGGAGTTCTTTAGTTACTTACCAGACGAGGCGTGTTTCACTTTGTTGTCAATTATCATGAACTAAATGTGTGAATTACCCTAAAGGAGACAATTCCGACTCTACATTCTATTACTTTCCTTTATAGGACATGAAGAATGAATCAAGTGTCAACTGTGTACGTTCTATTATTCCAGCAGACCGCGAACCTCAGACCTACTGATAGGAGCAGACCTCAGACTCAAAAAAAACCGGATCAAAAACGCTTCATCCGGTTGGGAGATACGCCGTCACAGATAGATACACATATGGACACAGACACACACGTCAAACTTATAACACTCCGGTTTTCCGCCGGGCGTCGGGGTTTAAAAATTATGCTAAAAGGAAAGGGTCGGACCAGCCTAACTTACCTATACGCTGTGGTGAATTCATTAACTACTACGCGTTAACTTTCACGCAAGAAACACGTTTCGTTAACAAGTTCCTTTAACTGCCATTAATAACGCGAGGGTTGTCACATTAAATCGAAGAAGATTTATTGTCTGTCTAATTTTGACGTAATAACGTAAAAGGATTATTAATTTTTCTATTGTTAAAACCTTTTTTATTGTTAGGAAAAAATATCAAGTGAAAAGTGAATTTATAAAATTCATGGTTGATATTAAAAATATATACATACCTAATATTTTTAACTGTGTTTTGCAGTTTAAAAAACTTAAAAGATTTTATATGAGGATTTATATTGTCTTTTGAACGATATGTCTAAATTATAATTATATTAAATTTAGATTCAGGGCTTTGTTTTAATTTTTCCCCAATTCTAAATGAATTCCTAAATCCTAAATGAATGTGTGATATTAAATACGAGTACATATCCTACTAGTCCTACTTAATATTATAAATGCGAAAGTTTGTTTGGATGTATGGATGTATGTATGGATGTTTGTAACTCTTTCACGCAAAAACTACTGAACACATCACGATGAAATTTTGCATACACGTTGTCTGGAACACCAGAAAGGACATAGGGTACCTTTCATCCCGAACGCGGACGAAGTCGCGAGAACCAGCTAGTTTATAATAAAATACAATAAATAATCTATTTAAGTATATTAGATGAAACCGGATGCCACACTGGTCTATGAGACAAGAAAGAGCTATGTCTCGAACCAATTCCATTGCAGTAGGAGGATAAGGAAATATGTGTCTTTGTGCTCCTATCAAAAGGTGAATTTAGTAGAAGCACGAGAACGAAACTTTGAAATCTTATGTATAAATATTAGACTGAAAATGTTAATAAAACAAATCATTATAAAAAATTGAAGATTTATATTTATCTACAACTCGGACCAATCAGATAAATTCAAAATTGAAAAATTGAATTTATTACCGCTATATATCCTACAACTAACTAAGTACCTAATATGATTATGGTTAATACATAATCAGTATGATACAATAGTTATTTATACTATAATATATTGAATGATTTATTACCAATAATTAATAAAAAAAAAAAAAAAAAAAAAAAGGTACCTACTGTATTTTTATCTAAGTTTTAATTTTACACTAAGCGCTAAGTCTAAGTCTAAGTCCTCGCCTTAAGGACGGAACTATATCTGTCTTTAAGAAAGGTGTATCCCCTGGAATCCTTTAGTTACCTAGACGATGGCGTGTTTCGCTTTGTTCTCAATTATCATGAACTAAATATGTGAATTACCCTTAAGGACACAATGCCGACTCTACATTCTATTACTTTCCTTTATAGGACATGAAGAATGGTTTAATCAAGTGTCAAGGGCGTACGTTCTATTATTCAAGCAGACCGCGAGCCTCAGACAGACAGGGTTTTAATGTTTAATGTACGTATATGGGCATCGATCGATGACATACGCCTGCCTTCATATGATTGTTCCTACCCACGTGTGCCTTCTACGAAGGGCATTCTGTGGTACATTCGATCAATTTTATCGAGTTCTTTAGAACCACTTAGAAAATATTAGGTATACTTAATTAGTCATAATAGATATTAATAATTATGTATTATAAGTGGGAAAATTTTAGCTGATACGCGGCTTCGTCCGCGTAACTTTATAAAATACTAGCTTGTGCCCGCGACTTCGTCCGCATAATTTTATAAAATATAGCCTATGTTACCCGCTGATAATATAGCTTCCCAACAGTGAAAGAATTTTTCAAATCAGGTTAGTAGTTTTTGCGTGAAAGCGTAACAATCAAACAAACAAACTCACATTTATAATATTAACATTTATAATATTAGTAAGGATAGCCTATGTCACTCGCTGATAGTTTTCTATAGATGAAAGAATTTTTAAAATCGGTCCTGTAGTTTTTGAGCTTATTCATTACAAACACACAAGTCTTTTTTCTCTTTATAATATAGTTTTTAGTAAGTTCAGACACCAGAAAGGTAGTGGAAACGTCGTGGATAATGAATTAAGAACGTTTTGTTTTTTTTTTTTTAAATATTTTTCAAAAAATATGTTTTTGAAAAAATATTTAATGTACAGACACGGCTCGTTTACGATTTTATTATATGTATATACATAAAGTATTGTATATTTTTAACATTTTCTAAATCGGATAATTAATATTATGGAATTCCACATTCGTTTATAGTTATTAGTTTATGTAGACGAAGCAACAAGTTCGCGTGATGAGAAGTTAGAGCCATTCTTGAGATTAGCAAAATAAACAACTTTTGCCGAACATTCGAAATACTAAATCAAATCGTTCACCCGATAATATCTTTACAAAGTTCTCTTTGAGCCATTAAACATAGATTCTATTATTGATAACACGTACATATAAAATGCGCGTTGGAGTACACTTTGCGGCGCTCGTACGCCAAAACTATTGACTTTATGAAAAAAAAGGTACATACGTAAATTGTAGGTATAACTGTTTTGTATATAACTGTTTTTATCGTAAAATAAGTATTATCAAAAAACTGCTTTTAGACGCCATTTTTCCAATATGGCGGCGCGAGCGGCAAAAATACGAGGTGGCAAAGTCGAAATTCGGAAAGAGCACATCAAAATCTATAAAATTATAAAACCACTATTTTTCGAACCAAATGACTTTACTGTTATTACCAATAATAGAATAAAATCAACTTCGGTTGCGAAATCTTATTCTCTACCATTACTATGCATACTTATGTAAACAAAAAATAAGTCAACAATGTCCCGTATGGCGAGTAACTTGTTACATAATGATTTTTATTAATGTAATCTGCGAAATGACCACTTCTATCAGCGACTAAAAAAAGCGGTAATGGGTTTGAACGTCCGCTAAAAGAAGGCTTCCACAAAAATAAATATTCATGACCACGCAACATTTCAGCCTCGCCTCCAGGCCAAGCCTTTATCACACTAATAAAAGTACGGATACTAGAAGTTATAAAAAGTACGGATAGTTGGACCAAATAATTTTCAGAACAATAATAAAATTGTTATTTTAAATATACTAGAGACCCGTCTCCGGCTGCGCACGGGTTAAATTTTTGCCTGCAAATCATCCGTACTCCGTACTAATATTATAAATGCAAAAGTTTGTATGGATGTATGGATAGATGGATGTATGGATATTTGTAACTCTTTCATGCAAAAATTACTGAACCGATCACCATGAAATTTTGCATGCACGTTGTCTGGGACACCAGAAAGGACATAGGGTACCTTTCCAGCAAAACCCCTCCAGCATCATGCGCTGAAGCCTATGTATGCAATATATATTTGTGTGCTAAAACAGATTGACATTCTGAGGACAGCATGAAAGGGAAGTATAGTTAAAAAAAATAGTTTCAGGATTCTCACTACCTTATGGAAATCACGTCTTCTTTTGTATTAAGAGTAAATTCAATATTTAATATAACATGGTGTAAACTTAAAAATCGTCTCGACGAGCATAGTATAAAATAACTCCTGCATTGCAACAAGTGCAGACTGTAATATTATGAAAGTATAAAAGTGGGAGAAGAATTTATTTTATTTTTTTTTTAAAATTTATTAATGCAATTTTTCATGCAAACTATATACTTTTTTTGTAACTTTATTTTAGCGAAAGACTGTATTAAAATCTGTTGTGGACGGTTTAGAAGAAATTAGCGCACTTTATCCAAACTAATATTATAAAGAAAACACATTTTTATTTTTGTTTGTAATGAATAAACTCAAAAACTACTAGTCCGATTTTAAAAATTCTTTCACCTGTAGAAAGCTACATTATTAACGAGTAGCATTGTTAATCGTACGAAGACGCGAGAATTTAATATATTTGTGAAATAGAGCTTACCCGGTTGGGTCTTGGCGGGTTCGGTCGCCATGTCGGCCGGTGCAGGCAGCGTGAGTGAAGTGCGCGCTGGTCCGCGGTAATGGGCGGGCGTATGGCCAGCCGCGTCCCGCGCGCCCCTCGCAGCCCCCGCGCCTTCCAGTAGCGCCGCCGCGAAAGCCTCATCGCGACACACAGCCGCGTAGTGCAGGGGCGTTCGACCTTCCTGATTTCAACAAATTAATCTCACATTATTTCTTTAAATAATATGTAAAATACCCCTTGCTCATTTCTTTTAAAATACATCCTTACTAATATTATTATAGATGAGAGTTTGTTTGTTTGTTTGTTACGCTTTCACGCAAAAACTACTGAACCGATCACCATGAAATTTTGCATACACGTTGTCTGGGACACCAGAAATAACATAGGGTACCTTTCATCCAGAACGCGGACGAAATCGCGGGCACCAGCCAGTGATAATAGGTATATTTCAACATTTTTTTCTTACTATCGCTTCACCTAATTCTTTTAAACTACAATAGATAGATGGCGCTATCAAGTGTATCCCGAGCGAAGCCGGCAGCTAGTCGCTAGTAGATCAATAAATATACGAGTATTAAAAAAAAACAAAAGTACGACACAAAATGAAATCATTACTCATATACTTAACGTCCTAATCTACGTAAAATCCAATCTAAATAATAATATATATGTTATATATACGTATACAATATATTATGTTACAATGTATGTTTGTGTAGTTAGTGTTTACGAATCAATGTGAGTTGGCTGAAGCCTAATCGATCCGAGGAGATATAGGCTTTGTGCAAACAGATGTTCCAACTAACACGCTTGTTAAGGCAAACAAACTCGTGTCTTTTTAATATAGTTTTTACTACGAATAGTAATAAAATTCACTCCAAAATAAGAGCGAAGAATTTTTTTTATGTTAAGGTCGACAGACAGGCTAACGGCCCACTTGATGGTAAGTGGCTACCGTCGCCTATAACACAAACAACGCCACAGGTGCTGCAAGTACGCTGCCGACCATAGAAGGATTAACGATAAGGGGAAGGATAAGGAAGGGATAGGGTAATGGATTATAAGTTACTCTATGGGTAATGGGGCCACAGGTGCGTCGCCGACTAGTGTAGGGATAAGGATAAGGGATAAGGAAGGGATAGGGTAATGGGGCCACAGGTGCGTCGCCGACTACTGTAGGGTTAAGGATAAGGATAAGGGATAAGAAAGGGATAGGCTCTGGCATCCCTTACTCGCTCACCGAAACACAGCATGCTGTTATTTCACTGTGGTCCTCTCCTCTGTAAGAGGGTGGCGAATCCGTACTAATATCCGTACTAATATTATAAATGCAAAAGTTTGTATGGATGTATAGATGTTAGTAGTCATTGGATGTTTGTAACTTTTTCACGCAAAAACTACTGAACCGTTCACCATGAAATTTTGCATACACGTTGTCTGGGACACCAGAAAGGACCTTTCATCCAGAACGCGGCCGAAATCGCGGGCATCAGCTATTATTTCCATAATTTCAAAAAGTTTTGGGGTTGCTTTTGGACAAAGGTTCAATTAGTCCCAGACAAAACCGCAACCAAAAACTAGAGTTTAAGAAAAGGACAGTGCAATGGCAAATTGGGGTAACACAAGGCGACCTTGATTGGAAAAATGACGCACCATTGACCTAACCATTGTCTGGCTTGAAGGTTCTGGGGGCAACGCAATTCCTTTAATTCAGACAATGGTAAAATACGACGACGAACGTTTCAATGGTATTTCATTGAAAGACTTTTATTGTTGTGTAACAGCTGATTCAGTCGTCATATTTGCTCAACACTATGACGAATACACGTGAATATTTAAAAAAAAAAACTTGCTTAATTCTCTACGACGTGAAATACGTGTTGTTGAATCTATACTAATATTATAAAGCTGAAGAGTTTGTTTGTTTGTTTTTTTGAACGCGCTAATCTTAGGAACTACTGGTTCGAATTGAAAAATTCTTTTTGTGTTGGATAGATCATTTATCGAGGAAGGCTTTAGGCTATATAACATCACGTTGCGACTAATAGGAGCGAAGAAACAGTCGAAAATGTGGAAAAAACGGGGAAAATTATTCATCTTTGAGGGCTTCCGTTGCGTGCGCTGCGAAAACCGTTCGAGATACCCAAATGATTCCCAAAATAACTATTCCACGCGGACGAAGTCGCGAGCACCAGCTAGTTAACAATAATATGTAAATTATTAAAAAAAAATAACCTTTGAAAGTATAATATATAGTTACAAACATTTTAACAAATTCACAATGCTACTATAATTTTCAAAATGACAAAATATAAATTTCAAAATATGTGAGTATGGATCATTCTTATATATCTGATCCACACACATATTTTAGTATTTATTATATTACTTACTAGCTTGTGTCCACTATTTCGTTCGTATATCTTTTATAAAATATAATAGATAGATATACTTAATCCTTACTAATATTATAAATGTGAATGTGAGTTTGTTTATTTGTTTGTTACGCTTTCACGCAAACACTACTGAACCGATCACCATGAAATTTTGCATACACGTTGTCTTGGACACCAGAAATAATTACCTTTCATCCAGAACGCGGACGAAGTCGCGGGCAGCAGCTAGTAGAATTATATTTCTAAGAGCATTATGACGACTAAAGTTAGGTTAATTTATAAAGTATTAAGTTTATTTATATTTAAGCTCAATTATCTTTAGCATGTTAATACTTGTATACACTTTGTAATGTTCTTAATACTTTATAATATTCTAAATGTATGGATAAAATTGGATATAAATTATAATACATTTGACTAAATGCTATTGCGTGATGTTGGGTTGAATTTAAAATTAACCCGAGCCCCAAAACAAAGAAGCTGATTTATCAAAGAAAACTGGCAAACACAAGTGGCATTAAGCCAATCTAATTTTACCAGTCGATTTCGTAATGTTTTGAACAAAATTAAAAGTTGTTTCACTAAAATTAAAAAAAAAACGGTAGTCATAATACAGAGCCTTATTCTGAGAGAATTATAACACACCAGTAAAAAGTGGTTAGTATTTATTAAAAAAATACAAAACTAAATGATATTTTCTATTTCATGCTTTCAAAATAAAAACTATCCTATTTTTTAATTTTTACGAAGTTTTACGAAAATCGGCTAAGTAGTTTAGGAGTATAGAGTTATATATACTTTTATATATATAGAGATAAAAATGATAGTCCAGGAAAGTTTACTAATAAATCAAAATTTGAGTATGTTTCTGGAATATATGTACCTAATATCGATGGGTGAAGAGCAAGAAGTTACAAAAAAGTTTCAGAACAATATTGTAGAGAATTTAAAATTTCTGAATCAGGAATTTCGTACTCACCGAGTCTTTCTGATGCACTAAAAGAGGATATTGTTTGACAAGCCATTCTGCTATGTCCATGAAGTCGTAATATATGGCTTTGTGCAAAAGCCCCACGCCAGCCTCATCACGGCACATCACGTACTTGCGACGGTTATAATCAGATTCAAGAAGTTCCTATAACAAATCATTATTAGTTCGAGTATTTATCAGACAGTAGATATTTTGCAATCCGTGGATATTACTCACGCTTGCATCTTATGTGTAAAATTGTAAGCATTGCAAGCATCGTCATTGTTGGCAACTGGCTGGTTGGTGGCCCACAATAGTTTTAAATAATATCATAAAAATATGTAAGAAATATAAGACAGCAGCAGAAGAGAGTTGGTGTTAGTTTATTAGACTTAAAAATATTTCTTTAATTTATCATCACCGTTTCATTTTCATAATTACAGTCCTTAACAGTCATCTTAATATAACTAGAAAAAAATACCATAAAAAATAACCATATTTGTGTGGACATCAAGATAAATACGTCGCAGGTCTTCCCCTCAATGAAAAAACAAAGAGTTTGAATAATCATTAAATTCAAATCTAATAAATTAACAATATTTGAAAATAATTCAAACTTTAAGAACGCAATCTTACCACAAACGGTTAGATTAGTTTTTTAGAAGTAAATTTACTTTTATGTAGTTTTTGTCTAATTGGAAAACAAATTAAATAAAATTAGTCAAACAAATTCATAACTATTGCAAGCCATACACGATCAAGCCTATGGTCCAATCGGTCCAACAAGCCAACTGTTGGACGGTGTCATACTCGCCATAAGCCAATTGGCTAACTTTTACCAACATTCACCTTGAGTTAGTTAAGGAACACCTGACTACTATTTAAGCTAACCATTCACGACACTTTGCAGTCAAACGCTTTACGCAGGATTGTAAATGTGAGTGTAGTGAATGGCCGGTTTAAATAGCAGTTGTGTATTCCTTAACTTTAGGTAAATATCAAAGGCTCAAACGTCTCAAAAGTATAAAGCTAATTGACTTTTGTATTTTAGATGATACTACGTCTCAATTGATGCCTTCTTTACCAGTAATACCTGAAGCTCGAGCAGAGATCCCTTTTCTACTGCAGCGTGGAGTGCGTCGCATTTGGCGACCAAAGCTGGGAGATGGTGAGACAGAGGCAGAGCTTCGGCTTCTGCCAGGAGCCGTCGCCCCTGTCCTGCAAGCACCGCTCGCTCCAGTCTGACTTCGGATCCACCACGAGCCCACTGGCGAAGCTGCGCCGCGGATACAACACCCACCACTGACATCAGAAACAAGAAAAAAGATGAAATGAAAATTAGATTGTGTTTGTGCAAAATTATATGAATATTTGATACCTCAAATTTCTTTGAGAACTTATATAATATATTTTTAAATTAAATAAAAAAAAACTAACTTGAATATTAACTCTTTTAAACGACTGCTTTTTTTACTTAGTAATAATTATATGGAATATATGTATTTGGAGTGTTAGTTCAATCAATTGAACTTACTTATAGTTATATGAAAAATAAAATCCAGTTGGTTCTACGGTTCTACGATTGAACTTGAACTACCTAGACCAATTTGGTGCCTACTTTGATAGGTTGAAATCGATGGGTTGAAATAATGTCAAAATGACATTATTTTGATTAATGGATTCAAGTTAGATGCTTTGTTTCACTTTACTTACTCACTTTCTTTCATTCTCTACTTTGACGTCACTGATTTCAAATCAATTTCAAATCTCATTCAAATTGGCATTTGGAAAAAATAATAAAAATTAAATATAAACAGATATATTTGAAGAAATCAATTTTATACCAAGTTTATATATTACCAAGTTATAATATTAATAATTACAGAGAAAATATTATAATAGTAAACATGCTATATGTACTTTTAAAATTAAAAGAGAAATATATTATATATAACTACATAATTATCTAAGAAATAACTACAATAAATTTAATCACTATAATAATAAAATAAAAAAATAATTTATTGTTTAAAAAATATAATTAAGAAGTATAAATATAAATAAATTATATGTTATATTTATTTAACCATTTCTTATATTATGTGACAGAGAATAAATTGTTCACTGAGAACTACCTGATTAGTATTACTGATTAGATTAACAAAATGTGTTGTAAAACGCTCTGTGTTTGTTGGATCTTCGAGTGGTGTTTTCCCCTCAGCAAAGTCCAAGAGGAACTACGGTAGATTACAAACTAACTCTACATGGCAAATGATTAGCCCATGACATCCCACATTGCGCTAATGCGTGCTCTTTAACTGCCTCTTCACATGCCATATGTAACATAAATATCTTTTTAAAATTAGCACGACGGATTTGCTTCATTGATACTTTGGAATAGGGATGAACTGAGTCATGAAATGAGTCATAAAAAGTTTATAATTTGAACTTAATTAATAATGTCTGGATTGAGAAAACGCAAGACAAAGATATTTGGCATTCTATGAAGGAGGCTTTTACCCGAGAGGGGCCCATGCAGAATTAGCTCCCGGCGTATCCCGGGGTGGAATTTTATATATATAATATACAAACTTTCCGCGCTTATACTGCTTTCCATAAGTGAAAGTTGAACTAAAATTGGTTTTTCTGAGTTTTTGCACGGTGATTGATTTTTATATATAAATAAATTGGACATCCATCATTGGATAATTGCAGGTTGTAGATTCAACTAATTGTAGGTTACCAAAGCCTAAAAACACATGTACAAGATAACGTACAGTTTCGAAATTTTGGAATAAGTTATCGCTTTGAATAATGTAGTTTTGTTGCGAAAATTAATTAAAAAAAAGTATAAACATATTAAAGCCCACTTTGCAAGTAGCTTTAAACTTGCATGTACTTGGTCACTTAACGCGATGAGATTAGCGAAAGGATTTATGCTTTAACGAGTCTGCTATACCGAAGTGTGGGGGCGAATGATCACGATAGCTACTGACCTTGCACCGTTTACATACCATAAGTGTAATTACGAGCATGTGACCAAGTAATAACTGTTTACTTGATGGCAAAGTAAGGTATCCACTATATCATTGTAAAAATAAAAGTTCTCTTTATCTGACTAAATTTCAGACTAATCGGACGAGTAGTTTCGAAGATTATCACCTATATACAAAAAAACGCACAAACTTTACCACCTTATAAAATTTATATATATAAACATGTGTGTATAGACCCCTACAGTAAATAAAAAAATTAGGACTCAATTAAATTAATAAACAAATTTAATTTAAAAGCCCTCAATTTTGCTAGTTTTATGTTAATTAAATTAGCACACGACACAAGTACCTACTGCATGACTTCGCTTTTTTTCAATCGATCTTGACTTAAGTATATCTCCATTTTAATTTATTATTATTTTAGCACCACAGTTTTGCAGATAATTTTATATTAATTATTTTTTAATTATAACATAAGCTTGCGTGACTTAAGCTTTGTTTAAATCGATTTTGAACTTAATTTTATGAATTATTTATTAGGTATATATTTTTATCTGGTAGCAATGCCACTTCCCTATCTGCTTAAGCCGACAGACAGGCTACCGGTTCTCTTGATGGTAGGTGGCTACCGTCGTCTATAACACAACCAATGCGCTACCGACTGCTACAGTTAAGGCATAGGGAAACGGAAAACACAACAGCAACTGCGACCTCCAACTGCGAGAGGGAGCCCGCTGGAAACGCTTGGTTGTACACCTCCTTAGCACCCGAGGCCGGGCCAGGGCCAAGGGTGAGCCCCTCCACCGCGACAAGGTCCCCGCGTACCCAGGAGGGGGGTCACTGCCGGGGTCTTCAGTAAGGCCTAAGGGGGTGGTCACTGCCGCCAGACGGGCTGCCTAAATGACTGAGAAACGCAATGTATCCTGCCACTATTAGTAAAACATGTTGCAAGTGTGCTAAATATTGAATATTGATATATTGAGAATCTAACATAGAATCTGCCTAGCAACAACCGTCCTAGTCTCACGTTGGGGTATAATTTAGAAATTCTGGGTTATATAAAAAATCCATTGGTCATCGAACTCGCATGAATGAAATATAATTTATTGATCTGACATCCGAGTTATTGGAGCCAATTCTGGGTTGGTTATTCATATTAGTTCGATCTAGGCTGCGGAGGGTCAACGATCTCTTAAATATGACAAAGTTACTATCCTACCATCCTAATAGCTTTTATCGAAAGCTTTGTTTGTGAGTGATAAAATACAGCCTATATATTATGACTATTTTATCCAAAACAATAGATTCAGGAAAATCAATATATTGATGTTCCCTGTACCTTTTATTATAAATTATTACTTAAAATAAAACTTAAGTATGTTATCTTAATTTTTCACATCATTAATTTATAAAATTAAAATTTTTTCTTCAAAGGAACTAATGGGAATCAAATTGTACATAAGTCCCGTTGACGGAACTACTGGGAATAAAAATCTCACTATTTCCGCTCAACGGAACTAGTGGAGATAAACCATTCATACAATTGAATAAATTTGACAAGTATATTTTGAATCAAATAAATAGTTCTAAATACATTCTTTTTTTTATTTTTTTTTTAATTGTCATTAATATGAATAACGATCAAACAATTTACACTCTAAAAACAAAAAAAAATCAATTATATTTTAGCACTTATGAGTAGCACATTATGACGTTTAAGTACAGATACTTGCGTTCGTGACTGTACCCCAAATGTACTACGAGTTGCACGCCATTATATCCTATGCAAAATGTTTCTCACACGTCACGCTAAGGTCGCGTCCACGTCATGGTGTGTTACTTTAAGGTTTTCAAGTCGCGTGGATATGTGAGGTTATTATATTAAATTTCATATTTAACTTTATTAAGTAGTAGCTGGTGTTCGCGAATTCGTCCGCGTTGAAAAATGAAAAATATAACACCCGAGAAAATATTATATGAGTTCGACGCCTGACTTTATCGCTGTGACGACAGTGGCGCCACCCCTTTTTTAAAATTTTTAGAGGATCCCTCGCGATCTGACTTTTTTCCAAGATAAAAAGTGGTATTTTATATGTCAATCCAGATAATAATCTATCAGTGTGCAAAATTTCATCCAAATTCGTTAGGACGTTTTTGCATTATAGTCTTATTATTAAACATCCAAAAATATAAACTTTCGCATTTATATTATTTTATTTAACAATAGTATAAATTGAAGACGCTTTCCGCATATATCTATAATATGTCCGCTAATTCCTCCTAAACTACACAACTAACTCCTAACTGATGAAACCTGATAAGGTTTTTACCATCATTTAAATAATTTTTCAGGAATTTTTTAGTTGGCGAGGCCGGGAGCGGGTCGCTAGTAATATTATACTTATTTGGCACGCTCCGTCTTCTTTAAAGAATTACCTACAAGGGGAAATTGTGATTTCTTGCCCAATTTGTGTTACAGCCAAATTATTCTATGTTGAAATGTTAAATAAGGGCATAGTTTTTTTTATTTGGATGGGTCACGTAGACATGGAAGCGATTTACATAGACATACAAGCATATATAGAGGAGAACATAGTCCAGTGAAGCGTACGCACGGTTGCCATCCGAATTCCGACCCAAGCGGGGTCCTGGTCAGACTCGACCGTGATTATCTTTGAATGTTTCAATATATATAGCAGATAGTATATATAAAATTTTATTTAGGTGCTTACTTTCTAGCGTTCTCTAAAATTTTTACTGTACCAATTCTAAAAGAAAACCAATTGCTATCATTAGTTTAATTATAGCGTTCCATATGAGTCATATAAGTATTGATTTTTCTCCGAATTGTACCTTGTCGACAATTAGACAAATATTGACGACTTGTACTGAAGGCCAACATCATCATATTATTCAGCATTTAGACGACCACTAATGTGGTTATAGGTTAGTCTAGTCTATGTCAAAGCGTATATACTGAAATGCACTAATTGACTGTTAGAAAAAATAAATTATTTATAGTTAGCAAATACCTGAAAAAGATTTTACTTTTTTACTAAGAAAAAAAAAATTGCATTTCATGAAAAAAAATACGTAAAAAATTCTTTAATTATTTAAATAGTTGTGAAAAAAAATTATAGTACCAAGACATTTTTATTCCCAAACATACTCTTAATTACAGAGAATTTTAGGACGATTATTTGGTAAAAATATTCATACGGGAAGATACTGGATCTCCCGCTTCTGACCGATCCTACTGGGATATTATGAGGAGGTCTAAGTATATAGCCTCCTATGGCTGAAATGATGATGATGATGATAATATTTACGTATTTGTATAGGTTTGAAGGTGACGGACTAAACGGTCGCCAGATTTCCTCATATAAATTTTTTAAACTTACTTTCGTATGTTTAAAAAAAGTAAAATAAATTGTTTTAGTAATCGTGTTAAACTTAAGACGGAAAAGGTAAGAGCCATATAAAAATATGACTAAACGCTAAGCCAGACTCCGCACGCGAAACGCTCGGCGCAGTCGAGCAATTGCATCGATAAATATTTGTGTAACACTTTCTTCATGACAGCCATTCGTTATTTCACCTCCGTGTTCAATTCCAAATTGCAAAGAAATTTTATTATTCATAATTTATTTTTTGCAGTAGTCAGTGAATTATGTGAATGAACTTTACTATTTAAGGTGCTACGCTCTCAGATTAACTCTTGTTTTCAAAACATTATTGTTACCAAAATAACTAACAATAAGTGTCCTTAAGCAATGAGTATAAGCATCATAGTCCGAAGCATGAATTAACATGTACATTTGAACCATATTAACGACGCCTAGATAGTAATTTCGACTCGTAGCTATGTTACTACGGAATATGCTACGACCGTAGAACGTTTCGTAGCACCAAACATTGTAGTATAGTCCGAATCAAACGGCTCGGAAGGCGAGCCCTATTTCTCGAAACTTATTAGACTAATAATATTAGTCCATGAACTAATATTTTTTACAAGTTTTCTAGTGTAACGTTTCTCGAAGCTACAGTAATAAAGTATTAGTATTAGTTACCAACTAATAAATATTAGCTAATATTATTAGAGTTCTCTGCTGCTGGACATCTTCATTATTTAGGTCGACAGTCAGACCATCTTGCAAGTGTACTTGTATCGCTTGAATTGTTGGTATGTAAACCGAAAAAGATCGTCCTTTACTGTGACTTAGTTATAAAGGCTAAAATTATTAAATGACACTAAAGTTATGAAGGCTAAAATTATTATCAAATGACACTAAAGCTATGAAGGCTAAAATTATTAAATGACTCTATACTTACACTTAGGTGGGCTATAATGGACGAAAAATCCGTTTTTCTTAGCAGTCCGTTCTGTTAGCCATTTTTTCACGCTCTCCATAACAGGATACCATCGAAACAGCAAAGCACTCAATTGACCTTAGATGTGAACACCGCGTAATCAGTACCTACGAAAAATTAAAATTAAAAATTAATAGACAGCCAAACAAAACCCTGACTTTTATTTGAAACTAGCCACCGGCAACCGGTTTTACAAGGATGCAATTTTTTCTTCAAATTACACACACAACCCTACCCAATTCCACTTACCATTAGTGGATACTCTATCAAAATCCTTTAAAAAGAAGTTAGCGGAGAAACAGGCGAAAAGCTACATTATCTATCTATAAGTCATACAAGGTGGAAATGTTTAAGAACCTGGATTGAAGATATAAAAAAATACCTAAAGTAAATATTCCTTTATTTTAAAAAAGAAACAAAACTGCAGTCTGCATTCAAAGATTTTTGAAAATAAGAAATGCAGGTTGGCCCTGAATGAATATAGTGATGCATATTGCATATACCTTAAGCTTTTTAAATAAAGCTCGCTATAGATAACTTTGTGTGAGAGTAAACAGATCGATTGCTACAAAATCGATATTCACACTTAACGGTTGACGGCAAGATCGAAAACGTTACTCATAAAATATTTATGCACACGTCCAGCTGACACCGTTCGAACACAATGACCTACTATCGAAGATATAACTTATATAAGTACTTAAAATTATTTTCTTATTAACTAGCGACTTGCTCCTGGCTTTGCACGGATGAATTTCTGAAATTATATACATAAAATCCTTTGGGTGGTTTAGAAAAATTTACGGATAAACAGACAGAAGCGGAAAGCAACTCTATTTTATAATATGTACGTATAGTATTTTAGATAGATCTTGTCCACAATCTTGTCTTGTGTGATTTTTAATCATATGTATAGACAAAGATAAGATAATAGATAAATTTAATATATATTAGTCATCATTGAATTTTTGAATTTGAATACATTCAAAATTACATTCAACATGAATACATTCAATTTTCTTTAGATGACCTATCATGCTATTGTCATTGCAATCCCGCCTTCCCTATTCTTCATTCTGTCAAGATTCTTTATTCAGTCAAAGTGTATGTTTAAGTTGATTTCGGACGAAGTTCATATCCATATACCATCAAGTGTATCGTCAGCCTGTCTACCGACATTTACATAACAATAAACTATAATTATATTAAATACTAGCTGGTGCTCGCGACCTCGTCCGCGTGGAATAGTTATTTTGGAAATCATTTGGGTATCTCGAACGGTTTTCGCAGCGCACGCAACGGATGCCCTCAAAGATGAATAATTTTCCCCGTTTTTTTCCACATTTTCGACTGTTTCTTCGCTTTTGTTAGTCGCCACGTGACTAAAACCTAAAGCCTTCCTCGATAAATGATCTATCCAACACAAAAAGAATTTTTCAATTCGAAGCAGTAGTTCCTGAGATTAGCGCGTTCAAACAAACAAACTCTTCAGCTTTATAATATTAAGTATAGATATGAAGTATAGATTCATATATTATTGTGCGTAGATTTAGTTTTCTGTCCCAGTATTTTCTTTACGAAACGGTTACAAGGCTGGCTGAGGACCGATGGACGAGTATAGTCAGTGAACTGCCGGAACGCATCTAAGGACATGGCGGTCATAGCAGAGATGACCCATACTCACTCACGGAAACCCATCAGCACAACCAGACCTGATGCCCAGTGAGTCCTGTCACTAATACAATTATTAAATTTAAAACCTAACTTTATAAATGCGAAAGTGACTATGTTGAGTAAAATATGAAAAATGAAATAAAAGTAGCCGATTAAAACTTTAGTACAAATATTGAGTTAATTAATAAGCTTACAAATGTAGTTGTCGCTAAAAAAAAATATTACTGTGTCACGAAAGGATTTTTAGCACTAATTTACAATTTTTTTTTATAAGAAAATATAATTTTTTGTATAAATTTGTTCTTCTAAAACTTTTTTAAATATAGTCTATTGTGCACTGTATTTTTTTCTAAGTTTTAATTTAACCCCAAAGAGTCAAACAAATAAGGCTTAAAAAAAAGGCTTTTCTGCGTCATTTTAATTAAAAATAATTAAAATTGTCAACACAGTTGACCTGGACTGTTAAAAGTTTCTTTATACATACCTAATAAATTGAATACTGTTTAATTTACACGAAAATAACTTTAACAAATAATTTCCAACTAGTCCAAGAACTTTCCAGCAACTACTTCCATTTCCACGTGGGACTTTCCACATGGGAGATAGCAAGGACACTGAACTAGGCAGCGTGCGATTCACACAAGACGGTGAGTGCGTCTTGACAGCTTATGTCGACAATAGGTACACCCTTCGCAAGAAGTTTGTCCCGTAATTTGTTTATTGTTCATACATTTTATTTATAAACTTTGTGTCTACACCTTAGGCACAAAGTTTAAAAATATAATATTAACCATATAATATTTAATGATTCTATGCTCAAGCAGTTTGATAATAAATCTAATTTTATAAGCTTATTCGTCCGTGGCTTTTAGCTTCTAGTGATAGTATATTTTTTGTAGAAAGGCTTCAAGTAAATTCCTTCATTGATATCTGACGGCCACACTCGGTTGGGCTTTATAGGATTTAACTTATTACGATTTATTAAATTACGAGGAGTTTATGTGCTGCTATGCATTTGCAGATCTGTGACGTTGCTTGTGTTATACCTAGACGACCACGGTAGCCACATTCCAATATATGGACGTCTGCCTCTGACGACCTTAAGTGTGTTCTTTTGGATTCATATGTATTCTTAACGAAGGTAAGTCTTTTGCAGGCATATATTTAAAACGCTTGTTAAGAAATAGCAATCATGAGGTCATTTTATCAGTATAAACTCAGTTAACAATGCAAATTAATGCCTTGTCTATTTGATTTGAGCAGAGCAGAGCAGGTCTTTAAAAATAATTTATTGGTTTAGTTTGCGAATCAGACTACAGAGAAAAACGTCGAGATTTCTATATTAAAGTTTTTAAAAAAAAAAATTGGTAAAATGGGAATAAAATTTGTCTACTGCAGGCATTTCTTTTGGACTACTTGTACTTAAAAGGAGCGTTGTTCCTGATTCAGCAACAATTTAAATAAAAATAGTGAGCACAAAGCAACGTCGACACCATAATTAATGGTCCCACGATGCGGTAAAGCCAGGGAGTGGTAGGTGTACGAAGCCTTCCTAATGAATGACGCATTTTAAATCCACTGAATTTTAACACTTCAATTAATTGAAATAAAGCCTTACCTGCTATGAGTGACCCAATAAAGGATTTACACTAATTTGTGGTGACCCTAGTGGTCGAAATTTGACAATCTTTAGAACGATTAAGAAATAGAACGAGGATACCAGTAATAAAAAAATGAGAAAAATATATATCCTAGGATACCATGGGATATCCGAGAACAAGGCCTCGCTGTGCTCTTGGACTCACACATCACCGCTGATGGTGGAACGCAGGGGGTTTTAGTGGGTATTCCTGGGGATAAGACTTCGCCAGGCGAGTCCCACACCCCCTCGTCGACTGTCCCCGTCGACGAGGGATAGTGCGTAAACGTCATTTCCCCTCCATAAAAAAAAGAATACCATGGGATCCTAGATGTGGGAGCCAAGTGGAAGGAGTGGGAGGCTATTTTTTTTATTAGATGGGTTTTCTCTTGGCCAGCATCTAGCCGTGTAGCAGAGATTTATAGAGCCAGCTCATCCAAAAGATGCCTATTCACTCGAATTTTGAAATGATTGGGTTATATGAGCTAGGGAATACAGACCGCGACAGGGAGTTCCAAACCTTGGCAGTGCGCATTATAAAATGCGCATGTTTTAAAACGCTTGATCCGAAAAGGGAGATTTCGACAAGATGAGGATGGTGACCAGCCGTCCGATGGAAGAAAGGGAAGGCGGCATCATTGCGTTTCTTAGAAATAATCGAAATAAAACGAAAATGTACTGAGAATGGTATAATATAGAAAAATGTTTCAATAAAATTTAACGCAAATAAATAAATAAAATTAATAAAACTGTGAATATTTCATGTAACTACTATTAGGTTACCAAGAGGACAATTATTGATAAAGGTGAGACATTATTGATAAGGTTGAAATTCATACAATTTAATTTAATTTTTCTTCAGTGTTTGGAAGTGTTATTTTGATAATCAACCTAACATTCTTCATAAGTATCATTCTTTAGGGGTCGATATTTCCTCCACTGCGTCCTTGAGGGTTCTGACCTTCGTTTGATTTTTGCTCTGAAATAAATAAAAAGTTTTAAATATCAGATTGTGATGTGGCTGGCAAATGATTTGTTTTAATACCTGGCCTGAATTGTTTTAATGAAAAATATGCCCCATTTGTTCTCTCAGAGCTGGAGATAATCCCATTATGTACTTATCTTGATAATAAAAATTCTGATACTATGGGTACTTCGTAGAGTACAATTGGTTTCTAATTCCTGAGTTCTAAGTAATGAGATGATTATTATCAAATTTCTCACCATCATTTATCTGATTGTTTAGTATTCGTTGATACAATTCGTTGAACTTCTTCTGTCGCTTTACATTAGAAGGCGTACGTACTACCAAAGTAGGTAACAGTACATAATGTTCGAGATTCGGCTCATCCCTATTGTTGTATTTTTGAAGAGAACTTTCTCTTTTCACTTTGTATCGAGGGCTCTTGTAGTAAGGTTTGTTAGAAGTGAAGCTGTTTCGATTTGGCATTTCTTGTGACATGTTACATTGGATTGTTTTCTTCGTCACGCTTGTGGCCATTTCGTCTGTAGCAGGGCTTATTTGATAGCAACACATTGGCTCTCGACCAGTAGGTGAACGTGTTCGCACAGAGCTTGGGCCAGGCGAGCAGTCCTCTTCTCTGAGTCTACGTTTCTGCCTAGTTTCATTATGTATTATTCTATCGTGACTTCTGTGGCTTCTGCATGGACTTTGATCTTCTCTCTTTATATTTGTGTTACAATCACTGTTAACTATGTCTCTCTCTTCATTCTGTCTGTTTTTATGGCTAGCAACAATTATACCACCAGTCTTACCTAAGGGTCTGGAATTTTCGTGACGCTGATTCAATTTGACTATTCTATAATGTCGACGTCGTCTACGTTCAACATGTGCGATCCTTTCCCTCAATAGATTGTCAATTTGACGTTGCAAATCGTACCGTGCGTTGCTCCTGTTGGGACGACGTCCCAATGGAACACTAGGCCAATGAGTGCGACAAACATCTTCCCATATAATATCACTTAGTACCGCTTCGCGAGATTGTGTTAACTTAATCCCATCATCACGTTGTGCGAATTCACCCTGAGCCAAATAATGTACAGTGTCCATCAGACGATAGTCCCTAATTGGGTTGAGTTTGTGTCTTATTTTGTGAACCCTCTCTGCGGCCATTCTTGGGGCATCGTTGCGTTTACATGGCACTGATGCGCATTGTCGTCGACCACGCGCTGTAATGCCATCGTATGCGGTAAAATCACGGCTGTATTGCTCAGAGTTATGTTCTTTATCTATTGTGGTAACTTTACTTGGCGACAAAGGTGCCGCCTGATGAACATAACGTTGAAAAGCTGACGTTTCTGGCACATGGCTATATTGTTGTATGTAACTGCAGCCAGCTCGGCCAGTCAAAGATGAGCTTCTCATTTCGTTACTCTTGACTTCTTCTTCTGACGAAGACAGAGTTGCATTTGGATCAATAGAGCGAAAAAACATTTCTTGTTTGAGTATTTTGCGTTCTAAATACTCGAGTCTGTTGTGAAGATTTTTTAATGTAGCTTCCGAGTTCTGTAAAGATTCCTCCGAAGGCGTATTTGTAATTATTAATGTGGCAATGTCAATCTTGCTACGATCGGACTTAACTTTACTCTCCTTGGACTCAATTTCATTAAGGTACATCGTTGGTATTTGCTGATGATCATAACATGCTTTGTTTGAATTATATATATCATTTACATGTGGGTTTTCACTTGGTGACGATTTTGAAATTTCGAAACATTCTTCAAATATTTTGTTTTTGTTTTCTCCACTGGAACCTAAAAAATATTAATTAATATTCAATTAACCGTACCATATTTTATAACAGATAATTGTAATTTTTAACATACACTTTGTAATGGCTGAATGATCTCCTATTGCTAGTATTGACTCGGATCTGCTAGAATTCTGAAATTTATGTAGATATATTCAGTTAATATCCTACTAAGGAGCGGGTCGCTTAGTACTATACAGGGACTATGCTATGCCACGACTATGCCACATGGAGGGAAAGTACCTTGAATATTGTAGATGGAACATTTTACTGAAAGAAGACATTATTTTAATTTAAAAAACAATTTAAACTGCATTCATAGATTTTTAATAAATTACATGGTTGAACCGAGAATCGAATCCGCTACACGAGGAAAAAATTATCCTGTAGCTTTATCATACCGATCGAAAGGCTTCATCATAAGGATTATTTTTTGCTAGATAGCATAGTGTCACAAATAAAAGGAAGACATTTGATGTGAAATTTTGTTCAGAAAAATTACCATCAAGGTACTTTCCCTCCATGTGGCATAGTCGTGGGACGCCCTGTATAGAATTTATACCCGTTAGCGTGAATCATTATAAAGTTAAAATAAATATATTAGTAAATAACCTTACTACTGAAGAAATGCTTATTTTCAGCAATGAACAATTCTCTTACAACAGGCACTCGTGGTTTAATGGAGACTACGATTCGTTGAGGCAATCTTTTTTTATTCTTTCGTGAAATTTCCACGTCTAAAAAATAATTAATGTATTTACAATAAACAAGCAATTTAATTTATTATTAATGCACTTTCTATTGACGACACGTTTGGTCTAGTGGCTAGTAACCCTAGCTGTTAAGCAACCGGTCGCGGGTTCGAATCCCGCTAGGGGCAAATGTTTATGTGTTAACATTTACCTTTGTACCCGAGTCATGGATGTTTTGTATTTATAATATGTATGTATTTACAAAAAAAAAGTAATGTATGTCAACCGTCTGGTATCTATAATACGCATTAAGTTGCTTACTTTGGAACTAGATGGTGCTGTGTGGAATGTGTGAATATATATATTTATTTATTTATTTATTATGATATAAATTAGTGTAGCAGATTGATGGTTTTACCCAAATTGTAATAACGGCTGTGAAGATAACTAGACTTCTTGTAATTAGATCCAATCAGTGCACTATATTCAGTGGTGGAGTTTGATTTTTTTTTTGATGGAATGTACTTATATTCCATCACATCTTAATTTCTTCTTTACCTGCATAGTTATATTCCAGTGATAGAACAAAAACAAAAATTTATAAAACTGATGATAATATTAGAAAATTTGCAATAACCGTGACATAATTCTGTCAGTATCAATATTTTTCTTCTTTCAGAACGAGGTACGTTTGATGCTGTCAACATACAAGAAGTTCCTTTTCTTAATTTGAAGTTCTGCTTGTGAGTAAAGTACAATTCTTCTTATTAAGTATAATAATAGAAAGAAATAATTTTATATAGGCTTGATAAAATAAACAGACCATGAGTTTGATTTAAAATTTATTTAGTAAGGATGTTCTTATAATTTTATTTTTAACTATTTAAATTGTTTATCGATAACAAACATACAAGAAATTAAATCTTTTTTTTTTATAATAATAATTTAAAAAAATAAATAATATAGAAAATACAAAATACCTCTGCCTATGCAGAACTAGTAGATAGACAGCGAAAATAACATAGCATATTTTTTTTTATTGGTTACATGAAAATCGACAAGCAATCAACCTCAGTTCATCGCCCAGCTCTTTTTCGAAAATCGAAGACACGTAAAAACAAGAAATTTAATTGTCAAAATTACAAAGCGTGACGTTTCGCTCGTTTGTACTTTTATCAAAAAAATATCGGATATTCTTTTAACAAATACTGAGTGAAAGGATAATTAAGCACAACTACGTATGGATGCTTGAGATTTTGTGAAGGATGTCGGAGCTAGAGAAAAAAAATGTGAGTGGCGCAGGTCCGGGCTCTTCTGTGGTGATGGTGGAATCACCGGGGAACAAATATTTACAGTCGTTTCGTCCCACCGAACTGCAAGAAGAGTCTCCACCCGACCACCACCACAAGCGATCTAGGGCTCCAGCTGTGCCATGTAAGAAATTTACAACTTGTAAACTGTAAATTTGAAATTGAACTGTCAAAATACTAATATAGAACAATTAGTTAAATGTCATAATTATTGATTATTGTTGTTGACGGTTTTGTGCTAATTTAAAACTAAAATAGGTACTTTGTGATACAAAATCTTAATCCATATCTACTAATAAATTAGAAAGAGAGAAGATTTGTATGTTTGTAATGAATAAACTCAAAAACTAGTGGACCGATTTTAAAAATTATTTTACCTATAGACAGCTACATTATCAGCGAGTAATAGAAGCTATATTTTATAAAGTTACGCGTGCGAAGTCGCGTGCAACAGCTAGTTCCAGTATAAATTTACACTTAATTGTTTAGTGTCTTATATTTATTTGCTACAGTAGGGACCCACCTATGAAATGGTTTACTGATGTTTTATTTAAAAAAAAAAAACACTTTTATTAACTACTGACGCCTGACGCAAAAACAGGGTGTTACAAGTTTGTCGCGTGTGTCTACGTATTTGCCTGTAGAATCGTAGCTGCCAAACGGATGAACCGATTTTAATCTTTTTTTGTTTAAAAACTTACGTGATCCTTAACATAAATGATTATAAATTAATGAAGATCTCTTCAGGCGTTTTGAAGACCATTAGACCATTTCCTTATTGACGAAGGGATTTCACTAACTTCAACATGTTCGATCGATGTGAAATTTATGGTATACTGTTACTTCGGTGATATTTCCATGACATGGTAACCTTGACCCGATGTTGCAGCGTCAAGTTGTCTACTGGATACCCAATTTCTTAGCAACTTACAGCAGATAGAGTGTGCTTGGACTCAATAGATAGTCGAAGGTTAATTTATAATTTTGACTAGCTACACGCCCCCGATTCGCCCGGGTTCTAAATAAAAACTATAGTATCTTTTAAGTAGGATCAAATTACATGTGGTACGAAGCGGTGGATCCAGGCTGCTTCTGACCGATCCTATTGGAAAATTATGGAGGAGGCCTATGTCCAGCAGTGGACGTCCTACGGCTGAGATGATGATGATGATGATGACGAAGTTTTATCAAAATCGGTTCAGTAGTTTAGGAGTACATTGGCCTCGAAAATGTGTGACGAAATTTTTATATCCTTATCCTTAAAAAATTTAAAAATTGGAATGTGAGTTTGTTTGTTTATTTGTTACGCATTCACGCAAAAACTACTGAACCGATTACCATGAAATTTTGCATACACGTTGCCTGGGACACCAGAAAGGACATAGGGTACCTTTCATCCAGAACGCGGACGAAGTCGCGGGCACCAGCTAGTATAATAAATATAGAGATTATAGCTTAACTGTCAATAATCCATTTTCCGCTCACAAACATTTAGATACAATAGAACACTTTTTTATTTTATTCCGGTTGATCTGTTACCAATAGGCATTTATTTTTTTAACTTTTTTTTGTTAGCTGTAGCCGAAGAACTTAAAAACATTATATCAGAAGATGTTACCACCAATGATAATGCAGTGAATAAAGAGCGAAAGGACACTGAGCGCGGTGAGATTTTTTAATTGTAACCTTATTTTGTAGTTTTGCAAGACAGATATTACTTAAAAATCTAGTGTGGAACATGCTTGTTTATCAAGGGATGTTAAAAACAATGAAAAATAACTGTCATTGGAAGTGAAAACTGCGCCATCTATTAACTTCTAAACAAACTATTAACGAAGTTAAACGCATTATGAACCAAGAAGTGCGTACTAATTCGGGTAGATGGCGATTATTTCATATAATTCAACGTCATTGAGGGTGTTGCTCACAAAGCACGAGGGCGTGAGTTCACTGTTTTTCCCCACGCTAAAAGTGCCCAACGCGCCTAAAGAAATTTTCACTTATAAAAACAAGTGTATTGAATATCTAACTTTTAGAGTTAGATTATTGTTCTATATAGATCTCTAAAATGTTAAAAATTTAACACCATAACAAATACAATTAGTTCATAATTTGGTATTTTACTTATGTCATTTGATAGTAAGTGTCGATAATTGTCACTAAAGAGGCTATAAATATTCACGACCTGAATGATAAATCTATACTAATATTATAAAGCTGGAGAGTTTGTTTGTTTGAACGCGTTAATCTCAGGAACTACTGGTTCGAATTGAAAAATTCTTTTTGTGTTGGATAGATCATTTATCGAGGAAGGCTTTAGGCTATATAACATCACGTTGCAACTAATAGGAGCGAAGAAACAATCGAAAATGTGGAAAAAACGGGGAAAATCTTTGAGGGCTTCCGTTGCGTGCGCTGCGAAAACCGTTCGAGATACCCAAATGATTCCCAAAATAACTATTCCACGCGGACGAAGTCGCGAGCACCAGCTAGTGATAAATAAAAGATAATTTTAATTGGATATTTCACTTTCATAGAACACGAAAAACAGAAGCGCAGCGTATCAAAGAAACTGTCTACAAGCACCAAAAGACGTGGTTCCTCACCGGAGACAATTACACTAGCCCCACTTGAAGTAGACACTAAGGTATTTTTTTAATGAAATTTTAACAGTTACAGTAGCAGAGACAGTTTCGCGAGTGTCTACAATTCTAAAAAAAACTTTTTTTTTTTCTATAAAAGAATAGTTTTATTTATTTATTTTAAGGTATATACAGGCTGACGGTCCACTTGATTGTAGGTTCTCCTAAAACACAAGCAACGCTACAGTGCTGCAAGTACGCTTTTTTCCTACAGTACCTACTACAATTTCCGAGCTCATATAACCCCAATCTTTTCAAAGTTCGAGCGAATAGGCATCTTCTGGGTGAGCTCGCTCCATCATAGATAGGCCTAAGAGCAAACCCATCTCTAATAAATAAAAGTACGCTACAGACCATCACTGAAGCATTAGAGATAAGGACTAAGGAAGGGAGTTGTGGTTGGTGTCATCAGTCTGTCAACAGTCATCATCCCTTTGCAGTAAACTTTCGTTTAATAACAGATGAGCTTTATGTTGCCACTTACCTATTTTGTGTGTGTGTGTGTGTGTGTGTGTATGTGATTTCCCTATTTTGAACCTACCATCAGTCACCAGCACAACTAACATAAACATTAAGACAGCTCGTAATATCAATTGTATTGTTTTATTGCATTCCAGAAGGCTAATGAAAATGTAGCTCGCCAACCGATACCACCAGATGTAGAAGCTGTCGCTTCGGCTGCTTCCGCTGTAGCTGGCTCCAAACAACCTAAACAGTCTAATTCTGAAGAGGACAGCATAACAGAAGATGTGGCAGAATTGCGGACTGAAGGGAAGAAGCGTGAATGGGTAAGCACAAATACATATTATTATTAAAAAAATTTAGCAAAATAACAGTAAAATAATGAAATCTCACTTATAAAATGAGATATACTTTAGTCATACATTGTTGCAAACTGTTAAATAGAATATATAAATATAAAGTGTAAATTAGGGTTCTAGAAAAATGTGGATTTCTGGCAAAAGCCTCGGACAGATAAACATTTTTTATCGGTTTTAGCAAAAAGTATATATGTACGTTGAAAGTGTCTTAGTGAATGTTTGGAAAAGTTTATTGTTTGAATAATATTTTATCTAGGTAATAGAATTGTTTAAGGTTTATTTAGTACTTATCATAATCATCTTAGCCGTAGGACATCCACTTATAGACATAGCCCCCATATTTTTTTCCAAAATAGGTCAGAAACAGCTTGGATCATGTACCATTATCAGATTTTAATTAAAAAAAATTAATCCAGCGCAGCAGCCCGCTCGCATAGTCTTTTATTAAACACTAGCTAGACTATTTAGGAACAGTATGAAAATATTTCTAAATGTGATGCTAAGCGCTAATCTCGGGAACAGCTGGACCAATTCAAACCGGTGAATTAGGTTAGCGAGTAAATTAATATTAATTAAATAAATTAATATTGAAAATTAAATATTTTTATTATATCCGAGATATTTCTTTCTAACCATATAGGTCTCAAAGATCATTTCAGCCTTTTCCATTGCCCTTTTGGGGTTTTGGTGTAAAAAATAAGTAGTCATGGCTTGGCTATAACAAGTTTCATCAAAATGAATTAAGTCGTGTGTAGCAGGTGTGTGAACCTTACCTTTAGTAACCATACCTTACTAAAGGTAAGGTAAGGTTATATAATTGTAGAGAGTTCTAAATTTTTGTATTGATTATAGTCTGACGACGAAGAGGAGGCGGGCGGGCTGCCGCGCAGCGATTCGCGCGCGTCTCGTGTCTCCCGTACGATTCGCCAACTATTCTGCTGCGGTGTGCGCGTCGAAGCGCCCTCCGAGGATAATCTTTCCTCACCACGGGACCAAAACGCAATCTAACCTTCATATCCCACGCGCACGTTACACAAACACGACCTTCTCGGTCTTACTACAAAAACATTAAACACACTTTAATCAGGCTTAAAACACGTGTTAAAAAAAAACTTTACTACAAAAGAGTGTCTAGGCATTGTTTAGGGTTTAACAATGCTTGAGCATTATTTAAATTTAACCACCGCCATAAGCTAGTTTAACGAGTGTCTATCTAGTTAACGGCCTCTCTTCATATTAAAGAGTTAAGTTTAAGTTAATATTAAAGATTTCTTTTGATTTTATAAATGAGTATGGATATTTTAAATTTAATTGACATGGAGGATATGGAATTACATGGATAATTTTTGAGATAGAATACATCGTGAGAGAATTAATCCATTCGAATATATAACTTTGGTAACAAGATTATTTATTTAATAAAGGATGATCTACCATGTGATGCTAGAGGTGGATCCTCAAATAAAAATTTTATTTAACAATTTTAACAAATCAAACTTTACATTTGATCACATTTGACAATTACGTCAGTGTTAGTTACGTTCCATTATGCTCAATATTTTTTGGTATTACGAAATTTTATAAATAATCTAACGTATTTGTTGTAATTTATTACTTATTCCAATCTTATAATTTGCTGATATCATTAATATAGTCCGTAATAATAGCTTGTGAAAACCAAAATTCATCATTATACGCCTATCAGATCTGCGTAAAATGAAAACGACATGAATGCAGGGCGAGTGACTGAATGAATGTTTGCCAAGGTTGCCATAATTCAATAACATTCACGTACTTTAACACTGTCTACCGAAGCAAGCGCTAAATAAGGTTTTGTGGTAGGGACATTTTAAACGCTCGCTGACCAATGCTTAAATGCTTAATGCTTGTCTAACTAAGCATGTGTTTGAACAGTGCTTACTGAATCTTTTGTAGTAAGACCGTCTGTCTCCACATGTCACACTGGCTGGCCATTTTCAACCGCTGTGCATGATTTACAAGAGATGGACGATATTTTGCGACAAGAATTTTATTTTGAGCGTCAGTGATTGAAGATGGCCAGCTAAAGTACCGTTGAATGTGAACTATGCGTGTGTACCAACTTGTATATAAAAATTACAAATAAAAATGTATCTTTTATTGTTTGCGACCTGATCACACGGTGGTTGGATAAGCAAATAAATGCTCCAATGATCCAATGTTTGGCTTTGAACCTGTGCTTGGCGCTAAGAACAAATCTGTGTAAAAAATATTATTTTTTTATTATTATAGCAGTTGTCCTCCTGTATTAAGTTGTAACTAGAAAAATTGCTGCCAGTTTTGATACAATAGTGCTTGTTATTTAAAGGCGCAGTAAATAGAAAAAAAAAACTTTAAAAGTTGAAATGGTAAATAAAAAGACAAAAGGTACCAAAACTAATAATAGCAGCCATTTTTTTGGTTGGGCTGAAATTTATTCATTTTTTTCAGTTAAATGAGTCATAATTAAGGAATATATCTGTGTGTACTTGTTAAATATTGAAATTAAAATTTCATGGCCCTTTAAAAAGGTTTTTCTTTACCTTAGAAGGTTTGGTTACTGTCGCCAAAGAGTCTTTTTTTGAGATATTATATATATATACGTTTGTTCAGACTTCAGACGTTAAAAACAAGATAAAGTTAGAAGGTAAAGCTTCAATCGGCCCTTGCTTTAAATATAATGAAAAACCTTCCGGGATTGCAATATGTATGCCGAAGGTAAGATGCACCACAATTCGTAAAACAAATTGATCACAATTAAGTAAAAGACTTTTTTAATATCTTATTTTTTGATTTTACAGAAATCTTCCAGATATGTTAGCGATCGCCTTAGTGATAAATATGAATCGGGAATCAATATTCAAATATCACGGGTATATTATTAATACTAAATTAAACAACTATTTAGCATATTAAAGTTCGGTCTGTTTAAAATTCGTTATTAAGAGAAATAGGTACAATAATAAATTGATAGTAATAAATTTCCTTATTCCCAGCAATTTTATTCCCAGTAGTTCAATTGGTTAATGGTAATGCTAATTGAACTACTGGCAATAAAAATTCTCGCTAGTTCAATTGATTGAACTAGCAATTGAACTCATAGATTTTGTATTGCTACCGTTATACTTTATATCTATGATTGAACTAGTGGGAATAGACGATAGAATTATTCAAAAATTCACATTCTCCACTCTACTGAGTATTTATGCCTCCCTCACTCCGGAGCATAACGTCAAAAAAGCAAAATATTATTATCCATGTGGTGCCCGCAACTTCGGACGCGCATAGTCTAATTCAGGTAATCATAAATATATTAGTAAAACTGCATTCCAATTGATGAAGCCGTTTCCTGCGAAGCGTTTCAGGTTTTCTGATGTAATATAATATGTAATAATTATGTAGGTATTAAAACGATTATATTATGCTCATGAAAAGGGATCCGAGTTACCCTTTCATCAGATTCCGCTTTCGTCTGATAACTGGTTGGACGAACGAGTTATTACTTAATACCTTCATAATATTTTCTACAGAGAGTAATACCCAATAAGTCCAATGGCAATGTTAATAACAGTAAGAGCTTGCATAACAATGATTCCAAGCATGAGGAAAACACTACAGAAGATAATAAGGTAGGTACCTATTTCAATTCAAATGAGTTTGACGCCATTTGTCCACTTAGCTTTTTACCACATTCGCTATTCGTCCACTTCGCTATTAGTCACCTCTAACGTACTTACAGTTGATTAGAAAATTAAAAAATACAGTTAACAATTAAAAAGTATTTTGGAGTATCACAAATATTTTAAAGTTCGCTTTTTTTATCTTTTTTTTTTCAACGTCAAAAACGAGCCTCCCTCCACTCGATTGGGGCATTTGGATCATAAACTGCAACTGATCAATAAAGTAAAATAAAATATCATACTAACTCATCAAGAAACTGTAATGTAGCATAATGACATTACAGTTTCTTGATTACAGTTGCAAAATGTCAAAATGAAACTGATTATTTCCAGTGTTCCTTGTTTATGTAAAAGTCGGCAGAGAGGTTGATGGTGCATTTGATGATAGGTGGCTGGCTTCGATGATTCTATTCTACCTACAAATAAATTCCCACATCTTACCCCACTGTTGTTGGCCTACGCCAAGGAACATATTACTCTTTACGCCGACGAGCAATTAGAAATAAACATTAAATCGCTTTCTTATTTTGCCTCCCTCCACTTGGCTCCCATGTCTAGGATCCCATGGGATCCAAAGATATTTTTTTTGGATTCTGGCTCCCATGGGATCCTAAAGCAATTTTTTATTTCTCTTGGCTCCCAAAGGATCGTAGGATAATTATTTACAGCCCTTGAATCCCATTTCATTTTAATGATAACATAAAGATATATTAAGTCTCCATTTTCAGGTTACTGAAAATATGAATGAAAATATTTTGGAGAATTTAAAAGGAAAATTTCGCAATGTATTGGTTAAAATTAAACAAGTGTTTGTTGAATCGAACTAGTGAAGTGGTTTTTATACGAATATTTTTACCAATGAAATAAAAGTTATTTTGAATATTTTTATAACCTTTTAAGTGTTTTTATTTTTTTAATTAAAAAAACCGTCTTCACAAGTAGAAACTACGCCATCTGTTAATAAACTTTTGAAAAAGTTAAGCTTATTACGAAACAAGAAGTACGTAGTAAATCCCGTAAATGGCGCTTCTTCTTTACATAGTAGTTACATAGTATAAAACAAAGTCGCTTTTTCTGTCCCTATGTCCCTTTGTATGCTTAGATCTTTAAAACTACGCAACGGATTTTAATGCGGTTTTCACTAATGGGTAGAGTGGTTCTCGAGGAAGGTTTATAAGTACCTAAGTTACGCGGGCGAAGTCGCGGGCAGCAGCTAGTATTTTATATAATTAGATTGCCGAGGGTGTCGGTTGGAACGTGAGTGCTTTCTCCTTTTCCTAAAACTTTTTCCCCATCCTATAAGTGCCCAACGTTCCTAAAGAAGTTTTCATTTCGCAATGTTTGCGTCAAAATTAAACAAGTGTTTATGAATGAATGGAAATGGAACGAGTAATTTTTACGCTTTCTATTTATCGATAAAATAAAAGTTTTAATTATTTTTATATCTTTTATTTTAATTTAAACGTTAAAATGACACTATAAAATAATTATCATATAATAGGGATAAATGTAGATTAAAAAAATACAAATTTCATATGTTATCGAACGAGAATTATAATGCAATTTTTTAAACGCATTATTTGCCTACATGTAATATTAGACGGGACGTAAAGAAATAAATTTTTAAAATCTAATTATTCGTTGATTTATGAACAAACAAAGGCTAAACATTAGACTGACAAGGATCGATAATTTTCGTCTTAATAATTTCTTGACCAATCCGAACGCTTCGAGGCACGTGGCGTTCAGAGCAAGGCTCGCACTTAGTCGGCATTTGGTGCGTCAGGTTAGAGGCACGTGCTGCGTCATAGGCGGACTCGCGAGGCTTCCAACATAGCTGTGTACTGCCACAGCAACACGTCATTTCAGCACAAATCTATGACAAAAAGAACTTTTGACGACACGTTTGGTCTCTAGTGGCTATAGTAACTCTAGCTGTTAACCAAACGGTCGCGGGTTCGAATCCCGCTAGGGGCAATTTTTTTATTTTTTTTATTTATAATTTTAACAATTTTAAAGCTAATAACATAAAATAAAACGTCATTTCAGCACAAGTCTATAACAAAAAGAACATTTGACGACACATTTGGTCTAGTGGCTATTGTAACTCTAGCTGTTAACCAAACTCTACCTGTAATTTTTTTTATTTATTTTTTTATTTATAATTTTAACAATTTTAAGGCTAATAATAAATTTTAAGGCTTAAATAAAATAATACAAGTAAAATGATAATACTAAAAACCACTGAGGTTTAATCATGTGTTATTTGTAATTATTACTAAAATCTACTATATACCTACCTACTTATGTTTATGTGTTAACATTTTACCTTTATTCCTGATTAATGGATATGTAAGTGATATTAACTGTCTGGTATCCATCCATAATACAAGCATTATATTTGCTTACTGTGGAACTAGATGGTGATGTGTGGAATGTGTGAAGATATTTATTTATTTTATTTATTTACGTCGGGCGTCGAGAGTTAAGAAAGATATTTCAAAGACATACCGAAGCCAAATATTCGTCTTTACAAGGGTCAGGGCAATCACAGGTCCAATTGACAGGTGGTACACAAGGCATAGCGGGTGGCGAATAGCACCACGCAGGGTGCGGAGTGTACGATGCGTACGAACATTGTTGGCACATTGAATATACCTGAAATTAGTGAAACATATTATATGTCGTCGGCACATCGTAAAATTGGGCATATCATGATATTCCTGGACAGATCACATTTCTATTAAAACTGAGAGGGTCGCCTCACTCCGCTCCGCTTGGCTCCCCAAATTTATTTCCATGTAAACCTAACACGCTCCTCCTCGCTTTGCTTCGCTCCGCTCCTCGTAGCACCTATTTTTGACTTTTGGTGAAAGATTTTTGATTTCATACTTTACGATCTGCCCAATTCTACGATCTGCCCACGACATATACATAAAAGAAAGTCGTTTTAATTACACCGTTTATAACTCGAGAACGGCTGGACCGATTTTTATGATCTTTGTTTTGTTGGATTCGTCTCCAAAATATCGAAAAAAAAAAAATGAAAAAATAAATAAATAAAAAAATAAAAGAGTAAATTACTATAGAAATAAATTGTACGCCCAAATCGATTAGTCTCATGTTGTGATGTATGATTTTGGGGCGATACGAAGTTCGCCGGGTCAAATCGTATGCTATGCTAGATACATAATGCAAATAAATTATGAACATAATAAAATAATGCACACACTTACTAGATAAATGGCTCTGGCTATTTCGTTTCTTACATAAGGCAGACAGTTCAACAGAAGACAATTCTCAAACTTTGTTAATTCTGGTACCCCTAAATTTCTCTCCACTCCCGATGGTCCTAATATGACCTGAATGAATAAAGAATAATTAAATCAGTTGTAGGTTTAGTAAAAGATAAGTTGCAGATTTAGTAAAATATCAGTTTTGAATGGAGATCAGGCTCAACCAATTTATTTTCCTTTTAACGGTTGAAATTTGTACACCGTTAGGTAAGAAAAAATTATAGAATTATCGAAAATATCGTGTAATTTAGGGGTTTCATATATTTTTCATTTTGAAAGTATTTAAATAATGTTCATTTAAAAAAATCACCATTTTTATATTTATACTTATACTAGCTTCAGCCCGCGACTTCGCCCGCGTAACTTTGTAAATTATATACTAAAACCTTCCTCGAGAACCACTCCGTTGCGTAGTTTTAAAGATCCAAGCATACATGCGGACAGACAGACAGAGAGCGGGAAGCGACTTTGTTTTATACTAAGTGATAAATCTGTAAAATTGATACTCTGATTTTTAAAAATCTGAAATGTTATTGATGGCCTTAACTACTTGATGGGCTCTTCAATGAATTTTAATACAAATGCTTACATCACTAGCAAAGAACTGGCAGTCGGGCGCGCAAGTGCCAAGGCTGTCCACGTAAGAGCACTGGACCACATTTTTCTCTCCCTGCAGACCTCTGACGATATTTGTGGCGACGCGAGCCACAGCGTATGCCCCAGCAAGGCTCGGAGTTTCCACAAAACAATTTTTACTATTGCACACGGCCTCTGTGCCGTGCATAATACACGAAGTTACACATTCCACCTGAAAATAACAAGTAGGATATCTAAAGTAATATTAAGCATAAAGAGGATAGGTTTGATTGTTTGTTTGTTTGAATTGAGTAGGCTCCGAAACTAATGGACCGATTTGAAAAATTATTTCACTGTTTTGAAGCTATATATTATCAGCGAGTAACATAGGCTATATTTTATATAGTTACACAGACGAAGTCGCCTGCAACAGCTAGTACCCAATAAATTTAGTCTTAAACAAAGTAAAAACTAACGTTTGGCCAAAGTGTTATAGCAACAAGAGGTACCTACCTATATATTTGATTTAGTACACATTCGTCAGATTCAACTTTCGTCATAACAACGCTGACGAAATTGAGGACAAAATTTAAAGTTAAACAATATGAAAAATTGGTAAGCAACTGACCTGTTCTTGTGTCATAATACAAGGATTGACCGCTGCTGAGAGAACAGGCACCATGGTGTTAGCTGCCGCACCACCAATCACGGGAACCTTAACAGTTTCCGGCGGTACTCGCAGGAAATCAGCAAGAACTGTGTTGGCTCGCACGCAATTCAACTCGACACAGCCGAGCACAGTGCGAGGGTTGTACACGCCGCGAAGCCTTTGGATCTCGGACAGCAGAGGCACCATACTCTCCACGGGTTCAGTGGCAACTATTGTAAAAGCCTACGAAAATATTTTAATACTTAGTATCAAAACATACTGACACAATAATCCCAAGACAATCCTTGTCTTGGGCATTCGGATGTTGAATCGTACTTATCTAGTTGGTAATCTTGTACAGCGTTCTGGCATTTTCATTGTCCAATACCAGGCAGATGTTAAAAGATAAGTAATTACAACTTGTTTTAGACTCTTAATAAAAGGATATCTAATACTTACCAATGGACATGTGTTGCATATCTGCAATGCCAATTCAGTTAAGATGGGAGCATTATTTTCGAAGGTATCACATTGATCACGTGCCACGATGATGACAACCTTTGAACCCTGAAATCAATGTAGTATAATATTTAGTTTTATGCAAAATTCTTCTAACTTGACTCATCATCATCATCATCTCAGCCGCAGGACGTCCACTGCTGGACATAGGCCTCCTCCATAACTTTCCAATGGGACCGGTCAGAAGCAGCCTGGATCCACCGCAGACCCGCGGCCTTTATTAGGTCGTCTGTCCACCTTGTGGGTGGACGTCCTACGCTACGCTTGCTGGTCCGTGGTCTCCACTCGAGAACCTTCCTCTCCGTACTATATGCCCTGCCCACTTCTTGACTTGACTTGACTACTTCTTTAGAATCATAATGAAAGCTTTAATCATATTTATGCTAATAATTAATACCGGTACGTAACCATTTGAGGGACATTACGTAATTAATGCGACAGAAACAAACTAAAATACCTTTAGTGCATCGCAAAGCATGTGTCGTCCAGAGAAGGAAGAGACTTTACATTTTGTGTCAACGTGGCTCAATTCCATGCCGTAGCCACATGTCGCACATATATCGTATAGTGCTATCTCGTCCAACAAAGGACACTGCTTTAGTAATAAAGCAAGTGGTTGACCTGGTAATAAGGTAAGGTAAGTAACGATAAATAAGGTATAGTGTGTACCTAATAATAATAATCTAAAATACATAAAAGGCAATGTGTGTATGGACTTTCCCCTATGTTTATGATTTTCATAAATCATATTTATGAATTTCAGTTTTTTGTTTTCACCCAAACCTAAATTAATCACTCAAGTTTATAAAGTGGAAAAATTTCCACTTAACTAAAACTTCTAGTATACTAATACCTTCTATCACAGTATATCCCGACTTAATCCGGCTTCCAGCTCGAGACTTTCATAGTTTTAGTTGGTCTCGCTGACAGAGTAATCGCCGCTCTAAGCAACAGTCTCTCGAAGCGACATCTCACGCGATTCGTTCCTATCCATTTCATTTCACTTGTCTGAAGCAGGCTGTTTGTTCGTTAAATGTGTAATAATACACACGGTTGAGTAGTTCAACGAATTTTTTACCTTTTACGTGTCTATAGATACATAGTTATTAAAACTTTATAATTTTAAATGAGAAAATATCTTTGACAGTAACTTTTTTACGAATAAGAACCTTATAACAAAACTAGCTGGTGCTCGCGACTTCGTCCGCGTGGAATAGTTATTTTGGGAATCATTTGGGTATCTCGAACGGTTTTCGCAGCGCACGCAACGGAAGCTCTCAAAGATGAATAATTTTCCCCGTTTTTTCCACATTTTCGACTGTTTCTTCGCTCCTATTAGTCGCAACGTGATGTTATATAGCCTAAAGCCTTCCTCGATAAATGATCTATCCAATACAAAAAGATTTTTTCAATGCGAACCAGTAGTTCCTGAGATAGCGCGTTCAAACAAACAAACAAACAAACAAAAAAACTCTTTAGCTTTATAATATTAGTACAGATTTGAGAAATGCAATGTTATTTTATGTATTGCTATAATAATAATAATAATAATAATAATAATAATAATAATCATTTATTTGCTAATGTTAATATAAACCAATAACTAATGAGTAATCACGGAATTACTTACCTGTGGCTCCAGCGGCTCCACATATTGTCACTTTCATACCATCAGGACATGTGGCGTAGAATTTCTTGTATTCATTCCCATTGGCCTTTCTATGGTTCGACGTATTCCATAAGGCACCGAAAATCTGTTGACCTTGACTTCTGGAAGTTCGCCACAGATATCGAAACATCTGCATGTTTGTGTTAATATTTTTTCGATTTCTTTGTAACTTTTTATAATTTTTTTATTAACTTTTATCTACTCATAATTTCTGTTTCAACTATGTCATAACTGACATTAAATGTGCTATAAAGAGTAATTAGTTTAAAGAATGATAATATAAAAAGTTACTCTATGAATGAGAACGTATCATAAGACCATAAATAGATATTGTTGTTTTTGTTATTATTATTTTTTCAATTCTTAGACTATCGTTGCGGTTGAGTGGTCCTTGTTCTTTGAGATTTATTTCTAGTTGAATTGGGACTATTAACTTATTTTTACAACGGGTTACATTTTTACATTGGGTCAGATCAGCCGAATCAGACTTTCATCCAGATCCGCTAACTTCTTCCAAAAACACCCGATGGATTATGATACGATTTTCACAATAGAAAGAGCAATACACGAGGAGGGTATGTGTATTTTTTGCAGAAAAAATTACATCTTTGCGAAGCCGAGGGCGGGTCGCTAGAAAATGATAAAACTATGTTCTAAGACCATTTCCCTTCCTTATTCCTTATCCTTATTCCTTATCTTTATCCTTATCCTTATTCCTTATTCCTTATTCCTTATTCCTTATTCCTTATCCTTATTCCTTATTCCTTATCCTTATCCTTATTCTTATTCCTTATCCTTATTCCATATCCTTATTCCTTATCCTTATTCCTTATCCTTATTCCTTATCCTTATTCCTTATCCTAAATCCTTATCCTTAATCCTACTATAGTCAGCAGCCCACTTGCACTTACTGTTACTTATTTAAATATAAGCGACAGTAATCACCTCCATCAATGGATCGTCATCGTCAGCTTGTCTGTCGACATCAACATAAATAAAGTCGAATGTCTGTATGGATTAAATCGATAGAAACTGTAATAAAAAAAGATAATTGCTGTTAATGCTTGTGTATTATTTATGCGACATAAAAACGTTACATAAACGCACTAGCCTTAACTCTCATCACTAACACGTAAGTATTGATGCGAATTTAATTGCTCTATTTTGCTTTAAACACGGACATTTTTATGAATATTTCATTTTCTTAGCGATGCTATCTTTAAGTTTTCATTGGAAGTCGTAATGTTTTAGCGAAATTATGTCATTAGAAATGTTACTCTTACTCTGTATTACACTTTTTCGCTTCAAAGTAACCGGACGCTTCTATTAAAAGCTTTTAAAATTTCAAATACTTAACTCGTAGTTATGTCGCCTGTGTCGTTTCTAAAGAAATATTTAACGCCACATCACTATCATGACGAGAACATGAAATTGCAGAATATATTTAAGCCGATGTACTACACCTTATCATTTCTTGGTCTCATACCTTACAATCTTAAGTTTCCAAAAAACAAACATGGTTTCGTGGCTATACGTAAATCTATATATGCCAACGCTATTTGTGCACTATCAATTGTTATGGCAGTGTATACATTCTTCGCTTTTCATCTAAGCGATATATTTATATCTAGTGAGAGCATTTCAATGACTGACGTCATCATGACTAAAATGAACTACATATTGGAGTTGGTGAATTTACTGTCCGTTTGTACAGTCACGTACATATGCGCTTTCTCGAATCGCTGGAAATACATAAATATTCTGAACGAGATATACTTCACGTGGAATCAAGTGCCCAATGATAATAGAAATAGAATACTAGCTCAGCTCAGATTCCATGTTAACGTTGTAGCTTTAGGAACCGTGTTGACTATGTTGACCATACAGGCTTGTGTGAATTTCTCAAGAGACAACAGTTTTTGGAAGATGATTTTAGTTATGACCACCTTCAACTTGCCTCAAACTATACAGTTCATAACTATAGCTTTCTTTTACGTGCTTATAATGATGGTTGTTGTTTTGCTGAAAAATATAAATGATAATTTCACAAAAATGGAAGCGAAACATACGGCCAACGGTTACATAAACGTCGAGCCGAAATTATCCACGACCTTAAGGAAATTAGAATTGGCTTACGTGAAAGCGTTTGAGATTAAAGAGGAAATAAACGAAGCTTTTCAAACACCGATTTTGTTAACAGCACTACAGTGTTTCCATTGTATGGTGAGCGAAGGGCATATAATATACCACGGTTTAGTAATTGAAAAATTACTATCGACACATGAAGTAATCAATTGTGCGCTATGGATATTTTATCAAGTGGTAAAAGTGTACGCTTTAGCAGTTTCGGGAAACTATTTAAAGAATGAGGTTGATTTTTTATGTTGATTAAAGTAATATATGTATTACAATACGTTAAGGGCCTCTTTCACCATCTCTGAGTAAAGTGTCAAGCGGGCTAACCGCCATTTAAAGTCACCGGTAAGAAAGCGTACGAGTTTCACCATCTTCGAGTAGCATTGCTCAAGGGATATTTCATTAAAATTTACATAAAGATACTCGTAATATTTACTCGCAAATAAGCTTTACTTGAAAAGTAACTAATCAACACTTTATTTGTAGTTGGTGAAAGAGTCCTTTAGTCTTATTTTGCCGGTGTGAGGGTAGCTGCGAGAGGTGCACTTATAGCAGTATTTTTTTTACTCTTCAGTGTCCGTACTTGTTCTTGTTGTGCTGTTCGTGTCGCTTTATTTGTGTTGTATTAATCTTAACCTACCTACATTAGATCTAAGAATAAACTAAGATATGTGCATTTTAAGCATCGCTACTCAGCAAAAGCTTCCGTGGGATGAGGTTATGAGCTTTGTAGTCACCATGCTTGTTACTGCAGATCGACATGACTTCAAATGATTCAGTATAGTTATTTCAGATTCAGTATTATTCAGTGTAAATATTTCTACTTTATACGTTGAATGCAAAGAAAAGACTCAAGAGTGTTGGCCTTAGCGGAATTCTAAACAGCGTCTATCGTATTGGTACCCAAACTGCCCAAACGTTCGTAACACGGGGCCATACCTACTACTTCTCTTTAAGAGAGATTAAATCTCATATACGACCGGACTACTGGAAATACAACGAAAATACACTTATCTACTTTAATTTAAATATCATATATTGCAGATAGCGAAAGCAGGGCGACTGCTACATAATTTACCAATAGAAAAACAGGACGCCAGGTTTTTAATGGAAGTAAGCAAATTAGAATAAAATGTATTATTCATATAACCTATACATATAAATGAAGTACTTTTTTAAATGTATTACTATACATATGTACATAATATGATTTAATTATTTCAGATACAGCATTTTTCATCAATGATGCAAAATCAAAGAACTGAGTTGACTGTTTTTGGATTTTTCGCTTTAGATGGTACATTAATATTCAACGTAGGTATTGCTTCCACATCTTACTATAGTTTTTTTTTTATAAAAATCGACATATAGGCTGAAAGTTCTCTTGGTGGTAGGTGGTTATAATCGGCCCAAAACCCTTAACCGATTTTGGGACTGTTTGTAAGAGGGGTGGGGGTGTTGTGGTATTGCAAATTTGCGACACGGAGATGGAGGTTAGAATGAGAATAGAACTAATTACCTATTTCTTACCTATTACCTATTTCTATTTCACGCCGGTGTGTCTTATTATGAAAAGAATAAAGTAATTAAAAATAGTCAATAATCAAATTTAAAATTATTATTTTTATTTACAGATAGCTACATCCGGAACTATGTATCTCATAATTTTGGTTCAATTTGATAAAACAAACAACAGTTAATTAAAAGGAGAAAAATTACCTACATATATTAAAGTATTAAATTTATATAAATATACTTAAGTATTTTATTGTATTATAATCCACTAATGACCTAATAATAACTACGCTTACGCTTAGCTCAAGTCATGTGGTTTTAATGTGGCGTGGTAGCGGCGTCCGGCGTCTTAGCAATATGCATGCAAGCAAGTTGGAAAGTTGGTAGGTACCTATATGAAACTATTGAAATAGTGGTAGTGGTGGTAGGTACACATACTACATATAGTTTTGATACATTTTTTAGCCTTAAAAAATGTTGAAAACTCATATTATCTCGAATTAATTAAAATTTGAAACAAAAGAAATCTATTTTTATTTATTTTTACTCAATGTGCTTAATAGAGCTTAATTCTGATATATCTAATTATTATAATAAATTTAATCTTAGATTAATGATTGGTCTCGCTGCGCTGGACTAGATACCGCGCTATCTAAAAACAATAGCTCCGTGAATGCGGCAACTTTTTACTGTAGTGTGTGTAAAACATCGTCACTTTTTATCACTTTTTACACAGTTTCACTACGCAAACTGGCATTTTATAATGCCCAAAATTTAATAAAATATTCGGCACGAACACGTCACAGACAGCTTGCAGACTGTCTCGGGTACGCCGAATTCGGCGTAGTATTTGTTGCCGCATTTGACAAGTACGACGGCGGACGGTATGCGGTATCTAGTCGAGCGAGACCAGCGGACTAATTATTAATTTAAGCAAAAAGTATATTAATATAATAATATTCTTACATAAATCTTGTAATTTATGATCGTAAAATATGCTAAATAGTTTCAAACGACGAATTGCAGTCGTTGTTATGCGATAGGGTATATAACAATATATTTTATTTCCAAAACTATTTAACAATTTAATAAGAATATTAAAAATTGTCTGTTCAAGTAAGATTAAGTAGGTACCTAAGTAAAACAAAATAAAATTTAATTTTTGATTTATCGAGTCCATCCAGTGAATCGATATTTTAAGTACTTATACTATACCTACTCTTAAAAAAATCGAGATTCGATTATATCTATTTTAATAAGAACTTAATTTATTTACAATTACTATCGACCCGCTCAGATTTTAACATTTATATGAAAATTTATAGTTTACTCCAAGAAAATTATCGAACTAATAGTGAAAAGCGCATCAAATCCTTTGTGTGGTTTAGGAGGAGTTAGCGGCCATACAGACAGACAGACGGAAAGCGACTTCAAATTATATGTAAAGAAGATGTAAAGTTTGTTGAATGTACTATACTACCCAAACACATAGATAAATTGTATAAAGAAATAAACTAAGTAAGTATTGTGTCCTTTTTTGTTTTTTATGATTGAATTTATATAGAAAAATGAAAATCGAACTCAAAAAGCCAATCGAAAAAAAGACTTCGATTGGAATCGATTCATGAATCGATCATTATCGGAAAGAATCGTTATGTGTTTTTCGAATACTTCCAACTTGTGTGTACTGTGTAGCAATAAGTTACTCTATATATGCTGTGTCTGTGGCTGTCTACTGTGTACATACCTCAGAATAATAACTAAAGCATAGAAGTAAGGCTAAAATAAAAACCAATACTTATAGTGTGTTGCTTCTTACACTAATGCATTGAAGCCATAAGTCAAAAAGAGATAAACATACAAACTTTGTTCTTATTTTTGATCAGCGTACCTTGGTAAAACGTCAAACTTGGTTCCTTTCGTACTTTGGTGCCGTTTTATGATGCCGATTTAAAGAGGCTGGCTAACGTTAACAAAATGATGGCGCAATGTGTCAACTTTACTTATCTGTCTGTACCTATGTTTTTGTTTTGTGTGTTTCTTGATTTCTGTTTCTGTATCAAAATATAATAAATCTAGCATCAAATCAATTATAACACTAATTAGATATCTGTGAATTCTTTGATTACCTATAACAATGTCTTGTTCAGTCCCAGGATGTAAATCTAATGCGTGCAGAAAACAAAACGAGGATATGTTTATAAGTTACCATCGGTAAGTGATTTATTTTGATTTCTAAATGTTTGTTTGTATAATCAGTCATGCAGTAAATATACTGAGCGCTTCTATTTCTTGAATTTACGTTATATTTTAAGAAAAAGATAAAAACAGTATAGGTTATGTTAGTGTTGTGCCGAATATCGTCTTATCAGGTCTTATCGACATTTGTATTGATAAATAATCGTTAACGTATCTATGTTTGTATATTCTCTTATATGAGTTGACTAAAGGGCCATAAAACAAAAAAATCCAAAAAGGTTTTTATTGCAAAAATACAATCATAATCCTTCATATTGTATGTTGCAAAAATACTTATGGTTATTTTATTCAATATTTAGTATATATTTTTTTTTTTGAAACTGTTACATTATCTTCATGTATATACAACATACATACACTCACGTTCCACATTATTAAATTGCTTAACAAATGTTTCAGGAATTAGATATGCAGTCACATGAAATTCCATTATACAAGTGCTTGTCATGGAGGATTAATTTATCCGTCGAAAGACGTAGTTGAAGTGTGCGAATTAGCAGAAAAAGTTCTGCGAACTTAAGACACAAAATTTATAGGAACATCAACAAATATGCAAAAAATAACATACAAAATTGTAAAAAAAATATCACCTACAAATATTTTCAAAAAAGTTAGCGTACCACTGTTTATAGGATATAGCTTTTGGCGATGATCACCGGCATTCATTAATTAACTCTATATCACATGTTTACCTGCTCGTCGGGATTCATTATATAACAAAATCTCTATCTGTTTCAGTAGAAAAAAATAGAAATTATTTAACAAAAACTATTTTGTTTAAAGGATAATGATGTTCATTCATAATTTTGTTTTTGTTCGTTGTATTACTGTATACTTTTATATATTTGTTTACTGTACGTTTTTGAAATTAAAATTATTAGTTTAGTTGATTACTGGCTGGATAGTTTTATTTATTATCCTTTTGATTAATCGAACCTTTTGGTGACCCAACTAGCGCAAACAGCTTAACGAGATTTCTCGGCAAAAATGAGCAGCGCAACTGGTGAAGTATATATCTACTGCTGGCGCAGGCTAGTCGAGGTAGTCTGTTTTTCATGATTCGGTAAATAGAAATTGTCTCTATTTAGCTGAGAACATTTACTTTCACATTTATAATATAAGTAAGTATGAATATATCATACTATATTACATATCTGTAGTATGCCTACAGATATGTAATTACAATCTTGGCACGCCTTTTTATATATTAAATTGTCTTGATATAATAAAAATGCTTTATAATTATTATTAACCTATTTATATTTGAAGGACTGGTATATTTGTATTTTTAAATAGGTAATCTAAAAAAAACTATAATGAAAAGGCCTACTTACCAAGATTGTTTACGAAGTAAAACATGTCCGATAAAAACTTTAAATAAAAAATTAAATATTATACAATTTTATCGACAATTAATAATTTAAAATGATTTGTTCCCTACACTAGTGAAATATATATATGAATAATTTGTATAGGTCACTCTGGTACGGAACGGCCAGACGACCATCTAGTGACAGTATATTTGTCTCTCTTTAGTTTATGGCTTTCATGCATTGGTGTAAGAAGCAACACACTATAAATATTGGTTTTTATTTTAGCCTTACATCTATGCTTTAGTTATTATTCTGAGGTACATACACACACTTTTCATTTCAGTCAGTGGCAAACTCATTTCATTTCATTCAATTTTCCTTTCCCTTCTTCCCATAGACATTATTACAATAATAACATAGAATAATAACTACAATTTCTTTGAACTCTGAATAATAATGTCTATGCTTCTTCCCCCCGTTGGCTGTTGCGTCCGTTCCGTTCCGTTCCATTCACTCCGTTCAATCAAGTCAATCAGTCAGTCAGTCAACTCACTCAGTCAGTCAGAAAAAAATCTTCAAGTAGAATTTTGTGTGGCACGCACTGTTTTTTTAATTGATTGAACTGTTAGTTAATTAATTATTTTGTCGGTTATTAATTTTACTATGAAATATGAAGTAGCCATTTTATAAGCTGTTTCATTCATAAATACTCAACAAACTCTTTGATTGTATTTTCTTTCAGTTATATTTCTACATTCTACAAGTCCACTGTTTGAGCGATGGTGAGTTTACTTTATCCTAGATTCGTAACCTATTGAATTTGTCTTTTCTACCTCATCGAACATTTCAATTAAATATACTATTGTTATTATGAAATATTTTTTGGTTTCGAACTGATATGTGACACTAAAGAGCGATATTTTAAGAAAAATTAATGGACCGGCACGGCACGGCATGCGTTTGTAGCCATCTTGAGTTCAAATGGCCGCCATGTCTGTCACAATTTGCTTTGATTTCACCTTTTAAGACTACATTTATCTAAAAAATAAAGTGATCGGCATTCTTTTTTGAATTAGTATACTTAAAGCCTTCATTTTATTCAATAGATGGATGCCGGCGTGGTCCATCCGCACCCGGGTGTCGTACATGGCCCACCAGGTGTTGTCCACGGGATGCCGGTTCATGGGGCCGGTCCCGATGGGGAGCACCCTACTCACGGTCCACGCCGTCGTTACCAAAATAGACCCAAACCACATAACAACTTAGAGCGACTACCTCTGGACGAAGCTGCTAAACGGGTATGAAAATATTTTTACTAAAAGTAGGTAACTAATGATGCTTTACTTATTTTGTAAACAATCTTTATTTTTACATGGAAATACAGTTACAAAATGTTAAAAATTGTGTTCAATCATTAATTTTATCATTGAATATCGCATTTGCCAAATTATTCAGTATTCACAATAAATATCCGAGTGTATGTAACAATGTATGTGGACTTGGAACATATAATCAAAAGTGCAACTTTTATTTTCTTTAATAGGAAAAGTATACCTACCAGTAAATAGAGCGTAAAATACTTATTCTAATTGCATAATATAGTGATTAAAAAAAATGGACTTGTATAATACCTCCAGTATACAGATATTACTAATTTGAGACATGAAAAGTTTGTTTACAAAATAGATACAAAATCTAGTGATACATGATTTACTTATATGTGCTTAAATTTTATCCTTGATAATTGTTTAATACAACATTTTGTAATAATTTGTTTAACATAGAAAGCAATACCAATATTACATTCAAAATTACTAGCTATGGATTATTTATCTGTTAAATTAAAATAATTCTGTATTTGTCATGTTCTTAATTGCTCATTTAGGATCTTTGTAGTCGTTGTAGTTTTTTAACTATTTCTTTTTATTTATTCTATATTAGTTACCTACTATTCATCATCCCAGCCATAGGACTGGTCAGAAACAGCCTGATTTCACCATCGATCTTAACAATAGTTATCCGATAGCTTATCCGTTCGGATACCGGATGTTTAGAAAATTACTATTACTATAATAAACTGCATTAGAAGAACATTTCACAAGCAAACATAGAAAATTGACTGAAAATTTGTTTGTATTATATTATGAAAGGAAATCAATCACAATCTAACAAACCAAAGGAGGCTTGTTTTTATTTTTAAACTGCAGTTTGGAGAAATTGGTAATAAGTATTTTATCTTAATTTCAGTAATAACCTGTGAATATTTTAGTACTCAATAAGGAAAATAAAAAATGTTAGTGTGATAAATAAAATTGTTAATATTTTTAATGCTTTTTTTTTATTATAGGAGATGGAATCCCTACCGATGAAGACACCCGTGTCTGTTCTCCAAGAGTTATTAGCCCGCCGTGGAACTGTGCCCAAGTATGAATTGGTCCAAATCGAAGGCATGATTCATGAGCCTACGTTCCGTTACCGAGTGACTGTTGCCGATCTTGTCGGTGAGTTTAAAAGATGCTTATAAAACCACATTGAGGCAGTTCCCTCTAAAATTCGTTATACAACATTCATAGATGTTAAAAAAAGTGAACATTAAGGATATTAAGACACAATTAAATCTTAATAAATAAAATCTATAACATGGAATTTAAAACAAATTTTGCTCTTTTTTTGTATGAAATTTTACAAAAATTAAATATTAAAATATTAATATGTAAAAATATTTTGACAGCTATAGAATTTAGTTACCGTGATTAAATATAATAATTATAAATAAATCATGAAACATATAATTTTATCACGATTGGTTGTGAATACACTTATGCATTCTCATTCAAACTTGCTGGGCTAGTCCTACGAGTGATTAGAATCGTGTGCACGTGCATAGACGGAACGGCCTTAAACTTTATTCCTTTGAGGAAATACAGATAATATTTAATATATATTTTATTTAGCCATGGGAACCGGTCGCTCCAAAAAGGAGGCAAAACATTCAGCGGCAAAAGCTTTATTGGACAAGCTGACTGGAGCCACGCCGGCAGATCAACAACCCGCTAATGGGAGTGTACCAGAAAGGTAAACGAAGACCACGTGGACACTTGTAATTAATTTTTAATAAGGAAAAACTAGAACTGTATAATAGAAAAATGTTTATGTAATTGTCAAATTAAAGTGTACAATAAACTACCCAATAATAGATGAAGGAATTGATTGATCCTAAAAAACAAGAACTTTGACAGAATAGTCATTAGACTGTCTCTGTTGTAACTTGGAATGTTATAGTTCAAAAATCAATTCAAGATCTTTTTTTGGTAAAAAAATCCTTAGTTTAGTTAGATTCTAGTTTTAATTACTATGTGCGCTAGTACATAGTAATCTAGGTGTTGCCTATGATTACATTAAGCTCTATTTAGATGTCTTCTTTGATGACAGTGGTGTCGATGTGGTCTCGTTTGAGGACCACTTGAAGGGCAACCCGGTGGGATGGCTGCAAGAGTTGTCTATGTCTCGCTACTGGCCACCGCCCATATATCACGCCGAGAACGATGACAATGTCAACAGACGTGAGTTTCTTTATTTAATAATAGCTGTTGCACCCAACTTCGTCCATGTAACTTCGTAAAAAAAAGTAATAAGATGTAATTCTGGTTAGGTAATCATGTTGTATGTGAATCAACCTAAACGGTCAAAACGGTCACGATTGAAGCAAAAAGGTGTGATCAACCATTTGAGCACCCCCTGCTTTAGAAGCTTTCATTACTTATTCATTTTTCATTTCATTCGGCTTCTCTGGGTCCAATAGATTCATTAGCAACATATGCTATCAACCTTTCGTGTGCCAAACGCCATCGCCAGTGTTTTGGCCAGCCAGCGAAAACATGGATTTTTTCAACCGAAAATACATAAGGCCATACATACATACATAATACTTAAGGCCTTACATAGACAAAATGTAAAATATCGCGTGAAATAGGTGCGACGCGGATCCACGTTCCCGGCACACGAGTCTTGCAATAGTTTATTAACGTAGAAGGTTGACGTAGTGCTGTGCCTTAAGTGCGATTGTGAATGTTTGCAGGGCTGCCACACGAGCGTCAGTTCACGATCGTGTGCACTCTGATGAAGCGGCGCGAAGTGGGCACGGGCAAGTCGAAGAAGCTGGCCAAGCGTCAGGCCGCCTACAAGATGTGGCAAGCCTTGCAGGACAACCCGCCCGACACCTTCCAGCCCGATGAAGAGGTGAGATCACATTGCCATCCTTGTTGGAGCTATTGTCATAACTTTTGTGCTAATCCTTTTCATTCCTCCTTATTTTTATCACATAAAATCTCTTTATACAATGTCGCAGTCTGATTGTAAAATCCGTCATATTACATTAAGGCTAGCTGTTTAAAAAAAAACCGAGCCGTCTTTAGTTTAATACAACTAGCCGTAATGTAATATGGTGCATCCTGCAAATCCGACTGCAAATTATAATATAATGAATATATAAAATATTAATTAACAATGTCTTAACGAGTTAAATAATCGTTTTTGTATTTTACCCAAGATTTTACAAGTTTTGTACTTACACCTTTTGTTTTATTCATTGAATAATTCAAATTAAAAATTGCTATATAAATAAACAGTTGTGATTGATAAACACTGTGAGCTTTTCGTGGCTTAGTATGTTTACCAACTAATATGGGTACTTTTGATTTTATTCTTTTCAAATATTGAGATTTTTTCCTTTACCTCAATTATAGTGGCAAGAAAACTATCTGAAGTCTTCATCTATACTTATAAAAATCGTTCGTCCTGACTTAGTCAGGACAGCCAAAACTATAAAATCCAGAAAGCTGAAATTTGGAACATTGGCTTATTTTATAATTTAAGCATCCACCGATAAAGGTTTTTTTTGAAAATACCAATTCCATGCGAACCCGGGGGCGGGGCGCTAGTTTATATATGTGAAGTTTGTTTTCAAACTGAGTTAACAAATTATATTGTGTTTGACAATTCAGTGAGATTGTGGGATATTTCAAAATCTTAAAAAATTACTTTCAAAAATCACTGTTTATTACACTGTTTAAAATACCTTAAAGGTAAAAAAATGCTGCACACTGACTAAGTGAAATGTATAATATTCTTTATAGTGAGCTGAGTATCTTGTTTGCATTTCATTGAGCGACATTTTGTATTTCTATGCATTTGCTTAAAAGCACATGGTCATGTGTTTTTACTATCTTTCGATCGGCCCTTGTCTTAAAGAATGAGACATTATTTATTACTATTACTAGTCCCAAGAATGTCGATGGACCACAACTGACAAATAATGCCTATATTTTAATTTATCCTAGTTGGTTTCCTACAAAAACAGATCAGTTTCGTGAGTTTTCATGAAATCAAATATTGTAATTTAATCGGATCGTAATATTTTGAAATCAATTTAAATAAATTGATACCACGTGTTGAGTTGTCGTAACGTGATATGGTTTTGTAAATAAAACATTCCGGTTTAATTTTAATTGTTTTTAAATCTTACTAGAGAAAAATGACATCGATTTTTTTTAGTGTTTTATATTTTAATTTTTCATGTGTCTGGGGATGGAGTATGCTAGCTAGCATTAAATTATGTGTATATTCAAATGGTAACTGCAGTCATGTGCTTCTTAAACGATAATAATGTGTTTAGATAAAAATTAGTATCACTTTGAGTTTTATGGTCTTGTGGTTTAATGAAAATATTTTGCAACACAATGAATGTCCGTAAATGAAATTGAATTGGAAATACACACTCAATACAATAAAATTGTGAAGTGGTGTGAATGAATCCCAAGACGCATCTCTTTACAAAACTCCTGTTTTCTATGGACAAAAGCTAAATTTAGTTAAATAAATCTAGGTTACTCCCTTTTTATATGTGTATTATAATAAAAATTATAATAACCAAAATCGTCCAGTGAAACGCGAACGGAGCTGGATAAATGTAGTTACTCCCTAATAGGCGATACGATTGGTGTGTTCGGCTATTCCAAATTGGACGTTTACCCATTGGCAATAGGAGTCTGTTTTGAATGTGAGCGTTGGTTTTTTCTAGGGCGGAGTGGCCGCTCGTTACGCCGACTTGAAAGATAGTAAAATCTCCACACTGACCACCAGTCACAGCCACAAAGTGTCGCAGTTTCACAAACACCTCAAACAATCTGTCGGCCCCAATCTGGCCAAATTGCAGGTACGCCTCACATTTATACGCATGGGTTTCTTGTGTCTTGTAAATTACTTTGCATGAACTATATAAGTGTTGGCCATTCTTTGTTAAGTTATTTGTCATAAAAAATGTTAAGTTGGTTTGTGTATGCTTCAAAATTTCTAGAATGGGTAGACCGATTTTAATTCGTTTTTCACATATGGAAATAGGGATAAAAGGAAAAGGTTGGTATATATAAAAATTGCACTCCTGGGCGAAGCGTTATTTATTTTGTGTTTTTATTTTATTTAGTTAAATGGTTATTATTTTATATTTACGTGTCGTAGAAACCTTTTTCTGTGGCATCCTGTATGTAACTTAAGTCTTATTTTATAACTTTATTTATAGGCAACACTTTAATCCTATTAGATAATTAGGTGTTTTTTTTTAAGTGAGATTTTTCTTCTATGTAAAAGTAAAAAAAAAATTACATTTGTATCAGATTTTTATACTATAGATAGAAGTTACTCTGTGTTGGGAACTGGTGGAGGGAGCATTTCTACTTGGATAATCCAAACTGAGATATTAGTATGGTTAGATATTTATTTATGGTATAGTATAGTATAGGTAATCGGAACCGGTGGTGGAGGGAACGTTGGTCACTTGTAATGGAGCGAAACTTGTGTTTATGAAGGTGACTGTTGCGTTTTTTCAGGTGACGCCGCTGAACAACAAGGACTTCAACTTCGTGCAGTTCCTGCAGGAGATCGCGTCCGAGCAGGCGTTCGAGGTGACGTACGTGGACATTGACGAGAAGTCGATGTCCGGACGGTCGCAGTGCCTCGTGCAGCTGTCCACTCTGCCCGTGGCCGTCTGCTACGGCTCCGGACTGACGAGCAAGGACGCGCAGTCGTCCGCCGCGCAGAACGCCCTCGAGTACCTCAAGATCATGACCAAGAAGTGAGCACAACCGCCATAGGCCGACCACTCAGACCGCAGCGCCCGTGAGCGACGCCCTCTATAACAAACCTAACTTTACATTTTTATTTTTAAGTGAACCAATCGCGCTGAGTCGACTCGGATGGCCCCACTCAAGCTAACAAATACTTGGCTCCGTTCGACTCGGATCGGTGACTCAGTGAATCAGTGAAGTCAGGCATGTTTTGTTTTTACTTGTAACCGTGTGCTCATAGACATGTTTTGAAACAATAATTTTGATATAATGGGGTTTTTGAACTTGGACAAAATTAAATTACACATTATTATTTCATTGTAAGAAGGCACTGTAAATTTTAAATGTTGGGAACGTTTGCATACAAAATTATTTGATTCCATCGACGTGTGATGAGCGCCCGAAAACATATTGTAATGTCTTACTTCAAAGTCGCAAAGATTACACAAAAATATGTTTTGTTTAAAAAAAAATATAATATAGCCCAGTAACAAAATAATGTGGACATATTTTTGGTGCCCATAATAAATCCGCTTGTGTGTATATAAAGTGAACATAAAACAAATGAAATAATAAGTATTATATTGAAATCATGGCATAATAAATCGAAAATTAGGTAATGAAAGATATACAATGTTATTTAAATTGTGGATATTTTTTTAAACTTATTTTTATATTTTTAAGTCTTCTCATTTATACTTACATAATAATTATACACATAATAAACAAAGTTTTAATTTCGATGTTATTGTTGTTTTTGAAAGAATTACTATGCATGCATATATGCATGTATGTATGTATGTCATGCAATGTGTCACATATTGTGATATCAAGAGACATTTAAGTTTCTCTTGAATGTGCATAAAATTGTGCCTTTTAAGTTTTTGTGGTCATAAAAAATCCTATAAAATTTTTGTAAAATAATTCACATAGTGTGTGCATGATTCGCGATTTGATTTTAAAATATTGAGACTCGAATACAATATTGCGAGGAGGTAGGTTGCGACAACAATTAGCGAGGTGACAACAGTGAAAAAAATAAAAGGTTATTTTGTAAAGTGAGAGGTGTCGGGTGATCGCTCTAGTGATGTACCGCGGCGAGTGTCGGCTAGCGGTGTCGATATTGACGCCTTCGGGCCGCACTTCGGGCTATGCATTATAACTGGCATGTTTGCAGTATTTTACTTGTGATTCTTTTTATGTGTTCTGTGTATATTTAAAAAAAGAAGAGGGTATATCGAGCGCGGAGTCCCTATGTGCTCACGGTGGCTTCCCATGGCCAGTAATTATTAGATAACTGACACTTGTTATTAAAGATCACCGGCAATGGGAAGCCACCTTGAGTTTTACTATGATTTATTTTGGGCCAAAACGGTACAGATAAATTTGTTGTCAAAAAAAGCATGTGTTTTGATTTCAAATTTCTGACTATCAGTGAATGTAAATGTGTACGTACGGTTCGGTATGCCCTTTTTTCCATAACACAACTTGATCTACATTTTTGCACATAAACCTGGAATACTTTTTTTTTTTAAATATAATATAAAATTTAAAACACTCGTGAATTCTATTGAATACCAGAGTAACTGTTGTATCCTTTTATAAATTTATAAACGGCTCCCGAAAATTCATAATTTTCACAATCAACATTGCGGTATTTGTGGATGTTTGTAAAACAAATGTATTTGAAAAATATTCACAAGTCGAATCAATCTGTAATTTTAATATTACGTGTAATGCCGCGATCCCTCGGCCTGGGCCCTGATTCTGTATGCTAAAACTCTTGACAAGACAAGGCAAGATACGTTAATGTCATTCCTTGTCTTGTCATGAAATTCTTATGTCTTATGCCCCCAGCTGATATAACATAATATTATCTGTGTTTTCAGTGGAATAGTCAAATAAATACAATAGTATACTGTGGTTTCTGTGAAATCTTATCGCGCCATAGATAATTGTCTTAGGGCATAAGACGTAAGAATTTCATGACAAGCCAAGGAATGACATTAACGTATCTTGCCTTGTCGTGTCAAGAGTATTTGCCATACAGAATCAGGGCCCTGTTCTCTCGCAGGCCAAACGGCGCCGAGGCAGGCCTCGGCGTGAGGAACTTTACATTTGCGAAGGAAGGCCTGCGATGACCCGGCGCGTCGCGTCAGTTAACGGGCCGTGCCTAACACTTATGAGATAAGGGGCCTTAGTCAAAGTAACAATTTAAGACGACACGTGACAGATCCCATACATTTTATTCTTTCGAATCGAATCGCTACGGAGCGAATGCCACTTGTCTAAGCCCGCAGTACCTCTACTATGAGCTATTATAATGACAGTACTCGCTAGCGAGAGCGTAACAAAATTTATATGTAAAACTGTCAGTCAAATTGACAATTTTCCATTAAATATTTTACGCTCTCGCTAGCGAGTGCGGTCATTATAAACTCATAGTAAAGGTATGTACAGTTTGGTTTGAAAAATTTGCACACTATCCTTCTATTTGGGAGATTGTTTCGAGTGATTTAATTGATTATTATTATTTGCCAGTGTAGTTGAAGTATGAAAGTAAAAGAAATAGAATTCTACTTAAAAACACGCCATAGTGTCCCAGGTCTAATTGATAATTGATAAGTTCAATTGACAAGTGACTATTCACTTGTACTATTACTGCCAACGTGCGAGAGGAAATGCATAGCCCGTAAAATAAAAAAGAAACAAAGTATGGAGTGGTCTCATAACATACAAGCTATACTTTGCATAGAATTAGTGTAATTTTCCCAGCGTGGAAATTACTAAAAAAATAAAAATATAAAAAAATAAAAAAAAAAAAACAAAAAATTTTAAAAATCCAAAAAAAGTGTGAACTATGTATTTCCAGTTTAATATTCAGCATTATTTAGAGATATTTTTAAAAGAAATGATCTACTTATCCAAACGAGTTTATAGCTTTTAATGTATCCTATATTTAAAAAAAAATACATGTAGCCGATCGTCGTTTCCATTGAGCGCGAACATACGCATATATTTACTTACGTGTATTTTGTATTGTATTTGAGTTGTTTGGTGTGTTGAGGTTTTAACAAAGATGCTGAGCATTAAACGGAAAAGTATTCTCAGCTCGTGTCGTTTGAAACACACAAATAAAAGTAGTCTTGTTGACGAACTGGCCGACCTTTGCTTTGTACCAAGCTCCGCTCGACTTGAACAAACCGCAAGGGTTGGACTTGGATGAGATATCGCTCACTAGAGGCGGGATTGTGACGTCATATAATGTTCAGCTCAATTCAGCTTTTGCAGAGTGAATGTAAGTGAACCGTCACGCTCGGATCGGTGACGCTGAATAGGATTTCTCGGCTAGGATCAATCCACTGAAACGCGCCGTTTATATTTGTCCAGTAATCGTTATTACATTGTTTAGATTGTTGATACAAAAAATGAGTGTTTTGAATAGAGAAGGTGACTAAAAATGTTTTCAAATAAACTTTATAATGTCTCAATTTTAACTTTACTTATATCAACTTAAGTCATCATCAGTGAAAAGCTGAATTGAGCTGAACATAGTTACTCCCATATGAATATTAGTATTTAATTTGTTTGCCAATTGGTATCACCGTGTGAACGGCTGTCCCGGTTTTCTTTTGAACACAAGACGGGAAAACTTTGCAGGGAAGCTGAGAACTAAGTGTTAGGGGGTGTGATCGATACGATCACCGTATTTCGTGTGTGCGCACAGTTAGGGGATCCCTTGCCTGTGAAAATGGGCATTATTTTAATGCAAAGTATAGAGGTTGTAACAATTTGTACCAGTTTCTTTTAAATTGAATGGTATTGCACTGTTCAAGTTAGAAAAGACTAAAATCAGAGTAAAGGATTGGAGTTCCGTTCAACCAAGACCGACTAAATAGAATCGGACCTGTCCGACCATCTTTGGGCCCCCAACAAAAAGTACACTTGTTTTATGTTTAGTGAGTCTTGGTTTTACTCGTTCTTGTATATTAAAATAAGTACTAGTTTAGTTTAGAGTACGTTCAATGTGTCTATATACTTAACACTGATAAATAATTGATTACTGTTATAATATAGCCAAAATGAACATTTTTAAGCTATTGCACTTGAATAAACATTTGGTGTTGCTTCAGTTTGGCCTTTTATTTTTTCTTTTTTCCCTGAATCCTGTTTTCTTCTTAACTATTAGCTAGAAAAATAAAAAATATAACACATGGCGAAATATATTTCAAAATAAAAACTATCCTTGTATTTTGGACCAAATTACACAGTTATGAAGTTTTATCAAAATCGGCTCAGTAGTTTAGGAGTTCTTTATTGCTGTTATGCTTTTGTCAATCGTTATTTTAAATGATAATTAAAGCCACGTAGACAACGCAAACCAGGTACATGGCGCATACTGAGCTAACGTGCCTCCCTCCACTTGGCTCCCACGTCATCCTTTTATGATCTTTTTATAAATGGTTGCGTTACTAGATAAATACCTACTACTATACTAGTAAAGCAGTTATTACACTTCAATTTGTAGGAAAACAATTTGGAACCTAAGTAATGAACTAGTGATCACATTACTCTAAATTGATTTCTAAATCGAAGATATAGAATTGAAAATAGATAATTAATATAATCTAAATAGGATCCAATCTGTTCTAATTGCGATTACACCTTACGATTTCCTAGTTAGATTTTTACAAATTGAATAGTGTTAATAACCATTTAAAACATCGCGATAAACTTAGCTATTTGTTTTATTAAAAAAATGTTTCGAACCCCGAAAATTTATATTATTTATGTGGTCTCCGTGGCCTTATTTTTTAGGTTTAAAATGAAACCGAAAAATTGTATGGAATCAATTTTTATTTAACAATTAAAAAATTACATTCAATTAAGATATTAAAATTAATTAAGAAATTACAATTGAAATTTCATTTTATTTTTAGCAACATATTGAAATTTATTAAGCTTCGCCTGTCTGCGTGCAGCATCAATCGCCGGACAATGAAAACTTTGATTCGGTCTATATTCTGTAGAATTTTCAAAGTTAGTATTGTATATCGTTTCAATGCTTTCTTTCCTCTGCCTCAATCTAGACTGAGTAGAGTCTAGATGTCTATCAAAAGCATTACTTTCTCCATAAATCTGTGCTTCAATTTCACCGTTTGTCGGGATTTTATATTGACACGTGTGGGAAAAATTATTGAAATTGTCAGCTGGAGGCTGCACTGGAAAATTTAACTCAGAAAATTCATCAGAAGAATTCGATTTATTTGGCATAATATCTTCTGAACCGTTATTAATACGCAAAAGCGTTTGTGGATTAAACATTGCAGGATCAATTTCATCAATTCTCAGTTCACACTCTTGGTTTAGGTTCATCCATTCTCTTCCATCATCCATATTAGGTTCTTCCATTGAACTGCCAAGAGAATTTAACGAATCATCATCAATTGCATCTATTTCTGGATTTAAATCTTCATTAACTTTTAAATTTTCTTGTGTTCCTTTATATTCAACAAATGATTCCCTTTCATTTGTAAAATTAGTGAACCTATGAGCCTCAGCAGACCTCAACATTTTTGGTAGAGGAATTTCAGGCCGACATTGAGTGAAGTCTCTTATTTTTTGTTTTATCTGTGGTTCGATTTTATTTAACTTGTTTGAGGTTTTGATCGATTTAAGAGGTGTTTGGATGTCGCTATTGTAATTGTTTGTAACTTTTTGTGCTGTCCAGTTGTTCCTAAAGTAAAAAATATAAAAAAAACTACTTAAAGCTATCAAAGTAAGATTTGAAGTTAGTATAAATAAAAAGGTGGAGCAAAATTTAAAAATTCTTCGAATACTTTATGTTATTGCTTGGTGGCAGAAATTCTTAAATATGTAAATGTAAGTTGTATAAAATTTCTCACATACTTAACTGATTACTTAGTTATATATTCAATAATAAATATTTTCTACCAAAAATTTTACCTAAACGGAAAGGAGCTAATGAAAATAAATATTTATTAAAAATTTTGATAAGATTAAATTTGATTTTTATAAACTTTGTCAAGAAATTTTATTAAAATAACTAATAAGTTACGTTTTGTATATATTTACTATAGTAACTAAGTCTTAGTTACTGATGTGAATTAAAATTAAATTAAGGTAAAATTTATTACCTTAATTTATATTTTAAAGAAAAAAGCTAAATAAAGTACAAACCTAAAAAGTTCACGATTTTTTTCTAAAACATTCTTTATTCTAGTTTTAGGTAATCTACTTTCTTTTTCAGTATCTAACGAAACTGATGTAGTGTTTTTATCTTGTACATTATTACTTATTTTCGTATATTCTTTACCGAAGTTTGGAGTTATTTCAACAGTTGCAAAATCATTAACTTTTTTACAATTAATATTTTTATGTTTAAATAAATTCTGAACTTCATTTCTTTGTTTATTATCATTTCCATTTATTTTTTCTCTTTGCACCTGTTTTGAGCAAACCTTGGCCATTGGAGAAGTATTTTTATATGTATTTCTGTCTCCTATTCCATTTTCTTTCATATTTACAATAGAAATATTTCTTCTTTCATTTGCATGTCCTTCATTGGTTTTTTTAACATCAATTCTTTTCGTTATTTCTGTGACGCCCAAATCTATTTTAGTTTTTTGTATAATGCATACATTGTCGTTTTGTGTAACTCTCGTGCTAATATTTGAGAATGAATATTTTATTATACTTTCAATTTTATCATCACAAGAACGTCCTTCTGATGCCTTTTTATTATAATATGAGCGAAACATATGTGGGATTATTCTAGGCCTTTCATTTTTCGAATACTGTTTAGTCGAAAATGGGGCAGAATTATTCCTAGAGTAGGATGGGTCTGGAATGTTCTTAACAGAGTCTTTGTTGTTGCCATATTTCTCTTTTATATCGTCTTTTTTTAATTTACTTGCATATATAGAGTTATTTTTCATGACAGAACCAGAAATTAAAGCTTTTTCAAATATACAATGATCGGGTATCTTGTTTTGTGAACAATCATTAGATTTGATTATTACTTCTTTCGTGGAATAGTCTTTGGGGACTTCGTTGTTTTGATTTCTCAATGTTTTATTTAATTTTTCGTCGAAATTAATACAATTTCGATGCAATTGGTCACTATTATTATCATTTTTATTTGATAAAATATCTAAATTTGTTTTATTAGCCAAATTTATTACGATATCACTATTATTTTCTTGTTCTTTGTCATTGTGTGGGCTATCTATACATTTATGACTTAATGCGTCGATTTCTGCTGTTCTTTGAGATTTAGTACACTCAGAGTGTTCTTTTAATTGGATTAAAGATAAATTGTGTATAGTATCAAAATATGTGCTACTGTCTTCTGCGTTGATTTCATTGGACTTTAAGATATTTTCAATTTGATCTAAACTATCGTTTCTCTGTAACGATTGATTAGTTTGTACTATTTTTTCTATTTCATTGGGAAATGTGATCGCTTTCGGTGTTTTTTGTATTTGACTAGAAGCAATGTAATTGTAATTATCTATGACAAAATCGTTTTTTTCAGTAGCTCTTATAATCATTTCTATTTTTTCAGCATTCCAACATTCGTTATTGTTATTTTTATTACTATTTATAACATCTTGGCTCTCGTTAAGACGATTAGAACAATTGATTTTGTGACTTAAGTCTTCATCGTTAGTCGTCGCTTGTGATGTTTGGGTTGAAATCTTATAATTGTCTTTCTGAGAATTGTTTTCTTTATTATTCATACTATTGATGTTACTTTTCGTTAGTTTGAGATTTTGTGATAGGTTTTCGTTTTTGTCAGTACCGGCATTCACGATTTCTTGCCTTAATTCGTCATCGTTATCATATGGTTTTTCCCTCGAACAAGCGATTTCATCTTTCCCTGAAGATTCTACTATAAGTGTCATGTTTTCCAAGGTTGTCCCCAAATAACATTTTGGTTTTTGAAGATATTCCTCTGCATTATTTTTTATGGTATTTGAAATCTCATCATTCTTGGTACTATTAACATGTTTGTCCTCATCTGTATTATAGGCACTTTCACTTTTTTCAAACGGTCGAGTTAAGTTATTATTTTCGGAAATATTTTTCAAAATTTCCATTTCGTCCAAAGTGAGTGTTGTTTGCGGAATTTGATCTGGCTTGTTTTGTTGTATTTGTGTCACGTTAGAATTTTCACAGTTATCAATTTTCTTTTCCATAGCTTTGAAAATATTTTCATCTTTTTCGTCATTTAATACTTGATTATCTTCGCTATCATCTAAGTCCATATTTTTTTCTAATAAATCAATGAAAGCATAATTATTTTTCTTTTTGGTAAATTGGAACTTTTTTTGTTTGTAATTGGAAATGGCGTTATGTGTAATTTGACGCTTTGTAGATTGTAAATGTTTTCGTTCATTATCGTCATTGATACCACCGACATTTTCCTTTGTAACTTCTTCTCTCATTAGCGATTCATAATTATTATCATTAATATGTTTGTTTTCCGACTTGTTGTTCTCTATAGGATTATCTATACGATCGATATCTATAGGATTTGAGTATAAAGGTCTCTTGAGTGACATCACTTTATCTATCAGGGAATTGTTTCTTTTTTTCTTTTCCCTAGATAGTTCAATTTTATCGTCGCTATTGCCTCTTTTTTTGGTAGATTGAGTATGTGTTGTCTTTTTAACATTATTTCCGTAATAATCATTATTTTCAGTGGCATCACGACATTCGGGATACAAACTTTTAAATAAGTATGTTTCATGAACATCTAATCCAACTGTAAGAAAAATCAATAGTTTTAATTTTGTATACAGATCAAGTTTTTGCAAAACAGCCTTGATTGTTCCCTACAAGTAATATACATTATTTTTTAAAAAAAATCACTTAGGGCCTCTTTCACCAACTATAAGGAAAGTGTTGATTAGTTACTTTTTGAAATAATTTTATGTTTTATTAAATTATGTACTCGGTTGCATCCTTCGATAGGCGATTTTTTTTAAATTATTTTACCGTACAAACAAAGGTAACAAAGGTATACCAGCTAAATTATTCTCGGTGACAGGTGACTTTAAATGACGGTTAGCCTACTTGACAGATGGTGAAAGAGGCCCTTAGTTACGTCTGATTTTAGTCAACCTACTCTGATTCTTTTGTGATTTACAATAGACCTACTTAATAAAATCTAAATGTTACATACCATAATTTGAGCTGATACAATGAGCCAAAATTTCATGTTCCCAAATATCCTTTCTTTTAATTTGATACACAGTACTTTCTCCTTGGAGTTTAATCAAATCCCTATCTCTGTAATTGTATTTAAATTATTAATTTATCATTGTTCATAAATGGTAATATTTACATTTAATTTGATTACTTACTTGAAAGAGCTGAATAAAAGTAAATTGTTATTTGTATCACCAACAACTATGTAGGCTTTGTGATTATAGCCTGCGGTCCAACTATCTGTATTTTCAGATAAGTAAATGTGGTTTAACAAAAGAATTTGCAAAGAAATCGTGTTATCGTCTAAGTGTTTCATGATGATTTGATATTTTGGAAGCAAACTTATTTGCTTTTTAATTTCGTTACCAACTGGAGGACCTTTGTTCATTATCTGAAATGGTAAGTTCACTTATCATTAGAATATTATAAAGAGGAAATATTTGTTTGTTTGAATTGAATAGGCTCCGAAACTATTGGACCGATTTGAAACATTATTTGTAAATAAAACAGTATGGTCCAAGATCACCCCAGTCACCCCAGACTTACGTAGGAAAGATGTAATTTTTAGGATCGGTAGTATAACATAAACTTAGAAAGGAATGGATATTCGTTTTTAACGAGTCTGGGAGGATGTTTGGCTCGTCAGATTTATCTGGCTCATTGGAAAATATTTTAAAATATACTTAATAATATATATAAAATCCAGCCTTCCTAAAATGATGTGTAAGTTAGCATGGTTTTTTTACACCTTTGATACCTGTAAAACGCTTTCAGCTTAGCGAATATCCATTCCTTTCTAAGTTTATGTTATACTACCGATCCTAAAAATTTCATTTTTCCTAAAATGACGTAAGTCTGGGGTGATTGGGATCTCAATCTAGTAAGATTATTTTTTAAAAAGCTAATATCAAAAAGTCATATTAAGAACTCCAAGCATCAATCGTACTCAAGAGTTCTTGATATTAAACATTTTTTAAAACCTCATATTATAAAAATGAAAAATACATAGTCGTATGTACAGTCAGGGTAGGAAAACATTAGTCAATCTTCTAATTCATTCCTTTATCAAGTCGTAGACTCTTAGTACGTTTTGAAACTAAAACACTATGCAAATGTCAATGTTTCGTTAGAAATGTAACATTGCCCTGTCCACTTTAAGCAAATGTCGACTTTAAGGTGACGAACCTTTTCTTACTCCGACTGTACCTACGTTGATTAAACTAAACATTTTTTTCGTATATTCATGTTAAAGGTTGGCAGACAGGCTGATGGTGCATTTAAAGTTAAGTGAATGGGAATGGAGAAGAAGTGGGCTCTGGTATAATAACAACAGCACATGTGCTTTTATTTCATGTTTAGTGTTAAAAGTATTAAAAAAAAATACCCTCTCCAAATCTCTAGGGTGGCTTCTCTCCAGTATTGAAAACTTGACTTTCCCAGCAATAGCCAACAAAGAACTGTACGTTGGCCCTATGCCTTTCAATTGCTTTGTTAAATAAATTGAATTCTCCCACATATTGGCTATTATACATTTGGCTAATATTATAGAGTTAAGTACAGCCAAGAAATGTTGAGGCTGATTCGATGTGAAGTCTGAACGGGTTACATATGCTACCAAACCTAAAAACGTGATACTATCATTACCTATAGCTATAGGGTGATTTTTAAAAACAAAAACATCTGTATCTATCCATCCGTACTTAATATTATAAATGCGAAAGTTTGTATGTATGTATGTATGTATGGATGTTTGTAACTCTTTCACGCAAAAACTACTGAATGGATTTCAATGAAAGTTTGCATACACGTTGTCTGGGACACCAGAAAGGACATTAATAGACTTACGCAGGCGAAGTCGCGTGCAGCAGCTAGTTTCTTCATACAATAACTGTGAAAGTAACTCTGTCTGTCTGTCCGTTACCTTTTCAACTACTCAACCGATCATGGTAAAATTTTACATACACATTGTCAGGGGTACAGGAAAGGACATAGGGTAGGTACCTTTCATCCAAAAAAAAGACTGTTCCCGAAGGATAAATAAATAAATAAATATCTTCACACATTTCACACAGCACCATCTAGTTCCACAGTAAGCAACTAATGCTTACTTGACAGTATGGTCTGACCAGTATTTTTTTTTTTCAAAACTAATTTATTTTATTTTAATTAAATGTCTTAGAGCCTCTTTCATCAACTACAAGTAAAGTGTTGATTAGTTACTTTTCAAGTAACGCTAATTGGCGAGTAAATGTTACGAGCTTCTTGTGTAATTTAATTCAAATTACCCTTGAGTAATGCTACTCGAAGATGGTGAAACTCGTACACTTTCTTGCCGGTGACTTTAAAGCTAGCTACTTGACGGTTAGCTTACTTGAGACACTTTACTCAGAGATGGTGAAAGAGGCCCTTAATTACAAAATCACAGTATATAATTTGTTATCTAAATATTGTATTTTTTACTACAGGATTATAGCATCAGTTCAATACTACAAATGGTAGGTCGTGCAGTTAATTACTTTACTTACAATTGCAAACCCTCTCTGCTATCCTCATGATTTTCATTGATTCCTGATGAAGAGAAGGATCGTGGATGGGAAGACAACCTAATACTGCTTGAATTATGCTGTAAGCGAAATAGTTTTATTACAATAAAATTTGTTTAGATTTATTAGAGCATAGATAAATTATTGGTCTCGCTGCGCTCGACTAGATACCGCAGTCGTACTTGTAAAATGCGGCATAAAATAGTACGCCTAATTCGGCGTACCCGAGCCAGTCACACTGCAAACTGTCTGTGATGTGTACGTGCCGAATGTTTTATTAAATTTTAGGCATAATAAAATACCAGTTTGCGTAATGAAACTATGTAAAAATATAATAAAACTAGGTAAAAAGTGATAAAAAGTGACGAATTTTTACACACACTACAATAAAAAGTTGCCACATTTTCGGAGCTATTGCTTTTGTATAGTACTCCTTCTAGTCGAGCGCAGCGAGACCAATCAATTATCTTTGTATTAGAAATTAATTTTGAACTGGAACTCACCAACTTAGTTTTTTCTCTCGAGTGTTAATTTTTCCTTTAATAGGGAACCGTATGGTGGTATTTGATTTGCTTCTGTTAAGAGAGTTCAGAATGCGTTTCTCGTCCACTCGTAGGTACATATCAGATAGTTCATGACTAGAGCATACAATGTCTAACAACTCTTCTATAGTTTCAGTACCATGTATCTGTGGATTTATATATAAGCAAATGTCACTAACAAACCCGCCAGACCCCAACAGATACGGTATTTTCATTTAAGACCCCCGTCAGCATTTTTTAAGGTCTAGAATCTTTGATAAAGAATGCTCTAGATTCAGGGTCTCAAACAAAATCACTGCGAAAAAGTGTCCACTGGAATATTTTTATACATGCTATCACTTTCTCCTCATCCAGAAGCTACCTCATCCAGAGAAAAAGTTGTTGCTCCCGAAGGGACACGGTCAAAGTCGCGGGCAAAACCTAATTTAAAACAAACCGCGGTTCATGCTTAAAAGAAGCTACCTTCCGTAAACACTTCCTTGCAACAATTATCTATCAAAGATGATCAACATGATATCGTATTGTTCACATCCTGTGAACTTTCAAAAACGTGAATGAGGCGATGCATGGGATGTAGATAAGTACGTACAGTTATTAAAAAGAGCTAGGTAGCTACTTTATAATACCTAAATAATAAATTTACTTCCTACTAGTATAATAAAAGCGAAAGTTTGTGAAGATGTTTTGTTACTCTTTTAAGCAAAAATGGCTTAACATATTTGGATGAAATTTGGCACAAAGATAGCTTATTACCTGGACTAACGTATAAGATCGTAAATTTCAGGTTTACGATGAATCGTCTAAAAATATAAAAAAACACACATAGTTCGAGCACTATCTAACTTTTACATACCTTCATAATGTGCTTCATAGTTTGTAAGTCCATGTAGTAAAGAGACATAAATTTTCCTGCCTCAGTGGACTCAATGCAACCTGCACTATCAACTTTTATTAGACCAGCGCTCTCTAAGCCATTTTTCGCTTTTACGCATAACTCTATAACAAGAATATTTAAGAGCTATAATAATTACAATAATATTAGGCAATCGTGAAATTTTGTGAAGTCTGATGTAAATCGAAGCTTTGTCTCAGATTAATATTTCCCAAAAAATAAAGATTTGTTCACGAAAAGACAGAATTAAATAAGTATTTTGTCTGATTTATGTCCAAACCTTGAGCCAAATTTTAGTAATTAGGTATATAATTAGGTTTAACTGAACACCTATGCTACGTTAGTCACTCACGAGCCTCTTTGTATTGTACCTAAATGCCTCCCTCCACTTGGCTCCCATGTCCAGGATCCCATGGAATTTTAGAATAATTCTTTTGCCTATATAACATTCTTTTTTTTTCATATACAAAATCAACCGTGGCTTGACGTTGTGCTTGTGTGTCGATCACTTGGTTTGGGATGGGTAGGTGTGAGGATTATTACCCCATCATAACGTACCTACTCATAAGCAAATATAATCATGCTAAAATGACGTAAATGATATTTGCAAATGTTACTATTTGGGACACTCGTTAATTAGCTTCGACAGAATCGTAAAATATATTCATACGAATAAAAGGGCAGACTGCGAGCGCAGCTACTATATTGTTTGGTACAAGTGAAGAGAGTCGAGAACATAATCAGTACCTACATCGGATTGTGAGCTACGATACCACAGACAGATACACACCTCAAACTTGTAACAGAACGTTTTAGCGTCGGGCGTCGAGATTTAAAATCGGTTCTATTTGTCATTGACAAAAGATAAAGATTCCAATATATTTTCTATATAAATATCAGAGTGACCACACACGCAGCTATGATATATATTTCTATGACGTCACCAACGTATAACGTAATTTATATTATAGCACGGTATATTATAATATACTAGCTGTGCTCGCGACTTCGTCCGCGTGGAATAATTATTTTGGGAATCATTTGGGTATCTCGAACGGTTTTCGCAGCGCACGCAACGGAAGCCCTGAAAGATGAATAATTTTCCCCGTTTTTTTCCACATTTTCGACTGTTTCTTCGCTCCTATTAGTCGCAACGTGATGTTATATAGCCTAAAGCCTTCCTCGATAAATGATCTATCCAACACAAAAAGACTTTTTCAATTCGAACCAGTAGTTCCTGAGATTAGCGCGTTCAAACAAACAAACAAACTCTTCAGCTTTATAATATTAGTATAGATAGTATAGATTATAGCTACGTTTGTGACGGGCTTAACTCTATCGCCTTTAAATTACGCCCCGCACTATTGACTTGAGACTACAAGCCGGTACTTTGTCAACTAATGCTAAAGATCAGTCTTGAGTCTTGTGCAGTTATCAATCACGAACCGGAACCATATGCAAGGACTTTTATACTGCTTCTTTATTACTTGTGTCATTTACACCATTTAGTTTTTATAGGTTCTGACAATTTTATGGTAACAAAATATACAGTTAAATAAAATAAATAAATAACCTCTCTGAAGGTTATATAATTATGTAAATAGCTTAAATATTTCTTATACATAATAATAACAATAAAAAAAGAAATTATCATCTACGAGTTGTGTTTGCAGCGTAATTAAAGTTAGTTAGCAATACGGATCTTTGTAATCCGAAGTAAAATATTTTTTTATTATAATCTTTTAATTTAAAATAGTGTCGTTCATGTATTTGAGTAATCTATATTCAAGTTCGCTGTAAGTTCGACAGGGAGCCATCAGATATCAGATATTTTTTGAGGTGCTATATTTTTCATTTATCAACTTTGCTCTTTCTTGCTCTCTCTTGCTCTCAACTCTTTGCTTAGCTTATTTTCTATGACATGGGGGTGGGGTGGGGGTGTCTAGATGGTAATTACGTCAGCAGGAGTTATTAACTTTTTTACACATATGTGTAAAATTCTATAATTCTATTTCTAGAATATTTCTAGAATTCTATTTCTAGAAGGGCTTCAAAACCCTTTTATAACGCACCAAAAAACATAATAAGTACTTTTATTTTGCGGTGATATCCTGTGAGGGATCTTAGTCATCCTCACGATAAAGTAAGGTAATGCTTTAAAGGTCATGTTCGACTCATAACACACGGCCGCAAAGAATCAGCAGTCAGGAAGAAACACATTAAAATTTTTATACAACATTTTACATATGTCGTATCGTGTCAAGTATGCGATTGAATAAATTTATGTCTTCATCAGAACAAACGAGTAAATTTTTAACATATCTATTGATAGGAAAGTATGTAAAGAATTTCCTTGAGAATCCTCAATTTATTGGATTGGAGGCACCCTACTGGGAAGTTGTCGTATTTCTCGCTTAGGTACTTACAAGTACATTGCAATGTGATTACGATTTTTATCGGAACATTATTTTTGTATATTGTTTACAAATAAGCTTTAAAAAGGAAAAATAGTTGTTCAAATAATAATTTGAATCTGTTTGGTCTGTCTAGTACCTATCAGTGATTGGTCGAGTTTCATCTCATTGCGAAATTTATATTTTTCCTATTTCAATCTTATGTCGACGATATATTTCTCAGCCCCAATGTGTGTGTTAAAAATTTTCAGTGATACTTAGGGCCTCTTTCACCAACTACAAGTAAAGTGTTCATTAGTTATTTTTAGAAATAATTTTATGTTTTATTAAATTATGCACTCGGTTTAGTGCATCCTTCGATAGGCGAATATTTTACATTATTTTCTTTTTAATGTTTGGGACTTTTACCGTACAAACAAAGGTAAAATTATTCCCGGTGACAGGTGACTTTAAATGATGGTTAGCCTACTTGACAGATGGTGAAAGAGGCCTTTATAATAAGAGCGATCATTGCAAAAAAATAACAAGAACTTGTAGTACTTAGTTAGTGTACCTACATCAAAGTTTGTTAAAAATTGAATAAACTATACACAACACACATTTAACTTAAGTTAAGTGTTGTGTAACTTAGTTTAAGTTAGCATAAGTTACCTTTAAGTAACTTTTTTTTAAAGTTCACTTGAGTAACCATTAATTGAAAAGGCATTTTTAATTACACTTAAAAATGCCGGACAAGCTTAGAATGTTTAGCAAATATTCTTTTATTCATATAGGATGCGATGATAAAATAGATTATTTATAAGCATTGTTCATTTACACATTGCAGTGAATAAAAAAGCTTTAATGATCGCTTGATTATGCATCTTATCGACTCGCAGATGTTTTTTCAAATATGTGAAGAATCAAAGTCGTCACGACGACATAATACATAAATAAATGCAATATAAAGATGAGCAGCGAGATATTAATTAACGATTGAGCATTTGCTTTTTTATAAAACAATTTTCATTGACTTAAAAGGATTACAATGAAATAGTTTCCTCTATATGTGAATCTGATGACTAAGTAACTAAGTAGGTACATAACATAATGGCTATATGTTGTTATTACAAAAGTTATTGGATACAAATATACTTGAATAAAATATAGACAACATAGACAAATGATTGGTCTCGCTGCGCTCGACTAGATACCGCCGTCGTACTTGTAAAATGCGGCATAAAATAGTACGCCGAATTCGGCGTACCCGAGCCAGTCACTGCAAACTGTCTGTGATGTGTACGTACCGAATGTTTTATTAAATTTTAGTAATAATAAAAGGTCAAATATATGACGAACGGCTTATTTGGATCAATTTTTCGATCGGTTCCTTTGGCATCGAACAAAATATCGACTCAGAATTTATTATTAAAAAAGTATTAACGACAGTTTCAGATAGTTCTGATAAAATTATGCATTATTTTAAATAACGTCAGTAACGAAACGCAATTACTTATGTATATAAAATAATAACTCTTTACAAGACAATGGTAATTTGTTAACGACCGCCATTATGCCGTCGCTATGAAAATAGTATTTCACATTAATCACTGGCTTTATAGATATAAGTTCATGGCTTCATTTTGCTTTATATTACTTGCAGTAAACACGAAGATGCTTACAACGATTACCTACATGTTTAGATGGTTACAACTAGGTACTTATTGACTGTGTTTTGATGTTGATATAAATGCATAGAATATTTTTTATTTTATTCAAGGGCCGTGCACACTAGAGAGAGTCCTCGGGGTAATATGTTTCTAGAATATATTATGCAATATTGATGGGTGAAATAAAAGAAATTTTCGATTCCAACCTCTAGAACCTAGTTGTATAACCTACCTGTATTATAACATACCTGTATAAAATTAATATTTTTATAACATTACCTGTAATCTTGTTCGAGATGTGATTTGCTGACGCGGTATTAGGCAGTCCTAGGTACTTTCTAGGATCGGCGGCGGCGCGCACATAGAGAAATGTGGATTGAAGCCATTCCACGCATTGGGCGAGATCGCGCACTGTTCCTAACGCTATTTCGCTGTTCAAGTTCTCTGGCACACGCTTATGCAAGAAGCTCTGCAACGGCTCACTGCCACCGACTAGTGCTTGATAACGAGGCTGTTAAACAAAACAAATTTTTTTTTTATTATTGATGGGTTTGCTCTTGGCCAACATCCAGCTGTGTAGCGTAGATGAGGCCTATGATGTAGAGAGCTCACCCAGAAAATGCCTATAACTTTGAAAAGATTTGGGTTACATGAGCTGGGAAATACTGGGTTATACTTTATAAGGTAACTTTTACGAAAAATGTCTGCCCCGACGGTTATCTTTCGTCGAAAGAAAAGACAGACCAACACAGTGCGAACGAAAACACGAGGAACAGGAGGCACATAATTCAGGTTTATTTTGTATTGTTATCATCGTGCCATCGCGATCACAGATAGCTATTGAACTACACTAAAGAATATAGGCTATAGTCTGCGTAAAACCTAATAAATATTTTTTTCATAATGCTTTATGTAGTTTTTTAGTGAGTTGTCAATGTTATTAATTTTGATGTAGTTTGTGTTTGTCAGTTTGACACTATCTATAAAATTTGTTATCTTTATATTTTTCTAATTTTATTTATTTTTTTATAAAAAATAAATTACACAATAATTCACTTTAAAAGTGCACAGAATTGTTACTAAACTATGGATAAAAAGGCGAAGAAAGAAGCTAAGAGGCTGGAAAAACTTAGGGCGGAGGAAGAAATGCGGAAGCAACTGAAGCGCGATGAGCTAAAACGCGAAGTTGACGCTCAAGCGAGGAGACAGAGTGAGTTGGACAAAAGTTGGAGGCAAATAATGTTCGCTATTAAAGAACCGGTCTTTAGACAAGAGATGGAAGTTATGTGGCATACATTCGAAAGAGTTTATGACAAAAAGGAACACCTAATTTCCTACACAATAAAACTGATGGGTGTAGCCGACGATCAGTTCCAACGCACTGTAGCTAGTTTTTGTGATACAATCGACAGGATGATCAATAACTTTTTAGCTGACATGGATGCATTGTCGAAAGATAACGATCTACGTACTAAAGAACTTTTAAAACGTGCTGAAAACGACGCAAATAGTATTACCTTAGACCACAACACGGCTGAAACACACCTGCAATTGTTACTATATCATGGTCATACTACATCAGATTCGCAGGCGTGGGCCACACGGGGAGAAAACTTGGTAAAAGAAGATGAGGAAAGGAAAAAATATTCAAACGATAGACAAAATTTACGATCATTTTTAGAAGAGACGTACGGTAAAATGTGGGATGATTACAAAGCTGTCCTTAGAAGTTACGTTATAGGAACTGCAGAAAACCAAAAGCGGGCACGTCAATTAAGAAAGAAAGAAGCAATTATGTCTGACATTATAGCTTCTCAAGCGAAAAGGATTGCTAACAATGATGGTTTGGTCAGACGCCTTCGCACAGAACTATCTGCTTATGAGTCTGGTACTAAGCAAGCAGTGTTTAGAGATCGTCGTAATAGATATAGATCAGCTTTTATGCGAATGAAAAAATGTATGGTAGATGGTTATACCAATGATACTGTACTATTAGGTAAACTTGTAAATGCATCAAACGATTCACTTACGTGGCTAACACAAGCATATAATAAGGGTGACAAAATTGTACGCATGGCCGCTCTTTGTCGAAAATACGAGACGCAAGGTGAAAAAGTTTTACCCTTTGGCACAACACCTCAACAATTTCCATCAGCTAAAGTTGCGATTAGAAAACATGCGTCCAATGATTCACTAGTCAACAATGCACTATCTTCCACATCCGGATTGACTAGAATTTGGCGACGTATTGCTCAAGTGGAGTTGACGAGAAGAGCATTGCTTCGTGAAAAAACATTACTAGAAAACGAAAATGCTCTAATTTTGGAAACCTTGCAACGATATAATGACAACTCAATAAACATACAAATTAAAAAAATATGTAGATGCTCCGTTTGTCCTAGTAAAATAAAAAAGGAAACATCATTTGATAAGCCTACAGTAGTGGAAGCTGTTATGGAATTGAGTAAGCTTGCTTTAGTAAACAAAAGCGGTGGAAATCATTGTTAATGTAACAATACTTAACTGCGAAAAAATTCTATATTAATTACTAAAATATAGTCAATATTAAGGTTATTATAAAAATTTTCATTATAAAAATGATATTAAATTTTACTATGCCAATGTCTGTCGTATATTTTCACATAACTACGCTGTATCTCGTTCTCATGTTGTTAACGACATGATTAATATTACAATACATAATTGAAATTCTCAAATAGGGCCCAACAAGTAAGCACGTGAATTATGGTATGAGGCATCTAGTTAAGATAATATGATAGTTATTTTAGCATACCTAAATATTATTTACCTATTAACGAGTTAGTTTGTCACCTCGCAACAACACAGCGTCAGCTATTTGCCTGTTGCAATAATACGAAACGCTCGTCCTTTTACCTTTACCTATATCTATTATTGATGCAATGTTGTTAGTAAAATACAGCATGGTTTATGGATGCGAAAGTAAATGTAATGAAAAAATGTGGATCTACTTCACACAGAGACCTTTTCTCTTATCATTATAACTATAATAAAATTATTCAATATGGAAACATCTTAAATTGTTTGATTCATTCATATTCTGCAGTAAACTACTGAGAACTATTTGGATTTTTTTTGTCCAAACTGTTCTATCGTAGAACTACTTGGACTAACCCAGTATAACAAGAAATGTAGTATGATGAATAAAGGTACGAGAAGTAGCAAAAGTGAGTACTCGTATGAAAGAGGGGGGGTGGGTCGGTGCCGGTTATGTATATCTAAAATATCTAAAAAAATCCCTAATATTAAATGTTGTTACTTATTAGTTTTATGACTAATAAGTAATAATAAAAGATTTACAACTATTAAGTTGTACTTATTAAAAAGCTTCACGGTGGTCACGAAGATTTTTATTTTTCACGTATTTCACCAAAATGTGTAATAAGAAAGAGTATTTCAACTTATTTCGTCTTTCTTCTTTTTAACTTCTTTTTAATCTTAAAAATAACTAACAACTACAATAAAATGTCATTATTGAAGTATGTGATTTGTTTGTATTCTTATAAGTATGATCTTTTATTATAAGTTGGTTCATAATTTTACAAGGATTTTTTTATGTGAAACAATTTGTGGTTGAGAAGTAAATATGGATACTAAATCGAAAAAAGAAAAAATGAGACTCGCCAAACTAAAGGCGCAGATAGCCGCCCTAAAGATAACGAAGCGAGCACAACTTCAACGTGAGATGACCGCACATGCGAAGGTACGCAGTGAAGTGGACAAAACGTGGAAGAAAATAATGCTTGATATAAAAGAACCACTATTTAGAAAAGACATAGAGGTGATGTGGCACACGTTAGATCGTGCTTATGACAAAAAAGATTACCTTATTGCTCAAACAATAAACCTAATGTGGACAGCTGACGATCAGTTTCAACGTACGGTTGCCAGTTTTTGCGACACAGTTGATACAATGATCTTAAACTTTTTAAAAGAAATGGAAGAATTGTCAAAGAAAAACGACCGAAGAACAGCTAAGCTATTGGAACTCGGCGAAGCAGAAGCAGCTCGTATTATGTCAGACCATAATGCCGCAGAAACACATTTGCAATTATTAATCTACGAAGGTCACACAAAGGCCGATGAATTAGCTTGGACTACACGGGGTGAATGTTTAGTTAAACAGGACGAAGACATTAAAAAATTTGCAAATCAAATTGAAAATTTACGTTCTTTTCTTGAGAATGATTATAATTTAATGTGGAACGAATACAAAGTAGTTCTTAAAGCTTATGTTGTAGGAACTGCAGAAAATCAAAAAGAAGTTCGTAAGTTGCGACAAAAAGAAATATATATGTCTGATATTATAGCCCTACAAGCGAAAAAAATTGCTAACAGCGATGGATTACTTAAGCGTCTCCGTGCAGAATTAGCTAGTTATGAGTCTGGTACCAAACAGGCAATTTTCAGAGAACGTCGCGATAGATACAGAAAGGCTGTCCAACAAATGAAAAAATGTATGATAGATGGATGTGCCCTTGATAATAAACAAATAGACAGACTTGTAATCGCAACAAATGGTGCCGTCTCTTGGCTTTCCGAAGCACATAAGAAGATTGAAAAGATTCTCCGTATAACTGCTCTTTGTCGAAAATTTGAAACAGTACGTGAAAAAGTATTACCATACGGTACAGCAATGCCCCATTCTCCAACAAATTTGAAAGCTTTGAAGAAAAAAGGGTCTCAGGAATCCTTAGTAATTAATGCTATATCTTCCACCTGCGGGTTGACCAGGCTATGGCAACGCATCGCTAAGGTTGAATTGACAAAGCGAGCTCTGCAACGTGAAAAAGAAAATCTTGAAAAAGAAAATGCACTTATTATGCTCTCCTTGCAGGAACATAAGAATAAAACTACATCTATTGAAAGTGAGGATTCCAAAGCGTGTCAGTGCAAGAAAGCTGTAAAAAAAGGGACTGCAAATGTTGTTACCGATAATCCAACGAAAATTCCCGGTATTATGAAAGTGTGTGAACCTGCTTACCAAGGCAGTGATGACATGTCGATATATAAGGAATTATATATCGGTAAAAATCCACATGCCGTATTAAGCAGTATGATGCACTACAAACATTCAAAAATATTGAATGGGATAAACTAGATTTTTAGGCCGGAAGGCACTAGGAAATTATTACAAATTATTATACCTATGTAGATAGGTAACAATTCATTTGAGTTAAATTGAATATTAGGATATACGGTCAAAATCAACCAAATATTAAAAAATATATAGTTATTCGCATCGAAGCCAGCAAAGTCGTAAGTAAAACGCTTGTATAGCATATAGGTACATTATATGGGAACAAACGTTAACGACTTCTATTATTGAATGGTGATCAGCTGACATTTAGCGGAGATTCCTCATTCCTACTCAAGCTCATCACGACCGTCCCGTGTAAACCGAATACATTAAATTGCATACTTCTGTGACGCGGGAATGAATAAAATCATAAAATTATCATTTATAACGATTATGTAGCGGTGATGTGTAAGTGTAGTATAATAATATATTTTAAATATTAACCTTAATTTTGAAAACGAGTCACCCTATATACCTACTACATAGGTATAAAAAATAGACAGGAATTTAAGATATTCTAAATAATATGATATTACTAGCTGCTGATGGCGACGTTGTTCGCATCATAGATTTATTTATTCTTCTATCCCTCGGGGACAGTGTTTTTTTTTTGGAGGAAAATTCCCCCCCCCCCTTTTTTTTTCCTAAGGCGTAACAAAATAAACAAACTTATATAATTATATTATTTATAATATTGAATAATAAGTATGGATGTCTACCAACTTTAATAAGTTCTTGAATAAGTAATTGTTTAATTAATGCGCTGACTGTAGGTGTACTACTATCACTGCGTCACATATATTTTTATTTATTAATTCGTAATTATTTTTTAGATTATTAATATTATTACCTTTAGCATGTACTTATTAAATATAATTAACAATAAAGTTGTTTTTAATTTTACTCGGAATAAATAAAATTAGGAAATACGTTTCAGAGTTATTTCCAAAAACAGACAGACGCTTTAGATATCTTTATTTTTTTTCTAGAACAAGACCGATATCGAACAAGTAAGTATGTCTTTAAACATTTGACGAGTGTGTCAAAGATTACAAAACATACCTAAGTATGTTATACTTACACTTCCTCATCATGAGCGATGACAGATACACGCTTTCACCGGTACGATACGAAGGATAGTTTCAAGGAAGAAGGGCTGCCCTACATTTAACAAATGAACCGTATTGTGGTCTCACTGTATCGTAACTTAACGTTACACTGGCGAAACATCTTTAAATCCTTCATTAAAGCTTTGCGATGTTAATGTAATTTGAGGTCGGATTAATAAAACGAGCTAGCCCCTATCACCATAATGCGTTATGAGAAGTCACATCTCTGCTTTTATTTCTCAGTTTATTGCATATGTAACAAGATATGCACATTATGCATATGCATAGTACTATGCACTATGCATTGATTAGTGTCTTAGCTGAGAATGGACGCAACATTTCAAATTATTCATATAGGTCTTCTTTCTTACATAATAACTATTGCCCTGTGGTGAGAGTCTAGTGAGAGTAAACACCCTCTTACAGAATACTTATAAGCGTCGTCCGATCAATTGGAGCAACAGGAAAAAAGTCCGCATCGTCCGATTAGTCGGACGAAGCAGCACCGTACCATTGGGGCATACCCCCAGTGGTACGGTGGGTCAGAAGCGCAGTCGGACCACGCAGTCTCAGGGTTAATAGAGGGTAGGCTGCAATGGCTACATGCTGTACGTGCCTACATGCGCCAAGTGCTATTGACAAGCCCGTTGGATGAGTGGTTAGAATTATTGCCTTAATTAACGCTCCGTTTCAGGGGTCCCGGGTTCGATTCCCAGAGGGGTCAACTTCAAACTTTTCAAAGTTCGCTCTGGTTCGCAAAAATGAACCATAAAATGAAATTTAATAAATAAATTCATTCGTGACTCGTTCATGTAGACTTTTTCGTTAATGAATTATTACTAGAGGATACAGATGTCAACCTTCTTCAATGGCCTACTATAACTTAAGTATAAATTGTAATCACAAACCTTAAACTATAAGTGGAATTTTTTTATTAGGTGTAAGTTATCTATTTAAACTGTTATCTTGTATAAATGAATCAATAATAAATGAAATGAATAAAATGTAAATCTTAATAGAATCTCCTATTATTTATAAAGGAACCAAATTTTTAGTATTAACCTATTATAAATATTAAAGTTAGGGTCAGCCCAGGCGGATTATTTTCTTAGCAAATGTAATATTTTATTTTGAAACTTCAATATTATTTATGATTCACCAATTAATTCAACTTTACATTGAAAGTCAGAGTTACTAAAGCAATTCTATTTATTTAATTATATAAATATAATAATAGGCAAGCGATATTTTTTAATAACATCTCACCAATAAACCCAGCAATTAAAAAGGTTCACGGTCACGTAATTCATCTGTAATTGATTGTTAACAGAAAATCATATTATGAGACTTCGTTTGGTATTATGAAATAATTACTGACACGTTAGCGTTACCTATACAAAACACATATTTCGTTACGAAAATTAATGTATGTTTGCACGCTCGTGTGATAAAATTAAACTTATATGGTTTTTTTGTAAATGACGTATGTTTTAATAGCATTTTTTTTATGCTTAATAATTTTTAACTCTGTTATTTTGATTTTATATTTAATTAAAAAAATAGTATTTGAGACTAAATACCTTAATTTATTTTATTAATTATTACCTAATATGGATCCAGTATGTTTGGCTATTATTTAATATTATTCTACTTGGATTTTTTGTCCAATCTGTTCTATCGGAGAACTAATAGTAGAACCAGTATAGTAGAACCACTTGGACTAACCCTGTAATTTACTAATCTATACTAATATTATGAAGAGAAAAAAATTGTTTTTTTGTTTGTTTCTAGTTTCTAAGGTCTATTAGTGCTTGAAATTAAAAATTCTTTCACCTATAGAAAGCTACATTATCAGCGAGTAACATGGCCTATATTTTATAAAGTTACGCGTGCAACGGCTATTATAAAATATTTTACTGCATTTTTAAAGAACGTATCTAACACTTCTGTAATGTCGAGCCCCGTGTCAAGAAAAGGTCATTGCTTAGTCGCGGCTATTGATGTACTATCACGGACTGAGATCTGAGTGTGTGGAGGAATAGCTATCATGATAGGGCGACATTGCAGCATCTTCGTCGCGTTTAGGAGCCGTGGGGTGCGCATATAAGAGGCGAATGAGGTCGGGGCGAAACACCAGTCGACTACAACCTCTTGCGGTAGAAGACAACAGTTGAGTACAACGCTTTGCTGTAGACTTGTGTTTGTGACCGTGATTTTGTGTTTTCGCACCTAAACAATTTTGCAAAGGTGAGTTTTTTGGAGTTTACTACTTAAGAATCGATTTTCGTATATATATATATATTATATATATATATATATAAGTCCGTGGCATGAAAATTTATGGGAGTAAAATCAAAATTGTCACACGAATGCGTTATGTTATGCGTTATAGTTACGTTCCATTTTTTTATATTTTAAGTTTCAGAGATATTGCGCCATCTACACAATATTATTTAAAAAAAGAACAATGTTGTTTTCTCGGCGTGTTTGAATTGTGAAAATTTAATAGTTCATAAAGAGTAATCTCCGTCGTGTGTCGGAGCTACAAGCTTTTTTTATGAGCTGAAAAATCGACAATCATTGGCGAGTACGAAATACTTGAATAGTGTTTATATTTTTGTGTATAGAATACTAATTGTAATAAATTACCTGTTTTTAGTCTTTAGCACGTCAAGCGTTAACTACACTAAACTTGTTCAAGATTTAAAAAAAAACGTGTGAATTTTTCGTCTACACCTGTTTTTGTCTTAATAAAGGATTAGTCTCACGACCTTGTTTGCAATAGGAATTACAGTAATTTCACAATAAATATGTAATTTTTTTACATAATATGAAGTTAGTCTGAGACTTAAGACTGATATGACCTGAGAATTTTTTTATTTCCTTTTTTTAACGCTTTTGAAAGATCAATAAATATCTTTATTTTATTTTATTATTAGTACATGTAATATGTATATTGTATATATACAACAACGTAAATATATCACTTTACAAGCAATATGAAATTGTACCGGTGGAAAGGCAAAATAGTAAAAAAATTTTTTTAATGATATGCAGATTATTTATGAGGATGCAGTTCCTTTTATAGCGTAACCAAATTATACTGGCAACTATAACTCAATGGATAAATGTTGACAGAATGTAACATAAAAACATTGTATCAAATAACTTGTACTGTCGAGAAAATATTAAAATAATTATTAAATACTTATGTTTATTACAAAACATGTTAAAATTTTGAACTGTTATTATAAAATATAAATGGAAATCGCAATATTTAATTCTATAGCCGCGTTAAGAGTTGCGCAGGTTAATTTCAACATGGCTTAGCACAAATTTCTTTCCATGGCTTTTCTTCAGCAAAAACCCTCAGATGTCATACGCAATCACATGTGCGCGCATGATTGCGGTGTGAAAAGACAAAGCGTGTCCCCAAGGGACCGATCACGCAAGGCCGCGTAAATATCAATTATTGGCATACCTGAGACGTTGTTTTATGCAGATTATACTGTCTGATGCACTTTGTATTGTTTTAAAATAATTGTAACCCAATTTTATGACACACTTTCTTAATTATATTATGATTGTTATGTAATATTATCAATTTTAATTTCTTAAATAAAAGAGAAAATGCTTGATGGTCATAAAAGGAAAGCTTAAGATTTCTTTTTTCAATATTCACGTCTTTTGCGTTTTTTTTTAAATTGTTTAAAGTCTCTCAAAAGAAATATATATATATATATATTTACTTTTAATATGTGTGTATTTAATTTCATATAAATGCATAATTTTTCCTAAATTTTAGGAAACTTTATATTGAGCTAAATAAAAAATTTCACCCTTACACGTTTACCAAAACTAATTTTAATTGATTAATTAAAAAAATAATTAAAACGAGCCGTACACTGATTAATATTCATACTTAAAATGATATACAGACAAAATGCGGCATGTGCTGGAGGTTTCTTGATTAATTAAAAAAAAAAACAGACAAAATGAGTTTTTTATGGCAAAAAAAAACTATGGTAGAACAATAATGCTCGATCCACAACAATATTTATAGACAGTTTTATGGTGTTCAAAATTGCCTCTTAGCTCTTGTACTATTAGTATGTACTAGACATCCATTCTAGTCTATACAAAATTAGAAATACGGAAGGAACTCTAAATGTTTTTCATGTATTTTTATAGCAGGTACTAGCTGACCCCGCAAACGTTGTTTTGCCAAAAAATAAAAAAAAAATGGGGTGGACCACCCTTAACATTTAGGAGTATGAAAAATAGATCTTGACCGATTCTCAGACCTACCCGATAAGCACACAAAATTTCATCAAAATCGGTCAAGCCGTTTCGGAGGAGTTTGGCAACAAACACTGCGACACGAGAATTTTATATATTAGATTGAACCGATCCTATTGAAATTTAAATTTTCACTATTTTGCCGATAAAAAAAACCACTTGTGGTATTTAATAAACTAATATTGTATTGAAAAGATACATGGAACTATTACGACGTAAAATCGTTACATATTCATCATTGTTTTCATAAAAACGCAATAGAACAAGATTGGTTGTTGTTGACAAACGTTCTTGTCTGATGATTGATTTACATGAGATGACTTTAATTACCCGGACCTTTATAGCTGCAATATTATATTAATAGGTGCATTGTAGCCTCTGATATTCCCATTAATTAATATGCATTAATATTAAACGATAGTCTAGATGGTATTTCTATATACTAGTAGAACATCGCTCAGTATAGAATTATTTATTTTAGAGTAGAGGCAAGTAAACTGTCATCCAAGGGTCGAAACATCACTCAGTATAGAATTATTTTTTTTAAAGTAGAGGCAAGTATCTTAGTCAAAAATTTTCATGGTGGTATATGAAACTATCTCTTTATGATGATAAAAATTATCAAGTGTAACCAGGGAAACCAATCTTCTTATATATAAAAGGCGATGATGTAAACTCGACAAATAAAGTGCTTTATCACCCTAAGATTGAACATTCTTTGTATGTTGTAGAATGATAAAGTCTGTTTTCCTTTGAAAATTCAAAGTGACAATTTCTATTGCTATCTTTATTAGCGATGACAAATTATATCAATCAGTAATCAATACCTATTTCAAATCTAAGCTTTAGCGTATTTTGAAATGAATAGAATTTGTAATCGAAACTGATAAAGCACTTTTATTGTCTGCTTTACCTATGTCCCCGTATGTCTCCTATAGACTCCAATAGCTGAACCGATTTAGATGAATTTTCAGATCGGACGCGGGCGAAGTCGCGGGCAAATACACTAATTCAAATTAAAACCCATGGCTTGTATATTTCCTTATATTTATGTTATAATTTTCTTGTTTATTCCATAGATGGCATCAATGAAGCTCGCGTGTGTTATGCTATTCCTGTGCGTTAGTGTGAGGCAATTGAATGCTGCGCCTGCGCCGCAAGAGGATGCCGGACCACCTATGCCGGTTTGTAAATAAATTTGCTCATATACTTAACTTAGCTTTGAGGACTGGAATTGTTTGGAAATTTTCATAATGCATATGCAATATAATTAGCATATATATGACATTGTTGGTAAGAAAACCTCTAAACACAAACCTACCTCAATAACATTTGATACGGCTCAATAAAATTTATAATTGTTCAGGAAATCGGATGGTTCTTAACATTATTGAATAAATACTTTTTATCTTTATTTAAAGGCTTTTCCCTATACATATGTGATATATACCTATTATTAAAAAAATATATTATAAAAGAAACTTTAGAAATACTATTATTTTCACCTTCTAAATGATAACGGTTAAACTCAGAAGAAAGAGAGGACAGTAGTGTTTCTAATTAATATTATAAATGAGAAAGTGATTTTTTTGTTTTGTAATAATTTCGCGCCTTAACTACTCCACCGATCGTCATGAAGTTTTGAATAGACGCTGTCAAGGATACAAAAAGTACAAAGATATTTTTGCAATATAAATATTTTTCCGAATTCTGTAATAAGAATTACAGTTTGTAAAAATACAATACTTAGCTCAATTATTAAGAAACCCGGGGGATGATTTAAATTTAACAATGTTTTAACATCTAATAAACAGGGGAGCGGATAGTCTGTGGGCGCGGACGAAGTCGCGGACAATAGCTAGTATATTAATAAATAAACATGATACAGCATACAAGATACATCTTATACAGTATATAGGATACAAAGAAATGTTTAAGAGGTTACCTAATTTCCTTTCCTTTCTTAATTTATTTTCGATAACGGAAGGAAATTCACAAAAGCACTAGAACATAATGGCGGCGTCGCAAGCATTTGGGCGGCCCGTCTTTCAGTAGTTTAAAAGATCTAAGCGTACATAATTACAGAGGGACAGACGATGGGAAGCGACTTTGTTTTATACTACTTATGTAAAGATTTAAAATAGGGTTAACTTTAACCAAACACAGATTTCAAGATTTCTTTTTAAATCCAGCTTAGTTTTTTTGCTGGTTTTTGCTGGTAACACCTTAAGTTTAACAAACATTTTCTCACTAATAAAGAAGATTCCGTTCAAGTAAACGAATTGGGTTACAGGTTTTTATCATCTTGTTTTTTGCCATGTTTAACATCTCTCTATTTAAGGATGTGCAGTCAGCAATTAGAATACTCGTATATATGGGGCCGATAAAAGTTGTCTACCTTAGCACATAACGAGCCGCAAGGATGCGCTGCGCATCTGCAATAATTTAAACAAAACGTGCATATACCTTTGACCTACAACATTACGAGGTTCAATCTAAGCTTTATTACGAAAGGCCGCGTCTTCGCAACGCCCTATAAAACACTAGTGACATCACGGTATTTGACTGAACTTAGCAGCGAGAATGAGAATGACTTACTTCACTGCAGTTTCATATGCACATAGATAAGCCCTTAATTCAATATTAACTGAAAAATCACTCGTAAACGAGACGTGTCTGTACAATATTTTATCAAAAAAATAATAATACAATTGGTATGAATACCTACTCGGTGTACTTACGACCGAGGTCAAAAAATAGCTTTTGGAATTTTTGTCTTTTTATCTGTTTGTCTGTCTCACTAATCTCAGAATCGGATTAACATATAGGATACTTTTTATCATGGGAAAATGTTAGATGCCTGTGGGATTTTCAAAAAGCGAACTACATGCGAGTACGAAGTCGCGTGCACCAGTTAGTTTAACAAATGTGTATAAAGATATATTATTTCGATGATTTAGAACATATTCTAAATTATAGGAGTATTATAGGAGCATTATAGGACTATTTATTAACGTTCTCTACTATCCGAATGACCTTGGGCAACTGGGCTCTCTTCACCCCACCCACTTGCCCACTCCCCTGCACTTCTAGCGCTAGCGTTTCTAGCGTCTGCCGGGCGACACGTACGAACTAAAATATAGTCCAAGAGCCAGTAGCTTTTTTACCTATGATAAAATGTAAGGTAATAAAATAAATGTATGAGTATTATTTACTATCGATTTATTAACTATACACGTGCAACAACAGCAATAATATTCTAATAAATGGAATTTGATGACACTTTAGTGAACGCAAACATGTTTTATTATAATTTTTTAATCATATTACATACATTACATAAAAAGAGATATACTAGTAATAACTTTTTGCATCGATCCTGTAAATTTTATAATGAGCACTTGCAGGACCTAGATATTTTCAGTTGTCCTATAGGAGCGTATAAACGAAGTCTTAAACAGGTCCTCGATAATTTAGTTGTGTAGTGTTCTTTTTATAGCAGCCAGTTTATTAGTTTATTAGTTTATTTGTTTATTTTGTATGTTGTAGTTATATGTTATTTATTAATTGTCTTCTTTCTTTCTTTTATTTTGTTTGCTTTTTTGTATGTTTTCTCCCAGCTTCAATTCAAAATTTGTTTTAGTAATTTAGTGGAAACTTTGCTGATTTATGTTTTTCTTATGTGTATGTGTAATGTGTATCGAGATATTGTTTGTTTCCCAAATATAATAAAAAAAAAAAAAAAAAAATTATAAATCCACAGCCTAAAATCATAAACAATTTGAAATATGAAACATCATCAATCAATACTAATAATAAATCGTTTCTCTCCTGTCAATATGATGTCGCTAGCTGAGCAGCCTAATGGTCAGTGATTACATAAATCCAGTAATTGTTTCACAAAGTATGAGATGTCTACAATTCTCCTCCCAATTTTCTTATTTGTCATCTCTTTACTTTCAGTTGAAATACAAAACTGAAAAAAAAAAAAAACAAATAAATACTACTACTATTTTCGAAAAAAGAAATAAAAAAATACTAAGTAACGTGGTGTAAGTACAGCAGTAAGAAAATAGAACAAAATACCGTAAATATAGTACTGTACCACTTTCTATAGTTTTTATGTATGTATTTAAATTTTCTTAAAGATTTTTTTCATAGAATTTATCATTATAATATAATCATTAATATTTTTATTCAAACATGTCAGTAACGGCTGAATTTAGCAGGTAAAGTTTTCTACATTGGCACAAACGAACTTACTAAAGTGATGTTTGCTATTTGCCCAAAAATAACTTTCCTCCCAAATAATAACCCTGTCTTATCTTTGAAACCTTATTTGTGACATTTTCTATTTTCATCCACTTTTTTACGCCTACAGGAGTAGAATTTCCAAAAACCTATTTACTTTCAACCAAGGCCCCAAATCTCAACGAAATACAAACTATTTCATTATTATTTTTAATTTATAAAAAAAACCGCATTGGACTCCCGGTCTATTATGTACCGATACTTTTATGTGTACCTAATCTTACGGCTGCTGACGAATATTTTCAATGTTGTTTTACATTACATTTTATTATATACTAATAAAATGTACAAAAATATACTTACTCTGGCTTTGGTAGTGTCTTATTATAAAAAAGTCAGTTAACTCTTATCACTCTCACACATCATAATAGTTTATTTTTCTTTTTCTTTACGTAAGTGCGATGCGCTGCGCAGCAATACGTGTTCCCCGTACGAAGGCTGTGAGCCGTCTGCCGCCCGGCCCTCGCTAGGGCACCCGCTACTCGAAAATACCAAAAAACCTTTGTTTTTCTAAAACTATTGTTTCATTTACACTAATTGTTAGTGTCATTTATAGTTTAAATGAAACTCTATCGTTTTATTATAGGCACATTGCATACGCTTCTTGAAACAACCAGTTGAATCTATTTTTGTTACAAAGCAAGACATTCAAATTTTATTTATTTTCCCGTAAACTATTATACTTAAAGCAAAAATAACTTGCTAGAAATATAGACCAAGAAGTTATGTATCACATATTTTTTTTTTGTTACATTGGATTTATGTTTGAACGAGCTGAATAGGAAATAAACAGTGCCTTTTCTTATCGATGGCGGTGAGGAGCCTCTTAACAGTTAATATTTTACAAGCTCAATGGTCGAGTGACCTTGCTGTCTAGTCAATGGACAAAGTGTATGAAAAATATCATGATAATCGGTTGAATAGTTAAGGCTTCAAAGCATAACAATAGAACCGACAAACTCATTTTCGCATTTATAGTAATACTAGCTGAATAGTAATAATTTTTTTTTTGGGGTGGACCACCCCTAACATTTAGGGGTATAAAAAAATAGATGTTGGCCGATTCTCAGACCCGATAAGCACACAAAATTTCATCAAAATCGGTCCAGCCGTTTCGGAGTAGTTTGGCAACAAACACTGCGACACGAGAATTTTATATATTAGATAAGTGACTAAAATATGGAATAAATAAATTTTCATATATTTTATTAATTTACAAAATCACAAGTAATAGAGTAGGTATAGTGGCCATACTATGTAAAGAAATTTTAATTCATATAATCACGTAATGATAACTAATTGTAATGAGAGGTTAGAAGTCAAAGCGTTAGCAGCCTGTGATATTTGAGTAAATACGAAGGCTGTCATTAAATTAAGTGTCATGTTAAAGTATCTTCAATCATAATTTACATCGTTATGGTCACTGCTTTTATTACTCGTATTCATGCAACATTCATTTCGTGCTGATTTTGTCCTACTCAGATAATTTCATATTGATTATTCTCTATTAATTACTGATAACAGATAAGATAATGGTTAATGAAATTAAATATTTTAACACAAAGTAGTTAGAAATATTTTCTTATATTTATTAAGATACTAGCTTTTGTTCGCGACTTCTTCGGCGCCCCTTTTTCTTTGGTAAAACATTTATTTGATCTTTATTGCTCGTTATTTTGTCGGTCGTTACTTTTTTTTATTTTAGTCTAGCTGTTGCATGCGATTTCGTCCGCGTAACTTTATAAAATACTAGCTGGAGGCCGCGACTTCGTCCGCGTTGAAAAAGCAATATATCGCCTGACATCGTTATTGCTATTACACTTAGCCAGGAGTTAGTTTCCTTAATTTTAGATGATCCCTCGGGAGCAGTACTTTTTTTTAGATGAAAGGTACCCTATGTCCTTTCTGGGGTCCCAGACAACGTGTATGCAAAATTTCATGGTGATCGGTTCAGTAGTTTTTGCGTGAAAGAGTTACAAACATCCATACATACATACAAACTTTCGCATTTATAATATTAGTACGGATTTCAAGTCATAGCGCACCGAATTATACTTGCCCTTATCTACATCAGTTTAAACAACAAAATTACTTTATAAGCATTATGCAAACTATGTGAATATTTGCATCAAGACCTCACTAATTGGACGCTATTGCGTTTAACCGTCTTTGTGTGAACTTAGCTCTTATCCGATTCTAATCGTGATTAATTGCGAATCTAGAAAAAAAACGTACTTATTTAATTGCATTCGTCTGAGATAACACGAAACGTTATTGAGAACTAAAACTTCAGTTAAATGGAGTGATTCGATTAAATGTTTATTTATTTCTTAAAACTAATAAATTGAATAAAGCTTATTTAAGTATTATTGCACACTACTTAGATTGAGCCCGCATTTTCGTCTGTGAAAGATGAAATATCACCTTATCAATGTGACTATGTAATAAAAAATTTATTACTTTAATGATTTTTTTAATAAATAAAATTAAGTGTTGCTTAAGTGACTATAGGTTATTAAATTGTGCCATAAATAAATGATTGGTCTCGCTGCGCTCGGCTAGATACCGCCGTCGTACTTGTAAAATACGGCATAAAATAGTACACCGAATTTGGTGTACCCGAGCCAGTCACACTGCAAACTGTCTGTGATGTGTACGTGCCGCATGTTTTATTAAATTTTAGGCATAATAAAATACCGGTTAGCGTAGTGAAACTGTGTAAAAATATAATAAAACTGGGTAAAAATTCATAAAAGTGACGATTTTTTACACACACTACAATAAAAAGTTGCCACATTTTCGGAGTTATTGCTTTTGTATAGTGCTCTATCTAGTCGAGCGCAGCGAGACCAATCAATTATCTTTGAATTTTGCATTGAGCTGTATCGGCCGTATGGTATAATATGCTTGACAAAGAGTCTCCATTACGAAGAGCAATCTTCATATACATCAGCGGCATTAGCGTGTAATCATATTGTCGAATTGAACGTTGCTTTATGAGATGTTATCGCGAATTTGTCATCCACGGGGCACGTCTTTTTAGTTAGATACTACTGAAATAACTATGCATTTCCCCTGGTTACGTTAAATTGCGAATAAATTTAAGATATTTCATTGTCATATTTGACTTTCTCTGAACAGAACGTTATATAATATAATAGCAAAATAAGATGGTCTTGACACGATCACACAAGGTGGTTATGCGGTTTTGCGGTAGGTATCTGTTATCCTCTTCAGTTACCGAACAAAAGTAGGTATATTAAATAAAGTGCATGTTTTATTTGTTTAGAAAGCCCTGATATTTACCTATGTACTATGTAGGTATATCTATACAAATATTAAGTATATAGACAAAATTTATTTTTTATCTTGGAGACTAATTTAATAATAATAATAATTATTATTATATCGTTGCGTTATTGAATACTATCTCAAATATATGTAAAATAATTAAATATTTTATATTACTTTTTTTATTTTATTTATACATAGGTATCATAAAAATGGAGAAATACATACTTAATATGGATTTTAATGATCATATAGAAAAATCTATTTAAACTTCCACGCGAAAAACGGGTGTCAATTTTTTAGTTATTTTTGTTATAAAACTAAGTTGATTCTCTGATTCTAAAATTCGTCCGCGTGAAAAAAGTAGCCATATTACATACATACATATATATTTTTATTTTTCTCTCTATGTCCTTTCTTGTATCCCTGATAACGTGTGTGCAAAATTTCATCATGATCTGTTTTGGCGTGAAAGCGAGACAGACAGACAGAGTTACTTTCGCATTTATAATATTATGTATATAAAATATAAATTATGAAATATATAATACTATAATAAATATATACTAAAGTAAGTAATTTTTTTGCAGTATGAATACAAATATGACGTGGAAGACCAAGAGGCAACACTGTTCTTTGGTGCCAACGAATCAGGCGACGCCCAGGGCAAAGTGGTCGGAGCTTACAAGGTACTATTGCCTGATGGAAGACTTATGACCGTTGAATATTCAGTCGAAGGCGAGAGTGGCTTCGTACCCAAAATCAGTTTCGAAGACAACGCCAATCCATTTGGAAAAGGAAAATAGACGCATATAGACAATAAGAATTCCGATCAGGGCTGTCATAACTCAGGAGTGCGAAGCTTATTGTACTCCTAAATGCAATATTTTAGTACCTTCCTATACATATAACCCTGCAGAAGAAAGTCTCTTGATACAAGTATCTACCATTATTGTATAATTATACTTAATTATTCATTTCGAACTAGTATTTATTTTTAATCTTATTTAAGTACTAAGTTCTTATTTGAATACGGTATACTAAAGCCTAGTTTTGCGACAAAAACTCGGATATTTCATGTATTTTAATGCACGTTATATTTTTAATAAAAATTTCAACAAAGAGCCTCAATTCACTCCAATGAAGAGACAGCCTTGCTTCTGACGCTATAAAGCGGTTACCACACGAAGATTATTGTTCGCAGCTAACACACAGTCAATAGACGTGTAATAATGTATTTGATAATTCTATAGATTCAATTGATTTCTCATAGCTTTTTTTATAATGCGTACATGCATATATTATTAGTACGTTTTTATTTAGAAGAGTTACAATTGAGTGGTTAAATATTTCGGTTCACATTATTAAGAAATCTTATTTAATCAGTTTAAAGCGAATATGATTCGTGTACTTAGTCAGTTTTATATAGTAGTTTTTTTTTTTAATTTCTTCCACGTGAACAAAAAAATAAATTTATGGATAAGTAATTCTGTGTGGCAATCGTTATATTATGTACAAATATAATATTATTAGAGTAAAACATACAACTGCCCGATTAGTTGCTGAAAATATTTTAAAGATTTTATTAGGCTAGAAATAAGTATAACATTTGACAGTGTGATTTTAAATTTAATACTTTACAGGCCTCTTTCACCATCTCTGAGTAAAGTGTCAAGTAAGCTAACCGCCATTTAAAGTCATCGGTAAGAATGCGTACGAGTTTCACCATCTTCGAGTACCATTACTCAATGGGTAATTTCAATAAAATTGAAACAAGATACTCGTAACATTTAGTAGCCAATAAGCTTTACTTGAAAAGTGACTAATCAACACTTTACTTGTAGTTGGTGAAAGAGGCCCTAAGTCTTTCGATTCTACTTTTTTAAGCACTGCGATTGAGATTTAATTAATAGTCTTTAGACGTATATTTTACAAAGATTTTTTTTTATACATCCATTGATGGTAATGTAAATTTTATTTTTTTGTTACCATTATAATAATAAAGTACTTGTTAATATTGTAGATTCAATTGGTATAAAAATGAGTTACCGCTTCTGTGATCGAATTTATAACCCGTAGACGTTAAATTAACATTAAATATGTAATATATTTTATTATAATATTTTTTTGTATTCTTTCAATGTAAAGTTTATTTTTAATAAACTTTTGTAATAAAATATTTATGTCTTTTTTATTTGAATTTTCAATTTCATTTGATATAATTTCATCTAAGTGTCACGACTATCCTATCGAAGGATGCACTAGATCGAGTGCATAATTTAATAAAACATAAAATTATTTCTAAAAGTAACTAATCAACACTTTACTTGTAGTTGGTGAAAGAGGACCTTAATGACATTAATAAATTTCACTGGAATAATTTTATTAGTGGAATGAAAATAACTCGTATTAAGTACATACCTTATCCTTCATGCTGGTCATAATAACAGCTGTTGCTTCAGTATCGAACTGCGGTCTTCCTGCGCGACCTACCATTTGTAGTATTGAACTGATGCTATAATCCTGTAGTAAAAAATAGAATGTTTAAATAACACACATTGTAGTATACTTTGATTTTTCTATATAATTAAGGGCCTCTTTCACCACCTCTGAGTAAAGTGTCAAGTAGGCTAACCGCCATTTAAAGTCACAGGTAAGAAAGCGTACGAGTTTCATCGTCTTCGAGTAGCATTACTCTATGGAAATTTCAATAAAATTGAAACAAGTTACTCGCCAATTAGCGTTACTTGAAAAGTAAATAATTAACACTTTACTTGTAGTTGGTAAAAGAGGTCCTAATTGTAATTGTTATTATTTTAAAAATGACAAAAAGAATGATGACAGGATCTTCATAATCTTGGTTTGTTTTTCGAAATCCTGGTAAATTTTAATTTATAATGACGATCATAAGGGCCTCTTTCACCAACTACAAGTAAAGTGTTAATTATTTACTTGTTACTTTAGTTAAGTAAAGTGTTGATTAGTTACTTTAAGAAATAATTTTACCTATGTTTTATTAAATTATGCACTCGGTTTAGTGCATCCTTCGATAGGTGTTTTTTTTTTTATTATTTTCTTTTTAATGTTTGGGACTTTTGCCCTACAAACAAAGGTATATCAGCTCCATCATCCCCAGTGACCGGTGACTTTAAATGGCTGTTAGCCTACTTGACAGATGATGAAAGAGGCCCATAAATAAATATTTTGATTTTGATTTATGAAGAAACTGTGTTCGAAATGTATTTGAATACTTACTTCATATGCTCCTTTCACATATTGTTTCGTGTTTTTTATTATAACGAGATGAGCTGGTAGATTCACGCCCATTGCTAAATGGGAAAAGGAAAAACGTATAAACTTAATTTTCTAAAGAAGCAGAAAATATTTATCTATAGTAAAACAATTTTAAAAATTTTATTTATAAAAAATAATAATGATTTTATTGTAAAAATATATCTACATCCTTCGCAATTAACAATTAAAAAACTAGGCTATAAACGCCCAGTTTCGTATAAATAATGTATTCAGAACAATTTTTTTACTTGCAATTTTTGGTAATACTTACCACCAATTTGTTCAAAAACTCAATTTGTTTTTAAACTCTTTATGACGTTCAGTAACATTTATTTAAACGAACAATCTGACGATAAAGTTAGCCACTATAATAGTTGGATATAACGATTGATGACTAAACTCACATACTTATATTATAATTTATTTTTTAATTATATAATTAAACCGACGATTAAAAGTAAATAAAAACAAATAAAATACTTAGGTACTTAAAAAATAAATAAAAAAATTAAATTAAAATAAAATACTTTACTTAATAAAATAAAGTACATAACTTTGCTGATTTATGTTTTTTTTGTATGTATGTGTATAATGTGTATCGAGATATTGTATGTTTCCCTAATATAAATAAAATAAAATAAAGTATACCTGGTGGGACAAAGAGGGTGAAACAAAGAGACAAGAAAAAAAAAACTCGTGAATTGTGGTGGAGAAGAACCAGCGCGGACAAGACAGACTTACCCAATAATTTTTAAACAGGTTCGCCTGCTCCTGCCGCGCTGGTTCTTCTCCACCACAATTCACGAGTTTTTTTTTTATTAGCGTTCAACTTTTGGAGTTATCACATACACACACATGCGTTTTGAGTAGGTATATATAATTTTCGGATATATGCGAGCGCGGCGACAACTTGCAATCGTCTGTCTTGATTTTGAAGGTAGGGAAAAGGAATAAAAATATATAAATATGTGGGTATATGTGATGCGTGTGCATGTGATGCGTGTGATGCGTGTGATGCGTGTGATGCGTGTGATGCGTGTGATGCGTGTCATGCGTTTGTTTGTGTGTGTGCTATGTGTGCGGATGTATATGTAAAACGGCTTCAACAATACCTAAAGTGGTGGTAGTAATCAGTAAAGGCAACTCTCTATCTTTGAATGCTCTTTCTATGTTAGTTCGCTCTTCGTACAACAAGCCGGCGTGGTGGCAACCCACGCCATTCAGAATGAAATTCTGAAATACATGGCCTTCTTATAGATATCTTATAGATAGTAAATGGCTTATTCGCGGTCATGTAATATAAATTTGACAATTAATAAACATTCTTGTAGTAAGTATATTTAAAATTTTTAGGGCCGCTTTCACCAACTACAAGTAAAGTGTTTTTTTTTTCCTCTGACACACGTCAGAGATCTTGTATAGCTGGCAGTGTAACATCATATTAGTGGTTTTAATCTGCGTTTGGAAGCACTTCCGTACATACGGTACAGAGTACTGATCAGCCAAATGTTTCATTCATTATTATTATTACTATTTTTTATCTTGAACGACAAAAGAGATACCACAGCATTTTTATCAGATAGGAATTTCGCCAGCCGACGAGACAAGTAAAGTGTTGATCAGTTACTTTTAGAAATAATTTTATGTTTTGTTAAATTATGCTCTCGGTTTACACCTCTTTCACCATCTGTCAAGTAGGCTAACCTTCATTTAAAGTCATCTGTCATCGGGAATAATTTAGCTAGAATAAAATACCTTTGTTTGTACGGTAATCCCAAACATTAAAAAGAAAATAATAAAAAAAATCGCCTATCGAAGGATGCAGTAAACCGAATGCATAATTTAATAAAACATAAAATTATTTCTAAAAGTAACTAATCAACACTTGTAGTTGGTGAAAGAGGCCCTAATTCTTGTTACTGTTGACACACAGATAGTTTTAATACTTATTGTTACACAGGATGAAATTTGGCATACAGATTAGTTTGAATAATATATTATTTTGCTATAACATTACATATCATACAGAATTAATATGAAAAATCCTTACTTACCTGTAATTGTTTGTTTTTAAACATAGAAGCTAGACCGTTTAATCTAGCTTTTTGTTCAAGTGTAAAATCTAAGGTCAAAGTGCGACATAGTGTCTCCGCTGTGAGTAACACACCTTTTCTAGTGTTACAAAATACCTGAAAATTAATTTATAATCATTTATTAAAATTAAAATTAAAAAAACCTTTTTAACTAAGAAACAAATTTTATAAATGCGAAAGTGAGTTTTTGTTCTTTAAACTTTCACGCCTTAATATTAAACTTATCATTATGAAATTTAGCGTACACGTTGTCAGAGGTACAGAAAAGGACCTTTCATCCAAAAAAAGGACTGTTCCCGAGGGATCATCTAAAATAACAAGTGCAACAAGTGGTCAAGCGTTATATTGCTTTTTACTTATTTTAATTTGAACCCGAACGAAGTCGCGGACACCAGATAGTATTAATATAATACAAAGTCGTGTTAGTTACACCATTTATAACTCAAAAACGGCTGGACCTCAAAGTACAAAACCTGAGGGAAAATCCAAAAATAAAAAACTTTGACTTGTTAATTTTCAGTAAATGCATTTTGACAATATGGTTTCAAGAAAATAAGGTTCAATAAAATTAAGCCTATTTACATTATGTGTTTAAAGGCCTCTTTCACCATCTGTCAAGTAGGCTAACCGTCGTTTAAATTCACCTGTCACCGGGAATAATTTAACGATTTACGATAAAAGTCCCAAACATTAAAAAGAAAATAATAAAAAAATCGCATAAAATATGCACTAAACCGAGTGCATAATTTAATAAAACATAAAATTATTTCTAAAAGTAACTAATCAACACTTTACTTGTAGTTTCTGAAAGAGGCCCTAAATATTATGAAAATTCTTACAAGTGTAGGTTTGCGGTCGCTGTATTTCTTAATAAGTGGAGCCAACTTGTAATTCAGTATAATGTCGAATTTGAATGTGCTTGTTCCATTTGCACAATAATATCCTTCCACTAAGCGATTAACTTTTACAGGACGATATTCATCGCCGAACCTAAAACGAATTACATTAAAAATTCCCTTTATCTCCAAACAAATATACCTAGATACATATAATATAAATAATTATGGGACATCTATTCTATAAATATAGTTACTAATTTTATTTGAAAATTATGGGGAAGATCCATAGATAAATGATTGGTCTCGCTGCGCTCAACTAGATACCGCCGTTGTACTTGTAAAATGCGGCAAAAAATACTACGCCGAAATCGGCGTACCCGAGCCAGTCACACTTCAGACTGTCTGTGATGTGTAAGTGCTGAATGTTTTATTAAATTTTTAGCATAATAAAATGCCAGTTTTCGTAGTGAAATTTGTAAAAATATAATAAAACTGTGTAAAAAATGATAAAAAGTGACGATGTTTTACACACACTACAATAAAAAGTTGCCGCATTCACGGAGCTATCGCTTTTGTATAGTCGAGCGCAGCGAGACCAATCAAATATCTTTGGGGAAGATCTATGGCCAAACAGTAGATTAGATCGTAAACGAGCCGTGTCAGCTCAAAAAAAATTTTTTTTTAATAAAAATAATCAATAGGTAACAATGTAATAAAAAGGTGAGATCTTAATAAAAAACATTAGAATTACTTGTAATTAATTGCAGGCATAAATTTAGTTCCAAGCCACGCTGCAACATCTTCGGGGTTGCCAATTGTTGCTGATACCGCAACAAATCTCATTTTTTGTGGTGTGCCTATTTTTGATACTATGCCCTGTTCTAATAGTGCTTGCTTCGCACGATAAAGGTATTCAGCCGATGACTTAAACAATTAATTAAAAATGCTTTAATTTGAATTATTTTTTAAAATAAAGGGCAGCAAACACGCTGACAGACAAACCGCTTAAAGATAAGGACACACGCTATTTATGTAGACTGAAGTTGATTGAAAAAGTGCTGTGTGACGTTTCAAAAAGAGGTGTTCATTCATTCATTCAGATTCATTCGCTGGTATAATATTGAATGGGTAAAAGGCAGTTAAACGAACGTTCATTATTTGATTTCTTATCCAAATAATGAAGATGATATAGTGAATATTGAATTGAATTGATACATTGAATACATGAAATAGCAGCATATGTGCTATTGTGTTTCGTAATTAAAAGTAGATTTTTAAATTTGTAAATTGTAATTTTATAAATACTTATAACTCCAATATGATCAACTGAAATTTTTTCGAAATTTTATAGCCGATACACAAATGGAGTCTTCATTAACCATTTAGAGACTGTTTTAGTCTGAGAATTGGTTCGCAGTTCCTTTCAAAATTGTGCTTTAAATTATTTAACCTACTTTAATAGTTTTCATTCGGCTGACGACGGCTTCTAGTACAGGACCTCTGGTCTCGTCGTTTAGTATGTGGACTTCATCAATGAGGAAAAGTTTTATGACTTCGACCAGATCTCTGTGATCGCGCCAACGACGTGTCAATATGTCCCATTTCTCTGGCGTCGTTATTATTAAACTGCATACGAGAAATTTCATTTCAGATACCGTATCGATACTTGGGGAGAAAAATCACAAAAATCCCCCCAAATAGTAGATCCTAAGAGTCTTGCGTATCCTATCACATTAGAACAACGAGCGAAAATGAGCATGATTGATGGGTTAATCCAGCGAACTTGAATACAGATATACATCGATGTTTATGGATGGGCCTTTTCCATAGTAAATAACACTGGCAAAACACTCCGCAGAATTTCACGTGTACTTGAGTACATTGGTTTCATTTTGTTCGAAAGTAGCAACCAAAGGCATTAAATTACTATAGTAAACAACCCGACTCTACTAATTTCGTTAATCCAGCCGTGCAACACGATAAACCAACGAGTCCTACCCCAGTTCGCTGGTCCTACCTACATGACGGCCGCATTTGACCTACAAATATCAATCTGATTTACAAAATCAGATGTATTGTAAATCAGATGATTGATTGTGTGGCGTGGCGATGTTCACGCCGCTTCACTCACACAGACGCGCGCATGCGAGTGCACGAGAGAGAGCGAGACGGAGAGCGCGCGGGTGCCCAAGAGCGAAGCCCCGACCCTCGCGTCGGTGGCCCTACTCACCAGTCCGCCTCTTGCTACGGCTCGCGACACACGCTCAACGCTGAGCTGCGCACGACCTTTTTTCGCGCCTCAGCCTCGCACCGTGCGCTCGCGCCTCACACTCCACCCACGACACCACGATCGTGGGTTGACCGTATCTACAACCAAAGACGAAGAAGTGGAATAAACCCGTGTACCGGACAAACAGACTTTTATTTCGGTACGCAGTACCATCACCACCTCGTCCGGTCATCCGGCCGAGGGACCCGCTTCATTGGTGACCACCGAATGTGAAAACAAGAATAAGTGCCACGGTGCGTCAACGCGTAAACACCGACGCATAGCAACACGGTGTCCTGCGACGGACGATACACAAAAACACGACACCGGCCGGCGACAACACAAGCATCTCGACACGAATCGCGGCAGTTCTCATTTCAAAAGGAGGTATCAACTATCTCATCGAGCGAACCTTCAATGATACTTACCTACTTAACTTCGTGAACGAAATCTGAAACTTACAAACAGTGCAGTGCATAATTAAAACATAATTATACAGACAATACTCTTACGCATTCTTATACCTACTGACATATCGTTTATTGTTAATGTGTAGACCCCGAAATAATTTCACTTAATTTATTTTACCTTTTTCTTGGGCATTGGAAAGCACGTAAATAGCTATTTTATTATTATTTTGTTCATATATAGATAATTAGATGTTTTGCGTTTAGCTGGCTTCTTGTTTGTCTTGTATTACGTAGCTGTACATATATATATATCTCATGTGTTACGAAACTATTTTTACTTAACTTTAAAAAAATTAGATATAGGTATTTTAGGTTGTTAGTATAAGTCAACCGTTTGACACACGTACTACTCCCGGTCAGTAAACCTTACCTTCAGTTCAATGGTCAATCACATTTTTTTTTCCGGTTTCCGTTCATGCAACTTCCGTTCCACCTAGCTATTTTCGATATATATTACTAGTGCCGTCACATCCGGTCTTGATTCCTTGTGCTTCCCTTTTCTTCCACGATAATGGCAACATCCGAAGAACAGATTAAACTGCTCCAGGAGCAGCTTAAGCAGCTACAGGACAACCAAGACCGACGTACAATGGCAGTAGCAGTTAAATTACCTACGTTTTGGATCAGTAATCCTTCCGTCTGGTATGGCCAGGTAGAGGCACAATTTGAAATTGCTGGCATTACGCAAGACAAAACCAAGTACAGCCATGTGGTTGCGATGTTGGACTCAAAAATTGCCGGCGAAGTAGCCGACATTATCGAACACCCACCGGGCACTAACCGTTACGAGCACCTCAAATCAGAACTGATCAAGCGTCTATCGGCTTCGAAGGAAGACAGAGTCAGGCAGCTCCTTGGGGAAGAAGAAATTGGAGATCGGAAACCATCGCAATTCCTGAGACGCCTCCGTTCATTAGCCGGATCAGAATTTAAAAGCGACGACATAATCCGACAACTTTGGATGCGCCGCTTGCCAGGGAACGTGCAGGCTATTTTAGCAGCGCAGGAGGATCTGCCCTTAGAAAAAGCAGCGGATATTGCGGACAAAATATTAGAAGTAGCAACGCCTGGGGTGCACGCTGTTACCACGCAACCATCGGAATTGACTCAGCTCTCCCTCCGAGTGGAACAGCTGACAAAAGTAGTCGAAGCTCTTAGCGCAGACTCTCGTTCACGGCCTCGCTCACGTTCGTACAGTGGCGGATCAAAAGACGGTTCCAGGTCATCATCGCGTTCCTCCTCCCTATGCTGGTACCACCGCGCATACAAGAACAAGGCTAAGAAATGTATTAGCCCTTGCTCCTGGAACGACGAGAACCAGGGAAACGCGAGAAGCAGTCAGTAGACGCGGCGATTGACTGCAGCACGTCTTGCCGCCGTTTGTTTGTTACAGAGAAGACAACTGCACTCAGATTCCTCATCGACACAGGTAGTGACCTTTGCTGCTATCCTCAACGGTTAGCCAAAGGTCGTGCCAAGTCATCAACAGGCTACCAACTCGCTGCAGCCAATGGTAGCACCATCAATACTTACGGCAGCATTTCCCTACGCCTCAACCTGGGCCTACGTCGTGATTTCCAGTGGAGTTTCACAATCGCTGATGTAGAGACCCCAATAATAGGCTCGGATTTTCTCAGTTACTACAACCTGCTCCCTGACCTCCGTCACAAACGCTTGATCGACGGAAATACAAGTTTGACCAGTTCTGCTTCAATCGCCCAAATTAATCAAGTAAGTGTCAAAGCTGTACCCGCCAACGAGGTTTCACCCTACTCCAAACTTCTTCTGGAATTTCCAGATTTGACTCGACCTCCAGGCCTTCCACGGCAAGTGAAACACACCACGGTTCACCATATCGTCACAACCGAGGGTCCACCAGTTTCTTGCCGCCCACGCCGTCTTGCACCGCAGAAGCTAGTCGCTGCTAGAAAGGAATTTGACGACATGGTCAACTGCGGCACAGCTAGACCATCGGACAGTCCTTGGGCCTCCCCACTACACATGGCAAAGAAAGGAGACCAAGAGTGGCGGCCGTGTGGAGACTACCGTGCTCTGAACGCCAGAACCGTACCAGATCGGTATCCCGTCAGGCATATTGCGGACTTTTCGCACAACATCGCAGGAGCCACCATCTTCAGCAAAATTGACCTGGTTAAGGCTTACCAACAGCTCCCAGTACACGAGGCTGACATCTGCAAGACCGCAATCACCACGCCATTTGGTTTGTATGAATTTCCTTTCATGACTTTTGGTCTTCGAAACGCAGGGCAAACCTTCCAGCGTTTCATCGACGAAGTCATGAGGGGACTCAACTTCTGCTACGCCTATGTCGATGATCTCTTGGTGTTCTCACAAACACCTGGAGAGCACCTGGAACACCTTCGCATAGTTTTCCAGCGGTTGGCTAACTATGGCTGCGTAGTTAATGCATCTAAGAGTATTTTCGGTGTTAATGAAGTCACTTTCCTTGGGTATAGAATCAACCAAGACGGCACATGCCCGCCCACAGAGAGGATAAAAGCGCTGCAAAGTTATCCCTTGCCAAAAACCGTGCAGGATCTCCGCAGATTTTTAGGCATGATAAATTTTTATCGCCGATTCCTTCCTAATGCGGCAGAACTGCAAGCACCTCTCATCAACGTGCTAGCTTCCTCCAAGCTCAAGGGAGCAAAGCCAGTACCCTGGACGTTCGAACTAGAACTTACGTTCCAGAAGTGCAAGGATAGCCTAGTTAACGCTACTCTCCTTGCTCACCCAGTGAGCGACGCCGCATTGGGTCTCTTCACGGACGCCTCTTCAGTTCACGTGGGATCTTGCCTCCAACAAAAGGTGGGCAACCACTGGCAGCCTTTGGCCTTTTTCAGCAAGAAACTCACAGAAAAACAAGCTCAATGGCCCGCATACTACCGCGAACTCCTTGGTGTATACGAAAGTGTACTACACTTTCGCCACCTTCTTGAAGCTCAACATGTGACAATCTACACAGACCACAAGCCTCTCATCCACGCCTTTACCCAACGCCGTGAAAAGCTTCCTCCTGTCCAGCTCAACCAACTAACCTTCATCTCCCAATTCACAACCGATGTTGTACATGTGAAGGGAGAGGACAACGTGGTTGCTGACGCCATGTCAAGGATCGAAGCCATCACACTAGAAGCAAGTTTCGCCGCGCTGGCAGACGAACAAGCCACAAATGAGGAGCTCCAGGACGCCATGACAAATTCCTCCCTCAAGCTGGAGAAGATCCGCATCCCTGGTTCTGACATCTCCATCTTCTGCGACGTGTCTACAGGGAAGCCACGACCATTTGTGACGCCTTCTTTCCGCCGCAGCTATTTCAGCCAAATCCACAACCTCAGCCACCCCGGCGCGCAGGTTTCTGCACGCTTGGTGGCTGATCGCTTTGTTTGGCCAGCAATGAACAAGGATTGTCGTAAATGGGCTCGCGAATGCCTGCCATGTCAACGCAGCAAGGTGTCGAGACATACCATAACGCCATTAGGAGGAATGACAAAAATATCCGCATTATCGTGGGGAATAGGGAGGTCCAGGTCAGTCTGGACCGAGTAAAACCGGCGTTCATCGAAGAAACACAAACTTCTCCTTCACCAACTCCACTCCTTGCTCCATCCACACCAGCAACCGCAGTCTCGCCCAAAAAGCCGGCCGATCCTCAAACAGTCCCGGACTCACCCCCTCCCAAATACGTCACTCGATCGGGACGGCGTGTTCATTTTAAGACGCCTATTGATATGTAATTGTAGAATAGTATTAGCATAAGAAGATTATTTTTTATTTTATATTAGTTCTAAGTATTTTATTGCTAAAATCTTTGTGTCGGGGGTACTTCTCTCCGCGGGTGGGTGGTGTGGCGTGGCGATGTTCACGCCGCTTCACTCACACAGACGCGCGCATGCGAGTGCACGAGAGAGAGCGAGACGGAGAGCGCGCGGGTGCCCAAGAGCGAAGCCCCGACCCTCGCGTCGGTGGCCCTACTCACCAGTCCGCCTCTTGCTACGGCTCGCGACACACGCTCAACGCTGAGCTGCGCACGACCTTTTTTCGCGCCTCAGCCTCGCACCGTGCGCTCGCGCCTCACACTCCACCCACGACACCACGATCGTGGGTTGACCGTATCTACAACCAAAGACGAAGAAGTGGAATAAACCCGTGTACCGGACAAACAGACTTTTATTTCGGTACGCAGTACCATCACCACCTCGTCCGGTCATCCGGCCGAGGGACCCGCTTCAATTGATTTTGACGAAGTGATTTCTTTGTTTGAAAGGCCCATCTATAGATGGTGAACACCGATGCAGATATAAGTACACTGGACCGCAAAGAAAAAGGGTTGGTTAGAAAATCTTCAATATCTTCAAAAGTACCTGACCTAGCTTTTATGAAATAAAGACTAAATTAAAGCTAAACTAAATAAATTTTATTTTTATTTAAGCAAATTAAAATATTCTTTAATTTAGACTTTACTTCATTTTTATAGATGGGTCAGGTACTTTTGAAGGTTGATATTGAAGATTTAAGCGACCCCTTTGCGGTCCAGTATTATTTCTATGATATTAATGGTCACTTTTGAGTATCGTAATATGCAAAGGGCTTAACTCTCGAAGACTAACTCAAACTAATTTAAAATCAAAGTATAAGTATTAGTAAATATAACAAATATAAGTATAATATATGATTTGATTTAAATAATGGTTTATTTTAAGGGGGCGTTCAAGTATCAAGTATAAATAAAATCACGTATTATTTGAGTCAAAAATTGTTTGAACATTTTTGAACCTCTATTTTCGAAATGAAAATTAATAAATTTCAAATTAGGTAATTTCACCTACCTGTATAATTTTAATTGATCAAAGTCCAAGTCATGATCGCCAGTCACCTCAATACATCGCAAGCCTAATCTTGTGAATTTGGTATACCAGTCATTTAATCTTTCGTTGCATAAGGATTTCACTGGAGCCACTATATAAATAAACACATACACAGAGACTAATTTTATCTTAAATGCCATGTAGCTTTAATAGAAGCTTTAACAGAGTAAATCGAAACGCTCTCATAAAATGCAAGAATTCTAACTTAAGATTACTTACTGTAAATAATTTTGAAATCTCCCGCATAATTGTTCTGTTCTCGCTCCATTAGTAATTGAACTATTGCCATTTCGAATATAACAGTTTTACCTGATCCGGTGGGGGCACAGACCACCATAGATTTATCTACAAACAATTAATCTCGCTGATATACATATAATTATTTATTTATTTAAAGATAATTGATTGGTCTCGCTGCGCTCGACAAAAGCAATAGCTCCGAAAATGTGGCAACTTTTTATTGTAGTGTGTGTAAAAAGTCGTCACTTTTTATCACTTTTTACCCAGTTTTATTATATTTTTACACAGTTTCACTATGTATGCAAACTGGTATTTTATTATGCCTAAAATTTAATAAAACATTCGGCACGTACACATCACAGACTGTTTGCAGTGTGACTGGCTCGGGTACGCCGAATTCGGCGTACCTACAATTTTATGCCGCATTTTACAAGTAGGTACGACGGCGGTATCTAGTCGAGCGCAGCGAGACCAATCATTTATTTATGTATTTATTATTATTTATTTTCAAAAGGTACAGCAACAGTACAAACAAAAATCTTATAATAGGTGGGGGGAGGGTGACGGTCCCAGGGGGTGGGAGACCGTACGGGCAGCTACCACCGTTGAGGAGTTACGGAGATCGGTGATTTCAAAAAAGTTGAATGGAGTTTAAAAAAAAGTATGAAAGGGTACTATTTAAATCTTTGATGATAGCCACTTAACATCAAGGACTGTAAGCCTGCTTGTCAACCATAAACAATGGATGATTAAGAAACAGCTAAGAAATAAGTTCAATGTAAGAAATGGGTAATACAGATACTTACTTGAAAATAAAGCATCGTCGATGACTTTCGTCTGTACTGCATTAAAATTAGCATAGGAAAATACATTACGATATTTCGGATCTGCAATAACACACTTAGGTATATAAAGTTTTTTTCAATATTTAATTATAATAATATTTAGTAACTTATGCATACAATGAGATTGTAGTAAAGATTTAAAGAGCTTTCATAAAATTAGGTAATGTTCTCACCAATTTCTTCAATGTTACGAGGATTGTCATTTGGAATAGGATTTTCCGGTAGTGTTTTACGTGTTAAATTCTCGTTTATAACTTTTGTTCCCCAAAATTGTGATTCATTAGATACATGTGATATTGGTTGAGAATCAGGTATTTCGACATCGTCGTCTAATATGTCAGTAAAACTGAAACTATAATCATATGTGTACATTTATTACACTATAAAGATCGATTTTATAAAAAAAACTATTTAAATTAAATGTATAGTTACAAATTTTCATCATTTGTGGCCATAATAAAACTTAAATGATCATGCTTGCTAAACTTTCACTAAATATTATTACAACGTTACAATTCTTAAAACAAATTTCGCGCGTATTTTTTTTTGTGACAACATTATTATGTGGCAATAAAATTAAGTTACAAAGCTTTACATAGAGCCAAAATATTAAATTACTCTATGGCCAAGGCTTTTAGACTTAAAGATTTTGGAAGTCTAATAAGCACCCAATATTAATGCTCTTTTTCTTTTTATAGAATTCACTCAATATTTGTTTATAATTTTAAGGTCTTTTTCAATCTAAATTTACATTAACTTGACTTTGAGCTCACAATCTGACTGACTGACTGACGGTTCGACGAACGACTGAGTTCATCATTCCACATTATGTTCTGTGCCACAACAAAGACCACAGACTAAATTTAAATCAACTGCACACTGTATGAAATGTATTACAATTCAAGTGTATTTTTCCTCAAAAATTTTCTTCTTTTCGTAGAAAACTACTGTAGTCTGTATAAGAAAGATATTCTTCCAGTCAGATCCTGCTTTTATTTTATTAACTAAAGCGCACCAAATAAAATAAATATCCATTTATATTTATTAGACACAATGTAAGTAAATATACCTAATAATGTTTCCTTGCCTTTCTCTTTTAAACTAATTACCTTTAAAACAAACTAAATTACCTGTCTGATGTCTTACAGGAACGATTCTGACGATTATGACACTATCAGTGTGGATACACTGGCACTGGAAGAAATGCTTCAAGAAGAAAGAGCAAGAGAACTGTCTCAATTACATACATTAAGTAAAAAAGTGCGCAATCTTCACACGAGTGCATTATATTATAGAAATACGAAGTCCAAGATGGGATCAGTGTGCTATGATGCATGGAAAACCTTAATCAAAAAAGTTGGAGGCACTCCTGATGGTTGGAGAGATCTAGGATTTTGTTTGGGTATTTCAAAGGATGATTTGGATGTAAGTTAATTACTACTTGACTAGCAAACTATAGATTATCTATGTTAATTGCTATACTTTTTTTATGTTAAGGTCGACAGGCTGTGACTCATACAATTGTACCCATATTCAAATAATATGTGTATAATAGAGATACATATTTATATTTTATTAGTAGACATGGCTGAACCTCTTGCACTAAAACTAAAAAAATTGTTCCTTTTCTTTCAAGCTCGGAACTTTCATTACTCGAAATCTTTTTGCCATTTTGGTACATATTTTCCCTCCATAACTCAAAAAATTAATTATACCTTTTTATCTTTAAAACTCAGTTAGAAATTAAAGAGGAATTAAAAAGAAAAAATAATTAAAAGAAGTAAACAAATAAAGCGAAGAAGAAAAAGTCTACAGTGAAGAGAGAGAACCATCAAACCATGATTGTGATAGTAACTCTCTTATTTTGTAAATCTTAGAAATAAATAAATCAAGCTTTGGAAATTAAGGCTATTAACAAATTTGACAGATCTGGGAAAGAAAGAGTTTTTCCTAAAATTTGTTGTGCAATGTCTGGAACTTAGTAGTAATGCTATCCTAACAGACCTACGAGGACCTTTTAAATTTATTTTTGACAGCAAATAAGGAGAATCAACAATGTTTTGGGCAATTTTCATAAGAAAGAGATTAAAACACTGTAAAAAATAATTTATGGAAATTATAATTTATTTTTCTAATTATTTTAATACAATTTATATTTTTTTTCCAATTTTTTTTAATACAGTTTATTAATTTTTTTCTATTTATTTTATTTTAATTTCTTTTTTTTTCTAATTATTTTTAGTACATAAAAAATTCAGTGAAGGATGACCCAGTGGACACAGTTCTCAAAGTGTATAGACAAAATGACCAAGCCACATTGGATAAAATTGTAGAGGCCCTTGTGAAACTGAAGAGATATGATATCCTGAAATCTTTAGAGGAGCCGTTATCAAGTTTAGCCCAATGTTTCAATAAGAATGACAGCGGTTATCAAAGTAGCACTAAAGACAGTGGCCCCAAGGAGATCATAACTTTGACAAACATCCCCAATGACCTACCGCCGGCTTTAAATAAAAATATTGTCATCAAGGAAAAAGATCCAGAGAGACCAAAGCAACCTTCACTCAGGCCACCGTCGAATAAAATAGAGAAAATAAAAAATGAACAACCCATTTTATTCTTGACTTTCACAGAAGACGGCTCACAATCGGCTTCGAATATAAAACAGTATGTCAGTCAGTGGTCAGATATCACGGATGTGAAAATTGTAACTTTGAATAACAGAAAAAATGAAATCATACAGAACCCAGAAAAGTTCATCAGGGAGACCTTTGAAAAGGTTATGATCCTAATTTTTTAGTTTTTCAGTAAATAACTACTATAGTAATTACTAGCTGGTGCCCGCGACTTCGTCCGCGTTGAAAAAGCAATATATCGCCTGACATCGTTATTGCTATTATACTTAGCCAGGAGTTAGTTTCCTTAATTTTAGATAATCCCTCGGGAGCAGTACTTTTTTTCTGGATGAAAGGTACCCTATATCCTTTCTGGTGTCCCAGACGTGTATACAAAATTTCATGGTGATTGGTTCAGTAGTTTTTGCGTGAAAGAGTTACAAACAACATCCATACAAACTTTCGCATTTATAATATTAGTACGGATTAGCACTAATAATAATTATCATTATCAGCCATTTTCTTATTTTAATTTACTTGTAAAGCAAGGCCATGGAGATAACTGAAAAAATGTAAACAAACTTTCAGGGGTTCATAACATTTTTTTTTAAAAAGCAATTGCAAAATAGAAAAATTATTACATACTTAACACTTATTACTTCTAGTAGTAAGTAGGTAATATATTTTATCTAAAAGCGCAACTATTTGTAGAAAATGATCATAAAATATAAATACATAAAGCCTTTCTTATTTATCTCTATATAAAAATTTCGTGTCATGTTGTTTGACGCCAATGAAGTCCTAAACTACTGAACCGATTTTGATAAAACTTCGTAACTATGTGTAATTTTTTCCAACTTAAAAGATAGGATAGCTTTTATTTTGAACCCGGGCGAAGCCGTGAGCTTGTACCTAGTTTTCCTATATAAATGTTTCTACCTGAACTGTTTTAAAACTTTTTTTCTAAATATTTCCAGGCAAACTATGTGGTACCCATCATAACTACGGGCTACATAAATGAAATAACAAGCAACACAGCCAGTGTACCGAGCACAAGTGACAATCTGGATTATAAATATGTAAATTTTATTTACAATTTAATAGTGAACAACTACATCCACGGGGACGGTTGTCTCAATAAGAAAGTTCGAAGTGTGTTACCGCTCGATGCGAATGTGGATGTGCTCAAAAGGGTAATAATGTATCCGGACTTGTTGCCTTGGACATACGAAGCGGACTTTGATGAACAATTCAAGGCGTTCCTCATGGAAGAATACTCATAATTAAGTGGCTGGCTACATTGGCATCGTGCCTATACAAACTTGGTTGGACTTAATCGCAGGTAGATTAATTTAACACGTTATTAACCCTTTAGCCCCCAGAGTCGGATTTATCCGACAATTATTTTCGTGTCCATTTCGACAGAGCCGGAGATATACGACAAACTCCTCTACTTGTATAATGTTTATTTTTAAATCATTGACTTGCTTTCTCATAAAAAAATAATTACGAGTCAGGGTTAAATCAGATATCTGTACATAATTCGGTCATAACAAAAATATTGCCTATATTATTTGTTATTAATGATAATATACATTGATAAGAAAAAAATCATTTGGAAGGAAGTGATGTTGCTTAAATGCAGATATGTTTCTGCAAATTCTTTTAAACCCTGACGACGGGGACTGAGGGGTGTTTAAAGCCGCAACTTGCTTCGTTACTAAATGTATTTTTTTTATCATTTCTAGATCAACTTCTAGACATTATTAATTTTACCTTTCTATGTTATACAGTCAATATTCAATATAAAGTTTTAAAATAATTGATCTTATTAATTGTAGCTTGTAGCCAATCTTGAACAAAATTTCTTAAGAGCTCTAAGAATCGGCTTCAGCTTCGGTTTCGGCCAGAAATTGACCTTCGGTCGTACACTAAGATGTACTAAGATTTATTTACCTGGGCTGTAAAAACTAATATAAATCAACATTTATGTATTTACAATACATACTTAAGTATTATGCTATGTTTACAATTTTATTGTATAAATACTGAAATGAAAGCAATAAATAAAAGTCCCTTGCTAGTCAGTGAGTCAAAAGATTGCGATTTCTTTTTCAATCTAATTGACGTGAATCTATTCAAATTTGAGCATTTTCTTATGTGGTTTAATTTTAAATTTCAGTTAAAATACCTGTGATCTGTGATTTATTTACAATTTAATATCGCTTGTCTTTCAGTTCAATTAGAGAGTACAAATAAAATTTATTTCAAACTATTATGAAGTCGTTTTATTGATTTATTCCCATAAGTCCAGATTCTTAAAAAAGGCACACTTTGTTCACTAAATAACAACTTTTCAGAATGTAAGTATGGTTTCATATCTTAAAATGACAAGAGCAATGTAAATCAATGTTTCCCAACTTAGTGAAAATATAAATTATAAAGCAAAAAATAAGCAGAGTACTGAGTGCTGTGGTGCTCATTTGAGAAGGCTGATGCTGATGGATAATTATGATATTTATTTATTTGGCGCGATGGATAATCCATTGTCAAAAACGCTTGCAAGTTTGCAATTCAATAATATTCTTCGTCAATAATAAGTCTTAATGTGGACTACAGAAATAAAAAAAATTGCCCGTGGACAAAATAGGTGGACCATGACAAATACTCAAAATACAACTGTTTCAGTTCGCGATTTTTTTATCTTCTCTTTTAATGTCTTGGCTCGCATCAGATTTAATTTGATTTTGTTTTATATTAAATTGGAAAATAAATGTTTGATTGATTGATTGATTGATTGATAATAGGATAACAGCTACATTTTGTATGAAACATGAAGACAAAATCAAAAAGAGGGGCATAGAGAATATATCTTCACTTTTTTTATAAAATTTATGAACTAAGTAATTGCTGAAGGTTGCAGATTTATAAAAGGATTGTATTATTGTTAACAAAATAAATTCCCCTTTAAGTCAAAATCTTTATTACTATTACTTACAAAAATACTAAATAAACGAACGAGACATCTATCTAACTATCTTTATTATTAAAACACTATATTTTAATATAAAAGAGAAAATAGTCAAACAGCGGCAACTAGTCCAGTATTAGTATACTAAAAGTCACCTTTGCCGGCTATACAATAGAGAATATGCATGACATTTTTATCTTAATTACCATATTAAATTAAATTATCCAATATCCTATTTGAGATTTCATGCATATACCCTATTCGGTTCAAAACAGTATTGGTGGGTATTTTAAATAAATCTAATTATGGGGTTTCATTCGTTTTGACACTGTCGTCTATGGTTTCGTCGGAGGTGCTGACGTCGTGCACGTCAATACCGGTGTCGTCCTGACTGTCGTAGGCAATTTCCTCCTAAAAAGAAAAAAAAAATGGGATTGTTACGGTTTTCTCTTGCATTTCTGTTCATAATGCGAGGCAAGCGAGTTTTAGAAAATTAAATGCTTTGAATGCAGTTTTGTTTCTTTTTAAAAATAAAGGAATGTCTCCTTTATGTAAAACTAGCTGTGCTCGCGACTTCGTCCGCGTGGAATAGTTATTTTGGGAATCATTTGGGTATCTCGAACGGTTTTCGCAGTGCACGCAACGGAAGCAATTTTCCCCGTTTTTTCCACATTTTCGACTGTTTCTTCGCTCCTATTAGTCGCAACGTGATGTTATATAGCCTAAAGCCTTCCTCGATAAATGATCTATCCAACACAAAAATAATTTTTCAATTTGAACCAGTAGTTCCTGAGATTAGCGCGTTCAAACAAACAAACTCTTCAGCTTTATGTATTAGTATAGATGAGGCAACTTAAGAATTTATGATAGTTTCCCTCCAGGGCCCGAATTATTTTGCCACACTGTATGTATTAGGTACTCAACAATTTTAAATTTGTGTAATTTCATGCAAAAAATGTACTAACACAAACATATTTTATCTATTTCAATTTTGCCATGCATCATAATATTTTTTTAAATTTTTCAGAAAGTAATAAATAAAAATATATCTTCACACACTCCACACAGCACCATCTAGTTCCACAGTAAGCAACTAACGCCTGTATTATGGATGACAGACAGTTCATATACTACATTTGCCCAAGCGGGATTCGAACCTGCGACCGTTTGGTTAATAGCTAGGTTAGTTATTTACCTTGAAAACTTCAATAAAACTGTTGGCCTCTTCTAACATTTGCTTGTACACTTTCAGCTCCTCTTCTTTCACTTCTAACAGCTTCTTTAATTTTTCATTACGCTTTAAGGCTGCCTCTAGAGCAGCGCTGGAAAAGATATATTTTTTAAATAATCCTTTAGCTGTGTTAGTTGAATTTATCCAACAATTGTTTTTGTGTCCACTTTGCACGAGCTGGATATATATGACAAATTTCTCTACTTGTTTTTTTAAATCATTGAGTTGCTTTCTCTTAAAAAATATATAACAAGTCAGGCGTTAGTAGCACGACAATTCCTACAAAACCAAGTGGTTAAAGGGTTAAGGGTTAAGAGTTTCTATTGAGCCCAAACATGTTATATTTCCAGTAAGTTGCTGAGGAGTTGAGTATCCCCCAGACTCCTTGGTGCTACACCATCAGGTCAAGGTTACCATGTCATGGAAATACTGCCGAAGCGATAACTGTATACCAAATTTATCAAACCCGTGGAAGTTAGAAATTGTGGAACCTGTGGCGGAAACAATATGTATTTGCATTATAAAATATTAATTTATTAAGTTTTTATTATATGTATTGTGATTTGTAATTGTTGCACATCTACATTATTAAGATTGTTGTTAGAGTTATATTTACCTATTTTTTGTAGCCAATGTTTGCCAATAGGCCAGTGAAGGTTCCTTGGAAGTCAAGTCCTCAGCAGTTATTGTTGGTTTGATATTCACTTGAGTACCTTGTGCCTTAGTAGATCTGCCTTCTTTGTTTGTTACAATGTCTCTGAAATAAAATATATATATAAAAAACACATAATACCTATAAAAAAATAATAAATATTTCATTTTCCAATGATCAATGATTTTCCAGTAATTTGTAGGAGAATATAATACGGATGATATTATATTCTTGTATAATATCATCCATCTTGTTTCAAGTGGCAAAGAAACTGAGGACAAGGACTTTTCAGGAACATTATAACTATTGCATTAGTTTTATTATAATTCCACAATTTATTACAAGTATGTATGTATTACATTTTTATCTATATTAACAACCAATTTGAAATGATAAGTGAGTAACTAGGTATTTGCTTAGATTTGCACAAGAAAGCAAAAAAAAAATTAATTTGTTGAAATTAATTTTTTTTTTGCTTTCTTGTGCAAATCTAAGCAAATACCTAAACCAATTCTCGATAAATAATTATTTTAGGTTAATATCCGTCTATAAAAAAATTGTGTGTATTTAAGAACACACAAATGTGAACACATCATCAAGGTGAGGTAAATAATATGCTAAGCAAGTATAGCAGTGACCCATTGGCTATATCTATTTCACTTCCTTAGTCGACCTGAGCAGACTTTATCCGAACAAATGTTAAATGGCTGAGCATTTCACCTCAGTGTAATTCAATACCCACAAAATAAAGTGCACAATGCAACTAAACAAATTTTCACTACAATAAAATTTGGGCAGATACATAAGTAAATGTTGACAAAAACATAATTAAACTTACTTTGACAGATCAGGACTATGTCGTCGTTTGATAGCACTTTTGGATCTAACTACAAAGTTCTCCAAATCATTTGATGCACCTTGTTGCCAAGTACTGAGCACCTTTTTAGCACTCATTGTGGAAGTCTAAAACATTAAAAAACACTATAATAATAGTCAGGAATACAAGGATTATTTTTTTAATTTATTCATAAAAAAAGTGTGAAAAAAAAAGGATATTTTTGGAAATTAATCTCATCAGATTCTGAAAATAACATGTGGTAAGGTAGAAGTTACAAATTAGACATGATACTTCCGAACAAAAATACTTCAAAAAGTTTTTGACTTTCATTTGATAAACAAGATCATCATAATATAATCCTGTTAAGAGTTTCCAATTTAACAAAAAGTAAGTCGTCCTTGCGATTATTAAATGAAAATAAGTATGTACTTACCTAAATTTATTTTCGTTTTAGACTATATGTTTTTATAATCACTTGTTGTTTAACTTAAATTCTATTGTGAATATTGTGAATAAGCATGACATTAAACAAATAACTCGCTAATATAGTAAATAAAAAGCCGCTTTTGAAACTTGGTTTTTGTTTTGTAAGTATATACATGAAATAAAATGAAAATTATGAAATGACAAATTGACAATTGACAAAACGCGAGCGTCACAAGCGTGTGCACACACAGAACACTATACTATACCAAAGAGTATATTATATCACTATAGTGATTGAACAAAAACGTAAACAAATATGACCGGTTTTAGTGGTCCTAGGGTTTTAGAGATGGGATTTGTACATTAGGCATACAAACGCATCTTCGAGGTAAAACGCAGAGCTAATGGTAGAGCAAATCTGTGCGCCCCGCTAGTCCAACCAAACCTAGCAAACCAGTATTATATAAGTTACTCTATGGACTAAACCAGCCGGGCCCCGCTAGCCTCCGACGGTACATTGTAGGTAGATTTTTTTATTTGTTGTTTTGTTCGTGTCCGCATCACACAACGGAAAAGGCGTAACACAATATAGTTTTATGTCTTAACAGTAAAAATAATCAAACAGTAATCTGTAGATATATTCTACCTACCCTACGACTGATTAATAAAAGTCAGCAAATAGGATAAAAACACCAAGTAATTTAGGAACATTATGTATATCACATTTATTCCTTCACTAGCTGGTGCCCGCGAGTCGCGACTTCTCTGGATATTTTATTTTTCATTTTGGCTTCTAAATAATAATGTCGGTAAAATCAACTGAATTCAAGACTTAACTATTACTAGGAGTCATAATAAAATAAGAATGAGACTGTACATGATTGTTTCATATGAGTACCTTTTAAAGAGAAAGTAACGCAATGATTTAAAAATAACCATTACACAAGTAGCTGAGGTAGGTATTTGTCGCTAACCGCATATTTTTCGAAATATTTAAGAAAAACTGATAAAACCCAACTTTCTTCTTGGAAATGTCGCCTATCTACTTACCATAAATTTGTAGCGTTAGTGGATATGATTATGTACAATTGGTGCCGAACTATTTCAAGCAATAAAATCAACAATGGAAAAATTACAATTGGCAAAAGTGTTAGTTTAGTTAATTCATATTTTAATTTAAAAAAATATTTTTAAGAAACTATTACTATTATGTAAGTATATTAAAACATTTAATTTGTCTCACATAACAAAAATCTTATTGTCACCTTTTAGATAGGGACACACGGCTTCTCTACTACATAACTTGCTCGGCTCGCTTTTTAGAATTAAGTAATAAATTCTTATTATAATATATCTATGGATGGAAACTTCCTTATATGACGATTCTGATGGACTGTGTCTCTCTGTCAGTCAGTGACAGATTTGTTTTGTTGAACTATGCGTTTGATTTGACTTATTTGGACTTATGTATTTGATGTTTGATGTTGATGTGACAATGATAACAAAATTAACAAAAAAATATTTGAATTGATAAATATAATTAAATTAGTGAATTTTATGTATAGAATAAATTAAAATATTTAGTTTTGCGCTTTTGTGCAGTGAAAGTTACGAAACACATTTAAAACTGAATATAATGTGAATATTACATGACGATCGTAGTTTGAACGAGGCCTTTCGTTTTTTAAGTGAATTATCTACTTTCATATTATACTTATGTTTGCTGTTCATGCGCCCTTATCTTATCAATAATTGGTCACCATCACCACTATCTGACTGGGTCCTGTACTTGTGTTATCTATAAATACATTGCAGGAAGATTACCTACTAAAAATGGACACTTTAAGGTATGTCGCATTAATTTAACTATTTCTTAAATTTTTAAACATCCTTCACTGATCTTTTAGTATATACCATTGAGTTTTCTGCCATCAACAGTTCAGCACCAATATTCTCCTGTGTACCACAGTTCCAATACTAAATATTGCATTTACAAACATATTTTATATATGGACAACAATCTCTATTGTCTCACGAATAAAAAAAAATGTGTGTGTCAGCTCCAACACACGACTGAAGTTAGTCCTTACGAACGAACTGAAGTTTACTTCTTACGAACGATTATAAAATTTAAATTTTTACAATTCGAATACACCGAAAGAACAACATTGCTCTTTTTTTATTTATATTGTGTAGATGGCGCAATATCTTTGAAACTTGAGAGATATTTTAAAATATTAATAAAAAATACTTAGTAGTATATCGCAGGGGTCCCAGATTCAAATTCTGGCAGGGCAAACTTTGAAAAAGCCTCTGATATGTATCTGGAAGTTAGTGGCAGGGTACACTGTGTTTTACAATAATTTGGGCAGCTCATGTGGTGGCAAATCACTCAGTTACAGAAGGCCACCATGAAATAGTTAACAGCATCTGTAGTTTCGATGAGTGAGTAAAGGATGCTAGAACCCATTGCTCTATCCTAATCCTTAATCTTTAATCTTCCTATGGTCGGCAGTGCAATTGTAGCATCTTGCGCAATAGGCCACAGTAGCCACCTACCAACAGATGAACAGATAATAGTTAAATTGATTGTTTATTTTAATCACAAAAATAGATTTTAATCTTATGTTTCTTTGGTTTTAAATTATGACAAATTGCTTTTAGGTTCTATTTCGTGACCTGGAATGTAGCAACTAAGTCGCCAGGACAAGATCTAAATGCATTACTTGATTTTCCTTCTCAATTCAATAAGAATAAACCGTTACCAGATTTCTTTGTTGTTGGGTAAGTGTCATATTAAGTGTTATTTCAACTCCTTTTTTAAAACCTAATATCTATTATGTCAAGACTATACAAGTATGTGTAATGCACATACTATAGTACAATACTGAAGTAGTGCAGATGGGTAGGGTGTACTAGTAAGTATGTATGTAGTTAGATCATAGGTGTAGACTGTAGGTCACTGCTAGAAAAGTCCAGAAAAATCTGCATGAATCAAAGACATCGCACATCACAGCTTTTCTTTAAAAAAGATAGCACATTCCGGCTTGACTGTGAATATTTCCCGAGATTATTATTTTAATCTATTACACAATATTGTAAATTTTTTATTTATATGAATGATTGTTTCAATCATTTCAATGGAGAAAAATATCTACACAAAAAAATTGCTTTATTTTGCCTAATCTTAATAATATACTTAGGTTTTTTTTGCATTCTTATAACATTAAAAATACTTTGCAGTCTTCAAGAGGTTAAATCTCAACCACAAAACTTACTCATGGACTCTCTGTTCTCTGATCCTTGGACATCAAGTATAAATAAGATTTTGTGTAGACAAGGCTTTATTATAGCCAAAACAATGAGGCTACAAGGAATTCTACTGCTTGTTTATGGGCAACTGAAGCACATTACACATTTGAGGGACATAGAGGCACAATATACTAAGACAGGATTGGGTGGAATGTGGGTAAGTTACTATAAATTTATATAGGTATAAAAATTTATTGTATTTATTTATTTTCATTTGTAAATTTTATGAACACTTTCTTGAATCATTCATAGTGTAAGAATTCGTGTGGCGTGTTGCGTCGTTAACAGGTAACTGGTGACTGTCCGATTGTCACTATGCTACGACAACTATGATATCCTGTAAATTACAGCGCCATACGTCCATCACTGGCATCATAGCATATGCCATGTTATTATGTTATTATTTTTAAAGATTTGCATTAAATTGTCAATTAATGATGTGATTTTATTTCCTTCCTACTACCAATGATCATGTCCCTGCTTCTTAACACTGTATAAATATCAAAATGAAATAAATTTATATGTTTTCAGGGTAACAAAGGTGCGGTGAGTGTTCGTTTCAACATTTACGGTGTGTCAGTGTGTCTAGTAAACTGCCATTTGACTGCTCACGAACATTTATTGGCCGATCGGATAAATGATTATAATACTATTATTAAACAACACACTTACCACGTAACGGACACTGCAAACATACTGTATCATGAGTGAGTTTTCATTATATTTTTTTTTAGATTATGTATGTTAAAAACAAAACTATTCTTAACTTTCTGATGCATGTGGCCAGCAAAGGTCCTCCCAGGCCATTGTGTGATCGTCACCCTTACATAATACTAGCAACCTACCGCCGGCTTTTTATGGGGTTGAATTTTTCAACAACAATTTTTCAAAAAATATGTTTATTTTATAGCCGATGCTATAAAATAAACATATTTTTCAAATTTCAGCTTTCTAGACTTAGTTGTTTTGGCTGTGCATTGATAGTCAGCGAGGACAAACCTTTTCATATAAGTGTAGATTTTAGATACGCGAAAAATCATGAGTATAGTGGTTACATTTTCAATCAAAAACTGTTGAACAGATTTCAATGTAACTTTTCCGCAATATAATTGATACGTAAACTATAATTTATACGGAAATGTGTACGAAGACATGGGCAAAAGACTATTTGTTAGTTTTGGGGTCACATGACCAATGGTGTTTCTCTTGGTTTTGTACCAGTTAATATCTAGTGAGTAGTGATGTCATACGGCGGCGGTACCCCCTATCTTTGTGTCTGCAATTTTCCATATTTTATATTGGATATTTTATATGCTACAGATAGTATTTAGATGGATTTTTTAAATAAGCTTTTTTTTTTCAACATATACCTATATATAAATTAATTAACACAGGTTAGCAATTCGAAAGCTTTTCAGAAATAAAATAGAAATAAAACACAATAAGTAATAGTAGATAGTTTTACTGAATCGTCATTTGAAATACCCAGTAAAAAAAATCAGGCAATGAATCCATAAGAAAATTTAAAAAAAATATCAGTATTCTGTCGTCAACAAAATGAACGAACATAAAATCGCGTCCCTGGCGAGTCCTTGATCTCCCGAGAGGTCGCGTGACGTCAGTCGCGGCGCGTTATTAAACGTGAAATTTAATATTTTTAGAAACTTTCTATTTCTGTATGTATTTTTTATAAAAATGAAGTCTAATATTTTTTCATGCGTCAAAGATTAACTAACTATACAAGAGTGTGAGGGCAGCCGATAAAAAAGTAACTGCATTATTGGAATTTCGATATTTTTCTCGGACTACATATACGCTTTTTCTTGTTATTATTTTTAGGTTTTTAAAAAAGGACGTAGGGCATCTTAATTAAAAAAAAATTAAAATATATATTATGTACTTAAAATATATTACATTATTTTTAATGCAATAAGATTTATATTTAGGTTTATACATCGATGGTTAGGATACATATTATGTAGCTTACTGTTCTCTTATAGTAATAGACCTTTTCATCTAACGTTAACAAGCCCGGCTAGCTCAGTCGGTAGAGCATGAGACTCTTAATCTCAGGGTCGTGGGTTCGAGCCCCACGTTGGGCGATTCGTTTTTTCACTCATTTTATTTTTCAAACAAATTATATTATGCTCTCAACGTACATAATTTGTTAAAAATAGTGAAATATTAATTATTAACACTACAAACAGTAAACCGTTTTATTGCTTAAGAATATTGCAAAATCATTTCCTCATTAATTTTGTGTGGTTTCTAAGGTATTGTCTGTTAAAAGCTTAAAATAATATTTAGCAGTTTATTCCTTAAGAATCGATTTGCATATTTATATACAAATACATAAATATAAGCCCGTGGTATTAAAATTTATGGGAGTAAAATCAAAAATATTGTTACGCGAACTGCGTTATATGGTCTGTCATTATGAAATTCGTATTAAATAATTATTTTCTATTCAGTTCTATTTAATTTTCATTGTGTTTGTCAGTGACATAAATATTCTCTCGTGTATTTCTTGCGATCAATAATAAAATCTTATTTATTCTTTTTTTTTTCGTATTTAAGTATTAAATTATTTATTTATCGTTCGTAAGGAGTAAACTCCAGTCGTGCATCGGAGCTGACACACACACATACACTTTTTTTTCAGCTACGTGTTTTGGATTGGCGATCTAAATTTTCGCACCGATCACCCTACCGGAAATAGCCCCTCATCGGAAGAAATCGTCGCTGTATTGAAGAAAATCGAAAAAGACAAGTACGCGTCCCTAATGAAACACGATCAACTCGTGGCCGTCATGGACTCGGGCGAGGCGTTTTCAGAGTTCACAGAACCCGAGATTCGGTTTCCGCCCACATACAAATATATCATGGAAACCGAAGAATACGATATGAAGTAAGTAAATCGTACATCTACATGTCTACAATTATCTAGCTGTTGCACGCGACTTTGTCCGCGTAACTTTATTAAATATAGCTCGTTGATAGTATAGCTTTCTATAGGTGAGAGAATCACAAACAAACAAATCTATCTCTATATCTACTAATAGTAAAAATAGCTCAGTCCATCCTTGATAGGTAAACACCCAACCAAATCGTCACTGATGTCGGATAATGCCAGCATTATACTCTACTGACTAATCCAGAAGCCTTTTTAGAGCTTTGAGCATAGGCTCTGTCATTATTAAAAAATTTATATAGGTAGTAAAAATTTCCTCGTAATAAATAAAAAAATGTGTGACCTCCCTTTGCGTACCGCTCTTGAAGCTGTTTAAATAAGGTTATTTATTGTTTATCTTCAGGAGAAAACCATCGTGGACTGACAGAGTGCTTTACAAAGTCATAGCGAACAACTATGAAAATATAACATTGAGAGCCGACCTAATAACCTACAATCACTTACCGGCCTATCACATAAGTGACCATAAACCGGTCATTGCACAGTTTAATATTAAGGTAAGCGGTACAAAGTCATCCGATTGTGTGTCTAGGTAGCTGCATACGCAAATGAACCTAATTGTGTCTCCTCCAGAGTTCAAAGTCATCAATTATTATTAGTGTCAAGGTATTTGCTTACGTTCATCACTTAGAAGTATTACGTAGTTGCTTCACAAGTGTGTGATAGGTATGCTCAGTAGTTATGTATGTAAAGTAAATATGCCAAACAAATGTACTAGCAGGATTTAACTTAGGTATACTAAAATATTCTTAAATTTCTCGTGTCTCTTGGACTTTAAACCTTTTGAAATTGAATACAAAAATAGGCAAACTATGTACTATTTTCATATATTATGATATCTGTAAATATGCTACTGCTTATTATTAGTTGACATTATTATTACTTACAACAAACATTTTTCTATGGTGATCGTAAAGCAAATTCTTACACTTGCTTTTATTTGGGTGCTTATCTTAAAGAAATGTGATTAATTACTAATACTAATACTACCATTACTAACTAAAGGTAAGGTAGTAAATAAGGTAAGGTAATAAGGTAATAAACACTAAGGTTACTAATGAACTCGCCCGCATAAAAAAGCCAGCGTTGACTGACGGTATGGCACGGTATGGCGAAGGGTATTTCCTGATCATTAATTTTAAAACTTATATAAATGATTTTAGCACTCGCACACATTTCAAAGCACGCTCACAAGTGCTGTTTTATCACTAAATCCCAATCAATCTTAACAAAATTATATATCCACATGCCATTCTCTGACATCGAAAAGCGATTTTGTAAATCCTATTTAGAATAAAATGTAATGTTTATTTATTTTTTATTTTGATCTGCCGAAGCGAGCTTTGTCTTGCCATACCGTCAGTCAGCGCCGGCCCTAATGATAATATATGATGATAGGCAATAAGAATGTTTTTCTGCACTAAATTACAATTCTTTTTTTTTGTTTTAAATAGGTTCAGTATCATGTAGTTACTGACCCTAACTAAATGCACAAATCCTTACAAATGAAGCGGGCGGAAGTGCCGCCATTTTGACAAAACCGCGTGCACTTGAAGCCAAAAATGGTAATAACCTTTATTGTAGATAAATAAATTTCCTATGTTTTTTGTAGCATAATTTTTTTCTACCACTTACCGTTTACGACTTATTCGACGATATTACGATTACGATTTGTTTATTGACTCAAATATGGTCCTATTAATTTGTAAGGATTTTGTGCATTTAGGGTCTTTACGTGATACTGAATTTATTTAAGACAAAAAAAAAAAAGAGTTGTAATTTAGTGCATTATGGACAAGAGTAACCGGCTCCTCTATTGCCTGTACTGTATTATAAGATATGTTGCACGTTTACTAACTTAAGGGAAGTAGGTATGTAAAGCAGACAAGAAAAGTGCTTTATCAGATTCGATTACAAATTCCATTCATTTCAAAATTCGCTAAAGCTTAGATTTGAAATAGGTATTGATTACTGATTGACACAATTTGTCATCGCTAATAAAGATAGCAATAGAAATTGTCACTTTGAATTTTCAACGGAAAACAGACCTTATCATTCTGCAACATACAAAGAATGTTCAATCTTAGGGCGATAAAGCACTTTATTTGTCGAGTTTACATAGTATTTACACAGCATACTTATTTCCTACAGTAGGCCGACGCCTTTGATGTTGGGCGATACCGCCACCTGTGTGGTATTTAAAAATTACGGAAGGGTTGACACAAATTAAGTAATATAAAATGTGCTTAAGTACCTTTCTTCATCGTGCGGAAATTGATGAAAGCTTAGTTCTTTATTTATGCGAGATAAAGATTTGCACGCAGTTACAGCACATGCCGTATGCACCATTTTGATTTATATAATAAATTAAAATCTGAAAGACGCGATAGCCCTAGAATATTTATCCCAAGCTACTAAGAACGACGAAGCCTCACCCCTCACGCCACGCACGATTGCCCTGTCTAGACGTCTACGTCGGCCTACTGTACGAAATAAGTATGCTGTAGTATTTATCCGCTGATGTTTGCATGCGCTTTGCACGCTAGATCCGGCAAGGGTTCACTCGCACGGTAGTGGCGGAGGCGCCACGCGCCGCCCGCTCGGCCGTCCGCATGCGAGCTGCGGTCGTGGCACCGCCCGACGTCACAGACTCGGCTCTTATTACACAATCTAGTCACGGCGATCCCTCAAGTTCAAAGTCCGCCGAGGTAAGTCAAGTTTGCCGCTGTGGAATTGGCAAACAAAACAGTTGATAAAACATTATAATGTTATGTACAGTTTTCAATTTAGAGTCACTTAAACGCCACTGCAGTTTTAGGGGGTGTAACTTAATTCTCAGCTCATTTCAGCTTTGTAATGTATATAAATACGTAAGCGTCTGTTCAGATATCCGAGTCTATTCAGCTTTGCATACGTGGATGATTTGCTTAGTTTTCCTACCATTATTACAAGAGGAATCCATCATGGATGGATACCCACCGGCTTGGGGACAGACCGATGGGTTATGTCGGACTCCTGCCCCCAAGATGGTATTGGGGAAGACCTATCGACTAAACCTCTTGGCGTCCTCCGCGTCCGCTATGAGGCGAAGTTGCGAGGTCGGGCGAACACTCTTCCGCGGCGCACACGAAATGCCAAAGTTCCCCGTGCCTCTCAAAATGAAGCGGGCGGTAGAGTCCCCATCTACCGCCCTATATAGTCCTGTCAGGGATCCAGGGGGCGAGCGTACGCCAGCCGCCTGCGTCCAGTTCTTCGGCGACGGAGGGGATGAGACAGTACGTCGCGTCCTCTCACCATTATGCATTATGTCTGGGAGGCACTTGCAACCGTCAGACCAGTATTTTCTTACCGATAATAAAACATGAATTATAAATTTCCTAGCTTAGTCGGATGGTTCACTAGCTCTTAGTTCCAATAGTTCACGAGAGCCAATTTTGAAATTATTGTATGATGTTTATATAAATAATTATGGTTAATATTTACAGGCATTCGCCAACTATACAGAGAAGACTGTGGAGTTTGCACCTATAAGTCGTATCTGGTATATCGGCGACGCCGATTTTAGGACGCAAATAACTCTCTCGCGCGACGTTGAAGTTAATCTTTACGATTGGATTGGAATTTATGACGTAAGTGAATGCTTATTTTATTCTTATTTTTCTTATAGGGTTTGCTTCGCGGCATAGTTAAATCATTAACTATATATTACTATCTAGCTAGAGTGCCACAACATAAACTTTAAGAAGGCTATTGTGTGTTTTTTTTTATTTTTATGTAAAGGTCGTCGGACAGGCTGACGATACACTTGATGACAGATGGCTACCGTCGTCTATCTATAATACAAGCAACGCAACAGGTGCTTCAGTGCGCTGTCGACCGTAGTAGGTCTAATGAATTTTTGAAGTGATGAATGAACCTAATGAAACTCCATTAGGTGCATTGGGCATTTTTGAGATGGGAAAAATCTATTGAGCGACAGCTTTTTTTTCATACGTAGTCGCACCGTTCCATTTGGCTCGTTTGAACGGCAGTGAATGGCCGCCTTAATAGTGTTAATGATGATTACAGGCGAACTTCCACAGCCTGGATGATTACATATCGTACGAGTACGTGAGCAAAGTGAGCGTGCCCGCTGGCGGTTCGGCCACTGAGCCCGAGAGGTGTCGCACGATCACGCTCAGCTTCCCGGTGGGCAGTGGCGTGCGTACGCCCGGATTCTACAGGTTCATATACTTCAGCCAACCGAACAACGACGTAAGAAGTGTTCTCGGTAAGTTACAACTTTGTAGCCAAAGGTGACTTCAGTTACAAATTATCTTTAATGGAAATTTTTTGTTCAAGCTTTTAAGGAAACATAACATTACAATTAGAGAAAATACGATTTATTTCAACATTAAAAATCCACGTAATCCCTTATCACATTTAATTTAACTGAAGATCCTAATACAAACCAGATTTATTGCCTCTTGATAGAATTTGCTACGGGCCACGCGCCGGCTACTTTTGGCTTTCCCCCATACCAAAAGTAGCCGATCTAAGGATGTTTTTTGGAAGCAACATGTAACCTGGAAACGAATCTGTTTAGGTATATCGGAGCCGTTCGAGGTGAGCAGCAACGAGGACAGGCTGGTGTCGATGGACCCGTGCGTTCAGCCGTCCAGCAGCACATCACCCAACCGCACCAAGCCCTCCACAGCCACCACAGACATATTCACCGATTTCGCCGGACTGGATGTCGCCAACCTATCGCGACACTTCTCCAACGATCTCAGCATCGACTGACTAAGGAGCTACCTGCCGGGCTCTCCGGCTGCGGCGAGGAGAAGGGGACATCCCTCGTCATCCACATAATCACAATCACGACTGCAGTTTCACAAGTAAAAACACAATTTCTCAATTAGAACATCTCAACTACATTTTTACGACTTTTTAAAAAAAAAAAAAAATTGCAATTGCTCGGTTTAATCCAGAATATTATAATTTAGCATAATTAAGTTTATAATTATTATATTATAAGAAAGTAAGAATATTAATATAGAAATTCATCTGTCTCTAATGGCAGCCTCACACGATCAAGCGTTTCGTCCAATCGGCATGATTATTTTACTTGTCATGCAAAATGACACCGGACAAATTGGTTTGGTCGTGTATGGGTGCCATAAAATGAATGCAAATATTCGGAAGCAAACGTTCCCTTCCATTACTTTGTGGCCATTTGCTTAACCTCGTAAACATAATAGGCATGTTTATCATTGTCACAAATGCTAATTTAAACTCATACAATGTTCCCTAATACCAGAGGGCCTACTATCACCTCTTAAAACGATGCAAAGACGAGTGAGTAAACGAGATAGCGCAATACATGGTGTAAGGCGACATCTCCCTCACTCAATCGTCTTTGCATCGCTTTAAGAGGTGATAGCAAGGCCTCTGTTATAAACATTCAAACCTATCGTCCAATTAGTTGATGCAAGTTTGGCTGTCCAATTGGTTGATGCAAGTTTGGCCAAATGACACCCATACATCGTCCAATTGGTTGATGCAAGTTTGGCTGTCATGCCAAATGACATCCATACATTGTCCAAGATGCAAGTTTGGCTGTAATGCCAAATGACACCCATACATTGTCCAATTGGTTGATGCAAGTTTGGCTGTCATGCCAAATGACACCCATACATTGTCCAATTGGTTGATGCAAGTTTGGCTGTCATGCCAAATGACACCCATACATTGTCCAATTGGTTGATGCAAGTTTGGCTGTCATGCCAAATGACACCCATACATTGTCCAATTGGTTGATGCAAGTTTGGCTGTCATGCCAAATGACACCCATACATTGTCCAATTGGTTGATGCAAGTTTGGCTGTCATGCCAAATGACACCCATACATGGTCCAATTGGCTTGATCAAGCCAATCTTATCATGTCGGCTGTGTACGGCTAGCATTACTTTAGTTCTAATTTTTTTTAGGAGACGTTTCTAAGCATTTCTTTTTTTAATAAAGCACCTTTATATTCAGTGATTACATCAGAGTCTTTTGAAGAAGATGTAACACAGTCTGTAACAAAGTTCCAATATACAAATAATGTTATAAATACATAATTTTAATACAAGGTTATTGGAATGGACTCTTTTTTACAAAACTTTTTTTTTTTTGAGAACAATGGAAATCACAAATGGGAACAAAATTCTATAAAAAATATATTTTAAACCATTCCACAATATTGTCTCCTAAAATTAGTGACACGTGTCGATTTATGCATACTGTATAAAGTAGAATATTAGAATTAGACTTTGTTTACTCAGTAGGTGTAAAGGTTTAACTTGGTTGTCTTGGTGAATTTTTTATTTTATTTTTTGCAATATAAATATTTTAGAACAATATTCGGGTTGAACAGATGCCTCCGCAACATGATGACCTAATCCTAAATTACCTATTGCGTCAATGTAATTGAATCCCACAAGTTGACTAAAATCAAAATAGCATCTCATACAAAAAGATAAAAATAAAATAGATAAATTTGGACTTCGTCATTGATTTATTTATTTAGACAGATAAACCAGCGACAAAATCAGTAGGTACAGGTGCAAAAATGTTTACTATTGCAAAATCTTAGTCCAACAGAAATGCTTTAACAAGTGAATACAACACTTGATAAAAGCAACACTAAGTAAAAATAGTAATTTAGTAAGCAAGGAAATGATTACAAGTATTTAAAAAAATCACACACACAAAAATGCAGAACACAGTCATGGCATTTCAATACAATATTAAGGACCAAATACATAAAAAAAATACAAAAAATATAAAATGAAAGCAAACTGCACGCTTTCTCTTGAAATACGTTCAGAATCGTGATCAAATTGTTATAATCTGGTATACGCCAAAGTAATGGAGCATATTTCCCCAAGTTAGTTCTGCTGGTAGGAATGCTAAATTTATTATTATTGGAAGTTGGAAACCGAAATGTCAATAGTTATTGGAAATACACAATTTGGGATTAGGCTATATAATGTTCCAGAGGCAAACATATTACATGTATAATATAATTTAGTACCAGTATATCTATAAAAATATAAAGGGTACAAAATGGTACTCTCTCTCTCTCAGTCTATATAAAGGCAAAGGTGTTATATTATCTATAAAAAGCTTTTTAAAAGTGTCTCCCGTAAAATTAGTTTTGAATAAAATTCAAATATTATATGGAACTAATATATAAAATAATAATTAAAATAAATTGTATACATTTATATAATTGTGTTAATAATGTAAGTATGTAATACAACATTTAAAGTACAATATAATATAATCCTCTGAATTGCTATCAATTTCATTATCGTTACATATATTATTTTCATAGACATACTATATAATATAAAGATAGCAGTGTAGTAACGAACTATAAAATGTAATATAATATTCATACTATCTTAAATTATACAATGGAACCAAAGTGACTTAAATCAACATTAAATTAATTATTGCAAATCTGTCTAACATCTGCAATATTTTTGTCTAATTTTATTGTTATGTTAAGAAGGTATTTGTATGCTTTCTACTTAATATATCGAAAAATATAAACAAATATTTTTTAACATAATAAATTAAAACTTAAATCGGCTAAGTTGTTTTGCTCACGAGTGAGTTTTTTTTAATAGTATTAATTAAGTCACAAAAAGTTACACATTCTACTGAAATGTAACAATAATAATTTTATATATACACTTAGATTAGGTCCATATCGTACCTGTTACTTTAAATATTCAAAACGAGCATAATATTTCCATTTCAAATTCAACAACTGCAAATATACAAAATAATATTATGTTGAAAAAAAAAACTATTTAAATGTGTATTAATTAAGTAAAGGTTGTTTATTTTTTTTTAATTTAATTTTTTTATAAATGTTTAATTGTTTTTTGTCGTTAATTTGCTACGATACTTTAGAATATTAAATGAATAAATGGTCTCGCTGCGCTCGACTAGATACCGCCGTCGTACTTGTGAAATGCGGCAACAAATACTACGCCAAATTCGGCGTACCCGAGCTAGTCACACTGCAAGTTGTCTGTGACGTGTACGTGCTGAATGTTTTATTAAATTTTGGGCATAATAAAATGCCAGTTTGCATACTGTGTAAAAATATCATGAAACTGTGTAAAAAGTGATAAAAAGTGACGATGTCTTACACACGCTACAGTAAAAAGTTGTCGCATTCACAGAGCCAATAATTTTTTGATAGCGCGGTATCTAGTCGAGCGCAGCGAGACCAATCATTAATCTAAGCTTAGAATCTATTTCTAATTGTACGGTGTTGGGTTCCATAGACCGCTTCCATAAACTTGATAAATTTTATCTGACTATCAAATTAGTTGAAGTGAAAATAAGAGAGTTAAGTCTTTGAACCCTGAACAGAAATTTTTGTTGACTTAATTTTTTTTTAAATAAAGTACATAATAGTAAGTTTTGGCCTAATTTATACGATGTGATGAGATGCAATGTGTTTAAATATGTGATTGGTGTTAATGTACTTTTACTTATTTGTACTTAAGAATTATAAATTATTTGTAATAATGTGAAATTTTAAGCAAATTTTGTAAAGCCTTTTCAAAATTTTATGATAATTCGACTCGCAAAAGATGGTGAAATAATTGAAAATTCAAAAAAAGTCTCTAAAAATGTAGTATATCGCCGTTGTCAAACCAAAATCATGTGCACTTTTTTAAGATTCCAACATTTTGATCTTAATGAAATAGTTTATTTACCTTATTATACCAAACCAACCACGAGGATCGTAGTTAGAGGCTAACCTTAAAAAAAATCAACAATAGATGAAAATAATAATAAATGATTGTGTCACTTTTCATTGCAATAAAGAATAAAAATGTTGGCAAATTTTTGAGTATATACTAGCATTAAATTTATATATTAAATGTATCAAAGCATAATTTACGAACTCCAACAAAGATTTTTGTGGTAAACTAGCGTTTAGTCAAAATTACATTAAAAATTTTTTTTAGAGAAACTGCTCTAGGGATACGCGTTAAGTACTTACTTATAATTTGTGCGAAATGATGTGTATTAAAATTCAAATTCAAATTAAATTTTTATATATTTTATATATATATTCAAATTTTTATGTATTTTTTTTCTTGCCGACCGTACTTTAATGAGTAAATATATTAATTTTTAGCAATGTCGCGCTCAACCGGTCTTATCCTTAACTAGTGTTTTTGTCCGCGACTTTGTCCGTGTCCGATCGCTGCCAAACTTCGCAAGAACACATCACTAATCTGAAGATTGAAAGCTTCATCAAAATCGGTTCAGCTGTTTTCGAGTCTATAGGAGACATACGGGGACATTATACACACATCTCCTTTTATATATAAGAAGACAGCATAGTACACATCATTATAGCACAGACTATATAGTACCTAGTGATTGGGCTCAATACGGCTCATTTGGTATTGGACAATAATTTTTAATAATTTGTTACATAGGTTTCGTAGTACATACATAATTGGCTATTTTTTATTGTTGTTACACCTTATTTATAACTGTTGCTACTTTATACTCAGGCTTTAATATAATAGAAGAAATTTGTTGTAAGAGTTATTTTTGCGCTAACAAAACCACCGATGTTACATCACAATTTATTTTTTGTATTGTATAAAAACAAAATAGAAAAATATTTTTTAACATGTTCAAATTGTTCAATTTATTTGATACTTACTTACTTACTACTAAACAATAGAGCTGAATATTCGTTAAATACACTTAACTAGATTAAGATATAATTATGTATATATACATAATTATGTTTGTAGACATCGCAAACATTTGTATGGAATGTTTGCAATACCTGCGTTTTTTACATAAATGTTTGTGCATTCCAAAAGATCTCTCGAATGAACATTGTATCTACTAGCATATTTTGTATATCTACATAATCTATTGCCATGGTTTTAATGTAATACCTCAAAAGTCTCAAAACTTGCCAATATAATATGTCGTGTAACTTTGCCAGGCAATTTAGCAATTTTTCTACTAACGGTTTAACAATGTTTATTGTAGTTTTCAATGCAATTATTTTATTATATTAACATCGTGTTTTATAAAAACATACGCAATTTCAAGTGGAAGAGATTGATAAAATTTATATCGTAATCGATAAATTATGATTATTATCAATCTGGCTCGAAGGACCAATTCGGATGATTGGGTGACATTAATGTACTTTCATCCATTAAACACATTCTTGCCCATGGTCTTACTGCGTAGTCCTACTGGTAGTACCAATTGCGATTTTTTTTGTCCGTGGTGCTATCAGTAAGACCATAGGCAAGTAGCATTACTTGTAGTTCAACTAGTAGTACCACAGGCATTTTTTCATGTCTGTGGTTCTCTCAGTAGGACTACGATCAAATTGCGTTGCCCTTACTTCCAATAGAAGTGATAGGAACATTTTTTATCCTGGTTCAGCTGTACTTTGAGGTAATGAGGTTTTATCGATCGGTCGATGTGGTAACATCCTAATATTACTTTTGAAACCGGGTCCCTTAGGATCGCAGAACCAGTAACATTTACCATAATATTGACGTCGACTGTACCACTCGATTAGTAGGACCAATGGCCATACAAAATTATGATATTCTTGTTACAGTTCTATTGGTAGAACCACGGACAAAAAAATTGCCCTTGATACTACCAGTAGGACAACGCGGTAGGACCACGGGCAACGAATGATTAAATACGGGATTCTACTTGAATAAAATGTAAACATTTCAATATTGGTTGTATTCGAACTATTTGATTGATTACGATATAAAGGTTTAAGATAGTTTTGGAAGTTATGGTAACTATAAAATGTTGTCTTAAAATGTATTGAAAATGCCTACCTCTTTTTATAGCAGGTAAATAACGTAAAACAAATACGTATGTTTGTATATGTATGTATAATATATTTATTGAATAATTTTTCATTTACGGGCGCTTTCCTTCAAAATTTTCCTTATAGCTTGAAATTCTTATCTATAGCCAAATTCAAAACAAAACAACTTAAAATTATAACAAGAAATTAAGTAGCTATTTTAGTTTTTAAAGTAAAAACTTATTTAATATGTTGGGCACTTTTAGTATTTTTAGTATTTAGCACTTTTAGTACGGGAAAAAATTGGCGATTTTTAGATAAAATTTTTATGATATGATGTGAACAATTTTCTGCCTACATGTTTTCAAAAATAATATTAAGACAATATTTTATAGTGCAGCATGAAATAGTTTATACATTAATTAGTACAAATTTATTAGTTCGCGATTGTCACAACAGTTGTTAGCAAAATAAATAGTATTTTAGTTGATTGAAACCTGTTTCATTTGAATAACCTTTTTTTTAAATAACAATTTCAGACTTGAGAATATTTTTTTATTTCAGAATGAAGCACTGCATGAATAATGTGTTTTAAAATACAATTTATATGAAAGCAATTAAGAAAAAATAATACAATGTTAAGGTCGACAGACAGGCTGACGGTCTAGCAAAGTGCGCTGCTGACAATAATTATTAGCATACGATTAAGAATAAGGTATTAGAATCCTTAAAACTAGTATTTATGGCTATTTATGATAGCGTTTATATTCTTTACATTCATGTTCGTAACTGAAATTATCTAACCAGTTGCAAGAGAAGAAAATTTTTTCGCTGTTTGGTAACTAATTGTGAGAGGAATCATTATTGCACTTTTTAAAAGCAGAAAACGGCCTAGACTCTGTATCTTGCATGTACAATCGGGGTAAGAAAAGGTTCGTCGCCTTAAATTCGACCTTAAGTCATTTTAAACGTCTAGCAATTAGTGCTGCTTAGTGTTTTAGTTTTAAAAGATACCATATAATATCATAAGAGATATGAGCATAAATATCACGTAAATTGTCGAAATTAAAGACAATTCTGCGAGAAATACTCACCCCCGCATAAAAACGGCATTGCTTTATGCTGTGTGAATATACGGCGGTATTTAGCTACCATCCCTGAGCTTAAAGATTCTAATGATGATATCATTTCAGGGATTTCAGGGTCAGCGTACATGCGAAGGGACAGACGCGGGAAGCGACTTTGTTTTATACTATGTAATGTAATATGTGAAGATGAAATTATCTAAAAACTATATAAAAATATGAATGATATTTTTAGCATAACCCAAACCTAAAACGCTACTCCTCGGCTTCACACAGAAACAAATTTTTTTCTGCGATTTATATACTTAGGTACACAAACTATACTCGATTATCGCGCGCTCGTATCTGTTGCTTGCTTTAGAACTAGGTGGTGCCTGCGACCTAGACTTCGTCTGCGTTGAATTATATATATAATTATATAAAAAAATATATGATTATACCTAGTTTATAAAAAAACTGTATTGTATTTGTTAATTCATTGTGTATTCAAATGTCATTCAATTGTTATATTAATTATCACACATTACAATAAAAAAAAATCCATTATCAGTTCCGAATTCGAATTTAATTACGTTAATCCAATCGAAATTAGCGTGGCTGAACTGAAAATGTACCTACCTACATAATTATATTATAATTATCACTGAATTGATTAGTCATTAGGCGCGGCGTGCGTTGATGTCGAATGCGTCACAGAGTAGTGTTATCGGAAAAACGCGGGAAAGTCGGTGTGACCGGCGTATCAGTGAAACCGTACACGTACAGCTAACACGTAAGTCAGTCCTTCAGTAGGCTCGCGTCCGCCGTCAGAGATGGTTGTGTTCGCGCGCGCTTTAGCTCTAGCACTCGCGGCGATTACGCTCGCGCCCACACGCGCTCATATACCCTCTCACGATAACATACTCAGAATACAACTTTGGGACGCGGAAGGACTCAGTAAAGACCCGATAACTGAGTCACCGGTCACAACACCTGCTAAACACAAGTTTAAAGTGAACTTGGACACTCTCTACAATGCAATGCTTGAAGAGTACAGTGCCGGCAGCGGAAGGTTCACAAGGCATAAAGTTAGGCACAAGAGACGTAGGACACGGGACAGTGGAACCGACCTCCCTTGGAGGTTCCATTCGGGCTCTAACGCGTACAACGTGGCAGTCTTCGACGGAGACGTGCCTTGGAACGTGATTGAAGACAGTGCAGTGAGTGATACCAGTGCTAACTCAGTGAATGATCGGGACGTCGCAGCACCGATGACGCTTCGCCAAGAGGAAGAGGTAATGAGCTAGGGGCGTTAAACGCAAACAAACCCCTCACAATGTAGTCTTTCAGCGTTATCGTCACCCCGAGTTGGTTAATAGGTATTCAGAGAGTTGATAGCTGCTAGCGTTTGCCTACGGGCATTTCTATTCAAGCCCTCCCATTGAACTCGCTCGAGGCAGCGCGGCGATGCGCTGATAAAAGATAATACAAATTTGTTTTTTTATATTTTTTTAAATTGTCGCACTTTGTTTCAAGTCTTTTTAAGTGATACTTTTTATTTTTTGATAAATATAAAGGCTTTTAATATTCTGAAAGTTAAACAAAATAAATAATTGTTTTAATTTTATTGATCGAATACATTTCGTAATATTGTCACAAAAGGAGGCTTTATTACCATTGAATAGACGGAGAGTTTAATAAACTGCTAATTAATTTTTAACTAGGTATGCTGACCTTCAGAAAAATCTAAGTCGATTTCTATGCATACTTATATAAAACTTTTTCTTAGCTGCCTTCTCGAATAAATAGAAGATAAATTGTCAAGTATCCTGCACACCATTTTTAGTTTTCATCGAAATCATTGTCGCAACAAGTTCTTTAATGCTTAACTAAAGAACTTTAATTAAGTCCATTAAACTTAATTGACAGAATGAATTAACTTGATTAACATTAAGTTTAGGTAGGAACTTAATAGGTTTAAGTAATTCAATTAGGTACATACTTACATCAATTTAATATATTAGTTTCAAATTAAATTTTTAATATTTTTGTTTTTATGTTCTGAAATAATTTGATGATTTAATTATAACTACTTTTAGGGTTTGTAGAAATAAATTCTAAATAAGTTTTTTATACACTTTATTATATTTTGAGTTGAACGGTATATCTGTTTGTAAAATTAGTTTTAGAAGTTACCAAAAACTTTTACAAGTAGGTAGATACGTATCTACATACATTTTTAAAATATATTTTAAAATAGGTACGTCCTCAATGAGTTAACGAAAGTTTCATTCAAAACTAAGTAGCTGAATCGTCCCATAAGTACTTAATACTTTTCCAGGACATAAAGTAGCCTATAGTTTAATCCAGGTAATCATCAATATATCAGTGAAACCCGCATCCATATCAGTTAAACGTTTTCTGAGATTGGCGTGCACAAACACACAAACAGACAAAAATTCTAAAAACTATTTTTTTGACCTCGGTAACTCAAGTAAAACGTGTACAAATTGTTTCAAAAAAAAAAAAAACAAAAAATATAAACTAAGTTGAAAAACTTAATCACAATTTTTAAAAAAATGATAAATGCCTACTTTTATGCCTATATAAATGCCTATGCTTCAATTTTTTATTAAGTAGTACCTAACGGAACGGTAGCAATACTAAATCTATAAGTAGTACAATGTTGATTGCGGATGAACTACTCAGATTACATAAGTATAAGACGCGCTCAATTGTCATTGAAAGTTTCATTCTACTGTTTTGTGGTGTTTCGTTATAATATAATTTTATTTATTTTCAATACTTACATATAGGTATCTATAACAAAATATAAACCAAACCTTTAAAACAAGACAGACTATAGTTTTAATCAGCAAATAACAACAAGATAAGTAAGTAATACGCGACCATCGTATCAGTTTATCAATGCAAACATACTTGTATGTATTCTTTTCTTATCGACACATTATGATTATTATTTTTACGATTTAATTCAATAACAACCGAAAGAATGCATTTTTCGACATTCTCTTTGTAAGTAATAAATAATGTAAATACCAATGCTATATCAGTGTACGTATAATTAATATAACGTATAACGTCATAATTAATCTTATACTCATATTATATGAGTATATTTATTAATTTATATTTTATTATATTATTATAAAGAGAAAAAAAACAGATTTTGTACTATACTGCAGAACAAAAAGACTGCAGAAAATTTGATATTTGCCATAGAAATGAGTTCAGTTTTTTTGATGTCAAGGTTGACAGACAGGCTGACGGTCCACTTGATGGTAGGTGGCTACTGTCGCCTATAACACAAGCCATATGTGCTGTTAAATATAAAAAGTAAATACGAAAACATAATTAAAAAATAATAATAAAAGAGCCTTTATTGCTTGCATTATTTTGTAAAATTTTAACTTATTTCTAATAATATGTTAGTTTAGCTGTTAAATATAAAAACTAGTAATTATTATGCTTTATCAATAACTCTCCGTCATACGAGTATGAAGCCGAATTCACTTGGCTGCGAGCCTCCTTCCACTTGGATCCACAGCTTGGCTCCACATGTGGAGAAGGGAATTATTGAATTCCCTCAACGGTAGATTTAAGAGGAAATAAAGGTATCCGCGTATGCACATTTGGACAGTGTGGATCCAAATGGAAGGAGGCTCGGAGCCAAGTGAATTCGGCTTCATACTCGTATGACGGAGAGTTATTAATAAAGCATAATAATTACTGTGGATCCAAGTGGAAGGACATTTTCCGCTTAATTATTATAAATTGATAACGTTGATTGGCAATCATGCTTTGCTGAAAATGTGCACCAAGTTTCTCTATTAAGTTAATAACTGTAGTCGAGTATAGTGATCCCGACCGCGTCCCCGCCTCTCGCAACCGATGGCTCCGATCGACCGGATATTAGGCGCAAATCAATAATTTCCTATTCATCCACGTCCACACGGTCGCCGACGCACCTAATTGTGTCTGAACGAGTCATTAATCCATAGAGTACTTTACATCAAATCTCCCATCGACGTTCATTTACTGAAATTCGATTAACTCGTGAGCGCCAGCGGCTCTGCTCGCACGATAATCTATACTATTACGTATAGGTAGAGATTTGTATTTCTGTTTGTAATGAATAAACTCAAAACTACTGGACCGATTTTAAAAATTCTTTCACCTATAGATAGCTACATTATCAGCGAGTAACATAGGCTATATTTTATAAAGTTATGCGGACGAAGTCGCGTGCAGCAGCTAGTGACTAATATTATAAATGCAAAAGTGAGTTTGGTTTGAATGTTAAGCCTTATCTCAAAAAAAAAAAACCAAGTATTTATTCATCAAACAGTTTCCAAGATACTATTTTAATGATTATTATATGAGGAGGATCTTTTCCAAACTTAACTATTCCACTTTAGACAGGTATGGTTGGTTAGTGATATATTATATTGAAATTAAAACGTAGCGAAAACAAAAGTTTATCAAAAAGATCTCATAAAAACAAAAAAAAAAAAAAAAAAAACAAAACAAAACTCATAAAAACAAAACCCTCGAAAATAATTACAATTGTGTAGTCCTCTTTTCGTAGCGGCCTCTTTGTATTTTGTATGTTATATGTTAATTGATTTATTTATTTGTTTTTATGTTTCTTTTTTTTTGATTTGCTTCTTGCCTTTTGTATGTATTCTCTCAGCTCCGATTTTCTGTAGTAACTAGTAAATTATAATATGTTTTAGTAATTTAGTGGAAACTTTGCTGATTTATGTTTTTCTCTTATGTATGTGTATAATGTGTATCGAGATGTTGTATGTTTCCCTAATAAAAAATAAATGAATAAACCATAATCTTTTTTGAGCTCTCAAAAGAAATTCACTAAACAGCTCACCCGCTTCCTCGAGCTGGGTGGCGCGAGCGTACTTTAACGAACCTTACTTTCTATAATTGGCAGGAGTCCATTTGACTTACAATTTATTATTTTAATTGCAACACACTATACAAAGGAGACGATTTATAACCACAAAAACCCGTTGAACGGCGACCGGCGAAGCCTTAATTAATTATTGAAGTCATAGAGTTCAAGCACAGCATACTTATTTCGTACAGTAGGCCGACGGAGACGTCTAGACAGGGCTATCGTGCGGGGCTTGAGGGGTGAGGCGCGAGTGGGACGTGCCCAAGCGGCATACTTCGTCGTTCTTAGTAGCTTGGGATAAATATTCTAGGGCTATCGCGTCTTCCAGATTTTAATTTATTATATAAATCAAAATGGTGCATACGGCATGTGCTGTAAGTGCGTGCAAATCTTTATCTCGCATAAATAAAGAACTAAGCTTTCATCAATTTCCACACGATGAAGAAAGGTACCTAAGCACATTTTATATTACTTAATTCAACCCTTCCGTAATTTTTAAATACCTACACAGGTGGCGATATCGCCCAACATCAAAGGCGTCGGCCTACTGTAGGAAATAAATATGCTGTGGTTCAAGTGTGTAATTTTCAACATTGTATTGCACCCGGAGGGAACATTTTGTGGCGTTCCAACTGACTGTGTCGTGGAAAGCGATCGTTCTCGTAACTCTATTTTATCTTCATTACACAATTATAGAAATTTACTGAGGAGGGCGAAAAATTGTAATTCGTTCGCGTGACACGAAAACCTACGATTATGATTATGACTCATGAACATTTCGTATAAAACTCCTCCCGATCGTGGAATGTGGAATTACTTAGATTCGGATCGGAAAGGACCAAGCTTCAGCTGTCGACATATATAAATATATTAGTTTGTAAATACTGTATAATTCTTTTTGTTATCTTTATAATAAAAATACCTTTTATATTTTATATATCTACTTAAATATATTTCACATAGTAGCGATCCTAACTAATATTATAAATGCAAAAAATGATATACAAAAAATGCATAGGGTCAGAGATACAGGGATACTTAGGTTACATTCTTTTTATCTAGAAAAAAGTAGGACTGCTCTCGAGGGATCATCAAAAATAAAAATGAAAATTAAACGCTTCATAAAGTAAGGGCGCGGATGAATTCTGTCGGTCTTACTACAAAAGATTCAGTAAGCACTGTTCAAACACATGCTTAGTTAGACAAGCATTAAGCATTTAAGCATTGGTCAGCGAGCGTTTAAAATGCCCCTACCACAAAACCTTATTTAGCGCTTGCTTCGGTAGACAGTGTTAAAGTACGTGAATGTTATTGAATTATGGCAACCTTGGCAAACATTCATTCAGTCACTCGCCCTGCATTCATGTCGTTTTCATTTTACGCAGATCTGATAGGCGTATAATGATGAATTTTGGTTTTCACAAGCTATTATTACGGACTATATTAATGATATCAGCAAATTATAAGATTGGAATAAGTAATAAATTACAACAAATACGTTAGATTATTTATAAAATTTCGTAATACAAAAAAAATATTGAGCATAATGGAACGTAACTAACACTGACGTAATTGTCAAATGTGGTCAAATGTAAAGTTTGATTTGTTAAAATTGTTAAATAAAATTTTTATTTGAGGATCCACCTCTAGCATCACATGGTAGATCATCCTTTATTAAATAAATAATCTTGTTACCAAAGTTATATATTCGAATGGATTAATTCTCTCACGATGTATTCTATCTCAAAAATTATCCATTTAATCCATATCCTCCATGTCAATTAAATTTAAAATATCCATACTCATTTATAAAATCAAAAGAAATCTTTAATATTAACTATTAAGTATACGCAAAACGAAATTTGACACAATACGTCAGAGGAAGAGAGGCCGTTAACTGGATAGACTCTCGTTAAACTAGCATATGGCGGTGGTTAAATTTAAATAATGCTCAAGCATTGTTAAACCCTAAACAATGCCTAGACACTCTTTTGTAGTAAAGTTTTTTTTTAACACGTGTTTTAAGCCTGATTAAAGTGTGTTTAATGTTTTTGTAGTAAGACCGTGTATGTCTGGGTATGTTCGCGATGATTTCAAAAACAATTGAACTTTCAAGAGGTTTTCAATAATGAAAAGAATTGACTTTAATGAGGTAAAATTTCTATAGGTAAAAACCGCATGAAAACCCGTTTAGTAATTTTTGAGATCATCGCGAACGTGTATACAGACATACAGACAGCCAGACAGACACGGAAGGGGGCTTTGTTTTATCTGCAAATTTTTAATTCTGCAAATTCTGCAAATCTAGCTTAAAATAAATAATACCTATTATTATTAACAACAGTTTTCATAATATTATAGATTACTACATTGTAGTAATACTATGTAGGTACTATAGTGATACTATATACACTAAATTAACATACTATGTTCTTTAACAATTAATTATTGGAAAGTCTATTCGAGCTGAAGGTTTCAAAAAGAGAGCGTTCTCCTGATTGAGAAGTTTTTAGTTTCATAGAGCACATTCAATTGAAAGAAATAATCTCAAATTACAATTCGTACTTTAAAAATGTCGTAACAATACGAAAAGCAATAATTATAATGTCTTTTGTGATGGTATTACAAAAGGGAGAAGTAATTCTTTAGAGAATCAAACATCTGCCTTCGCAATAATGACAGTCGTCAACCAAAATAATTATGATTTGTACTCTTACCCTCCCTCAATCATTAAAAGCGATGAAGCGAAGCATTTTAGGGTAAATCGATTGCTATCTATTCAAATTTTATACCACCTGTGGTTCTTGATTGAAATGATATTTAATATTTTAATTGTGTAGTGTTACGTACGTGGTCGTAAACAGAACTCGTTGTTGAACTTATTATTGTTTTTTATTATAAAGTTTCAAATACAAATAAAATATTCGGAATACAATTTAGCTAACTTAATTTATAAACTTAAGATAAAAGGGTGAGATGTTGCAGGGATGGAGTCTGAGAATTGAATGTTGTAAAAATGTGTCTCAACACTTGAAAAACGTATATAATATTTATGTCGCAGTATAATCGAAAAAAAAAAAAACTGATTTTTGCAAAACACTGGATACTAGGAAACTAGCAGTTTTGTAATTATCCGAGATACTTTCAGGATCTTTGCAATTTTTGCAAAAATCCTTTGATTACATGCTTAGAGTTGAGGGTCATGTAATAGTAGTATATTAAGCTTATTTTAAATCTAAATTTAAATTAATATTAGAAAGAATATTTTTGAGGCTTGTAATGAAATTAAAAAAAAAAACTACAAGTTGTTCCTAATTATTAAGTTATTGCCTTGTTTCTTTGCTAATAGCTGTAATAATGTAAAATTTTCATTCCCACTTAGTCAAGACGATAAAAATCATTATCTGTAATTACTTAATCCAGTTAAAACTTTGTATCACTTAACTGCGTCGACACGCACCATTTTTTATATGTGTCGGTTTTATGTCTTAATTAAAGCTATAACCTTTTTATATTACATCATAAATCTAAATTGTTATAAGAGAATATAATAATTACCTAAATGTGTAAGGTTATTGATAAGGGTGATTAATAAAAAAAACTTTCTTTACAAAATCTCGTCCTTACATTGGTAACTACTTAGGTTGAAATTCGCAAGAAAATATTTGTTATCATAGAATTATAACCTATATTCAACAATATACCTACTAGCGACCCGACCCCGGCTTCGTGTAGAGTTGAAGTTATTAAAATAAACACATGACTTAGTAATTTTAGCTTTTATAATAAGTATAGAAAGAAGAATTTGGCTTTTGCTCGCACTCCGCTAAAAAGATTCTTAGAAAAACATGTATTCTATCTTTGTTGCTCATATATTCTTGTCAGATGTTGAATTTTTTATTATTATTTTTAGATGTATGGTTACGAGTATTTTGAGATATATAAGAGGTTATTCTCGTATCTCGGCAAAAGCATACACACTAAATGTCAAAGTAATAAATGTAAAAAAGACAATTGCAGTTCTTTATTTGAAAGCAGTTCGTATGTTGCCACGCTTTAAATTGACCGTTAAAGTAAAATATAAGCAACTCCGTATTTCGGGGACAGTGCGAATACCGTAGGATATTAAGTTTGAAAGCGTAAGACGTTTCTGCGATCTATCTAAATGAGATCCTCGGGGATCCTGTTCCGGGCAGATCGCAATCTTTATTACTAATGAACGTTATTTAGTGGCCTCGTATTAACTTACACAAAACCGGGGACCGTCAACGTATGTGGGCCATTCAACTGGATTCACTTTGTGACAGTTCAAGCATGGAGTGTGTGCGTGCCTTTATATGTTGCATTTTACCTACATTCCACTACTGGGTAGAGATCTCTTCACAATATTAAATTTTATGCACTCGGGATTTTCTTTTTAATGTTTGGGACTTTTACCGTACAAACAAAGGTATATCAACTAACTTATTCCCGGTGACAGGTGACTAAATGACGGTTAGCCTACTCGACAGACGGTGAAAGAGGCCCTTAATTAAAAGGCCTAGATTTTTAACTGCGATTAGATACCTACACCAAACGCATCACATAACAATATCATAATTAATTAACACTAATTATCTGTGTGTATAATTCAAAATATTTTAATCAAACAAATTTAAATAAAAGCTGTTCTCAATCATATCACGTTCTCAGAGTATCACAATCACGTTGATTTATTGTTGTGACTGAATATGAGTTTTCCTATCAACTGTTGTAATTATTCCCATTAGGACTTGAACATTCATCTTATTTTGTAACTTCTTTGGAGGTTGTGTACTTATTTATAATCAGTGGAATTGTGAGTACGACAATAAATAACGTTGGGATACGCGTTGAAAAGCGACTAATTAAGTTCTTGTGAGCTCGGACATCGCGTAGGCGATTGAAAACTCGATGTTAACGATCAATAAAACTATATCAAGCGAAACTATCCTTTAAAAATAGGCGATAAAGTCGAAATTTCCTATGCTGCACATATTCTATGCATTTCTTATGCAAATACAGAATATTTAGTACCACCATAAAGGTATGAGTTAATAATTGATAATGCTAATAAGTTAAAGTGGGTGTGTTTTGAAGTTGTACGCAAATGTTGGGGTAACCTGTTCGCATTGTTGTTTTACTGCAGAAGGGTACAAATGAATGTAATTTATGTATTGCATCAACATTCAGTGCATACAATAAATTGATTAAATTTTATTTGCATTTAAATTAAAAATATTTTCATAGTGAAAATTAGACTTTAAATAATACCTACAGATTTAATTGTAGATGAAATATGAATAGAGGAAGGAATATGAGGACTATGAATGCATACTAGGTTTAGTTCGCGTGGAATTTACTTATTATTTTGTTCCCTTACCTTTCATCTTTATATTGTGTCTTATTACTGTTACTACTTATATTTAAGATTGATTTAAAAAAAAAAAAAATTATTTGTAAAAATAAATATTTGCTTTTGATTTTAAAGTTCAATTTGTTCCGATTTTCCACTAAGTTCGATGTGAGGTCTAGCTTGTCTCGCTAGCAAATAAATAAACAGTTAGTATTTATAGCCCAAGAGTTAACTGACTAAAATATGCAACTGATTTAGAAAGGTTGATATTTTGCAGTAATGATTAAATCAGGGTGCATGGTTATGTTCTCAATTATACTAAGAAATACTGTAAAAAATTAAAATATCTAGTGTTCCTTTTTTTCTTGGAAACAAATAATTGAGGAGACTCACAGATCTCAAACTACTTGTGATGAAGTAATGAAAAATAATAGTAAATTAGCCACAACAGTTTCCAAGGATAATTTTCGAATGACTATATTTATAAAGTTATTAGGTTTTGCTAAAAACTTTTTTTAACACATGAAACATAACCCATAAGTTGCAATAATATCTTAGGATAATATTTATAGAGTAATTGTACATTGAGGAATAGAAGAATAAATCTTGTTTAATTACCTACCGTCAAGTGGACAATCAGCCGAGTATAATTTCTTCGTAGAATCAGCCTGTCTGTCTAGTTTAACGTCCTACATAAACCTACTAAAACCTAGTTGCGACATAAAAAAAGGAAAATCATTGATGGAATGAAATAATCCAATATGCTCTCTTTTATGCTGAGCAATCGTTGCGCGATTCCTTTTAACTTAGATCCTTTTGGCGCTTCTTTGGATTGACTCGCCAATTGCATAAATCAATTCGTCTCCACGACAGTTGCTGTAACTGTTTTAAAGAAATTGGAACTGTTTGTTGGAACTGGTGTACTGACAGAAATTCAGATATTGAAAAAAATTCTAGGACACATAAAACTGTAGCAGTTTTTAATCGTTCACCTCCCCGACTATTAGATATTATATTGTGTCGCGTGATCATTGCTACGTACAAAAGTTATGCTCCTGCCCTAAGCTGTACAACGGACCTCCTACGTTCATTTGAGTTACGACTCTAAATCACAGTGATCGGCTTGATTGAATCGTTTCGATGAGCCTGTAAGCTCCACAGCTTGTTAAACAATGCACTATTTGTCAATTATAATGGCTACATCTCACGTTACATATGACTCTGAATAAAATTAATATTTAGTAGATAAATTTGGTGATATAACGAAGTCAAAAAAACATTCAATAAAAAAATTAAAAGCTGCTTCTTATATCATCTGAAAATTATTGAATAAAACTTAATTTAGCTGAATAACTAAATTAAAAGAACAACTAAATGCTCCGTTGGCACGGATTAAAAAAATTGTAAGCTTTTCTGTAAGCTTGCTGATGTAGGATTGTAATGGCAATGTTAAACTTTAACTTTATCTTTAGACTTTAGTATAAGTTACAAATAAGTTATCTAAAACAATTGAAATAAAAAAATATAATTAAAACGTACCTATACCTACATATTGGCTTCAATAAAAATTATTAAATATTAAATTCACATTATAAAAGTTTTACTTAGTTATAATTTTTTTTTCTATCTTCTAATTAAAGGTTAATATTTGAAGGGAATAAATTTATTTTCACTACTTTAAAAGACGTTCCATGACAGTCGTGTGAAAAAACAGCCGGTTTTTAATGGATGCGCTTTAGATTGAATGTCGTTCGTAGTCCATTGTTTATTGTACAATTCATTGTTACGACTAACGCATAATAAATTATGCAATCCGAAAAATTGGACGCATTATTTACCATTTTATTTTTGTTTAGATTGTTACCGGTCTGGTTAGTATGCGTTTCGTATGCATAATAGAATTGTCATGCTTGTTGAGCAATCATTTTGAAATTCGAAAGAAATGAGCAGAGGCAGGACACACAGTGTTTCGCAGGTTTTGACAGTGACAAGCTCTTTATAAGCTACAATTACGTTTAGTAGTAGTAAGTATAGGGTTTGTTTCCGTCGGTAGTTTACATAAATAAATAAATAGGTACTTACTATTTTACGAATACAACATTGCGGTATTGAATGCTTACATAATAAGTCTAAAGCGGTCCCTAAGACGATCACGCGGCATGACATGCGTTTACGTGAATTATCATGCTGCATGTCATGCCGCATGATCGTCTAGGGACCGCTATACGATCATGCGTGTATGTCAGTTATAACTTGCAGGATGTAAAATAAAAGGAACTATAATAAACTGCCAGCACTTAGTTACATGTCATTCACATCAATCAATACAATTGAACGGTCATGCATGCATGAGAGCACGTAACGCATGTCATGCTGCATAATCGTCTAGGGACCGCTTTAGATTATCAACAGTACATCAACTATGCTGATATGATAATTATCATGCTTAGTCCGTCCATTATAATATACTGTGATTAGTTAGACTGAAAACACTCTCTGTGCCAATCTTATACGGAAACACATACGCTCAAGTATAATGCACAAATAAGTATACTGATGCTTCTTATAAAGCAGAACAAAGCGGTACCTTTTTGAAGAGGACTGCTTTACTTAAAGTACTCCACGGATCAGGCATTGGAATGAATTTAAAACAAAAACTTATAAGACGATAGGTATTTACAAGAATTTTAATAAAATAGTTATTAATTTAGCTGTTGCAATTACAACTTTAAAGATTTTTATAGAAAAACACATTACAATTAATTTATTTATTACAATAAAACATATTTTTAGTTATTAAAAAATTAAGAAAAATTATAACAGATTAAAATAATTACATAAAAGTAATCAAATAATCAATAAATTCAAATTTCGCAGTTTTTTTGAATATATTTAGTAAATTGTTTGTTGTATTTTCTAGTATTTATAATAATTACACATTTTTCAAATTACGTAATTTAGGGTCAATAGCTAGTTAATAGCAAAACTCTTGAGAGAAATAAAAACAAACCATTCGAAACGATCTTAACTATTAAAAAAAAATTACAAAGTATATTGAGAGGAATAAATGGCTTATCATGAAGTCTCAAATAGAATACTTAGCAGAGGTGTTTACAATATGGTTCATAAGAATAACAAAGGAGAGACACGAAGTGAAATGTACCGTGAAAAAGCAAAGAACACACGCCGGGAGTCGGGAGGGTTGTCGCTAAACTAACAATTTATGCATGAGCACTAATGGCTCGCTCCATCAGTCGCTGTTTGCGATGCTTTCTATGAAATTTTATTCGGTAATAGCTTGTAGGCCTCCGTGATTCAATTTCACATCGTCAATATACTAGAAGCTCATTGTTAAGTGATTTGGGAGAAAAAGGTTCACTTTGTTTTATACGAAACCCTTCATTTAACTTGACACACTATTAGGTATCTCGTTACGCACCTTTCTCTCTTATATCTCTAGGGTTATATTACGGCCTCTTAATTTACGGCCAATCGTTTTGTATGTAAAAGTTTTTTTTTGTGTAAAAGTCAGTTAAGGCGGACGGCCCGCTCGATGGTAGATGGCACGCCAAGAAGGGAAGCTGTACGCTGCCAACTGTGATAGGAAAGAGGATGATAAATAAGAGATAGGCGAATTACTTGGTCAGTAGGTGACGAACTTATTTAAATAATTAATGTTTTATTGAAATTAAATGAAGTTATATATAAGAACAATTTATCTTGGTGCGTGGCTCTATATATACGTAAAGCTTGTCTATCAAGATTTTAGTCTAAGAGTATTCTAGAGCTTGTATATCTGTAACATAGAACCGCGAGCCATGGTCACTCATGGTGAGCTACAAATTACAAATAATGATACTTGAAAAATTCATTCTATAATATTAATTAAATTTCAGAATGATTTAATGTATCTAGTTATTTTCGCTCTTGTCAAGGCTTTCATGCTAGTCTAGGTCAGTGTATGGACGTTAAGTATTCAATACTTGACGTCCATTTAACTTAACTTTAAATGGACTTAACGTCAATTTAACGTTTAAATAGCAATAGCAAATCCAAAAAATATTTAATAGCAAGTTTAAATATATTATTATCTTTAAATAATAGCAGAAAAATAAAAATAAAACATATTTAATAAAGATATAAATAAACTAGCTGACCCGGCAAACGTTGTTTTGCGAAAAAATAAAAAATAAATTTTTGGGGTGGACCTCCCTTAACATTTAGGGGCATAAAAAATAGATATTGTCCGATTCTCAGACCTACCCTATAAGCACACAAAATTTCATCAAAATCGGTCATCCGTTTCGGAGGAGTTTGGCAACAAACACCGCGACACGAGAATTTTATATATTAGATAATAAGGGCTTACATTTCTGGTGTAACAATCGCAAAATCGAACACATGCGAAGTCGGGCCCAGTTGCTACTAATAGATAAAACACAAATCCATAGAAAATAATTATATCACGCCCTATTATAAATAACTTTTATTGTTATTGCTCGGGCAGGTGGTCCATCGGTTAGTGAATGATTGCAGACATCACGGTCAATAAATATAATAGTTTTACTTTAGGATTTATATTCATAAATAAAAGAGTAAAACTCTTACAAAAATACGACGTCCATAAAATTACCTGACACATCTTATTTATTGAGTGTTTTTAATTTTGTACTCGTTTATGTTGGACTCTTTGTCCAAACAATGCCGGGTTGTTGTAGTATAGCTAAGAAACAGTAGAGAATCTGTGGGTTTCGTAATATAAATTTACCTATAAAAGTATTCAGTTTAATACAATTAACAGTTCAAAATAATTTATTGAAGTTCGTTTTAACCATTATGTTTTTTTAAAAGCTAATCTATGTAGATAAAAATTAATTAATTTTTAAAATAAAATACTTTTTTAATAGTATAAAATTTAGTGTTTAAATATATGTTACAGTAATTGATTCTCTATAAAACAAAATGTAATTACATTAAGTATTAAAAAATAATTACTTACTTGTAACTACACAGAAAAAAGAAAAGAAAGGAAATTGAAAATAATAACGACAAAATGAAAATATTCTGGGATATAATCTTCTTATACTGACCTAGAAGATATTAGAAGATCTTTATACCACATTATCAAAACAAACGTAAATCAAACAACTAAAACACAGACAACATTTTAAAATACAAAAATCCTTTACAGTGGCATTCAAAAATTATTAGAAAAATTCTATGTTATTATAAGTATTCTAGGAGTAGATTACATACTGGTATCTTTTTATCAGGCTACAGGTTATTAGGTCGTGTGCATAAATTATTATCATTGGAGGCCGACACCGGTATTCTGAGAGCTTCGCTTCAAACAATCCTCTTCATTTGGAATTCACTCGTGCAATACGATGCACTTTTACGTTGAAATTCCGGAATTGTTAATTCTCTGTAATCAAATCTGCAAGTAAACGTAATCGAACGCCGATAATTACATTCGTTTTATTAAGTCGGCATACAATAAAGCTGTCCTTAATTGATTATTTGGGCTTAATTAACTGAATATTAAATTGCGTAATGCACGTTTAATGCATATTAAGGCTATAAACACTCCAAAGTTCTTTTAATTAAGGAAAATGAGAGAGTCGAGTATATGACACATAATACGTTTATATCTTTTAAGACCCTGCTATAAGTATATATGATAACTAACGTCTCGCATCGATTTCCCCCGAGTAATAGTAATTTTGGTATAGGTACACGAATTCTTTTAATTACCACTAGTTCGTTTTTTTAATGTCGACAGATAGGCTGACGGTCTAATTGATGGTAGATGGCTACCGTCGCCTATAATCACAGACTAACTGGTTGTCAATGCCTCTAATACAAGCAAAGCCATATATAGGCCATAGGCACTGCGAAATACTATGTTTTTGAATAATTTTTATGAGTTTTTGAGAAATGAAAAAAAAAAAATCTGAGGTGGTTTGTGACTTAATTTTTCAAGCTTCTGAATTTGAACTTCAGTCGTTTAAAAAATGTACTCAGAACTTTCCAATTTAATTTAGAATTTGAAGGAAATCGTATGATACAGTCATGGTATATATTTCTTTCTAAACCAAAAATATTACTCATATATCCGTGCTCACATATTATCGTCGAGGAACTTACGTCACAGTAGTAGTACTGCAAAATGTCAATTTTTATTTCATTTTAAAGATAAGAGGATGAGTAAGGTTTAGTCAGAGCCTGCAAAGACACTCCTATACAGGAGCGACGGTAATCCCCTTACCATTATATATTATGTCTACTAGGTAAGCGTGGTCCACCATCGGCCGCATCTGCACCTAACATCAAGTGAGATCGCGGCCAAGCGCTGCCTTGACTTAAGTAAAAAAAAAAAAAATGTCGCCGGCACATCGTAGAATTGGGCATATCATGATATTCCTGGGCAGATCATATTTCTGTTAAAATAAACTGAGAGGGTCGCCTCACTCCGCTCCGCTTCGCTCGGCTTCCCAAATTTACTTCCATGTTAACCTAACACGCTCCTCCTCGCTTTGCTTCGCTCCGCTCCTAGTCGCACCTATTTTTGACTTTTGGTGAAAGATTTTTGATTTCATACTTTACGATCTGCCCAATTCTACGATCTGCCCACGACATATATGTATACTGCCATCCTCCTTGCACCTTTTTTACTCCCTATTTATTTATTTATTTTAAAATAATGAAGCCCCATATTAAATATAGAACTAATAAATTCTTACACACACAAAGCCGAGCTTAAGTAATAAACCATATGAAATAAATTTAAATGGAAACGCTGCAAACAAAAATATTCCTTACGTGTCAGAGTAATTGTTTAGCAACAATGTGTTATTGTTTCATTGAATTATGTGGTCGTATAACAGAAACTAGCGCCCGTTTTGTTGAGCATTTGCAATCTCCTGGGACGGAGAGGGCGTATTGTGTACCAGACAAGCCTCATAGATTGGATGCGACAGCTCACCTCGATTAGTGGACTCGAAATACGTTGTGAATTACCTATTCGGGTTGGGAGGGTCAATGTTGATCGACTATTCTGGCGAAAAAGTGGTTTTTGAACAACTACAACCTATTTTGGATCTACCTACATATTGATTTTTTGATGGATTTTTGTAAACGTTGACAGAACTGGCTGATCTGAACACGAAGACGGAAGAAAATATTATACATTTAACTGCTAACTTACAGTTCTATCGTAGAACTAATAGTAGAACTGTTCCTTAAGATCGGCGCACTTAGTGCACCTGTGGCTTTGCTTGTGTTAATAGGGCAGCCTATCATCAAATAGAATCAGCCTTTCTCGACCTAAACATAAAAAGTCAGTTTTTTATCCTTATTATCCTTACTAATATTATAAATGTGAATGTGAGTTTGTTTGTTTGTTTGTTTGTTTGTTTGTTTGTTTGTTACGCTTTCACGCAAAAACTACTGAACCGATTACCATGAAATTTTGCATACACGTTGTCTGGGACACCAGAAAGAACATAGGGTACCTTTCATCCAGAAACAAAGGACTATTCCCGAGGGATCATCTAAAATAAAATAAAAAACTAACGCCTTGCCAAAGTGTTATAGCAACAAGTTGTCAAACGTTATATTGCTTATTTTTTTTATTTTTCAACGCGGACGAAGTCGCGGGCACTAGCTTAGTTACTCCATAATATAATAAGTAACTATATGTCGAGCCCGTCAGCCTAGTACCCGAGATGTGTTCACAGTAAAATTATGAAATTTTCACGTGAAAAAAATATCAAGGTGTTGACAACATTAGGAGGCCGTAATTTGCCTCGCAAATGTGAACACACCCGCATCAAGCTGGTAATGAGTTACACGTTTCTCTAAGCCTTACCAGAGTTGGCTCATGTAAATATTTTAACTTGCAGGTTATTATGTTGTATGAATATTTCATGATTTACGCCTCGCACTTTGGGCGCTGTTTGTTTCATAGAACCCAAGGTTTCTTGACGGGTAAATAAAAATAAAGAATCTTATTCTAAACTATCTGGCGCTCGTGACTTCGTCCGCGTGAAAAAAGTAGCCTATCCCGTGTCCCGTACGTCTAAATATTTATCTACCAAGTTTCATAAAAATCAGTTAATTCGTTTAAGAGTTATGGAGGAACATACAATACTTACACTTACAGATTTATTACTAAGGCTAGTTGGATACCTTCTGTTTTTGACAATACTTTAATGTGAATGTGCGTCCCAATCAAATAACTTTGTTATATAACATTCTTGTATATATAACAATTCAACATGAAACAAAAAAGTTATTTAAAAAACGTTATATAACTATGTTTTATATTTTGTTATATACTTTGGACTTACTCTAAGGAAGGAGATTTCAGCTTTGATTTAAAAATATGTATTTCGACGTTATATTTTAGGAAGAAGAATTTACAAATTTTAATACTATCTCAATTTATCTACAACTCTGTATTAAGTAACATAAAATCATATTAATTCTTATAGATTTTAACAATTAATTATTTAAAGTGTTTCGAGAATAAGCAGAATATTAACAGTCGACCGAGCGAATGGAGCGGTCTATAAGGCCTATAAGGAAGGAGGGTGTCCAAATTAAGAAAATTAACTTTTTTACAATAAGAGGCCGTTTTCTTGCTTTTGCAAATGACGTGCCATTAATTGTAAGATGTAATTAAGGGTCGCGTACAAGCAGACACAACATATTTAACGGTCCCTCTTAATAGGTGCCTATTGATTATTATTGAAGCCTCTTAATAAGTTCTTGAAATATTGTGTTAAGCTTAATTATAATTTAAAAAAGTGCATTCGTGCAAAGCAGGGATTGGGTTATTTGTATAAAACTATATCCGGCTACATTTCACGCTTATATTTTTACGGACACTGCCTATATTTTTTTTACTTAATAAAGTAGCTTAAGTTACTCATTATGTTATTAGCCATTTGCCTGTGACAGTCCCGTCAAAATTGGTCCAGCCGTTTTGGAGATTATTCGGAACAATATACAGATATATTATATCTGTATGTTTGTTATATTTGTTATATTAATAACTAGGTTTTGCCCGCGACTTCGTCCGCGTCTGATCGCTACCAAACTTAACAGGATTAGCCGCTACACTAATCTGAAGGTTGTCTGAAAATTTCATCAATATATAGATTTTTCTTTACTTTATTAATAGTTAACATAAATATAGCCTGTACAGTTTTAATAACGTATTGATTCAGAGTCTGTTTGCAAGGCCAATAGTAAGACGTCACGTTTCTGTCCCATATCATCGCTATCTTATTGACCCTGTAAAAATTGTATCGTACAATACAATCTGCCAGTGTAAGAATAAATGTATCGGCGCTAATAAAGCTCGCATGGAAATTACTGTTTCAATATTAATCGTGCAATCTCCAAGATCTAAAGACGTTACAGTCAGTCGATAAAGAGCTTGTGTTACGAGCCAAAGGTAGTACGTGTTTAAAGTTTAACGATTATTATGCCGATAAGCGTGTCGTCAGAATGAAGTCGTCCAACAATTTAGTGCACACATTTATAACCAGTTTCAACTGGTCTATGGTGCAAATTTTAAGATTCTTATTTATAATTTCCATTTAGACTATTTAGACGGGTTCGAAATGTAGTTACAGATACAAACACAGCATTTTATTCGCATCGATTGACAACTTTAATTACATCAGAAACAACATGAGTTTACAGAAATCATCACGGAGGGCCGTAAATGGATCGAAAAGTTTAGACCGCAAGCCAGTATCACTAATTACCAGTATGTTGTTACCAGACTTGTTTTATTTGTCAATTATCTTTTGCCCCCGACTTCGTCCGCATGTATTTTTCTTAGGCGTACAAATATTTATTTAATCTTTATTGCTGATATATTTTTGTCAAGCGTTGATTATTTAATCTCGGGAACAGTAGTTTTTTCTTGTTGAAAAGTACCCTGTGTCCTTTTTTGTATCTCTGACGACATGATGTGAATTTCCATCATGATGGGTTGAGTAGCTAAGGCGTAAAAGCTACAAACACACAAACACACATTCGCATTTATAATATTATAGTTAGGATGCTTTGATTTGTCGTTATACCAATATTTTCAAAGTAAGGAGTTACTCAGTGTTAATATAATTTTATATCATCATAATCACCATCATAATCATCATAACAATCATCATCATCTTATCCAACCGTTCTACAATAGGGTGGCATACCTACTCAAGGGATGGTATTATTAAAATATCAAATGCTTACCATAAAACTGAGCTATTTAAATGTGTTTCACTATCAACCCTTTCAGTTGAACTAAATAAGGGTGCGACTATGTTTTCTTTACAAACAAATCTTTGAATTGTATGCAAAATAAGTCACAAGTTCTACCATAAAATACTGCTAAGTTGTTGAATTCCTTTTTGTTTTCCCCGAGAAAGGGGAAAATTTTACGACTCCGTAACAAATTCTTTATTCACGCAAAGACACATTATGCAGGGCTCGATTTCCGCATCATTACTCCGTAGCCGGCGGTGTATCGACGAATGGAATTTTTAAAATTGTTGCTCGCTAATCGATAGAGAGTAATATTTCATGGATATAAACGGTACGTAAGCTGGCCGACTCATAAATTATAAAGCGGTGACATTCGGATCGGTATAAAGGCATTTAGCCAAAAGCCCACGGGACATTCGTACAAACCCAACACGCCGCGACTCGACCCGCTCGCATTAAGAAGGAATTAACGTATTGTTTCTGTTCGCGTCTGTTTTGTGGTCATAATGTTCAGTTAATTCATTTGTTAGCGGTTCTTAACTAGAATTCGCATTCGTTTTTGTTTAAATTGTCACTATTATATTTGTTAAGATTATATGAGTTTAAAAATATTTGTCTTTTGAAAATTTAATTTTTAAATTACATATAGTTCAAAAGTAGTGTCCGACCGAAGGTCAGTTTCTGGTGGAAGCCGCTTCTACCGAAACCGAAGCCGAAGCGAAGCCGAAGAATTAAAAGCTCCAAGAAATTTTTCAATATTGTCTATGGAGAGTATTGACTATTTGTATCCTAGGTATAGTAGTTTTTTTAATTAACTAGTTTTAGGTAAAAAATATATTTCCTTCTTGTTAGATAAACAATATGAAGAATGTCGTTATTGCCTCTGAAAAACGGTTTACTTTATTGTGGCTTTACTTTATAAATTAATATAGCCTATTAGCAATTCTGACGTATAAACTATATTGCTGTAAAGTTTCATCAAAATTAATTAAGTATTTTTTTGCATGAAAAAGATGCATCCATACTCACAGTCTATTATTATTAGATTAATCTTTTATAAAAAAGCTCGTGTTGCCACATCACTACTCAACATTCTGAGTGTGAATTCATACCGACCACGCCCTCTTAACATATCAAAAGCCCAGCAAATATGTCAAATTCCTACAAAAATAGGCCGTGTCAAGATAGAGTTAAGAGTTCCAATGGCCCGCGGCGTTGACGATTATGTAACCAAAGCCTTCCCTGCTCACAGGGCTGTCACCAACAAGCTTTTACTAAGGGCACAGCTATCTTCTTGTCCTCCGTATACCTAATTGCGCAGTTTCTAATTTTATAAGCTATTTAATATCAATAGAACATAAGTAGTGCCACCTATCGGATAAAATATAATATAATACAATGGAAACTATTTAGCTGAATTTGAATTTGAACATATTATTATGGGACACTTTTTATCCTGGAAAAATGTTAGGTCCTGTGGGATTTTCCAAAAATGAACAACAGCACATACGAAGTCACGGGAACAGCTATACATATAAATATAGTGTATAGTATATATATGTACATGCTGTAAATTATTAGGTCTTTTTATACAAATACAAAAATATATATGTTGTAGTTTTTTTTGGAGTGTGTTTATTGGAATAATTCCAATTTGAGCTCGTGTCAACCCTAAGCCTTAACAGTCGTAACGCGAGATGAAAGCCCTGTGACGACCCTCGTCATCTTGAAGCGGTGCCACGCACGTCCTATATTTGTACGTTGGAGCCACAGCGAATTGCGACTGACCGCGAACAACACTTGACGGTGTTACAAACGACATATTACATGTTTTTAAACATATAATGCTACATACTTAATGATAAATTAAATAAATATTTGCCTTAAAATAAATAAATTCACGATTTGAATGTGATAACAGCTTAACGTGCTGAGATATGTTCTCAGTACGTTAAGCTGTAATTATATCTTTGCAAGCAAGAATAACTCTACCTATCTTCATCTTCCGTCAGATATGAATACACCCTGATACTAAAATATAAAAGAATGTCTCTGATGGGATTTTGTTTTTACAAAAATTTATAAGTAGGTAGGTATGGTATCAATTTTTTTATATTTTTTGGTAATAAACTGGATATCACGTAGGCGGCAATAACCACAACCTTACAGATTTGCACGAATGCAATTTTTTTTCTGCAAATTTTATTCACAAACCTTGCTCGTTTATTAATTTTTCCATTAGTGAATACCATATCAAAAATCTATATGGTGATTCAGAAAAACCGACGGTGACTTTATTTTAAACTAGCTGTTGCACGCGACTTCGCCCTCGTAACTTTATAAAATATAGCCTATGTTACTCGCTGATAAATGTAGCTCACTATAGGTGAAAGAATTTTTAAAAGCGGTCCAGTAGTTTTAGTTAGTTAAAGAGAGAAGGTAGATAGAACAGTGGTCCTATCAACTGTACTATCCAACTGTACCATCCAACTGTACCAACACCAAGCAGCGAGAAGTTCAAAGAATCTCCTATTTAGAATATTATAAGTACCTATATATCTATATAGCAATAAATGAATACTAGTGATTTGTAGATATAATATAAATATTATAGCTACATTTGATTGTTCAATTCCATCTCCCCTCGGGAGTTTACGTGCTACAAATACAATAATTTTCTTCCAGGAATGGTGCGCGTTCTACATCTCGCCCTTTAGCTATTTGGTAACTATTAAGAATTAATTCGTACTGCAATCATTTAAAAATTGACTAATAATATTAGTCTTCCGGCCGTTTGTCCCTCTGTACGCTTTTATCTTTTAAACTACGCAAAGGATTTTAATGCGATTTTGACTTATAGAAACTTTTAATATATAAATTTGCACAAAAAAATTGCACCCGTGCGAAGCCGGGAGCTGGTCACTAGTTTCATTTACAAAGTAACCACAATATTAACAAGAGAAAAAAATATTTACAAAGTGTAGTGTACCGATGAACTGTAATGGAAATGCGGTTCGTACGATTGGATTTTCAGTGCAAAATTCATTTCAATCATGTGGAATGTTCAGCAAATATTGTGTTATTTAATTTATCACAATGCGACCGGGGACGTAGCCAGTTGTAACGCTATGGTGGAGCTCTGTAGACGAACGACAATTCGCAAATACGAATGTTGCTTTAATTAATATGCCTCTGAAATCCTTTCGCAACAAAAGGCTGTGAACGCACGAGTAGGCACGATATCAATGAAACAGTACTGCCTCAATTGTTTCATACACTTTTGACTCAATTTTATACAAAACAATTTAATTTAAATTATTGAATTAACGTAACATTATAACAGGCTGAATAAAGTATGAATCTCGTTTGAGTGCTACGGTAAAAATGATTTTAATTTTATTAACACGTAATAATAAAATTATCATGATTTTTTTGAAGTGAAAATATTTTTAGGCGCATTGGGCAATTTCGAGATGGGAAAAAACCATTGAACTCGCGACACTGTTACCGTAACCGACACCACTGTTGACAATTATAAAAGAACACAGTAATTTCAAATTAAAATAGTAAACGGCCAGTGATATTCCAAAAAGGTCGTCAACATTTTCAGTATAGAGGAGCTACTGAGAGCTTACTCTTTTTACTAGTAGTGGGTAGTATACTTTTTGTAGTAGGTACCTAGTAGTTTGTCGTCTCAACAGGCACCTTAAAATAATGGGTCTCGCTAGTACGGGAGAGTGTCGCTTCTGCCATGAAGCAGAAGAAACACCAATGCATATCCTGTGCGAGTGTGGCCCTTTGATGCACAAGCGTAGTCACATCTTAGGAAGCCACACAATGGCTTGTGAAGATGTGAGGAATGCCTCTATCAAAAAAGTACTACAGTTCCTTGACGTGGTAGGTATTGGTAGAGAGCTTTAGTTTACGTGGCGATCACAATATTTCAGCAATGGACGATGTGATACTGGTACTCTAGAAGACAGGAATAGCCACAAAGCAGATAATAATAATAGTAGTTTGTAATAATGAATCCTTTCTGGTGTCCCATACAACGTGTATGCGAAATTTCATGGTGATCGGTTCAGTAGTTTTTGCGTTACAAACATCCAATACATCCATCCATCCATACATCCATACAAACTTTCGCATTTATAATATTAGTACGGATAACGCCTAAAATCGTTATCGCTGCGATGACAGTGGCGCCGCTACGCGACAGTGGCGCTCAATTCTTTCATTTATAATAATATGTGATAATAGTGTGGATATAGATAGTATGGATTTATAAAAAAATAATCTTTAATTTTTTTATTTTAAAAAATAAGTATTCAAGCACTACAGCTAGGTAGATGTTCAGCTTCTATACTTCAATATGATCAAAATATTAAGTGAACAGGCCAAAGGGGCAATAATGCTAATTTGTCATAAAGTAATAATAAAGGCTTCAATTTGAATGTAAAGCAAATGGCTTACATAACTAATTCAGAGGTTGGAAAGTTTAGAACATGAACTCTCTGAATAAACTTTAAATTCTTGGGTCGCTGCGGTTTGGACACTTCGTGAGTAGGGTAGCAAGTACATTAGGAAGATTAAAAGATAGTTTAAAATTACAAAAGATTCGATGAGGATTTTTGCATTTTTATCTACTACGTATAAAGTTTTGATATTGCTTCCATAGCAATTCAGAAAACTGATGATAACAAAATCTAGGTATTTGATGATGTAGCTACATAATATCTATCGTCTACATCCAAAATTCGGAATAAAAGGCCAAGATGACGATCCTGAGAAGAAATTTCGTAAGAAACTCAGGATAATATTCTTTTTGTCATCTTTAAAATATAAATTAACAACAATAATAATTATATTGTATAATAATTGTATACACTCAATTGTGTATATAAAAGCACTCAATTAAAAAAAAATAATAATATTAAAGTAGGTATACATATAATACTACTAAACATTCCTAATATGAGCTCCGAATCGCTAAAATCCAGGCTTCATTGTGGCTTAAATAATCAGTGATTTTATTATTTAAGCAAAAATAAAGCCTGTATTAAAAAAAACAAATAGTTTTAGCGTTTTCATTTTTAACTGGTTTTAAATCAATTGTAAATTTCAGTTCCAAATATGCCATGGATTCCAACAATTTCTGTATTGAATGCGGTTTAAATTCAATTTAGAAGCCATTAGGTATTAATTGTCATTTGATTATCAACTAAAATCCATCAGAGACAATTTGGTTGTTCGAGTCATTCGAGTCTATATAACATACGAAATAAGTATGCTGTGCATGTACTGACCGTGACCGTTGTTATAGCTTTTTTTTGTGACAACGCAATTATTTTTTATGTTTACAACCGACATATATAATATAATTGATGTTTATTACAAGCATTTAAAGTAATTTCTAATGAACGAGTGTAATCTGTCACTAACGCCTCTGTGATGAAAGTTTATGACAGTTAATCCCATTATATAGCTTTGTCATCGTTTTATGGACACACATTTGTAAAGCTTAAAAATGTAGTATGAAATCATTCTTAAAAATTCTTTACTTCTTTCTTGAAATTGCTTCAAAGATTTTTTTATTTTATTTTGAAATTAAATTTGAATAAGGCCTGGTTGCCACTATGCCGGACCGGCAGATTTACCGGCAACCGGCACCCGGACGTAGGTGTTCACATCGGTTTCAATAATATCAAATATTCTTCACGCCACTCTGCTAATTTCAAAGCGGTGGGCAAACGGTGGACAGAAATACCGTTCTAAAGGCGTTTACGCCGACGACGCTTCGCGGTGCTTAAGGCTTCGATAAAAAACCGTGCTCGGCGTTCATGCATAGTGTCAACAGCTTTATATAAATAGTACAGCCACTGGACTATCCGGCAATGTTACGGGCCCGGTAAATCCACCGGTCCGACATAGTGGGGACCGTCAATTAAATCAATCAATCAACCCCCTTTTTGTTTCTCCCCTAACTTCTTCTAAACCATCCAACTGATTTTGTTACGGTTTTCTTTAGAGGAACTGTTTAATAAAATATTTCTGACAAAGATTTTACAAATTTAGGGTCCGAGGCAATCGCTTTATACTATCGGGTTCTTTATTGTATGTTTTATCATAATCTTTTATCTTTCTTTATCATGAAATAATTCCGAAACAAACTAAAGGCAATTGCAGTTAAACAAACCCAGAAACCATTAACGTCGTATAGTAGACTAACGATATACTAATACCGTTAAAATATACAGATAGTAAAACTGTGAATCATGTCCCGGACTTAGGTGGTGATCGAAATAATCTGATAAGGGGGAAACTTCAACTCGTCAGTTAATTGTTAACAAACTAGTTACGACAAGGTGGTTATGATTAACCTGCGTCAATCACTTACTAAGTATGAACAAGCTATGATCCTATTACTTACATGTTAATAATGTTAAGAAAGTTCGAAGCAGTGGTTACTCTTCAAAGTTGGATATAATAACCATGACAGGATATAATAATTGTGGGAAACTTGGTAACACAATAAATTGGACTAAGGGTATATATATCAATTATGTGAAATTGATAGACTGTGTTGGCGTGCGGAATTACGCTAGTAATTAATTGATCTTCCGATAGAAGGAACTTTACTGAGAAATATCAGTCATGTTATCTGTAACAATCAATTTCATGTGGAAGTGTTTTGTTGACTTGTATTCATAAATGTATTATGAATATTCATAATATGTATTATGTAATATGTCTTATAATTTAATGTGGTACTAACGTTTATTTACCTATCATCTTCACCTTGTCGAAATCCCTCCTTTTCGGACCAAGCGCTTTGAAACATCCTTTATAATGCGCACTGCAAGGGTTTGGAACTCCCTGCCGGCGTCTGTATTTCCGAGCACATATAACCCTAATCTTTTCAAGGTTCAAGTGAATAGGCATCTTCTGGGTGAGCTCGCTCCATCTTAGGCCTCATCCTTGCCACATGGCTGGTTGTTGGCCAAGAGCTAACCCATCTCTCTCTGTCTTAACAAATATCGTAATATGTTCATTATCATCATCATCAACAACCTATGTCTCGCCACTGCTGGATGCAAGCCTCTCCCAAAGCTTGTCAAAAGGCATTTGTTCTTCGCATTCACGTATTCAGCGCTTCCCGCAAAGCCTTTTAGGTCGTCTTTCCACCTGTCCGTAGGGTGATCCATGCTGGGCTTCTAGCCAGTCTAGCCATTTACGCTATCAGAATCGAAGAATTTTTCTACCGCATCGGTTATCCTCTCTGCTACAGATGTGACCGGCCAATTGACACTTCAACTTGCTAATTCTCTTGGTTATGTAGACAACATTGGTTTCCATTTTTTGATAACTCGCTCCATAACTCGCTGAGCGACTTTAAACTTATGGATCAGCCGTGTCGTAAAAATAGGTTTATTCCCACCCCGGCACCTTCCCAATTTCCCAATCCGCGTTTCGGCACCATACGTCATCTCTGACAGGATGCACTGCATAATCATAATTGATTAGACCTTGTTAGAATTATTTTAATTAGACATTGGCAGGTAACGCTGTCATAAATTTGAAACTAACGCAGTCTTTAGAATTTGTTAGTAGTTGTTTCTAGAAATAAATCATTGAAGAAAATGAATAAAAACTCGATTTATATCGTGACAAACTTGGTCACTACAAAAAAGATAGGTCCACAAAAAAAGGAATAAACTCAAAGAGTTTGTAGTGTAAGAAAAAAAAATGCGATTTTGTTTAAAGCGTGACTAAAACCTAAAAAAATGTAGCACACTTTTTTTTCGTGTATATAAAAATATGTTTTTGTGTAAGTCTTATGTAGATAATAAGTACAATATTGTATTCATTTACTGTTTTATTAAGATCAATTCTATGAATTTTTTGGTTACTAATGAGCCGCCTCTGGTTTTCACTGCAATTTGGGCTCAGTGGAAAGTAGGAGTTATAATTTTTGGGCTCATTAGTTAAGGATTAGTTTATAATTTTTATTCACTAATAGAAAAAGTAATAAACGAGGAATGTTTGTGCATAGGTATAATTTGCAGAAAAACTGCATTCGTGCTTAGCCCGGAGTGGAGAACTAATATTATATCTCATTATATGAATGACGTCTCTAATCTTCAAATTTGTTCTTATCGTACATTATGACATAAATAGAACACAAAACCTAGTACCTACTCTTTTTGTTACAAATATCCGTAGTGTATCCGCCTCTAACTGGTCGGTTACGTCACCTTATTTCGACTAAATACGAACGCCAATATTAATTGACCCGCGTTCAATTATCGCCATGTTCTCAGATTTGTCCGTATCTTAATTGATGGACCGCCATTAGTCACATCTTTTTATATTGGCAGTTTTTTATTAGGAAGAAATACTATTTAAATTGCTTAATAGAGTCGGAAGTTGTTAGTAAGTATAAATAATTGTAAATATTTGTTAATTTTTTTTTATTTATTATCGGACAGACGTACGGATGGAAGTTAATGAACTCATATAAAGTAAAGTACTGTTTTAGTCTTTAATAGAAGTTTATTTAATATTGCAGTAAAAGTTTAACGAATATTTATTAGCATTTTTATAATAATACTAGCTGTTGCAGGCGACTTCGTCCGCATAACTTAATAAAATATAGTCTACTTTACATCTCCTATTTTTTAAGTTGGACCAAATTGAGGAAAAGTTTTATCAAAATAGGTTCAGTAGTTTCGAAGTTTAACGAGAATAAACGTGTGACACGTAATTTTTATACTATATAGAGATGTTACTCGTTTGTAATGGATAAACTCAAAAACTATTTAACTGATTCTCCTATAAAAAGCTACATTATTAGCGAGTAACTAGCATAACCTATGCACATAAAATTACCTACACATGTTTATAGTAGGTACTCATCATTACACAAAAAAGTTCCCGAGGCTATATGTGTACTAGTCTATTGTGAGGCTATAATAGTCTATTGTAGTTAAGTGACAATAACAGTTTTTTTGCTAGTTTTTTGTTCAAATTATGTACATAGTAAAACAAAACATGTGTAGAATTAATCTTTAACCAACTAAATAGTTTCATAGTCAAGATTGATTATTATGTACTCATTGTGATTTCTCTATAAAAATGTATATATCTTCTAATATATAAAATTCTCGTGTCGCGGTGTTTGTTGCCAAACTCCTCCGAAACGGCTGGACCGATTTTGATGAAATTTTGTGTGCTTATCGGGTAGGTCTGAGAATCGGCCAACATCTATTTTTTATTCCATTTAACATCTATTCCCAAAACACCGTTTGCCGGGTCAGCTAGTAATATATAAAAGGCGATGTGTGTGTGTGTGTGTGTGTGTGTGTGTGTGTGTGTGTGTGTGTGTGTGTGTGTGTGTGTGGTATGTTCCCTATGGACTCCAAAACCGCTGAACCGAATTTGATGAAACTTTCACAATCTTTAGATTAGTCCAGCGTAAATTTTGGGAATTTTGGTAGCGATCAGACGCGGACGAAGCCGGGAACGGGTCACTAGTGACTTATATATATATACACTATTTTCGACTCACTCACTCACTATTCACTATTCACTCGAAGAGAAAAAAATCGTATAAAACTCATAAGGTAAAGTACATTTCTAGAAATACCTATAGTATTCAAGACATATTGACACTACTTTATAGTCTGAGTAATATCCTTAATCCTTTCCACATTCTCCGAAGTGTTTTAAATCATTTTATTTTTTACAAGAGTCGATTTGTCTCTGGTTGTTCCAGGAACATCTTATGACCTTCTATTAATATGTGCTATTGCTCACTGGCGGTACCAATAAGAAGTCCTGATAAATTGCCAGTGACTCATTGCTAAGTGTTGGACGAAAGAAATAAATCAGCACCGGAAATTTTGTACCCACAGTCGTCGATATTAAGTAGATATACCTTAACACTCAAAACCCAATTATTCGATGTCCACTAGGACATATTCGCATAATATATGATACTTTTATATATATATATATATATATATATATATTTATTATAGATGGGTTAGCTCTTGGCCAACAACCGGCCATGTGGCAAGGATGAGGCCTAAGATGGAGCGAGCTCACCCAGAAGATGCCTATTCACTCGAACCTTGAAAAGATTAGGGTTATAATTATGTGCTCGGAAATACAGACGCCGACAGGGAGTATTATGAATAATTATGAATGCAGAACTGTGTCCTTTCGCACATTTATTTGTGTGTTTTAAGGCTTTATGTAATGATGACGGCTCTGATGAGTTGTTGCTCTACTTACATTTTTTAATGTTAAAAATGTGAGGAAAGTAATTTAACCTGTGGAAATTAATGAAATCCCTTCGTCAATTGGGAAATGGTCTTCGCCTAGGACTTACGCTTGTGGTTTTCTGAATAAACTTATTATGTCCTTTGACAGTTTGTCAACCTCGAAAATCGATTTTCTATAGACGAACAATTATTTTTAAACGGTCAGATTGAACAGCTTGTCCAAATTTCCATAATATTTTATTCACAATTAATCTGTACTTATGTACTCGTAGATACATATTGACCCTTATTTTGTATCATTCACTTTATAAATAACGCAACCGTTATAGACCTGTTATAGACATATTAACGGTTACGTTATTTATAAATTGAATGATACGAAATAAGGGTGATTGTCATAAATTAACTATATTCGAAATATTCCTTTACCTGTGTCGTGGTTAGGTAAGGCGAGAAGCGAGTGTGGCGTATATAGCCTCCCTCCACTTGGCTCCCACGTCTAGGATCCCACGGGATCCAAAGAATACGTCCAACTAAAACAAAATTTTATGGTTTTTGATTTATTTATAATTATATATTATTTACAGTACCCTAATACTAAAGCTGCCAAATTATTTTTACATTTATTTTCAATATTTAATAAAAAAAATTGTAATGTTTCATACACAAAATAAAAGCAAAATTTATTTGAAATTTAGTATTAGACAACTTAGACGTTAATTTAGGATTTAATTAGATCGAGTCAAATGTTATAAAAAGTGTATCGAAAGCTGTCTTTTTAAGCTTGTCTTTTTCGCTGCTCAATATTCACATATTTTTATTCACATTTACAAATATTTGTGTTTTTTATTAGAAAAACACGATCTTGTATGTATAATAAACTTTTGGAATGGGTCGCGAAAATCAAAACATTTCGACATATTAAAATTAGACATATCCTTTCCGAAAAACAGATTTAAACCATACAAACAACAAGAATATCCTACAAAAATACCCGATGACGAAGATTTAAACCTAAGATAATGCTGAGGGCACAAAATATCGTCCTACTTATAAATGCCATACCGGATCATGTAAATTGTATCCCGTCGAAGATCTGATTACTTTGGAAAATAGAGCATCTCGATTTCGCGTTTGAGCAATGTTTATTGCGTTTGAAGTAAAGGCTTTTGAGTTGAACCTAAGATATAGTAGGTATACATGCATCCTTTTTAGTTTTAGATTTCTCATACCAAAAGTTAACAAAATAGAATAAATAGGTAGATGGTAGACAAAAGAGTTTCATTGTTTTTTTAATTTTTGGAATTTGATAGTTACCTAAGAGTTAAAAAAAACTTTTCTCTTACAGTACCTACCTACTTATAGTAACCTATTTAAACGTAGGTACCCAGTAAATGATATACGGCCAGGACGAGAGTGCTGTGTGCAATGTGGGCATAGAGCAGAGCACGCTGGCTTCAGCTAACACAATTAGTGCTAATGGTGCGCGACTATGTTTGTTCTTTCGCCGACCAAAAACATTATCACTCTGTTCTAATTGCGAAACAGAAGTTGTTCCGGTGTAATTTTAATTTTTTACAATAGCGCGCGGCAAAGGCTTTGTAAAAGCAACAATTTTGCCACTTATGTAAAACAGTTTTGTTTTTGAGGTTTTTTTTAAAAGCACACAGCGAACTGTTTTTTAAAAAAAGTCTAGTGGTAACACAATTATGTCTTTGTCTTTGTTTTCCCTCATAGTTATTTTTTAAATGGAGAGCTTTCTGTCTTGTATCTCTTTCTTTGCAGAGCATATATATTTGGTCGATTGACAGGCGTAGAAGTTGTTTTTTATTTTAAAAATCTCAACGTTACCTAAATAAAAGTCGTAATGTATTTCATTCCGTTGGTCCTTTTCGTTATTGGAAATAAATAATTTTCCACATTCGTCGTCTCTAGTCAACATATAAATGTCTCCGAATAAAGACTCGTTTTTATTTTATCCATTTCATTCTCGTATTCCAGAAATACTGTTGGGCTATTCACATCTGAGATTTTGTTATATGTATGCATAGAAATGTGGAAGTAATAAAGTTTTAAATTGATTGGTTTATAGCTTTTTAATGGGAATAAGATTTTAGACTGCCATAGACATATATAATTTAAATTAATATAGTATTGTCGAATGTGTTATCTATACTAATATTATAAAGAGGAAAGATTTGTTTGTTTGTTTGCATTGAATAGGCTCCGAAACTACTGGACCGATTTGAAAAATTCATTCACTGTTAGGAAGCTCTACACTGTCAGGGAGTAACATAGGCTATACTTTATAAAGTTAAGCGGACGAAGTCGCGTGCAACAGCTAGTAAAAATATAAAAGGTTGAACCGTTAAACTAAAACTTAAGGAGTACGTACTATTTGTGTTCATAGTATTTATTAAGTTAATAACTTATTGAAATGAACCAACATTAACCTGAATACTTAAACTTTTGTTTAGCTATGAGATAATTATGTCAAATATTATAAGTGTTTTACATGATTACAAATTATTTTACACGTTAAAATTGTTTCCCTGTTTGAGCACGAGCCAATGTTTGCGAGCCTCTGTAAACCTTCTTAATATATGTTTGCGATTCTGGCTGCCGTGAGCAAACACAGTGATACCTATACTTAGAGGAATGTTTGACGACATATTGTTTCGAAAATGTTATGTCATTGTCGATTTTCAATTCATTTACTCTTTCCGTTAGTCTTCTAGTGTGATATTTATAATATTTATAACATTGCTTTGCAACCAACGTCTCTATAAGAACTCTAAATTACACTTTTATATCACCTTAAAATTAGAGAACCTTTAAAATATAGCAAAGAAGCGGTACCTACTATATTCGCTTACACTAGTTGTGTGCTACTTGGGAATCAATACTAATAATAAATCTGTATGTATGTTTGTTTGTTTCTCCATAATTCTTGAACGAATTAACTGATTTTCATGAAATTTGGTAGATAAACATATAGACGTATGGGATACAGGATAGGCTGCTTTTTCACGCGGACGAAGTCGCGGGCGCCAGCTAGTATATTAATAAAAACAAAATACTCCTTCATTAAAAGTATGAGTACAATACATTTGAAAAAGAAGATAAGATTGTTTAGCAAATAATATCAAGGTCAATTAATTAACTGTACTAACAAATTAACCACAAGGCAACGAGGCGAGAAAACACAGCCGACTAAAAATCAATGTTAATTAACAGTGGTTTGTTAATTTGTTAACAGGTTGTCAACGACAAAATGAGTTAAGAAACTCGGTTGCGTTTTGCATTTTGCATTGTAACAGTTTGCTACACAAAGGAATAAAAAATACTTGAATCCAGACTTTAATACTTCATACAGACTTAGTACTAGATTATTTATGGATTATTAGTTATCCAGGCTATTTTAACAATTTCCCAAGCATTTTCAACATTTTCATTAGAAATATTGGGAAAATTTTGAAAATATCTATTGTACCTAATTAAAAGAAAATAACTTTATTACATCAAGGAAGAGGTTAGATTAGATACAGAGTCTATATTTAACATAATATTGTAAGAATATCTATCCACTTGGATCCACCTGGTGGATAGCAAAGGAAAAAGAAGTATCCATGGATCCACACGTGGATTTAAGAGGAGATAAAGGTATCCGCGGATCCACATGTGGAGCCAAGCTGTGGATCCAAGTGGAAGGAGCCGGAAAATATGGCACGAGACCCTAAATTTTGAGAATAATACTAATTGATTTATTTGTCTGTTTTTTTAGAGAATAGTTTTTTTAGTTACTTTTAAAGGAGAACTAAAAGGTTTTACACCAAAATCCAAGTATTTTGCTAAAGCAGTAGGCGAGTAATCGATAGAGAATGCCCAGATTTATTCTATTTTATGGACAACAATTCCCTTTTACAATAAGTAATCCCTCTATTCAATTCATTTCGTAATTCCGTAGTCATGGTGACCGCTATTGAAGGGTCCTTGTATTACAATAGCGGATGCCGAATCTTTTCCTGAGCCTTTGTAACCTAAATCCTAAATATTATCTTTATTTTTCCACTAGTTGTTACCTGTGGATTTGCTCGTATAAAAAATTATCAGTCAAAATTATAACAAATCTTTAAGTCTCAACCTCATTTTACCCCCCAATATGAGTCTAATCTCAAAAACTTTTCAACATAGCAGACATACACATGTACACACATTTTTTTCTAATATACAATAATAATATTTAATTTTTACTTTATTTGATATATTAATTTGAGTCATTATTCGACAGAGGTCTTAGAAAATACCCTGAGAGATTCTATAATCAAAGAAATCCAAGAAATAATCCAATAAACAAAATGGTAATTATATTTGCGGTAAATAAAGTCGTTGGTCAATAGTTTATTTGTTGAAACAATGTTATGTATGATACTTAGTCGTAAGTAATAGAAGTGATGTCATCACTTAGAATTAAAAATCAAAACAAGTTGGGAGCACTCGCATTAAGCAATCGCGGACAATTAAGAGGGAACGCGGGTACAGCAGAGTTTGAAAAATAGGTATTTAAAGAAACTATTGCTGCCCCCCTCACCTCCAGCCTTCCCCCGTATTGTGCGATAGGGACAAATGCAGCTCAGACCGATTATACCTACAAAATTTTTGACTAAATCGAGATTTTGTATTCCCCTGTTTTCTCCTCTAAAAATTGAGTCTATCGAATAATTTTTACACAAATATTTTCAAGAAGAACGAATCTGTCTGTATTTTTTTTTAATCTTAAAAATCCTTCAAATTTGTTTCATAGTCGTCTGATTAGGGTGACATAAAAGGGCCATTTATTACGATTTTTGAGAAGTCATATTTTCTCATATTTTATGTAATTAGTTGGTGGAAAAAAACGAAATGAGAGGGACATAGCTTTAGGACCTAGATTTTATGACAAAAAATTTTTGCTCTAGAAGGATTATCCGGGGAGAAAGCAGTGAAATGCTGCTAAGCCTTCGAAGAATTGAAGAAAAATATTTTTTTACTAATAATGTAGTCACCTTAGTCACAGAGAAAAAAGTAATTACAGAGAAATTGAAGGAATAAATAATCTTTTTAAGTATTTTTCATTAATAATGTAATTATAGAGAAATTGGATTTTTTACTAAGTACCTAATAATAAAAAATGCAAACGACAGGCACGCTGTGAAAGACGAAAGACAGCTAATATATAAACGAGGCAAGTTATAATTTGCAGAAAAAAAATTGCATCCGACCGAAGCCGGGTTCGGGTCCTTAGTGTTAGATAAAATTAAGTACTTACTGTAAACTGATAATGAAAACTCTTATGAGCTTTAATGGCTAGTGAAATATAAGTGGTAATTGCGAGGAATTACTTTTGCTGTATAAAATATTGGGCTTGGCCGTAAACCGTTAATCCTGTTCAACATGCGATATCAGAGAATAATTCAATATCCTCGGCCGATAATTGCAACGGGCTTCAACGACTTAAGGGGAGACGCTTAAGCAAACTGGGGATTTAGTAAAAATATTTAATGATTGATGAGTTCTCAAGCTCCGAAGGGATATTATAGAGTTCGTAGGTCCGTTTGAACCATTTTAATCCTGGAATTGTGGAGTATTTTTCGGGAGGGCAATTAATTCTTTGATTAGGGATTATTAGGAGATGAGAGGGGTTGGTTATTTTAAGAAATATTTCTACGTTTGTGTTAAAATTCTCTTGCCTTTTATTTTTATTTTTTTTAACGTAAATGAAGAGGATGAATCAGTTCAATCCATGAATCTAGTGGAGTTGTGATTCGAAACTGATTCGTTTCAGTTTCGTAACTGTGTATTAGTTTCGACACCGACCTAGGTGCTACCGGTCTTATTGGAAAGTTATGGTGGAGCTTATAGTGGTAATTTATAGATATTATGATGTCATTTTTCCTGGCAAGCTAATCGCTAATGGATTAACGATTAAAAAAATAAGCACAGTTGAATGAAATGGTGACTTCATGATCCCTAAATTGAAGTATGAGTAATTATTGGATTATCTAGTTACTTACTTAATGTAATAAATATATGAGGTATTAAAAAATAATTATCAAAAATTAAGAATTAATTTATTAGTTTTTGTTATTTAGAGTTGATTTATTTGTTATATTATGGCAAACTTTACACAATATTTTTAATAGGAAATTTGACAAATTAAATTTTGCAATTCAAAGAACTTTAAACAATTTCAAAATATATTTAATCAAAAAATAAAACAACTTGAAACAATAAAGGAAACAAAAACAATATATATTTATAATGATAACTTTTTAATTATGTTATTGTTATCACTTTAATCAACTTCATATCTCAAAGAATTCCTGAAATCAAATAATTAAATCCGACTAATCACTTGATAACAATTAAATATCAGTTTTTGTAGTGAGGGCGTGTAAATTTGTAGTCGAGATAAAGGAAGGCCTCCCAGCCTCGGGAAACGTACACTCCGTGTAATCAAAATGTTATTGAATTCCAGACTCAGTTAACGCTTACCCTTAAGGCGGGTTAAAGTTTAAATGAGAATATTTTATAGTTACAACTAGCAACCCGCCCCTGGCTTAGCATGGGTTCAATTTTTTCAACAAATCTTCCTCGTTTATCGCTCTTTCTTCGTGTGAAACCGTATCAAAATACTTTGGCATGTTAAGAAGTTAATAATTTGAGATTTTTAACGAGATAGTTTAATTCGATATTGTGTAATACTACGATTAACAAATTGTTAACCTCCTTCGATATTTTGTTTGTAGTTAACTCTCCCTAATAAGGTATCGTGATGTCAGTGGCGATTAACATACAAACAAAACTGATTCTGACTATAGTTGCCTAAAATTAGAAAGTATTAAAAAGTTTGAAGGTATCAAAAGCATGGAAGTATAAAAAAATCTTTTTAATTTTCGTATGTTATCCCTATTTACGAAAACTGAATGTAAACTGAGGAAATTACTGAAAATTAGAAAAGAATTTTATTACCAAACTGTCCGAAGTGAAAGTTTTTTTTCCCAGTCCAATCTGCAATCGGCTACCTAGCCATAATCAGATGCGTTCAAAGTGAAAGTTAAAAAATTAAATGGACTGTTTTTGAACTATTTACTAAGCCAAACGGTGTATTCCCAGTAGTTCGGTTAATAGTTCGGTTGACCGAACTAGTGAGACTTTTTTTCCCGGTCAACCGAACTGTTAACTGGGGTTACTGGGAATACACCAGCCAAACTATCCCGTTAATGATAGTACTTCTTAACATACAGGTCACAATCTCTAGTACTTACAAATAAAAATGATCTATAAAAAACTAGTTTTGACGTTTCAAAATAGCCGATAAATATCACGTGTCTTAATTAAAAAAAAACATGATTTAAAATGTCATGTTACCGTTTTACACATAACTTACAGATGGCATCTAGTTTTTTTTTGCTTGACTCGTTGACGGGCACCGTATATTATGAATCGTTAGCTAGGGTTATCTCAACAGTATTTAGATAATGGAGATTTGATGGATTTTAAATTATTCAGTTGTTAAGTAGGTCCGTACATTGTCATTCCCATCCCAAGTGCTTAAAATAAAAATTTAGTAAATATTGCTTTTATTTAAAACACACCAAACAGACAATTTAAAAACAGATACGGTTTTAAAACAAACGTGTTATTAAATAAAGTCGCTGTCCGTCTCTGTCTGTTTCTCCGTTAACTTTTTCTAAATGACTCAACGGAATTTGATACGGTTTTTTCTAATGGAAGCAGTGATGAACGAGGAAGGTTTGTTTACGTGTTTGTAGGAAAAAATTGTAGGAAGCAAGCGGGTAGCTAGTGTTTTATAGGAAATATACCTACTGGTATATTTCTATATCCTATATTATCATCACTACATAGTATAAAACAAAGTCGCTTTTTCTGTCCCTATGTCCCTTTGTATGCTTAGATCTTTAAAACTACGCAACGGATTTTAATGCGGTTTTCACTAATGGGTAGAGTGGTTCTCGAGGAAGGTTTAAGTATATAATTTACTAAGTTACGCGGGCGAAGTCGCGGGCAGCAGCTTTAATTTTATTAACACGTAATTTTATAAACTATAACTAACATGTAGTGCCATCTGTTAACAGACTTTTTCCATTATTCGAAGTGAGATTAGATGAATTAGAGTACTACATTGCTTCAAACAGAATTCCCTAGATGGCGTTGTAAATTTTGCATACACGTTGTCTGGGACTCCAAAAAGGACATAGGGTACCTTTCATCCAGAACGCGGACGAAGTCGCGGGCACCAGCTAGTAATTATATATTATAATTATGTATAAACTGAAAAAGTCAAAAATGAGGGATTTTTTTAAAATTTATTACAAAACTATAATGAGTGATGCGTAAAAAAGTAACAAATATCCAATTATCCTCATTAAAAATTTTCGCATTTAATGCTCGCTTTACTAGTAGGATTTTAAATGGTAAAAATCACTTTTTCCGCTTCCGCCTAACTATTATCTAGCTGTTGCCCGAACAATAGTCGATTTTTTGTCTTATAGGAATATATAAACGGCATAATAATATTTAATCCATGAACACGCTCCATTTGTGCCAATTAAATTAAATATTAAAATATTTGAACAACTACAGATTGTCCTATTTATAATATCAGTAAATATTTACAGCATCGAATACAGATTATGAAATAAAATACACATTGTCATTGACAACCCTGATGTATTAAGTGGTCAGTTCCAGTGTCGCGTCTCGCGTGTAGGCGTACGGTATCTTATCTAGGGCTGTCACCAACGAGCTACCGTCGCGGGCGCATCGATATCTTTCTCGTCATGTCGCCAAGATAAGCCGATACAGGCTATTAAGTACACGTTTTATGGGGACCCCTTTAATTCATGTTACTCGTTGTTTCTTCAGATAAAGCGTGGAAATGTGGGAAGATGTAATTGTTCGGTTTGGAAGCGTAACTTTGAGAATGTTTATATCAATGCCATTATCGAACTGGATTTATAGTTGGATTTTTAATTTGATTTGATTTTTGATAAACCGAACTACTGCTACTAAAAAGTTTCATTAGTTCGGTCAACCGAACAAACAACCGAACTACTGAAACAACACCAATGATACACTAGTTTCTGGGTTGCTTCACTAAAAGTGGCATAGTAGAATAGGCAGCACTCACACAGCTGGGGTGATATTTCAAATTAGTTGCACAAAGTTGTCCTTAATGTGAACACGTGTTACGACTTGAACCAATATTACTAAATGTTAAGGTTCAAATCAGTACATTACATTATTCATCTTTTATCAGAAATTAACGAGAGAAAGTGATAGCATATATAAAAAAAAACCAGTGAACACTTTTTCGTAGTGATTTTGTTTGAGACCCTGAATCTAGTGTATCCTCAAAGGATCTGATTGAATGTTATTTAAATTTAAGAGTAAGGCTTACGAGTTTGTTTATTTATGTTATATTTATAACTTTTATGTTATACTTACCTCGAACATAGAACAAAATTGGTATAAAAAATAATATATATGTTGTACATATACAAATCAACCGAACTACTGATACTAGACGATTCATACATATACTTACGGAAGGGTCACGCTGAGATTTGCAGTCATGAAATGTGCAGCTCTTAAGTATATTTTACTAGATCAGCTTTAAATGGAGCAAAAATCACCTCAAAAGGTCTCAGAAGTAATGTTTGATCTTGATATGGAGCGTGGGAAATACATAGAAAGCCTCAGTCTTAACTTTTATCCATCCTAAGAAAGCAATGACTTCCAGGTTTTCTTGTGTTCATAAAATATACATTGAAAGACTGGGAAAAACCTACGTTGGTATTCTATTAGGGATAAACAATGCAATTTACATGGAGGACACTTTCACTAGCCTTGGATTCTATGTGGGAATAAATAACTAATAAAGCCCGATAAGGCCCGAGTCTCAGAGGAGGCCACTTAAAGAGATTGCCGCGAGGCCTTCGCGTGGCACATTCGTTTTACAGACTTTCCAAAGTAGGATTCAGATACATAGTATAGTATAGGTCCTGTCGTAGTTAACTTTACTAAGGACACTATATCCACATTGGTTTATTATCAAATTTTTGGGCTAATTTTAATAAATATGCACTTTCATTTTTTTTTTCTTAATGAAGGTTTTGAGTACCACATATTACAGCCACCGTCAATCACTGTTTTAAGAAACATATCTTTCAAAAGCCTATTCGCTAAAATTAGGTATTACCATTTTTTGTTCATCAGATTTTTGTTTTGGCAGCATGTCACTTTGGTATCTCAAACGTACATCCATCCATAAATAAATATTTGCTTACTATGACTGTCATAATTATTGACTAAACTTGATCTGTCACTGTCACTTGACAGTGACAGATGTAGAACAAAACATGTTTGTGTTTTCAAATAAACTTTTAGTCATTTAACAGTGATATACTGAAAGCACACGTAACAAGTACCTACATAGACAGTAAAATATGAATGATATGAATGTATAGTTCATAAGACAAATGGCGAAAAAATATGTTATTGCAATCGGAGCAACAGGTAAAAAAGAGCCCGCGTCGTCCGATCAATCTGATCTTCAGGAAAAACAGTCCGCGTCGTCCGATCACTCGGACGAAGCAGTGGGATCACGCGGTCTCAGGGCAATTTTTTGGATAAATTACTTTTCTTATTATTCACACCTAACGTTTTCAATCGGTACCATTAGGTATAAAGAAATTGACGTTCTTTTGTTTTTAATTTCCCTTAAAATGATATTTCCTCCTTTCAGCAGAAAAAAACGCCACTTTTTAAAAGTGCCACTTTTCGTATGTAACTTCCTACTGCTGGATATATTGGATGGCTTTCAGCTCTTCAGCCAGTCACTGATACTTAGTTCCTCTCCCACATTTTTTCTACTGTGTTTTATATGAGTATTCTCTTCGTAAAGTGCTGCGCCTAGTACCGAAATAAATATTGTTAAGTACGGAATAACGCTGTCTTTTGCAGGGAATCTTGCGATATATCAACGTTGAGACTGATATAATGTTGTCTGATACAAACAAACTAGTTACATACGGTGCTTCTTAATGCGCAATAAACTAGCACTTGTTGTTTGATACTTGAAGCTCAGTTTTGAATAATTCAAGTAATCAAAACAGTATTCTAGAAAAGTGAATTAACCCATGTCACACTCCTGAGTTACTTAGTCCCTGGCGCCGTGTCTTAAATAATTGGATTCCACAATTTCATTATAAAAGTTTTTTTTTATTTTTGGGTAGGTATATCAACTAATTAACCACATATCAACGATAACGAGATAACTTATGACATGTAAACAAATGTGATTTTAATAATTCTTATTTATTTATACATAAAAATTTTGTCTCATAAAACTGGAAAGCAGTTTGTCTACGGGATCAAATTACATAATTCTAAGGGCCTCTTTCGCCATCTGTCAATCTCTTTAACCACCACTAACCGTCATTTAAAGTCATCATTAAAAGAAAATAATAAAAAAATTCACCTTACGAAGGATGCACTAAACCGAGTGCATAATTTAATATAACATAAAATTGTTTCTTAAAGTAACTAATAAAGTAAATAAGTTACCAAAGTGGTAACTTGTAGTTGGTGAAAGAGGTCCTTAATTACTTAAGTAATTGTATTTTTAGTAATTTATTTAATATTTAATTAAATTAATGAGCAAGCGCCTCCAGCACCACATTTCAATGGCGTCGATAATTTTGCTATATTTTTGATTGATCATTCACGTTTCAGTTCCATTCGGTAAAATAGGAGTCTCAGTTCTGAAAATAGATAGTTGCTATTATAAAGTACAAAGCTCGCTTGATTCTAATGTGATTAAATCGTATCTTCCCTTAGATAGAATTTCCACTTCCCTGTATAGTTGTTTGCCTTTCAATGAGCACCCGATACACGTCTCGTAACACGCGTAACTTTAACATTGCCTGATCGTCGACAAATATTTGCATTCCATCACCTAACACTGCTATCCGCTTCACTACAAAATGGCTTCGTGAATAATTTCGTCTCTTCGTGTCGACGTTGCGCAGTTTACCAGAAAAATATTTGCAGTCGGAATGGTTAAGCACACTTTTGAAATTGCTACCTTCCCGCTTATTGAGTTTAGAAAATAGTGTTATAACTTATTTATGTATATATATTTGTAGGTCGTGTTTAGATATAAATTTAAAGCAACAGTTTTGTTATGTTCTCTTTCGTACTGAATCATATAGACTTACCTACACAAGGTGATATAAAAAGAATTATATATATATATATAGGCATGGAAACGGTGCTCCTTTAAATAAAATCTTTCATTGAGATTTTGCTTTAATAAATATTACCTAAATGTCTAGACAATAACATTAAGAACATAATTAAGTTTTTCTTAATTATGTTCTTAATGTTATAGTTTTTTATTATTTAATTTAATATTTTTATTTTTTATTAACAAATGTAGCCAATAACATCAGCTATCAGCAGTGAAGACCCGATAAAAGGATAATCCTGTGTCGGAGGTTACCCGTAACAAACAATTATTCAATTTTTTTTGTTGTTATATGTACCGTATATACTTTTATATACATTTAGTATATAAAAGTATAAAAGTACATTTAGTATATAAAAGTATATATTGACTTTACTGACTTTAGCAGTTATTTTGACTTTACAAACACACACTTAAATTATATTTTTATTAGTATAGATTGGAGTTCTTTTTTAGTTTTGTAATCTGCAGACGTTAGAACGTGTGATCTTGTTTTCATAGCGATTTGCATAACTTTATATGTTATATATCTCAGGGTATAAAGTGTTTCAATATCGATTTAAAACTTTCCAATTAAAAAAAACTCAATAGGAACTTTTGAATACGAATCGAATCCCGATGGACTTTGAAAAGTAATCCTCCTGAAATATTATTTGTAAGAGTTTCCAAATTTTTAACACAACTTCGCATCTGAAGTTTAATTTTATCCAATACGACATTACCTACTTGAGACTTTTACTAAATCTTTTTACTTATTAAGTAAGTCAAGTCAGTCGAGTCGATATCCGCTTTTCCAGCTAACTTCTATTATGTCACACAATAAATTTTGATACAGTTTTTACTAATGATAAGATGTATAAATGATAAAGGTTTCTGTGATATAATTTGCGAAATTTTTTTTTAATGTACGGTAAGATTTCACTGAAAACTTATTAGCATGAACATTTTTTAAAAGATAAGAAATTTCTAGATCTTTAAAATATTTTCTATGAATAATAGCCGATAAGTTATCAATAACTGAATACTAAAATGAATAATAAATATTTTGTTTTGTTTTTTGAATGTCATTATCTCAAGAACCCTCAAACTATAGATAAATGATTGGTCTCGCTGCGCTCGACTAGATACCGCCGGCGTTCTTGTCAAATGCGGCAAGAAATACTACGCCGAATTCGGCGTACCCGAGCCAGTCACACTGCAAGCTGTCTGTGATGTTGACATGCCGGATGTTTTATTAAATTTTGGGTATAATAAAATGCCAGTTTGCTTAGTGAAACTGTGTAAAAATATAATGAAACTGTGTAAAATGTGATAAAAAGAGAGACCATGTTTTACACACACTACAATAAAAAGTTGCCGCATTCACGGAGCTATTGTTTTTGTATAGCGCTCTATCTAGTCGAGCGCAGCGAGACCAATCAATCATCTATGCCTTCAAACATTTTTATATTGTCATGATATTCAAACACTCTAATTATATTTTTCTTCTTAACCAGTTGCTTATAAATTTAGCAATTGTCTAGTTTTTCGGTGTAAAAAAACTAAAATATTTCACACTCTAACGAATCTTCCCCTTCACGTATATCTTTTAAAAAAATGTTTAAGTATATTTACACATAATCAACAAAGCTTGGTGAAAATATTTCTTAATATAGGCGGCCAAAGCCTTGATTCTCTTTTACGGGGAAAAATAACACTTCGAAACCTCTTTCTGTTCGTCTTGTCATGAGACTCGCAAATTGTATATTGTATTTTCAACATCTTTGTGGTATTACTTATTCTACTGAGGACGTGAGTGGCGTGCCTAATCTGTCCCTTCTTATATTACGTGCCCACGTGTACGTAAGTACTGTCTCGATGCTAATAAGTTCCAAGTGGATTAACCGGATTTAGTCCGATTCTTGTTATAAGCTTGAGGTTCGTTAAATAGACTTTAAATAAATAGTTTAAATGAGATTTTAAAAAAATTAAAGAACATACTAGAGTCTATAGCAAAATTCCACCGACGTAGCGTCGCACGCTAGGCGCTGTAATGCTTTTCACGTAAAGAAAACTGTATGACATTAAATTCAAGACAAGACAGTGTAGCCTAGACACTAGACAAGTCCTGTGGGTAAGTTTGCAGTTGGAGAAATTTTTTTTCACGATAGTTTTAAAATAAATAAAATAATATTTTCCGAATTCCTTTCATTACGTTAAATATGAGAACAAAACGAGTGATTAGTCTGAGATCGTTTTTAATTATTGAAATTTCATATGTATGTATACTTACTAAGAAATTGTTATTTTCGTTGCTATGTATACAGAGAGTACACGAGCAAATAAAATCTTATCTTCTGTTGACATAATATGTACTAAAAAATATTCACAATTCTATATCTATTACCGATATTCGGTGTTCATTTCTGATAGCGAATATTCCTGGAAATATCTCTTTGTATATTTAGTGGATTTATAGTCATTGATATTTAGTATTCCATTTCTGTTTATTCATTGTTTTCAATAATAAAAAACCTACAATTTTCCTCTATAAAGTTTTCCTTTAATAAAAGTCATTTGTATAATGACTTTTATTAGAAGTACAATATTTCCACATAATATCCAATCCAATTCAGTAAACATCTTTTGCTTGAAGCCATTTCTCAAATTGTTAACGCAAACACGAAGCTAAATCTGATACATGTTACAGTACAAAAACGGATCAGTAAGTAATGTCATTTTTAAAACGCTGGAAATAGTTTCTTTTCATTTTCTATAATTTCTATTTTAGATATATTAAAGGTAACTTTTTAGACACAGAACCTGAATTCAGAAAATTTGGATTAATGTTACTCATGATAATGTAGATTTCTATAGGTGAAAAATTTCTTGAAATCGCTCCGGTAGTTTATTCATTACATCAAAAATGCTAAAATACAAATCTTTTCTCCTTATAATTAGTAGAAGCATAGATAATACAACAGTATTACTTTTATGAAATTACGATGTAATAAAGTTGTATCGATATTGAACGAAAAGTATAAAGCTCTACGTCAATTTGATAGATTTGACACTGTCTTACCGAATACTGTGCGGACATACATTTACTGTTTACTCACTGAATCAGGACTTTCCCTATAAATGATTTACAAACAACGGGACGTGATCGCCCACTTAGGCAACGAGATTTGTTACTTTGATTATGTAATGAATACAGTAATAAAATAATGGAAATAGATTAAAAATAATTGTGTATAAATATTTTTTTCATGTAGGTAAAAGTCGAACAGTATATTTACTCGTATGACGTCATGACGACGAGTGACGTGCTTCCGTGAAATCGTACGAATTTTGTTGTGTCACAGCTTTTCACAGAAAAACAACATTTTAGGTTCATACACACTGGATCAACACTTATAAATAATGTATAATTTAGCAGTTCATGATTTTCATATTTAAATGAAATTAATATTTGGACTTATTAACAAAATATAGTTATTTAGCGATATTTAGATCTTTAGCTCTCCTAACATGTGAGAGGACCCAAATCAGTTTTGCTGCGCGGAACTGTCAAATAACGGTGTTGTTTATTTTTTTACAAAGAGCTATTTGTTCTAGAACATCAGGGATATGTATCCTATCCAATAGATTTAGGTACAGGTATAGCATATATGTACTTCGATTATTAATATAAAATCAGCTACTACCAGTGAGGTTACAGTATTCTGTTCAAAATCCGATAAGATAATGAGTAATCGGATTACTAATAGTTAGGGCCTCTTTCACAAACTACAAGTAAAAGTGTTGGTTAGTTACTTTTAGAAATAATTTTATGTTATATTAAATTATGCACTCGGTTTAGTGCATCCTTCGATAGGCGATTTTTTTAATTATTTACTTTTTAATATTTGTGACTTTACCGTACAAATAAAGGTAAATCAGCTCCATCATCCCCGGTGATCCGTGACTTTAAATGACGGTTAGCCGACTTGACAGATGGTGAAAGAGGCCCCTAGTTACTCCTATGTTAAAAGAGTTTGACGTTGAAAACTCGGTATGCGTCAACCCTAAGTAAGTATTACATTTCTTTTCCTTACTGTTCTCCTACGTCAACGTCATTATTCGTGGGAGCACGTACCTAACAAGCCACGTGACTGACGCCACGTAGAGCATCCAATACTCATATTTTTCTTTATCTCATATTTGGGTAGTTGAGAAAAAAAAAAAATTTTTCACGACCTTAATGCGTGCATGAGGCACACTTGTTTTGGTTGTAACCGGTAACCACATTTTTGAAATTTTCATTTATTTATTTGTTTATACATTTACTCAAATTTCTTTGAATGTTAAGGTCAACATATAGGCAGACGGTTCACTTTATAGTAAGTGGCTATACCAATAACACACGCAACGGCACAGGTGCTAAAATTGCGCTACCGACCATTGTATGATTGATTCTTCTTCACAGCATTTACATTTTGAATATGTACTAAGTAATAGTATATAAATTACGATTACATTTAACTGAATTATCGTCAGTTAAAAAAGTAGCATACATACATACATACATACATACATACATACATACATACATACATACATACATACATACATACATACATACATACATACATACAACACCTTCACTTATAGATTTTTTATTAGTATTGATAATGCATTGCTCATTACGTGTAAAAGTAAAGGGGTATGCAAATGTGCTTAGATAGATACCTACATAATCTTTGCCTACATAAACTTAAAATGTAATAATTATGAGAAAATGTATTTCTTGTTACATTTATGTATGTATTTTAACTTAATCAGAATACAATTTAAGCATCTAATAGTTACAAGAGCCTCGCTTACTTTAACCGAACCAGCTTAATTAAGCTTTGAAGGTACAGTTAATTAAATGGAACTGCAGGTAGGAAATATAGCATTTTACATCTAGTTTGAAAATGTAATTTTACAAAACACATAATAATTATATTTAAACATTACCTACTTGATGGAAACGTGGGTATACCTTCGGTATAGTGATCTAATAGCAAAACAATCAACAAGTAAATGGAAAATTAGAATAAGCACTACGTTTTTTAATATACAGGTCGGCAGCCATACTAAGTAGGATGCCGTTGATAATAACACAAACAACGCCAAAAGTTCTAGGAAAATGTAAGATGTAAATGAACTAAAATAAGATATTATAGTCAATAGTTAGTCATCATCATATCAGCTGCAGGACGTCCACTGCTGTACACAGGCATATCCCATAATTTTACAATAAGACCGGTCAGAAGCAGCCTGGGTCCATCGTCGACACTCGGCCCTTATCAGGTCGTCTGTCCACCTTATTATTGACATGCTATGTCCTATGCGTCCTACGCTGCGCTTGCTAGTGCGTGGCCTCCACTCAAGAACCTTCCGGCCCTAACGGCCGTCAGCTCTCCATAGTATGTGTTCTGCCCACTGACATTTCAACTTCCTGATACGTCGGCTTATGTCGGCAACTTTCGTACGTCTACGGATCTCTTAGATCCGTAGACGTACGACGTAGAAGATTAGATCTTGCAATGTAACCCCGAGCATAGGCCTCTCCATAGCTCAACGTCGCCACTTGCCACAGCGATTGAGGAACGTTGATGGCCCTGCACTATAATAACTGGGGCATGCCTTAAATTGAGCATCAGTTTAACGATAACCATGGTATATAATGATTATAAAATTGCCAATCTCTGTCGCTGAACAAAGAGTGGAAAATATTTCCGAGATTCGTACAATACTTAAAGGCAATAAGAGTAACTGTTTTGTATGCAAAACTGAATTCGATGTAGCGATATCATCGTAAAGAAGTACGTGACATCGACATAGAGACACAATGTACGCATGGAAAACTAATCGGTTCTTCTTTATTTACGTGAGAAATTTCGTCATTGCAACCTCAATATTTCCATGCACGTCAAAGTTCAAATACTCGTCTCGAATTCTTATTTGTCTGAACGCGGTCCCATCAGCGAACTGGGGTCCCATCTTCACAATTTATCATTGTTTGAATGACATCCATAATTAACTTGTCCTTACAACGTAAATTGCCTCTTATGTCAGGACTCAACCTAATTTTGAAATATCCTCTCAAATATTTGAAAGTGAAGCGTTCACTGATTCTAATTTAAGTTTCTTAATAGTACTTTTCGTTGTTGTCATGAATTTCTATACTTTATCACTTCTATTTATGAACAAAAATATATTTCATAAATATGTGAATGATGAAAATATTAGTTAGAATTTCTGAGACTTGTTATTTAAAATGTAACTATTTTTTAAACAAATATCTAACTTTAAAACAATTTTCTTTTTATATTTTATATTGATCTCATTATCGTATTACATACTATACATATGTTACGAGCTGACCCGGCAAACGTTGTTTTGCCAGATTTTTTTTTTTGGGTGGGCCACCCTTTTCACTTGGAGGTATAAAAATAGTTTATGGTCTATTTTCAGACCTACCGAAATACACAAAAAAATTTCGTTAGAAACATTGTGACACGAGTATTTTATATATTAGATTTATATGTAAGTTAACAGTGATAGAGTAAATTTTATTTATTTATTTATAAGATACAAGCGACACGTTCCGGCTTCGCACGGATGTAATTTTATATGTACAAACCTTCCACATTTATTTAGACGGAGAATTAGGTATTTCTTACTATATCCTCATTTAGAAAGAATTATCAATGAAAAACATATCAAAGTACGTTAGGTGACGAATTCAGCAAAGTAAATTCTTGATAAGGACGCACACTCTTTTACCGTGAAGAATCTTTTGAAATTTGCATTTATTTCTACCGATTTCTAACATATTTTCTTTTGTTTTAGGATGAGGAAGTAAAGAAACAGCTGCCAGTGGTACCAAAATGCTGTAGAAGTGGCGAAAATATGACCGTTTCATTTAAGGGTGACCAGGTTAAGTCGGCGTGTTCACGGTCGTCACTCACATTCCAGCCAATATTCCACAAAGCGAACGACACTCATGTCTGGAGTTACGAAGGCAATGTATTCGAGACCATCGTCGGCAACCCTTGCACCTACGACAGGTCTTTGTGAACATGTAACTACCTTTATATCGAAATAGTATTAACTGTATCATAAATCACATATTTTATCATTTGATTTTAGTATTCTAGGGAAACCTAGTGGGTTAGGGAAGTTAGCTAAGTCTTCTATACGCTTCATTCCCTCAGTGTCAGTGGATTTCAATGTCTCTGATTTTATTTGAATTCCAGGTGACGGTAGCCTGTCACCCTGTAGCCTGTCACCCTGTAGCCTGTCACCCTGTAGCCTTTTAAAAATAAATATCACCTTAAATTATTTTGTGGTTACATAAGTTTACCGACTAAAATTGTTGCAAATATTCACTGGAAGGCACGAATTTCTGTAATAACTTTGTTCTGTTTCTGAGAAAAAAAAACTCAAACCTTCAATCGTTAAGTGAACGTGAAAATCTGTGATAGCGATAGCTAAAGTATTTCAGACACTTATTAGAACAAGCTTGGACTACTATAATGCAAATGAATGCAAGTGACTTAATTTTATGTACTATTACAAATTTTTGTTATTAAATAATTCGAGACGATAGATATCAATGATAAAATAACAGACAAAAGCCACATATCGATTTATGCCCAATCAGTAATGTTATCATTACATAAATAGAGATTAACCTAATATTATCAAGTATGTAATAATATTTTTAGCAGTTTCGTGACATACTGGATTTTTTTACAGATACAAATTGGAGCCTGATATTAGGAGTGAAGACGAATTTTATCTTCTTGTAAATGGATCCCTTTTTCTACCATTCGGTAAACCATCGTTGTTGGGAACCAAAGATTATTGTATGGAGACGTTTTGGAATGAAACGAATCCAGCAGGAGTAACCGTACCGTTAGTGTGCTTTGAGACACCCATTGAAGAAGCAAAGACATCTGCAACACTTATAGCTTATGCAATAGGTAAGTAAAATTTATTGCATGATCATCATAAATTCTAAACACTAGGTAAAGCTGAATTGAGTAAAGTATTCTGGACTAGTGATTGCTAGGGTCTTAATTAATTAATAATAAATGGTTTAGAAAGCTATTAATAAAACAAATATATTGTTTATTATATACTAGCCGTGTTACTCACTAATAATGTAGCTTTCTACAGATAAAATAATTTTCAAAATCGGTCCCGTAGTTTTTGAGTTTATTCATTACGAACATTCAAATCTTCTCTCTTTATTAGTATAGATATAGACATTTCATGGCTATACGTACACGGCTTGTTTACAATTTTATTATATAGATAGATGTTATCGTAATTTGATTACTTTTAATCCATATATGCGTGCTACCTATTGTTTGCCATAAAATTCATGCATGAATTAATAAAGCAATTCACGGAGTCAATCGTTTGATTTATCGATGACATAATTCTGCGGTTTAGCACTAAAATATTTGTAATTTTTGCGGAAATAGGAAAAACCAAATTTTTTACGTATTCATTTGGACTCTGTGTTTGGGCTGTAATTTTTAATACGAATAATGATCAATTAATATCGTAGGAAGGAGTCATGAACCATATCTCGTAACAGTCACTTAAGTATCTTTTTAAGCTTCTCTATTTTTAAACCCTGATTAACTCGTGAGAATGGATGGACCGATTTTGATCTGTTTTTTGATTGAAAGCTAACGTGATCGGGATGGTTCTTATCGGAATCTGTTCAGGGTTTGAAAATCATTATTAGTGCATTTCCTAGTGGACGAAGGGATTTCAAAAACTTCCTTATTGATTTGAAATTTGGTATAATGTTACTTCGGCGGTATTTCCATGACATGATAACCTTGACCTGATACTGCAGTACCTAGTAGTCTTCAGGTTATCCAACTCCTCACCTACATACAACAGCTATTGAAAGTCAGGGATCATTTTATAATTTTAAATGTAGCTTGTCATAACCTTAATCATAGTTTAATCGATTCTATTCACCTCCAAAATTCTCAGATCTGTTGAGCCAATTTTAACATTTGTTCTTTTTTTTCAGGTTTGATTATATCAGTTCCTTTTCTATTAGCAACAGCGGCTGTATACATTTTTATTACGGAATTAAGAGATACTCACGGTAAAGCATTGGCATGCCATTCCTTGTCATTAGCAGTGGCATTTTCATGTTTAGCTGCTACACAACTAGCTGGACATGCTTTTCCAGCTACAACTTGTTCAGTTATGGGTATGGAATAATCACATTAATTACTTCTTCTTTATTACAAAATCATATAAATATTGACTGACATTTTTATTTGTTGCAGCGTACACCATTCAATTCTCTTTTATATCCTGTTTCTTCTGGTTAAATGTGATGTGTTTTGATACATTTCTAAACGTAAGGTTTGTATTTTAGTTGTTTTTTTAAATATTTTTGGCCCTTTTTTTTCCCCGACTATAGAAACCTACCATCAAATTATTGTCATTCTGCTCGATGCCTTTGAAGGTTACACAACATTAAAGTTTATACATTTTTTACAGGAGGTACATAAACAGTTCAGTAAGCAGACGAAGTATGAGACGGAGATTTGCGTGGTACTGCGCGTACGCAATATTACTGCCAGTAATATTGCTTATAGTGACAATCTTTATGGATCTATCCCCAGCGGTTCCTAGTACCTATCTGAAACCTAATTTTGGAGTAAAAGGCTGCTGGTTTAAAAGTGAGTACATAATATTCAGTTTCATGTGAAAGTGAAGGGCATTAAAACTATTTTTTCTTCGAATAACATGATTTTCGATATACTTAAATAATGAAATTTCTTCAACATCGCCAGTGCAGAGGGTTGCGTAGACGAGGTACTCGTACTCTTGTCCGCGAAAGCAAAAAATCTCCCAAGTGTGGAAATTTATAAATTTTTAGACTTGATTATTTGTGAAATATTTGCTGATTCTTAAGAATATCATGATTTATTGATAAAATGTATTGAAATGAAATGTTTGACTAAAACTTTATTGTACAACATTAATCTTATCTTTAATGTGAATCTTACCGAAACACGTGAGATGTTTTATACATAATTGTTATAAATTGGTGCTAGGTAATTTTGCAGCATTGAAATGCAACATTGTTATGGTACAGTGAAATAACAGTTCCCTGAAATGAGATTATTCGATATGCCTTTCTGTAAAAGCGCCCGAGATGAGTTCTTTATCGCATTTCCCGACTCTTAATTAAACGTCTGTAGTGAGAGCATTGAAGGCTATAAAAGGTATTAAGATTATATCGGCTGCACTTCGCTCGCGCGTTATCATAATGGCATTCTTTAAATTTTTTGTATGATTAAAAGGAACACTGCTAAGCCGATAAATACGATTTTTATAAAAATATTCAAGATGGTGGAAATAAATTTGAGTGTAAACTTGTTTCAAGGTTCGACAGAAAGGTACAATAGAGTCGGAAATTAAATATTTATTTATTTACTAGCGACCCGGTCATGGCTTCGCCCGGGGTGCAATTTTTATTGATATATGAGTATCCCTCTTCCATATGTGTAAACCGAATCAAAACCTTTCTACCAATTCTCGAGTTTTTGAAGCATACACAAACCAACCTTTTTTTTTTTTTTTTTTTGACGAGGAGTAATCCGCTTACAGATTCCCTACCGCTGGCTAGACGGTAGGGATATGTGGGGGTCGCCCAGCACCTGATCATAGCGGCACTGGGAATACCCACTAAAACTCCCCGGTGCCTCCTTGCCCTGTAAGCGGGGTGAACCGGGTTCTGCCGAGGCATCAAACTCCGATCCACCCCAGGGCAGCCTAGCCGATGCTGGCTAGGCTCACGCCAGCGGAGGATTACCCGGAGACACCCAAGCAATCCCCAGACGGTGGGACTTTGTGCAGGCACACATAGCTGGCCAGCTATGTGCGCAGGTCCCCTGGGACATTTAAAGACGGGCTAGGTATGCCCGCCTTCTCCTGCCCAGCCGCCTACGTCTGAGGGAAGCGAGACCAGCCTCTTCCTCTCGCTCCCTCTCGGCTGCCTCCTTCTGCGACATTACATATTCGCAGAAGGTGGCAACTGCTTTCCAGATTGCCACACTGCCAAGCATGGCTTCAACCATGTTTGGCAGTGTGACGTCTTCACCACCCAGCGCCGTTTCCAACTCCCGGCGCTGGGGACCCCAGGCCGGGCACACCTGGAGCGTGTGCTCGGCCGTGTCATCAGGGTCGCCGCAGTGGTGGCACTGCGGCGACTCCTCCCTTTTTATACGGTGCAGATAATGACCGAAGCACCCATGCCCGGTCATCATCTGCACCATATGAAAGGTGAGGCCACCTTGTCGGCGCCTCACCCACTCTTCTAACACCGGACGAACCGCGAGGATCGTCCGGTGGCCGGCGGAGGGGTTGCGGAGTGCCTCACCCCAATTATTCATGGCCCTCTCCTGAGCCTCTGCGCGGACCCGCTGCACGTCCTCGGCAACGGGTCTTTCTCCAAGGGCCCTTGCGGCGACCCGATGCCGATGTACCTGGGACAGAACCAGGGCATCGGCATCCCACGGGAGCGTGCCTGCTAGTACGCAGGCGGCCCCGTGGATGCCCAGACCGGGGCTCCGTAGAGTGCCATCGACCTTACCACCCCGTGGTAAAGTCGACGGCACGCCGAGTTCGGTCCTCCCATATTCGGGAGGAGCCGTCCGAGTGCGGCTGCGGCCTTGGTCAGCCGTGGAACGAGGAGCTTGAAATGCTCCTCGAAGTTCCAGCGGGGGTCCAGTGTTAGACCGAGATACTTGATGTGCATCTCGACCTGAATCCGGACCCCCTCCACTCGGACTCGGAGCCCCGGTGGGATCCTGCGGCGTGGGGGATGGAAACCCATGGCCCTAGTTTTGTCTAGGGCCACCTCCAATCCGAGCAGTCGGATGCGTCGGACGACGAGTGAGGTGCCGACCAACGCTAGCCGAGCTGCCTTCTCCCACGTCTGCGCTCTTGCCGCGACAAGAGTGTCGTCGGCAAAGCAGACAATCTCCATTTTGGGGAGGAGATTGCCTCGCAGGACCCAGTTGTACCCCAAGTTCCACAGTAATGGGCCAAGGACGGCCCCCTGGGGTACTCCGGCCGCCATTGGGCGTCGATGGACGCATCCGTCTGCGCCCTCGTACAGCACTACCCTATCAGAGAGGTAGTCGGAGACGAGGGCGCAAAGGTAGGGCGGCACCCTGTGGAATTTAAGTGCCGCCCTTATGCATTCATGAGGGAGGCTGTTGAAAGCGTTGCGGATATCGAGCGACACCGCAACAACAGCCTCCCCCCTACCAGTGGCCTCCTCAGTCCATCGCTTGAGGAGGCCCAATGCGTCTATTGTGGACCGACCGGTACGGAAGCCGAACTGATGATCGTCCAAATTCGGCCCCTCAGTCTCAAGGTGCTCGACTATCCGGCGGGCTATGATTCTTTCCATAGCCTTGCCGGAATCGTCGAGCAGGACCACCGGTCGGTACCCCGCCGGAGAATCGGCAGGGCGGCCCTCCTTCCTAAGAAGGCAGAGGCGCCCCACCTTCCAACGCGATGGGAACTTTCCCTGGGCGATGCATGTGTCCAGCATCGCCCGGTACCTCTCCTCCAACGTCTGCTGGAGCAGCGCATGGGGCGCTGCTCCAGCAGTTGGATGGAGGCGGAGCTCCATCCAACCGTCAGTCGGCCACCGGTCACCAGCTTTCTGGCGGCCTCGACAGGGCATGAGGCGAAGGCCGAGCCCACCCCTCTGACTCCAGGATGGACCTTCCCCACCCTGAAGTGCTCAGGGGGGCAGCCCGTACTCAGAGCCAGTGCCGTCTGCAGCTCTTCGGCCGACACCGAGTCATCAAGACCGATGACCCGGATGTCGACCGATTGGATTGGGCGCGTCACCTTCGCCTCGTCGCCCAGCACCGCGCTAATCTGTGCCGCAAGCTGGTCCGCCTGTGTGGGCGTCGTCTCTTTCGGGAGCTCCAGAATACGAGCTCCCGTCACGCCCGTGCGGAATTGAGCTGGACCAATTCCCAGGGCGCTCAGCGAGACCGAGGCCTTTGTTTTGGTAATGGCCTTATTATACGTGGCGCCCTTCGCAACCGCCTCCGGTTTCAGGGCCACCACAACGGCCAGCTTCTTGTGCTCCTTTGGGAGCTTTGGTGCGCTCCCTTTTCTCCCGGAGGGCGGGACTGGAGCAGCGGTGGGGGAGCGCTTCTTGCGCCGGATGACCTCCGACCAGGACTCACCTGGCACAGCCGAACTCCCCGCCTGCGGCTCCGGAGTCTTCTGGGCGGTAGGTTTGGTGACCTTAACCGCCCTCGCCTTTTGAGGCAGGTTCGCTGGTGGGGCGAGGGTTGTCCCCGCCTCTCTCTGAGAGGCCGCAGCTCGCACTTCCCGTTTCTTGTCCCCCTTTAGAGGGGGACGAAGTTGGCGTGCCGGGAGCAGCCTCCCGTCCACTTCCAAGCTGTCCAAGTGCGCATTGACGACCCCCCCTACGTGGGCCGTCAACTCCGTCTGGAGGGCCGAAAGGGCCTCCAGGAATTCAGCCCTGGACAGTGGTTGGGAGTCAGCCAATGTCATGGGCGGTTCTATGGCCGCTTCGGCCACCGTCTTCTCCGGTAAGGGCCTTTCAGAGAAGGCCCTTCTGAGCGCCGTCACCTCCCCGATGAGCGCGTCAATTTGACCGCGGAGACGTTTATTGTCAGCGCGAAGTCGCCGAATCTCATTCGACGACTTGCGCGCCGCCACCGCCTCAACCACTCCGAGGATGGAGTGGGTGGCCTCCTTGATCTCCCGCTGGGAGGCTCCTTTCAGGTTGCCTGCCTTGCGGACAATCTCCAGTATCACCGACGCACTGGCCTCTGCCTTTTCCGTCAGCTCCTCAACGGATCTGTCTGACGACTTAGCTGACTGGTAAGTCGTCACAGACCTGGCGGATTCGGTGTCCGAGTCCTCCTCCCTCAATTCGCGGCGCGCCCGCGACATTCCAACGTCGTGGCGGATCAATTTGCCGCCACGGCCCTTGGTCCCTTTCTTAAACTTCAGCGGAACAGAAGGTTCCGCAAGCTCCTCCGCCTCCTCCGACCCTGACACCAGATCGAAGAACTTGTTGGAGGGCAACATAGTCGCCTCTGACACCTCCTTAGCGGCGGACCGCTTGCGGGCCGCCGAACGAGTGAGAACTTTAGAATACAGGAGCCTGTGTGCCCCCGTTTTCTCCATCGGGCTAGGCCCACTTGTTTCGGTGGAGTCCGACATGGGCCAGTTAATGGCCCTGCCGACCTCCGAGCACGTAGGCGAGTCCACCCCTACAAGAGGGGACAAATCAATAAAATATTTGGCAAAATCAACAAAATACCTTAAAACTAGAAAACAAAAACAACGATAACAACCAAATAACAAGTGCTACCAGAAACTGGTTTATGTTGGCTGAAAGAGCTTCCGAAGAGGCAACTTTCAGCCTAACAACTCAACCAGGTACGACCACGACAACTACGAGTTATCGCAGTTTTAAACTTAAAATTATCCAACAGAAAAACAAAAATCAACAATAACAACAAAACAACAAATAACAACAACAACTGATATGGGCAGTCCGAAGGAGCCTTGAAAAAGGCTTCAGACGAAACGCGCCACACCGAGAAACTCCAAAGGACAGAGAAGATATAGTCGTTCAAAATTTAAAATTTTTCACGAACCCCACCTTTTCGCGTCGACACGACCTACTTGTTTGACAGTTGGCGCACGACTCCCTACACAAACCAACCTAACATTTTTATAAAGATTATATATTTATAAGATTATATTATTATTAATAATAATGGTGGGTCGCCAGTTTGTTATATTTTATGAATGTCAAAAATAATAAAGAAATAATTGCTATACTTAATAAAAATAATTCTTGTATAATAGTGGAGTTTGTAACAATTTTTTTAAGAAATATTAATATAAATATAATAAGTATTTATTTTTATTTATTTAATTATTTATTTACAATAAGTCACATGAGGTACCATGGAGGAGTAATCCTATAGTAGTATCCTATAATAGTAGCTTTTATGAAAGTAAAATAACTATATTATAATTTTAAATAATAATAGTTTTTTTCTGTCATATTTGCTGTTTCTATATTTGTTTTTTTTTTTAAATTTTTTTTTTTTCGATTCTAACACAAACTCACTTTATAAATAATTATTATTTTCTTGCAGCCGATCAAGCAGCCTTGCCATACTTCTATGGGCCGGTAGCGGCGATACTTCTCAGCAATTTGGTTCTATTTCTACTAACGTCAAGGACGATCACGAAGCACTACGATAAACTGAAAAACTTCACAGGTGAGTCACATGAACATTCCTTATCAGTACCACAGCATACTTATTTCCTACAGTAGGCCGACGCCTTTGATGTTGGGCGATACCGCCGCCTGTGTAGGTATTTAAAAATTACGGAAGGGTTGACACAAATTAAGTAATATAAAATGTGCTTAAGTACCTTTCTTCATCGTGCGGAAATTGATGAAAGCTTAGTTCTTTATTTATGCGAGATAAAGATTTGCACGCACTTACAACACATGCCGTATGCACCATTTTGATTTATATAATAAATTAAAATCTGAAAGTCGCAATAGCCCTGGAATATTTATCCCAAGCTACTAAGAACGACGAAGTATGCAGCTTGGGCATGTCCCACTCGCGCCTCACCCCTCACGCCCCGCACGATTGCCCTGTCTAGACGTTTTCGTCTAGACAGGTGTATGAAATAAGTATGCTGTGTCAGTACGTTGTGAGGGTAATAAAAATGTGATAGCAATATGACTTGTCAACTTAGATAATTATTAAGAAGATTAAATTTTTATAAAAGCGAAGAAATATTTAGGTAAATAGAATTTCTTAAGTTCTATGACAGTAGAAGTAGAAAAAAATATACTAGGACATATTTTGTTACATTTTAATTATTAAAGAAAAAAAAAATGTTACTCACATGCAAAAGTTTGTGCCGATGTAACAAGCAAAAATTATCCACTGAACGGACTTGGATGAAACTTTACTATAACATAATTGGTACATCGAAATATCAGATATACTAAAATTTATAAAGTTAACCGGACGAGGTCGCGGGCAAAAACTAGAGAAAATTTCTATAATTTATATCCTCTCATTTAATCTATGTTTTATAAAAATTGCTTAATTCTAATGTTTCTGAATATTGCTATTCTTCTAAAACTCGTAGGTTACCTCCCCTCGCGATTTTTATATCGTGAGGTTATATCGCAAGTGATCATATTTTGAGGTTACTTTTGAGACCATTTAGTGCTATTTTATTTATTATGCTTTATTAAATAAATCTTTTTTTTTAAACAGATATAGAGCTAACGCGGGGTGCAGACGATAGCAGTACGTCAGACGACTGGGCGCGGCTGGCCGTAGCGCTAAGTACACAGTCCGAGCAGCCTCCGCCACGGGAAAACCCCGTATGCTTTACTCAAAGATTAAAAAAATATAGGAAAATGTAAGGAACTCTTTTGAATTATTTATACAATTTTTTGAAGTGAAATTTCTTTTCGCGCGATGAGAGTAAAATTTCAAGGTCGAATTTTGTGTTGCGCTTCAGTGTGTAACGATCACGCGACGCTTCTTTTAACGGTTCTACAAAAGTAAAATACTATTAATCATTTAAAGTATTTAATCTATTTTAATTAAAAAAAAAAAAAAACTAAAACTAAACTTGGCCTAGAGCAAACCCATCTCTAATAAAAAAAAACTTGTATAGCTTTTTGCGAGCACCTCCTTAAATCGTTTGTGCTGTATCTGGACTAATTGAATTTTTTTATATTGTTAGTTTTCGTACCTGTTGTATGCTGAGTGCCACAATGGGCCTGTCGTGGCTGCTAGAGGTGGTCTCTTGGGCAGCCGGCACTGGATCAAAATCGGTATCAGTTTGGTCTGTCTTCGACCTTCTGAACGCGCTTCAAGGAGTCCTCATATTCGCCATTTATGTACTACAACAGCCTGTCCGTTCTTACGTTAAGGTACGTACTGCCATAATACTTTTACTGTTATCTATTCTGTGGTAATGCCCATTATATAAGTTTAAAAAAATATCGGATTCTTAATATTAGTTTCACAAGAAAACTGCCTTTACAAAATATTAAATAATTTCAACATAGCATATAGCATTTCTAAATTTTGTATTTTAAACAATATTATTACTATCATATTTTAATAGTATCCAGCGTTACTATGTATACATCCAAAATAACGCTATATAATAATATAAAATTCGCGAGTATATTAAAGATGTTTTTCATATGTTTTTCCGAACAGATTTCAATGTTGTATACATTCTGCAAGAGGAGAGGCGATGGCTCAGAAGAGGCTGTTGTAAGCCGAAGGAACAGTCACGATTGCGGACACGGCCGAAGAGACGACGTGTAGTGCGGCGATAGCTTTGTGAAATGTATCGACACTTTGACGATAAGGGGACGTATCGAACAATTCAAAGTGAACAACACTCGAGACTGATAATAAGTAACAGTATTATTGAAGGTCGGATGTAAGGTGGCGTGCTATCTAACACAGGTTAATATTATGAAGTTATTTGCTTTCAACATCAATGTACTACAACTATGGATAAAAAACACTACGAACTTTCTTCTTCTTCTTCTCTTTTAATGTCTTGGCTCCTTCAGATCTTCTCCGATGATTTTGCCAGTGTCACTTGTAAAATTAAAATCAAAAGTAGCAGATCCCGAGACTAGTCAGTCAAGTCAAGTCCACAATTTTTCTTTAAGTTTTCCAAAACGGGTCCGTCAAAGCAGTTAGGTCAAGTTCCCACTACGAACTTTATGGAACATTTAAAAGTGACATATATGCGTACTCTGTCATCTGTCATTTAAAACCAACCAAACATCTGTCGAGTGGAGTGAGGCGACCCTCTCAGTTTTAACAGAAATATGATCTGCCCAGGAATATCATGATATGCCCAATTCTACGATGTGCCGACGACATATACATAATATAGATAATTGCACGCTTTACATTTCGACTCAATTGAAATAATATTCAACTGTGAAAAATTTAAACTTCTTTTTTAAATGTATACCTGTGATAGCGCCTTAAAATTCTTCAAAATATTTTTTATTTTGCTACCACTACTAAATTAGACTTGAAAGTAACTATGTACATATATAAAGAACTAGCCGGCGCCCTCGACTTCCTCCGCCTGAAAAAGTAGCCTATCCTGTGTCCCGTACGTCTAAATGTTTATCTACGAAGTTTCATGAAAATCAGTTAATTCGTTTAAGAGTTATGGAGGAACATACATACATACAATACCTACACTTTCAGATTTATTATTAGTATTGATGACATTCTTTTCTACCATTGATACCAATTTATTCTTTAGTACTTTTTTTCCTCATTTTGACAATTACAACTACATAGTTCTTTGCAAGATCGGCTTCTATTTTATTAATCCTGTTTGTACTACATTATGTATTTAAGTAGTTTTAATCAATTATTTGTTACCGTTTATTTTTTGGCAGCATGTTGTATAATGGTTGTTAAATTTAGGAGACCTAAGAACATAATATTTAAATGTAAGATAAGATATTTTTATAATGTACGTAAATGTAAGACGTAAATAACAATAAATGAAATAAATGACCAAGAAATTAATAAAAGGTTAATTGTGTAATTTATATAAGTTGATGTGCTTTCGTATATTTACAGCTTTGATGAGGATATGTTAATTTTTTTTATTAAAAAAAAATGTAGTGCCATAATTGTATGTAGCTGTTTGACGAGAACGGTGCATTTCTTTTCCTTTTTATGGACTAGTCATAGTTACTATTAGGTAAGTGTTTAGGTTATTTATTTATTTATTATGTATAGATACTAATAAAATCTACTTTTATAATTGTAAAAGCTAATTGTTATATTTTTAATGGATGTCGTCTGGCTGAGAACTAAAAATAACATATATTTGGCATACTTATGTGGTCATACAATTTAAGGATTACGTTTTTGAAGTTTTATAATCATATAATTTTTTTGATAATTTTACCCATTATTACAAATAACTCACATTTAAATACATGGCAAAATTTTTTTTTGTTAATTTTCAAGTGTCCCCAACGATTGATTTATTTCAGGTAATGACGAAAGCAACAGATGTAATATATTTTGGTGAAAAATTACTTTATCATATGAAAGAATACTATACTATCAAATCAAAATATTTATTCTTTAATTAGGTTTTTACAAGAAACTTGAAAGAAACTCAGGATATTATTCTTTTTGTCGTCTATAAAATATAAATTACAACATGTCCGTTATTACACAATGTCCTCCCAGACATTGTCACCACTTACATTAATAACGTCACTTACATTAATAAATCGAGACTCAAAATAAATTATTATAAACTCTCTTATTATAATTATATTATAAGCTCCACATCTCTATACAAATACTTTCAGAAAGTATCGCATTTCTTGTTCATACGTATTGTTTATTTAATAAAAGTCTGACTGTATAACGAATATTATCAAGAAATACGTAATAAACTTTATGAAACACTAACTAATAAATTTTATACTTAGCTTTACTTTTAATCAACCGTTAGTGATTTTCGCTAATATTTAATTTTACATCACTTTGTTATTGTTATTATTTATTATTATATAATATAATAAAATTGAAAAACTATTTAAAATGGATTACAAGACAATAATTAGATTAGTTCCTAAAGTATAGTTTTTTGGTTTGTCTGTCGCGTGGTGAGTGCTTTTATTTTATTTTATTTATTCTGTGTTACAAATTAAATTGTTTACATGTTACATAAAGCTAAATAAAAGAATGCAAAATAAAATAATGTAAATTATAGAAATGTTAAGTTATTCAGATATTAATTTGTCATATTTAATTTACGAACTTGTAATAATGCAAAGTTATAATACTTATATATAAAACTTGCCATCTACCGAAAGAAAAGTTAACGAAAGAAAGAAATTTTGATGATAAATTAATGAAATGTGCTACTTATTGATTTGCTACTAATAAAAAAAAAATCTCCTACATTATTAAAAAAAATCAATACTTACGTGTTATGATTTATTAAATAAAACATTTTTTTAATTATTTTTTGTCTTATTTTTTTTTTACTTCAGTATGAGATTTATTTACATATTTTTTAGTATTCTTTGTTTTTAAGTAGATTCTTCCTGTGTATGATAGAAGCAATTTTGTACCCTTGAATCCTCTGTCCCATTAAATGTATGTGTAACTGTACATTTATTAAATGAACTAAGTACGTAGCTATTGTAAATTGTATTATATGTATTAAATTTAAATTATGTGAATATAAGTATAAGCGAGGTGCGTGTACATCTGTGTAACATTATATTATTGTTAAATGTTGCGGAATTTTTAAGTGAAATGACAATTGAATATTATGTATCTATTTTCTATTTTGCAAAACATGACGTTAAATAAACAAGCTTTATATAAAAAAAAAATTAGCATGTTTTATTTATGTGTCTATGTAAGACTTGAATAGACTAAATATACTCGCGGACTAAGAATACGGGTCGGTACGAAAAACTAGAATATCTCCTAAAATAATAGAGCTAGCGGCATGATTCAAACTGTATGTTGTAGATGATTTTATAGTTAACAAAAGAACAGTAAATGTTGGAAAAGCTATTTGTTTATTTATTAAAATTACATAAGAAACAAAAAATCAACGATTTTTGCGTTGAAAAATTAAAAGGCGTTACCTTACATACCACATAAAAACGAACTTTAAAGCCAAATTGATACTTCGTATTGCCTCCGCAGGCTCTTCTTACAGCTGCCAGATAATTGTGAATATGTTTATTAAGTTTCTTATGCGATGATGGAGGATATTGGTCCATTCTTCCATTAACGCATGTTTTAGGTCTCTAAGAGTAGCTGGGGCTATGTTCCGATTTCTTACAAACCTCCCAAGCTGTCCCAAATGTGTTCAATCCGATTTAAGTCCAAGATCCTCGAGGGCCAGTCCATGCAATTTATGCCATCGACATAAAAATACTCATTTACAATTTGAGTTGTATGTGGCCTAGCGTTGCCATACATAAATATGAAATTTTCCTCCAAATTAAATAAGTACGGGCCAACATGGTCATTAGGGATCTCTTCTACATACCTTACACTAGTTAGTGGACCATTTTCTATTAGCACTAACTCCGTGTGACTCTCTGAAGTGATTTCAGCCCAAGCCATAACAGATCCACCGCCGAACGATACTTTTTCCTCAAAACAAGCTGGAATAAAACCTTCCCCTGGCTGTCTGTAAACTCTTGGCCGCCCATTATGACCATAGAGTATATTCTAGATTCGTCAGAAGACAATACTCTTACTCTTTCTTCGTTTTCCCAAAGTGCATGTTCGCGGGCGTAACGTAATCTTGCTACTCGAGGTTCTCTTTCAAGTTTTGGGCCGTTTGCAGGTATATATAGGGTAAAATTAGCTTCTTGGAGCCGTCGCCTTACAGTACGTTCGCTTACGTCATCTCTTTGGGTCTCTCGAAGTTGATTTGTTACTTCAACAGCCGTGAGGTGCCGATTTCGGAGCATGATCCTAACAATAAATCGATCCTCTCGAGCCGTAGTACATCTTGGTCTGCCAGTTCCTGGTCTTTATTGTTCTACCTAGTTTCTCGGAAACGTTGGACGACTCTCTGCACCGTAGAAAGTGACACGCATGCTACTTTCGCTTTACTTCTATGACTTCTGCCTTCTTCTAGCATAGTGACGATATGTGTACCTTCATCGGTTGTTAACGACATGGTAGTAATTCAATAATGACCGTGAAAGACGACAATGACTGCCTTTTATCATTTTGATTTCACTTATTGAAAACAAAAGTGAGAAAACAAGTAAAATGAAACCAGCGTGTGTTGAATTTATTACCAAATTCGGGCATTTTTAAATTTATTTATTTTCCAATTACGTTGTATAACGTTTAAGCTTTTATATTATATTATAATAAAATTCTCTTTAATATAAAGTTAGTTTCATGCATGTACCATTATTAATTTGCAAGATACAGAGGATTTTGTCATCGACCCGTATTCTTAGTCCGCGAGTGTAGATTACCTACATAAGTTAAATATTAATTTATTTAACTCTTAACCATGGGGGAGGGATCTGGGTTAGGGTATGGGCTGTGTGTGTATGTATGTGTGTGTGTCTAAGAACTAAGAACCAAAATTGTTAAAAGAGAATTAGCAAGCTGAAGTGGCAATGGGCAGGTCACATCTGTTTCTGTTCTGAAACAAAAGAGTTCTGAAAAATGAATGTCACGTATTGGAAAGCGCAGCGTGGGACGCTCTGCTGAAGACCTGAAGGGCTTCGCAGGAAGCGGCTGGATGCGAGAAACAGAAGACCTTACGTGGTACCGAGCCTTGGGAGAAAGCCTACATCCATACGTGCAGAAACACAGGCTGATGATGATTCCTACTACATCCGGTTAATTTCAAAAATAAAAAAAAATATCTTTACGATTTGCAGAAAATAGTCATTTTCGTATAATAAAATGGCTGAGTTATAGGCGATATATCGTAATAAGGGTTGACAAGGGGATTGGCTGGTATAAATTTATCTGGATCTCTCAAAAGATAAGTGTAATTTAGATAAAATATAATTCAAATTAGCATTAAAAATAATAAATTTAATTAAACGTTTGAAAGTATTTCTTTTGTCCTTTTGCGTTACAAAGGCATAAAGTGGTCTGACCTATCTGGTGGCTGTAACTAACCTAGAGAAAAAGATGCCATTGCCCATTACGTTGGGCAATGGCATCTCTTTATGTTTGTGTGTTTGTCTAGTCTAGCGATTATTTAATTAAAATATTACGAAATACATAAGTATCTTACAACGAATCCGCTCAAAGGAACTTGACATGTATGACATGTAACTTGACCAGACATCGCTTTTCATATCCTACTGTCGGAAAGTAGTGTTTTATAAATCTCAGTTCTGCAATGAAAAAAGTTGGGTAGCATCCAAATGGCGTTTCATATAATAACTGACAAGACACGACGCGAAACTAGAAAACACGAAGGACCATCCCGGTCTTAAGAAAACGAATTGATGCATCCGTTAAACATTTACATAGGATTTTATTAAATGTGTTAAAATGTATCTTGGAGTTACAAAAAATGTAAGCCTTTTTTTTCAAGATCTAACAAAAGTGTTAAAGGCCAGTCTATTCATTTCATATTGACACTTTACATCAAGCACGAACATCGAGTCATATATCCGTTGGATACCATAAACATTACGAAAGGATTTTTTCTTTTAAAAGCTGTCTTGCGAAATACAATTCACGATCTATTTATTTTTAAACACTAGCTGTTACACGCGACTTCGTCCGCTTATTTTATAGATAACATTATAAAATATAGCTATGTTACACCCTGATAATGTAGCTTTCTAAAGGCGACAGAACTTTTAAAATCGGTCCTGTAGTTTTTGGATTTATTCATTACCAACATACAAATCTAATCTGAACGTATACTCTGAACGTGTTCTACATTCTGAATATAAAATTATCCTTATTCTTACTAATATTATAAATGTGAATGTAAGTTTGTTTGTTTGTTTGTTTGTTTGTTACGCATTCACGCAAAAACTGCTGAACCGATTACCATGAAATTTTGCATACACGTTGTACCTTTCATCCAGAACGAGGACGAAGTCGCGGGCATCAGCTAGTACTTAAAAGTTACAACTTTAATAAAATAACTGTTATTTTTTTTAATTAAAATTAGTGTCTTAAAAAGAAAATGTTGTCTACTGTGATTTTCATTTACTGTGGGTTTGTGGTTTTCAAGCCCCAGGTTCAAAGGAACTGTTAGGTAGCGATATCTCAAAAGCGTTCTTTGTGATGCGCTAGGATATTGCCACTAGAACATCCCCGGAGGAAGCTCGTGTATGTCGAAGACAGTTTCAGAATCAAGTATTATTAGATATGAGACGAGCTTAGGTATTATGTTCCAGTACTTCCAGTACATGTTTCACTATGAATATACTGTCTGGGAACGGATCGGATTGTAATATGAAGTAATTTATACTTCATGTACAACGAATAAGATATGTAAGCATACAAATAAAAATCAAAGAGACGTGATTTAACTTGGATATTATTCAAACTATAAATTAAAGTTATAAGTTTTAAGTTTATGCTTATATGAAACTTAAGATGCATTTAAAAATTAAAAATTAAAATTTTAAAATTAAAATTAAAAAAATTTAATGAAACATTTTTAAACAAATAATTAAAAATATATATTAAATTAATTTTAAAAACTAAAGTTTTTGTTTTTGATAGTTGGAATTGGAGATAACTAATATTATGACATCTAAAAATAACTAAAGGACTTTGCAACAAGGACTGTTTGCTTGTCTAAAAATCTTTACATAAAAATCAAAATTTCATACATGTTAATAAAAATGTGTTAGTTCAAGCAAAGTGTGTTAAAGCTATCTACACAAAGTTTAATTTTGTATATTATTCGTATTCTACGAAATCAGTTTTCCCTAGCTAATAAATTTTATAGCGGATATTGAAATGTTTAGAGAAGTAAATTAAATGGAGGTATTGTGCTACAAAACACGACACAAGTAGGCACCGTCTCGTTGTCGTACCGTAGTGCTCCATCCTTTACCTGCTAAATCCTAACAATTTGTCACTAGAAACCATGCTAAAATATATTACAATTTACGTAAACACTCGAGTTGTATTGACGATTTTAATTTAGGAAGAGGGATCGAATACATTTGAGTATAATTTCTAAAATGTCTGTCTGTATTGTTAGTTAATTATGCGTTGTTAATTATTAAATGTATTTAGTAAGTTTATACACTTAATTTTCAGTCATCTTACAAACTATTTACTTATACTATAACTCATCCTAAAGTGTTTTCACTTGGCTACAAGTTATAACTAACCTCCAACTTTCAATTGAGCCCAAACACGCTATATCTGCTGTAAGTTGTTAAGGAGTTGGGTATACCGCAGCTACTTGATGCTGCAACCTCAGGTCAAGATTACCATGTGATAGAAATACCGCCGAATTCACCAATAACCAAGAAAATTCAACTGCCACCAGCCAGTATTATTTAAAATGACAGAGTTGGCATAACTTACGTGATATACTATGTAACGTATAAGTTGTTTCTATGTACTTACATATCAGACTCGCGAGAACATTGTTACATTTATTGAGATGAAAAAGCACACATGCTCACATTACAGTACCCATGACAAACGCGACCCTCCGGATACAAAACAATGATTATGAACTTAGACAAGCCGTGAAATATTACTCTTCACGGAGATTTTCACAACGCTTTCAAGAGCTTGAGTGACTCTCCTCGCTAAAAGAGGGATGGAGCTACATGAATCTCAAAAGCTACATAAATGAGTCACTCTTACCTATATCACTTTTTAAGGAAACCATGTTTTTAAAACGTTGAAAGTCAGTGAGTAGGTAAGGGATGCCAGAGCCTATTTCCCTATCCCTTTCCTATCCCTTATCCTTAATCCTCTGTAGTCGGCAGCGTAATTGCAGCACCTGTAGCGTTGTTGTTCACCATGTGACTAGATGAAAGAATCCTCCCTCTGATATCGCCAATGAGTTACTCTTATAACTCACATTGAGTTACTCTTTCCCTAACCAATATTCCGCAAAAAGAGAGGGGAAACATTTGAGTCGTTAGTGCTCTGTTTATAACGCAAAGTGTGATTGATGGGCTCTTATCTGTTGAGGTGCACGCCAAACCCCTTCCTACCTCAAAATGTGGTCCGACACGCTGCATATTTTGGGGATTAAAGAAGGGTAGAGGGTGCATTATCCTTAAAGTAGACGTTTACGTATGTCTACGTGATATGTATGTATTTTGGAAAAATGTTATATACTATTACGATGAGCAGTAAAATCGGTACCTACCATTATATTATAAGTAAGGAGTCTTTTTTGTGATTTTAACTCCCGCAAAAACGGGGTGTTTGACTTGTGTATCTGCGTATTTTGTGTGTTGGTCTGTGGAATCGTAGCTCCAAAACAGATAGACCGATTTTGATAAGGTTTTTTTTCGTTTAAAAATTTATGTGAATCGAATCGTTCTTAGCTATAATTTATGAAAATCTGTTGAGGAGTTTGAAGATCGTCTTCAGCCCATTTCCAAGTTGACGAAGGGATTTAAACAATTTTCACTAAGGGATTTCACCACTATTTTCGCAATGAATGAATAAATATCAATAAATATGAAACAATTACAAAAATCGTAGTAAATGTTTCTCAATATTCCAAGATTTTCCGTCGAGGGGAGCGAATTAATATCACTAATGAAAGGAATCCATTTGTCAATGGTAAATCACATGAAGCTATCAATTATTCGAAGCATTGTCGGAAATCGAACTCCCCATTCCATGTGATATCAGATTTGTATCTGTTCATTACATTAGCTCCGTTGGGAGTGTTTATTCTTATGATGTTACCATGGTGTTAAATCACGTTGGACCCGATATTTCAAGAGCTGTTGCTGTTTTCACTAACGCTTATGCATATTTATTTGAGGGTTTGATTTTGTCTAAAAATAGCGACCCTACTCCTGGCTTCGCCCCAGATGCAATTTTTTATATACACAAACCTTGCTCGATTATCCCTCTTTCCATTAATGAAAACCGTATCAATATTTGTTGGGTGAATCAGATGTCGTTAGCGGAGAAGCACACAGACGCCTACAGTTTCAGCGACATTGTTGCAAATATTGTTTTTTTTTTTAATTACATTAAAACATTATATATGATTACATATACACATATAACTGATGGTGAAAACCGCATTAAAATCCGTTGTGTGGTTTAGTAGGAGTTTACGGATATACAGACAGACAAATGCGAAAAGCGACTTCAAATTACACTATGTAATTTGCAATAGTAAATTTTATTCGTGAGAAGTCAGGGCTAGTCGCTAGTAGTACACTCAAATCAACATTCACGTCTGCAGACGCATTGAACCATCAATAATTGCCTTAAAAATATATTGAACAGAAAAACAGATAAAGCCAGAAGCAATAATGAGCGATGGATGTATGACAGGATGACGTGTATTATCGAGCAGTTACTATTAATAGTGGATTGGTTGTCGTCAATAGATAGAGTATGAGGTTCGTACGTGACTTATCTATATTCGCTAACCTCCCTCATAGCCAATTCGCGCAGCTACATAAAACACGATCGATGTCAGTGGGTCTATTCTGAAATTTTATCTTTATTTGTAGTGCTTGTTAGAAATATTAAAACTGTCTGTGCACCACGGATTTGTTTATTTTATTTATTGTTTATTTAGCAGCTAACTTTACAGCGTGTACAGTTCACATGTGCATAAAAAATTAATATTAAGTAAGTAAACTTTTATTGTCGAAAAATAACATTAAGGATAAACATTAAGTTTTTTTTCTCACCGTTTAAATAGGATTTTCCTCTTATCTTAGACGAAGCAGATAATTCAAGGCTCATAATATTTTCCGCACGATCCGTGTACGCGTCGTTCGATGGGAACCCATCAATCATCCTCATTTTCGCTCGTCGTTCTAATGTGTGATATGGTTCATAGGCAACAACGATAAGCTGAAAAAATCTCTGTGTTAAATTGAAAATATATTCATAACTAGCTGATGTCCGCGACTTCGTCCGCGTTATGGATGTCTTTTCTGGTGTCCCAGAGAATGTGTATGCAAAATTTCATGGTGATCGGTTCAATAGTTTTTGCGTGAAAGAGTTACAAATATCTATACATATATCCATACAAACTTTCGCATTTATAATATTAGTATAGATATCAATAACTAATAGATATAGATTATCAGAAATCTTAAAAGTTTACATAGATAACAGTTAAAAGTCTTTAACGATACGCCGTACTCAAATTGGAACGACAAATGTATAGAAGCATCAATTTTACAGTACAAGTAGCATTTTTCTTGAGTAGGCGCGCTTCGATTAAAGTTTTCAAGGAAAAAAATAGATGAAACGACGCCCGTGTTGTGTAATTATGGAAATGGCTGAAGCGAAATAAGTCGTGTAAGGCAATTACGATTTACGATATCAACACCAGCGTTTTTTTTCTCCGGAGATCTTTATCGCTGTTATGAAAGTCATTAAACTGTTTGAATTTTTTATTTTCTTTGCCTTCACGGATTTTCCGATACGGTTGTCTGTATTTTTTTTTGTACGAGCAAAGTAAACGAATTTGAGCAATATTGTGTTTTTTTTTTCCTATGAAATGAGTGGAGCATTCGTAGAATTTAATAATTTTATTTTTATACTTTTAGTCAGTAGCTAGGACAAGCATGAAGACAACAGAACTTGCAGCACCTGTGGCATTGCTTGTGCTAAAGGCGACGGTAGCCACCTACCATCATGTGGACCGTTTGTATGTGTGTCGACCTTAATATTATATAAAAAAATCGATGTACGAACATAAAAATAATTTAATAAGATATTATAAGCTTTTCGGAATATTCCTGTTTATTTGTCGTGGGCTAAAAAAAGTTTGATATACGAGTATACAGCCTACTTATATTATTTGAAAATTTCAACAAAAAATAGAAAGTGAAAAATGGAAATCGTCCATTTTTCTGGCTATTGTACTACGTCTAACTGTGAGGAAACATAACTGGGAAAATTTTCGTGCAGTTGACAGATTCAACCTTTAACTACCGACAATCCAATTAAAAGTTGTACCCAGTTCTTCGTTTTCTAAATGTGCTCGTACATGCATGGACAAAATGTACATGGTATTTTTAATTGCAAGCTTGCCTGCAAAAAAATATACCTAATTAGTTAGCAATCATAATGAAACAGTGCCTTAACGAATAGCTAAGTCTTCTTAGATAATATATTAATTTTTAAACAATTAAATTACTGTTGCCATAAGTTTTACATTTTATATAATAAAAAAAGACTGTTTTATATAAAACTAGTTATTTAATATGTTACTTGCTATCTATAGGTGAAAGAATTTTTAAAATCGGTCCAGTAGTTTTTGAGTTTATTCCTTTCATTACAAACATACAAAAATACAATACTTCTCTATTTATAATATTACTATAGTTATAGTTATAGTTATAGATAACATTGAGACCATAAAATTAAAATAAACCCGGGTTTAAAATAAAAACTACCCTATCTTTTAAGTTGGACCAAATTATATATATGAAGTTTTATCAAAATCGGTTCAGTAGTTTAGGAGTTCATCGCGCACAAACATAAAATATGACACGTAAAGCATTTAAGTATATTTAAGCATAGGTTACGTAAGCCCGAAGTCGCAGGCATCGGCTAGTTTAATATAATTTGCATTATTATTTTTTTCAATTTATATGGCGAATAACTAAATGAACATAACAGTATGACATTAATTGTTTGGTTTATTAAAATGATCATTCAATATTAATGGACTACTTTTCCATTCAATTATAGACTATTTCTGTTAACCGCAACTCTAAGTGCATTCCATTATTTCACAAATTGATGGAATTATGAAATTTACTACTATTTATTCGTAGTTCTCTAATAAAGAACCAACTTTAAAAAAGTTCTCATTTTACAATAATCACAACGCTTGATAATTTAATTAAAATAATGCATTTAAAAGATGCAATTAGAAAATAGCACTGTCTTGTATACAAACATGTAAATAGGATATCAACAAATTTGTAATACAAATAAATAAAATATTAAAAAAAAAAAGAATTTATTTTCAGGCAACTAAAAATTTAATTTATTAATTTAATTATTCATTTAATTTATTCTATACAGTTCCATATTAAAACATATAAGTAAAGGCATTTTTTATACGTACTAACAGTAATAAAACGCAATAATAAATAATAACACGTACATTGCCGAATCATGATTTTTTTGGCCGAAAATGGCCAAAAATAAAAACAATAACGAAGTATCGATCGATCACTAATTAAAATTCAACTCAAAAAGGACTCAAAAATCGTCTTTATCGACATAGATTTTGGGACAAGCGGTTGAAGTGGTTCAAATCAAGATTGAAATAACTCATTATTTGTCAGTTATTTGTAGGCATACCTATTAAATTTGACTACCAAATATTCAATTTGCACGTAATTTTGTATTTCAATTATACTTTAGATTTGAACAATGGAACATTGGTAGGCAATAAATTTAGCAAGCATAATTTATGGCAAAGAAAAAAGTCACCAAATAAAGCAAATTTGTTACAACGAACGCATTGAATCTTTTTTCAGTTGAATATAAATCCGTCGATGCTTTTAGCAAACATTGTGTAGGAGGCGCTCTTTGATAAATTGGTGTGGAATAAAATAATTCAATGACTTTTACAGAAGGTGAGGGTTAAATATATTTGAACTAGTAAATCGGTCCCGGCTTCGCACGGGTGCAATTTTTTTTCTGCAAATTTACCATTTTTAACGTCCAATGGCTTAATGATAGAATGACATCTGTCAGGTCAGCAAATTACATATAAAAAAATATATTCATTAATAAAAAATTAAAATTAAAATTATGTTAATTGAATAGTATTAGTAAACTAATATTAAACAGATAAAACCTTATACATATTTATTTATATATAAGGTACACCAAATTACAAAAAGAAGATACAAACAATACCAAATAACTACAAGGTATCAATATTTATTTTTATACTTTTTGTGAGCTGGTTGAATTTAGATCAACACGTTTAAATAAATAATTTATACCTACTTGTGCATAATAATGCGACGTAAAGGTGCACGTTAACTAGCGTTTGGTCTTGCAGTGCTCCGGCTTAAATAGTTTGTTATTATTACCTATTAACATTGTCATTCCTGCTCACTGCTGCTCGCTTCGTTAGTTTGCCATGTGAAATGTCGCAATCTGTGATAATAATTGTAATTTATTTGTTTTCCAGACAATTAGTCCATAGTAATTGCATAATTGGTTAACATAATTAAACAAACTAAACTAAACTTAACTATTACACATTTATATTATATTGTGTTACAGTAATGTTATATTATATTATGTTACATTATACTGTATTGTAATGCATTTATATTTATAAACACACGTATATAAATATACATTAGACTAATGGAAAGGTTGCGTGTACTATATCAAAACGTAAGGGGCCTTCGTACTAAGACAACTGACTTTTACAGCAGTGTTGTATCTTCAGATTATGATATAATACTTATTACCGAATCTTGGCTGTGCGAGGGGATACTTGATTCTGAATTAACGAACAGTAAGTACAATGTGTTCAGGCGGGATCGTGGCTCGCGTAGCGCTGGTGGCGGTCTTTTGCTGCTGTGTAGCGAACGTCTGGCCGCTCGTGCACGACCCGAATGGCAGCGTGACGACCTTGACGTGGAATGTCTGTGGCTCACAATCGATGGACGTTCTCTAGGCACTCGCTGCGAGCTTCATATTGGATTGGCTTATGTGCCGCCTGATAAAAGGTTGGCACAGCGCCTTGACAGGCTTGGCTCGTGGGTCTCTGATGTGGTCGGTTCGAGCGAGGGTGACGACTTTCTGATTGCCGGAGATTTCAACCTGAGTTGTTTGGACTGGCGTGCGGATGAACCAATTTTTCTAAAAAAGGGCAGTCTTGACGTACAGTGCTCGGCTTTCGATCTTGTTAACGCGTTCAATCTTCTGGGTTTTACTCAGCATAATAGGCTTGCTAACGTGGCTGGGAACACATTAGACCTAATTTTTTCCACTTTTGCCTTAAGTGTCACAGCTTGTCTTGATCCCTTGGTTAAGGAGGATCCTGCTCACACAACTTTAAATATTGATGCTACGGATATTTTCGCCGTACCCCTCGCGAGGCCGCCGCGGCTTAAATACCTCTTCCGGAAAGCAAATTACACAGAAATTAATAAAACACTTGGAGCCGTCGATTGGGATCGTACTCTGGACACGAAAACGCTGGACGACGCGGTGGACGCTTTTTATGGCGTCCTGTACGCAGTTATAGACAAATACGTTCCACAAATAACGGTCAATCATTCCACACGTTTTCCCTTGTGGTACGCTACAGTCGCGCTCTGATTGCCGTCATCAAGGAGAAGAAAAAGGTCCATACTTTATGGAAAAAATACAAGAACCCCATGGACTACGACACCTTTGCACTCCTCAGATCTCGTCAAAAGCTGTTACAGAAGCGTTGTCGGGCTGCTTTTTTGTCTAGATCTCAGGAACTTATAAAGAAGAATCCAAAATATTTGTGGTCCTACATTGCTGCTAAACGTAAATGTCGTGCCGGGTATCCGAGTACTATGTTTGCCGAAACGCTCAAGCTTCAGAGTGAAGGGGAGATATGCGACGCGTTTAACAACTATTTCCACAACATGTTCTCAAAACCCGCTAAAAGCTACCCATCCGTGAGGTTGAAAAACAATTATGCTGATGGCATGCACACCCTTTCATTCAGTACGGGCGGGGTACTTGCGTCGCTCAGGAAGTTGGACGTTGACAAAGGAGCAGGTTGTGACAGAGTTCCTCCCTTGTTCATATCTCACTGCGCTAAACTACTGGCCGTGCCCTTAACATCAATCTTTAACCGATCCCTGCTGGAAGGTGTTTTTCCTAAGGCTTGGAAGGATGCCTTGGTTGTGCCCATTCATAAGAAAGGTGACAAAACTCAAATTAAAAATTACAGACCAATATCGCTTTTGTCTACTTTCAGTAAGGTTCTGGAGCGTTCTGTTTATGGCTACATTTATCAGATCATTATGCAAGGCGTGCCTCTGGAGCAACACGGATTCGTTAGGGGGAGATCCACCACAACCAATCTCGCTGAGTTCGTTGGTGATGTTCTTCGTGGCATGGCTGAGAGCGGACAAGTGGACGTGATTTATACCGACTTTGAAAAGGCATTTGATCGAGTGGACCATGTTATCTTGCTTCGTAAGCTGAACGAACTAGGCATCCACGGTGACTTGCTAAGATGGGTTGAGTCCTACCTGACTAATCGAAGGCAGGCGGTGGTGCTTGGTGGTCATAGGTCCGACTTCATAGGCGTGCCTTCGGGAGTGCCTCAGGGATCTTTGCTGGGACCCCTCCTGTATATAGCCTTTATTTACGACATAAAGAGCTGCTTCATGCACTCTAAGTTTCTCTTATATGCAGACGATAAAAAGATTTATCGCAACATTGATAATCTCGGAGACGCTCTTGGGTTGCAGGAGGACCTCGACAGACTTCAGGAGTACTACATTGCTAACAGAATTAATGTCAACGTATCAAAGTGTACGCATATCACCTTCACAAGGAAGCATAAGCCCCATGATCACACATATAAAATAGGCAACACATGCATTCCTAGAGATAGCGTGGTAAGGGACCTTGGCATAACACTGGATGCAAAACTCACTTTTAATTTTCACCTAGATAACATTATGAGCAGAGCTTTTAGAAATCTGGGCTTCGTGTTCCGAGTCAGTAAAGATCTGACTGACTTGTCTTGCGTGAGGTTATTATACAATGCCTATGTGCGTAGTGTCCTTGAATTTGGTAGTCCGATTTGGAACCCGCAGTATGTCACGAAAAGTAATCAAATAGAGCGTATACAAAGAAGGTTCGTGAGATGGCTCAACCTCCGCTCGCACCACACTTCCCTAAGCTACGCCGACTCTTGCAAGCGTCACGACTTGATGACTTTGGAGGACAGACGCACAGTCTCTGATATGTCGCTCCTCCACGACATCTGTTCTGGGGCGCTCAACTGTCCGGCACTCCTATCTCAAATGTTGCGGCTTCGGGCCGGGCCCAAGCGTGGTAGAAGGAGAAAACTGTTCCACGTTCCGCTATCACGAACAAATTACGACCTTGGCTCTGTATACCATAGATTGCCCTCAACTTATAACGATAAGTTCACGCACTTTCCACTCCCCAAAACATCTTTCAAGCGCAGCGTCGCGAATACACTTAAAGATAATTAAATGGAACTACACACAAACACACACACACACACACACACACACACACACACACACACGCACGCACGCACGCATCCCTTCCCCGTTGTTTAGAATTATTAATTAGGTTAGGCTTAGGTAATATAACTGTAATTTTCTCTTTTTTTTTTTACGTCTTACACAGTAGAGCCCTGTAACTGGCAATGAAGCAGTAATATGATATCTATTGTATATTATTTTGTTTTGCTGTAGGGTTGTTGTTCAGAATAAAAATAAAATAAAATAAAATAAAAATATTTTCTGTAACATATTTAAAAAAATGCATAATATAAGTTTTGAAGTTGTTGAAAAGCTACCAATATTCGTTTGCTTCCAGCCGTCATCTTGAAATGAAATTTAAATCTAAATCCACAATGGCAGGTCACAGGATTCCATTACATTTGTAGCTCCAATATGTTGCAATACCTACTTGCAATCAGGATGCATGGATTATTGCTTCGACCTCATTTTTACATTTCCATGTTTAGGTACACACCCACACAATATTTTGTTTCTGTACCTACGTGTACTTACACATTTATTTTAATCAAGCTTTGAAATATTATTTTTATTTTTGACAATATTTTACCTCATAAATATTAAGAATAAGTAGGTATATATATACACATTATAAATAAAAGGCTGTGCCCGCCTCTGCCTCTTTCTCCGCTAAATTCTTATAAACCACTCAATCAATTTTTACTAATGAAAAGAACGATAAACGAGAAAGGTTTATCGTTTTTTATATATTCATTATTTTTTTATTAATGAATATATTTTTTTATATGTAATTAGCTGACCTGACAGATGTCATTCTATCACTAAGCCATTGGCTGTTAAAAATAGTCAAATTTATCCAGCCCTTCCCGAGTTTTAACCAACCATTCGAGCAATAGGTTCGTCAATTAACCAATAAATATTATTAAATAATAAAGTAGTCTAAGTAGTAAAATTACGAATTTATATTTAATTGGTTGTAAATTAGGAAAACTTACCTAAAGAGTGGTTAGGCTAAATTAATACCTGCTAAATATAATTTTGAATTCATTTTTAGAACATATAATTCAATAGAATGTTTGAATCGAAGGAAACTATTAGCTTCTATAGGAGTTAATGAAGTAACTAATAGCAGTCTAGCACGGATGTGTTTGACTTTCAAAACACCTTTGCGACCTCAACGTGTGACGTTTCGCCACAAAGGAGTAATTAACCTAGAAAACTCGATGAAACAAACATTAACTCTAAAGCAAACTAGAAGATCACACAGTACCTATAGGTATCAACTTTGCTGAATCAACCTTAAGTCTATCTATATTCGATCAATAACCATAAATCAAATGAAAAGTCTATAGATTTTCAACGAAATGTACGAGTTAAGCTCGAATTTACTTAATAAGTTACATGGACGAGAGGCATAAGTTAGAGACTTTACTTAATAAAAGTTACATACAGTAAACGAGATGTTAAAGTCATCGCAAAGCTCATTCGATTCTTTGATATAAGTTGAATGGATAGGAGCAAAACCAACTACTTTCATATTCAAGTTCTTTAAGCCATTTAAGTTGGCAGGAAGTACGTACTTATAGGAGTGTTCAAAATTCGTAGTTCCTGCATAGTTCCTGGTCTGTATCTATGGTTTTTGGGTCTCCATTAAAACCTGCGTTCTTATTAGTTTTTGTCAATTATAGGAGGAAATATATAGTTTTTACTAAAATATTTATTAAATTATTATAATTAAAACATATATTTAAATCCCGTCAATGGATCCCATCCTATTGCTTAACGGGGAACCCGGGATTCGGACGGATATAGCCAGAAAATAGCGGAGGTACAGACAGAAGTGGACAGCGAATTTATTTTATAATAATTGTGTAAAGATATAGAGATAAACATTTTCAATTCCTCCGTTTCCGCCTACGAATAAATCAAAGAATTATTTATTCGTAGGTTAGCACAGAAATTTAAAACACACGCTCACAAAACTCATACTACAAAACCTGGAAAAACTACAGCACGTCAGAGCGGACAAAAGTATTATAAAAAGTTATATGTTTGCGTTTATAAACATGTTTACTAAATGTTTTTATCTCAATATGCTAACTTTACGTTTTGTAGGATTACCTGCAAGTTGTACAGGAACTGAATTCGAAGTGCGGAGTGCACGAACTGAATTTGAACTCATTTGTACAAACTACACGATAGCCCTCTCACTACTCTCATTTCCATTTCTGCTCACAGTTCAAATGGCGAACGCTATTTTCTTAGATCTCTCTAAACTGTACGACGAAATTCGTTTTTGTTTTCGCTGTTACACTTTTGTAGAAAAATATATTTACATGGAAATTTTCATTACAACGCTTCAGGATTACACGATCTAATCTTTAAGTGAACAGTTTGTATGCTAATGGTTAATATTCATTGTTTTTATATAATTATAATGTAAAAAATATAATATAAAATTAAGAAAATATATAATAATAATCAACCTTAGTTCAAAAGCTTTTTTACTTAGTTTTTTTTTTACAATTAAAGAAAGAAACTATCCCAAAAACGCCAAAATTCATTGTGAAATTAGATAGTTAACTATCAAAATTAAATTTATTCACCAAGAGGTTGAATTTCTGTAAATATTTACACTAATATTGTAACGTTTTGTCATATTCTTAGTATAAAAATCTATGGAAAATAGTCAGTCTACTTTTGAAATATTTTTGTAAACAAAATTAGTAAAAATTAAACTTGTAAAAATATTAGTTTAGGCCTCTGTCTAGTTCACTTTTTTGTAATTTTATTTATTCAATGTATTTAATGTCAGTGTCCTGTTTTGTGAATGTCATTAAATAAAAATAAATAAAAAAATATATACAATTCAGTAAAACAATGTTAAATATTCTCGAAGAGAATGAGTATTATTTATACAAAACTCAGTTTCTACTTCTAGATATTGTACCGTGAAATCTATCCCGGGAGTGTTGTCGGAGTTTAGCACTGATACAAGTTGAACTTTAGTACCAGTTCGGTTCAGAATTATCCACTATTTAGTAGCTCAGTTGAAATGTGCATTTCACTTCAAGTTGGGTAATATATGTATCTGCACTCAAACTTTACTCGGCACGCTTATACAACTTTCAATGTATAATTATTGTTACTATTAATGTTTTTTCTAAAATTATGTTTGAGGCTTCTATTTTTATGAAAAAAGTACATTTTTATTTATTGAGAACTTTTGATAAAAACAATGTGAAAACAAAATCTGGAACTGAACAATTGACGTTTTAAAAGCACAACAACAGAAATTATATTGAGCTAATAAAATCGTTAAAAATATGTAATTAAAGTGTCATTTACTTTGCAGTTTCTGAATTAAAGTAGTTTAATTAATGTAGACTAGCAAATATACTTTCTATTTCAGTCAACGCCACAGCTAAAATAGTTTCAAATTACTTAGACTATAATTCCGAACTTGAAAAAAAAAAAAACTAACAGCTAGGTACTCACAGAAACAAATGAGACAAAAATTACTAAATTTAATATTAAAGTAAACTTCACACATATCATCAAGTGTCAGCTCCGACGCACAACTGGAGTTAACTCCTTACGAACGATATAAAAATAATTTAATGAATATAATTAAGACATTATAAATTTATATATAAACATCGGGTCCAATTCCCCACCAAATCCCCAAAATAATAAATGACAAAATCAAATTGGATAAAGACTGGGAACGGTGAATCATCATAAAATAATCGACTCGCCTCAACAGCACTAATAGATGATGGAGCCCAATGCGGAGCCAAATACGTCGGCCGTATTATCCGTGAGAAGGCAACGGTGAAATTGAAACCAATAAAATGCTGGTACTGGTAAAACGTTTTTCGTGTAGTTGTTCGCCGAGTGACGTCACCCCACTATTTGACGAGGGTTGTCATAAGTCTTCCTTCTGTACGCACAAGCGGTTCCAAAGCCCCTACCACATGTGCAATTTATTCATGCGAATCAATATCACGTGCACTCGAATAATTGAGCTTTGATTAAGTTCGCTGATGGCGCAGGTGTTTCTTCTATAAGTGGCGTGAAATTACAATTGATTATTTAGGTGACATTTGAATTAAGTATAAAGGTTAGTGTTTTATTATTGAAGTAGTTTAGTAAATAGTAGTGGCTTTTTTTTATAAGAGATGGGTAAGCTCTTGGCCAACAACCAGCCATGTGGCAAGGATGAGGCCTAAGATGGAGCGAGCTCACCCAGAAGATGCCTATTCACTCGAACCTTGAAAAGATTAGTGTTATATGTGCTCGGAAATGTGGCTTGGCAAATTCCGTTCTGAAGTCATGAATTACTTACAGAAGACCACTATGAATTTACAAAATGTTTGATTTTATTTTGATAGTTCGGTTTTATTTGAAAAAAGAAATCATTCCGTATCTATCCGTGACTTGACTTAGTAAACAAAATTAAAGCTTGAACAGGTAGTGGCAGGGCCTGCTTTTCGCACAACTTATGAAAGTTGGGCAGAGCCAGTCTGGCGCCAGTAACTATCCCGTTCTGTAAGACTACTGTCAAATAAAAACATCTGTGTTGTTGGGTTTCAGAAAGGAGTAAGAGATGTTAGAGCCTCTTTCACTAACCTTTTCTAATCCCTTATCATTAATCCTACTATGGTCGTTAGTAGGATTGCTTGTGTGGCATTGCATGTGTTATAGGCGACGCTATCCAACTGCCATAAATGCCAAAATGACGCCAAGTTTTTTATATTATTAGACGATTTCTCGCAATTCTAACGATTTTCCAGGATAAAAAGTATTCAATGTGGTAAACTAGGTAATAAACAATTTGTGTGCCAAATTTCGTGCAAATTCATTGAGCTGTTTTTGCCTGAAAGAATAATAATCATCCACACATCCTTACAAACTTTCGCATATATAATATTAGTAGGATTTTCCCAACTCTAAGTCAGTGTTTACTTTACACTACGATTGCGTGCACAAATTGCTAAGTCGTTAATTTGGTTACGTGTGCAATTTTGCACGACAATTAAATCTTCGCATTCCACAAGTTTTTGCACAACCACATACTCCTTTCGCGAATGCTTAAAACATAAAATGCAATATGGAATTTTCGATAACTTCAAATGCTACTAAATTGTTTATTTTATGTCTTGAGAAATAAGCGCTTTGTTTATGTTTTTACCAGTAATACAGTAATACCGTTAATATTTGAATAAGCAACAACTAAGTACATTAACAACTACGTTTAAGTATATTCTCCGAGTAAAATTTTACATAGTATTATAATTTCTATAGACATAGGTATCCTCTTCAATAGTTTGTGAAAATTTTATAGTTTTGAATGAAGAAACGTTCGTATAGAAATAGTAAATAACTTCTTCTCGACTGTAAGTACCAAATCAGAAAGCGCAATAGCGTTTCGTTAATATATTCTTGTCGTTCGTTAAATCTATACTAATAAATCAAATAGATGTGTCTGTTTGTAATGTCAAAATAAAATAAATATTTTATACTAAATGTATATCAAAGCATTTATGGTACTAATAAGAAAAAAAAACCTGTCAGTCGGTGGACTGCACGTCAGAAGTGAAAATTAAGCTTCACAAAATTACATTACATGACAGTGTCGCGAGTTCAGTGGTTTTTTCCCCCATCTCAAAAATTGTTCATATTTTAAATTAATGTCTCAAAATATACAGAGGTTTCGGTTACGTTACATTACATGACAGTGTCGCGAGCACAATGGTTTTATCCCATCTCAGAAATGCCCAAACGCGCATTGGGTTGATTCATCAAACCCCTCGTCAATGGCTTCTGGAATTCAATAATAATAAAATCAGCTATGGAAACAAAATTGAAATAAGTAGATAAGTAGATTTTCAGAAACCACAAATTAATGGTTTCTTACACATTTTTTCATACAAAAATGGCCTATTGATTACTTGTAAAAAAAAATAGTAGCTCATTATGAAAAATAGAAACTCCTAAAGCCAATTTTTCATTATACACAAATGACTATAAGTACCAGAGGAGTATAATTATTAAAAGAAAACTGATATGCATATTGCTATCTTGAAGAAAGACGCGTCAATTAAAATGACTGTCAAAAGATACCGCTGAAAGAAACAATGATGACGCAATGTTAAAAAATAAAATTGTTTCCAATTAAATTTGAGCTTGAAAATAAAAATGAAGATTGGAAGCTAACAAGGACTCGATGAGAGGCTGAACAATCTTCTTAAGAGAGCTTCGCTGTTCCCGTGATTGAGTCGAGAGCTACGTTATCCAGGATTTTATTATTTGTTAGTGAAAGTGCACAGAACGCTCGCTGGAAAATGTCGAGTTACATTAAGAAGGACGCTTCACAAAAGTTATTTCTTGCTACTATACGAAATATTAGAAATATACACAAATACTATTTATATAAATCGAATTCAAAAATAATTTTATCTTTTTTTAAATAAAATTTCATACACACACAAAATACAAAATAAAAGAATTGAAATGTTGATTTTTTTCTACCTTTCTTACTGTTCGTGATGGATTCATACCTACATGTCAAATAGAAATTGCTCCAATATTATTTTGTTTATTTTTATGATTGTTTTGCAATCCCATTTTTATTCGTGTAAATTAGATTTGTGAGAAATTTTTTTTCATATGTTATGTACGAATTCAAGATATTTCTTAACATAGTTTATTTACATTTGATTTATAATATATTAGGTACCTATTAGAAAATTACATACAGATTAAACATTCAAAAAGTAACAAATATTACACCCGAAAGATTTGCTCTAATTCTCTTTTCTCACGTCACAAGAGTAAGTCATAAATATTTACAGCTACGTGTTTTGTACGTATGTAAACTAAGTTTATACATATTTATAGGCTCAACACACGTTCAGCTCAACGCGTTTACAAGGTAAAGTTGTGCAAAGCGAGGCGTGGGAAGTACACATGACTTGGTGCTTGTTGATGCGATCCTGACGCGATTTACGACGGCGACAATAGGCTATGTTGCCTATGCGTGCAATATTAGTAAGTTAATTCTACATAAATTAACTAAGAAGTTTTAAAGGCCTATTTGAAAAAGAAGACCTCACCGTCGGCTTTCTTTAGGGTTGCTATACATATAGTTGGGCCGGCATAGCCAGGCGGTAGAATCAAATATGTGTAGATGAACGTTCGACAAATTGCTATACTTATAGCCGTGTCGGTGTCGTCGGCACATCATAGAATTGGGCATATCATGATATTCCTGGGCAGATCATATTTCTGTTAAAACTGAGAGGGTCGCCTCACTCCGCTCCGCTTCGCTCGGCTCCCCAAATTTATTTCCATGTAAATCTAAAACGCTCCTCTTCGCTTTGCTTCGCTCCGCTCCTCATCGCACCTATTTTTGACTTTTGGTGAAAGATCTCTAAACGAATCTATACTAAACGAAACCTGTGTGATTTTGCCGATCGGGTAAGCCGAATGAAAGTCGATCATAATATTATGTAGAAGATGCTTCGGATCGGCTTTGTTGTTGAACAAAAATTGCCGAATAGAATGAAATGTACCGACCCGACCATATGTATAGCAAACCTAAAAGAAAACCAGAGCTAGTTTATTTTGCAGTTTTGTAAGAGATCCCCGTGACTACATTGTATGTTAACACATACAAGGTATTATGTGGCCGAGTTAACTCCCGACTCTACTTTAGTGTGTTAAACATTGGTGTTTAAGGACGGGTATACGTATTTCACGTTGCGATTTCCGTCAAAAAGAAGGATTAACACACGCGCACGGCTCACGCACACAGTGACGCTTTCGGCAAGGCAGAAAAACAGACGACACTTGTAATATTGATACTTGTTGTAATTTTGCTATTTACCTAATTTTGTTTGTGTTCATGAGCACTTATATGCTGGATGACTTGGTTGACCTGATGATGGACTCCGGAGACACCCCATGGAACTCCAAAACTATCAGAGGTAGGTATCCCGAGTGTGGGCTCTTTTTGTTTGTATTCATGAGTACTTACATGCTGGATGACTTGGTTGACCTGATGATGGACTCCGGAGACACCCCATGGAACTCCAAAACTATCAGAGGTAGGTATCCCGAGTGTGGGCTCTTTTTGTTTGTATTCATGAGTACTTACATGCTGGATGACTTGGTTGACCTGATGATGGACTCCGGAGACACCCCATGGAACTCCGAAACTATCAGAAGTAGGTATCCCGTGTGTGGGCTCTTTTTGTTTGTATTCATGAGTACTTACATGCTGGATGACTTGGTTGACCTGATGATGGACTCCGGAGACACCCCATGGAACTCCGAAACTATCAGAGGTAGGTATCCCGAGTGTGGGCTCTTTTTGTTTGTATTCATGAGTACTTACATGCTGGATGACTTGGTTGACCTGATGATGGACTCCGGAGACACCCCATGGAACTCCGAAACTATCAGAGGTAGGTATCCCGAGTGTGGGCTCTTTTTGTTTGTATTCATGAGTACTTACATGCTGGATGACTTGGTTGACCTGATGATGGACTCCGGAGACACCCCATGGAACTCGGAAACTATCAGATGTAGGTATCCCGAGTGTGGGCTCTTTTTGTTTGTATTCATGAGTACTTACATGCTGGATGACTTGGTTGACCTGATGATGGACTCCGGAGACACCCCATGGAACTCGGAAACTATCAGAGGTAGGTATCCCGAGTGTGGGCTCTTTTTGTTTGTATTCATGAGTACTTACATGCTGGATGACTTGGTTGACCTGATGATGGACTCCGGAGACACCCCATGGAACTCGGAAACTATCAGAGGTAGGTATCCCGAGTGTGGGCTCTTTTTGTTTGTATTCATGAGCACTTATATGCTGGATGACTTGGTTGACCTGATGATGGACTCCGGAGACACCCCATGGAACTCCGAAACTATCAGAGGTAGGTATCCCGAGTGTGGGCTCTTTTTGTTTGTATTCATGAGTACTTACATGCTGGATGACTTGGTTGACCTGATGATGGACTCCGGAGACACCCCATGGAACTCCGAAACTATCAGAGGTAGGTATCCCAAGTGTGGGCTCTTTTTGTTTGTATTCATGAGCACTTACATGCTGGATGACTTTGTTGACCTGATGATGGACTCCGGAGACACCCCATGGAACTCCAAAACTATCAGAGGTAGGTATCCCAAGTGTGGGCTCTTTTTGTTTGTATTCATGAGCACTTACATGCTGGATGACTTGGTTGACCTGATGATGGACTCCGGAGACACCCCATGGAACTCCAAAACTATCAGAAGTAGGTATCCCGAGTGTGGGCTCTTTTTGTTTGTATTCATGAGTACTTACATGCTAGATGACTTGGTTGACCTGATGATGGACTCCGGAGACACCCCATGGAACTCCGAAACTATCAGAGGTAGGTATCCCGAGTGTGGGCTCTTTTTGTTTGTGTTCATGAGCACTTATATGCTGGATGACTTGGTTGACCTGATGATGGACTCCGGAGACACCCCATGGAACTCCAAAACTATCAGAGGTAGGTATCCCGAGTGTGGGCTCTTTTTGTTTGTATTCATGAGTACTTACATGCTGGATGACTTGGTTGACCTGATGATGGACTCCGGAGACACCCCATGGAACTCCAAAACTATCAGAGGTAGGTATCCCGAGTGTGGGCTCTTTTTGTTTGTATTCATGAGTACTTACATGCTGGATGACTTGGTTGACCTGATGATGGACTCCGGAGACACCCCATGGAACTCCGAAACTATCAGAAGTAGGTATCCCGTGTGTGGGCTCTTTTTGTTTGTATTCATGAGTACTTACATGCTGGATGACTTGGTTGACCTGATGATGGACTCCGGAGACACCCCATGGAACTCCGAAACTATCAGAGGTAGGTATCCCGAGTGTGGGCTCTTTTTGTTTGTATTCATGAGTACTTACATGCTGGATGACTTGGTTGACCTGATGATGGACTCCGGAGACACCCCATGGAACTCCGAAACTATCAGAGGTAGGTATCCCGAGTGTGGGCTCTTTTTGTTTGTATTCATGAGTACTTACATGCTGGATGACTTGGTTGACCTGATGATGGACTCCGGAGACACCCCATGGAACTCGGAAACTATCAGATGTAGGTATCCCGAGTGTGGGCTCTTTTTGTTTGTATTCATGAGTACTTACATGCTGGATGACTTGGTTGACCTGATGATGGACTCCGGAGACACCCCATGGAACTCCGAAACTATCAGAAGTAGGTATCCCGTGTGTGGGCTCTTTTTGTTTGTATTCATGAGTACTTACATGCTGGATGACTTGGTTGACCTGATGATGGACTCCGGAGACACCCCATGGAACTCCGAAACTATCAGAGGTAGGTATCCCGAGTGTGGGCTCTTTTTGTTTGTATTCATGAGTACTTACATGCTGGATGACTTGGTTGACCTGATGATGGACTCCGGAGACACCCCATGGAACTCCGAAACTATCAGAGGTAGGTATCCCGAGTGTGGGCTCTTTTTGTTTGTATTCATGAGTACTTACATGCTGGATGACTTGGTTGACCTGATGATGGACTCCGGAGACACCCCATGGAACTCGGAAACTATCAGAGGTAGGTATCCCGAGTGTGGGCTCTTTTTGTTTGTATTCATGAGTACTTACATGCTGGATGACTTGGTTGACCTGATGATGGACTCCGGAGACACCCCATGGAACTCGGAAACTATCAGAGTTAGGTATCCCGAGTGTGGGCTCTTTTTGTTTGTATTCATGAGCACTTATATGCTGGATGACTTGGTTGACCTGATGATGGACTCCGGAGACACCCCATGGAACTCCGAAACTATCAGAGGTAGGTATCCCAAGTGTGGGCTCTTTTTGTTTGTGTTCATGAGTACTTACCAGAGTTGGTTCAAAGTTATTTATTTAAAAATCAACCTCGGTCATCATTTTGATTTTTTGTTCTTAGTACTTTTGAAACTTTGATATGTGATGAATGTGCCCGTAATTCCATATTACGACTACATCTTGGTCTGAAATTTGGTATACACGCTTATTTTGGATGACAATGTATGCTTAGTTATGTGATGTCATTCTAATTCCAATATGGCGGACTAGTTATTTTTTCTGCAATACCACAGTGTGGGTTTCAAATGAAAGGGCTTGCTAAGGAGAACACGATAACTAATACGTCAACTTAAATCCAAGTCATCCAGCATGTAAGTACTCATGAATACAAACAAAAAGAGCCCACACACGGGATACCTACCTCTGATAGTTTCCGAGTTCCATGGGGTGTCTCCGGAGTCCATCATCAGGTCAACCAAGTCATCCAGCATGTAAGTACTCATGAATACAAACAAAAAGAGCCCACACACGGGATACCTACCTCTGATAGTTTCGGAGTTCCATGGGGTGTCTCCGGAGTCCATCATCAGGTCAACCAAGTCATCCAACATGTAAGTACTCATGAATACAAACAAAAAGAGCCCACACTCGGGATACCTACCTCTGATAGTTTCTGAGTTCCATGGGGTGTCTCCGGAGTCCATCGTCAGGTCAACCAAGTCATCCAGCATGTAAGTACTCATGAATACAAACAAAAAGAGCCCACACACGGGATACCTACCTCTGATAGTTTCCGAGTTCCATGGGGTGTCTCCGGAGTCCATCATCAGGTCAACCAAGTCATCCAGCATGTAAGTACTCATGAATACAAACAAAAAGAGCCCACACACGGGATACCTACCTCTGATAGTTTCCGAGTTCCATGGGGTGTCTCCGGAGTCCATCATCAGCTCAACCAAGTCATCCAGCATGTAAGTACTCATGAATACAAACAAAAAGAGCCCACACTCGGGATACCTACCTCTGATAGTTTCGGAGTTCCATGGGGTGTCTCCGGAGTCCATCATCAGGTCAACCAAGTCATCCAGCATGTAAGTACTCATGAATACAAACAAAAAGAGCCCACACACGGGATACCTACCTCTGATAGTTTCGGAGTTCCATGGGGTGTCTCCGGAGTCCATCATCAGGTCAACCAAGTCATCCAGCATGTAAGTACTCATGAATACAAACAAAAAGAGCCCACACTCGGGATACCTACCTCTGATAGTTTCGGAGTTCCATGGGGTGTCTCCGGAGTCCATCATCAGGTCAACCAAGTCATCCAGCATGTAAGTACTCATGAATACAAACAAAAAGAGCACACACACGGGATACCTACCTCTGATAGTTTCGGAGTTCCATGGGGTGTCTCCGGAGTCCATCATCAGGTCAACCAAGTCATCCAGCATGTAAGTACTCATGAATACAAACAAAAAGAGCCCACACTCGGGATACCTACCTCTGATAGTTTCGGAGTTCCATGGGGTGTCTCCGGAGTCCATCATCAGGTCAACCAAGTCATCCAGCATGTAAGTACTCATGAATACAAACAAAAAGAGCCCACACTCGGGATACCTACCTGTGATAGTTTCGGAGTTCCATGGGGTGTCTCCGGAGTCCATCATCAGGTCAACCAAGTCATCCAGCATGTAAGTACTCATGAATACAAACAAAAAGAGCCCACACACGGGATACCTACCTCTGATAGTTTCCGAGTTCCATGGGGTGTCTCCGGAGTCCATCATCAGGTCAACCAAGTCATCCAGCATGTAAGTACTCATGAATACAAACAAAAAGAGCCCACACACGGGATACCTACCTCTGATAGTTTCGGAGTTCCATGGGGTGTCTCCGGAGTCCATCATCAGGTCAACCAAGTCATCCAACATGTAAGTACTCATGAATACAAACAAAAAGAGCCCACACTCGGGATACCTACCTCTAATAGTTTCTGAGTTCCATGGGGTGTCTCCGGAGTCCATCATCAGGTCAACCAAGTCATCCAGCATGTAAGTACTCATGAATACAAACAAAAAGAGCCCACACTCGGGATACCTACCTCTGATAGTTTCGGAGTTACATGGGGTGTCTCCGGGGTCCATCATCAGGTCAACCAAGTCATCCAGCATGTAAGTACTCATGAATACAAACAAAAAGAGCCCACACTCGGGATACCTACCTCTGATAGTTTCGGAGTTCCATGGGGTGTCTCAGGAGTCCATCATCAGGTCAACCAAGTCATCCAGCATGTAAGTACTCATGAATACAAACAAAAAGAGCCCACACACGGGATACCTACCTCTGATAGTTTCCGAGTTCCATGGGGTGTCTCCGGAGTCCATCATCAGGTCAACCAAGTCATCCAGCATGTAAGTACTCATGAATACAAACAAAAAGAGCCCACACTCGGGATACCTACCTCTAATAGTTTCTGAGTTCCATGGGGTGTCTCCGGAGTCCATCATCAGGTCAACCAAGTCATCCAGCATGTAAGTACTCATGAATACAAACAAAAAGAGCCCACACACGGGATACCTACCTCTGATAGTTTCCGAGTTCCATGGGGTGTCTCCGGAGTCCATCATCAGGTCAACCAAGTCATCCAGCATGTAAGTACTCATGAATACAAACAAAAAGAGCCCACACACGGGATACCTACCTCTGATAGTTTCGGAGTTCCATGGGGTGTCTCCGGAGTCCATCATCAGGTCAACCAAGTCATCCAGCATGTAAGTACTCATGAATACAAACAAAAAGAGCCCACACACGGGATACCTACCTCTGATAGTTTCGGAGTTCCATGGGGTGTCTCCGGAGTCCATCATCAGGTCAACCAAGTCATCCAACATGTAAGTACTCATGAATACAAACAAAAAGAGCCCACACTCGGGATACCTACCTCTAATAGTTTCTGAGTTCCATGGGGTGTCTCCGGAGTCCATCATCAGGTCAACCAAGTCATCCAGCATGTAAGTACTCATGAATACAAACAAAAAGAGCCCACACTCGGGATACCTACCTCTGATAGTTTCGGAGTTCCATGGGGTGTCTCCGGAGTCCATCATCAGGTCAACCAAGTCATCCAGCATGTAAGTACTCATGAATACAAACAAAAAGAGCCCACACTCGGGATACCTACCTCTGATAGTTTCGGAGTTCCATGGGGTGTCTCCGGAGTCCATCATCAGGTCAACCAAGTCATCCAGCATGTAAGTACTCATGAATACAAACAAAAAGAGCCCACACTCGGGATACCTACCTCTGATAGTTTCGGAGTTCCATGGGGTGTCTCCGGAGTCCATCATCAGGTCAACCAAGTCATCCAGCATGTAAGTACTCATGAATACAAACAAAAAGAGCCCACACTCGGGATACCTACCTCTGATAGTTTCGGAGTTCCATGGGGTGTCTCAGGAGTCCATCATCAGGTCAACCAAGTCATCCAGCATGTAAGTACTCATGAATACAAACAAAAAGAGCCTACACTCGGGATAGCTACCTCTAATAGTTTCGGAGTTCCATGGGGTGTCTCAGGAGTCCATCATCAGGTCAACCAAGTCATCCAGCATGTAAGTACTCATGAATACAAACAAAAAGAGCCCACACTCGGGATACCTACCTCTGATAGTTTCGGAGTTCCATGGGGTGTCTCCGGAGTCCATCATCAGGTCAACCAAGTCATCCAGCATGTAAGTACTCATGAATACAAACAAAAAGAGCCCACACACGGGATACCTACCTCTGATAGTTTCGGAGTTCCATGGGGTGTCTCCGGAGTCCATCATCAGGTCAACCAAGTCATCCAACATGTAAGTACTCATGAATACAAACAAAAAGAGCCCACACTCGGGATACCTACCTCTAATAGTTTCTGAGTTCCATGGGGTGTCTCCGGAGTCCATCATCAGGTCAACCAAGTCATCCAGCATGTAAGTACTCATGAATACAAACAAAAAGAGCCCACACTCGGGATACCTACCTCTGATAGTTTCGGAGTTCCATGGGGTGTCTCCGGAGTCCATCATCAGGTCAACCAAGTCATCCAGCATGTAAGTACTCATGAATACAAACAAAAAGAGCCCACACTCGGGATACCTACCTCTGATAGTTTCGGAGTTCCATGGGGTGTCTCCGGAGTCCATCATCAGGTCAACCAAGTCATCCAGCATGTAAGTACTCATGAATACAAACAAAAAGAGCCCACACTCGGGATACCTACCTCTGATAGTTTCGGAGTTCCATGGGGTGTCTCCGGAGTCCATCATCAGGTCAACCAAGTCATCCAGCATGTAAGTACTCATGAATACAAACAAAAAGAGCCCACACACGGGATACCTACCTCTGATAGTTTCGGAGTTCCATGGGGTGTCTCCGGAGTCCATCATCAGGTCAACCAAGTCATCCAGCATGTAAGTACTCATGAATACAAACAAAAAGAGCCCACACTCGGGATACCTACCTCTGATAGTTTCGGAGTTCCATGGGGTGTCTCCGGAGTCCATCATCAGGTCAACCAAGTCATCCAGCATGTAAGTACTCATGAATACAAACAAAAAGAGCCCACACTCGGGATACCTACCTCTGATAGTTTCGGAGTTCCATGGGGTGTCTCCGGAGTCCATCATCAGGTCAACCAAGTCATCCAGCATGTAAGTACTCATGAATACAAACAAAAAGAGCCCACACTCGGGATACCTACCTCTGATAGTTTCCGAGTTCCATGGGGTGTCTCCGGAGTCCATCATCAGGTCAACCAAGTCATCCAGCATGTAAGTACTCATGAATACAAACAAAAAGAGCCCACACACGGGATACCTACCTCTGATAGTTTCGGAGTTCCATGGGGTGTCTCCGGAGTCCATCATCAGGTCAACCAAGTCATCCAACATGTAAGTACTCATGAATACAAACAAAAAGAGCCCACACTCGGGATACCTACCTCTAATAGTTTCTGAGTTCCATGGGGTGTCTCCGGAGTCCATCATCAGGTCAACCAAGTCATCCAGCATGTAAGTACTCATGAATACAAACAAAAAGAGCCCACACTCGGGATACCTACCTCTGATAGTTTCGGAGTTCCATGGGGTGTCTCCGGAGTCCATCATCAGGTCAACCAAGTCATCCAGCATGTAAGTACTCATGAATACAAACAAAAAGAGCCCACACTCGGGATACCTACCTCTGATAGTTTCGGAGTTCCATGGGGTGTCTCCGGAGTCCATCATCAGGTCAACCAAGTCATCCAGCATGTAAGTACTCATGAATACAAACAAAAAGAGCCCACACTCGGGATACCTACCTCTGATAGTTTCGGAGTTCCATGGGGTGTCTCCGGAGTCCATCATCAGGTCAACCAAGTCATCCAGCATGTAAGTACTCATGAATACAAACAAAAAGAGCCCACACTCGGGATACCTACCTCTGATAGTTTCGGAGTTACATGGGGTGTCTCCGGAGTCCATCATCAGGTCAACCAAGTCATCCAGCATGTAAGTACTCATGAATACAAACAAAAAGAGCCCACACTCGGGATACCTACCTCTGATAGTTTCGGAGTTCCATGGGGTGTCTCAGGAGTCCATCATCAGGTCAACCAAGTCATCCAGCATGTAAGTACTCATGAATACAAACAAAAAGAGCCTACACTCGGGATAGCTACCTCTGATAGTTTCGGAGTTCCATGGGGTGTCTCAGGAGTCCATCATCAGGTCAACCAAGTCATCCAGCATGTAAGTACTCATGAATACAAACAAAAAGAGCCCACACTCGGGATACCTACCTCTGATAGTTTCGGAGTTACATGGGGTGTCTCCGGAGTCCATCATCAGGTCAACCAAGTCATCCAGCATGTAAGTACTCATGAATACAAACAAAAAGAGCCCACACTCGGGATACCTACCTCTGATAGTTGCATGTTGGTAAAATAAATAAATAAAATAGTATGTATGTACATATTATATTATACCTTATTTTTGGGTAAAGTATCAAAGGTATTAGTCGATTATTTCGTATCTGTATACAACAAGTTCGATCTTGAACAGAGCGACACAGGTCCTGCCTCGACGACGCTCTGGCGTAGACTGAGAGTTGACCAAGACGTGTACGAAAACGCAAACATAGAAAAGCGAAGCCATTTTGAGCCTTGTTTCTTTGCAACAAGGCAAATTTCAAATGAGTTTTTATAAAAATGATTTCATATTTTTTAATGAGTTTCTAGGCCTTTTTTGTAATATTTTGCTGCGGTCAATTAAAATAGACTTGATAGGCAGTCTGTTAGCAAATTTATTGTTTTTTTAAATGGTCTAATTATTCAGATATGTGTACCGAAACAGACCCTGTTTTAGGCGTTTTCTCGAAAATGCTTTTGGGAAATAAATCACTAGAAGGGGTAAAAAAGATAATTTTCATTTTCACTCCCGGAGAACTGTAGTTAAGGGATTTATTTACCTATATAAATTAAAAACTTGTTATCATAAGTGACAGATTACCCAATAAGTGTACTGCAAGACGTTGGTTTTTGATGGATAACGTATACGCCTCCTATAGAAACCACACCCCCCTTAAAACTAGTTAATTAAAAGCCTCGAGTAGGCTTCTGAGGGAATACCGAATCAAGGTGTCGTGTATCGCCACCTTATCTTACGTAGTTGGGCATAAATAATAATTATCACTTACGGAACTCTGCGTAGATAACTTTTACGCTTGAGGGGCGTTACGCGACATACTCTGCTTATAATAAACTAAGGATATTATTAATGAGCAACTAGATGCGTCTATAAAAATATAATGTAATTTATATTTCTCTTATTTATATTAAACTACATAATTTTAATTAAAACTGAAATTAAATTTAGTCTACATAGGCCTGATATACTTCCTGAAAAAGAGCTGTTCAAAATTGTGAGTAGTCTCACTGTACTACTGTACATTAATATATTACAATGAGGTGTTTTACAATACTACATATGTTTTAAATACCTATATAATGTTTTAATTTCCTAATACTACCTCAACAACTTTATATAAATCTTATAATATAACTAGTGACCCGCTCCCGGCTTTGCCCGGATTTGAAATAAAAACTATCCTATTTTTTAAGTTGGACCAAATTACATATAGTTACGAAGTTTTATCAAAATCGGTTCAGTAGTTTAAGAGTTCATTGGCGTCAAACAACGTGACATGAAATTTTTATATTAACAATTTCATATCTATCTCTATTTTTAAACAACTTTATATATCGTTGATATTCAAATTAAAATAAAAAATGCATAGTAAAACAAATGTATAAAGAAAGGAAGGAATAAATCCGGACAGTGCACCATGTTCTAACGAAGGTCCGTCGAATGTCGGAGTGGTATCCGTAAATAATGTAATTTGATAGGTCGTAACAAAGCATCAGCGTTGTAACTACGCGGAATAATCTTGTTTGTTCTAATCTTGCATCGATAAACAAAAGGATAACAAGATTGCGCTTGTGTTTGATTTTATTTATTGATCCTACAAGTTGTAAGGTAAACTTTATGTTGTATTACTTATAACTATTATAACTTAAGTAACAGTTGTCGCCTGAAAGGTAAGGTACCTTGCGTCAAATCCGGTAGTTCTGCTTATTATATTGGCCCAATAAATAAATCCAACCTTGTCATAAATCGAAAAGCCGCGAATTTTTCGACCTCTTAAAACTCTCTTTCAACTCTGTTTAAAGATCTCTTTAAACTCAATAGTTTTCAAGATAAAGCCTACTTTTATAATGTATCAATTTTTTTTTAACGTCACTCGAGAACACTAGCAGGCTCTATCAGAGGACCTAGTGCGAGTTTTACTCGATCAAACGCGTCGAAAGCGTAAACGTCAATTTATATGGGAATGAAGCAGCGCAACCTCGTGTCTAACGTGTAGCATTGCATCATTCCCATACAAATTGACGTTTACGCGTTCGACGCGTTTAATCGAGTAAAACTGGCACTAGGCCCTCTGGGGTCCTTGGAACTACCCAAATTAAACCCTACGTCAATACCTTACACAAGTATGTACTGGCAGAACACACTGCTTTTCGCAATCATTTGGACAGCCCGTCTGGGGGTAAACACCCCTTTATTGAAGACCGCCGTGAATAAAAGCATGTGTGCTATTATGTTTTGGTGAATGAGTAAGTGATGTTAGAGCCTATTTCCCTCTCCTTAATACTACTATTTTACTGTAGCACACTTGTAGCACCTGTGGCGTTGCTTGTGTTATAAGAGACGATAGCCACCTAGCTGTCTGTCGAGTTTAACATAAAAAAGCCAGCAAATTCTAAAACATAAGTTTTATATCGATAAGTTTAATAGAACCCGTTATCCAATTGTAATCAGAAGACAATGTACCGATTCCTACCAATCCCATGATCAGTGGCAATAAATCAACAATTTAGGCAGCAATTTCCATAATTCACACAATATCAAGTTACCCGCGAGGGAATAAAGAAAAATCCAATTTCCTCCGCTTGCATTACGCGGGGGACGACAGGACGTCCCCATTCACACCGGGTCTCTACACAGCGACACCCTCACATATAAAATGCATAGTAACCTTATATCTTGGTAGAAATAGTTCATCCTTATAATTATTATTATATTTATTTATTGTAATTCGAATTTCTATTGTTGAACTTAAGATTTTCGAGTTATCGGTGAGTTTTAGAGTAAAAGGAAGATGAAATTTTTTCTCCAATAGCTATGAATTGAATGGCAATGCTTACATTGTCATTTCATGGCATTATCCTTTAGAAAATCTGCTCGGAGTTATCTGCGAGATCGAATCAAGAATGAGAGAGATCCGTTGACAAACGAGAAAGTTACCGACTTAACCCGGCGAATCAGCAAGTTGAGCCCTGTTAGAAAATAAGGGGGATCCCTATGTCTAGCAGTAGATGTCTATGTCCTATGAAAGATGATAATGATGATAGTTATGAGGGAATCGATGTGATAAACAGGAAAACGGCTCGTTGTATGGAAGTGCAACGTCTGGGAAGTAGTTGCAGTGTGGCGCCTCTGATCTAAAAGGAAGCAATAAGAATGCGGATCTTTTAAAAGAACCTGTATATCGTAATTCATTTTGAAGTGGGAAATTCCCACAGACAAGACCCATTTGTAAACAATGACGGATATATAAAGCCAAAATATATTGACAATTTCTATCTGAACTGATTATCATTCATTTGTTTCATATTTCTTGTTACATCATGCCAGTGACATATAAAGATTTTAAGTTCTTACTTAAAATCTTGCTAAGATATATGCTTAAGATCTAACATGTCACATGACAAAATAGCAGTTACAATATAGCATAAAATTTAAATGAATTTTCATACAGTGTGAACGCAGCAGGAAGGTGTTTCGGATATGAGCGATTATTCAGAGACCCGATAACATTGGGGTAATAAATTATGATTGATGAATGCCTCGGGGAACAATGCGCACCTCTTTAGCGATACAATAAAAATGTTTACTTATTCTTATAATATATTATGGTCTATAAACGTGATTTATAGCTTCGTATGAGTATTATCCAATTAATTGGTTCACGATCACATGAAATGTTTCAACGAACGTTCCAAAAATTATAACATGAATTTTCATTTTTTACTTTTTTAATTACATTTTCTTTTGACAACTTGAATTCTGTTTGGAATAAAAATACAGTATTTTATACCCTTTCTTTTTAATTTGGAGATGGTATTATGTGATTGATTTTGTTTACCCTATGGTTAGCTTAGACTTATTAGCTATTATTATTAGCTTATTAGCTTCGCCTTAGACTTTTATAGGTGCAATATATTGCGGTGGCATCGCAATCTGTTACTTTGCTTAAAGTTAAGCCCATGTGTAAGTATAAGTGGTTTAAAGTTGACGATGAAAGGAAACATTTTTAAGCAAAGTTATTGAAATGAGGATCATCACTGAGGATCAATTACACACTTATTAAGCACACTTAATATTACTTAAGCATTATTTTCTCAAGTCTTACATTCTTTGATTAAAAATTAAAAAAAAATAACATAACTAATATAGCGTGATCTCCGGGCTACCTCAGGGCTCTCAAACGGAACATATTTTCACACAAAATATTATCTTTATATAAATGCATATGCCATGTTTGTTTTGAAATAAGGAAGCGGAAGAGGGATCGCCTCGACATGTACCTAGTCGTAGTTTCGACAAACAACATTAGTCAAATGTCACACTAGAACCCTTCCAACGAACACTTTATGAGAGCCTTATCTGTTTCGAAATATTACTTTTATAGCATACAAAGATCGCCCGTGGGAATATTAATGTGCAATACCAGCCTTGGGGGAAAGTTTTTATTCATTTATGTTTTACCTTTATTTTATGATATTTAGGATATATCTTATTGGTGTTTACTCCTTAAGAATCGATTTTCATATTAAGCTCCGGGTGTGAAAATTTAAGGGAGTAAAATGAAAATTGTCACATTTCACGCGTTACGGGTTAGTTTTAATTTTAGCACCATCTACACAAATTAACATGTTACGACATCTTTACGGCATGGCACCGGTAATGTATCATAATTCGAACAGAGATGGCGCTGATATTAATTCGTTTTAATAAATGTTTCTATAATTTTTGTTAAGTATTTTAAAATCGTTCGTAAGGAGTAAACTCCAGTCGTGCGTCGTGATTTTACTTTTATCATAAAAATGAATATTTTTTGTGCAGTAAAGAAATACATTTTACCTTTTTCTCTGTCAAGCCTAAACGATTGTTTAAAATTCAGCTAAAAAAATTTCCCTAGTCATTATGAAGAGTACTCGGCAACCTCAATACTGAAAAAGCGTTTTCTACTAAATGCGGTCCACCCGAAACTTTAGAAATGTACAGGCGGGCCTCCCTTTAACACGGCTCTTTTAAATTTTTGTGGAATCAGGGTTGAAAACAAAATGGGTAAGAATGAGCAGCGGTGAAGCTGTTAACCTTAATTCTGCAAATACTTTTTTAAATGTTTGTGAAAACAAATAACTCAATTGTAAGTTTATACATAAAAAGAAAGTCTTGTGGGAATTTTTCTGTCGGAAAGCAATTTTATATTTAGAAGGAGTGTATAGGTAAATGGTCTTATCGTTAAAAACTGAGTTAGCCAGCTTGAACCTACGAATAACTAATAACACATAGTCAAACCTTATTCTGACCATATTCTGAGGAGATAGAGTATTTTCAATCTATACTATTAATATTATAAAGCTGCAGAGTTTGCTTGTTTGTTTGAACGCGCTAATCTCAGGAACTACTGGTTCGAATTGAAAAATTCTTTTTGTGTTGGATAGATCATTTATCGAGGAAGGCTTTAGGCCTTAGGCACGTTGCGACTAATAGGAGCGAAGAAACAGTCGAAAATGTGGAAAAAACGGGGAAAATTATTCATCTTTGAGGGCTTCCGTTGCGTGCGCTGCGAAAACCGTTCGAGATACCCAAATGATTCCCAAAATAACTATTCGGATATAGAGTATTTGTTTCTGAAACTAAGAGGAGCCTCTGCATTCTACATGTCTATAAAGCGATGTTCCATCGAACTAGCTGGTGTAATTATACCAACACCATCAGTATTTGCTTAGAGAAAACCTGTTGAGCCTTTTTTACATAATTTTGTTTCATAATAATTTCGTTTAACACCGACTATAGGGAATTTTTCTAATGTTTAGGTCGTCACACAGGTTGACGGTTCACATGATGGTAGCTGGCTACCGTCGCCTATTCTGCAATATGCCATGCCTTATCATGAAATATTGCATTTTGTATTTTGTATTTTTGTATTCATTCCCAAAGAAAAGCAGAATATAACAGTAGATTTATAGGCATTGCGTTTTAGTATATTTTATTAAAAAAACAAATATTTCAAATTGTAAAATTTCTATATAAAATTTGCGCCTCACCACCACCTCTTCCTTTGTCATTATTTTTTTGTCGACAAAAGCATTAAGGCATCTTGCTCAAAATTAATGGCATTCCCCATTAAGGTTAAGTGCTATTTTAGCTTGTGTGACTTGACGAAAAGTTGAAAAATTTGTTTCACCTTTTTTTTACTGTTCGCTTGCCCAAACAATATGATTGTGATAACAATTAATAAAAGACAGTTTTTCTATGAACTGTATTTCAAGTTCGTCGGCGTATTTTCCAACCCTTTGGATGACTCTGTTTATAGAAAACGGTAGTCACTTATCATTAAACTGATTAGATTACTTATCATCATGTCAATTTTTACATAAAAATGAGAAAAGCCCAAAACATACAAAAAATGCCCAAATTTGTAATTCACATGCTGGTGCCCGCGACTTCGTCCGCGGTGTCAAATAAAAGTTATAACGCCTGATAAAATATGTAAAGCAATATAACCCCTCAAATTTTTGTCAAGCGTCTATCGTGGAATAGGTGTCCATTCTGATTTTCTATTCTAACTATTGGTGAAATAATTTCTTGAATCGTTCGAAGATTACCCCTTAAACACAAACAAACATGCAAACTTTTATAATTTTAAGGGAAAAGCCTCAAAATAAAGATTAAAAATATTAATAAAAATAATATAGTATAATTATGTAGTATAGATTAAGAATAATTTTATGTTTAACCAAATGAATATACAAAAATTTGTCAAATATTTGAAATCTAAGTTAAAAATTAAAAGTGGTTGTAAGTAGCTAGCAGAAACTGACATAAAACAAATTGAGAGTTTAAAATATCAAGTGGTATCAACGGACTAAACAAGGTACAAGCACGTACAAGAGTACACACACACGCGGGTTAAGCGCACTTAAAATTAGATGGTCCCGCGCGCTGCTGCAGCGAATTAAGGCGCTAGAATTAGTGTTTTTGCTCGCACCCCTAACGAGGCGAAACTTTTAATTACCAAACTTAAATCTCAGCGTGGAGACACTCAGGAAACACCATCGCGAAATATTGCCTTTAAAAATAAAGCATTCAACTCACTACGACGTTGAAAAGACGCGTTAAAATACACATATACGCGTATATAAATTATAAATATTCAGCGAAAAAAAGTCTAGGTATATAAAAAAATTACATTAATTCCTACACAATAGTTTTTTTGAAGTTTGATCAAAATATAAGTCAATTAGTCAGGGAATAATTAGCATTATAACTAAATTATACTAAACCCATACTAGACCTAAATTTAAGTTTCTGAAATTAGCGTGCACAAACGCACAGACAAACAGACAAAAAATATTGAAACTATTTTTTGTCTTCGGTAACAAATAAAATGTGTACAAATTGATCTTTTTTAAATACAGACACAGCTCGTTTACGATTTTATTATATGTATGTTCGATACTTTATAATTACTATCAAGCTCGGCAGCCCATTTGGTATGGCTTGTTATAAAATTTAACTTCAATTAGAAAACAGTATTAATTGTGTAAGATATGAGTAGTAAAAAATATACAAGGTGAGAAAATGTTGCCGCAGAACTAAAGGCAGTGCGTGAACTGCTACAATCGCAAACTTTCCGACCATTTCTTTTTTACAAAGAAAACAAAACTTGGCTGCAGCTCTCACTGGAACAACTGGCTCCAAGTCTTGCGGAAAGCGCAAATTTTATGTGCGCTCCGACATAATTTCAATTTGGTTAAAAAACCTCACAGAGGAAAACGCTCTGCGTACAATAAGACGTGGAACTTTACTGAAACTAAGCAGCCTTTTGAAATGTTCTTTTTTTCTTTTCGCGCGTCTCATACGTAAAACGCTTTTCTAGTGGATTGCTCGATGACAGTTAGTGTATTTGAATGTTCATATCATTTAGTTCCTTTTGATAGATAAGTGTTGAGGATTTTCTCTTTGATAGAAAGAAGAATTATTAATGTTAAAACACTAATTAAGCTTTGACGAATGAAAATAAAAGATTTCATAAACTTTCAGCGTTTCAAATTTTCAATAAAATATTGCGAAAATTATTATGAAAAGGCCTCGTTTATGTCAGATAGCTTTTTTAAAATTATTGTTTATTTATAATATACGTTTTTAAAAATAATAAGATATAATATCATAAATTATAAAATATTATAGTTTTAGATTTGTTGTAGTTTCTGATAATAAAAAAAAGTAAACGAGTCTTACACAAGTAGCATTTAACACATAACGCATATCTTGGTACTAAGTATACACTTTGGTAATAAGTCGCTGTTATGGCCTTTCTATATTCCAATGTACTTTTATCTATGATTTCGACAACTTAAAAATTCCTATTTTTTTGCTGGTCGATTTTTAATATTTCACTTATGCAACAAGCGCGCTCATTGGTTAAATCAAATAGCGCGCATTCTACCACGAAATCAAGCGGTAAGAACACATCAATAAAATAAAAAAAATATAAGTATATGAAAATTACTAAACTGTTTACGAAATTAGGAAAGACACGAAAAGACTTGACTTGATAATAATTTTTAATCATAATTCTGTTACTTTTCAGACCTAACGGATTTCGATATGGTTTTCACTAATGGAAAGAGTGATAAATTTTAATGAGTTTGTTAAATTTTAATGAAAGTTTGTTTATATGATTTGCAGAAACCTTTTATCCGCGGGAATCCGCGGGCAAGTCACTAATTCAGTTTTAAAAAAGAAACTTTGTCTGATCCGATAGGAACCGAAATGTCGATGCTCACAAATGTTTCAGCGATGTTTAAATTAAATTAGGAAACAGCGTGGGCAGAAGGGTGGAGTTATTTTTGCGTTTCCGGCATTGGTAAACTATTCAATCGGAAAATTATTCATCAAATTAGAACGGACTACTGTTCTGTTCGCAAGAAAACTCTGTAATTGGCCCTTTGGACAAAGAAATAACAAACATGGCGAACGGTGTTGAATTTTTCATCACTTGTTTGTTGTATTACTGAAGCTTATGCGAATTGCGAACCATCACATAGAGTTAAAGTCTCTATAGATAAAAACACTGCAAGAAAAATACTGTCTAGTTTATTTGAAGTTTAAAATTTGACACATAATTACAGTTATCGCCGTTCCGGGACGCTAGTAATGTAATAATTATAACTATCAACTAATTTAATCCGTACTATCATTATAAATGCGAAAGTTTGTATGGATGTTTGTAACTCTTTCACGCAAAAACTACTGAACCGATCACCATGAAATTTTGCATACACTTTGTCTGGGACACCAGAAAGGACATACTTAGGGTACCTTTCATCGAGAACGCGGACGAAGTCGCGGGCATCAGCTAGTAAATCATAATAATAAATTCTAATAACATAATAACAACATGTACCTAAAAATATAGTCAATACATATAAGTAGACACCTATTTAACTATAGGTATACTAGAGAATTTTAAAGCAAATAATTTTGTTGTTAAATATTTTGTATAGTATCAGCGTTGAATTTGGGAAATTTGTCGAAAACTGTGCAGTACAAAAACGTCGTTTACAATCGTCGGTTGTTCTAATTAGTAAGTTGGGGCGTCGCATCGTTACTATCTAGTTAAGTCGAGTTCGTTAGCGAAACTCGGTTACCAACAGTTACGGGTTGATTGCCGACGAAAGTGAGAAGTTAACTGTTACCCGTATGATACTTTTATATATATATATATATATATATATATATATATATATATATATATATATATATATATATTATAAATGCTCATTATGTACTGTAAATGCTTCTGAAGTAAAAAAAAATTGTGAGATTTATTTTCAGGTCATGATTTTCCCCAATCGGATGTAGTCCGAATCGTCAAATTAGACTTTATGAGATAACAATGACAAAATCTAAGCATAGTCCAGTCATTGAAGGTAAGATTCAAGTAGTTCACCTATTTTAGGAATCATAATCAAATAACAAATAATTCAGAGAATTTATTTTATTTGATTTTATTAATTTTAATTTTGGGAATTTATTTCTATTTCTATTTTATCACAAATCTATACTAATATTATAAAGCTGAAGAGTTTGTTTGTTTGAACGCGCTAATCTCAGGAACTACTGGTTCGAATTGAAAAATTATTTTTGTATTGGATAGATCATTTATCGTCGAAGGAAGGCTATATAACATCACGTTGCGACTAATAGGAGCGAAGAAACAGTCGAAAATATGGAAAAAACGGGGAAAATTATTCATCTTTGAGGGCTTCCGTTGCGTGCGCTGCGAAAACCGTTCGAGATACCCAAATGATTCCCAAAATAACTATTCCACGCGGACGAAGTTGCGAGCACCAGCTAGTAACAAATAATTCGAAGGAAAATATAAATTGTCTTTAAATTATACATTTAAATAAATGATAGTCTTGAATAAACTGAACAAGTGTTTTAATGAGCGAAGATGTTTTAAGAATGTAAAAGATTCGCTTTTAAAAAGCTTTAAATCTCACCGCAACATTTCGATTACGCTTGCATACGAAACTAATTACTCGTTTTGCTTAATGCATTCGGTGCTAATTCTGCTGCGGGCGCGGCATACAAATGAATCGTGCTCGGTTATCGCCACTAAACCCGATGATATCAAACAGAGCGGTATCGTTAAAACACAATAACAACTCGGCTCCATTTCAAATTTGAAAGCCACTTACTTTAAAACGAACGTTCCCCTAATAACATAAATGGTTGAGTTTATAAGGGTAAATGTATATATATACTCATTATGAGTTTTTTTAGGGTTATGTATGTACTCAGCATATGCTGAGTTGGGTGCCTATTTGGGTCGATGCACTGGCAAATATGACAGTATGGCAAGTATTGCAAATATGATTAAGTTTGTTCTGTTTCCTCTTGTTCTTGTGTGAATGTGCTATTTTTATTGGCTCAATAAAATTTCTTTTCTTTATTTTATTTTTTATATAACATGTGTGGCCTGGCGAAAAATTCTAACAAAATTACAACTTATTGCCTATTTTTTCAAAAACCCTGGTAAAATATATAATAAGTTTTTTAGAAAAGTATTTCATGTATAAAATATTTTGATTTGATTTTGGTTCTTGCTCGATATTAAAAAAATGCAACATAAATGTACGATTGCCATATTTTTTGCTTTTTTTGTCAAAATTCAAGATTCAAAGATTCCAAAAGTAAGTAAGTAAGTAGATACCAGGTTTCGTCCAATCTTTTTGCAAGCATTTAGGGACTCATATAGAAGTCACATTAACTGGATTAATAGCATGATCATGATCATAAATGTGATCACAAACGTGATCACAAATGTGATCATGTGAGTCACAGTCTTTTATTTAATATTATCTAATATCCTGTTGTGATGTTTACTAAGATTGTGACTAATGACATTTTTAATTTCACTTTTCGACTCATGAAGCACTTTTAAAAATTAATACTTCTAATAATTTCGCTTGGACGTTAAATTGAAGCTGAGTTAATAAGCCCGTATTTCTTTTCCTATCTCCTCGCTGCCCTAGTGAAGTTAATTGCGTTGGGAATCTCAGCACAAAGTTTATAGCCAACATATTTTATGAGTTATGAAATTTCATTACGATAACGCTTTTATAAATATTTAGAGGCGTTTAATATATTATACGCCAATATTATACTACTAGCTACTAGCTGTGCCCGCAACTTCGTACGCGCGAATTTCGTAAGCTTGGTGCTTCTGTGTTCGACTGTTCGAGTGTTTGCTATAACATTTTTATTTGTAAACCGATTGGAATGAAATAAACAGTAAATGTTACTGAACGCTTGCTACAATATATCAGTGAAAACCGAATTCAAATCGGTTAAGTCGTTTCTGACATAACGCACAGACATGGCACGTTTAAGATTTTATTATATTTATAGTAACGTTATTTATATTTATCTAATTTCATGAGTCAAAGCGGTTGAGTAGTCAAAGCGTGAAATAGTAACAAACTCACATTCACATATATCATAGTTACTATCTGTTGCATGCGACTTCGTTCGCTTATCTTTATAAAATAAAGCCTACTAGCTGGTGCCCGCGACTTCGTCCGCGTTCTGGATGAAAGGTACTTTCTGGTGTCCCAGACAACGTGTATGTAAAATTTCATGGTGATCGGTTCAGTAGTTTTTGCGTGAAAGAGTTACAAACATCCATACTTCCATACAAACTTTCGCATTTATAATATTAGTACGAATGTTACTCGCTGATAATTTAGCTTTCTATGTGTGTAAGAATTTTTAAAATCGGTCCCGTAAGTAGTTTTTTATTTCATAAATTGCATACTTACAAAAATGCAATTCTTCTATTATGTAGTGTAGATAAGTTAGAATACCTAAGTGAGAGAGAGACAGAGAGACAGCATCCAAAGCAGTCACGTATCGTGTTCCGATCTTGATTTTGACGTTGTGCGTAATAAAAATATGTGAATCCCCAGCTCTTGAACAAAATATAACTGCCGGCGGAAACATAAAAATGTCAGGGGGATGATTCTTGAAGCACTCGTAAATTTACTGTACCGGGTTGAATGAGGAGAACCAAGCTTGGTTTTCTATTATACGAAAAAAAAAAAAAACAAAATAACAAATAACAAATTTACAACACCGAGAATAATTTTTGAGGCCAAAAAAAATGCCATAATATTTGTTGCTCTTTAACATTTTTAAAGTATTTAATTAATTTAGTCAATCTAAAGAACTTTATTCACCTCATTTTTTTTCATTATTTGAAAGGGAATTTATTTTAGATATAATTGAAAAATACATCCACATTGTTTGACTAAATAATATACAAATATTTTTTAGAAAGACGCATTTCATTTAATAAAAATACCTATTACTGTCTATAGTATAATATAGTCTATCTATAGTATATATAGACTCTACAAGACATTCATGAATAAATATTTTCCTTGTGATAATTTTAAAAATACTTTAATGATTATAATTTGTTATCTAAACGAAGAAAAGAAGAGTACATTTTAAAACCCCGAAAATGACTCTCTAAAATTGTGTAGGGGGATGAAAACGGAAATGCGGGAGTGCCTTTTCGATACGGTGTGGATCACCCTTAGAGGATGTTTACATTCCGGTCTCGCTAGATAAATGTTAGGAGCTGAGTGTGTGGTTAAGTTTTACCCTACTTTGTGTCTATTATTGCTATGAAAACAGAGTATCGTGTGAGGTAAGTACTTTGTGGCAAATACACGTGAAATATTGCAGGTGAGATAGCTCTTTGGACAACTGCCAAAGATTTCAATGTTATTCTCTAGCTAGAGCAGTGATTTGTCGATGTTAAAGTTCATATATAATTTTTGGGTTTCATAGTGTACTTATTTATCAAGAACCACATTAGTTCACAAAAAAAATACGAAACTAGGAATATTAATTTATGTTTATACTAGCTACACGCACCCGGCTTCGCCCGGGTTCAAAGTAAAAATTATTCCTATCTTTTAAGTTGGACCAAATTACACATAGTTACGAAGTTTTATCAAAATCGGTTCAGTAGTTTAGGAGTTCATTGACCTCAAACAATGTGACACGTAATTTTTATATATCTCTTAGGAAAGCAATAATATTTATAATGTATGTAGCATTATAAATTTAGTTATTAGAATATATATATATATAAAACAAATATATATTATATATATTATATATTATAATATAAATATATATTAATATATATATATTTATATATATTGACCTCAAACAATGTGACACGTAATATGTAGCATTATAAATTTAGTTATTAGAATATATATATATTCAGAATTAGCTAATGCCCGCGACTTCGTCCGTGTTCAAAAATAAAAAATATATTATAACACCAGAGCAAAATATCTTCCATAAATCTTTTTTTAGATAGATCTAATATTTCAAAATAATATCGAATTATTATAGAATAGGCCACGAGGCTTTATTTTTTTCCGGACTCCTTCTGTTGATGGTCAAATAAAAATTGCTTCATCGCACTTATGACTCCTGTGATCGTAAAGATTTTTTTATATCACCATGATGTTATTGTTTTTATACTTTGAGAATTTACGACGAGTTTCCCCTGTGATAGTCATATTTATTATATTCTGTTTTCAGTAATATGTCATACAATTTTGTCTTTTTCTTTAAAATATCACTTTTTCGCTCCCTTTGTAAATTTGTATTTCCACATTTCTTTCTAACAATTTAATATTAAATGAAATAAATTTAATAGTTGCGAATTTAAATTTAAATTTATAAATAACTAGCGACCTGCTCCCAGCTTCACCCGGGGTGCAGTTTTTATAAAAGAAAATCTTCTCCTACCAGGGTCTATCATAACTGCCTCCCATTACCTTAAAAATAAAATAACAAGCACTTAATTGTTTTTTTTTTTTGTTTTTTATAAAATAAAAATAGGGTCTGCTAGTTTCCATATAATATTGGATACTAATCTGTGTTGTTATTGTATTATTTTTAAACAAAAAAACGCACCCTACATTATTTTGCAGCTATAATATAAAAAAGCGTACAGCGAAAGCTCAACAAACAACCAGATCGTAGTAATTTTATGTTATGTAACATTTTATGTAACACACGCAACAAAGGGCAATTTACTTCAACTAAAAATTTTTTGCTTTATAAATTTGAACGCCGAAGCGACTCATAAAGAAGTAATAAAAGTGGTTTCATTGTAAAAGAATTCGCTCAGCCAACTGTACGTGCACTAAATTTTCATGTAAACACGAACTTGTTTATTGTTTCCGTTTTAATTGCGACCGCTTCTCTGTTTCTCTTTACGCATTGTCGTTAAATCACTACATATGAGTAGTGTCATAAAATAAAATACTAACTGATTTTTTTTATAAGAGATGGGTTAACTCTTGGCCAACAACCAGCCATGTGGCAAGGATGAGGCCTAAGATGGAGCGAGCTCACCCAGAAGATTCACTCGAACCATGGAAAGATTAGGATTATATGTGCTCGGAAACACAGACGCCGGCAGGATTACTAATCACTATTATAAAAATCCTTACTTAAAAGATTTTTGATTTCATACTTTACGATCTGCCCAATTCTACGATCAGCCCACGACATATACCTACATTATTATGTTGTTGTATTTCGGTGAGTGAGTTAGGGCCTCTTTGACCAACTACAAGTAAAGTTGATTAGTTACTATTAAAAATAATTGTATGTTTTATTAAATTATACACTCGGTTTAGTGCATCCTTCGATAGGTGATTTTTTTTTATTATTTTCTTTTTAAAGTTTTGGACTTTTACCGTACAATTAAAGGATATACTTACCTTTAATCATTTCCGGTGACAGATGACTTTAAATGACGGTTAGCCTTCTTGATAGATGGTGACAGAGGCCCCAAGTGATGGTAGAACCTATGGTCGGCAGCGCACTTGGAGCACTTGGGACATTATTTCTTGTCTTATAGGCGACAGTAACCACTCACCTCAAGTGGACAGGCTGACGTCTGTCGATCTTAACATATGAACAATATGTTTGTCATAATATATTTTAGTATCAAAATCGCCTGGTCGCATATAGAGAAAATTCCTTGGTTGATTTGTAGTTATTTACATAAAACTCGTGCTGTAGTTTCAAGAGAAACCCTTTTGTATAATGCTTGCCAAAGCAAATTAAGGCTTCAATGCGTCCGTTACAGGGGCCAGTAAATTCGAAAGTTACCTTGTTTATTTCGTGGAGTTTTATTTGTTCACCTGATGGGTAAACTTCCAAGTTTGTAATATAATTTACTTAGCAAAGTTTAAGGACTGTTTTAAGGACTTTGTGCCAATTTATAGCCGTTGTTTCGATGGTGATGTCGGTTTAGTAAACATATTTTGGTCTGATGTTAATTGATTTATTAAATTCACGCTTTTATCGAAAGAGCGGAGGACAAATTGTTAATGTTTTTTAATTATTATTTTTTCCGTTGTATTTATTAATAAGCTACTAATGTAGATGATTGTTATTTCGGATACTAGTTTTTGATTTATTTTTGTTTGTCATATATTTTTGGTTATATATTTTTGTCAGGCGTTGAATTTTTTACTTTTATTTTTGATTCAGATCTCTCGGGAACGGTACTTTTTTCTGGATGAAAGGTACCCTCAGTCCTTTTCTGTATTCCTGACAAAGTGTGTGAGAAATTTTTTAGGTATAGGAATATAAATTTTTACCTATAGGATTATGTCACATCCTATCGGTTTGACCTTAAATAGAGAAATAGAAGACAGCTTTTCATATTAAATTTTATGTATATTATAGAAAACTTTGTATTTAATACAAAAAACAACAAATTCCATGAAATATAGAAAATAGACGAACTCGTCTTATCACAATGAACCTTGGAAATGCTGATTACCGAGAAGTTTCCTCAAATGAACTGAAGCGAATCACTAGGCAATGCGAATGGAGCGCAAACACAATATAGTTTAATAACAGAAGGTGATTTTTATTAAAACAGTAAAAAATATCATAGATATTTGTCTTAAAAATACGTATGTATTTACAAAAAAAAGTAATATAAGTAGTATATCAACTGTCTGGTATCCATAATACAAGCATTAGTTGCTTAGTGTGGAACTAGATGGTGCTGTGTGGAATGTGTAAAGATATTTATATTTATTTATTGTCCAGGATACAAAATTTATTTATTTATTTATATTATATGTATTTTTTATGGAAAGGTAGGCCAGGCAGGCTGACGTTCCTCTCTTGATGGTAAGTGACTTACAAACCTGATTACACAAGTAACGCTATAAAGCTTAGAATTACAGGATAAAAAGAAGGCGTAAGGGTGGGTTTTGGAAACTATCTCTGCCTCTAATATGTCATAGTATTTCCATTTGTAAATTTTGGATTCATAAAGTAATAATAACTTAATATATTTTTACTATATTTACATATGAGGCGTATTTGTGTACTTTATTTGTCAATTCGTTATCTGATTAAGGTATGGCGTTTGTATGTATTTATAATGAATGTGTGCATAAGCAAATACGATAATTATCTATCAAGGTTTACATTATAAGATAATATATTTTTTGTGTATTCTATGCCCTCCGAAAAAAGTTGCGGAAGTCATGTCACAACGTTCCCGCGACAACAACCACCTTTATTAAATTAGCCAGACTCTTACCAGCCAAAATCCTATGACTTTCTATCCATGGGGATTTTCCAACTTAAAAAAAAAATAATCTATAATAAACCTATTTATTGATCAAAAATATTCCACAAATTATAAGTTTGCCCCCAAAATTTTTTTAAAAACGAAATCTAAATTGTAATTATTTTAGATCGTAAATGGCGATTTTTAGACCATAATAACACAAGTGGGTCATCATAGGTGCTGCATATTCTTTGCCGACCTTAGCAGGATAAGGGATAAGGCAGGAGATAAGAAAAATTGTCTCTCCAGTATTTTTTATTTTTTAATAGAGATGGGTTTGCTCTTGGCCAACAACCAGCCATGTGCCAAGGATGAGGCCTAAGATGGAGCGAGCTCACCCAGAAGATGCCTATTCTCTCGAACCTTGAAAAGATTAGTTATTATGTGCTCGGAAATACAGACGCCGGCAGGGAGTTCCAAACCCTGGCAGTGCGCATTATGAAGGATGTTTCAAAGCCCTTGGTCCGAAAAGGATAGATTTCGACAAGATGAGGATGGTAGCCAGCCGTACGTCTGTATGTCCGATGGAAGAAAGGGGAAGGCGGTATGAGCTCATGCAGCTCCTGAGCACCCTCACCTAGTTATCCATTTATCAAATTTACACATTTCTTCATAACTATTTCACATCGAAGTTTGTTACTGTTCTGCAGTACGTTTTATTTTATAGGAGGTATCGGCGCGCATCCCATCTCCCGAGTGTCATTAGTTAATGTTGCGGGCAGTTCCTACGGAGATTTAATCTCCGCGGACCGAGATCAGTCGATTCACCCCCGCCCACCGACCGATCTTATCGCGGAGTCATTACCGTTCTGGCGACGATAACGCGCCCTTTGACGTCGTATCGAGCTACGAGATTGCTACAACTCTATTAGTTCAATCTTTTTATTATGTCGCCGGTGAAATACAGTCTGATTTTTAAATAAAAGGAATACTCGTAGGTAAACGACAAGATGAAGAAGTAGCATGATACGAGACAAATAATATTTTTATTATAAACATAACAATAAGAATTTTACAGTATTTACAAACAAAGTCTATACAAAAACAAGTTATAAAGTTTATCTATGTACAGTATAAATAGGATTGAAAAAAAAAATTAGTAGTTTGGTATAGCGGCTCCATTGTCAAAACCAAGCAATTTCGCTGCAGCTTGAATCGGTGTCGCGTTCCTCTAATACACATACTGGCGGCTCGAATTATTGCGGTACTTATTTTAGTTCTAAGCCAACCTAGTATGGTACTTAATGATAGGTAAACGACAAAATGAAGAAGTAGCATGATACACTGCTTTCGGACTAGAAAGTTTTTCAAAGCTCGCTGGAAAATAAACTAATAAAATAAATAATAAATAAAAATAAATTAAAAATAAGATTTCGTTTTAAAATCACTCTTTTATAAAAAAAATACTTTATTATTCAACGCTGTTCAGAGAAATTTCCAATTTTAGTATATTAACTTGTGACTCCAAATTAAAATAAGTCGAATATGAATAATTAATTCAATTTGTTTTTGAGTATGATTGTCCGCGAATTTTTATAAAGTGCCTATATCCAACGAAATCTCTGCGAGCAAGGTCGCTGCCTCTATGTTAATATTGTGTATAAGCTACATACATATATTTATTGTACAGTTTCATCATTATCTATTCAGGAGATTTAACAAAACTCCTTCCATTTATTTTTAATATGTTAGAGTTACTTATTTTAATTTTATTTATTAGTATGAAGTGTGGATTTTTTTATTTTGTGGAGTGTATAATTGGTTTCCATCGTTATTTCCTCAAATAATGTTTCAACAAAAGGTTCCATTCAAAAATAGGCGTACGAAATAATTATTTCGGCTTGGATTTGGACCCGGTATACCTATATAATATTACATAGGCATCAAGAGCATATCCCTGTTATGTCCAACCGCCGAAGAGGGGTCGAAATGAAACAATTAACGCATTCCGTCCACAAATCTGGCAACTCTAACCGAGCGTGCCTTAATTTGCAGCAGGTCTATTTTAAGGGGACACGCAAGAATATAAAAATGTTTCAACTCATTTTCAAGTTATTATTCTCAGAAAAATTAATAGACACTGAAAACTTCTTTAGGCACATTGGGCACTTTTGATATGGGGAAAAAGCAATTATCTTTTATGTATGTAGTATGTCATTGATAAACTTAACTTCATACAGTTTGATCGGGAAGAATCGGACAGTATGTAAAATATTTTTTTCGATTTGTTGGTTGGTGCCTAGCATTGTGGCAATAATGACAAGCTTTAAATGTCAACGAAAATTACAAAATTATATTTTTTTTTATTACAGATGGGTTTGCTCATGGCCAGTATCCAGCCGTGTAGCGAAGATGAGGCCTATGATGGAGCGAATTCATCCAAAAGACTCATCCTAATCACTTGAACTTTGAAAAGATCTGGGTTATATGAGCTCGGAAATACGGACGCCGGTAGAGTTCCAAAACTTGGCATCTAAAATAGATTACCGTTTTATTGGAATAGATTTCATAATTATAATTTTACGACACGTTTGGTCTAGTGGCTAGTAACCCTAGCTGTTAACCAAGCGGTCGCGGGTTCGAATCCCCGTAGGGGCAAATGTTTATGTGTTAACATTTACCTTTGTATCCGAGTCATGGATGTTTTGTATTTATAATATGTAAGTATTTACAAAAAAAAAGTATTGTATGTAGTATATCAACCGTCTGATATCCATAATGCAAGCATTAAGTTGCTTACTTTGGAACTAGATGGTGCTGTGTGGAATGTGTGAATATATTGTATTGTTTATTGTATTGTAATGCATACCACAATTCATAATTACGAAACTAACTTTATCAAAAGTTGTAACAGAAAGAGTTTAACCTTAAATTGCGATTGAATTGCATTAGGGCCGCACTGAAAGTATTTGAGAACATTCGGCAACAAGGAGAGGAGACGCCTAAGGGTCGGATCCCCTCCAAGTCGAGAATGAAAATAGTTTCCGGGCTTGTTGAGGAATTACGAGCGGACCGGGTCAACGGAATGAATTTTGATTTTGCTTTTTCTGCGGACCTGAATCGGATTATTGCGCTTGGCATCGCCCACGACTGTTTGCTTATGCAAATCTACCTGATAGAGGCCTTGTATGAATTTAAATAAGCGTTTCTTGCCAAGATAAAATATTAAATTATTTAACAGACTAGCCTGACATCCCGGCATTACTCGGTGCAAATTATTGAAGGGCTCTTAACAGTTAAACCAAGATTTTTAAATAAACGTGATAAATGTAATATAAACAATTATTATTATCATTTCTCCAATTATTTCAGTTAAAACATAACTCAATTCTATCCGATAAATAAATTACGAAGGATAAATTAAATTACGGATAAATAAATCCGATAATTACAATATCCTTATTTATAAATGAAAGTACTTACCTAATTTTCCAAATTTTAAATTAATTATTATTTGTAACTTTAAATGAACATGGGTTTTCTTGTGTTTCATGTTGTAGGTACTTACTTTTTGGAAACAACAAGTAATAGATAATTTAAAAATATTAGTTGGTATTTTTGTAATACAAACTAATATTTTATAAATTTTATATATTTTATACGTTACTTTAAACTATGATTTGGCAACCTATTACTGGAAGAGGTTTCTTAACTATTTAAAAGCACAAAAATGAATGTTGTTTATAAACTCAAACTTTCATTGCTGCTGCCTTCATAATGTAGTCCGGAGCAGATGCATTAGCAAGTATTTCAATAAAGCCTTTTGCTGCAGGATATCCGGTCGTTTCCTTTTGTGCGTTTACAGAATGTAAACAATTTCATTACAGCATTGTAACTAAGGTTTTCAAGAAAATGGGAGCTCAGTTTAAGCTACCCATCTTAGACTAAGCTATTTGAGTGCCTATTGGCAAGATTTTAGGTTAAGTGCTTCAGTAAAGCTTAGATATAACCTACAAAAATTCATGCTTAAGAGCAAATATTACATTGAAATATTTGAAATTTTTGAAACACTGACCCATTTTCAGTTGACTTTAAATGACTAACAAGAAAGTGCGAAGCCAGCTGAGCGGAAGGAATCGGACAGATGTGTCGGTTAGAGGTGTCTGCACAACTGACATTCCAAACCAGCGCCTTCCCATGGCATCACGGCATCAGGCCTCATGTCATCGTCGCGAACTAAACGTGGTGGTTCCAGCAAGCTAGGAATGTCAAGAGCCGCTTTATAGCTTATAGCTTTTTGTCTATAGCTTTAAAAGTTATTTGGATAACATGTCAAATAAAATTATAAAGATATCAATATTCTTTAATGCAAATGCGATAAGTGTCAAAATAGATTAATTTTCACGATGCGCAAAATGCATTGCAAAATCGCCATCAACAAACGAATGCGCTCTATAGGTTAATTAAAATGTTTCATCTCAATTCACACTGATTAATATGCCGTCTGTATTTTCATGTGAAATGTATTTTTTGCGCTCCTATTCGCTGTTTGCTTCACATTTTTAATATGGCTTTCAAAATTCTGGTCACAGTTCTGAAATGAAATGGGTATTTTACGTATGCCAGTGGCGTTAATACATACATACATAGGTATTATATACTTGTAGCATGTTTATACGTAAGTAATATTGAACTGGCATTTTGGCTTTGTGGTGATCGCATACTCTTTTGAGTTCAGCACACGTGAAAGAAATATTAAATGCTGATCAAAAAAAGCTTTTTGTACAGAAAATGGAATGATAAATATCTTTCCTTAGAAAAGGAAAGAGTATTTTTTTATCAGTTTCACAATCAACCTTAACGAGATTTCACTTAATTTTTCCGCTCCAACACCGTCAAGGTTTGAGCACACCGGTAAAATTTTATATTGCCATATTTAAAGCTTACACTAGCTACTAAAACTCATAAAAGTTGATAATGGCCCATAAAACTGCCATGAAACGAGCGGCTCTATATCGATACCCTCTCAATTATGAGATAAAATATTTGCATAATTAGTACTGTGTGCATTAAACGTTATAAACAATTCAACGCAGCGCCATACGTTAATGCATCAACGAATTGATTGTAAATTAACTAATTTGACTTACAAACCGTTACTGTATAGGCATAATACCGTATACAGTCGACTTTCGTTAATTCAAACCTGCGATAATTCGAACCTCTCTATAATTCAAAGTCATCACGAGTTCCCTAGAAAATCTCTTTACCTATATTTCGAACTAAATCAATACATTTTTATGCACTGCAAAACGACGCGTTAATTCGAACTCATCGGCGTCAAACACTCGACAATTCAAAGTTGCAGAACAAGATCAAACTTGTATCATCTGGCCAGAAAGCCTTATTATTTGGCTAAGACAGTGTAGAGGACGAAAAGTGTCTATCGAACCATTTGATATTTCAAACACTCGATAATTCGTAATATTTTAAGAGTCCCTCGAGTTTCAAATTAACGAGAGTCGACTGTATTTCAAATTGGAACCTAGTAAGCTATTATAATAAGAATTATAATTGAGGTTTCGGAGAATTTAGATCTAAGCTGTCGAAGCATATTATTTTAAGTGTTAATGGCATAGGTATATAAATTTTTATAGATTTTTTCTTTTTTTAGAGAGAAACTCTATTTATTATCCGGTGTTCAGTGTGGTCTGATCCTATAAAAGGGAAAAGTCTCGGGTCTCGGCAAATGGGCAGAAGTGCGTGTGAATTAATTAATCCGTTCGATGGAGAGGTGGCGCTAATGGACTTTTGTTGTGCCGTAGACAGGCTGTTGCCGAGCCGACCTCTACTTACACATTGTTACACACAATATACGAGTAATTCCTAATGGTGGACCATGTAACTACAATGAATTAATACAAACCTCCAAAATACGATGGAGAAGTGTGCTATATTTTTTGGGAAACGTTTTTTATTGCAAAGGTATTTCTCTATTTCATTTATATAACCTGTCTGTTTCGTGACGATTTGACGAGTTTCATCATCTTCGAGTAGCATTACTCAAGGTTAATTTTAATGAAATCGAAACAAGATACTCGTAACATTTACTCGCTAATTAGCGTTACTTGAAAAGTAACTAATTAACGCTTTACTTGTAGTTTCTGAAAAGATGATTTTTACTGACAACAGTCGGTTGTCGACAAAACATCGACAAAACTGACAAACAAAAAACCTATTACTTACTCACATTTGTTTAGATTTTTGCTAAGCAATTAATAATATAAGGTGAACAGAGTCCCTTTATTTCTATATCACAAACAGTAACTTCAATTTCACTTGTTTGTTTCAGAAAAAAAGTATTTTTCCCTAAAGATGCGGTTGAACATAGTGTATCTATCTATATATGTACGAATAGGTATATAAACAAAATTGTCGCTTTCAAACCAATGTTGTTGCCGTTTTAAATCGTACGTACAAATCACAAATGATACACCAGGGGATGTGGGAATAAAAGTCGTACAGGCGACACATCGGCATGGTCATCGCTCATCGCTAATGACTCTGACACCGGTCGCTATTGTTCTGTTTTGACAGATATATCACAAGCGGTCGAAAGTTTTGTGCGTTTAAAATAAATGGACACACCGCTTTCTCGTTAATTTTTTTTAATTAAAGTTGGGTTTGCTTTCGGTCAGCATCAAGCCATGTAGCGAACATGAGGCCTCTGTTGGAGCTAGGTCACCCAGAAGATGCCTATTCACTCGAATTTGTCCGTCGTTGATTTTGAGTAAACGAGTTCTGTACATTTTTAGTAACTTAAAAAAAATTGCTTCTCATAATAGACATGAGGTGTATAGTAAGAGGGTATTTTTATGTTAATGTCGGCAGACAAGCTGGCCGTCCAGTTTATGGCTAAAGTCACCCATAACACAAACAACGCCAAGGGTGCTTCAAGTTCTCTGCCGACTATATTAGAATTAAGGATAAGGTATTATAAAGAGGTAGACAAATGGGAAAAGAGAAAAAGTCAAGAATGATTCTAACTCAATTACTGAGACTTTTTTCTAAGGATCAACATAATAAGGATTGCATTATTTCTAATGATGAAGGTGTATTAGTCATTTGTATTTTTTTGTCCTTTGTCATTTACCATAGAATTTCAATGCAATAAAATACGCTAACTAATGCAAGAAAGTGTCAATTCGTTTTCATATTGAATTTTCCAATACATGCCATAATATATCAAATGGATAACTTCGTTCAGATTTAGATACAGCCATTATAATTGTTTGAAATACCTTCGACAGTTGTATCGAATTCAGTTCTTTATAGCTTTTCATATTGGATTTCTCGATAACGATGGATTGAAACTAACAAGGAATAAAAAAATAACTAAGAATACTTTTAAAGTTATGTTGGTATTTGATTGAACAAAAATAATGATCCAGGGCCTGGCTGGAGTCTTGTGGGGAAATTCGCGTATATGGATTTTTTTTTTTTCAGGAAAGTTATTAAAGTTTACTAGGAGTCTTATTAAGTATTCTTAAACTTGTGTGGATACAATCAATTTTATGTATGATATTTTTTTTAGAAAGGATTTTTTTAATAATTTTAAATTCTTTTTTTATAAAAATAAATAGGCTTAATAGTAAGCCATAACATTTTTCGAACTCCTTTATTATTGTATTTACCAAATGATAAATTAGCTTAGTTGCACCAAAAATTGTTAATCCGTAATATATCCGGAATACAACAAATATTGTATTGCCTGAACCTGAAAAATTGAATTAAAAATACAACTACAAGTATATACAATGTAAAAATACCCAAAAAGAGATTGAGTTCAATTATAAATATAAATAACCTAGGAAGGTACTCATTTACACCCACAAAAAAATAATCAAAACTTTATTAGCGGTTTAACAGTTTTTTATACTTTTACAGAATATAAAGCGTGAGAAAAAGTTTTTGAAATTACCTCGATCAAATATAAGCCCACGAGAATATAATTTACGCTATGAGTGAGCCAAGAAATCGAGCCAAAACAGGATTTCACTGAGCTGTTAACGGACTAATACCTAATCCATAACTAAATTTATGGCGAGCATAAACCCGATTAACTATTAAAGCCTATGGCCGAGTTGCGGTCTGTTACACTGGACATAATGTAACACACTTTATAATATGTACATTACATAATAAATGTATTGTAATTGTTATCTCCAATTGTATCTTATGTCCATAAATATAGCTCTCACTATACTACTAACAGATGATTGAAAGTACTTGAAGTGTTTTCCAAAGATGTTAGTCTTGCCATACAAGCGGGTGATATTTGTAATAAAGGTCAATTTCAAAGATTGTCCTGTCGGGAATCGAACCCGGAAACCCTGAGACAGAGAGCTAAGTCGCTTTATCACCTAATGACCTTAATCACTCAACTAATGTGGTTGAATTTTTCTCTTCTAAATTAATAGTAGGTACCAGTTATAATGGGGGGTAATGGGGGTACGTTATTAATTTAATAATGTACGACTAAACTAGCAAATTAAAAAAAAATCCCAACATACTCGTAATGAGGGCACTAAAATTCTACATAATGTTCTGTAGCAGTTATGAGTGTTTGGAGTACAGGCGACTATAAAGATTTAAAAAATAAAATAATAAAAATTAATCACAAAATTTTAAGGCGTGTGTTGAGGAGCGATTAAAATTGTTTACACAGCTAATGAAAACACCATGACCTGGCAAAATACTTCAGTGTAATAATGATAATAAAACTCTAGTGGCAACATGGTTTTAAAAACCAGTAAGGAAACTTGAAGCAAATTTATTTGTTAGTAATTTTTTTTTTTTAATAAAATGTTGAAAACATCACTTTATTACATAAAGTATGTGATTTAATTATAAACTTTTCAATGCAATTATATTTCATTAACGCATGTCTTATTGGATGAACTTTTGTTTATGTCCTATTATTTATCACAACATTTCTGTATTATTGACACTCAAGGGGTTTCATAGAATAGAATAAAATAAAATAATGGTGGATTGTTATTATTATCGGACAAATTTCAAGAGGCAAAACGTATAGAAAAAGCTGTATTTAAATAAAACTGAGTTTTTTTAATTAAGCTATAGGGATAACCATTGCAGAACTTTAGGTTCTAATCTTCATCAGACCTACACTTAGTATTTTAAGTCTCCCCTAATGGATAATGTTTATGACTTTGTGTAACAGGTGAAAGAAAATACACTGGGGAAAGTATTGTCTTTAAGCAGTATAAGCAGTTGTCAGTGATCAACAATGACAGCGTTGTTGGCAACAAATGCAATAGGTATATATACCTATACTAGAAAAAGGTACAGATAAAAAGTACCAACATAAGTAAATGCCGAGTAAACCATACATACTGGAAGTTTTTGTTGATACTGTGCGAAGCGTCGAGGGAGTGACCGCGGGCTGGGTTCGCCACAAAAGATTTTTACTAATTAAATTCTGTTATAAATCAAAAATAATTCCGTGATTATCCACGAAATATGACATTTTAATAATCTCCAGAATTTCATTTCGTACTATAATAGCTTCTCTTTATTGTTCTCTCAAATTAATTACGTAAATTTAAAGATGAGCTTCATTATCTCGTTTATGTAATTTTATTTTAAGTGTCTTTTTATATTTTTCTTTGATATTTTGATTTATATTTAACATTACATAGTAATACATTTATTACATGAGTACTATTACAAATTATTACTTTATATTAAATTATGAGCAGTATTATCTCCTGTGAAGTCTATAAGCTACAGTCCGCTGCATATTTCTAAAAAACTTCATATTTCTAAAAAATGTTAGTATTCTTACAGAAGCTGGTTTCTTCTAATGTTTTCTCTCTAATGTTAAAGGAATTATTAGTCTCACCATTATTTCTAATCCACAAATGAAATAGAAAGTAGAAAAGTATATTTCTGATATATATATTCTTCATTGTGTTGAAATGTTTTGTATACCTAGATATAGGTATTATTTGCAAGGAACACTCTAAATGAGAGGTTTTACGTATTGTATGTTTACAATAGGATATAAATCCATTGTTATATACAAGGGCGGCATCATTAAAATGCGTAATAAGTACAACCAATTGTTGTGAAGAACTTTGAACCTTCAATCAAAATAGAAGCGTTTCATGCAACGTTACCTCATCATTAGCTACGAGTACCTATATCATAAATTCACAAGTAGGTATTATACCTTTTTAACCTGTTTGAACTGTTGAACAAACGGATGAACCAATTCTGATCCGTTTTTTTTTTCATCAACCCATTTCCTAGTTGACAAAAGGATTTCACTAAGTTTACATGTTTATTTATTTATTTATTACAAAATCCACAGCTCTCAACACAAAATTAACAGACAAAAAACAAAAACATACCTTACAGCCAATTACAGATTTTATATTTATACAATGAGAAGTAAAATTATATATAAAAAAAATTATACAATTAGGTACCTACAAAATATACAAATTACATATTACAAATAAATACATATATACATACATACATACACATATACATACACATATACCTACACATAAGTTTATCACATACCAACTCACATATAACTGCCAAAAGACATAATTAATAATCGAAAAGATAATGTTAGATTGATTTGAAAATTGGTTACATCACTGGTATTTCCATGACATGGTAATCTAGACTTGATACTGCAGAATCAAGTAGTCTACGGGTTACTCAACTCCGAAGCAACTTACACTATGTTTCGGCTCAATAGAAAGTCAGGGGTTATTTTATAATTTTATTTATAGCTAGTTAGATTTCTATTTGTATAAATAACTAGCTGGTGCTCGCGACTTCGTCCGCGTTGAAAAAGCAATATATCAGTCGACATCGTTATTGTTATTATACTTAGCCAGGAGTTAGTTTCCTTAATTTTAGATGATCCCTCGGGAGCAGTACTTTTTTTCTGGATGAAAGGTGCCCTATGTCCTTTCTGGTGTCCCAGACAACGTGTATGCAAAATTTCATGATGATCGGTTCAGTAGTTTTTGCGTGAAAGAGTTACAAACATCCATACATACATCCATACATCCATACAAACTTTCGCATTTATAATATTAGTAGCATAGGATGAAATCATTGAACTGTAAGTAGACGTTTGTGCATAATACATTATTGAATCTGATCTATTCATGACGATAGACAGAAGACTAGCTACAGCGGTAAGCTATTGAGTCATGTTTGGAGCGTTGTATCAATCACGGAATGTCCTGAGCTAGTCCTGCATTGCAATAGTAGGGAATTTCAAAGATATTTTGTTGGTTGATATTTGGTTGACATGATTTCGTGTTACGATTACGTCTGCACTGGAATATAGAATTTGATGTGTTTTCTTTTGTGTTTTTCTTCACAAGTATTTTAATTTTAAATTACAATGTAGTTACAACTTTCCATCTAGTAAACTATTGTTCAATGATTAAAAAAAAAATAAAAAAAATAATATGTTATAGCTACTAAAGCCCAGTGGGATGAACGGTCGATTGCTAACACTGTAGAATATAGGTACAGTCAAGGGCAAAAATATATGTACGTTTCCAAGCGGCAAACATATCTGTACAATTGAGAGGCCAGAAATATCTGTTCGATAATTCGGTCAGAAATATGTGAGCATTTAAAGGGTCAAAAAGATCTAGACGTTCACGTGGCCATAAATATATGTACAATGTCAGTCAAATATATCTAGGCAAATAGGGGTGCATAAATATCTGTACAAACAAACAAGTTTTCGTATTTTGAATTATGACAATCATCGAAAAGAGTACCATTCTGTCATATGATCTGTTTGTCCCTTTCATTTTGATTGTGGCGTCATTAACGTAATATTTCTTTCATCTTTCATTCTATTATTTTAGATTCTGCTTCACAGCGTTCACAACTATCATATACGATTTTCACATGGCTTTTCTCGTGAATATTATATTAGCATTTTTTCAATGCTAAATTTATGTAAGTAACATATTTATACTAGACGTAGCGATGAAACGGAAGATATTTATTCGTAATTTAAGTAATTATACAATATTAGTACGAAAATCTTTCGATTACGCTAATCTATACTAATATTATAAAGCTGAAGAGTTTGTTTGTTTGTTTGTTTGTTCGTTTGAACGCACTAATCTCAGGAACTACTGGTTCGAATTGAAAAATTATTTTTGTGTTGGATAGATCATTTATCGAGGAAGGCTTTAGGCTATATAACATCACGTTGCGACTAATAGGAGTGAAGAAACAGTCGAAAAAACGGGGAAAATTATTCATCTTTGAGGGCTTCCGTTACGTGCGCTGCGAAAACCGTTCGAGATACCCAAATGATTCCCAAAATAACTATTCCACGAGGACGAAGTCGCGAGCACAGCTAGTGTATGTATAAATGTCTCTTTACTGTTAAAAAGAACACTTAGGTTTTTACTAACTTAGAGCATTTAATAATTAATCACTGGTCTGCAACGAAATCCTCCTTCAAAAAATATGTCAAAAATATGAAGATTTTAATGCTTTGAATCTATTCCCGTTGGCCGATTTTTTTTATCACGTCTAGATTTATCGATATGATTTTTTTATTAAATATCAATTTAGGTTTTTTGAATTAGTTTTGTGCGTCAACATCATAAACAGTATAGTATACATACAAAATAGGTTTTAGCGAGTTGTAAGAGAAAGAAGGAAAGTGCCGAAAGTAAATTTTATGGTAGTACACAGGCGCATTTATTGGCTCTGTTCATAAAAAATACATAAACTACACATAAAATACTTTAAAAAAGTAGAGAATATGCAAAACATCAAAATATTTGATAACTAGACTTGACAGTCTTGACACGCTCTTTGATTGTTTCATGTATGGATATTTATGCCCTCCTATTTGCCTACAGCCTACACATATTTGACTGACATTGTACATATATTTATGGCCACGTGAACGTCTAGATCTTTTTGACCCTTTAAATGCTCACATATTTCTGACCGAATTATCGAACAGATATTTCTGGCCTCTCAACTGTACAGATATTTTTGCCGCTTTGGAAACGTACAGATATTATTGCCCTTGACTGTACGTTTCCTTATATCCTCTCTACGTAAGTAGGCCGTTTCGCAGTCATTTGGACAGCCCGTCTGGCGGCAGTAACCTCTTACAAAAGTCCATCGTGAAATAACAGCACGTGTGCTATTATGTTATCCTTAATTCTACTGTAGTCGGCAGCGTACTTGCAGCACTTGTGCTGTTACTTACTTACCATCAGTCTCTCTGCCGACTTTAACATAAAAAAAAACACGAATCTTAAAATCTCATTTAGTCGCTTAAAATATTTTTCATTTCGTAAGACTTTCTAAGAGAATTATCACTGATTGTGAGTCGAGAACAGTCCATTTCAATTATAACTCAGTTTTTCTTATAGAAGTGTTACAAAACCTTTCTCTTGCTTATCGCGTCGAGGTTAGGGCGGAAAAAAGGAAATTTATTAACATCTTGATTAGAGCTATCTTCATTACGGTCGTTGCTGCTTGTTCCATATCTGGAGTTCACTCAAATGTATAGACAGTATGTTTTTTTCATATTAGTAATATTGTTTAAATTTGTTCACATTTACTGACACGGTAAAAAAATATTTTTTTATATTAAAAAAGGTGGCAGGCAATCTAACGGTTTATTATGATAGTAGGCCTACGAGTATGTCGCCTAATAAGGTGAAAATTTTGCTTACAGCGAGTTTGAACAAACCTCTCTTATAGCTTTGCGAAGTAGTGATTCTACATTAGGTTAAGACTCGATGACATGAACTGGATTTAAAGATTAAAAATTAAAAAAAAAAAAGTTTTATTTGTAACTAGCGAACCGCCCCCAGTTTCATACGGTTGCATTTTTTTGCAATTTTATAAAAAAATCTCTGTTTAATTTTTTTTTAAGTAAATTTTTCTCTTTTATAAGAAACTTCGACGGACTTCAATGAATATTGAAAAAAAAAATTATCCAAATTAGTTCATTGCTATTTATTTAGAAAAAAATATATAGAAATTAAAGGTGATAAGTTAATAAGACGTGTTATTATGTATATATTTCTTTGGATAATACATAATAATAATATAGTATCTTGGAAATTTTAAGTTTCTGTGGAATTTTAAAAATTAACTACGAGTACAGCGCGTATGAAATCGCGGGCACATCTATCAAAAATAGCTTTAAATATTATCTTATTACTCCAGAGACTTTAGATTATTTACAATTTATATAATTATATGTAAACTCAGCATCCACGCACAAATCCCGAGAGATTTTTGTGGATGAAATTAACTTGTTTCGTAACTTTATGTGCAAACAAATAAACAAAACCTATTTTACTAACGATAAATGAGGAAGATTTGTATATATAAATAATTTACAGAAAAAAATATGGATGGCGGGGTCTCTACTCTAGTAACAATATAACTAACGAAAATTACAACAGTACAGTTTCGCCATAACAAGAAAACTAAAGTGACTGATAATTTTCTGTATTGTGTGCTCTTTTTCGAAGGGTGAAATTCTTCTAACACAAGAACGTAAGCAAAAAGCTGCTTCGAATGATAATGGCCTGATTAGGAGCGGCATTTCGTGTATTTCATTCTGTTCCTTTTGAAATACTTGAGTAAAAGCAAGCCAGACATAGATTATCTGTGTTAGTGCTCGTTATGAAAACAACAAAATGTTAGCTTCAGTAATACCGTAGTTTTCTTTAATCGTTCGCCCTAAATTCACCAAGGTAGCCTTGTTTATTAGAAGGCCTATAAAATAAGGCTTTATTGGTAAATTTTAATCAGATGTAGATTAAAATATTGGGAAAAATATACATTTAAAATATCAGAATTTTGTTGGTGTTTAAAGTTGTAAAATATAACCTTCCAGCATTAAGCTATGCATCCTGTCCATTGCCACTTCAAATTACTGATCCGTGGGTATAAGTATGTCGGTAACTTTAGTACGTCTACGGATCTCTTACAATTCTGCTGGCCTATTCTCTATTTAATTTTGTGGTTTTTAAAACGTATCGATCGACTCCAATGTAGACATTAAATTGGAAATAATATTGCGATATGCACATTTTAAGATCTGCACGTTTTGCGACTGGCATTTTTTGCGATCTGCACATTTTGCGTAGCCTACACATTTTGCGACTTGCACATTATGCTATGTAACCGTAAAACCACACAATAACGCGCCAATGTATAACCACAGTAAAAATGTTAATAATGTCATAGACATTTTGACAGTTGCTTACTGAATACCAAATTAGACAATTGTCGAGTCTATGACTAAAGCTACAGGGCAATAGCCATCTTTGTTGAGTGTTGATAAGTGTAGTTAACGAGAAAAGTGTCAATGTTGTGTTTTACAAAAATCGTGTTAGGCCATGATTAAACTTGTAATCTGTCGACGTTAGCATATTTTAAATACCCACATAAAACGTTCGTGTAAAAGCGTCCACCAACCCTTTCCCACTATACAACATGCATTATTTAAAAGGAGAATTTTAAAAGGGGTTTGTTTCGGGATTTTCCAACGATAACATCATATGAAATATTAATTACCTCTCCACATAAGCCGTTCTAATTTTCTAATCTCTTTCCAATAAGGAAGAGGCACAATATTTATAATTGACAGTAGGGAATACTTACTTTATTATATAAATCCTTGGGGACTTGTTGTAATTGTTCCAATTGAAAAACACTGTATGCTAATTTATTCATAATTAGCATACAGTGTTTTTAGCATTTTAGCATTGTATGCTAACTTATTCATAGAAGAATCATAAAATAAAATTTCATTGTAATATAGAATTATTATGATTCTGAACTTAATTTTAAATATAAGACCTACTTAAGTAAAATTATTTTTATTTATTTATTTTTTATTTATTTAGGAAACAAAAGATTTTTTTTTCAAAATATGAAAAATTGCAAAACTTCGTAAAGTCGGGGACGGTTCCTATAGAACTTTATAAATTATAAATAAATATGTACTATTTTAATAAAGGTAACTTGCAGAAAAATATTGTATCCCATATTGTTGACGAAGCTGGGAGTGGGTCTTTAGTAGTTTTGAATTTATATTTTTTTAATCAAATAATAAGTAGTAATTTTTTGTTGAATTTTCATACGACAACTTTTGCTCCAACTAAGGACATGATAATGCGATTAACTTAGTTACAAAAATTTCTTAACATTAGAACTTAGTTGCACGGGAATGGTTTAAGTTTTCTTATGCTCTCATTATATCGACCGAATATCCTTCCTTATTCAAACTACTTTCTTGTTTCGTGAATAGTAAGTAGTGTGATGGATAGATGAAATTATATATACTGAACTTACCTACTATTCTATGTATATCTACTTCTATTTTTCTTCCTTGGTTTAGAATCTATGTAATTCAATCTGTTTTTTATTTTTATTTTTTACTAGCTGTTGCACATGACTACGTCCGTGTAACTCTATAAAATATAGCCTAATGGTACTCACTATTAATATAGCTTCCAACAGTGAAAGAATTTTTTACAAATCGGTCCAGTAGTTTCGGAGCCTATTCAATGCAAACAAACAAACACATCTTTCCTCTTTATAATATTAGTATAGATTTAAGATTTACGAGGAGTGATCAAAAAGTAGTGAGAATGAAGCAGAAAAATATATATTTTATAAATAACAAAAATTTATTATTCAACATAGTCTCCTTCTCTATCTACACACCGAGTCCAGCGTTTCTCCAACATTTCTAACCAACAAGAAATCTGTCCAACAAGCGCCTTGAAAGATCGAACCTGAGTTTCTTTTGATTTTCCGTTAACATTCTGGGTACCCAACGCGCGGAGACTTTTCTTATATTTAAATTATCTTTTAATATTGACTGAACACTACCATATGAAATGCCGGTCTCCTGCACTAAATAACGCACTGTAGCTCGACGATCATCTAGAATAATTTTTTCGACTTTTTCGATGTTTTCTGGCGTAACTGACGTCGATGGCCGACCTGAGCGGTGCTCGTCTTCTGTCGAAGTTCTCCCAGTCTTGAATTGAGCCGTCCACCTTGCCACAGTAGAATATGGTGGAGCAGACTCGCCTAAAGTCTCCACCAAATCGCGATGAATCTCCTGCGTCGTTAACTTTTTTAAACAGAGGTATTTAATAACGGCTCGCACTTCGTTTCTCTCCATAATGATGTTTTGAGTGGGAATGCGTCAAACAACTGGACACTGCTTCTAAGTTTCTTAAAGAAATGACTTAATATTTCGTACCTACCCTCAAAATTAAATGATATTTTATTATTGGTATAAATGAATAAAATACGAGATAGGCAAGGGGTTCATTCTCACTACTTTTTGATCACTCCTAGTATGATTGGCTGCTGTCACATTAACACTAACAACGCCAGAGGTGTTGCAATTGTCCTCCCGACCTTTTAGGATTAGGAGGGTGTAGGAGACTGAAATACAACATACTTAAAAACAGTTATATAAAGTTTGTATTGGTAAGCACCACAGTCAGTTTATGACTATGATGGGCACTACGTCTTAACGTCGATTGGCTAAAACGTTATCACTTGCTATTCTTTAAGAGGATGGTTAAGGCCTCCAGAAGGATTGCCCTAGGTACTTATCTGGGACCACACTGTGTTTGAAAACATGTTTGATAATAGTCCAAATTATTATAAATTATACTCTTTAGTCACTTACTGATAATTAGTGCTAATCTAATGCTTATTTTTTCATAATAACTAAATGTAATTTTAAAGTGTTTACTAATTACTTAAAAACCAAAGTATAGCAAAATATTATTTGGACATAAATACTTTTTTTTTCATAAAACAATATACTTAACGAAAATTTTATAAATATGTGGGTACTATTAATATTAAGCACGTAACAAAATGGACACTTTCTTTACAATTGTTTTAAAAACTTACAATACCTACTTGTTGTGACGTAAATACTTTAGCCATTTAAAAAAATGTAGAACCAGCTCTTTCTATAAGATTTCTCGAAAGATTTAAATTTTCTCGAAGAAAATATCAAAGTCCCCTTGTCTTCTAACTGACAAGCTTTTAGTGGTGGAAATTTATAATGGTAGTTTCCATTATCCGAAGTGCTCGGGTCTGAGAGCTGATGCATGACGCACTTGCGAGAAAATATCATATAAAACGCACTATGTCTGTATTAGAGATCTATTGAACTTTTAAGATTGAAGTATGAATCGAATCGAAGAAAATATATTATTTAAAAGATAATGTCAAAAATTGTGCTCTGAAATTAAATGTAGCGATTCAAATAACTTTATTTAATATTTAATTTAATCATTGAAGCTGCTTAGTAATTTTATATTTTTTCTGCAATTTTCTTCAATTTTTTTTGCAAATTATATAAGCAATGAAAACCGTATCAAAAGCCTTAGGGTCGTTTATTATTAGGAGTTAGTGGAGAAAAAAACAGAAGCGCCCCCTTTTCCTAAGTGTTAATTGTCTAAGTGTTGTCTTTATTGAATATATTTTTATCAGGTGTTCATTATTTTTTTTAATTTTTAGATACCATCTCGGGAACGGAACTTTTTTCTGGATAAAAGGTACACCCTATCTCCTTTTCTGTATCCTTGACGTATTATGTGAATGCTGAAAATCATGAAGTAAAGTAGTGAAAGCATAAAACAAACAAACTCACTGTTGCAGTTACAATAAATCTAAACCTTAAATGTCAAAATCATTATGTACATGTATTACATATTCATAATTTTGTAAGACCATGGTGCAGAGCGACGCGGTCGTCACGTGACTACGTCACGGTCACGTGACTACGACCGTGGCGCTTTATGGACGCTTGCAGTTTAAATAAGCATTCACATTCTATGTAATTTTAATTTATTTATATATTCATAGTAATTAGCACAATCATTTTTTATTTTCTATAATTTTTTAAGCGTTTTACCTGCAGGTAGGCTGACGGTTCAATTGGTGGAGAAGGCTTTCGTCGTCAATAACACGAGCAACAGAGATATAAGTGCGATGCCGACATTGATGGTACAGAACAAGCTTATAAAAATTGCATCTCTAACTCACTCAGCGAAAGACTCTTGTCACCAGAATGGCTAACAATTTATGTATAGGAATGCAGTGTACCTTGCTACTAATACATAACTCAACTAAACGTAACTCTACACTAGCGATAACCGTCACAATACACGGACTTATAAGCTAATGTTTGCAGGAGCTAACACCAAACTGATTGTACTCACGGAAGTCTTAGCGCAAACGCCACGCTCAATTCGTTTGTACAAACATATGCCGAGCGGACCGGCTCATAACTATCCAATAATGCTTAGCGCTCTCCAGTGCTTCGCCGCTACCTACCAGGATTAAATACAAATCACTATCACCGTATGACGACATTTCAGTACTGCAAAAGTAGCCTTTAGGATTTGTGACAGTTGTTAGTTTAAGATTCGTATGCTGTTATTATTGGTGATATGTAAATTTTGCAGTAATTTTTTTTGTTCAAATGCTATTTTATTATTAAGCTGCCCTTTATCCTAACGTAGCACAAATGGTTGTGCTATTATAAATAATTATATGAAATATTTCCTGAAAATACAATTTTTCATAGAAACTGAATTTAAAAAAATATTATATAGATAAACTATTAAATGACTCGGATCTTAAGGAATACCTAATCCAACTCTAGGCACCAATGATTAGAATAAGATCTAACTCATTAGTAGGTACTTAAGAATGAAATAAAATCAAAGTATTTATTTATCAATTGGATTTTTCCAAGAATGGTTCTCAAAGAATGGTTATATGATCGTCATTATAAATTTAAATTTTACCAGGGTTTCGGAAAAAAAAGCCAAGATGACGATCCTGAGAAGAAACCCCTAAAGAAACTCAGTATAATTATGCTTATAATATTAAAAAAATAAAATAATATGTATAATTTTATTTTGCATATATCAAGACTTTTGAAATTAAATAACTCTATTTAAATATTACACATATTTTACAATTCCAACAATTCACTACTGTTCTTTGCAACTTAGTGGCAGCGTGTCGGATTTGAAATTAAACCGATGCAAATACTGCCCGTATTTGTAAACAGGTCGTTCCCCGCTTATCACTCACTTGCTTTCCACTTAAGCCTCTCTTTCTAACAAGTAAATAGTGGTATAGATAGACCTGAGTATTTTAACAAGCGAAGCCACATTAATTTATTTACTAGTTGAATAAGTAATTCGAATGATAGAGCATACTGCTCCATTACCATTAGCATAATAGCATAATAGCTTTATATAATGCCACAATTTTATTTCTTTTAGAGATTGCGTTATAGAGATTGTAATGTTGAATATAACATAGATAAAAATAAATGTCTGTGGTTGTAGCAACTCGCAACTCGGTGGCCCGGCTACATTGGGAAATTTTATAATCGATGACGATGATTCACACTTCGAAATAGGCAATAACAATACAATGCACGTACGTACCTTGGACTGCTACTGGCACTCGATGATCTACACCAGATACAGGAATTTCTTGGGGTTAAAAGCAGGATAAAAGCACTTCGCGCGCGCGGCAATCTTTCAAACGTAGCGATGGCCGATACTCAAGCGTGTGTTTTCGCTCCAATATTTTAACGGGAACGACGTGCATGACAACTGATTAGAGCTGTCATTGTCAATGCTTGTACGAAAGTCAAACATCGTTCATCGGTAGCGCGAAATTTGAATTTGAACGTTACGGTGACGGAACAGTGGTTGTATTATCGAGAAAATATTTATTTATGGTACCAAAAGTCCTGAAGGTCAGTATCGGTTATAATAACGTTTTATTTTCAGGATGGAAAACTAGAATATAATTTTCCGCGCGTATAATGTCCCTTATGTTCATTTATTATTTATTGGTACACAACAAAAATGTTGGTAATATTCCGTCCCTAGTCTCAATATGTTGGACGGACGGCAGGTCAACATCCATCACTGTTCGTCCAACCCTTCTGTGGATATATATTATTTACCCTCTGACCGAGAGGGCCGCGCGTGCCTTTATTTGAGTAGCCCTCTTTACTCTCCAGTATCATGGGTACTCGCACAATGTCTTCTATATTCTATTCATTTAACATTGTAAATGTAGCCAAACACACCTTTGGGAACACTTACTCTGATTACTTGCTTCCTTTTTACACTAAGAGCCTCTTTCACTACCCTTTAAAGTCACCGGTCACCGCGGATTATGGAGCTGATATACCTTTGTTTGTACGGTAACAGTCACAAACATTAAAAAGAAAATAATAGTAAAAATTCTCCTATCGAAGGATGCCTAAACCGAGTGCATAATTTAATAAAACATGAAAATATTTCTAAAAATAACTAATCAACACTTTACTTGTAGTTGGTGAGAGAGGCCCTATACCATTAATCCTAAAATGTCATTCTCAAAGTTTACCCTTCCGTTTTAGTTCCGATATAAAACTTAGTATTTTCGTCACTATCTTTGATTTTTTTTGTGTTTACCTTACTACATTTATTTTTTTATAAACAAACGTACTACAATATACAAATTTGCCTATACAGTCTAGCTCCTACGAGAAAGGGATGGTTAAGGTCATAAGACAATGCAGTTTATTTCATATTTATTTTATAATACAAGATTTAGCATCTCCTCATGGTTTTAAAACTTTCATCTCAGAATCAGTATGATTATGAACTCCTAAGGGATAAGCGACGAAAAGACCGCATATAAAAGTCTTGCTATAATTGAAAAAAAAAAAAAAAAAACCACTTTTGATCAGTAACCGCACCAGTAAGTTCATGATACTTCGACACGAGAAGTAAGTTTGGGAATAATTTTGTAGAGGAAAATGCATCTAAAAATATAATTATTTAAGCTTAGTATGTAAAGTAAAAGTATGTAATGTAAACTTCAGTATGTATGTATAGTAAAGAGTCACGAACCATTTGTATAATTTTATTGACCTCTCATTTCCTTGGAAACATACTAATGACTGAAGTCTTCATTGCTCCACTGAGGAAGGGATCCGAGTTTAAAGCGCTCTTTAAATAGCTGTCATAATAACTTCTGTAGCAAATTTTCAATGGACGTAACACAGAAAAGGCGCCCGCTTCCGTCGCGAAGCTTTTTAAACTGTTTACATTTTCAGAGATTGTTTGTACAACATTGATTACAAGCGTGTAAAATCCTTTGTTTTGTTTGCCGTTAGCGAGTTCGCGGTGGTTGCTGCGAACAATCAAAAGTTGCTGGTGGCGATTGCCACAATAAACACGAATACCGGTGTTAAACATTCCTCTCATCTTTCAAATTCAAGCCAGCATCACGAAATTTTCTGACCACGTTTAAAAGTTTTAAAGTTAACTTATAATTTAAAAATAAAAAAATAATGATTTTGGCATAAATTTTTCAAGCATTGCGTGTTGAATACGGTTAAATTAAATTTAAGACAAGAAAGGCATGGCTGAGAAATATTCGAGAGTGGACTGGAGATGCCTATATTAAATAATGCGAATCGTTATACATATATTATAATATATTAACTTAGATGACTTTAGACACAATTTGGCTAAGTTTAGATGACCGCGGAAGCATTCTTATGACAGCATTGTACACGCGGCAGTCTGGCATCAACATTTATATTTTGATCTATGCGTCTTCTGACCGTCTCAACCGCGCGGATCTACTGAACAAGTCGAAACAATAATAATATGTTTGTAGACGTTGTACCGCGCGGTAATGTGCGCTGACAGGCGGTACAAGATCTTGTGTCTTCTTATGTGTCTTTGTACATAACCGCACGGTTATGTAGAGAAGACACACTGTTTAGTTTGATCATGTACCGCGCGGTCATCTGAACGTAACCTTTATGTATGTGATTCGCCGTAGGAGATTAAAAAGAAATACGTGTAATCATAAATATTTCACAATAACAATTAATATTTCGTCCTAATGAAATTTCATTAAAAAATATTATGATGATTTTGATAAAATAAAATCATTCAGATTATCATAAAAGTAAGATAAAAAAATACAGATCTTATCGGTGAATTTAGTTCAATTACTGTATTACTAAGCTAGCTATACTATGCCTAAGCGGGCCTTGTTCAAACAACTGTGGGTATCGGGGCCAAGCGGACAAAGTGAAATTGGTTTACACCTTGGTCTTATTTCAAATATCAAAAAAAGATTTTGAAGCTATTCATATTGTTGCATTCACAAACCCTTTCGACAAAATTTAATGTTTGCTCAGATATTTTATTTTGTTTTTAAAATTATGTTCATTCACATATTTCTGTTGACCTTTTTTTATGCTTCTAAAAGCATAAAAAATTTATTCATCATCTATTCATCTAAATGAAAAGTGTTTTCAGGGATATAGAAAAATCACCTCTTTTCTATATCCCTGACAATTTGCAACCATAATTTCATGATCATCGGTTTAGGCGTGAAAAAGTGAAAAAAGAAAAAGTATGTAAATTGGTTTTGATTTTTTTAAACTAGGATTTGGTAATTCAAATTCATTTATTTTCAGGTAACTACACCCATATTTTACATTTTAATACTTACTAAGATATAATACAAAACTAGTCTTTTTAAATTCAGTAATTTCCTGTAATTTCAGATTTATTGAATTAAGTTTAAAAATTTTACAAATTTTATAAACAAATATGTTTTAATATTGTAAAATGACTTATATTTGGGAAATGCACGGTGTTATAATTCTTTCAAACGTAAATTATTATATATGAAACCCGATACCAAAACTACATAATATTTTCCCAGTAAATTTTACAATTTCTTCTTACCTAAGTAAGGGTGCAACTTTCAACAGTAAAAACGAAAATAAGCTATGGATTGATGATTGATCTACATACATAACTGACATATCTATCTATTATAGATATATACATACATACATATCTATTATCATCTAATTATCATCCTATTAGCACACAAATAAGTTACCTGGATTTTTAAAATTGTTATCCCTTTGGATTTTCAGCTAGTACATAAGATAACTCTAGATAGTCATAAATATCTATTTATGAAACACAAGAGATTTATGCATTCAAACTAAGTGCAGCTTTTCGAAGACAATTCTCAACGCCAATACGGTCTAATTTCCCGTGAAAGAGTCTAGCAGGTGAATTGAATCAGGATCGCTTTGGCCCCTAAAGGGTAGCGGTCGTCACTCATGCTCTTACAACTTTGTTCTCTAATAATGCACATGAAACCGCACAGTTATGAACTTATGGTACGACGGCACTACTATGATATAACATATTTCCTGTTGTAAATTGCATAGAGAGCTACAAACCTTATAGCTTTAGATACCTATATATACTTAGCTTAGATTTACCTATAGATTATCTTAAATGGTTTTTTTTTTATTAAGAACCAAATCAAACAAACATTAAAAATACATTTTCTTGTGTAAAAATTTAATTTTATTTACAAGTCTTCTTGTTACTGTTGGATATTTCTGTTCCAAAAATGGAATTGATAAATGCTCATTGACTCTGGGTGTCGATGAATTCATCAAGTTTCCTTAACGAGTTGCCGAAACTGGGAGAGAAAACGAGAAACTCAAACAAAACTCACACCCAGTTCGTAATAAAACGTGAATTTCTATGAATCGATTGATTCAAATAAAATTTAATGAGAACCCCCATTTCATTTTCGTATTGTGTTACGAGATGTTCAGCAATTTGAATATAATGGTACCTACGGGGAATTGTGTCATAATGTGTTATTGTACAACTGTCACGAATAATAATTTAAAAGCAGGGAAAATCACGGGGTAAAGTTAGTGTCAAATTTTGGGAAAAACTTGAAGTTACAAACTTTTCTGAATAACAACTTTACGAACTGAACGTCAATAGTTAGGGTCTCTGCTTCGAAAATATTGTTTTCTGTTGGAGATACTTATTTTATTTAAGAAGAATAAATCAGAAGTTTCTTTTCATAGTCGCTGTGTTGAATGTTGCGAGAAGGATGTCCGGACTTTGATGTACGTCATGTGAGGTTATTCGAAAAGGCTCGGGCGTGACTGTATTGGCAGTCAACGAGTTAGTTTCATACACCAGATGGAACAGTAGAGTAACAGTAGGTTGGCAAAATTTCTGTTGAGATTTGGTGATAGCAGTACAGTTTTGATTTAAGAGCCAGTTCTAGACATTCCATAAAAAGCAAGTTAGCGACCTTATGTTTTATCCTCTCAAGATGGGTACTTTCTGCCCTGGCATTGCTTGTGATTATAGATTACATTTGATATGTAAAAGCGCCTACACACGGCCCTAAAATCGGTGGCAATATCGGGGCAGGATAGTGGGGAGCCCCCTAGATCGCTCTCTTGATCGCCTAATGTGTAGGTAAATCGTGTGCAGGCGTTTCAAATGTACTCGGAAAACAGCTTTTTTCGGTCAGCTGTTTACCAGCTACTGCACTCGGAAGCGAGGAGAAATATACCAGTATCCAGTATACCGCCCACGCCGCAACGAAGCGTCGCCGTCAGCTATTAGGTATTTGATATATGTGATAGTATAATAATATTCGTTTATGGAATGTAAGCTAACAGAACTGACAAGAAAACGTAGCTCCTTGTTTTTATTGCTTTAAAATATTATTGAAAGATTTTTTTATTGAACAAAGGTAGTAAACTGTGCATACCTGAGTGACTGAGCAGTGCAAGTGTTTGTGTAATGGGAAACAAATGCTTTCTCGTGAAATTCGTAAATTTGTGAAATCTGAACGTGCATAATCCAACAGTACTGTTGTTGTACTATCGGCACATAAAATAATCAAGGCCCTGTGCCGTTTTTTCCTTTTCCTATTCGCAATCTACTGCTATTTCTTTGTTTCGTTTTGGTCTTTCAAGAAATTCGTGAATTCGAACTGGTTAAGAATTTATTTATTATCAGTCAAAAGTGAATTTAGTAAAAAAAAGTTTATATTGTACCCCTCACATTAAAAAATATACAGATATCTGGTGCTTATAAACGAATATTTCAATGAACCAATCAATGGCTCGGTTGGCGTAGTGGTAATACGTCTTGTTCACGATCGGTCCGAGCCGACGGTACGAGGTTCCAATCTCGCTCGCACCCACTACACTTCCATTGATGTGGAATCTTGAACTTTGTGAATAATTTTTCTTTGTTCTATACAAATTTCATGTTAGAATAATTCTTTGTTCTAATATTCGTATTTTGACTAGGAAGGACAACCTATAGCGACGATAGATTTTTCTGACTGCAGATTACAGCTCAAATTTTAAATTTTATTGACACTTTCAAGACAAATAGTCAAAACTATTGTTTGACTCTTATTTGGTTTATTCGTGATTGTCTTTTAGAAATTTTTGTTTCGGCGTCTAATTTCATGGAAAGCGATTATTTTATCGACACCTTGTTTTGATTTTTGTTGGAATCTTTATTGGTTGATTCGTGTTTGTCCTTTTGATAATTTATTTCAGCTAATATCTTATTGACACCCTTGTATTTATTATCTGACCGAAACAGATAAAAGCGTAAATACTTATTATATTGACCTACCACTTTCTATAGGAGTGGAACTTCTACTTGTAAATATTTTTCTTCCTTCTTTACAATTTTAAACAATGACATTTATAATAATCTAACTGTGCAGACACAACCTATATGCAACGATAGGTTCTACGACTGCATATTATAAATCTTAATTCATATGTATTGATCTTTGTATTAATTCTTGTTGACACCGGTTTATTCGTTGTTCTGACTCCTTTTTGGGTATTTCTTTTTCGCCTGTGTATATTGTCCACTATATAGTGTCTTAATATTGTGGTAAATAACCGTATTATTAACAAATTTTTCTCTCATCTTGGATTTTTTTTGAAACAAGCAATAAATATTGTAAGAAACTTAACCCAGGGAGCCGCAGATAGCGGGGAAGGCCCAAGCTACCGGTGTTATTATTATTGTTATTATTATTTACCATTTTATGTTTCAATAAAAAACCGCATTCTTACTAATTGACATTATTATACCTATTGACAATAATTCACAATTTTCAATTGCATTTTAAATTTGAATTTCTAATTCTAATTTTAATACTTTAAATTTACTTTTGTAACAATTCAATAGTTTAGTATAATTGGTCCATTCCACTCTTGACAATGATTGGGATCCGCACTCCAGTTGCAAAAAAAGCCGATGGGAACTCCCAGAAAACACCTGATGGCACAGAGGGGGCGGCTGGATCCTCTTTACAGATCCAGCCCTCAAAAGTTAGACGCAGCATCGGTAAATGGGAGTCCGTCAAAAACAGAACGGTCACTCTTTCGGAGGAGACTACAGAAAAGAAAAGTAAATCACCCGAAAAAACAAAGTATATTAACAGAATTACAGAAGCCAAGGCATGCCTACAAGCGGCGAAACTTCAACTAAATTCGGCTAAAACACTAAAATTAGAGATCAAAGCAGAGGTGATACAGAACCCGGATAGACTTTACCATCTGGTGAAGGAATCCGAAGATCAGACCAAAAATAAAGCTAGCGGCACGGAGGAAATTTGCGCCCTGGCTGGCGCGACTCCCCCGATAATCACTCCACTTAACAACTCACAAACTGAAATTCTGAAAAAAATGAAAGAACACAGCAAGTTGTTAGCTGAAAATAATAAATACTTGGAGAAGTTAAGGCAAGACTTACTGAAAACTAGTTCTGTTACGGATCGGGAGGGAGAAGACAAGTGGTTGGATATCTTAGATGGAAAATTAGAAAAAATTTCCGAAAACATCGAAAATAGGATAGACATGAAAATATCAGGCCTGAAAGTCAGCTATGCAGAAATAGCGGCTAAACCAAAAACATATTTTACGGAGAACAAGCTGCATTCGCTTATTGTCTCCTCGGATGATGACCGTGACACGAGTGGAGCAGTCATAGATAAAATCCGGCTAGTGGTTGACGCGAAGTCCAGCGGACACAAGATAGACAAGGTCAGAAAGGCTAGAGACCAAAAAGTGATTATAGGTTGTAGTTCAAGGGAGGAACTAAATAAGGTCGCCGAAAAAATAGTGACAGACAAGAACCTCAAAGTGGCTATGGCCGCAAATAAAGACCCCTTGATAATAATTAAAAATATTCTCACGGTAAATACCGATGAGGATATACTAAAAGCGATAAGAACACAGAACGGTCACCTACTTAAAGGCATCGCGGAAACAGATATAAGGATTGAAGTGAGGTACCGTCGCAGAGTGCGAAATCCGCATATGAATCATGTGATTCTGCGGGTTTCTCCAACTCTGTGGAGACGTCTGACAGAAGCCCGATATATCCATGTAGATTTGCAGAGGGTCTTGGTAGAGGATATGTCACCGCTCGTCCAATGCACGCGGTGCTTGGGATACGGGCATGGTCGTCGATATTGTCCCGAAAACGAAGATAGTTGCTCACATTGCGGTGGACCACATATTAAAACCCATTGCGAGGCATGGAAAAATAACAAGGGGCCTTCATGCCGCAATTGTGTACAAGCAAAATTAGAAAATGCAGAGCATAACTGTTTTGATACAGAATGCCCTATTAGACAAAAATGGGACGCTATAGCCAGGTCAAGCATGGCATATTGCTAAGGGCACTTTGGGGGGTACGCATCCCTTGTCAGTAGTCTCGAGTATTACAGCTATCCAGGCCAACCTCCAAAGAAGCAGATTAGCTACGCAGGAACTTATAATTGAGGCAAATAAGCGAAAATTATGTTTTGCAATGGTCCAGGAACCATATACAGGTAACCTGGGCGAAATTCAGCCAATCACAGGTGCTCGCATCGTTCAACTCGACAAGGGTAGGGTGAAACCCGTTAAGGCGGCCATCATCGTGTTCGACGGCGGAGTTGAGGTGCGCGAGTGCCCTGCTCTGACTACTGAAAACGTGGCGGTTGCCCTGTTGACGACGGAGAACTGGGGTATAGGAATAGTTTCCTTTTATTTCGAGGATACCCAGGATATTGACCCATACCTGGAACACCTGAAGAACATTCGGGAGAATATTGGACTTTCTTGCGTCATATTTGGAGGCGACAGCAATGCCTGGAATACTTGGTGGGGAAGTGACAAAAATGACCATAGAGGCGAAGCGCTTGCAGGTACTCTAAACGAGTTAGATTTGGAACTGTTAAACGTAGGTCTCGATCCTACATTCTACACAATAAGAAATGGTAAAATATACAAAAGCCGGGTAGACATCACAGCCTGCAGCACCGAGATATTCCACAAAATCCAAGATTGGAGAGTGGAATGTGATGTAACCAGCTCCGACCACAACGCCATACTCTTTGAGATATGTCTTGCGAAATCTACAGTTACATACAAAACCGGCACAACAAGAGTATACAACACGAAAAAGGTAAATTGGCCCCTTTTACAGAAAAGAATATTAATGGAACTAACTGAAAACAATATAAATAAAACTGAAATTGACAAAGTCGATACGGCAGCAAAATTAGAAGACCTAGTTGCAAAATATTTACAATGTCTGACTAAAGCATGTGATGAGCTAATTCCAAAAATAAAAACAAAAAACAGGAAACACAAACTACCATGGTGGGATGAAGATTTGGAACAATTGAAAAAAGATATGTTGACAAAGAAACGACGTATATCCTGTGCTGCCCAAAAACGTAAACCTTACGTGATAAATGAGTACCTGCAAGCCAAGCAGGCATACGAAGACAGAGTTAAAAAAGCCCAAACGCAAAGCTGGAAATTATTTTGCGTTAAACAAGACCGAGAAAGCGTTTGGGACGGAATATATAGAGTTCTTAGGTGCACTTCCAAAAGGATAGAAGATAAGCTTTTAATAAAGGATGGGGCAGTACTGGGCCCTAGAGAATCCGCAGAATTGCTTGCTAAAACTTTCTTTCCACCAGATGATAAAGTACAGGATAATAAGGAGCATACAAAGATACGAGAGCTGGCAGAGCTGTGCATCAAAAGTACCATGGGAGAGGATGACCTGCCGTTTACCAGCCATGAGCTCATTGCGGCTGCAAAAAGCTTCAACCCTAAAAAGGCTCCTGGACCTGATGGCTTCACTGCAGACATCTGCACTTCAGCAATTATTGGGGATGGGGGGATTTTTCTAGGTATTGCTAATAAATGCCTGGAACTATCAACCTTCCCTAAACCATGGAAGGAGGCAGCTGTGATCGTCCTTAGAAAACCAAGAAGGGAAGACTATACCCAGGCTAGGGCCTATCGGCCTATCGGTCTACTCTCGGTAATGGGTAAAATCATTGAGAAAATGTTCATCAAGAGAATAAACTGGCACACCCTGCCGAGGGCGAACCCAAGGCAATACGGCTTTGTCCCGCAGCGAAGTACGAAAGACTCTCTCTACGATCTAGTGCGTCACATTGACGAAAATCTTAATAATAAGCTTATCAATGTTTTAGTATCGCTGGACATAGAGGGGGCTTTCGATAACGCGTGGTGGCCTGCAATTAAATGTCAACTTGCCAAGAAGGACTGCCCTATGAATATTTTGCGTCTAGTCAACAGCTACTTTGAAGATAGATTGGTAAACGTGCGATATGCTGGGCGGAACTACACTCTAGAAAGTACAAAGGGATGCGTCCAGGGTTCTATAGGGGGTCCAACTTTCTGGAACCTGCTTCTTGACCCTTTGTTGGACCAGTTGTGTAACAATGGAGTATATTGCCAGGCTTTTGCCGACGACATCGTCCTGGTGTTTTCCGGAACGAAAACAAACGACATCGAAAATGCGGCTAATGTAGCACTGGCCGATATATTTAAATGGGGGGGAAAAAATAAGCTTCGTTTTGCCCCACACAAGACAAAAGCAATGGTCGTAACCAGAAAATTAAATTTCACGTGCCCTATGATTTGCATGGGTGGAAGATTTATTGAAATCGTAGACAGAATCAAAATATTAGGTGTCACTATTGATAAAAAGATGACGTTCAAAACCCATGTAAATGTAATTTGTAAAAAAGCCGTGGCAATTTATAAACAATTAGCCAGGGCCGCGAAGGTAACGTGGGGATTGAGACCGGAAGTCATCAGGACGATGTATGTCGCTGTGATTGAACCTATAATAATGTATGCTGCCAGCGTCTGGGCACGAGCAGTGGCAAAGACTGGCATAATTAAACAATTAAACACCGTGCAGAGATGCTTTGCACAAAAGATATGCAAGTCTTACCGTACCGTTTCTTTGAACGCTGTATTGGTGCTTTCGGGTCTATTACCCCTCGACATGCGGATAAAAGAAGCTGCTTACTTGTACGAAGCAAAAAGAGGTATACCGCAAGAATACCTAAAAGGTACGGAAGTGGAGGAAAGGATTTCCCACCTAACAGCCCCTCATCCTTCCACTGACTCTGCATTTGAATATGGAATCGCGGAAAGTGAGAGTGGAACAGACTTAACAGGTCTTGTTATCTATACGGATGGCAGTAAAATAGATGGTAAGGTCGGCGCCGCTCTTACTTGCCAGCGAGACGGTACAGAAACCAAAAAAAAGAAATACAAGTTGGAATCCTACTGCACGGTATTCCAAGCAGAATTATATGCCCTCCATAAGGCTGTAGAAATAGCTATAGATCTAAAAGATGCAGAAGTTAGCATACTTAGCGACTCCCGATCATCACTGGAACTGCTGGGAAGATTAAACACCACCCATCCCTTGGCCAGCAAAATAAAAAACAATCTGCGTGGACACACCGCTAGAAATAAGAAAATAAACTTTCTTTGGGTGAAAGCCCATGTAGGAATCCGGGGAAACGAAAGGGCTGACTTTCTGGCAAAAGAAGCAGCACTAAAGTTAAAAAAAGTTTCTGATTATAGTGCGTGCCCGCTATCATACATAAAAAGGGTAATAAGAAGCGACACCCTCGTAAGATGGAATAATAGATATATGGAGGGCCAAACTGCTGGAGGAACAAAATTGTTTCTGCCCGACGTTTTGGTGGCATTTAGATTAATAAAGAAAATAACCTTGACGCCTTACTTGGTTCAGATATTGACCGGCCACGGAGGGTTTGGACAGTACTTAAACCGTTTTAAAAAAAAGGATAAACCAGACTGTCCATGCGAGCCTGGGGTGGAGGAGACAGTGGAACATCTACTGCTCTACTGCCCCAGGTTCGCATTATTACGATTCACGCTAGAAATGGAAGTGGGCAGAATACTTGAGAAAACTAGCCTACAGGAGTTTTTGTTTGACGTGGCGGTCAGACATAAATTTGTAAGCTACTGCCTAAAGATCGCGGGTGCGGCAGCGAGGGCGAATGGCTCGACGTATCATCCAACTTAATATAGTATAATATATTGTAGATGCATGACTAAAACGTGGCTTATACTCTCTGTCCTTTGCCCTTTCCCCTTTGCCCCTTCCTCCTTTGTCTTTTCCTACTCGCTATTTGTAAAATAAAAAAAAGAAAAAAAAAAAAAAAAAAAAAAAAAACGGCCGATCAGTACTCTGTACCATATGTATAGGCGTACGTTCACATCCCAGATTAAGTAGACACCATGCTGTATACTCTGCCAGCTATAAAAGAACTCTGACCTATGTCAGAGGAACCCTAGCCGGTAGGACAAATAAAAAAAAAAAAAAAAAAAATATTCGTTTATGGTACTTGCACTTCCTGTGTGCGATAGAATTTACCGATGACAGCCCTTGCTAAAAGAACTGTAATAATTTTAATTCTTAAACAAATAATAACGACATCTGTCGACACGAGTAGGAGTTGAGTGCGATATAATTTACTGATAACAGGCCTTGCTAAAGGATAATTTGATTTCCTAAACCAGTTGTTATAAAATCTATTCGACATGAGTTGGACTACTGTTTGATTTATGTGTTGTTGAAATGCGAAGAAACTTTGTTTACTGTTGCTGCAGGCGTCGAACGAACAGCTTAAAGTCTCTAAAGGTTTTCTTGCCTTATAAACAAGGAGCTTTGTGCGCAGAGCGTTCGTTAGTTTTCCAATAATAAATTCTTTGCTTATGTAATTACCTTGTTCGCTCCACGCCTTTTCTTACAAAATAATCTTTTTAATTATCTTTGCTTAACATGTTATGGCGCAAATTAATTTAAGCAGCGCACACTTTCCTACACACATAATTATTTAGACATCTACCGTCTAACCAAACAATGACTATACGATTTGAATAAATAATAAATAAGGCATATTTCCTATGTATATTTAATTATTTTTTTACCAAGCAGAAAATATATATAATACCAAAGATTTAAATCTTTGTATAATAAGTATGCATCATGTATTTTTTCACGAGGAGGGAAACCTTCAAAAGATATCTACCCTATGATTCATCGGGAAACAATTTTTTTAAGGATAAAAGGACATATCTTATATGTTTATCCAGGTAATAAAATATCATCATAAAAAAAAACATACATTTTTGCGTTCAGCCGTACATCCATACATCCAGCCTCACAAACTTTCGCATTAGTAGGATATTGCTTATTTAACCAATTTACAATATAAAATAAAATATTTGGCAAATTCAAGTAGTAATTACAGCAAATTTATTTGTCTAACATATTCATCGCATGACGACATTCAGGCCCTTTTGCTTAAATTCACCGCAAAATTTAGTCGAAAGCCGGGGATCTATAACTTGCCAAGTCCCAATTTAGTCTCCACTTCTGTCGATTTACCAAAAGCTCGAACTTCCACTTGTGTGTTAAATCTTGTACATTTGTATATATAGTTGATGTAAGTACTTACCTATATAAATATATTTCAAGATATTTAATCTTCGTGACTTTTATAATAATTATTCAAAAATCTTTAAAGAAGCTTCAGACACACACAACTTTTTCAAGATTCGTTACGTGCGAAAAAAGATAGCTTTACAAAATTCAGTAATTACTTTTGCCAGCTTAGATTTTCCCACAACCCGCAATAGTAACAATATTAATGAATAACCTCGTTCATTAGTCCCTGAATTTATCATTCAGATAAATTTGTATCCTGTCATTAGAATGTAATTAAAATACACAATAATTATAAATGAAATTATTCATTTCAATGAAACATTAGAGATATGATTAATTAATTGCTACCCGTGTTTAAATACATAGACGAAAATTTTTTAAGATATTTTTTATAGGAATATAAAAACAATTATATTTGAATTGACCTCTATACTTGTCGTCAGTTTAATTTAAAATAATTAAAGGACAAGTTCTTTAGTTGATCCCGTGAATAAATACAGTAATTGGCAATAAGTGAGCAATTAATAAAATTATACTATAACTTCTGTCATAACTTATTATTAACTCAGAATACTAAACAACCTATTAGAAATTGCAAGCGGCATGAAAGTAGTAGTGGCAGTTAACATTGCGTTTCTGGTCTATGTCCACCACCTTCCCCCATAACCTGCGGTAGTCTTAGGGGACACCCGCTCGTCGTGAGGTTTCCCGAGATGGCCGGCGTACTTCCACTTTCGAGTACGCCGAGCTTCCGACTTCCTGTCACTAGACAGCCGTGGAGGGTTGTGGCCGCACGCATATTTCTTAAAATCTGATTCTATTATTGAATAACTAACTGAGCGAATTTCATCATTTAAGAATCGCTGCTTTTCTCTGAATTTATTTTGTCACTACGTTATCATTTCAAAATTAAAATTCTTACGAAACAAAGTTGTGCGAAATCACTACTAAACCAAAATTTTAAATATCGAACGAATAAATTATTATTAAATATTAATTAAATAACAAAATATTGAATTATTAATTAAATAATTTCCCTATCACATGTTTATTATTATATTACATTATGTGCCTTTTCATAGGTTTAGTATTCCCTATTATATATTTGTTTGTAAAATTCTCCACATTTTATATCTAAAGAATGTTTGAGAGATCATGATTGGTAACAACGTTTTTAATTTAGTTGAACCGGATATTAATTTTGAAAGAAGACCAACGCATTTCTTCTGGATAAAATATCAAAGCACCAACGGGAAATATATCTTTAATTACTTTCGCGTATATTCTTGTAAATATTTATGGAAACATATCTTTGATGTAGATAATTATAGGTAATCATTTTCTTGGTATTACATTTACTTACAAAGATTTGCAGAACGTAAAATCTATAAACAGAGTAGTCGAAGACTCTCAAGAAGCTAAAGATCTACTGATATGTGGTAATAATAAATACATATGGATTTTAGGATAGGGGGAAGGATACTGCCTGAAAATCCACTTGATGGTAGGTCTACGTCTTGAGGACACGAGCAGCTTCAGGAGAGATACAGGTCAGAATCCGTCACTTACGAGTTCCATAAACAGACCAAGATTCTTTATTTCTTAAAATTACAATAATATGTAATGTTAAATTTTCTTTAAACTTTTGAGATTGTTGAACAATGTCTTACATATTAAATTAAGGTGTTATCGATTTGAAATATTTCTATTAGACATCCAAACGTAGCCTAGCCTAAACTCCACATAACATATAAATACTACTGTCATACATTCATGAATGTTAATTATATGACCATTTCAGCTTTTATGACGGAACGCTTTTACGCTAAATTGAAAACAACTCATGGTTTATTCACAACGCACGGACCAAGCTGCCACCAAAATAAATAGATCCCCCGATGTTTTCAACTGGTGCGAACGATAGTATTGGAAACAAAACACCTTTCATGATGCGAGGTCAAGCTCTGGTAGTTGACAAGCATTAAATCGCTCAGCGTTGTTACTTCATAATAAGTATTGACGCAGTGTTTACTATAATAAAAATATTTTTTAATCAAATTAGTCAATAGGTTCTAATTGTATCATAATTAAAAAAAAACTATTTGTCTTGAAAAAAATAAAGAAAAATATTAAGGAATGACCACAATTATCTTGAGATCCTTTGTACAATAAAAAAAAAACATGGCAGTCGTTGGACTGCACGTCAAAAAGAGAAAACTAAGCTTAACAAAATTACATTACATGACATAGTCGCGAGTTCAATGGTTTTTTTCCAATCTCAAAAATTGTTCTTTTTTTTAAGTTATTTTAAATGTATTCGCCATTCTGCCCGAACTTTGCACCTTTTTTATACATGAAAATAAAAAATAAAATTTCATATGTGCATTTAATTAACTAGCTTGGAAGCAGCAATGAATGCGTTACACGAAGCCATTGAGGAGGTCCCTTAGGACGACTGGACAGCTGTTTTTCATAATGGATCCAACGAATCGAAACATTTCTTCATAAATATTTACCAGGGGCTGACGGTCCACTTGATGGTAGGTGGCTACTATCGCCTATAACAAAAACAAGGCCGCTGATGCTTCATTGTGCGCTGCCGGCCATAGTCTAATAAAGAATAGGTAATAGGAAGGGATAAGGAAATGGGCTGTGGCATCCCTTACCTTACACACATGCTATTATTTTACAGTGGTCTTCTGTAAGGAGTTGGTTACTGTCGCCAGACGGGGTGCCCGTTGGCCCTGCCGGGAATCGAACCCTAGAACAAAGCGTAATTATATCACATTTAATAGAGAGGTTTAGAAATAGTAACAAAGATACAATCCGTACTTATAATATTATAAATGCGAAAGTTTGTATGGATGTATGTATGGATGTTTGTAACTCTTTCACACACAAATTTTGCATGCAGGTTGTCTGGGACACCAGAAAGGACATAGGGCAGCTTTCACCCAGAACGCGGGCGAAGTTGCGGGCACCAGCTAGTAACTAATAGTTTCGCATCCATGGATTTATTATAGGGCACATACAAAACAAAATGTACACATAATAATTATAATATGCAATATATATGCCTTTATGGTGCTCTCTAGGGTAATTTCTTATTCTATTTAAACTTGCAAACTGACGGGAATACGAAATTTACTTAATTAAATATTCGTACGACATATTCGCGTCAGTTTTATTGTGGAGTGTAAGAAAATATACTTAAATACAAAAATTAAACTTTCACTTTACAACATAATTATACAAAATTCTGTTTTCGATATTTAAATAGCCTTGTAATTTAATAATTAAATTATTAATTAATTATACTATAAATTTATAACATTAGGATACTATACCTTATTCCATAATTACTCATTAGTTATTAGTAAAAAAAAACCATGACATTTCTGAGATATAATATCACTCGCTCACTCACATCAGTCATTTCACTCGCTCGTAAACTTCGCTCACTTCACTCGCACGTACAACGTCTCCTTAACATCGTTTACATTGATGGAGTCTCAGAATAATAACTAAAGCATAGAAGTAAGGCTAAAATAAAAACCAATACTTATAGTGTGTTGCTTCTTACACTAATGCATTGAAGCCATAAGTCAAAAAGAGATAAACATACAAACTTTGTTCTTATTTTTGATCAGCGTACCTTGGTAAAACGTCAAACTTGGTTCCTTTCGTACTTTGGTGCCGTTTTATGATGCCGATTTAAAGAGGCTGGCTAACGTTAACAAAATGATGGCGCAATGTGTCAACTTTACTTATCTGTCTGTACCTATGTTTTTGTTTTGTGTGTTACTTGATTTCTGTTTCTGTATCAAAATATAATAAATCTAGCATCAAATCAATTATAACACTAATTAGATATCTGTGAATTCTTTGATTACCTATAACAATGTCTTGTTCAGTCCCAGGATGTAAATCTAATGCGTACAGAAAACAAAACGAGGATATGTTTATAAGTTACCATCGGTAAGTGATTTATTTTGATTTCTAAATGTTTGTTTGTATAATCAGTCATGCAGTAAATATACTGAGCGCTTGTTTGTATAATAAATACCACTAATAAATTCTGTTTCTTGAATTTACGTTATATTTTAAGAAAAAGATAAAAACAGTATAGGTTATGTTGTGCCGAATATCGTCTTATCAGGTCTTATCGACATTTGTATTGATAAATAATCGTTAACGTATCTATGTTTGTATATTCTCTTATATGAGTTGACTAAAGGGCCATAAAACAAAAAAATCCAAAAAGGTTTTTATTGCAAAAATACAATCATAATCCTTCATATTATATGTTGCAAAAATACTTATGGTTATTTTATTCAATATTTAGTATATTTTGATTTTTTTTTTGAAACTGTTACATTATCTGCATGTATATACAACATACATACACTCACGTTCCACATTATTAAATTGCTTAATAAATGTTTCAGGAATTAGATATGCAGTCACATGAAATTCCATTATACAAGTGCTTGTCGTGGAGGATTAAGTTATCCGTCGAAAGACGTAGTTGAAGTGTGCGAATTAGCAGAAAAACTTCTGCGAACTTATGACACAAAATTTATAAGAACATCAACAAATATGCAAAAAATAACATACAAAATTGTAAAAAAAATAGCACCTACAAATATTTTCAAAAAGTTAGCGTACCACTGTTTATAGGATATAGCTTTTGACGATGATCACCGGCATTCATTAATTAAATCTATATCACATGTTTACCTGCTCGTCGGGATTCATTATATAACAAAATCTCTGTCTGTTTCAGTAGAAAAAAATAGAAATTATTTAACATAAACAATTTTGTTTAAAGGACAATGATGTTCATTCATAATTTTGTTTTTGTTCGTTGTATTACTGTATACTTTTATATATTTGTTTACTGTACGTTTTTGAAATTAAAATTGTTAGTTTAGTTGATTACTGGCTGGATAGTTTCATTTATTATCCTTTTGATTAATCGAACCTTTTGGTGACCCAACTAGCGCAAACAGCTTAATGAGATTTCTCGGCAAAAATGAGCAGCGCAACTGGTGAAGTATATATCTACTGCTGGCGCAGGCTAGTCGAGGTAGTCTGTTTTTCATGATTCGGTAAATAGAAAGTGTCTCTATTTAGCTGAGAACATTTACTTTCACATTTATAATATAAGTAAGTATGAATATATCATACTATATTACATATCTGTAGTATGCCTACAGATATGTAATTACAATCTTGGCACGCCTTCTTATATATTAAATTGTCTAGATATAATAAAAATGCTTTATAATTATTATTAACCTATTTATATTTGAAGGACTGGTATATTTGTATTTTTAAATAGGTAATCTAAAAAAACTATAATGAAAAGACCTACTTACCAAGATTGTTTACGAAGTAAAAAATGTCCGATAAAAACTTTAAATAAAAAATTAAATATTATACAATTTTATCGACAATGAATAATTTAAAATGATTTGTGACTACACTAGTGAAATATATATATGAATAATTTGTATAGGTCACTCTGGTACGGAACGGCCAGACGACCATCTAGTGACAGTATATTTGTCTCTCTTTAGTTTATGGCTTTCATGCATTGGTGTAAGAAGCAACACACTATAAATATTGGTTTTTATTTTAGCCTTACTTCTATGCTTTAGTTATTATTCTGAGGATGGAGTATACTGTTTTTCACGTGAAGTTAGTTAGAGACGTTTAGCAAAATATCACATTGAGAATAGTAACTCCGCCGTTCAGTGTTCCTGTGTAAAACAGTGCGATACGAAGCTTAGTGGAGCAGAATAGAAAATTTATCGTCTCACAACAATGGAACGCTTAATCCAATTTCACTGCGCTCTTGTGATTCCAATGGGCTCACACGTACGATACTGAATACACAATGGTTTTAGTTATTTTCACTGCATTGTTTCCTCGATTATGTATTAATAATTTGTAACTTGGTACATACATATATTATTTGTAATTGCAACAATTGTGTCTGAAGAACTACAGTCAAGACGAAGAATATATTTTTCATTAAAATTTCCCTTATCATGATTTATCAATTATAACTTTGTAAATATATTTTTCCAGGAAATTTTTTAACTAATTTTATATTTCGTATTTAAAATTGATTACCAAACGATAATAAAATAAAGCCATAAAGCCATATTCATTGAGTGACTTAGTAATATAAAAATTAAGAAAATGGAATTACTGTTAATTCCATCGGTCTAACACACCATGTAGTTCCTATAAAATGATAAACGGTAATCAATATCTCTCTTTAGAAAGTTTAACAAGATAAGTTTAGACACTCTGTTGTTGTGTCTAACAGAATTCTTATTTGACTGGCAGATTGAGCAATGCATTTCTTTTGTGTGAATAATCTTTTTAATAAAGAGTGAATTATTAAACGTTTATTTCCATACCGCTCTCTCAGTGTGTCCCATGCTTGTTGATAATTACTGTCTGTGATTTGTATATGTTTTAATAAATGTTCCGCTTCGCCACTAATACTTGTTTTTAAATAATGCAACTTCTGTACATTGCTAATAGACACGTTGTTGTGCACCAGTGAGATAAATAAATCTTGAAACATAGGCCATTCTTCATAATTTCCGTTGAAAATTGGAAATTGAATCCGTGGTAACCTCACAAGAGGATTGTTTACATTAACAGTTCATTGATGCATCTTGTTCACTTTGGTATAATTGACTTGGTGGACTCAACATATCTTGGAGGTCTGCTTGCATACATAAATATAATTCTTCATAAAGGTAGAATTCCTCGTTAATAAAATATGGACATAGTGCTTTTTGTTCGTGTAGTTTTTATTATTTATTGTACTCCAGTATTCGTTCAAACAGTTAAGTCGGCCTGCCACATATGATTTTGTTAGTCGTTGTTTAGAACACTTTTTAATGTTAATTTGAGTTTTCTTCAGAAGATTACCAGTTTCCTCCAACAGATTTAACAATTCATCTATGTTCGACATATTTGTATTTCACTTTCGATTAAATTGTATGTATATATTGTAATTATGCACTATCACTGGTTATCCGGCTCGAAGGACCAATTTATGTTGTATAATATTTCTAAATTGATTTGGAGTCTAGCAAATTAAAAAAACGATGTGGACTGTATGTACGTTTATTGTAGACTACTTCCTTATTTACAAAAAGAAATTAATAAATTTTAGTATGGAATTGGTAGGTAGCTTCGAAATATATTTACTAAATTTTGTATGGATTGCGTTAGGTAATTTGAAAACATTACGAGTACATTTTATATTGAAATCATTGAACAACCCTAATTTGAGATTTTAAGAATTTGGTTTCGCGATAGTTTTAATATAATTGTTTTAATTTTCTTTTGTGAAGCAATTAAAATCAAATATTAATGTAAGTGTAAAACACTAAGGTAAATAATTATTTTCTTTTTTTTTTTTTTAAATTTAATGAATTAATCTTTCGTGCTCTTATCTCTTATTAACCTCTTAATACTTCTAAAACAAAAGTTTAAATTTAATATAAATACGTCTTAATAAAATATAATAACAAGTTCTTCAAGTTTGATATTTAATCCTTTCTGATAATTCCAACATTAAACTTGATAAAAGCCAGCATTAAATTTTCCATGCTAAGACTAAAAATTATTTTATTAATTTCTGAATGATATGAATAGCTTTAGCACGCGACTTCGTCCGCGTAACTTTATAAAAGTTTTGATGGTATTTTGTATAAAATTGACAGTCGAATCAGCTAATTATAAAATACTAGCTATAGCACGGGACTTCGTCCGCGTAACTTTATAAAATATAGCCTATGTTACTCGCTGATAATGTAGCTTTAATATATATGATTTTTTTAATATAGGTCCAGTCATTTTCGAGTTTATTTTTTACGAACAAAAATATATATTCACACATTGCACACATCACCATCTATAGTTCCAAAGTAAGCAACTTAATGCTTGTATTATGGATACCAAGCAGTTGATATATTATATACAATACTTTTTTTTGTAAATACATACATAATTATTATAAATACAAAACATCCATGATTTAGGTACAAAGGTAAATGTTAACACATAAAGATTTTGCCCCTAGTGAGATTCGAACCCGCGACCGCTTGGACTGGACCGCAAAGAAAAATGGTTGATTAGAAAATCTTCAATATCTTCAAATTACCTGACCTAGCTTTATGAAATAAAAGACTAAATTAAAGAATATTTTAAAGTGCTTAAATAAAAATAAATAGATGACAAAATATCATGAAGGAAATTAAATATTTTTTAAGGAAAACTGAAATTGTTTGTTCTAAAATACTAATGCATTAATGTTGATGGGTTTATTGGAGTAAATCAATTCAGACATCGAATGACTGGACAAGCAGAATCGACTAAAGTGATTGATTGACTTAGATGACCAAACAGTAAGTATTGAGCGCTGTTCATTTAGTTACTACAAACCACGAAAAGTGTATTTTATATCGCAAGTAATAGAGTACAAATTGGTTTAATATTTCATTTATTTTTAGACTGCTGGACATTCGAAATCATAAATTTAGCATCACGCCGACATATTATTAAAATAGCTGTGCCCAAAACTTCGTAAGCGCTGTAGTTCGTTTTTCTGAAACTCCCACAGGAAACTAAAAAAAATCCAGGATAAAAGTGTCCCATAGTTTTATCTAAGACACCATCAATACATCAGTGAAAACCGCATTCAAATCGGTTAAGCCGTCTCTAAGATGAGCGTGCACAAGCACACAGGCAAACAGACAAATAGACTTAAATTGTAAAAACTATTTTTTTAAAATTTGGGTAAGTAAAATTGGTTGAGTAGTTAAGGCGTGAAAAGGTAACAGACAGACAGACAGAGTTACTTTCACATGTATATTATTAATAATCTAATATATAAAATTCTCGTGTCGCTGTGTTTGTTGCCAAACTCCTCCGAAACGGCTGGACCGATTTTGATGAAATTTAGTGTGCTTATCAGGTAGGTCTGAGAATCGGCCAACATCTACTATTTATAAATGTTAAGGGTGGTCCACTCCAAAAATTTATTTTTTATTGTTTTCGCAAAACAACGTTGCGCGGGTCAGCTAATAGTATATAGTATTTCGGAGCTCATATAACCCTTTTCAAAGTTCGAGTGAATAGGCAGTTCTCGGTGAGCTCGCTCCATCATAGGCCGCATCCTTGGTACACAGCTGGTTGTTGGCCAAAAGCAAATCCATCTCTGATTAAAAAAAAATAGTATGGTCTAGTATGGATTATATAATAACTAGCTGGTGCTCGCGACTTCGTCCGCGTGGAATAGTTATTTTGGGAATCATTTGGGTATCTCGAACGGTTTTCGCAGCGCACGCAACGAAAGCCCTCAAAGATGAATAATTTTCCCCGTTTTTTTCCACATTTTCGACTGTTTCTTCGCTCCTATTAGTCGCAACGTGATGTTATATAGCCTAAAGCCTTCCTCGATAAATGATCTATCCAACACAAAAATAATTTTTCAATTCGAACCAGTAGTTCCTGAGATTACCGCGTTCAAACAAACAAACTCTTCAGCTTTATAATATTAGTATAGATAATATAATAAAGAACCTTTGAAACACAAACTCTTGATTAAACACGTACGCGTGTGTTTGATAAGGCTTGCCAATTGGGGTGAGTGCACCAGATTAAAATGCATTTTGTTGAGGGCCGACCCATATAAAAATAGGCGAGATGTCGAGTGATTGGTATCGGCATCACGTACTGTTGACATACTCGCTGCATTCGCCATGTTGAAAAAAATACGCAAATTGACATCAAATCTCCTATTTTCGGACGATTGATGTACCTAAGCTGAATTTCAATTTTCGGCTCACATATCGTTTCACAAATAAACGTGCAAATGTTTGTATATGCAACTCTGTTCTGTTTTTCATATCAATATCTAGATTGGACATGAAAATTTTGAATAAAATAATGTTCTCCATTTGTTACTAAATTAGTTTTTCAAAAGCGTTTATTTTTTAGTTTTTAGTATACTTTTCGTTTTTTTTTTCTTTTTGGTATTTAAATTTTAAATAACTACATTCTGTATTTGTGAAGCTTGAATAATGTAAATAAGTTAGAGTTAGAGGTCTAATTTCATTTTAAATGTTATGAAAGTAGCATTTGTACTGTTCTTTATATGTATAAACTTCCGTTGGATTTATTCACAAAAAAAATATATTGACGCACTATTTATTATGCATACACTTCGGTAATATTCACCGAATGTTAATCACAACGCAATGTATCTATGTAAGTATATGATTATTTATTTTTAGATAATGTTCATTAGGATCTCCTACGGGAACAGTACTATGTTTTTTGTCTGAAAGGTTGTCCTTTTCTGTATCCCTGACAACATGTATGCAAAATTTTGAGCGTAGACTGTCAATCGGTAGTTAAGGTGTGGAGTAGCAAACGAACAAACTCACTTTCTCATTTACAATATAAATAATATTACAATAATAATGTGAATTGAAGAAATGATTGATATGTAAATTTTATTTTAATTTTTGAATAGATAGTCTTTTTCACTGCTGAATGAAATGCCTTGGTGGCATCGACCACCAGCTGTTTCCATTCTACAATTCAATTCTGTTCCCAATTGAAAAATACACACCTAAGTTTTTAATTAACCCCCGTAAACACAAAAGTCGTATAAAAGTCTTATAACAGATATTTCTTTACCACTACCTATCTTAGCAATATCCCGCATGTGTGCTGTCAAAGCGCTGTAATAGTTTCCTATTAAAAACCAATCTGTCGACTGTAATATCGTTGCCGTGAAACGTGTCGACAGCATCGTGAAAAATGTTTTAACTTTTTTGCACAACCCACTGTTGAAAAAATCCCTCTCGCACATGGCGCCCAAATTTTCGGGAAGCACGTCTCTTGAGTTATTATTTGTTGTCAGCAATACATTATGTATTGTCATAATAATTATATAGGCTTTTGACATATACACGTCTTTAAATTTGCTTACATATTGGGAGGCATTTCAGAAAAATGGTGATATCGAGTATTATTTATTCGTATGTGATAACAAAATCGAGGAGGTTGTTTGACTGTTTGATGCTGTAGCTAAACATCTATCATCTACATCCAAAATTAAATTACACCACTCGATAGAATTTTTGGAATGTATTTAATTATTAAAATTCGAATTAGAAGGATATATATAGGTACTAGCTGGTGCCCGCGACTTCGTCCGCGCATTCTGGATGAATGGTACCCTATGTACTTTCTAGTGTCCCAGACAATGTGTATGCAAAATTTCATGGTGATCGATTTAGTAGTTTTTGCGTGAATGCATAACAAACAAACTCACATTCACATTTATAATATTATTATTAAAGTAAGGATAATACGCCCAAAGAAAATATTGCTTGTTGTAACGTAAAACACACGACAGTGTCCACAACACAGCTACATCGCATTATTTATTAATCTCCCAATAAAAACTTATTCGCTGGATACACTTTTTCAAAAGCTAAAAACTAAATATTCAAAACTGTTGGATTATCTCCAAAAAGCTACACAAATTTGTTGTGCAATATTACCTCTTAATTCATAGGTTATTAGGTTGCGCTTATTCTATTCTTAAAGTCTAGTCTAATACTAAAGAAATGTACTAATCTAGTCTAGATAACTAAAGAAACATAATCTCAGAAACAGAAGAGGTTGAAGAACTTTCACAAAACATATTAACATGCAATCTAATCTGTGCGTGTGTGGGCTGATGACTATTAGGAGTATATCTATGGCAGAACTGTGCTCGTATCCAAAGAGTCCGTGTACAGTCTATTGTGCGTAGGGTAGGGGCTGGAAAATTAGGGTTCTATTGAATTTGCCCCCGGCGGGATTCGGAACTTGGCTCAGAACAATCTAGTTTGCTAATGCGTTCGCATTTATGTCCGGCCCGGACTTCATAGCGCTGGACATACGTTGTTATCTGTCTACACAGAGTCCGTTTTAAGCGGATTTAAAGACGGCTGACTCCTGTGACTCCTTTCTTTTCTTAAAACATTAAAAAAATAAAAGTTTATTGTTAGTAAGTATAATTGCAAATAAGGATGATGCAAGCGATAAAAAATATGGCTTAACATTTTACAACTTTATAGAACATCAGAAATTTTATATACTTTTAAATTGTAGTGAACGATGCCTTAAAATGTCGGCTTATGAATTCACACAATGAATTGAAAAAATGTGTTTCTTTTGACCACCATCTTATATATTTTTTGTTATTAAACAAAAATAATATTTAAAAAAGAACATTGTTTTTTAATAAATACAGTCTTATTTCTTTTACTTCGTCGTGTATCAAACCAGTAATATATTTTGAACACAATCTCCCATTCATTGTCTACCTTATGGCTTCCTCTCATCACGTTGATGTTTGGGGTGCTGTCGTTCAGTAAGTATTGCTTTCAAATCTTTCAATTGACGTTAACAATACCAGGTTCCATAACAACATTTTTATCACAGATATTTTCAGATATTTCTTGTTATATTATTTTTAATATTATTTTTTATGTGAAGATTGACAGGCAGGCTGACAGTCCATTTTAATAGGATGTATTTGCTTATTAAGGCGAGGATTTTGCAAAAAAGGATTACTTTCATTGTCTACCTCTTATGGTAAAATTAAAATAAAATAAAATAAAAATTAAATTATTTAATAAAAAAAATCAATTTTATACATGATTTATTTATGTAAATTTTTACGCTTTTTCTATTCAATATATTCTTCTAAGCTACTGTATAACATTATATACTTTAGGCACAGCATACTTCGAAATAAGTATGCTTTGTTTTAGTATAGAAATGTATACGGTTTACATATTACAGACAAAATATCACTCGTCTCGAGAGCGTCAAAATGCAAATAATGCAAGATTGCATTTACTAGACAGCTCTCGTGAGCAAGATGCGCTGCTTCCCAACCAAATTTCCATCTTGTCTCGTTCTTATCAATTTTCTGTAGAGTTTGTTAGTTATGCTGCAGGGCGTAACAGAAGGACTAATGAGAAAAGTTTCAGTAGGTGTTTTTAAATAAATTTGACATACTTGTTATGGTATGCAGCTGAAAATTAGCATAGTGATATAAGTTCCAACATTTTAGTCATGATATTAATTCTGAGTCATGTATTATTTTGCCTATTTCAAGTGGTTTTAAGCTATATTTCTTATAGTTTTAAATCAAGCTGTTCTATGATATTGTTCATAGAATAGCTTCTATTGTCTTTCTTTTGATATTTTTAAGAGGCAATAAGTAACAGTTTAGATGTCTATACAAATTTAATTCAATTATAATTAAAAACCTCAGACGTATTTTTTACGTAGATTTAGATGAACGTTGTCGATAGATTCTTTAACTTTTATAAAAATTAAATATAATGTATAAAAAAAAAACTTTATCTGTATCTAAGTATACATCTGTTTCTCAGCTAACTTCTTCCAAATCACCTAACAGATTTTGATACGGTTTTCACCAAACAAAATAATGATAAACGCGATATGTTTGTGTAGGTATTAAATTTTGCAGAAAAAATTTGCATCCGTTCGAAACCTACGCTAAATTACGCTAATATTCAGGTCAGATATATTTTGATAATTACTGTAAAATTTTAATCAACAAATTTAGCTTTACTTACTAAAGCGAATTTCAGTTTGTTTTGCAGACGTGCAGATTTGAAAGCGGTCTGTTGAGATGTTCAGTCGGCGCCTTCGGCTTCATTTTGAGTGTTAAATCTTAATCTGAACACTTGAGAGCCCTTTCCAACTGAGAAACTTGAACGAACTAAGAGGTGTTGACTTTCTAAACGGGAAAATACTTGAAGCGAAATCGTAAAATTATTTTTTTTTGCCTATTAAGTTTTTGGTGTTACAAGAAATTAAGTAGATTTTTTTAAAACTATGTTATATACTAGCAATCCACCCCCGGCTTCGTACGGATGCCATTTCTTTTTTCTAATTATATACTAAAACTTTTCTCGTTCTTATTAAAGAAAACAATATCAAATTTCGTTTGGTGGTTTAGAAGAAGTAAGCAAAGAAACAGATAGAAGCAGACAAATATTTTATTTTCTATATATAGTTATTATAAAGAGAGAAGATTTGTATTTTTGTAATGAATAAACTTAATAACTACTAGACCAATTTGGAAATTTTTTTCACCTATAGAAAGCTACAGCGATATTTTATACATAGGCTGTATTTTAAGTTACGCGGCCGAAGTCGTGTGCAACAGCTAGAATTTTAACAGTCAATTTCATACAAAATACCATCAAAACTTTTCCTGTAAATTTTCCAAAAATCTTCTTTTATTCAAATTGTCCTGACAATTATTAAGAACACAAAAAGGGCAAAATGACGCTCCGTCATACATGTGGCAGTTGATTTGGATTGGATTATATTATATATAGATTGGATTTATATTTATATAGATAACTAGTGACCCGCTCGCGGCTTCGCCCAGGAAAAAACTCAATTATTTCTAATAATTTTCGTATATTAATAAAACCTAACTTAGTAACTTTTGAAACTTAAGCACTAAGCAGGCAAGGCAGACTTTTAAGATGGCAAATTTTGGCAAGACTGATATAATTGCCCTGGTGCAAGCAAATGTCGTGCAAGCAAACCTAAAATTTCATAATAATTAATTTGAAATGAAATTCTTCACGTTTTAAATCAATTGAGCTGTCATTCCCAATAATAATTTCATGTACACCGTTTCTCAAACCTATAATTTTTTTACAAAATTTTTGATTACACATTTGAATAAACGAATTAAACCAAGAGTTCAAAATAGGTAGTGTAGTTGTGCACTAAAGAACAAACTGTAATTACAGTCCAATGACCGGAAAGCATTGTATGCTATTAACTTATAATTTTCAGAAATTGAATTCAACGCTAATGCCCGCAATCTGCATAATAATGAAGTCTGTTACGATTAAAGTTTGCGCGCGCGTTCACTTTGATTAACTTTTTTATGAATTCCCGATTAAAATTTAAGATAAAGTTGGGAATTACCAAATTGCTTACGTATTAAGGCACCTTCGAACCGGTTTCCATTATCATTCGTGTAGGTAGTTTACATTAACTATGGCTTTTGAATTTTTTTGCTTTCTTTTATTATTGCTTCCACTTTTTTTAAGTTTCATTAAGTTATTGTTAGGAATAACTTAATGAAACTTTTTTTAAATTAAAAAAATCTTAGTCGTTTTTTATTTTTATTTTATACAGTTTTTTCTTGGGGTCTAGTTTTCTAGTTACTTCGGGTTTTTGCTAAGCAAATCAATATCTAAGTATAATATATTTAGTTTCGTCGATTCCAATATATAATTTGCTTGCACACGACTTCGTCCGCATCACTTTATAAAATACTAGCTGGCGCCCGCGACTTCGTCCGCGTGACAAAGTAGCCTATCCTGTGTCCCGCACGTCTAAATGGTTATCTACCAAGTTTCAAGAAAATCAGTTAAATAGTTTAAGAGGAACATACATAGATCCAATACCTACACTTACAGATTTATTATTAGTATTGATAGCCTATGTTACTCGATGTAAATGTTCGTACTATAAGTGAAATAATTTTTAAAATCAGTTGAGTAGTTTTGTAAGTTTATTCATTGCGAACAAGAAATACAAAAATACTAATCTTCTCACTTTACAATATTAGTATAGGTATTGTTTTTAATTTGATTGAAAATTTACAGTGTTATGTTTTCAATAAAATTTCCCTGATTTAAATTGTTTTTTTGTCGTGTTTTATTTTCACGATTCTATTACGCATAAACAAATTGATTAATTGGAAATCCAATTAGGGGCAAACATCAGGTGCTTATTTTGGAAATATTCGTTCGGCGGGGAATCCGATTTCCAATAAGTTCGCTGGGGGACCAATAATGGCCTGGGGGTCGTCTCTTTGAAACCGTCTTAATTACCGATTCTTCAATGCAGTGCAACCAAAGCTATTAGATAACAAAGACGATCGATTGTTCTTTGTTCTCACAAATAATATTATTACGTTCATATATTACATGGAGTTGGACTGTCTAGGCGATTTATCTGTCTGGCATCTTTCGACGTAGTTGGTTATATGAAGTGCACCATAAATATGGTGGTCATTATTTATCCAACGGTACAATGGGATATCAAGTCTACTGTAAAATGAGTATTGAATTTAAGTTACAGTAAGTGTTAAAAAAAAGAAATGAATTAAATATAAATTAGATTACTCAAAAAAATTTGTTTAATTATTATTATTAGTTTATTTAATTCATGATTCGTCAGTTTTAAAGTTGTAGACTTTTAGTACCTACCTTTTGTAACTAAAACAATAAGAATCTTTGAAGAAAATGTCAAATTTAAGGTGACGAAACTTTTCTGACCCCAACTTTACCTTGATATGAGACATCGTTTGGGGAAAATGTAAGATTTTATTTTTTAATTCTTTATTTTTATTTTTAAATAAAAATAATAAAATAATTGTTTTAAATCTAAGTGAATTATTTAAGGTGAAAAAAGTGACTGTAAAATCAAAACATTTTCTCATACAATGCAAATAGAAAGAAAAAATGCCATCTTTTTATAATGCTGTTAATTAATATGTCAAATTTATAGTATTTTATAATATCAATATGTAAAATAATACATTCACTTATAATAAATGTTTAAAGATTAAATGAAAAATAAATTAGTATAAAGTGTTATGAAATTATTAAAACGCAAGCGATGCCGCACGCAAAAGCTAGTTTGTAATAAATTTTGATCGTAATCTAGAATCTATACGATGTAGACGTAACTTTAAACATTAAAGCGATACGTGATGCCTGAAATGCGTGCCAGGAAAGGAAAAGTTAAGGTATTTAGGAGAAAACGATTTAGCAGAATATATTGTATTTCAGCACATATTTTAATTTTGTGATTTATATTTATTTATATGAAGGCCGTCATTCAGGTTGTTGGTCAGATTCAGGTTCAGGTTGTCATTCACTAGTATAGTACAGAGTTACTCTAGTAATAGAAGAACAGACTACATAGCAGAATTTCCTGCATGACCAAAGCAGAAATGTCTTGCTGTGTGTGATTTTACAAGTTTGTAAGTTAATTGAGATTTTTCCGAAGTTATCAACAGATAATAAAATATAGATGAATAAGACATATTATGTCTTATGAGATATCATGTCTTATTCATCGATATTTTATTATCTGTAATATTATTACATCTAGAACAATGTCCTCGAGTCAGCTAAAAGTTTAAGTATCTGTCCGTTTGTCTGCTACCTAAAACACCCAACAGATTTTGATACAGTTTTCACTTATGGAAAGAGCAAGTTTATATAATTTGCAGAAAAAAAAATCTAACGATTTTTTTACGAGTGTGCTAGTATTTTAACAAAAAAATATGATATCCCAATACAAATCCGCACAAAACTTTTTTAATATTCCTATATAACGTACAAATCTTATTAGCTTTAGTAACAAATTGAGTACACGTAAGATACTCTTAATGTAATGTAATAATTTCTATATGAAACGTATCCATTCCTCGTTCTTGAGCGATTTAATATACTTAAGTGTATTATTATTTAATAATGTGTTGCTGGATATAATTACTTTATGAGGACGTGAAATGTCCTGAGTAATGTCTTTTAAATAACTGCTTTTTATAAATGTACGGTAATTTATAATCAATGGCATACTAATAAAAAATACAAAATTTTTGTCTGTCTGTTTCGGCTAATCTCCGAAACGGATGGACTGATTTTTATGGGACTTTTATTGGCAGATAGCTGATGTTATAAGGAATAACTTAGGTAACTTTTACTACAGAAAAAAATATATAATCATAATCATCAAAATTTGTAAGGGTTGGCCATGGAGTGAGTTACTTTGTTTTCAGAGATATCGTGTTTATAAGCTCTACCTATACATGATACTCGTACTGAAACTAAATTGACGATTGTTAGATTTTTTTTCTGTATGTACATATGTATGTTCCTCCATAACTCTGAAACGAATTAACTGATTTTCATGAAACTTGGTAGATAAACATTTAGACATACGGGACACAGAACAGGCTACTTTTTTCACGCGGGCGAAGTCGGGGACGCCAGCTAGTATATAAGCAGTTCCTATTATTTGTTAATGTTAATCTTTTTTCTTTTAGTGTTTTAATATGTTACTTGGGGTTTTTTTGTTCACTGCTATCAAATCAACTGGTATACAAATATTACACGAAAATGCACATTTCTTTGCCCTTATTGCAGAGTCATTGAAAAAATCGCAATAAAAGAAAAAATAGCCGCTACGGACCACTAGATAATGGTACGAATACAAAAAACCGTCATAAATCATTTAGTCCGCTTTCCCTGGAATATTATACAAAGTAATGAAAATCGAAACGTTTCCATCAAACCCTTCGCGTCTTGGAAATAAGATGAAGTAGGTACATTATGAAAACATTCATTTATTTATATTTACATTAGAAGCCTGTAGTTACTTAAATAGTCTAATACTTTCTAAGTATTTAGTTGATTCTTTTGTAAATATATATTTTTCTCGTGGTGGATGTTTTATAAAGCATTGCTACCCTAGCACGCTAGGGCAGCAATGCTTTATAAAACATATGTATGTGTGTATTGTTCGTGATGATGTCAAACACTACTGAATTTTAATTTTTGGTCTACTGGATTTTCATGCGGTTTTCATCTATTTAACAGCTCTTCAATTGTTCATTCAACTAGCAACCTTAATCATAAGAGCCTTTAATTAAGACTTTTTCTATAGGTGAACTATCTATACTAATATTATAAAGAGGAAAGATTTGTTTGTTTGTTTGAATTCGAATGGCTCCGAAACTACTGGACCGATTTGAAAAATTCTTTCACTGTTGGAAGCTATATTATCAGCGAGTACATAGGCTATATTTTATATTTTATAATGTTACGCGGGCGAAGCCGCGTGCAACAGCTAGTAAGTAAATAAAATCGTTCTTCCTTACTGGCTATTAACGCACAGCCAAAACTAGCCAGATTTATTTTATAAAGTAAGCATCCGCAAAGATTTTTTTTTTTTTGGGGACGGATCACTAGTTATACTTAAATGATATTTATATGATCGCTAGTTTTGATAAACTTCATTATAGGCTATTTTAATTCCAATAAAAGTTCTTTACTAATACATACCTACTTGGTCTTAGCGATAATACGAAACAAGTCTTTAATCACAAGCCATAAATCTGAAGAAACAACAATATCCTCTCTCCTCTAATTAAAGACATCTCTGCTACCCTCTCATATATCTTTCATCGAGTTCCTAATTAAAAATCGTTAACGTTCAGAATAATGAAAATGTCGATCTTCCCACGCCTTAATTGGCGCGAACAATTTTAATATATGTATTTTTAGGAAGGTTAAGTGCTCTGACGTGTCAATGTCCTTCATACTCTTAATTAGTTGAAATAGTTGACTGTTAAAATTACATTTGAAATATTTTAAGTTTGCGATTAAATGCAAAAATTGGTGAGGATGGATGAATGAATGTGTATAATTATGGTATGTAGTTTCAACTTTTCGTGTTTTACCTCCTCGGTCACGCACGAAGCGTTACAGTTCCACCTTCCTTGTCCGAACTGCTAAGGAGTGCAACTCATTGCCTGCCTCTGTGTTTCCCCAAAACTACAACCTCGGGGTCTTCAAACGTAGGGTAAATGGGCATCTACTAGGTAAGCGTGGTCCACCTTCGGCCGCATCACATCAAGTGAGATCGCGGCCAAGCGCTGCCTTGACTTAAATATAATATATTAGTTTTAGTATATATATATATATACTAAAAGTGATGTTTATAAAATAACTTGCTGTTGCACGCGACTCCGCCAGCCTAACTTTATAAAATACTAGCTGGTGCCCACGACTTCGTCCGCGTTCTATACTCAGATGAAAGGACTTTCGTAATCGGTCATATTCGTAATTTGCAGAAGACAGTGGCGGGCCGCTAATATAAATATAAAAGAAGATAAGAAGTTGTTAATATTACTGTACCTGATTTTTTTAAATATAATTATTTAGACAAACTATTCTTGTTATATAAATATTGTTGATGGGTTTATGTTGATTAAAAACAAAAAAAACTTCGGATTAAAGTTAAGGATGCACCACGGTTTTTGCTGTTCGGGAGATTAGGCGTATGAAGACATTACTGATTATTAGCTGAATATATATCTTCCTAATTCTAGTTACAAGTGGACCTTTCAATCAGTCATTCAAGTATGTTTCACATGAAAATGTCATTTTTGTAATATCAAAACCCAATTCTATCATTTTTTATTATTATTTTTCCACGAAACCACGAAAAAAATCTCTTTAAATACAGTCTGTATTTTGTTCTTGTCTCTAAGTCCGTGGAGACAAGCTCTAGTTCCGAAATAAGCCGGCCAAACTAGCATTGAAATTAGCCCATTGTTGTGAGATCGATCAAAGGTTCGTTTACTAACAAAAGGGATAGGCCGAGTAACTCGGCTGAGGGCCATTTGAGAACCTTAACGAGACCTATTGAAAACTAACAATAGATGGATCCCGATGAAATCTCGGCTTTCGCGGAATAACTGCCCGTGGATAACTGGTTTCGCTTTTAAGAATAAGTTTTAATATGGAAGTCCGATTTATTATTTCTTAATTTTTTCACAAAAAAAAATCCAAAAATTTAGGGCTACGATTAGTTCTTATCTATACTAATATTATAAAGAGGAAAGATTTGTTTGTTTGTTTGTATTGTATAGGTTCCAAAACTATATTACTAGACCGATTTGAATAAATCTTTCACTGTTGGGAAGCTAGATAATTATTATCAGCAACTAACATAGGCTATATTTTATAAAATTACATGGACGAAGTCGCGTGCAACAGCTAGTTTATAATATAGGTAATCAACAAACAGTAAAACTAAATATGTAATGTAATCGCAGAGTTAAAGATAATTTCAGATGTTTAGAGGAAAATATTTTATCAAATTCTACAAGAAGGAAATAAAAATACTGTCGGCATCAATATCTAAGTTCTAAGTATTTAAGTTATAATAGAGGAACAAACTACGATTCGATCTGCCGCCTGTTAAGCGGTGAAGTATTCTCGAATCTGAAGAAGCGATTACAAGTACAAACAGCAAGTCAATGTATTTCAGAATATGAGACATATAATTTTTGTTCGCACGTATGAAAGCATCTAGAGACAGGAATAAAGTGCTAGCTAGACGATGGCGTTGTCAATAACAATATCGATATTGGTACACAGAGTAATGAGTAATAGTATAGTACTAAATCAAGCAACGTAATATTAATGAAAGGAGTCAGACACTTAAAGGCGTTGGTTATTGCATATTTACCTATTCTATTAAAGATATTAATTTAATATTCAAAACAGTGGGGAAATTACTAAATTTTATCCACGAATATTTATTTATTTATTTTTACATAAAATCAGGCGACTTCTTGATGATTGGCTACCGTCATCCAAAATAAGCAACCTTTAACCTTGACAGGATAAAGGATGAGAAGGGGTGCGGGTGCTTCCCTTACGTACTTATTCGTATAATGTTGAGACATTTGACCTCAAATACTTAAGAAAACTAAATCTTTGTTTACTGTTCTTTTTATGCTGTGGCTGTAGTATTAAACCTGAGCAGTCGTCTAGACTGGAATTTGAAGCGAGTGTTCGAAGATTTCCTTATAAATTCAAATATTACTTAATACTTACAGAGGCTTTCACCGAGACATCTTAAAATCTTTTTGTAAGCTTAATGCGAATTTTCTTATATGAGAACGTTATTATATCATTTTTTGTAAAGGTCTCAGACAGGCTTATGGTTCACTCGATGATAGGTGGCTATAAACTAATATAACTAATACTAACTAACTATTAAAACTAACATTAACTAACTAATAACAAGCAGTCACGAGTGCTGCTAGGCGCTGCCGACCTTAGTAAGATTAAGAATAAAATTATCACATGAAAAATATGGAACATATGAATTTATAATATGAGATAATATAACCTAACAGAGTCTATAGTGTGATGCGATTCAATACCGTTAAATTTATTTTAGTCTATATTAATGAGGAAGGTAAACTTCGATAATACTTCTAAAAATTGCTTGGCCTAAGAATACTGCAAAGTTGGAAACACTCAACGATTTTCAAGTCACTGTTTATTTAAAATATTCATGAAACAGGAGCCGGTACAATGTTACTACAGAAATAAAATCACTATTCCGCGATATATGGACTTTTACCGAAAATAAGACAGATTTTCTTTTGAACGAAAAGGTTTTTTAAGTTTGCTGTGTTGGAATAGATATTAATGACAAACGCTTAAAACTTTATACAGAGAAGGAAGCTTTTAAAAGAATCGTTTGAAAGGTAACATATTGTACTAAAAACACTTTAGCTCCATTTCGATTTATAGCTTGCAAAGTACGTTTTTCGAATGTAAAAACGGATTTGTTCGTTGAAAGCTATAAATTCCAATTCTGTGTGAGGCATTAGTCTTAACAAGAGAAATCCACTTTGATAAAGGAGCAGAATAGAACATAATATTTTAATAAATATAATAACGTGCGGTCGGATTTATTAAATCTTTATCCGACCTAGTTTTGGTATACCAAAATTAGGTTACCAAAATAGCAAAATACTTAGGTCCACCAACCTAATTATGGTCTACTTAAATTAGGTTGTATTTTGTTGCACATATTCTCCGAAGCAACGAACTTGAATGCAAAGATTTATTTCAATGCTCCAGAGCTTATGAGACATTATAATCATCATTATCACAAGCCCGTGTCTCTTGCAAGGCTCGCCACTACACATAGATCACATAATAGGATAGAGGATCAATTTACAATTAAATCTTAACAAAGAAACTCCGAAATATCCAAAATTGTAAACGTTTTACATTGAAGTATGATTTAATGTACTAGAGAAAATCATACGTAGCGATACTTTAACAAACGATATCTTTCAGCTCCCGAATTAAACACCAAATCGTAGCAAGAATGTCTACTGTTGTCAAATTCTTAATGTCATACAAATCGTCTTATGGAGATTGCCTCATAAAAACCAACTTAAAAATTTTACCTCTGAGTGAATTTATATATCAGTCTAAATTTTTCCTCGAGAGTAGAAGATTTTAGAGAAAACACTACAAATGAAGTAATAAATAAATAAAAGGGATTTATTAAAAAAAATCATAATGTCACTTGCGCTACATAAAAAAAATAATTGCAAAAGAATTTTCAATGGTTCTGCAAAACTATTTGTCGATATTAAAGTGTATTGAAAGGAGCAATTTCATTCCACGTAAACGCATAAGATACGTAGGTAGGAATGTTTATTCGAATTGAAAGTTTGTGAGCGCACGAATCGTAAACAGCAAGTGGCTTGAGTCGTATTTCGCGGAAAGGTTGCCGTCCTTCTCGCTGATCGATGAGCCTTGTCCGAAAATTGCAAGGAATTAGAGAGACGGAATATCGTTTTGTTGATACAACAACAGCTTTATGTGATGATATAATAAAACCAGTGTGAAGTATCTGGCTGGTGAAAGTAAAATTTTAAATTTGCTAATAAGTAGAATTAGTCCGAGTAGTATGTCAGTGCCGAGAGCTGACGGCCGCTTCGGCCGCGGAAGGTTCTCGAGCGGAGGCCAAGGACCGTCCACCCACAAGAATATACGGCCACGGGTCGATAGCGGATCTAGGCTGCCTCTGACCGGTCCTATTGGGAAATTATGGATGCCTAGCCTATGTATATACGCATCAAGAAGGACGAACACAACCATCCTCAGTGTACATCATCCGTACTACCACGACCACTCTGACAAGAGTGTACGCCGAAAAGAAGAGAAAATGTCATATATATCAACATTATAAGGCCTTATTATTTATTTATTTAATAGAGATGGCTTTACTCTTGGCTATCGTCCAGCCGTGTAGCGAAGATGAGGCCTATATAATATGATGGAGCGAGCTCACACAGAAGATGCTTTATTCACTCGAACATTGATAAGTTTTGTGTTATATGAGCTGGGAAACATGTGGACTGTTGCGTCCGGTTAAATCGTTTTGGTCATCATTTTACCTTTGGATAAAAATAATAATGACTTATGAGTATGTAAAACCCCATGTTCTTAAATTAAATTACCTAAAAAAAGTTTTTTTCGCTGTTTGGTAACTAGTTATAAGAGAGGAATTATTATTCCAAAGTTACTTGCTAGGTAATGATGTTTGATAAAAAAATAGGTGTTCGACTGTGTTTGATATCAATGGTTATGTTATGTCATTTCTAGATGCGGCTTTACATCTTCATTCATGTGTCCTTCCACGTCCCTCTGACGTATCTATCACGTCGGTTGAAGTACAAATCGAAAATATAAATTTATATATTATTTATCGACGCTACTTAAAAGATGGGTCGGGATTTTGTTGTGATATATGAACAGACATAAGGAACTAATTTTCAAAAATGTACTCAAAATTTTTATTTACTGGATTACCTACTTTTATATTCTCAGTGGAATCATGCTCACTCATCCGGACGGAAACAAATGGCTATTGGCAATCGCTATTATGAATATTTAAAAAAAAATGCATTAATTTCAATGAAGTAGTTGACTTTTATCTAACTTCCATAGATATGTGTCTTCATTTCCCGGTAACATTGTGAACTACGCCCTAACACCTAATTTTGGTGGACTTGTCAAACTACAGGTCTCCTATACATCATTTTATGTTAAGTTTATGTTATTTTATTCATTTTATGTTATTTAAGGTGAACATATAGGCTGACGGTCCACTTGATGGTAGGTGGCTGCCAACCTTAGAAGGATTAAGGATTAGGGAAAACAAAGGAATGGGATAAAGGGATAGAAAGGGATGAAACATAATATACAATATTTCTTGTCATTTTATATGATGAGTTGCGCGATTTATTTAGTCACTATTAATCTAACTTAGTTACGAGGCTCAAGATTAAATGGCGTGTAAACAGGTACGGCTCAGTAGATCTATTAAATTGGTAAGTTATTTTATGGCGGTCTTATTCGTAAAATTGTCCTATTCAGCATCGTATTGAAAACCTTTCAATGTTAAAGAATATATATGCTTATATGAAAGTATAGGAGTTTAGCGTCCATAAAAATAAAGTAAATATTTATTTATTTGATTAATTGCAACTCTGAGCCTTAGTATTTATTTTCTATAAAAGAATTTACAATTTTTGTAAATCATCGATAATATTGAGATAAGATAATAAAGATGTATGTATGTATGTGTATGTGTGTGTGTTTGTTAGTGTGTGTGCCAGACTGACTGCCCAAATGCAACGTGCCCTTTAATCTTTAAGTAAAGTAAGTTAAGTGTTACACACATTTAAAAAATGGAACATTTTTAAATTTAATTTAAATGAAGAAACTCCAATCGCTGTCTCCTCACGATATCCTAAGAATTTAATATATTTGAAAGCGTTCGCCCCGTCTAATTGGTCTGCGATCCTCTTGTCTCCTAAACCCTTTAGTTTATAGGAGCTTCAATTTAGTACCGCTTTTATTTATTATTCATTCATCCATTATTGAAATGCATTTTTCAGTGTGTAAAGGAGATTCATTGTTGTCTTAAATATAATATATTCATTCGTCATAAGTTATGAAATAAAAGAAAAACCACCATGGCTATTCTGACTTGGAATGCTGCTGCGCGAAAGAGGGAGCGAGTGCTTAATCCGAACCATTTCTCTTAAATTCTTCAGCCAGGATGTCTTTCTTCCACCTCTGCTCCGCTTCTTCTCTATTTTCCCTTACATCACTAGCTGCAGAATGCGCCCCTCATTACGTGCCCGAAATACTGCAGCTTCCTCTCCTTTATAGTCCTCAGTACCATTTTTCGGCCCTCATTACGTGCCCGAAATACTGCAGCTTCCTCTCTTTTATAGTCCTCAGTAGGTAACTAGATTCCTTTTTTCATTCGATGCAAAACTTCAACATTTGTTACTCTGCATCCATGATATGCCGTAAATAATAAACGAAGCCAAAAGCATCGCTCGCAACTGATTATATTCATACAGCTTCAGAACAATCGGGACAATCACAATAATATCATATCAGGTTGAGTGCTACTCGACTTTTCACTTTAAATCAATTCATCGTTCATTGTAAAACCTGTTATTATTAAAAGAAAATGTGTTTTATTTAAATCCTTGTTTTAACAATGATATATTATCTGAATAATATTGAATTAATAAAATTTGCAGTACTTATGATAACGTTGAACATTTTTATATTAAGTTCTTTTTTGTTGAAATTGATATTGAACAGTAGACCAAATATTGTTAACTTTATTTGTTTTTGTTATTGTTTTAAGGTGTAAATACATTTTTTTTTTGAAATTGAAATTGAACAGTAGACAAAATATCAAAAACTTATTTGTTTTGGTTATTGTTTTAAGTAATGGAGACTTTTATGTAACGGCAAATAAATATATTTTTATTCTTCCAAGGATAATTATTACTCGTATCATCGAGTCCGATAGTATTTTGGGCGGGATGAGACCACAACTTTGGGAGGTTAATTAATTACTTGTAGGTTGTTCGCGACTGGTCCGCCCAAGATGGATGACACCATCCGTGGAAGTATTGGAACGAACATCTGACCATTTATCACGTAGATGTCATCTCGTCTATTTTAGGAGTAAATATTATCGTATACAAAAATTTTGTGGTGAAAAGCACACACACAAGGTAAGTAGGTATGAAAAAAGTGGTTATAGAAAAAAGATAATAGGTAATTAATTTCCCTTTGACGTAAATTAGAATATTGTCTGAAAAACACTTTTCATATATAAAACCCAGCGTTTTCATACCAGAGGCCGTAGCCAAGAGCAAACCAATACAGACGTTCCCTTTGCGTACTTACGAAACGTTAAACAATAAAGCCCGCGGATTGGTTGTTGTAACGCCCATATAAAATTTTGACCACTCACAAAGCTTTCTCCCAAGCGTAGGCCGTAGCATAGCCAGAGCGTAGCGTTTATGACTGTACGTTGCTGTTGTAATTGTTCTACCTCTTCTAACTTAATTTAATTAATTTTAGAAAACTCTATAAATTAAGTAAATCATCACTCGTTTTTCTTAATGCACGAATATCGACAGTGAGCCTTATCTGGTGCTTAGTAGGCAACTGTTTCTTTTTTCTAATTAAAATAAAAAAAGAAATTGACATTATACAAATCCGTCTTAAATGAGAATGTTAAACACACAGTTTCAGTTAACAAGCCGAAACAGGAAACGATCTTACAAACATGCAAAGAGAGCAATCCTTTCTGAGGCTACTCTAGTTATTTACTCATTAAAACTTTGAATTGAAGCCGCACTCTTCTTCGGAAAAGTATAACAAACTTTACAATAACATTGCACGAAACTGATATTAAAGCAAAAGGCGGAAGATAAATCACAAAAATTCAAATTAAGATGTTTTAAACACAATCGTATTTTAGGGTTTTTTTTTAATTCAAATTAGGAGACCTAAAGATACTACTCATGACACATGACCAATAGTAATGAATATCATAGTTCGTAGCAAAATTAACTTATTATCGTCGATTGAATTCTAAATTCTAAAGTAATTATTGAAGAATCGAAAGTATGTGTGAACGTCAACAAAAGGTTTAATCCAGCGTAATAGGAATAATAGTATGTGCATATATGTGTATATATTTATATATTATATATCTAATAATTCTTTAATATGAACATGGTGCTGTAAAACACTGATGAGTTTGTGTTTACACCATTGTTAAATTAAATATAACATTATGATATATATAAATAAATATATAAATAAAAATGAAATAATAAAATAATAATCTCAAGACAGAAGCAATGATGTTATACTGCCAGACTCATGTTAGACTGGAACAGATGGACGCTTGAATCCTAGAATTTCTGAATTTAGAGTACCTTATCTACTTTGTACTTTTCTTTATAAATAAGATAGATTTTAAATCTCAAAGGAAAATAAATGTTTTGAAGTTTCTACGAACGACTCCATTGAAACGATTCAAATAAGCTTACAACAATTGGGATTAAACATTTAACACCACATGAGCTAATATTTTATTTTTTGATCCCAATTTATTCTTATATTCACGTACTATTCTCACGTCTAAGAAAGGTGTCTAGCAGCACAAAGGTGCCTTTAAAGTGGAGTTCTCAAAGCGAGCAAAATAAAATAAGAATCAGTTTCCAAATCCAATAAGACGGCGGTCGGACAAAAGTCTCGTCCCGTTTGTGACGGATGTCACGTGCGAGACCGCGAGGAATTTAATAATTCCACTAAATCGAACTTAGCGTTGTAGAGTCGTGCTACTTTTTTGAAGCACATAAATACTCATGCCTACACGATTACGAATCAAATGAGAACTTGAAGTAGGTTATAGATTGAATACTAAATGACCATTTCAGGCCGCAGGGCGCTGCCATCGTATGGTCGACGTATGGTCCGGATACGTCGGATGTACCTTACATGTTAGTACCCTAACGTGATCCCACAGCAAAATAGGAAATAACTAAGCACACAGAACTATAAAAACTTATATCGCAACTTTTCGCAATTAGTTCCTTTTGTTAAATACTAAACGAGGTTATAATTAATTTACCAATAGATTTTTTAAACTATTATAAAGTACCTACGCCTGATAATTGTAGTGCTATGTATGTCTCCATAAACGAAACGTGCTTTTAAAATCAACATGAAACGAAAATGAAATGGCACAACATACTTAATGAAATTGTGAAAATAAACAATAAGAATGCAATTATACACAGCGTCTTAAATTCTTCTCGAAAAATCACGGTCGAAATCTCATGTCTAAGAATTACTTTCTCCCCTAAACGGAGACCCCTTGGGGTTCCTCAGGGCACGATCTATATTAAACGAGGGGCTCGTAGTTATTAAAAGCGAGAGTGCAGAGACGCGGCAGGGTACGCCCAAACACCTTCGGGCTAGGAATGGTCCTTTATACCTGGTCACCGGCAGGGATTTTATTTTGCGCGCAGCGGGATTATTTGGCGACTAAATCTACACTACTGTAAGGGTTTCATACGTTTGAAAGGGCTACGTTGTAACGTAGTGTTACTTATTTTATTTATTTTATTAGTTATATTACCTTATTTGTTTATTTATTTATCTAAGTATGTATTTAAACCTTATTATTTTTAAAATAAATAGAATGTACGTATTCCATCATTTGACTTTTTAATATTCAAAATTTTCAGTATAGCAGAGGTCTTTTGTTGCCCGTCTTCACACAGAGAGGTTCAGCTTTTTGCTGGCCTCAATTTTTACCAGTTTATTTTCTTTTGAAATTTATTGTATTCAATTTAAAATATTTATGTAAAAAACCCCGGTTATAATATGGTTTTTTTTAATCCTTTTATGGATTTAATTAGAGATATATAAATAATTTATAATGAATCCTGGGTTTTATCCGCATTTTACATAATGATGGAACTTCTTCATTTTTCTTTAGTCCCGTGGAGGAAAGAGCGTGTTTTATTTTATCGAGAAGGATAGCCATTTTTATTTCCAGCTCAGATAAGTTTTCAATTTTATTTAACAGAAGTAGTGAAACAAACAGATTATTAAGTTTAAATTTAAGTTTACAGATAATATATATTTTTCTAACGTGCGGCATGTTTGGCGTATTAACATTGGCGCCCAACTTGTTTTTTTACAGATAACATATATTGTTGTTACTGTAAAGTACGTGAAATTGTATATATAATGTAGTTTTTTTTTTAATTCCTTTGAAAAAGAATATATTTAGTTACTCATAAAAATTGTTTATAGCTTAAAGTTATAATTAAAATATATGTAAGTAGAATCCTTAAAAATTTCTTTTAATTTTTTATTTTGGTACCAATATATACAAATTAAATTTAAAAACTCATTTATTATGCAACTGTCAGCAATGAGTTACATAATTATTCTGTTGCATTTTCACAGGGCTATTTTTATCAAAAAAATTGCATGCAGATTCAACGCATTGTAGGTGAATAAAAGTATGAATGAATATGTATTATGAATAGTACATAATTTATATCTCAGGAGCTATTAAAGTCATTCTAAGCATATAAAATATAACCTTAACCTTTTTAGATTATATGAAAACATTTATATATTTACATAACTCATATGAACACTTAAAACATACAAATATTTTATTATTTATACGTTTCATTATACTCGTAAGCTCACTGTAATTATAGCTTATTATGAGTGATGAATAATATAAAAATTACGTGTCCCGTAGTTGACACCAAGTAGAACGATAAAAGTTAACTCTAACAAAGTGACAAATAAATTATTTTAGAAATTACATTTGTAAAGAATACCGATTCGCTAGCAGGAAACACGAATGTACCGTGAATTTGTTCACGCACCCTCTTTCGAATGAATTATTCAAAGATCCACGAGCCACGTGTAACGATAGCTTCACATAAAGTTTGTCTGTCAAGCTGTCAATTATCCACTTCAATTTAAATTGCTGAAAAAGTTTAATAAGGCCTAGTAATTACTTTTCTCGCTACGGTCTCTGTAAGAAAACAGTACATGACGATAGCAGTAGATGAACACTGATATATTAAGGCTGATTATTCGCACTGATTATTCACGGGCACTCCATTTGGCAGCGCTCCACACCATCTCCGTACAAGAGTTTAGTTAGCAATAAAACTTTGGTTTCTGTACTGGTGGTATGTGGTGTGCGTAGTCAGAGTGTTTGGTGGCAATCTACTTACAGATCTTTTTAATGTAGTTATCATACTTTTATGTAAGTAGTTTGTATCTTATCTGCTAGATATTTGAAACGATCTTATTGAAATTTGGTTTTTTTTTGAAATATCACTGACATCTCATAAACCAAGTCGTTTATTACTTTTTCAGGAAAATATCAAATCACGACCATATTTTTCTGTTCCAAAACTATTGCCATTTATAAGCAAAGACACGTGTTAATAAAAAAATTATATTAATAACAATATTTTATTGGTTTGTGAAAGTCGTCTTTATACAAGTGTGAGAATTCAAATCGAAATATATATTAGTTGACTTTCTACTATCTAAAGATTCAGACAGATATTACTTACTGCAATTATATGCATTGTGGTAAACGGAAAGAGCAAACCGTGAAAGTAATTTTGTACAAAAAGAAAAATGCGAATGGAACTTACCAGGAAAATGTTTTAATGCTTACACACACTAGTCAATGTAAAATGTCTACAGTCTCTGTAAAGTAACTACTTTTTTTTTCTTTTTCTTGAGATTAAAGTTGCAATCAGGCTTACAGTCCATTTGATAGTATGTGGTTAAAGTTGTCGCCTATATACGAGTACAGAACAGGGCCTATAGATTATAAAATTTTAATAGAAAAACCCTGAATATGTAGAAAACATTCTTCAATGAAAAACTAAAAATAACTTTAAGACACGTTTGGTTATATTACAATAATTTTATTAATATTAACTTATTGCTTTCCCAAATATGGAATGAATATTCCAATATAGTTGACGCCTTTTGTCGCATGTATCTATACGGTACATATTGTCAAGGAAAATCTCTTTCCCTTTTCCCACATCACTGTAATCTCCTTCATATTTACTGCCGCAGTCAGCTTAGATATATTTTTGTCGCATTTTAATAAAATTCACTCTTCCCTGAAGAGGGTTCTTCTCAGGGCTCAATATGAACGCGTGCAGTTTATTGTCCAACTGAATAGAAGTGTGTCTTTAGAAATTTACTGAATAACGTCCCTTTCAACCACCATCAACGGTAATATTACAGGGTGCACTATACAGTCACGTGTATTTATGTATTTACATGTAAAAACGAGTACAATACACATAATAATATATATACTTACTAGCTGGCGCCCGCGACTTCGTCCGCGTTCTGGATGAAAGGTACCCTATGTCCTTTCTGGTGTCCCAGACAACGTGTATGCAAAATTTCATGGTGATCGGTTCAGTAGTTTTTGCGTGTAAGAGTTACAAACATCCATACATACATCCATACAAACTTTCGCATTTATAATATTAGTACGGACAAGCATAAATATTAAAGATAAGTCTAGAGGGTCCAACATTAGGCTACTGGAACCGAGACTTAAGTTAGAAACCAAATTGGGCTTCTGTGAGTGTTTTGAATTTAACAAGTGTATTACAAAAATAATTTTCATTTACTGTAACAGATAAAGAAATTATCGCAATATGTAGTAAAGTAATCAACAAACTCTCCTTCAGCATTTCTCTAATTATCAAGTTATAATCTAAATTATCATTACCAATAAATCTGAGTTTATTAATAAATAAGCTATAATCTATTGTATATATAACTATAAGCTTATGTTACCAATGAATCTGTACCTTAAAGGCCTTAATAAATAAATAATATATTTCATTGCTAGTTCCAAGTAATAAATTTAACGAGAGACCATACCCGAATAACTAAAATAGAACAAAGTCTGTGCAAGAAGATATGTAAGTGTCATTCCCTTTTATGGGACCATAAATTTTATGAATGTTTTACGACGTGTCCGCTTCTCAGTGTCCACGTCTTGCCTTTATTAATTTTCTCATAATAACATAAGAAGTCACTTAAATATTGGGTACTAACTCCCAACAAATTGCGAGGATTAGAAAAATGACGGACAGAAACTCTTAGACCAGGGGCAATGACTTGCTTTTGCCTATCTTTTGCATCGTGAAAAAAATTGTGCACAGAAACTCTAAGACCAGGGGCAATGACTTGCTTTTGCATCGTGAAAATTTTGAAAATATTTTTCAATAACATATTACTTATGTCATATAGAGTCACATTATGAATTTCTCGTCACGAATCACTTAACACGAATTTAAACATAACCAAATTGTAATGGAACAAAAAAATAGCGTCAACCGGCGACATTAAGCAAATGGGAGTGTTTTATGAAAATTTAAATAAAATTGCGCAACCCGGTCGCTTGGACGCAAAAACAAAATGAAACGATTGTTTGATCACCATTAAAAGTTTTCGTAACATTCCATTGTTTGTCGAGCGCCTAAAAACATAAATAAGTATAACGAGAGGTTTATTTGTGGTTGAATCGTTATTCGGAGTCCTTGAAAGCCACCGATCTCATTCGAAACAATATTTCGTCATCGTCTTATACGTGTGCTAGATTTATTCCTCGTTCGTCCCGATATTTTGTCTCACATTCGAAAAATTTCCTCCTTCGTCACATAACTGTATTAGATTCCTGTTTCGTCCCCAAGACTGACAGGCTGACGGTCCACTTAGAAGGCTGAAGGTTTACTTGCCCCTGCAGTATTAGGAAGAGATGTGGAACTCTTATGTGGAGGAGACTTTGTATATTGAGGAGAGTGGAGGAGAGTTGGAGTCTGTCAAAAACGAATGCTCGAATATCATTCATATATGTACTATCGAAATGAAGACTCTATAGTTGACAAACGGAAAAAAAATCCTGTTTGTTCTACATTAATATAACGAATTCGTAGTACAAAGAGGAATAATCCCTGGCGGATATGACGGCGTAGTGTAAAGGAGGCTTTATCTGCTGCCCGCGGCAACGCTCGCGCCAAATATTAAAAATATTAGTTTTGTTAAAATAACAACGTGTAATTGAAATAAAAATTATGAAATATTTTTTTAATTCGAGGAAAGAACAAATACTCGTAGTATACCAAATTTCGTTCAATATTTATTTTCTGGATACAGTCTTTACGCCGTTTAAGTAGGTATGTTAATTAACATTTTTTCCCATTAATGACTTCATTAGGTTAAGGTTTTGTTATGTAGACAGATGTCAGATATATTTGTTTGTTTATTTTTCGTGTCAAATTAAATAGACAAACATTTATTTTATATTTTTTTCAAAAAAGATAGCCAGACAAAAGAATTGGAAAGCAACACGAGGCTAGTTAAGCAGATACATTACAGTAGGTCTGAAGCTATCCAAATAAAATAACAAACATTTAATAGCTGTGTTATCTCCTTTAGTTTAGTAAAACACAATGTACCTATATCTTATGTAAGTGCGAATTTATTTGAGAGAGGTGAAAAAAGTTAATAATTCATTGAATGGGGGGAAAGTAAAAGCGTTTCTCTCTACCAGACGGCACGCCTGTCCTTCTAACTGTCACTTTATTTATGACAGCCAGTACCATTTGTGTTCGCTGACGAGTGAGTACTTATACAATTGCTGTCAATAATTTGGACGGTAAAGTGGTTTGTAGCGACATCTCATTTTCATTACAAAAAGAAAAAAAAATTGGCCGACGGCATTGAAATAATAACATCTTGACGGTTATTTTCAAAACGATTCACAGTCACAATTCAAGTCAGTCAAAACGAAGTTTTCGTTTCGAACGAAAGTTCAAGTAAGTCCTGACGTGACTGACACTTGAGTGCTGAGAATCGTGAACACAAAGTATGAAAATATTAAAAATAAAGAACTAATATATCATAGATAAATGATTGGTCTCGCTGCGCTCGACTAGATACCGCCGTCGTACTTGTAAAATGCGGCATAAAATAGTACGCCGAATTCGGCGTACCCGAGCCAGCCATACTGCAAACTGCCTGTGATGTGTACGTGCCGAATGTTTTATTAAATTTTAGGCATAATAAAATACCAGTTAGCGTAGTGAAACTGTGTTAAAATACAATAAAACTGGGTAAAAAGTGATAAAAAGTTGCCACATTTTCGGAGCTATTGCATTTTGTATAGTGCTCTATCTAGTTGAGCTCAGCGAGACCAATCAATTATCTTTTTGTTCTCTATTCTAACTGCAACTCGATGTTGTAAATTTAATTAATAAAAATGAAATAGGCAAATAAAAATGAAATGAGTCTCAGGGAATTTGCAAAACGAATCACCGCCTCAATGGACTATTTTCCCGTAATTTTCCGACTATTTTCAAAGTAATAATACAAAAGTAATGTCCTATTGACAGTTATTACTAATGAATATATTTTCTGTGTGTCCAAATAATATGAAAACAGAGACCTTAAGGGGAAGTCCCCTAACGCCGGACGGCACCTAGCGTCGGACACTTGCTCTATCCCGACAAGTCACAACGCGTTTGGTTCGAAAATAGATGGGAGGGGCGCGGGGGAACGTAGTGATGCTGGGTTACGGGACGCGGTTTGCCAGTGACGCGAAAAAACTCGTTGGGAGTAGCTGATTGCTGTTTTTGGCGGAAAAGCACTGCGTCGCATAAATTCTAAGTAAGTATTACTACTATAGTTTTGTGTTTAAGTGTTTCTTTTAATTGTCAACAAAGATAGTGTACCCTTATAATTCATCGACTGTGAAAGTTTTTTTAAATTTTCTAAATAGTTTTAGTATAAAAAACGTAATGTTGGGGATCCTGTGTCCCCTAGTACCGGACACAAAGATGTCCCGTAACACCGGACAGTTTACAAGTTGTTTTTTCTACTGAGCATTCATATTTATTATTATAATTATTAAACGTTGTTTCAGAGGATAGAAGAACGGAGATAAATCGAAATGGAAGAGAAGAAAAAGAAAGGAAAATGGGACCAAAAAAATTTACAAACTGCGATAGATAAGGTTTTGTCCAAAGAAATCAGTTTGAGGGAAGCTTCACTGCGCTACAATATCCCAAAAAGCACTCTACATGATAAAACATCGGCATTGAACCGTGGAGAAGAAGTGACGTTGCAACCAAAGATCGGTAGATTCACTAATACCTTCTCACCCGAGTACGAACAAGTTTTAGTGGACCACGTAAAAGATTTATCCAATAGATGTCTGCCGCTGATGAAAAAAGAGTTTCTGAAGTTAGCTTTCGACTTGGCTGAAGCAATGAAGATCCCCCATCGTTTCAACAAAGAGAAGCAAACTGCCGGGAAGCATTTTTATTATGATTTCATGAAGAGACATCCGGACATTTCATTGAGAGCTCCAGAGTCGACAAGCATGATGCGAGCCGTAGGGTTTAATAAACCACAAGTCGATATATTTTATGACAACATGGAAAAACTAATAACACAGTACAGATTTCCACCTTCCAAAATTTATAATTGCGATGAAACCGGAGTCAGCTGCGTGCACAAACATCAAAAAGTTCTCGCTCCGAAGGCTGTCCGCCAAGTGGGAAAGCTCACTTCTGCTGAAAGGGGGAAAAATATAACAGTTTTGTTTTGTATGAGTGCCAACGGCCACTTCATACCGCCATTTTTTGTCTTTCCTAGGCAAAGGATGAATGATCGGCTCATGATCAATGCTCCAGCCGAAAGCGTTGGCGTGGCTCAGCCGAAAGGCTGGATGAACTGTGATTTTTTCGTACAATGGTTGCAGATATTCGTTAAATACTCAAACCCAACAAAAGAGAGTCCTGTGCTGCTCCTGCTGGATGGCCATTGCAGCCACAAGACACTGGCGGTTATCAATTTTTGCCGAGAAAACAACGTTCATGTGATGAGCTCACCACCACACACCACCCACAAGCTCCAACCGCTGGACAGAACATTCATGAAGCCATTCAAAGATGCTTATAACCAACGATGCGACATGTGGATGAGAGCAAACGCTGGATCTCGGATAACCGACTACGATATTGCTGGTCTGGTCAAAGAAGCGTTTACTAAAGTAGCTCGGCTGGATATTGCGGTGTCTGGGTTTAAATGCACAGGAATTTTCCCATTTGATAGGCATTTATTTTCTATCCACGTCAGACGTTTTGTATCCACGTCAGACGTTTTGTATGAGTGCCAACGGCCACTTCATACCGCCATTTTTTGTCTTTCCTAGGCAAAGGATGAATGATCGGCTCATGATCAATGCTCCAGCCGAAAGCGTTGGCGTGGCTCAGCCGAAAGGCTGGATGAACTGTGATTTTTTCGTACAATGGTTGCAGATATTCGTTAAATACTCAAACCCAACAAAAGAGAGTCCTGTGCTGCTCCTGCTGGATGGCCATTGCAGCCACAAGACACTGGCGGTTATCAATTTTTGCCGAGAAAACAACGTTCATGTGATGAGCTCACCACCACACACCACCCACAAGCTCCAACCGCTGGACAGAACATTCATGAAGCCATTCAAAGATGCTTATAACCAACGATGCGACATGTGGATGAGAGCAAACGCTGGATCTCGGATAACCGACTACGATATTGCTGGTCTGGTCAAAGAAGCGTTTACTAAAGTAGCTCGGCTGGATATTGCGGTGTCTGGGTTTAAATGCACAGGAATTTTCCCATTTGATAGGCATTTATTTTCTGACGTGGATTATTTGGCTGCAGACATGACCAATATTCCACTAGAAGAGCCAGAAACTTCCTCAAACGTATCAAGTTGCCGCGGGGAAGTTTCTGTGACGTCCTGCGCTGCAGAACCGTCCAACGATTTGGTCTCAGAAGAATCGACAGACACTCCTAGAGAATCTATCAACGAACCAATAATCAGCAATCCCAAGCCGTCGACGAGCTTTGATCCAGATGTTGTCCAGATTGTCCATAAATTGTCACCATTGCCGGATGCTGCCATAAAAAGATCAGCGGCTCGGAAGAGAAAAAGTGAAAGAAGTGAAATTCTAACATCATCACCCTACAAAATTGCTGCTGAAGAAAAAGAGAATGAAAAAAACCTTAAGGAAAAAAAGAAAAGAATGGGATCCAAGTTCAAATCAGCAATAGAAGAGAAGGAGAAACGAACCAAGGATGTGAAGGCCAAAGGAAAAACTCGACATGAAACGAAGAAAAAGGAACCATTAGCTGAAATACGTAACGTCGGAAAAACTACTTGCGTATTGTGCTTAGAGGACCACGACGAAGACTGGATACAATGCTCCAGCTGTCAAGGGTGGGCTCATGAAGCGTGTGCCGACATTCCTGAATGTAAAAATGTGTATATATGCGACCGATGCACGACGTTTTAATAGGGTCCGGCCCTTGGGGTTCGAAGTTGAGACTGTCCGGTACTAGGTGCCAGTGATAAAAATCTTATTTTTTCTTACCAAAACTTGATTGAAGTTCCTACATATGTTTATGCAAAGATTATATTTTTGTTAATTAATTTTGATTTTATAATTGGTTGCGTTGATTAATACATAAATAAAGTTACACTTCTTGAAGTAGTTTTTATTTTATTTTTTGAAAACCTTAGGTGTCCGCCACTAGGGGACTTCCCCCTATTAGCTGATTTCTCATTCACCAATAGGTAATTTCTGTTATTATATGTATGTCCCACATTCGTTCACATTTAGTTACTTGAATACATGAGAAATAGAATGTTACGTCATGACCCCTTCCGGGTTGTCCGGATTGGTTCACGCCCCTTCCGTGTCTCGATGCCTTAATAGAATATTTGAAACTTATCCTTAGTTTAAATACATATTATATAACCTATCAATTTATTACTGTATTAACTAAATCGAAAATCTCTATTATTTTTATATCATTTAAAAATTTGAACCACATAAAAATTAAGCCCAAACCAACACTCCTTAAATTTAATTAATAAATCTCTTGAATGTTGTTAGTTTTTTTTTATTAATTGTAATTTTTTTTAAATAATTGAGATTTTTTCACATTTTTAATTAATTATGTTATTATTTAATTGATTTATGTTAATTTAATTATTGTTAATTATGTTAACTTAATTTATGTTCATATGATATGATATGTTGAAATATTTAACTGTCAATAGGTATTTACTTAGGTATACAGATGTTACGAGACGTATTTATTATTTTGGAACGGATATTTTGGGAACGGGTGTTTTAGTAAACGGATAGTATGTTCCGAAAGACATATATATTACTAATAATTTACAATATAATAATTTATTTTTCAGGATTATATTTCATACCGTCTATTCCTAACCGACAAACCACGCTGTCCATCTGGTTGGTCGGTTAGGTTATTATACTAAACCTACTATAGTCAAATTCAGTGATTTTAATACAGGAACATGAGAGTAACGGGAATTTAGCCGATCTGACAACGAATTTAATAAAACAGCAAGCCATGTCGCTAGCGTGTTTAAATAGCCTAAATACCGTTGGAACGAATGAAAGAGGCTAGTCCTCTTTGAAAAGAAAATAAACGACCGCTTTTCAATTGGCATACTTCCTCTGAGAGTTTGAAAGAACAAAACTACTGCAAGCTTCTACTGTACACAACTGCTCCAAACTGCATTTATTGAAGCGTAAAATTGAGCTAGTGCCAATTTTATTTTTCAATCTGTTGTGTTCACGAGTGTTTTGAGAGCCATGAATAGTTATTACAGATCGGCACCGTTCACGCCGTATGTTGTAATAGGTTGTGTACAATGCACTTTTCATTGCCCATGGCATTCAATTACGTTTTAAGAAAATGGCCGACATATTTCACAGAGCCAATTGGTTTCACAGAACCACGACACGTTTGGTATAGTGGCTAGTAATCCTAGCTGTTAACCAAACTTGAGGTCAACATACAGAAACTCAGAAAGTTTTAACCGTGGTCTCAATACCAAAACTATCTACTGCAACGCCTTCTACATTTTATTCCCTTTTCAGCATGCTGATTCTGTAGACTGTATAGATACGTCTTAAGGTAGACCTTAAGACTATTTTTGAGACTTATTCATTAGATAATATTAAAATAATTTAATAAGAACTTATTCTATTCATAGGCATACATTGATATATAGGTATTGAATACCCGTAAGTACTTAATAAAGTTTTCCTTTGTCTCTTCAGTCCTTTGCTAGGAATAAATGTCGTTTTATCCCTTTCACAGATCGTGAAAATATCCGCGCGAAATGTAAACTCCATTGGTTCACGTATTGAACCGGAAAATCGTTTCAAACAAACAAACATAGGACCATGATTCCATTTTAACGAATTCAGTCCCCAACAATACATGTTTACATTTCAGTGTCCTGTGTGGTCTCCTGGGAATATATTATACATATACATATATTGTCGTTGTTATCTGTAATATAAGTACCTACTCTATCAAATATAGGTGTTCATTTTGATAATTTTAATTCTCGTCATACGTTTTCTAATCTTGCTTATGTCATTCTAATGTTGCTTGTGTATATGCAGATAGTGAATCGTCTACCTGCCTGCCAGAAACAGAACTGAATATTTTAACAGAACAAAGTAATATATTTTTATTATATGAAAGTTTAATATCCTATTTTCATAACCTATTTTCATTGTTTAAAATTATTTTAATTAAAATACATTTTCATCAAGCCTATTCCAGAAACGACAGTTGGCTTTAGATAGCAGAAACCAAAATAAATTATGTCCCCATAGGAGTTTGAGTTTTTTCTCTTCTACAAGTGATTTTATATTATGTCACTAATATTTTTTTTATTAGAGATGGGTTTGCTCTTGGCCAACATCCACGCGTGTAGCGAAGATAAGGCTTATGATGGAGCGAGCTCGCCCAGCTCATAGCGAGTGACGAAAAATAGTGTGTTACTCGGGGCCAAGACAATTTGTTCTCGGGCGGCGTATGTTGAATGAAACAAAACTTATTTAAATATTGGTGAGTTTATTCCAAAGAAAGCCATTAATGACTATCAAAGAAACATGCTTCTGAAATGACGCCTCCAAAAGAACGAAATGTTTCTCGCTTCACTTTTTCTTTTGTTCGAAACCATCTGCCAAGGATCTTACTATAATCAAGTACAGTCGACCGTCACTGCAAAAGTGATCAATCATTCAGCGGATGACAACTTAGTGACTGTTTTTGCGTCTCCCCCCTTAACTGTCTTCAGCAGGCAAGCTTTAAGCAAATATTCTGAGAAATTGTGGACTTTTTAAAATTAAATTAAAGGACAATCCTTATCTTCAATAAGGTTAATGGTTGTATTAAGTTAAAATCAATTTTCTGGTGAAATTCTCAGATACAATAAGAACTTTTACCTTAAGCTCTATTTTAAAATAGAGCCCTATGAACGGCTCTTTGAATAATAATATTCGTTAGTCACTTTGACACAGAATAATGTCAGATAAAAAAACACTAAGATTCGCTACTGTATTTTTCGATCATGTTAATTTAATAAAAAAAATAATGTTATTCGGTACCTATATTTAAAAGCTCTCACACTTGACCCACGAACTTCCTAGTATATTTAAACTTGTATTATCAAAAGTAAATTTTACTACACATTCCAAGTTCATCGCCATAAATTTTATAAGTTTTTTACCATAAGTACTTAGTCCGAGTCACAAGGGTGACCAATAGACTCTTCATATTAGGCATTCGTTCCATCCCTTATCAGCTAAAGAGACCGTCTAAGCATTTACAGCTGTTCGACAACCAAATGAAAGACGAGACAAATTGCCCGAAGTGGCAAAATTTTGCGGTATCCCTATTATTGTTAGCGCCAGTTCTCCAATGATAATATCAGAGGTTGCGAAAGCTTAGTGGCAAATTAGCTACATATTTAAGCAACATTAAATATGAAGCTAAGATTGCTATTATGTTATACATTTATTTTACCCAATTTGATCCCACCAAAAGGACAATACGAAATGCTATATTGATAGTTTTTGAACCGTAAATATACAATAACACTAGCTGGTGCCCGCGACTTCGTTCGCGTTGAAACCTAAATAAATATAATTATATGCAATATAACGCTTGACCTCTTGCTGCTTTAACACTTTGGCCAGGCGTTAGTTTTTTAATACTTATATTATAAAGAGAGAAGACGTGTATATTTGTAATGAATAAACCCAAAAATTACTGCGTATGTTGATTATAAGTATTGTTAAGAAGTAAAAATGTATTTTAATTGATAATTTATCTTGTTGTCTTGAAATTCAAGGTTAATTTCAAAAGGTTAATTTATTCTGAAAAAAAAAAAAAAAAAAGAATCTTTAAATTACTTACTTACCCTCTTGTTTTGAGCATTGTACAGAAATTCACTACCGAATTGCAGTTATGAAAATAAAATGTGTATATCTGTATGCTCGCCTTGCGTTTCTCATAAATGAATAATGCATATCGTTTGGCTTTTCATCGTATTCAAATGGGATGAAGTTGTTATTTTTCGTTGGAACTCTGCCCTGGACTGGACATCGCATTTATTGCATGATGTATGGAAATAGTGTAGCAGATATAATAATTTTTAGCTCATCCATAATATTTCTTACTGCAAATTCACATTACTCTTAGATTGCTGAAATGATGTAGACATTTATTTTATATTATGCGGTATCGTTAGCGTTGTTAATGACAGAATATTAGTATCGATGAAACAGATGAAAGCTAATAGATTAAAAGAGTTACAAACATCCATACATCCATACAAACTTTCGCATTTGCTCTTATAATAATATTATAATACGGATACGGATTATTGAAAATATAATATTTGTAATATTGTTCAAAACACATACCTACATAACCACTTTACATACTACTAAACTACATTCTAAAAATAATATAACTTATTATAATAATGAGCAAACTATAAAATACTAAAAAAATCTGTAAGTTTAAGTATGGTATTGGCCTCCCTCCACTTGGCTCCCACGTCTAGGATCCCATGGGATCCTAAGATAATTTTTTTTGTATTTTGGCTCCCATGGGATCTTTGTATGTATGTATGTTCCTCCGTATGTTCCTCCATAACTCTTATACGAATTAACTGATTTTTATGAAGCTTGGTAGATAAACATTTAGACGTACGGGACACAGGATAGGCTACTTTTTTCACGCGGACGAAGTCGCGGGCGCCAGCTAGTTAATAATATAAGCAAATGTGACATTGTCCGTCAAACGCAAACAGAAGAATGAAATAAATATTTAACTAACGGCCACAATTCATAAATAGAGCCTATTAGGGAAAATTGGTACAATGATTCATTTGAATAATTACTAAATGATCTCTCTGAGCCAGTTTTATTTTTATTTTTTGACCACTTTTTTTTTATCAATTAAACATATGTTTACATAACTTTTAAGGCTAAAAATAAAATATTTTATTTAAAGATTTAAAAAAAAAAAACTTATATCCTAAACACTTATGAGAAATTTTAAATATATGCTATACTCGTGCTTCTAATTTTAATAATCCACTGTCGTTGAATGGTACAACAGCTGCCCGAATGTCGCAGCTGTACAACAGCTGCCCGAAGTGGTTTTAATACAAAGAATTTTTTTTAGTTCTAAATCAAACAAATTTTGTCAAAGTATGGAGAGTTTCAAAATCCGTGGAAATCCGCGTTTTTTTTGTGAAATATATCAATACCACTGTCGACAAGATGCGTGTTGGTATTCTAATGCAATACGGTCTATATTTGACTTAAATTTCCAAGTTCTTACATCTTTATGCCTGGAGATTTTGTAAAACTTCCAAGACTTTCTTGTATCTATAGGAGTTGTATCTATCTTTCTTGTATCAATAGTTCTTGTATATCAATAGGACTTCACATGGCCCTCTAACTAAGTTATTGTTTTCATACAAGTAAATGGTTAAATGCCTTTGTATAAAATAGAATTATTACATGCCTATTTTTTTAAAGATAATTAACGAAGATAAATAGATTTAATATATTTTTAAACACTTATAAATAGGATGAAATAAAAACGTTTCACATTTTTAAGATATTTATTCATTAATCTAATCAATCATGTTTTTAATGATGCTAGTAACAGATGAACTTTTTTTATTTAAAAAGTATTTTCAATGATCTTCTTTATTTTTGATTTCTTTTTTTGAATTTTAGTTGAGTTTTTGAGTTTTTTACACATTGTCTTTACCATATACCAACTTTTCAGTTCAATAAGCCTCTTTGTGCTATTCTTTTCTGTCACTGGTTACCGTCGCTCTTACATGCTTCCGATTGCTTTGATATTATTTTAATTACTACTTAACCCGTAAGTAATGACAAAATGGTTATAAATTTATCATGACTTTCGCGTTTTGGAATTAGATTTTGTATTTGGTATAATTTTAAAGTTGAGGGTAAATTCAAGAGCTGGTTCTTTAGTTTCTGTTAGATAATAAATGAAACGGAGCTGATAGCTACCATATAACGATCCAAATATGTGTGGTATATATCTTTCAAACTCGTCGCCGAAAGGTGCATACAAATGATCTGCCTGATACACGCCCTAAAATAAAATGAAGCTATTACAAATACAGTCTTGTATATTTATACTATTAAGTTATATAGATTTTGCCTAATCGAGACCAGAGCCAGAACCTGAGGTCGCCGTTCTAGGTCCCCGCGAATGCACGGCGTACTTGTGGCTGTTCCGGATACGCCGTTAAGTATTTCCGTTTCCACGTTCAGTAGGAGGAAGCGCTAGATTGAAATCAGCAAGGGTTTGTAGTCACATTTCTCTCAACAAAACCTTGTTGATTCCTTAGAAACGGAAATACGCCTCCTGGCCTGTCGGTATAGGGATCTCGGATGGACGTCATTTAATTTCTCCAGTCCCCACCATCATAAGCAATGCGTAGGAACGCCAAGTCGATCTTAGTAGGTAAGGTCTACCCCTTTTTTTTTACGAGGAGAAATCCATTTACTGACTTCCGGTGTGTGGGGGTCAGCCGGCGCACAGCACTATGCTAATCATAGCGGGCCCGGCAATATCCACTAAAACTCCCCGGTGCCTCCTCGCCCTTTGTGCGGGATGGACCGGGCTCTGCCTAGGCACCAACTCCGGTCCACCCCAGGGCTGCCTAGCCGTTGCTGGCTAGGCTAACGCCAATGGAGGATTGCCCGGAGACACAGAGGCAAACCTCAGACGGAGGGACCTTGTGCAGGCACACATAGTTAGCCAACTATGTGCGCAGGTCCCAATGGACAGTTAAAGACGGGCTAGGTATGCCCGCCTTCTTCTGCCCAACCGTCTGCGTCTGGGGGAAGCGAGACCGGCCTCTTCCTCTCGCTCCCTCTCAGCTGCCTCCTTCTGCGACATTACAGAACCGCAGAAGGAAGCAACTGCTTTCCAGATTGTCACACTGCCAAGCATGGCTTCGACCAAGTTTGGTAGTGTGTCGTCTCCACCACCCAGCGCCACAGCCAACTCCCGGCGCTGGGGATTTCAGGCCGAGCACACTTGGAGTGTCTGGTCATTACCTGCACCATATGGTAGGTGAGGCCACCTCTGGTAAGGTCTACCCTGTCACCATCTAGAGGTGCGAGTCCGACATAACCCACCGTCCGCCCCAGGCCCATGGGTATCCATGATGGATTACGCTTCAGGTGTACGCTAGAAACTCAACTGAGTTTATAGTGTACCTTATATTGTTATTTTTGTGTGTAAATAAATAAATTTTAAAAAAATTCCCCTTGTAAAAAAAAGGTGTTTTTAAACCTCTTTTCAAAGGACATGATACTTTGCCAAACATTGAAAACACTGATTGGTTGATACATACTTTTCGTATAGGACATGATAAATTGGCAACCTTTGAAAACACTGATTCCTTAAATAAAATATTATCCTTGTTCATAAATTCACAAAGTTTTCCAACATAAATTATAGGTGTGAGTATATAACGGCCGCTGACTAATTCGTACATCCGGTACTCTACCTGGAATGTGTTATTAAAAATATGTTAAGTGTTACACTAATAATTTCGTAGTATTTACACTTTATTATAAACCATATTAGTCATCAAACTATATGATATCTTGAAATTTTTTCTAATAAATAAGGTTTTTTTTTATTTGTTGACCCTAGCTCGTACAAGCACTTCTTTTTGATACATTTATCGTACTAGCCTATAGGCGTATAAGCATAATGTTGCAAACTTGTTCTGATACGATATAATATTATAATTATATCGTACCGGAACATATAATAATTATATCATACATTATAATATTATATAATCAATTATAATATTGAAGAAATCATACCGTTATGTTGTTACCGACTGTTACTTGAGTTTCTACTCCCAAATTTGCATGATAGTTACATTTTCGACAGTCACGTTTTATATTAAAAGTATTTATATGTATATATTTTTTGTTGCAGAAAAGTATTTCGTGTCGCTCGAATACCATTTTAGCAGTCTGTAATATAAATTATTTACATAACATATATATACATTATCATCAGTGTTAAGGATTTTAGATCCATAGGTAGGAGGTAGGTACCATAGATTAATGATTGGTCTCGCTGCGCTCGACTAGATACCGCCGTCATACTTGTCAAATGCGGCGTAACCGAGCCAGTCACACTGTAAGCCAGTCACGAATGTTTTATTGAATTTTGGGCATAATATAATGCCAGATTGCGTAGTGAAACTGTGTAAAAATATAATAAAACTGTGTAAAAAGTGATAAAAAGTGACAATGTTTTACACACAATGAAAAGTTGCCTCATTCACGGAGCTATTGTTTTTGTATAGCGCTCTGTCTAGTCGAGCGCAGCGAGACCAATCAAACATCTATGGTAGGTACATTAATATGGGATATTCTTTTCAAGGATAATGCAGTTCTAGTAATCATGGAATTTCCATAAATGAAATTAGAGGAGCGTTAGTCTTATAGATTTGTCGGGACGCATTTAACCCACAAAATTTATCACCACTTTAAAATGAAACAGTGTTATCAATGGTTACAAGTGGTACTCTGTGGTTACAAGGCTCAAACAGTATTATTTTGATTTTGATTTTATCGCACTTGCAAATTAAATTAAAATTAAACCTGCATGGTATCAGAGTGCACTGTAAAACTTATTTGAAACGAACACCATAACATTCTAAATTAAAAAAAAATCAGTAGAATTGATTATGCGATATTTTTAAAAAAATATAACTTTTAACGTGGAGAAGGATAATATAATTTTCGAATACGAGTTTCTACGTAGGGCTAACGCAGGAGAATCTGCTCGTAATGACAATGTTCTGTTTTTTGGTTTAACCGCTTTCGCAGTGGAAATTTCGACTTAATGAATGAACCACGAGAAAGACCTACGGTAAATAACGATTAATGTCAACCGATTTGTATCAAACATTAAAGGAATTAGTTACCCACAATATTGATCTATTTGCAGATTGCTCCCCCTTTTGGATATTGACCCACAATATTCACCCATAAAATTTAAAAAATAGTCTCTAAATTAAAAAAAGTTTTGCAACACTTACACATTCCCATTATTGATAATAAAGGGTGTCTCAGAATGTTTTTCGTTTTTAGATGTTAAATAAAAAACAACAATATCAATTAAAACTCCTTTTATTTATTGTTAAATTAAATAGCAGTTCTTGAAGTTTATTTATGAAAAACAACCGTTTTCAAATGCGCACCATTCACTTGTTCACATTCATTTAGCCTGGACCTAAAATTTTCAATCACTCGCTGGAGCATCGCTCTTGGAATAGACTTGATTTCTTCAGTGATTCTTTGCTTCAAAACATTCAGGTTGGTCGGCAATGGATTGTAAACTTTACTTTTTAGGTAGCCCCACAGGAAAAAATCAGCAGGCGTTAAATCAGGGCTCCTCGGTGGCCAGTTGATGTCTCCTCGGCGACTTATCACTCTTCCAGGGAATAAATCGTGAAGAGCAGTTTATGAGTCATTTGTAACATGAGAAGTGGCTCCATCTTGCTGGAAGAAGGTGTTGCGTAGGGGTGAAAATCTAAATCTTTCGAAATAATGCGATGAACTGTAGATTTTTTCAAATTAAGAGAAGCTGCGCGCAATCTTAACGACTGTCGTGGGACGTCCATAACAGACTGGTGAACGCGGTTGACGTTCATGCACGTTCTTGATGTTCGGCATTGTCCGGCATTGTATTCCCAGTCTCTTCAAACTTGTACACCCAATGCTTAATTAAATTGGCACTTGGCACATGTTTTAAGCTTGTTAATTTAAAATGTGTCCTGTAGAGGCGACGAACAATAGTGTAGGAATCGTTGTTTTTATAAAAAGCTCGCACGCAAAACGCGCGCTGGGGTCCCATGAAACGATTCATGGCTACTAAACTTAACAAGTCGACCAAGCGTTTGAGATCACTCCTCTCCCTCTGCTACCTGCGGTTGGGGCGTATTGGTCAATTCAAAAACGAAAAACATTCTGGGACACCCTTTATAAACAAAGGCGACATTGTCCGTCAAACTGAAATATAATAATGAAATAAATATTTAACTGATGGTCTATTTTGTAAATAGGGTATTAAAGTGAATTGATACAATTGGGCAAGGTCAAATCAAAATAGCGATGCGGTGTTTTTTATTTTATTTTATGTTATTTTAAAATGCGCTACACAAAATGTTTAATTTATTCTGATTTTTTTATATATAAAGGTTGCCAGACAGGCTAAAAATCCATTTGATGGTAGGTGGCTGCCGTTGCCTAAAACACAAGCAACACCTCAGACGCTGCAACTACAGATTAAATAATCTGCAACTTCGTGTCATAACGTACGCGCGGCCGCAGATGGCCGCGCCAGAAAGTCGTTGGGTTTTAGCAGGTAGAGTCCGCCATTCCAATTTAGGGTAGATAGATACGATTTTTTTGTACCTTTGCAACCTGATACCGGAGTATTGCCAGCCTACCCAAACCAGCCAATACCCATAACGGTTATAAGCATATAAAACAGCATTCATACATAAAATTCCAGCCATTCCGAAATGAGGTAAGTCTCGAGCCACGTAGCTCTTAATGCGCGACTGAATGATAGTGAGTTCATTGGACTCAGTAGGTATATAAATAAGGTCTACGCGCGGATAATTAGTCATAAATCTTTCTTTTTGCCTACATCTACGTTCGTAAACGTATCCTAATAAATAAATGTACAATTATTTAAAAAAATGAATAATCATATTTTATTACACTTACAATGACCGGAAAAAGGATGTATTAAATTAATACAATTATGAAATTCAATTTTATGACATTCATTCAATTAAACCATTAGACTTAATCACATGATGGCTATCAATTTTATATATTTTTTAAACATTATCTGATTTTTATACTAAAAATATGAACTCTCTATTTAAAGCATAGAAAATATTTTTTTCAAATTTGATTCTGTTTTGAATCTGGAAATTTGGCATGTTGTGTTTCGGCGAATAAGTAAGGAATGTCAGAGGTCCCTTCCCTATCCCTTCCTATCCCTTATCCTTAATCCTATTGCAGTCAGCAGCGTAAAAATGTTTCAGGATAAAAAGTAAGCAAATGTTCCAAGGAGGTTTTAGTGAGTAAGAATCTCACTCTGAATTTTATCGGATTCTATGGCTGTGTTTCTTCTATGTTAAAAATACGAATAGGCATGCTTAGTTTGGGGAGCTGTCCGTGGAACGCGAACATAAGGATTATGCTCTTGAGAGCATAAGGAAGGGCACTACACTCACAATGACAAATCCCACAATGGACATTAAGGGATTCACATAGGCCAATGACATTGATGATTTGACCTTCACCGATATGACCTTTAGAGTGTTTAATGCATTTATTTAAATGAATTGTTATTGCATTAAAACATAATATAATTTTATTAAAAAAAATATTCTTTTTTTCTTTATTTTTTTTAAAGTTACGAATATACTTCTTATAGGACGTTTGGAATAAAATATCAGAATGTATGTAGTTTCTAGTCATCATAAAGATATAAAAGGACAAGATTATCAAAGTAACCCTTATACTCGGCCTCTCCAAAGTGTTGTGCAAATTGAAATTTGTTGTCCAACGATATATATACAATATATAACATAAGCAATATTTAAGGGATTCTATTGTTAATGAAGTTTGTGGATACTTGTTGTCAGAGGACCTAACGCGGTCATATTTTAATTGTATCTTTGTCTTAATTATGATTCCTACCTTCCAAGTTTCAAGTGAGTTTCCAATGAAAATTTGTTATGTACTCGACTAATATAATTTTACATTGTTAAACTGATGATTCTTTTACAGTTAAAGTTGTGTATCACGATTACACTACAGTCAACTTTGCGCAGAACACTTTGGCTTGTATCGCGCCGTTCTGTCTCTCGTCGTAGCCGCCCGCCGATCTCTCGCTGCCGGCCATTGTGATAGCATTAGCAATGGTCGGTAGTGATATTGCGTGCCAGGCGATGCTCGCGTTTTGCTAGCACGTCATGTCGCCCAAGGAAGCGACGGAAGTCGTGTAATAACGTTCCCGCAAAGCCGCCCATCAACGGCCGCTCTAGAAAGTCGTTGAGTTTTGTTTTAGCCTTTACGAATCCAGCATAAACCCGTAGTATCCCCTACACAGTCCGGTATCCAACAGAAATTCCCAACGTTATAAAAGGGGTTACTTTGATCCTCTTGTCCGTTTATACCTTTATGAGTTTGACAGGCTGATGGGCCACTTGATGGTAGGTGACCACCGTCCCCCATAACATGTATTAAAAAAATTTGTATGTATGTATTCCGAAAGTTTTTATTTCAAATAGTACTGTATCGATGAAATCAAATAACATAGATTGATTTTCTAAAAAATCAATAAAAACACATGTTTTTTATAAATTACATTTTATTAGCTTTCTTCTTTCGTATAACTTGGAAATTCATATTTCCATGAAGTAATAATTCTTCAGTATTGGTAAAATAATATAAGACGTCGACACGATGATTGCTGTAAATATTCTCGAAAACGCTTGTGATGGAAGCTTCAAATATTCCAGTTAAAGACACATTGAAATTCTTTACTCGATATATTCCCTGAAATATTTGCATGTAGAAATTACTTATAAATTATAATTGAAACACGATTCATAATCTTAAGGTGATTTCAGACCCTAAATTCAACGCACACAAAACGGACAGTCAACGCACATTGAACGCTTACTTGTTCTTACGCTTCGCTTATAATTTATTCATTAGTAATTCTGCACGTACTTGAAGGTTCAACTGTTTCATTTTATTCAAGAAAATATTTAGGACTTTACAAATAAACACGATACAGTTGAATGTTTGTTAGCCCTCTCGAGACATATTTCATGTTACCTTGCTCTTGTGATTCATGTAGACCTTGCGGAGTATTGTTAGCGTGCGCAAGGCTGGGTTACCCTCGGAAATTTAAAATGAAATAGTAGGTAGGTACTAACTTTTTTCAAAGGGCACGTTACACTGACGGGGAATTGTTTAATTAATAAATCTTTAAACAGAGGATCCTTAAACATGTATGTACATAGTTTTGAAACTACAATAATGGGTGTAGGAATGTAGCGTCCGCTGATTAGTTCAAACATTTGATATTTTACCTGAAACATAAAAGAATTATTTGTTTTGGGAGTCCTAATAAAGTCTGTGAAGCTTTTATCTTTCCTCTAAGTATAGATAGCAGTTAAATTTTCGTTAGATATTAACACACGGGAATTACACTGAAATGATCTTTATATAAGTCTACTAGCTAGTTGCTATGTGCTATGTCACATGCTACGCCAGAGAAAAAATGGTCTCACTATTTCGGTTGATTTGTTCGACCGAACTACTGGGAAAAAAAGTCTCACTAGTTCGGTCAACCGAACTGTTAACCGAACTACTGGGAATACACCGTAATTTTAATAAAATGAACATGATTATTGAAGGTTTTTTTAAAATCCGTACTAATATTATAAATGCGAAGTTTGTAATGTATGTATGGATGTTTGTAACTCTTTCACGCAAAAACTACTGAATGGATTTCAATTAAATTTTGCATACACGTTGTCTGGGACACCAGAAAGGACATAGGGTATATTTTATAAAGTTACGCGGCTAAGTCGCTTGCTGCAGCTAGTGTAGATATATAGTCCATTAAAACACTTATAGTACCTATGCTACCGACGGTTATTTTTAATGTTCGTATATACCTATTCTTCTTTTGGACTAAGATAAAAGATTAAATGATAAATCAGTTTACAAAGTATAACCACAGCATACTTATTTCGTACAGTAGGCCGACGGAGACGTCTAGACGCAATCGTGCGGGGCGTGAGGGGTGAGACGCGAGTGGGACGTGCCCAAGCTGCATACTTCGTCGTTCTTAGTAGCTTGGGATAAATATTCCAGGGCTATCGCGTCTTTCAGATTTTAATTTATTATATAAATCAAAATGGTACGGCATACAATGTGCTGTAAGTGCGTGCAAATCTTTATCTCGCATAAATAAAGAACTAAGCTTTCATCAATTTCCGCACGATGAAAGGTACTTAAGCACATTTTATATTACTTAATTTGTGTTAACCCTTCCATAATTTTTAAATACCTACACAGGCAGCGGTATCGCCCAACATCAAAGGCGTCGGCCTACTGTAGGAAATAAGTATGCTGTGGTATAACTTTGTCGTACCGTTACATTGTTTCCAATCGTTTCTAAAGTCTCTATGCTAAAATCCATATTGTAAGCGCATCGTCGACAGTCACGTTTAATTCTTAAATTCACCGCCTTTATATACTTTTTGTTGTAATAAGTTATCTCCCCACGCTCCAAAATTATTGTTGTGGCCTGTAAAATATAAATAAATGTAATGGATAAATGGGGTTCACAAAACTATATGACTATTATACTACTAGAATTCAAATACCGACACGTGTAATAATAGAGAGTCGACAAAATTTATTAATTTTTTTCCACAAAAACTTTAACCGTATCTTTAACGTAACATGTTCCTTTAAGTGACTATGAGGTCTAAGCGCGGATTATTAATTAATTTTAAAAAGTCATTAAATTTTTCTTTTTTCTTACATCTACGTTACAATCTTAAATATCACACTAATATAAACATCCTAATATTAAAGCACAATAATTTTAAAAAATAGACAATAAATTATATTATTACACTCACAATGACAAATCCCACAATGTACAAAAAAAATAGAGGTGACATTGTCCGGCAAAAGCGTCAAAGTAAGATATGCGGTTAAATAATATTGGACTAAATTACATGATGGCTACCATTTTTATATATTTTTTTAAAATCATTATTTGATTTTTATCCTTAAAATCTGAACTCTCGATTTAAGGCCGGTTACAGAGCTCGTCTGTCCGTCAGTCCGTACAGTCGGACCTGACGATACGCACGCTCTGAAAGGTTACAACCTGCGCACGACGCACAGGTTGTAACTTTGGTTGTAACCTTTCAGAGCACTCAGAGCACTTCAGAGACGAATGCACTGACCAAACTGGTACAGATGGTACACGAACTACATGCGTTTACGAATAGTTTAATTGCTGCTTATTATCTTCGTAAACGTTTTATGAACAGAAGATATAGATATCACATGGATCCAAAGACACCATATAGAGTCAATGTGTAAGACCATATATAAAAATTTCATGAAAAATTTCATTTGTTATTAGCTCTTCATAGAAGAGTTACTCATTAAAACAGTTGTATATTTATTTTGTCACATATACATTTTCACACTGACGTTTTTTGTCATATTGACGATTTGTCGTTTGTTTGTAACATATTTGTAACAAATATTCATTCCGATACATTTTTACCAATGTACATTTTGATGTTGAAGCAATTTAACCCTTGCACAATCAGACTTTTACACGTTAAAGTACCGCCCCCGTAACGATTTGGAATTTTCATACGAATGACGAGCGCGACCGACATACGGACTGACCTGACGGTCAGGCGCGCTCTGTAACTGGCCTAAAGCGGGTCAACTTAGGAAATAAACTTTTCAAATTTGACTCTGTTTTGAATCTGGAACACGTATCGCAGTCATTTAGGCAGCCCGTCTGGCGGCAGTAACTGATGATATGATATTTTTATTTTTGGTATTGTGATAGAATAGAGATGACATACTTTATTGATGTTATAAATCTGTATTCCACTGGTTTTCTAGGCCACGCGTTTACGGGGTACGCAATCTCTTTCATAAGGTTTTTATACAAATTAATTCATGCGTTAACGCTGTAAAAAGTAAAAAGGGAATATAGACCAAGCTTCAGTTTGTTTACATAAATCCAGACGAATGTAACTGTGTATTATATAAATATAAGTTTGCCACATGGCTGGTTGTTGGCCAAGAGCTAACCCATCTCTTATAAAAAAATTTAAAAAAAAACTTAACTGTTTTACACGTACTTAAGTTGACTCGTCAAAAAGTTTTCAACAAGGCATAAAATTTCAAAACCCCATTCAATTCAAACACCCAAAATTTTAGCAGAGTGAATTAGAGTGGATAATAATTCGACAGTGAGTGCTGTTATACTTTTTTCTTTTAACAAAAATGGTTCTTTCTTATTTTAGCCACACAAAGCTAGAAAGTCTCTTCACAGAAATGCTATTCCATATTGAGGTTAAAAACCAATCCGAATATTCGATAGACGTGACACAAAACCAATTTACAGGCATGAAACCGACAAACTGCAAACTGTGTCTCCAAAGTCAATAAATTGGTAACACAGGGCTCTGCAGATATGTAAACCTGATTGAAATCTATACAGTACAGATATACCTATTTGCGAATATAATATTATGCTCATAACCCTACGTATCAGTTCCTCTTATTACGGTGTTCTCTCCTCAGTTGGCAATCATCATAGCATATTTAAGTAACTTTATGCATCATATGTATACTTGTACCTATACAGTGATTTATTTGAGATTTATCTGACGCTTTTAGTAGAGTAAGGCTTAAAGCCTTTAAATATTAAGGGACTTTAAATATTTAAAGGACTAATTAAGTCCTTTAAATAGAATAAAGGCTGAATGGAAACTTTTACGTAAAATTGATACAAAAACCACATTAAAAGTTTTCTATGTAGTAGGTAAATATTTAGTAAGGTCTTCTATCTAGTACTAGCTGGTGCTCGCGACTTCGTCCGCCTGGAATTTGGGTATCTCGAATGGTTTTCGCAGCGCACGCAACGGAAGCCCTCAAAGATGAATAATTTTCCCCGTTTTTTCCACATTTTCGACTGTTTCTTCGCCCCTATTAGTCGAAACGTGATGTTATATAGCCTAAAGCCTTCCTCGATAAATGATCTATCCAACACAAAAATATTTTTTCAATTCGAACCAGTAGTTCCTGAGATTAGCGCGTTGAAACAAATAAACAAACAAACAAACAAACTCTTCAGCTTTATAATATTAGTATAGATAAGTGATCGATGGTGGATAAATAGGTAACTATTGTCTAACCAAATAGCCAACAGAAAAAAAGTACAGGATTTAGAAGGGATAAGAAAATGGGCTCTGGCATCCCTTACTCACTTACCAAAACACAACAAAAGACATGCTGTTACTGCTGTTTTAAAGGGTTGGTTACCGCCGCCAGACGGTCTTCTCAACTAACTGCGATACCTATATAAAATTCTCGTGTCGCAGTGTTTGTCGCCAAACTCCTCCGAAACGGCTGAACCGATTTTGATGAAATTTTGTGTGCTTATCGGGTAGGTCTGAGAATCGGCAAACATCTATTTTTCATACCCCTAAATGTTAAGGGTGGTCCACCCATTTTTTTTTTATTTTTTGGCAAAACAACGTTTGCGGGGTCAGCTAGTAATAAATATAAATTGTAAAGTTAAAATAAATATACAAATCTTATTCTGTAAAACTGCATGAAATAACTCTTGGGGAAATAAATTGGTAAAAGAAGTTCCAATTAAATTGTTTGCCATTCTCCTGAACTGTAAGTATCCACCTCGTACCAGCTGCGGTCGTGACTCTCCATTGTTTCAAAACGATATATGAATATCAATATACTAATAATAAATCTGTAAGTGTAGTTATTGTATGTATGTGTGTTCCTCCATAACTCTTAAACGAATTAACTGATTTTCATGAAACTTGGTAGATAAAGATTTTGAGATACGGGACACAGGATAGGCTTTTTTCACGCGGACGAAGTCGCGGGCGCCAGCTAGTATGAATATAAAACGCTTTGATGAAAAATATGAGGGCAACAACAATATCCACCAAAATTGAGACTCGAGTCGACACATAATAATAATAATAATACAATTGTTATTGTATCATTAATTCATTATAAATATTTAAATACTTTTTTAAATCTATTTTTTATTTCAGACTTGAGTATCGCCAGTTGGAGTAGACTGCGGCGATCGTACGCTGAAACAATTTTTTTTATTTATAAATTAAAAAAAAAAAGTTATTACGTAAATAATAGAACATTTTATTTATTGTAAAATGAGTAGGAAAGGAGATATTGAAAAAAAATTATATTTAGGCGCTTTTTTTTTAATATTCGAGGTTGAAAACTCTGTGTTGAAAAGTCAAGAAATTCTGAAAGCGCACATCGAATCTATAAAAACAGCCAGTTTTCAAAACTCCCGGAAAACTTTCCAAGTAATCTCTTTTTCAGTACTAAGAGAAACTAAGATTAAACTTGTACCATGGTAATAGAGTGTACTATGGATAAGTGTAGATAGGTATCAAAGTAAACTCTAATTGAAGTTACATTGTCAAAGCGTATTTTCATCGTTGCGACCCGGCTTTATGCACTTTGTTTATAGCTAGAAATGTTTGTTAAAAAGACCAACAAAAAAAACCTGTATTTTACAGAATTCGTCGAAATTAAAATACTATTAAAAATTAATATCTGTGTTTAGATATTCTCAGAAAAACTAAAGAATCAGCAAGCTGAAGTGGCAATGGACTGTTCACATCTGTGGCAGAGCGGATTGCCAAAGGCCACGAGTTCTTGAATGGAGGCTACTAATAAAAAAACAGACGACTACACCTCAAAGTCTTCGTTGGAAGCGACTGGATGCGAAGCGCAGAGGACAGTGCATGATGGCGATTCATAGCGTTTAAATCTAGCCAGTGGAAAGACACGGGCTAATGATGATGAAGTTGATAATGATTTGTTCTCTTTATATTAAAGTTAAAAAATAAATAAGTACTAACAACATAAATCCTTCAATGACTTACAAGTTTATGTATAGGTGTTATTTTGTATCGATTGGTATCACAAACGTGCAATGTCCAATGCACTGTGTGATATCTTAGCTGATGTTAGTTATACAAGTCTCTAAAGTGAACCGAAGTCCGGGTGCAGTTTCATGGACGCATTTAACCAGCTATTGAGCCGGCTGGACGCACGCCAGACATTCAAATTGAAGTGGGAATATCCTAGTAACTGGGGATGTTACAACTGCCATTAATTTTATAACTTCATTCTGTTTGAATAGTTTGAAAGAGACTTTGAAAAGAATAAAATCTCACATTGTTTCTTTCAAATGTACTTTTCAAATGGTCCTCAAATGATTATTGATTTTATGGGTATAAAACTAAGGGCAGCTTGCACGAGCGAGTGAAATCGTAATAGATTTTTAGTCTTCAACTTATAGTAATGCGAATATCGCGGCGCTTATTAAACTCGCGAAAATAATTAAAAATTACGCCAGCAATTCCAATAAATTAGATAAACTTTATAGATAGTAACTATAGGCAACCCAATTTTAAATGCACATTATAGCTAGGATGTGTGCATGGAAAACCGTTATTGGCTTTTAGTCAATAATTGCAATAATTCGAACCACATTTATATATGACAAATTCTGCACATTTTAGAATAGGTATGAACTTCAGTTTTGTGTTTACATGCAAACTTTCATATTATATTTCAGAAATTTTTATTTTACGAATTACGTGTACCAATGTATATGTAATTGGTAAATCGCTTTCGTTAGCGAATGAGCTCTAAATTATTTTAGCACTTATTTGTGCAGCAAAGCAACTCTGTGTCCGCAGTTGCTTTTACCCTGGTTTGCTTTCTTCTCTGGGGACCCTTTCTCGGGGGTGAAAAATGCCTTATTGTAAAATAAGTCCGAGAACGGACCAATTGCAGAATTTTCTAACCTATAAAGTTTTTACAAACTAATTCGCTTTGTATTGCTCCTTCGCTTAGTTTTGTCAAGATGACCCCTAACACAAGCAACTAAAATGTTGTCATATACTATAAAAAGAATATTTATTTAAAATGAACTTAATATATTATAATATTATGATTATAGATACTTAATATCGACAAAACAATTATTCATCTGTGACAATTTCAATTAGTCCAATTTCAATTAATTCAATTTCAAGAGACACAAATTGCTAGTGATTACTAGCAATTTGTGTCTCTGATATTAATTAGTAATTTAAAATAATTAATCGTAATGTTCATTTAAACATATTCAGATTAGGTACTATTGTCCGTTTGTACAATGGCTTGTCACATCGAAAAGGCGTAATTTATGCTCCACCAATTGTATTCATGAATTTCAATGAATCTTAACACAGAAACAAATGGATTCATTAGAAAATTTATCGTTTGCAATTAATATTAATCGGGTGCCTGGAATCATTTTATAAAGTAATTATCATTTTTGGATCTGTTTATTGAAGTGGAAAGTTCTTTAAGCGCGTTGGACACTTTTGGGTATGGGGAAAAGGGGAAAACCCGCGTCGTCTCGCTCTCTGCTCAGTGATTTTTTGACTGACAGATTTTTTTTGACAGTTTGTCAGCAAATAGCGGCAAACAGGCTGACGGAGTTACGAGTACACTTCCAACTTTTAGAGGCTAAAGAAACGGGATAGGTAAGTACCGGGATATGTGAATGGGTTCTGCCATCTTTTACTTACCAAGTGCAACAAAACAGCGTACGGTGCTATTATTTTAACGGTAGGATGTTACTGCTTCCAAGAAACACCAAACTCCAAGAAGCGGAACAGCTACATCCTTTTGCTAAGGTAGGTATAGGTTACGCGTTAAAAATATATAAGTATTCATATAAAATAGAATCTAGAAAATTATGATGGAACCCTATGTCTAGCAGTGAACGTCCTGCTGCTGAGATAATTGACTGATAATGGTTGAACGTAGGGTATATAAAAGTACATATATACCTTATGTATATATGTAGATATTATATACATAAGGTATATAATACATACAACATACCTGTCTGTATTATTCATTAAAAATAAAATCCTTTTTTTAAGTCATAGTATAATAATGAAAGCGTTCATTTATTATCATTTTAAGGTGCTTTATTCTGAAACTTAACAATCACCGAAGCATTTGTATAAACCAGAATGGCGGTTTATCTTTCTAAAACAATTGCGCACCGGTAGATTCGCAAGAATAATGCATTAAATGAAGTTAAATATGCATGCCCGCTGGCTTACCGCTGGGAACCTCATAACTAATGTGACACACAATGCTTACTCTGAAAATTATTCTTTACACAAGACGAATTCTTAATTAAATTATAAATGCAAACTAAAAAGGACTTTATAATATATTTTATTACATGATTGAGTAAGATAAAAAAAAACGTGTACCTAAGAACATAGTTTTTATTATTACTGCAATATATAAATTAAGATCCTGTGGTTTGTGCAAATAAATATTTATTTATTTATTTAAAATCTGGTTTGAATAAGCAGAATAAGTTAGCGGAGAACCAGAGAGCGACTTAATTTTATGATAAGTACCTAACTACCTACAAATAGAAAGTTATTCAAGTAAATAGTCAAACAAACAAACAAATCAAATAATATTACTTTTTGACTTGAAAAAATAAAATTGTAAAAATTCAATGAATTCATGTAAAAAAACAACAATGTACTGTAAAATTGTTTATATGAATTCAACAAAACAAAAAAACAACAATGTATGTACTGGCTTTTTCTCTGCAATAAGGGTGAAGTTTGTGTGAATGCCCTCATAACGGGAGCACGCAATGCTCTCTATGCGTCACAGAGGGAGCAGCCCTCTTTCACTACTTTTACCCCAGTAACGATCTAAGGGAAGAAGTCAAGCACTTCTTCAATGTTTACCACTGTGTTTGTGGGGCTCTGGTCGGAACAAGTAGGCATGTTTATGAACAAAAAGTCGCTTATGCGAACGAAATAATTTATACTTAAATTTAAATAAACTAAATTTGGTTATTTTTTAAGCTGTTACAACAAATTTGTCGGTTTATTTATTTTCGAAAAATTTACTTATAGTTTTTAGATATCATATGAGGTAAGAGCGATTTTGTAATGTAAGTAATAAGTTTTGGATTAAAATAATTATTCAATCAATCAAAAATATATATTTTTTTATGAAAACATATTTGTGTATTGTTATTAATGTTATTTAATGTTTTTGATTACTATTCAACCTTGAACCAATGAAGACATTGTTCAAATAGTAGTTAAGCCTTTTTTTGGGATCCTTTCCTATGAGTTTCATATTTAACTAATAAGAATTTTAATGAACCTGTCTAAAATATATACATACATATTAGCTATATATATACATACTAGCTACACGCTCTCGGCTTCGCCTGGGTTCAAAATAAAAACTATCTTACCTTTTAAGTTAGACCAAATTACACATAGTTACGAAGTTGTATCAAAATCGGTTCAGTAGTTTAGGAGTTCATTGGGGTCAAATTGGGGGCAAATAAAATAACACGAAACTTTTATATATATACAGATACTCGTATATAAAGTTTAGAATTATGTATATAAAGATGTAGAAATCAAACTCCCTAAACAGATTCTCGTATTAATGGTTTATAGACGAACAATAATTTTTAAACAATAAAAAAATATGAATGTATGTATATCTATAAATAAATTTATTTGATTCTATTCTATTATTAAAATAGAACGTTATATCTATACTTTATGTAATGAAAACGAATTCAATAACCCACATACCTTTTGTGTGGGAAAAGTCATCACCTAATGCTTGCAGGAAGCCAGTCCGAGGGGAACCTTTCAAAGGAATGTTAGATCCAAGAATTAAAGAGCACAACATTCCTTTTTAAATGGTATGAAAACCTCGGGATATATTTGCGATATGGGAGAAGTAATTTCTTTTGCCTTTACATTCTTTAATGGGAAACAAGAAAATTATTCTCAAGAATAAATAGTTTCGCTAGAGAAACTTATTTAGAGATTGTAATTGTTTCAATACAAAACTGTGTGTTTGCTCTGCAGAAGATTTTAATACAATATTTTTAACAAATTAAAATTTTTTTTTTAATAATATCTGTATTCATTGGCACCTTATTGGCACATAGAAAATCGAAATATATGAAGATTGTCAATCCTACTAATTCGGTTCAGCGGTTTACAGCAGATATACATACACATACATACACATCGCATTTTATATATATAAGGATGTATGGATGTTTGTTATACTTTCACGCAAAAACTACTTAACGAATTTGGATTAAATTTGGCACATAGTAATTTATTAATAAATACTTTTTAGGTCTAACAATATATAAGTTACAAGTTAGATTCGTATATATATGTTTTTTTTTGCTAAGTAGGTACAACATTTTTTTTTTTCGTAATAAGCACGTTCTACTTAAAATGTAACCAATTTTTGAACCCTTCATATTATGTCTTGCCAGCTTGCCACTACAGTGTAAATCGTTGTAGGGTTACGAAAAAATTGCAAAGAGGGTGAGTGCTCGTAGAAGATTAGTGTCATATTTTTAAGCTCCCCCAAGTAATAATTAGGTAAACAGCCGGTTGTCTGCCTCCATATTTCAGGGAAATTTTGTCGTGCTATACTTTATTACACTTTTGAGTAGATGCAATATGTAAGTACCTACATAGAAAATATATTAGATCCCTTATAATTAACAAATATTTATTTATATAAACTCGAATAGCATTTTTGTCTGCGAATTGCGAATTTATTTTTTATTTTTTATATTTTATAATTTATATTTTTTTATTTTTTAACGCGGACTAATTTTTTTTTCAATGTATAAGTCAAGGCAGCGCTTGGCTGCGATCTCACTTGATGTTAGGTGCAGATGCAGATGTAATTTTGAGGAAACACAGACGCAGGCAATGAGTTCCACTCCTTAGTAGTTCGGACAAGGAAGGTGGAACTGTAACGCTTCGTGCGTGACCGAGGAACTTCAACCACCCCGGTTTTTTTCATACCCCGGAAAATGATAAAAACCATCAAAAAATGCAAGATTGAATATCTTGGCCACGTGCTTAGGCACGATAGATGTCTGCTCCAATTGATTATGGCTCGTCGTGATAAGTGCTCAGGAATATCAGAGAGTGGACTGGAATTGCCTCGGTCGAGCAGCTGTTCCAGTTGGCTCTTGACAGGGACCGGTTCAGGAGGGTAACGGCTGACTTTCAGGACTGAAGAGGCACATAGAGAGAGAGAGAGAGAGAGAGAGAGAGAACGCGGACTAAGTCACGGGCACCAGCTAGTTATTATAATAAAAACTAACAATTTTCTTTGGCAGTGAGAAATTGTACAATAACATATTTACTTAAATCTATAATAGCCTAGTTTAACAATAGCAGTAAGTTATAAAGCCTGGTCCGTCTCCCAATTTAACAAAACACGAAAAAGATGAGTAGGGTTTAAAAGTAATTAGTTTCGTGTCACTCCATTCTGTGTTTAATTATTGCACACATTTATTTACACATTAGGTTAATGGCAAAAACAAGCCTCTCATTCGGGATAAATTGTCTGTGTACCCTTAGGCTGGACTAGGGACCGGGAAGGTCCCCATTTGTTACATGTATCGCCACTTTTGTCCGCGCATTCTCTTAACGGACAAAGAATTTGGATCCTTTGTTCATAAGCTTGTGTTAAGCAATAACTGTTAATGGAAAAAGTAAATTACTTTTGTTATAATATTATCGTTATAGGTATTACACAATTAGTGAACTTCACTTGGATATGTGATGGCTTTACTTATTTTTATTTGCGGGAATTTAGCCATTGCTTACTAATATTATAAATGTGAATGTGAGTTTGTTTGTTACGCTTTCACGCAAAAACTACTCAACCTCACCATGAAATTTCGCATACGTTGTCTGGGACACCAGAAAGAACATAGGGTTTAGTAATTAATATAATCCAATTTTAATTTTTTTTACTATGTTAACTCAAATTACATTAAGTAGTTGTGTTCACAACTAGCCCGCGATTCGTCCGCGTCCGATCGCTACCAAAGTTCACAGGATTACCCGCTGGACTAATCTGAAGGTTGACTGAAAATTTCATCAAAATCGGTTCTGCGGTGTATGTTATGTTTGTATGTATGTGTGTATGTACACGCATCGCCTTTTATATATGTAGATAAGTGTGTTTACAATATCTGCCAAATCTACTTAATATAGCAAAAACTCGCATGTATACAAATAAATGAGCCTTATAAACCTCGCGCAAATAACTTTTGAGGAAGGTATTACAATTTTTTTACATACATTTTTCATGTTTCAAATATGTTAAATTTAACAACTGGTTAAGAGATATTGTTGAGGTAATTGTTAAGTATGAAATTGTAATAAACTCATAGTGGGATAAATAATTTTTTGATTATAATTAGAATAAAATCTCTAATGTAATATAGAACCTGTGGTGCAATGTATCTAAATAAGTAGGCACTATATACAATACAAGAGCTTATGTACTTTGTTACCTCAACAAGCACACTATGTTATCACTTCTATAATAAACTTGATCCATTACTTCTGCAAGTCCTACAGTCGAAATATGGGACGAACAACAAATAAACAAAAGCACAAATAACATTTGTGTATTACTTATTAGTGAAAATAATTTCTGTTTCTACAAAAGTATTCAGTTACATAATCCCACGTGATGAGTGCTATAATTAATCGCAGCTATATACACCCCAACACGACCTCGTCGTTTGTTCATTTTGGTTTCAAACTTTTTTAGACACAACCGAATAAATGAGGGCTCAGTCGGAGTGTTGTAGAAATCCCCTTTTATTTAGTCGATTGAAAGTTGAGTGGAAATGAAAATATTAATTTCCAAACAATCCTATAGAGGTCACCGGTTATGGGTTTAGTTTTTTATTCAAAAAAGGATATATGACAAGACCATTGTTCGAGTGGTTAAGATTGCTTAGTGCTCTGACTTATGAGTCCCGGGTTCTATTACCGGGTAGGCCAATTTTGAATATGAATTTCAAAGTTTTCAAAGTTGACTCTGTTCTAGGTGTGCAATGCTTCAACCGCAATCCGTTGTGTGGTAACTGTATAAAATATTACTAATATTTACAATTTTATATTAAGTACAAAATATAGATGGGGATAATTTCATTATCAAATGTGAGGTAAGTCACAACTAAACAGAGACCCCATTTATCCGAAGTTACCAATCAAATTATAGACTCAAATCGATGTAAAGTTTACGGAGTTTAGGAGTGTTTGTAACTCACGGGGAATTTAATCAAGCGTCTAAGATATCGGTTGGGGTATGGAATAATAACACACTATCTGCTGCAGCTATGGTTATGTCTGGTTATGTCTATTTCAATATTGTCAGTATTAGTAGGTACTAGAATGTACCCTACTTAAAGAATTCTTTAATTATTTAGTTCATGTCATGTGATGTCATGAAGCGACAAGCGACGTGTCGCTGCAGCTTTGTACCTTGTCCTGACCATGCAGTGTCAAGTAGTTTGCGGAATAGCCAACTCCTCAACAACTTACAGCAGATATAGAATGTTTGGGCTCAATAGAATGTCTGGGATTAGTTTATAATGTTTAATTATATCTGGTTCTTCATATTAAACAAAAATATAAATAATCGCAATATCATGTGCAGATATATCAGCTTCTAAAGTGAAACAAATATCAATGAATTCCGCGCGTCCTGGATTTATTGGATTAAAGGCGAATGATATAACGAATTGAGTATTATGTAGAACTGTGTCATATTATATAAATATATTCCCAAGTTCAAACAGACGAATCATTCCGCTAGATGAAACAAAATGTGGGGAGAAATGTTGCGTGCAGACCGCCCGGTGTGACTGGCGGATACGGAACATTTCCGACATACAGTTCCGACAGAAACCTCTTTGTGTGCCCAAAATGTTGATCTTTCTTTTGTTCTTTTCGATAAGACTTTGCCTATGCAGGTTAGGAGAGTTACGATAATACAAATGTATCCACTTTTCCTCATTTCCTTATTTGTCTTTTTGATATCATCAGAATTATTTTGTTATAAAATGTCCTATATAATTTACAAAGTTACGCAGGCGAAGTCGTAAGTATTAAACAACCATTTAATTAAATATGAAGGCGATATCTGGTAAGATTTTTAGGAACAAACAAGGCTGCAGAAAAGAGGCTTACTTAATTTAAATTAACAGATGTCTTTGACGCGAGATATTTTTATCCTTACTAATACAACCTTACAAAGTTACGCGGGCGAAGTCGCGGGCAGCAGCTAGTTAAATATATTATATTTATGAAATGAGAGGAATAAATTTTACATTATTATAAGTTTTATATAAAATTACACAATAAAATTTAAGGCCTGAATTCAGTAGAGTGCTACAATCATGGCACGGAAGTTGTAACTCAGAGACCGGAACGATCTAATACATTACATAGGACATTATGACTGGGCCGTTGCCAGGTTAAACTAGGTATCACGTATGGGTTTATCCGCAAGGTGAAGATGGGCGATTTGCAGCTCGTCCAAATGACCCAATAAGATTTTACGATCATATTTGGCACATGAAGAACACACCTTGCGTTTCCCTACCGTCGTTGTCAAACCAAAATTTGCATTTTTTTGAGATTCCAACGATGTGACCTTAGTGAATAGTTGACTGCCTTATCTATCGTATAAAAATACTGCTAAGTGCTTATAAGCACTATATGTGACCTCTTAGATTCAATTATCTTGAGTTAATCATCAATTAATGATCGTTGCTTCATAGATACAATCTAAAAATAAGCTTATTTACAATAAAATCTAATTCTAAATATAATTAGATTAATTATTAAATCTAAATAAAACTAAACTAAAATCTAAAATAAATACGCCTAAAAAATATCTATATAATTGGGCGCCCTCGGCATGGTACCGAGGATACTGGCAGCATTTCCTCGCTGTATTGCAATGCTAATGCGTTGCGCGAGGAAGCTGCCAGCTCGTCGGTCACCAGTGGCGTTAATAAGCCTTTTTGAAAGTTCTTTTAGAAATTCTAAATTATGTATATATATTTACACATTATATATTATAAAGCATCGATCCCTTTGGCAGGGTCCCAAGCATGCTGGCTGCATTACCTCGTTGTATAGCAATACTTATCTGTTGACCGAGGTAATGGCCAGATTTAGATCGCCGCTTATGTCGACGAAACGTTTCGATAAGGTGTTAAAAAATTTAAGCGCGTTGGGACCCCACGGACCCAGAGATTCGACACCGAAGGGAATGAATATGTAGCCGGTGCCGATATCTCTGTATTTGTATTCATAGATTAAATTATCTTGAATTAATTATTACTTAATTAACCTAAAGCTGTGAAGCTTACTTTCCGAATAGGCAAATTCAAGAATGTTATTTTTCAACAAAAAATATTCACTGGAAATACAAATATGAAATACTCAGAATACGGGAAATACGATATTTTATACGATTTCATTGGCAATACGAAACTTCAAATACCAAACGTCACTACACCTATGCTATCTAGAAAGTGGTATAGTTTCAAATATAATTCAATATGAAATTATTCTCACCTAACCCCATCGAGATTGTCTTCAAGATAACAGCTTCCGAGGGCTATATTAAATTCCGTCCAAAAGGGAAACTTTTGCAGAGATAAGAGTAGGACGTAATTTCATTTACGCCATTTAGAACTTTACCTTCGCAGGGCCTGATTAAATTTTTAACTATATCCCTAATTTATAGGACAAGGAGGAAACTTTGTTGACCGTCTTCTAATGAATCTTAAAGGATTTTCCTTGTTATTTAATATTGATTATTTTAGCACCAATAGGCTATTTGGCATTGTTAAAGATATTGGCGAATTTCTTGACATAAGCATAGATTTTGGGGATTCTCGATATGGGAGCCTACACTGTGCAGTGTTATCTGCTTATCGTGTAATGCACTCATAAATTGGAAACTATCGCTACTCTGGCGATAGTTACCACTCACTTCCTTGTGTATGCTGAGCACTCACGCTGCTCAACACTCGAGCGAGAGTATTTGGATCCATGAATAAGCTTTAACAGGATCTTATTATTGTATCTCATCTACCCTCCTTCTTATCCTATGAAGTTGACAGCAAACTTATCCCCTATACTTACCATCAACAGGACTGTCATACAAACCGAGGTTAAAAAACATTCATTAACTTATAATATGTAGGAGGTACATTAACCGGATGTTATCAGGTGATGCCCAAAAACACCCAAAAAATAACTACAGTTTGGACATACCTACCTTTATAGTGATACTAAGTAGTTCTTTCTCGAATGCCTAAATCTTAAGTATGCATGGTTGCCATTATGCGGTGATCATACTTCTCTACAAATAGTGACGTCACGATGTGTTCTTTAACAAACACGTCCACTATCGCAACATGTTTACATACAAATGAACACGAGTTGGAACGACCAACTCGTCCAACTCGTTTCAACCCTCATAAAATTCAAGAAGTGCAAAAAGTCATCCATTTTTAGAACTACAGAATTTAAACTGCACAATTTATGAAACGAAAGAAATCTCAATGAACGAGTTCACAAAAACAAGTTAAATTATTCTAGAGCAGGGATAATAAAGGTAAGCATTAAGTCGTGGGAAACAATCCACATTCATTGCTTGAATATTTTTTTCGCAATCGAATATAAAAACAGCATCCGAGGACTGGAAGTATTTCGGTGTTCACGTCCATATTAGAGTATATTCTCTAAAACTACTGCACTGCTTAAAAAATTGTTTTACCTGTACCTAATTAATGCAATGGAAAACACAGTAGTAACTAAGCTCAATTTAAAATTACAACAATAATTCAATAATGTTCCTTTTGTCCTTTTTGAAAAAAGTAATACAAAATAACAGATTCTTTTTGTCCCTTAATTAATAATTAAATATGCAGATCACATAAATTGAAATCGCCGATAAAAAAATTGTGTGTGAGACAACTGTAGTTTACTCCTTAAAACCTTACGAACGATTATAAAATTTAAATTTTCATAATTCGAACACGCCGAAAGAACAACATTCTTCTTTTTATAATATTGTGTAGATGGCGCAATATCTCTGAAACTTCAGAGATATTCTAAAGTATTCAAATAGAACGTAACTCTATAAGGCATAACGTTACAATTCTGATTTTACTCACATAGGTAAATTATCATACCACTTGCTTATACTCATATGTATATGTATATAAATTTTTAATGAAAATCGATTCTTAAGAAGTAAACTCCAAAAAGAAATTTCTGTTATAACTTAGGGTGGTACTAAAATCTTCGATAGAAAGTAATCCTTCAGAGTTGCACCAAACACAAGGGGTGTGTTCTCGCCATTTGGGAGTCCGTTGAAAAGGCGGAAAAGCGTCAATCCATCACTTAGAGTTACGGCGTCCTTGTTGCAAATTATGGGCAGGGGACCACGCGATGTTGTATTGCGAATGTTCTTACTACGTTACTCTAATCTGTTGTATCTCGTAATACATTTGTAGAGCGTGAAAACATTTGGTCGAGATTTATTTAACTTTTAAACTGTGGATGAAGCGCTTTGTTTTTTTTAATTCCATCGAGACCGGACCGGACATAACGACTTTGATTATACAACGACTATTTATTTGTCTAATTTATTTTAAATAAAAATTCTAACAATGTTAATTCAACTTCTAAGTTGTAATTTCAACAAGGGTTGAAATTAAACATTTTAGAAAATTGTGACAGAAATTAGTATTCTCCCAACGTTACCCCTTGGACTTCTTGTTGGCTAAACTCTTTTACTGTAATTATTGAGTTTTGCGGTGTGCGCTGAGTGTTAAAAAAATCTGTTTGTGTCAACGTTAAAGTTTTCCTAAGGAAATTGTTTATTTATCTCACTGGAGTAAAACGAATCAAGTCTTCATGTTTACAAAATACTTTTGGCAATAGTTTCAAAAAAGGAGGTCATAAAACAGACATTTTAATTACTAACCTTTTTATTATTGAAGTTTACTGCTTAAGAATCGATTTGCATATTATAAGCCCGTGGTATGACTCCCAATTATACTTATATAGTCTTTGGGTATGACTTGCACATTATGCTATGTAACCGAAAATTTATGGGAGTAAAATAAAAATTATTAAGAAACACGAATGCGTTATAGTTACGTTCTATTTTTTTTTTAATATTTTAGAACAACTAAAGTTTCAGAGATATTGCATTATCTACACAATTTTATTTAAAAAAAAGATCAATGTTGTTCTATCGGCGTGTTCTAATTGTGAAAATTTAAATTTTTTAATTGTCGTAAGGAGTACCTAAACTTAAACCGTGTGTCAGAGCTGACACACTCAATTTAAAAAAAATGTAAATATAATGACCCACAGGCGATTTACTCGTTTGTTTGAATGTCCCACTACAACCACAACAGAAGATTAGTTACTCACTATCCTCGCATGGGCTTATATACTGAGTCTAATTAACTCAGTATCATTCAGTCGCTTAAACACTAATACAATACTTTAAAAATACTATTATACACATGATACGTTAAAAATACGGACAGTATTTATGGAAAAATTTGGATTCATTTTGTCGACTCTTTATTATTACAAGTGTGAAGTATAAATAATTTACATAGTCCTAAAGTTTATGTAGTCCATTTATTGATTACGTAATATAAGAACGTACCGTATCTTTCTATTTGATTCCATCTACGCGAGGCACTTATATAAGGCATAATGTTAACGTCGAAATAGTTATGAAACTGTAACTAATATACTGTTATAGACATATTAAGGCAAATATCAAACTTGTTGGGTGTTGAAATTGTTAAACAAACTCCTTAGTTGCTAACAAGTAACCTTCATGAAAGTTTGGCGGGAGTTTAACAAATATGTCAATTAATCTTAATGCTTATGTAAGTAAAGGCACTAACGATGATACTTTTAAGTAAGGCCCCTTTTTTTTTTTCGACAAATCGGACATCGTTTATAATATATAAAATTCTCGTGTCTCAGTGTTTGTTGAGAAAATTCTCCGAAACGGCTGGATCGATTTTGATGAAATTTTGTTTCGGCTTGTCGGGTAGGTCTGAGAATCGGCCAACATCTATTTTTCATGCCCCCGAATGTTAAGGTTGGTCCATCCCAATTTATTTTTTTATTTTTTGGCAAAACAACGTTTGCAGGGTCAGCTAGTATGTGTATAATACTATTCTATCATATAAGTATTTGAATTTGAAAAAATAGGAAAAATTAAAAAAACATGGGCCTAAAAGTAGATTAATAAAATGAAAAAGCGTAAAACGCAACGATGACGTAGCAATTATTTTTTACGGACTTTCTTAACAAAGTAGTTATAGTATACTCTTACTTTTTAAATTATTTAAGGTTATTAAGGAGTTTATTTAAGGAGTCATGCCTTACGCAGGAGTATAATAAGATATAATATTTTTATCGTTTATAGTCTATTAGGCGAATTATTTTGAATATATAAAAATGACTAAAACCAATCAGTAATGTTTATTTAAGCGAATAGCGGACATAGACTAAATTGTTCTATTAGTTTGTTTTTTGTAACGGTTCTGTTTACTTGTCAATTTCCGTGGTGGTTTTATTTCAATGTTATAGATATTGAACCATAGCGTTTGGTCTAGTAACCCTAGCTGTTAACCAAACGGTCACGGGTTCGAATCCCGCTAGGGGCAAATGTTGTCTTAACATTTATAAAAAAAAGTATTCTATATAGTATATCAACTGTCTGGTATCCATAATACAAGCATTAGTTGTTCAGTGTGGAACTACATAGATGGAGCTGTGTGTTTATTATTATTATTAGGTATTTATTATTATAAACTCCAATAATAACCGCTACACACCTAGGGAAGCAAGTGTCAAAACTATCGCGCAAATTGTTTCGCTACATTGTCCCCGTGGAACGCTACGTAATGTCCCATAAACTTGAGCGTATTTCTAGACATGCGGCGTAAGCGACAAGCGTTAGCGATTCTGATAGCGGGTTTCAATTTAGGTTGTCAAATTTTTAATTTAATATTACCGAAACGCCTAAAATTTTATAGTTTCATAGCAACATAAGATATTTTTAATTAAGTATTTTCATTTTTTATTGTTACTTATTAAATTTCTGATTTAGTTAGAAGACGTATTAAATTATCCGCTCAGATTCTTCTTGGTACTTTAAATTTTTATCTGAGTGTACATAACACCTTTTTTTGTTGGTGTCCGAATTGTCAGTGAAAAATATGTTAAAAATAAAAAGCGTCGTCAATTTGGATATATTATGTCGGAATCGTCTATAAGCCATGTCTTATGTCTTATGTAATCTTATGTCTTAAGTCATAATCTTATGTCTTGGGCCGTATCGCCGCCATAGTGGTCCCGTCACGCGCGCTCGGAAGTGTCGCCGACAGCGTGCAATTAGGCGACATTTTGAGCAAATAATTATGCACGAGTATTCGGCCCGTACAGTTTGCACCTCTTAATTCACAAAGTGTAGTGTAGTTCGGTAGTTGTGAAATGTTGAGAAAATTCAGCGCACTTGAATTATGTACGCAATTTCAACTACAATGCTGCCCGTTTAAGTTACGATTCCCGCATATAAGGTGCATAGAATGTAACATTTGGCTTTTGTTGTTTCCAAGTGAAACTGGAGTTTACTTGAGTTTCTATTAGCAGAGTTTACTTGTAATGTTCACAATCGTGCACATTACAAACATTTGATCATCATCATCATCATCTCAGCCGTAGGACGTCCACTGCTGGACATAGGCCTCCCCCATAATTTTCCAATAGGACCGGTCAGAAGCAGCCTGGATCCACGGCTGACCCGCGGCCTTTATTAGGTCGTCTGTCCACCTTGTGGGTGGACGTCCTACGCTGCGCTTGCTGGTCCGTGGCCTCCACTCGAGAACCTTCCGGCCCTAGCGGCCGTCGGCTCTCCGTACTATATGCCCTGCCCACTGCCACTTCAACTTACTCATCCGCCGGCTTATGTCGGTAACTTTCGTACGTCTGCGGATCTCCTCATTTCTGATTCGATCTCGCAGTGTAACCCCGAGCATAGCCCTTTCCATAGCTCGTTGAGCGACATTGAGCTTCCTTACGAGGCCCATAGTTAGAGACCACGTTTCAGCGCCATTTGATATTTTTGATTATTTTTATTTTTTACAAGTCGCTCGCAACTTACCGCTTGTAAGATTCTATTTTTTTTATGCTAACTATACCCTCTTTCGATTTCACGCACAGTGTGACACATATACAGACAAGTGTTTACTACAAGTAAATCCCACTCGCCTTCGTGAAATGCAAGAACTATACAAGCATTACAAGTGCACATTACAAGAAATTCTTGTCAGGTTGGGGCGTTTGTATGTATTAAATATATAATAGTTGACCAAGTAACCGCAAGATGAGATATAAGATGTCGCAATTAGAAAAAAAAAATGAAAATCCAGATAATTTAAGTTTCGTCATTATATTTTGTATCGGCCAACATATAAAAGTTTTTTAAGCCTGGATACGGGTTACTTTGTAAATGATCGATGACTGAGATTACTTTGTGTTAGTTAACAGCTCCTATTTGGTACAAGCAAAGCAGGTTAGCCGTAGGCCAGTTTGGTGAGTAAACATTAGAACGCTCAGTCCTAGTCACATAGAATCTTCTTTTTATAGAAGAAAATTGTGAGAATAAGAATCCTGTTTATTCCAAATAATCCCCAATATTAAACTGTTTTATTTCAGTCGCAAGCATCTGCTAAATCTATATTCATACATATTATAAAAAAATCGCTTTTCTATATCTATATAGGGAACAATAGCATCATATGCAAGTCGCAAAATGTGCAAATGTTGCAGGTCACAATATGTGTAGATCGCAAAATGATCAGATCGCAATTTATCTCCGCTCTCCTTCTAAATCACTTTAGTACGGTTTTCACTAAGAGAAAGATCGATAAATAAAGAAGAATTATAATTTTCGGAAAAAGGAATAGATCAAATTAATAAAATAGTATTTTTCTTGTTCAATATAATTTTTTTTCATAATGATTATACCTATGCCCGTGCCTGTCTTTCTCTCTGTCATAATGATTAATAACCGTCTAGAAACTTTATTGGAGTAATTATAACTTAACACATAGGTTTTATTAATCTCTGGCTAGACACAAAACAGACTCGAATATAAGGCATTTAATGTGAAATAACGATAATAAAACGACTATTTTATTAACACTTTACTTTGAATAGATTTTCTTGACCAAAATTAAATTTTTTTGGCCATCTGGACAGCTGATCTGAAAGGCTTTGCAGAAAGCGGCTACATGCGAAGGGCAGAAGACCGTACGTGGTGGCGAGCTTTAGTACATTCAGCAGGAGAGAGACACAGGCTGATGATGATAATGAATATTAAAAATTAGTTTTAGAAATGTAATGTTATTAAAAACGCGTTATAATTCTTGTAAAATCATAAACAGTGTTGAATTTCATATTACTTATTATTATGATTAAAATTTATTAATAAATATTTTGATTTTGATGATTATGTAAGTGTGAGTGAACATTCCTTTAAATTGTGGCGAGACCTTAATCTAAACGTTACAGTAGTTAGAAACTTTTGGCAAAATGACTTCTAATATTTCAGTCGTTCGTAATTTGATGTACATAATATATGTAACCATTTTTTTTATGAATCGCTTCAATATCGTAACGCGGTATAGCGCCTACACCGACGCTTGTAGTCGACCAGTCATGGGCGTGGTCGAGATAACATTGAACTGTTTACTTTGCTCGGAACGCGCAGCTAATGCATCACATTCTTATCTATTCTGTGCAGTGCGCTCTGGAGTTACACCAATACACTGCCAACAATGTAACTTCCTGCCAGTGTGTAAACGAATGAAAAAATATCAAACCTAAATCGATTTAGAAGTTTGCTATTTTAAATCTAAAAATGGAGGTTAATGAATTTGTCTAGGATTGTTTTTGCAGCTGAGATCGTCAAGTAAATTTTATTAAAGCTACTTTTGTTTAGTTGTAATTAGTTTAGATAGGATACAGTCGATATTTTAAGAACTTTTATAAACTAGTTTTAGTTGTTGACGCAAAATGTTTCAATATTAAGTTAGCTAATAAAAGCAGTTAGCAGATATACAGACTACAGACATTGTTTCATTTTGAAAATTATGATAAGATAAAGATTAAAAGATCATTATTCCGAAGATAAAAAATTGTAAATATATATAAACTTAGTTATAATTAGTCTTCAGTAACATGTGTCTACTTAGCATAATTTAATTTAATGCCAATTGTATTCAAGAACAAAGCGGGTTCATTTGTTTAAACACGCGTAATGTGTGCTGTGATCTGATGATACTTTACCTGACGTAATTGGCATGTTTATTAATATGTAAATCTAATTAAATTTTTGATTGTAAATGAGCTGTATTGTTATAGGGGACTCTAAACCCTGAACATGTCATGTTAGAGCGAGTTGAGAGTCGTTTATCAGGCTCCGGTCGAGTAGCGACGAGTAATTAAACGTTTCACGCGTCAAAGGTGCGGTTGTGGAGTTCGATAAGCGAAAATGTTCAGGAGTTCAAAATCAAAATCAAAATCAAAATATTTATTTATCAATTGGGTTTCTACAAGAAACTCTTATGATCGTCATTATAAATTTAAATTTACCAGGGTTTCGGAAAAAAAGCCAAGATGACGATCCTGAGAAGAAACCCCGAAAGAAACTCAGGATACTCGTACTAATCTTTTTGTCATCTTTAAAATATAAAATAACAACTATGTATACTACAATCAATTTAAAAATTATAATAATAATAATATTAAAGTATACATACAAAACAACACAATACGGCTTCATTGTCATTTAAATAATCAGTGATTTTATAATAGCCTTTTGAGAGGAGTTTAGTTTTAATGAAAATTTTAGTTTAGTTTTGGTTCAAACATTTATCCAGGGAAACTGTTATGAATAAATCAAACTGTGTATACAATGGAAATGTATGATGTTTTGTACTCTATCATTAGGGTAACATTTTTTATAGAAAAAATAAAAGCAATCGTAAACAAAAACAAAGAATAACCTTAAAATGTCCTTGATAACTAGCGAACTGTCTACGGCTTCGTATGGTTTTCTGTAAATTTTATACGTAAGCCTTCCTCGTTTATCACTATCCCATTAGTGAAAACCGTATTAAAATGTGTTGGGTAATTTAGAGGAAGTTAGCGGAGAAAGAGATATGAATAAAGGCTTTATAGTAGGTAAGTATTTGCATGGTTTATTATATTATTTATTTGTGAGTCAAAACATCTGATTTTATTACATCATCTGTCAAATCATTTTAATCATCATTTTAAATAGTTTTTAAGTATACTCGATAATAAATCTATATTCTATACTAATATTATACTATAATTTTTATATATTAATAAAGCTGAAGAGTTTGTTTGTTTGAACGCGCTAATCTCAGGAACTACTGGTTCGAATTGAAAAATTCTTTTTGTGTTGGATAGATCATTTATCGAGGAAGGCTTTAGGTTATATAACATCACGTTGCGAGTAATAGGAGCGAAGAAACAGTCGAAAATGTGGAAAAAAACGGGGAAAATTATTCATCTTTGAAGGCTTCCGTTGCGTGCGCTGCGAAAACCGTTCGAGATACCCAAATGATTCCCAAAATAACTATTCCACGCGGACGAAGTCGCGAGCACCAGCTAGTTTTGTTATAAGGTTCTTATTCGTAAAAAAGTTACTGTCAAAGATATTTTCTCATTTAAAATTATAAAGTTTTAATAACTATGTATCTATAGACACGTAAAAGGTAAAAAATTCGTTGAACTACTCAACCGTGTGTATTATTACACATTTAACGAACAAACAGCCTGCTTCAGACAAGTGAAATGAAATGGATAGGAACGAATCGCGTGAGATGTCGCTTCGAGAGACTGTTGCTTAGAGCGGCGATTACTCTGTCAGCGAGACCAACTAAAACTATGAAAGTCTCGAGCTGGAAGCCGGATTAAGTCGGGATATACTGTGATAGAAGGTATTAGTATACTTGAAGTTTTAGTTAAGAGGAAATTTTTCCACTTTATAAACTTGAGTGATTAATTTAGGAACGTTCAAGACAAGTGTCTCAAAGTTTATTTAATTCTAAGATTTACAAAATAAGAGGCTTACTATCTAAATCATGGTTTGATGTTCTCGCTCTTCACTGTTGACTTTTTCTTTTTTGCTTTATTTGTCTACTGCGAAGTTTAAAAATAGCTGTTTTTAGTCGTAGTTTGTTTTTGATTTGATATTGGTTCGAAAAGGTTTTTTTAAATAGATTCAATATGTGGAAACTTGTAAATAATGTAAAATAATTTGTCATTTAGTTATTAAGTAAATTTTGTATAAATATCACTAAGTTTTCCTTAAAAATATGTAAAAGCGTTTTTTTATGTTAATATCGACAGACTGGCGGCAGTGAGGTAACCACTGTATATAGAAAATAGATCACCTCGATGCTCTTGATGCTTCTTCACTTCGAATCCTTCTTGTTTTCCTTCGTTGCAGATATATATAAAAAAATGCTGTTAGCTACTCTGTACCGTATTTATAGATGTGCTTCCGAACGCAGATTAAAAAATACTACTATGCTGTTACACTGCCAGCTATACAAGATCTCTGACCTGTGTCAGAGGAACCCTAGGCTGGTAGGACAAAAAAATGGACCTAAGTATAGCCTGTTCGACGACCTTTGTAAACGTATTAAGTAATTTATTGTAGTATTTTTTGATTCCAACACTGACCGAGACGTATCAAATTTTAAAATGTATATGAGATAGAATAGAAATGTATGAAACACTTTGACAAATAAACGTGTCGACAGCGAAATTTTCATTTGATTTTAGTAATCCGTTTTTGGATCAGCCTTAATTGGATATAGGGATAAATAAATCAATTAAATTGTTCCACCGAGTGCTCCCTTTAATGGCTTTTGCGATGGTGCGTAGATATATTTATTTTTATAAGTAATCCCATTTTCTATTTTGTTTATATTCATAAATACATTCTTATACTTACCTATAATATAACCTTTATTGTAAATACACTGGACCGCAAAGAAAAAGAGTTGGTTAGAAAATCTTCAATATTTTCATAAGGCTGACTTAGCCTTATGAAATAAAGACTAAACTAAGCTAAACTAAATTAATTTTCCAGATCCAGATCAGAGGCAACTTTGAAATTTTCGTTTCCATAGTTGATCCTGCCGAAAATCAAACCCGAGACCACCGAGTCAAAGCAATAACGCCAAGCACCTTAATCACAGATCAATGAGCTCGTCAATGTTGTTTCTGTTTTAAGCTAAAAGTTTTTAATTTGGACAATTCGAATCTCTAGATCGGAAAAAGAAAATCTGTTAACTACTGCCGTCAAGTTTGATTTTCTACTCTTGTGAGACATCACAGAAAGCCAACAGAAAACACAATAACATTGAAATAAGTTAAAGCAGTGAATTAAAGCAAGCGTAAACGCAATTAGGAAAAGGATGAGCTGGGTAATGAAGTTGCCCTTCGCTGTGACCTTCAAACTTATTTAACACAAGTAAACGTGAAACTGTGTGAAACTAATTAAGAACGCGAGGGCGCTGAAATAGTAGATACCGGTTCACAAACAATCAATAAAAACTTTAGTGAAAGTAACTCTGTCTGTCCGTCTGTTATTATTATTATCATCACGAAATTTCGCATACACGTCAGGGATACTGGAAGGGACATACAAAATATAAAAATATAAAATAGTTTATATACATTTAAATACAAAAATAGAATTTCAGGATGGACATAGCCTATGCCCAGCCTGAAATTCTATTCTTACTTTTGCTGTTTTTTTTTAAATCGGATGAGTAGTTTCGAATATTATCTCCTACATACATACAAACATTACCTCTTTTTAGTATTAGTATAGATTGTAGCTGACAAAGCTACGCTACCGAAGCGTCCATATTTAGTTCTGTCTACGGCTCGTATATTCACTAACTACTTGCGAGCCTACGAATCCAAAGTTACTGAAATAAAAATCTCACTTAGACATTCGAACTTTCCGTCACTTAGACACAAATTTTGGGAAAATTTTACTTTCACTTTCAATTTGACGACACGTTTTCTTTGGTCTAGTGGTTAACCAAACGGTCGCGGGTTCGAATCCCGCTAGGGGCAAATGTTACCTTTATACCTGAGTCATGGAGCTGGTGCCCGCGACTTCGTCCACGTTCTGGATGAAAGGTATGTTATTTCTGGTGTCTGCAACGTGTATGCAAAATTTAATGGTAATTGGTTCAGTAGTTTTTGCGTAAAAGCGTAACAAACAAACAAACAAACTCACATTCACATTTATAATATTAAGTAAGAATAAGGATAATAATAATTTACAACTGAAACATACTTTAGCCATTACTCTTTTTTAAGATAATATAATAATATATTGCTAACCTAAAATAATTTTCAATCTGAACCGAATGAAATTGGAATCGTATCGTAACTTCGTAACAGGATCACGTGAAAAATTTAATTTCCGCACATAACTACCTAACCCTCGTGCCGTGTTCGCGATCACAACGCGGGGAGGACATTAAGTCATTTTGTGCCCGAATTAATGGACCTTATCATTAGCTTTAAGAGCCTATTCGGTTAATGTGACTTGGCGAAATGTTTTATTTTTACTCGAGAAAACGGCAATTTCTGATGAGTTGTGTCCATAAATATATTATTCCTTTATTTATTGTTTCTGAACAATTTGTTCATTTTCCCCGAAAGATGATGAAAACCATCAAAAAAACGTAAGATTGAATATCTTAGGCCACGTGCTTAGGCACGATATTGTCTTGTCTGGGGATTGCCTGGGTATCTCCGGGCAATCCTCCGTTGGCGTTAGTCTAGCCAGCAATGGCTAGGCTGCCCTGGGGTGGATCGGAGTTGGTGCCTTGGCGGAGCCCGGTTCACCCCGCTCACAGGGCAAGGAGGCACCGGGGAGTTTTAGTGGGTATTCCCAGTGCCGCTATGATCAGGTGCTGGGCGACCCCCACATATCCCTTCCGCCTAGCCAGCGGTAGGGAATCTGTAAGCGGATTACTCCTCGTCAAAAAAAAGGCACGATATTGTCTTAGACGTCTGCACGAATTAATTATGATGGGTAAGGTGGAAGGGAAGAGACGCGCTGGGCGAAGGAGAAAATCATAGTCCAGAAATATCCAAGAGTGGACTGGAATTGCCTCCGTCGAGCAGCTATTCCAGTTGGTTCTTGACAGAAACCGGTTCAGGAAGATAACGGCTAACCTTCAGGACTGAAAAGACATACGGTGCAAAAGAGAGCAATCTGTATGACTGGTGGAGTTAGACTTTCATTTATCGTCCGCCTCTGTTTAAACTGACTTTATATGGAAAATTGTACTGTGCTAGAAGAAAAGTTTATAATATAGAAAATTTAAGCTCAACTACTCAACAAAAGTTTATGCAATGTACAAATGAATTTAGATTTAGTTGTTTCATATGAAAACGGCCTAATAACAACTTTTAGACTAAGGCGTATTGGCGTTAATAGCAAAGTTAACGTATTAAAAAGCATTTGGTGTATTTAAAAGTAATTTTTAACAAAAACAAAACAAGTCTGCCATAGTTAAGTATTTGAAACAACAATGGGGAGTCAAAAGTATAATTAAATGTACCCTAGAACAAGCAGCTTGAATATCAATTAAGCAACTTTAGTTTTAGCCTTAAATAAAGCCAAAACGTCACGTAACTCGTTAAAGGGTCTAAGTCAAGGATTACTTTCATTAAAAAGTGTCTTTTCAAGCTAGAAAAATGGTCTCCAATTATTTTCTTGACTTGGGGATAAACGAACGAGAAATCTTGTTGTCTAATATTGTTTGTTATATTTGTTTTTGTATAAGGTCCCTTTTGTTTTTTCGTTTTGAGATAAAGACCCTGAAAACACCATAAAACATCTTAAATTAACTTAAACTAGTTAAATAACTTACATTAAATTAACATAAATTCATTAAATTAATAACCGTTGGATGAGTGGTTAAGGCGCTCTGACTCAGGGGTAAAGTTCGATTCCCGAGTCATCTTTGTAAATAAAATTTTCAAAGTTGCACAGCAAGTTACGCTACATTTTGCAGTCATTTGCGCGTCTCGATTGGCGGAGTAACAACCCCTTACAGAAGAACACCGTTGTGTTTCGATTAGTGAGTAAGGGATGCCATAGCCTATTTTCCCTATCCCTATTCTTAATCCTACTATGGCCGGCTACGGCCTATAGCGTTGCTTGTGTTATAGCGAGAGTAGTGGACAGTCAGCCTGTCTGTCGATATAAACATTAAAAAAGTTTGAATAATATATACATTAAAGTAAATTATAGAGTGTTTATGAATACGGTAATTAACATTTATTCTTTGAAACTTCGGACACTTGGGAAAAACAAGCAAATGGCAATTATATAGCCTTCCACAAAATTCCATTAGCTGTCTTATTACACGCCCAGGCCGTTTAAAACTGAAATTGGGTCATCGACAACCGACTTCACATAGCTTTCATGTTTCTCTGAGCAATTTCCCCTAATAAGGAGAAGTTCCGGTGTTATACTATGTACATTGATACAGGAAAGTGGGTGTTACGTAGAGTGGATAATAAAGTTGGAATACAAACACCATTTACACGGTGCCGTGGACAGCAGATTTTTTTATATTTTTTTTAATTAAATATATTTTAATTTATTGGTATTTAGTTAATGATTAAACAGATGTCGGACTTTTTCTACACTTCAGGGTGAAATATTCGTCTTTCCATAGATATTATTATCAACATAAATGTAGGTCCAGTAGTTTCGGAGCCTATTCAATTCAAACAAACAAACAAATCTTTCCTCTTTATAATATTAGTATAGATTGTGTATAAAACATAAGGGTTTCTAGACAAGCATACTCAGACTGGTGTGGCCCTTAATTTAATTTACAAGGACAAAGTACCTTATTTATAACTTAATAACTTTTAATTTAAAAAAATGACGATAACTACATACTGTTAGACATCTTTACTTGCGTTCCGACGTCCAACGAAACAAAAGGTGGTTTAAAAGCGAACACCGCGAAATAGGCTCGTTAACTTTTCAATTTACCCACGTAAACCTTGCTAGTGCCAGGAAACACTAAGATTTGTGTGGAAATCGGTTAGTGTTTTTCAGGGAAATCTGATACTTACAAATCTATCTTTATAATTGATTATAATTTATAATTCTAATATAAACCTTCATATATTCATTAAATGTACTCTTTAATCAATGTTGAAATTATATTTGCTAGCACAAGTATCGAAAAAAATATTTAGAACTGGCAACATTGTAAATATGCAAATAAATTGAGCCTGAATGCGAGTCCATGTTGTGAAAATACAGTCTGACGATGCGGTGGGCAGCCATTACACGCGTTATTTGATAAAGCTTCGGATAATGAAATTCTCTTTAAAATGCACTATGTGTTTGTAAAAGCGTGTTGATCACTATACGAGATGAGAACGTAATTGTCTGGCTATAAACAACCCTTTAAGGGGATAGGATAGCACTTTTCTATACTAATATTAAAACCAGAAAAGATTTGTATTTTGGTTTGTAATAAATAAACTCAAAACTACTGGGCAGATTTTCAAAATTCTTTCATCTATAGAAAGCTACATTATCAGCGAGTAACATAGGCTATATTTTATAAAGTTACACGGACGAAGTCGCGTGCAACAGATAGTCTGAAATTTTCGTTGTTTTTCAGGGAAAATGTTAAACATCTATTCAAACTTTCCTCTAGATACTTTTCTCTTTATGTTAAGGTCTATGGATAGTCTAGGTGGCTTGGTTTTTTTTTTATAAACCTTCCGTAAAAAAATATCACATGAAAACCGCATCAAAATCGCAGTTGAAGAGTTAACGTATACACAGACAGACAGATGAAAATAAACTTCAAATTATACTATATCATGAAAGGATAAAAGTAAATATTACCTAACTTGTTACTTTCATAACACGAACTCTGTACATTATATAGCACTGAATAAATTTTAGAGCGTATCTCGTTTAAGATAAACCACAGAATAAAATAAAGTTACAATACACGCGACCCAAAGCCGGGGTGTATTATAAATCATTTGGTGGCCGCTAGAGTTAAACAGATTATAATAAATTTAAATTTTACATTAACTCACATATTTTCGCCTTTGAATTATGGCACAATCTCGAAACTCTATTTCGCGAGTCGCATTTGAATCATTGTTTACGTTTTCATTAATTTTATGTACACATTAATTTATATTTGAATTATATTCATACGGTTAAAAATTATAGTAACTTTTAAAGAATGTTGAATTTTATTTATCTTTTCGTTGTAACAGCTCACTACGTCACGTACTAGTGACGTAGTGTGAGCTGTTACACTACGTCACTGTACATAGTGACGTAGTGTGAGCTTTTACACTACGTAACTGCACGTAGTGACATAGTGTGAGCTGTTACACTACGTCACTGTACGTAGTGACGTAGTGTGAGCTGTTACAACGAAAATATAAATAACATACTTATGCACAAAGACTATATAAGTATAATTGGGAGTATAGACACGGCGTAGCCCACAAAAAATGGTAGTAGTAAAATTCGTCCACTCGAGCCGAAGTGGACGAATTCGCACATAGTCGCTCGCTAGTCGTAAGCTAGTCAATATCGTTGTGCAGTATACATTGATGCGTTAGTACAGAAGACATTTAACTAGTTTCTTTTTACAAAAGTAATATTCATTTGGCATTGCGTGTCAATCTCTCAGTAAGTTCGTAAGTATGATTTTAATACTACCACAGATTTCGGGGCTTTTTGCTTGCTACGCCGCATCTATAGTTTAGATCAATGCTTATGCACTGTAGATTACCAACTGTTCACAATATACATACACTTACTTATACATTTTTCTTCTACTGATAGTTTTACAGATAGTGATTGTAGTTCTAATTTAATTTAGCGTAAGTTTTGAATGCGGTAATGGGAGAGCGGGGTCTCCTGATACAAGTATTTTATACTTAAAGTTTAAGATAAAAAAGAAAAATAATACTATGCTCCTCGACACACTTCATTCACATTTACACACATACATTCAGAAACACGCACATCTAGTACACAATACGTCTATGGAATCATAGCTCCAAAAGAGATTTTTGTACGTTTTTTTGTTGATTGAAAGCTCAATCTATAATAATTTCTTATATATTTATTATTACGATAAACAAAATACTTAATTGTTAGCTAATGAAATTTACACTGCGCTAAATTATATTTCATTGTTGATCTCTAAAAAGCAACGCGTATTATTACTGGAATAAATTGGAAACATTGAGAGGGAATGAGGCAGTAAAAAATAAAGAAATTTGATCTCATTCGCGGGACCTTTCCGCTAATCGTTGACGAAAGTTTGTTTTGGGGGAGACGACGGAGCAACTGCGTCATTTGCATGGACTATAATTGATGAAGTTGTTCATTAAGCTTAAGTGGGATTGTCGTTAATGTTTACAGAGTAAAAAATTTCACCGTCTTCTGACAATGGAATTAATTAGTCGATTCAGAGAATTGGAAAATGACATTTTTGTTAAGTACCTACAAAGAGTACTAAACAAAGTTGAGGAATGACTCGCCTTTTCTATTCAACTCTCAAATTAACTCGTGAGATATGAAAATATCATGAAAAAAATATTTTATGAAATTATAGAATAAAATATTTTTTTATATTTAAAATATTTGGAAAAATCTTTCTACAAATTAAAATTAAGTACTTAAAGATTTTTTATGTTTAAAAATGACTTAAACATGGGTTAAGATGGGGACTTTACCGCCCGCTTCATCCTGAGAGGCACCGCGCACTTTGGCAGTTCGGATGCGCTGTCCCAATGAGCAGTGTCCGGTTACGGACCCCGCGGCGGAGTTGCGGAAGGTGTTCGTCCGACCTCGCAACTTTGCCTATAGCGGACGTGGAGGACGCCAAGTGCCGGTAGGTCTACCCCACTACTATCTCGGGGCAGGAGACCGACATAAACCACCGGTCTGACCCCGGGCCGGTGAGTATCTGTGATGGATTCCTCTTGTAAAAAAAAAGGACTAGCTGTGCCCACTTTAATTATTCACTCGTAAAAATGCTTTAATTCTTGAAAAGCATTATTTCTAGTAAGTTAAATAAGCATATCGCCCATTTTCCCTCAAACGCTCCGTTCAAAGGGCCGATTTAATTTAATTAACGAACGTACTCGTATGTTCAATCGAGACCGTATCTGTAAAACATGGTTCTAGCAACATCTTTCAAATACAAATTTATTTATTGAGAATCGAAAACAGTAGCCGCTGGCTTAAAATTACTGTTCTGTTAATTAATAATAATAATATTTTTAAGCTGGCTTAAAATGTTTTGTTTAATGATTTTGTTGTGCGATTTGAAAAGATTCGCTACACCAAAATAACATTTATGATTAGGATTTAAGGCGTGTAACTAGTTTATTACCTGGATATTTTTAACCTGGAAAAATGTTAGGTTTCTGTGGGATTTTCAAAAAACTTGCTACAGCTATGGATTGGATCATATTAATTGGATGGAATACAGCTACAATATTAATACAATATTAAATCACAGCTACAATATTATATTAATACCGCTATGGAAGCTAAATTGGATCATAATATAATACTATAAACCCTGTCTGTCTGTCTGTAACCTTTTCATGCCTTAACTACCTAATCAATTATCTTGAAAATTTGCATACACATTGTCAGGGATACAAGAAAGGATATAGGGTACCTTTCATCCAAAAAAAAGTACTATTCAAAAATATAATACAATAAAAAACTAACATATGTCCAATGTGTTATAGCAACAAGAGGTCGAGCGTTATATTGCTTATATATAATATTTTTTTATACTAGCTAACTTAGTATTTAATAAAGCACTATTCTGTTCATATAATAAACGCCTTCAAAACTAGTAGGTAACCATTAATCAAAATAAACTTCTTATTGGCTATGAACGTACCCGATTATTAAAACTTTCCGAAGTTCTGTCCCTTAATTGTAAATCGAAAGGCCAAATCCTTATTACAGGAGGGGCTGAAAACTCCGAGAAAGGCACTAAGTCCCATTTATGTCGGTCCCCATTATCCCTTCGGAACATATTGCCATTATTGGGCAGCCCTTTAATGGGGAATCACCTCTGTAGTGGTCAGGTCGATTGAGATAAGTTATTACTATTAATATCGAACGTTTGAGGTCGTATATGTCCTTTTTATTAAGGAACGGAAGCGTTCAGATATTTATTATTATATAAAATAACGCTGATTGGTTCTCAGATAGGATTTAGAGATAATAACTTAGAAGCAATAAGCTTCTGCTTATTGCTTGCGATGTTCTTCTTTGGGAAGCAACTATTAAATTTCTGACTCTTTGATCAGAAATGCGGCTTTACTGGAAACTAATTATATCCTTTACATGTTATAAAACAACTGGCGATCCGCTCCCGGCTCTGCACGGGTGCAATTATTTCTGCTAAATATGTATAAAAACCTTTCTCGTTAAACATTTATTGAACTCGCGAAAATAATAAAACACATAACACACGCTAGCAGTTCCATTATTTTAGAAAAACCTTTATAGACTTACATCCCAATTTCAAATGTACATTATAGCTAGGATGCTTTCAGGGAAAAACATGAAAACATCCTAGCTTCCCATCCAACCGTCATGTTTCTTTTTATGCATACTATAGAGTCAAAGATAATTGATTGGTCTCGCTGCGCTCGACTAGATAGAGCGCTACACAAAAGCAATAGCTCCGAAAATGTGGCAACTTTTTATTTTTGTGTGTGTTAAAAATCGTCACTTTTTACCCAGTTTTATTATATTTTTACACAGTTCCACTACGCAAACTGGTATTTTATTATGCCTAACATTGAATAAAACATTCGGCACGTACACATCACACACAGTTTGCAGTGTGACTGGCTCGGGTACGCCGAATTCGGCGTACTATTTTATACCGCATTTTACAAGTACGAAGGCTGTATCTAGTCGAGCGCAGCGGGACCCAATCATTTATCTATGTATAGAGTAATCATTGGAATTACGTAGCATGGAATTGCTCGAGTTGGAAAGTTTTATTTTACCCGGTAAATAAGTCCAGCCGAACGATATTATTATAAGTTAATTCGTTGATCACTTCGAATAATTCTTCTGTACAAAATTATTAAGATTATGGACGAGTTCATTAAGTTTACCCAAATATTAAGATAATATATTATATACAATAGTAGGTAAACTCGGAGAAGCTTATATTACTTATTATCGTACGCTCTGTTTTTATTGAAATCCTCAATAATCTAAGCTTTTGAGTTCGTTGAGACGACGGCGTGACTGCACATTCTACTAAGGTATTAGGCGAGCTTATATAAAAGTCAAGACACTGTCTCTGTGAAGCAGGATATTAAGTTACTAGTAAACAAGCTGAAATCAATAATATTCAGCTTTTATCTATCTAGTATACCTAAAATTAAAGTTCGTATTAAGTACGTCCTATCAAACCTGCTGCAATCTACCTTTTTACTTACTCGTACTTAATATTACATAAGAAATGCGTGTAAAAACGAAATGAGAATAGCTTCCCAAAAGCACAAGCTTTTGAAACTATTTTGATAATACAAAGTTCGCCCTAAAAAGCTCATCGGAACTTCTACTAAAATTGAAATTAAAATTCTAAAATTGAATCTAAAGTTAGGGCCTCTTTCACCAACTACAAGTAAAGTGTTGATTAGTTACTTTTAGAAATTATTTTATGTTTTATTAATTATGCACTCGGTTTAGTGCATCATTCGATGGGCGATTTTCCGTACAAACAAAGACACCTATACTTGACAGATGGTGAAAGAGGCCCTTAGACAAATTGTTAGGTAAATAAATACATAATAAATTAATGACTGAATTTCCATAATGAGTTAAGATGAATCATAAATATGGATCATAAGGAAGTAATGTATATTTGAGAGTTACGGAAGCACACTCACGAAACTGAGACCATACTTATATGCAGAGTTGATTAAAGCAAACCAAATAACAACCTCAAAGCACATCAAGGGAGCCAGGCAATCAGCGATCTTCATAATTAAGCGCAACAAGAAATGAGATTAATAATAAGTATAAGTACAATAATAATAAGTAGCTATAATAAGATCGGCCTGTGATATCACATATCTTCAATTTATTTGTATGAGTTTAATAAACAAATAAATATTTATTTGCACAAAAATATTTCTACACCTACATGATCTTATATTCATTTACAGCAGTTAAAATACAGGGCAACCCGACAATGGCATGCAAATTTTTGTATTTAATATTTTGAATTTTATTCATAATATTATTTTTTTTTTTCTAATATGTTATGAATTAGGTAATTGTGTTGTAACAAAAAAAAAATCAATGAAACTTAGTATACAAATAAATCAAGTGCTAAATTAACAATCATAGGATTATTTTATTCAGGAAACGAGTTTTGAAAATAAAAATAGTTCTGTAGTTAGTCAGAACGGGTAAACTACATATGAAAGAGAAAATATTTGTTTTTTGTTTGTAGGATGAATATAAACTCAAAAACTACCGGACTTATTTTTTTTTCCTTATAGAAAGCTACATTATCAGCGAGTAAAACAGACTATATTTCATAAAAAGTTACACGGACGAAGTCGCATGCAACACCTAGTTGTTAATATGAGTTTAGATGTGAAGCATCATAATTATTTCAAAATTTGCCGACAGCTTATCCTTCACCAATTTATTCCTTTATTGAATACTATACTCGTACTATACTTGACTGCGACACTTGATCACGTTTAAGATTCATAGACTTGTAACTTGTAACTCCGTGTTCCTGGAGTCCGATAGGACACTGACGTTCCGCTGACATAAATGCAGTGAGTCAAGTCTCGAGTGTCATTCGCGACGCGACAGACTAATTGGGTCACGTGATGTCAGAGCTCACGATGAATTTGAAGCAGGAATGTCCTGATGAGATTTCTGTACAACTATTACAGACATACCGCATTTGGAATGGAAATTCATATGGGACACTATCACTATTACTATATAGTATAAAACAAAGTTGTTTCCCACTGTCTGTCTGTCTGTCTGTCTGTCCCTATGAATGCTTAGATTTTTAAAACTACGCAACGGATTTTAATGCGGTTTTCACTAATGGATAGAGTGGTTCTCGAGGAAGGTTTTAGTAATTTACGAAGTTACGCGTGCGAAGTAAGTATTAAACAACCATTTAATTAAATATGAAGGCGACATCTGGTAAGATTTTTAGGAACAAACAAGGCTGCAGAAAAGAGGCTTACTTACGTAATGTTATTAATTTAAATTACCAGATGTCTCTGGCGCGAGGGTGACATCTGGTAAGAACTTATGTAATGTTATTAATTTAAATTAACAGATGTCTCTGACGCGAGATATTTTTATATTTATCCTTAATAATACAACGTTACAAAGTTACGCGGGCGAAGTCGCGGGCAGCAGCTAGTTCTATATAAATAATTCTGAGAGTAACTAGGTTTTGTTTTCTTGATCAGTTAAGTTAGGCCCGCGTGGCGGCAGTAGCCACCCCCTCACAGAACACTACCGTAAAGGATGCCAAAGCTCAGTCAAAAAAACTCAATTGATTAATAAATTAGGTACAATTAATAATACCTACCTAACCTCATTTTGAGCGAAACAAATGTCTTAATTTAGAGCCTTGTTACATCGATGCTTGTTTCAAATAAACAAAATATAATTCAGTCAATTATTAAATACTCTATAAACATACTTAAGAATCAAAGAGCTTATAGATAAGTTTACATTTATTATTACATAATCAACCAAATGTTGATTATGTAATAATAAATGCAAACACATAAAGAAGAATTCGAAAGAATTTCATTATTCAAGAACTTACTTTAAATTCTCTTAAAGTTAACACGACAAACATGTTTTATCACTTTGATGCTGTAGTCTACTTTTGCATACTTTATTCATGTTTGCGTAATAATAAAATTTGTCTGCATCTAAAAATCTAAAGGTTAGACAGCATATCTTTTGGCAACACTGTTTTTATGTTTGATATTTAAGTATACTGTGTTTGTAAAAAAAAATCAATGAAATAATCGAAAAGCATTAAGAATATCTTTTTTTAAAGCCTTGTTCTATGGCTGATAAGGTAAAACTTTACTGCCCAGCTCATCGCCAAATTTTAAGTTTGTGATAGATATTGTTTAAATATGATGTCATTTTTTAAGATTATTTTTTAACTTATTTCAGCTCTAACTGACGAAATGTAATTGTGGATGTATGTATAAATTTGTATGTATAAATGACATAAATAAAGAAAACTGTACAAGTCATAGAAGTCAAAACATAATCTGAAATAATGCTAGTACGAGTAAGTAGCATTAGCATGTATAAAGATATTCTACTTTATATTATAAATTAACAATAACATTATTGATAAGGTAATGTAGGATTAGAAAAATTGAGATATACATAAAAAATCTGTTTGGGTTTAATTAGATAGCTATCAAATATACTTTCATACTGGGAGATTTTTTTCCTAGAAAATACACAAAGTGAGATTCAAAGCTCGCTCTGCTAATAAAGTTAGTATTTCAGAGAGATCCCAGCAGCGTCCATTAATGGGAAAACTTGAGGCGTACATTTTGCTTTCGTTTCCGAATGGTCCGGAAATACGCCTTTATCCACATGAAAACGTTACTGCGTCACACGCTGATGAAGCCTCGTCCTTGGTTTTATATCTAGGTACATATTATACAACAAAATAATCACAAAAAAATCCAGTTGTGGTGAATGAAGTGTACCTACTACAGTCGAGCAGAACTTTAAGTTGTCGTTCCACATTAGCTTTAATCAAATGTGGAATGAGTATTGTATCATAAAAACCACACAAAGAGACATCTTGAACCAATCTTCGACGAAAGCAATCTTTGAAAATATATTTTTTCGTAGTTGACCTCCTAGGAATGAAAAGCGTGTAATAACTTTCTTTTTCAAAAATTATTATAAAATATTTAGAAAAATTAACATAAAAACAATCAATTTGTGGTAAAACTAGAGCACTGAACAGAGCTTGTCAATTTTTTTTGGAACAAGCATCATGTGCAAGTCCCAAAAAGTACAGGTTATGCAAAATGTACAAATCTTGTAATGTGCAAGTCGCAATATATTAATGCATACGCTTCTATGTCACATAAACATGTGAATTAAACATATTATTGATTGTTCAACTATGGAATTTATCAAAGAAGGCATAGATAATAATCTGTTTGTGTGAATGGTCTATTGTGCTTTAGAGGAACATAGTAATAGGTATCAAAAAACTTGAATAATCCCCAGGGGAGATAAAATGTCTCTTCCAAATAAACAAAGTCTCAAATATCCGATAAACGCGAGACGCTTATTCACACCAAAAGGACCTATCAGCTTATCGTCTAAAACTGCACTCCGGGCGATTTGTCAAACTTTCGCTACCCGCCAAAATACAAACGCTCACACTATCCATTCAATCTTGACCCCTAGTTACTCATTCTCATCCCGTACAACACAACACAGAGATTTCTCTATGAAAAAGATCACTTAAAACTGGTCATAATATTACGACAGATTGGGAGTATCCTCGTCTCATGTATAATTCACAAACGGGTTCGAATCTGGAGCGCTCCGAAGTTGGGTCATAATGCATTTTGTTTACCCATGTGAAAGATTGCAGTGAATAAATAAACAGTCCATTGCTACTTCGACATTGTCGTGACTATTTTCTCGTTCACAATAGAATTGTTCCAGTTTGTTATTACTCAGTAGATTTATTAAAGCGTTATATCACCGATACAATATATTTCTTATATTTTTATTAATTGTAAAAATAAAAATCTTATATACTAAGTAGGTACTTTTTTAAAGATCCATCTATACAGATCCTGAGAATATTTCGTAAGTAACTGCGGGTGTTCCGCAGGGTTCCATAAATTTATATTTATCTAAACAAAATCTTACAAAATTTCATCAATATCGGTTCAGAAGGTTAACATCTAAGTAAGTAATGTATGGTAACAATAATCTCTGATCTAAGTAGTAGAAATTTAGTGGAATATTTTCGACTTCCTAACAATATCTTTATTGATAATCACAATATTTATTGTTATCAGAATAAAATAAATATAAAAAGAGCAAATAAAACACATTTTTTTTGTAATTCAAACAGAATGCAAGATTAAAAATGTTTTCAACGAATAATACGCATTTTATTTTCGCTCGCCTACATTTGAAAGCTGGAATTTCTGCCAAAAATACGCGACGGTCGGGTTGTGCGCTGTTTCTTTAAAAAAAAAGTAATAGAATCAAACGAATGTTTAAAATGTACAAATAAAATGAACATTTACTTGCCAGCCAGCTTGCTTTGATTTTTCATACCAACTGCATGCAAAAGGCATGACTTTTCTAATTATTCGAAGTCCACTCGGACGGCATGGAGTGGACAATAATTTTTAATTCGAGGTTTCCTCTCCTCTTTCAAAGATGAGAGTTCCATAGATGATTTTACAGAGAAGACGCAAACCTCATGCTGAACATAATGACGTATAATTATATTTACCTACATCTATCTATTTTTATGATTATCCATTTGTTTTACTTCATATACTAGCGACCTGCCCTCGGCTCTAACGAATCCAAATTTTTTCTCCAAATGATTTTTTTTTAATAATTTATTTGTCACAAATTGAATATTATGAAGAGTCATGTCTAGTTAATACACAGGTTTAGTTCATGCATAAACTACTGAACCAAAAATTTTAAATCCTTATAAATTTTTGAATATACAATATAAAGGAGGTTCTAGTGGGATATATTCATAAACATAGAGTATATTCAGGCATACTGGGGTATTCAAATGCATAAAACTTAATTAAATGGCTAAGTGTCAACATAGAATTTAAGAAAAACTTCAATAAGAAATTAATTATGTAAAATGAAAAAGGTGTTTTGACCTAACTCTGCATCTATTCAAGTTGATAGTCGCTGTAAAGTCACCACCCTGGCCATCGTCCAAAACTCGCTAATGGAATTTTGTCAGTCTGTGACCGAGCTCTTCACTGCCATCCCATCGCTTCAAGTGCGCTTGAATGTAAAAATTATGCACCAATTCACGGAAAATATCTCTTTAATAAGAAGCCCCTTTTAAAACTGTATATGTCAAGTGTGGACCGTTGCCAATTGAAGATGTATTGAGGTATGATAGATAAAAACTTAATGCTAACTGTATGGCAAAAGTTGGGATTCATCTCTGTCGTCTTCCTAAGTAGTTCTTCTAAATGACGTAATGGATTTCCATGCAGACTTAACTATCATTTATCAAACCAATTCAATCAGACAACGAAAATCAGTTATAAGTTATTCGATTAAAAACTGATTAATATAGTCTCCATATTACCAAAAAAACTCTGATAAGTATGATTAAAAAATATTTACGTAAGTTTGCATCGACATTTATATAGGTTTTAGTAGTTGCAGGGGACACTGCGTTTCGCAGTCGTTCAGGCACCGTGAAGTAACGCTTCGTTACCCGTGTTACTAGCCATTTTTCTACCAGTAGTAACAAGGGTATTTTTTGCCCGTGTTATTACTATTGCTCATTATCATGGTTCAAATTTTTACTTTTTCCAAAATCATTGACACATTAACTCATTGGCGTCAATGTGCCCTACCTCTACTAAAATCCACAAATATTCAATCCTACAACTATGTAAGTACTAGCTGGAGCCCGCGACTTCGTCCGCGTTCTGGATAAAAGGTACCCTATGTCCTTTCTTGTGTCCCAGAAAACGTGTATGCAAAATTCCATGGTGATCGGTTCAGTAGTTTTCATACATCCATCCATACATCGATACAAACTTTCGCATTTATATTATTATGTATGTATGTATGTATGTAAGTATATAATACCACTAATATCAAGCAAGACTGAACATGAAGAGAAAATGATATTCAATGCCATTACATCAAGACACTTTGACGTTCAAAATAAAACCGTAAAGGAGTCCTTCGCCTTTTGCAATGGCTTCAAACCGTATAGAAAATACTTCTTCATGCACGTGCAGTTACAGAAACGAATGAGAGCATGACAAATATGGAAAATGTGTTTACAATTTGAAGCCAACATTTAGAATTAAAATTGACTCTGTGACAGCAAAGAACTCTGAGAGAGTTCCTTAATGTTAAAAGGTTTTGTGGCATAAAATGTTTAATCTTTTTTATTTAAGTATCCTCACTAAACGAGCTCCTAACTAACATTATAATGCGAAAGTGAGTTTGTTTGTTTGTTTGCCGCTTTTACGCCCTCACTATTCAACCGATGATCATGAATTTTAAATACCCACACGATTCTGGGATACAAAAATGTACCTTTTATTCTGAAAAAAGTACCGCTCTCGAGCAGAAAAACTAGTAGTCGCTAGCGACAAACTTCAACTTGGCATTTCTATACAAACTCGTACCATGAGTCACAAATTTGACAGATGCTCTCGAGAAATACCGTAACTTTATATTAACAGTCAGCGATCAACTATTAATATACGCATCTCTTTTGTTAATACGGAATGTATATCTTATTGTACGTTTCTTGAGCGAGAAAATAGTTGATAGTTACTTAGTCGCTTGCTCTCCGGCGGTGGGACAACTGCTTTACACTAAGAAGGTCGATTTTATCAGCAGCCTGCATGCAGACTCTTACTTACACAAAATAATATCCGCATTCAATTTTGTATGTCCAACGAAACTTTTTTTAACTTGCACTAAATAAGTCATGCATGTTCATCGTTTAAAATCCAATAGCGTTGTTACTTCGAAACTGCTTCATATCTGGTTTCCTCACGCCACAGCGAAATTTCATGAAGTTACAAAACTATTGTGGTGCAAATATCAAGGAAACTGTCGCGAACAAAAAGACATTATCAGAATGGATACGTCCGCTCGCGCGTTAGACAAGAACTTTCTGTTTCTTACTCACCAGTCTCAGCACCTTAATGCGAGTTTGTAACTGTTATGAACACTACTTCCTTACAACTTTGGATTTGACTTGAAACTAGGTACGTACTAAATTGAATTTAGATGAAAAAGTTATAATATAGAAAGTACTTAATTTATCAGACTGAAATAAACTGTAGACGAACCAACAAGTTGAAATTTCATAATTAAGTCCTTAAACGTCCAAGATATTATAGATCTGAGGTTCAAGTTCTTTTCAAGAGGTAGTCATACTATAGTCACATCAGCTTGATCACTAATTTGATAATTTTTACTTATCCAATGTATTTTGAAAACAATACCTATGTAATTTTGGAAAATTATCAATGGAATAAACCAATTGTGAAAGCAAATGATGCAATTTAAACATATATATTTTTAAATTTGTTTTTAGTTGTTAGAAATAAATTCAAACTTGAGCAATAAAATGCTGAAAGATATTTCGCAATAGAAGCACACACCCTTCCCTTGGAATGCACATAATTCGTCGTCCAATATCCTGGGACGTGAACTACGGTGGTCATTGCCCCATGACCTGACATCAAGCTAATGTTTTGGGTACACTAATTCCCAAATTTTTCGTTTATGTATATTTAAAAAAAAATGTATTGATGGATTATCTCGTTCTTATAATTAGTTTTTCAGTGTATAATTTTTAAACTCTGTCCTTCTGAAACTATAACCTTTTGAAACTCTAGCTTTTTGACACTCTAACATTTTGAAACTCTGACGTTCTGGCGTTACGGGACCTTTGTATTAGATTTAGGAATCGTGACATACTTTAAAGGCATTTTTTTTAAATCCTTATATTTCCAGCATGTAATTATTTTCCTTATATTCCAGCATGTAACTCAAAAAGGTGTTTTACGTTTCCAGTACATAAAAGATATCTGTGCTGCACAGTGAACATTTTAATTTCTTATTACTTAGAATATTAAAATCCAAAAATATATTTATTTACATTATTAAATGCATTCGTAGTATTTTGTAAACTTAGTGAACTGAATAAAAAAGTAAAACCTATCTCTCAGTGTATTGCCAGTTTTACTGCAAAACAAGGTTCTCGTTTCAGTGCGTCGACCCTTAACTCGTGGTGTCTCGGAAGTGATCAGTAGATTTTTTTTTCTTTATCCTAATTATAAGTTGAATATTTTTTAATATTAACTTGAAATATTCTGTCAGTGGCTTGTAATGATATATAAAAAGATTGTGAATATAGAAGTACAGACAGTTCTATTTGTAAAGCACTTCGATGTGCGTAGCAGAGCTACGAAAAAAAGCTATTTAATGTGCTACAACCGCTACGCAGCAGCTACGAGACCCGATGAAAGTGGCGTATGGAATAAAAAGTTCCCTCTTCCTGCAATGGTATAGACCACTTAGGCAAAATGTGCACTGTATCAGGTCAGGAGTGTAAAATTAACGATATATTTTATTTTACATTACAGGTTACACATTAATTATATGCTAAGCTAATTAAACATTTGGCAGTCAAATAGCAAGCGCTGTTCAAATCCGGACGAGACCGCACTTCTGGTCAGCGATCGTATGCGAGAATTATCAAATTGTTGATAAATTGCTCTAGATGAAATCATAACATAGTGTGGCAACATGAGCAGGTACAAAAATACAGAACAAAAACCTTTTGAAAGTCCTCATTTTCCTAGAAAAGTTTTGGTATAGAGGTATCAATATATCATTTAAAGGAAAATTTCGCCTCCTTCCACTTGGATCCACAGTTTCTTGGAAGTATAGTATTGAATCGCTTTTCATTTTAATGCCTCCTTCAGACTATACGGGCTTGGATGAGGCACTCGATAGACGAACAAAACGTACGGGAACGCGTTTTATCGTCTCCCACGCTAGTGCACTTGACCGAGTTGTAACCGGAGAGAACATCAAGAAGTTTTGAAGTCTATACGTAATGTGGTATACAGTATGTACTTAAAATGAGACTTAAAGTAAGACACTAAGGGCCGGTATTTCAACTGTTACTATTCTTAGGGCCGGTATTTCAGTCTTTACTTAAGTCTTACACTCAACTAAGCTTCACTTTACCATCTACAAGCTTAATCAGGAACGAATTTGTGTTTAGTGAAAGTTGAAATACGCTAAAGTAAAGTTAAGCCTCACTTAAATTTTATTCCTAAGAATAGTAACAGTTGAAATACCGGCCCTTAAGGAATAAAATTTAAGTGAGGCTTAACTTTACAATAGCGTATATCAACTTTCACTCAATACAAATCGTTCCTTAGTAAGCTTAGCTTTATAGTAAAGTGAAGCTTAGTTATGTGTAAGACTTAAGTAAAGACTGAAATACCGGCCCTAAGAATAGTAACAGTTGAAATACCGGCCCTAAGTATTCTAACCTATATTGATCACCACCAAGTGACCAAATGTGGTCTGGCGTTACAATGCGAAAGTGTGTGAGGATGTGTGGATGTTGAAAACTAATATAAATTGGTACTACATACTGCAAAGTCGTACAAATTGGGGAAACCGCAGGGATGTATTTATTTATTCTCATAAGGAGAATAAGCCATAATGAATTAAGTTGATTGGTCTTTTGAACGAATGAATGGAATGGAAACAAGTCACTCACTTCGAAACTAATTACGCGACAATCAAATAAAATATGTACTAAAAATATTTATTATGTCTCACCATAGTTAGATGAGTTATAAGCAATGTTTAATTATTCTTATACTTAGTATTGGATTTCGAGCATTTTTTTAATATTTTAAAACTAACTTAGCCGTTAACCTTTAAATAAACAAAAGTCAAGCATTTCTATATTGTAATACAAGTACAATATAGAAAAGTATAGAAAAAGAGAGTTAGAAAAGTTGTGAACCAAAAATAAATCTTGCAAATGATGCAAAAGTAATAAAAAGAATATAAAATAAAAAGCAATATATATATATAGGTATTAATGAATAAGAGTGTATTTTTAAAAACTTATAGTTAACAAAACAAAGTTAATGCTTTTATGAAAAGCCAAAAATAAATAAATACAATACAGAAAAAAATTACAGCATACAAGCAACCTTTAAAATATACGAATGAAAGGAAAATATTTTTTTTTCAGCTGGATTAATAGAACTCGTTTCGTCGCAAAGAAAAATATTTCCACTGTAGCGACAGAATCTGTTCAAATTGTGACCTAAATTAGAACTCATTGTAACGTAGAAGAAGGGAGGCGTCAATGAATAAAATAACAGTACGTCTTGTTTTAGCAAATTCCTTTGGATAATGCAGCTACCACTCACAGTGGGTCACAAGAGAGGAATATTGCTCGAATCATCTTCCGTTTCAGCTTTTGAATGGAGCTAAAGGAAAATAACATAATTTATACAAGCTACAAAGTGTTGTTAACATAAAACTAATTCTTCATTTACATACTACGTTTTTATTGTAGTATTTGTAATAAACGAGCGACCTCGGCTTCGACCGGGATGCAATTTTTTATATATAGGTACACCTTCGTTTATCTTTCTTTCCATAGTGAAAACCGAATTAAAATCTGTTGCGTGGTTTAGAAGTAGTTAGCGGAGACATAGACAGACAGACAGACTATATATACAGACTGATATACAGACGGATAGACACGAAAAGCGACTTCAAATCATTGTATTTAAGGATAAGGATAAGGACGAATTTGCTGTAATGAATGCTTGTCGTAATGTGATAAGAAATACTGGCATCTGGTTTATTTATTATTACGGTATGTTTTTTTTTTATTATAAAGCATTCTGGATTCGATAATAGAATTAACTGCTCAGATTTTAATTTTGTGTAAAAGCCATTTAGGGAAAATTTCATTATGAGCCAGACTTTACAATAGGAGCAGCTTATACAATATATATACCTACTACTCTTGCTTAGATTTAAAGTTATTGCATTAAACGGGTAGGAATAACAAGCACAGAATAAATATACGTACATTTCTGAAGCTAACATAACAATCACAACAAGATTGTCTAAATTATTACAATTTTAATTAAATTCACATGATTTTACCCACAGCACGAAAATTACCTATATCTGTCAGAAGACTCAGAAGTGATATCTGTCATCTGTCGACAATAAATTTTATAATTCATCCTTATTTTTAACATTTAATTATTTATTACCCTAATAAAAAATAAATAAAAAAATAATTAAATTAATTAATAATTAATAAATAATTATAATAAATTAAACGTATTTAAAGAATAACCATTTACCTAGGTATGAATCAATCTTTTTATAAATGAACAAAAATCTTCTCGGTGGACACGTGACTAGGAGACTTAAGAGGAAAGATTTGATTGTTTGTTTGTTTAAATTGAATAAGGCTCGGAAACTACTGGACCGATTTTAAAAATTCTTTAACTCTTGGGAAGCTATATTATTATCGAGTAACATAACCTATATTTTATAATGTTACGCGTATGAAGTCGCGTGCAACAGCTAGTTATATATAAAAGTCCCTGTCCGCGTCTGTCTGTTCTGCTAAAATCTTCTAACAAATTTTGATTGGGTTTTAATGGAATGGAATAATGGAAGGGGCGATAAACTTTATATTAGAATCAATAGAATAGATAGTGAATTAGTGAAGTCTAGATATAATAATAATAATAATAATAATAAAGCCTTTTATTTCCACATTTCAAGTATTACATATAAACAAATATTTAAATGTTGTAGTTTACAATATATAAAAATAATTTATTTATTTTATTAAACTAAATTACTAAATTAAGAAATATGGATCCCTCTTTGGGTGAAGGCCTCCTCCAACTTCTTCCATGACTCCTTTTCCTTTGCCCTGTTCATCCAATTCCTCCCAGCTGTTAGAATAATGTCGTCAGTCCACCGTGTATTCGGTCTACCAACATTCCTTTTTCCTAGTGGCCCCTTCCATTGAGTGGCTTCTATTGTCCATCTTTTGTCTTTATAGCGTGAGATGTGTCCCGCCCAACGCCACTTCAGTTTTAAGGCTTCTGTAAGTGCATCCCTTAACTTCGTTTTCTTTCTAATTTGGTAGCTACTAACTTTTTGTTTTTTCCGAATTCGTAAAATGCTTCTCTCCATAGCCCTTTGAGTAGTTCTTATTTTTTGTTTAATTTTATTTGTGAAGATCCAAGTTTGACAGCCATATAGTAGACAAGGCAGGACACAAGTATCTAATACGATTTTTTTCATGGATAGACTATAATCACCTTTAAGGATTTCTTTTAACGACCAAAATTTCTTCCACGTGATGTTTATTCTTCTTTCTATTTCGTCTAAATTATTTGTCTTACTGAAAGAAACCTGTTTACCTAAAATATATTGAAGTCTAGATATAGATAGATGAAATAATGTAGGAAGGCATATATGTATTATATTTTTGAAATTTAATTTTTACTGTTTCTTATAACAAATTTTCCTTTTCATGCAAATGTACGAGTATATATATCTAATTGCAATGCTTGTATTCAGACAGCCAGACATATCTCAACAGCAACAGGCGACACATCCAATGATACGATAACCGCGCTAATGAATCCCATTACCATACTGTCTAGGTAATCCAAGGGAGGACTAATTACGTCATTAATATTGTCTCGCCCCACATGGTGTACCGTGTAATGTAACATAGATTACACGCGAAATTGGCTTAGAAACTAAATATATACGGTCACATAGGAGAACAATCGTTTCCGGTTCAAAAAAATGTTAAATATATTTATATGAACAAATGTCGAGTTTAATTTGTTATTAAATTTTAATTTTCAACTTCAATTTTTAGATCGTAAGATATAAATTTGTAAAAAAAATACGCAGTCATCACTACATATTATAAAACAAAGTTCTCCACCGCGTCTGTCTGTCTGTCCCTATGTATGCTTAGATCTTTAAAACAGCAGCTCATTTTAGTAAATTATCTATTTGGTTTGTCTGCGTAAAACCCTGTAAAATTGGTTCCAACGTAAATTCTACTGAAAACGTCGACGCCCCATATTTTCGTTGCCTCATTCTGCTTTAGCCGCATTAAATTTTATAACAATTTCCATAACAAATTGAAAACATACACAGGCTTTGGATAATTTTCATCATGCAGTCTATCCCTACTTTGTTCTTTAAGCCTTCACTGTTTACAACAGGTCGAAAACAAGTTACGATTTTAATTAATAGGCAAGTTTCTACAAAAGATAAGTCAAAAGCCACATTTGAAATTAATTGAGACGTCGTCTTTGTCTCATACATAAATGCGAGTTGTAGGTACGTACAAACGGATAAAATCACTATGGTCATAGTGGTCATGTCGAAATCACTATTGTATTACATTATTTTAAAATAGATTAGTGTCATTCTAACTAATATAACATGCGATGAGTTTGTTTGTTTGTTACGCTTTCACGCCTTAGGGAACGTTTTAGGGACACAGAAAAGTAGATACAGTAGGCACGTTTTATCTAAAAAAAAGTAGATACTATTTCCGACGGATCATCTAAAAGTTAAAGCAAAAAATTCTAAAAAATTCAAGCGCAGTAAAGATTGAATAACATAAATGTTTTTCAATCTTTACTGAAAAAAAAAGTGTGGAAGAAGTCGCGGGCAAAAACTAGCATTAAATATGTTGACATTTGTGTTGCCATGCCGAAAGCAGACCTGTTTTTACAAACGGAATCCATCATGGATACCCACCGGCCTGGGGACAGACCGGTGGGTTATGTCAGACTCCTGCCCTGAGGTGGTATTGGGGAAGACCTACCGACTAAACCTCTTGGCGTCCTCCGCGTCCGTAACGAGGCGAAATTGCGAGGTCGGACGAACACTCTTCCGCAACTCCACCGCGGGGGTCCGTAACCGGACACTGGTAGACTATATATATACCTGCCCCTATGTTGGCCTGGTGTGTAGCCAGAGTTTCGAAACTACCTTTTTATAGGATGCTGAGGTGCAAGAATGTGCAAGAACCACACTACAGGTGAGCTCCTCCAAAGATATCAAAATATCTTTGGAGATGACGTCGTTAAACTAAAGTCGGCAGCGCATTTGTAGCAGCTGCCCGTGACGTTGTTTGGGTTAAAATAATAGGTAATAGCCACCTCGGCTTCTATCAAGTGGGTCTTCAATGAGAAAGAATACGAACACCATTTATTTACCTATTAAGTATAGGTACCTATTAAGTATTTGCAATGAAAACTTCACATATAAATTCAATACCCGTACAGAGACCATCAATAAACTATCTGAGTACTGTACTCATAACTCTCTTTGCTAACTTTATGACTGCCAACGTACAAGAGATATCGAAAAGTGCTCACTTCAACTAAATCATATTTTGTTTTTGAACATAAAATATAGCCGTTAAAACTTCTTCATTGGCCACACCAATGAGATATTGCGTCCATGCCGCACTTTTATATCCGAAAAGTATCAAACAGCACTTCGGAAACTACCCGCCAACAAATAACATAGCGACGTGATGAATTGGGAAAATATCACCAAGGAATTAATATGATTATTCAATACCACGCTATGTTGCATATTATAGTTAAGTCTTTTAATTGTCACTGGAAGTAAGTATGACTTTCTTAGTGATAGGTGACTATTGTCGTCGACAGGTAAGTATCTAGTTTTTAGAGTCTCTACAGGTAATACAAGTGCACTGCCGACCTTGTGGATAAAATTATCCAATAGGTACCCTTCGATATTCGTTATTGGATAAAGAATAAGCGACGATAATGCGTGAAAATATATATATATATATATATATATATGAAATGAGGTTTCATCTTACTTAGGTACGTCCCGAAACTCACGCAGTTGCAGTTGGGCTAAGAATACAATTTTTCCCCATATACGAGCAATACCTATACATATTTTAATTACTTAATTACCTACTATTCTATAAATATCGGTCCTGCTTATGTGCAAGTCTGTACATTTGCAAGGAATAGTACTTTTTAGCCGATGTGCCTCATGTCTAGAATTTCCTCTGTTTTATCTAGTTTCTATTAATAAAGTAGGATACAAAATGGAATAATAAAATTCATACTGTACCCACTGGTTGCTAAAATATATTTACATACTGCTAATTTTCATCCTCATTCCAGTATAACGGTACAAATTGAAGAAATTTATAAAAACATATAAAAATGTGTAATAAAAAAACGCTAAAACAAATACACTTTCCCTTTGTTCTATTTAAATTCAAAAGGAAAACGAATATTAAACGCTCCTTAAACATCCTACCTAGACTCCGCGAGTTCATTTGAAAATCATCAAATTAAATTACAAGGAAAAAAATCTTTGCTATTATTACCGTATTCTCATATCTTGCCAATTTCCCTTACGATTCCTTTGAGGGTTCCTTAACGTAAGTACTTCAGGACGACGTCTCGGATGTATTGAAAATAATATTTTATATGTATCATCGAAGGCAGAGGCACGCGAAAGTAATCCTCCATTTCAAGATGAGATCCGATCCGATAGGCATTTAATATCATTGTGAGTTATATATACAAAGAAAAACGGCTTTAGCTAAATAAAATACTTACTCGGTACTTTATCTACATGATAAACTTCAATATGAATTAAAGATTTTACTTAAAATACATACTTTAGTGACCCGCTCTCGGCTTCCGTACTAATATTATAAATAAGAAAGTTTGTATGGATGTACCTGTGTATAGATGTTTGTAATTCTTTCACGCAATAACTACTGCATACACGTAGTGACAACCGATCACCATGAAATTTTGCATACACGTTGTCTGGGACACCAGAAAGGACATAGGGTACCTTTGATCCAGAAAAAAAGTACTGCTCCCGAGGGATCATCTAAAATTAAGGAAACTAACTCCTGGCTAAGTGTAATAGCAATAACGATGTCAGGCGATATGTTGCTTTTTCAACGCAGACGAAGTTGCGGGCACCAGCTAGTTTTTATATAATAACGCTAGTAGTAACAGAAACCTAGCATTGGTTCCTTTCCAAATGTGAATAGTAAAAATTTAAATGAAAAAAAAAAAATAAGTTGTTGGGCATTTTCATTTTAAATGTTGGACTTGGTCCAGCGTGAAGCGAGCTCATTACGCGGAAGCACAATATGGTATAATCCCGTGACTATCCGCGCAAATATTTGTATTTCATTTCACGTGTTAATGATATTTTTAATCCACTTGGAACTTGTAACTCGATAATCGTTTTTAATGGAATCCGTGCAATATTATAAAATTAAATGCGAAAGTTTGTATGTTTGTTCCTCAATAACGCAAAAAGGTTTTAATGAAATTTTTCACACAGACTATACTTTATTTACCTTATAAGCTATTATGTTAATCCAGTATATTACCTGGATTAACATAATAGCATGATTACATTTTATTCTAAAAAATTTTTAGGCTCCCGAAAGATAGTCTAAAATATAAAAAAATCGGTTGTATCACGCGTTATAACATAATATATATTTTCTCTAGTTTTCAGTTTTCAACAGCACGAACTAAGTCGCGTGCACCAGCATAATAGCATAAATAAGGTTTAAATTTGCTTGTGAAGTGAAAATGCAAAACCTATTAAGTAAGTAGGTATATCAGCTGTCTAGTTGTGATGAAACGAAGTTTTCATAGCTCTTTTCAGATACATTCTGCCCTGCACAATCAATCTATCGGTATCTAGGTTGATCTAGACTTTACCTAACATTTCCCTGCTCGACGATCTATTGCAATATTTCCGCTAGCAAATGAACCTTTTCAGTTGGTTAAATATGTACAGAGTAACCCAGCAAGTGAATGTGCTGACGGAAATGGATATCGGACTATATTCTAGTATCGAATATGGGCATACTTTATTCCTAGATGAACCTACAATGAATTTATACATGGGAATATTGAAAGTCATCTACATGGGTGGCATGAAAAAAAAAAAAAAATTGCGCTTGAAAACACGTGACTTGTTGCTTCGGAAAATTATCGTACCGTAAGTTCGGTGATTTGTATCAACCGAACTACTGCTACTAAAAAGTTGCATTAGTTCGGTCAACCGAACAAACAACCGAACTACTGATACTAGACGGTAAATAATGATTCTTACACGACCATTTGGTTGCCGGAAGTTTTGAACAAACTCCATAAAAGCCGTATAATATGCATTGATTGTAAGATAATCACAAGATAATTGTTGCTATAATATAATTGGCGCAATATAAACGTCATATTTTATGTTTGTCATCTCTACGTGCGACTTCAGTTAGTTTACTTCATATTCGACAGATGCTGTGTCGCAGGTTATGTCGCGCTATCGAAACGCGACGTGAATGTCGACGAGTTTGAAAAAAACTTACCTATTAGCCAACTCTGGGGCTCTAGCCAAAGTAACAATTTAAAACGATAACGAAGTTCGAAAGAATAAAATGTATGGGATATATCACGTGATTTAGCGACGGCATAATATTGATAATAATAATATATCAACAATTCCATACATTTTATTGTTTTCGAATTTCGTTATCGTATCGTTTCGTTATAGTTTTAAATTGTTACTTTGACTAGAGCCTCGGTTTCCCTTCAAAACGAATAAATATTTCGCCTTTTACTAAAATTTTCCGTGGAGGAGAACAGAACACTCAAATGAGTCTAAAATAATTTTTTGAAGCCTTGCTAACTCGAGGCCAATAAATAAAAAATCTAATGCGGCTCAGCACCAACTCTGCACCCCAAAATAATTTAAATAAAAAGTATGTTCAAAAACATAAACAAATCCCAAACAAAAAGAAACACATAAAATGGAAAGTATTATTTATTAGAAATCACTCAACTGTTACACCTTAATAATTATAATTTGGTTCAGGCGGGTGGTGCGGGGGGAAGGGCGGGTGTCCGAACGGTGGAGGACCGCGCGGAGGAAACTGCGGCCTGAACGACGGTGGCGGTGGTCGCCAGGGAGGAGGCGGACGCGAGCCGGGCGGCGGCGGTGGGCCGAAGCCTGGGGGACCAAACGGCGGCGGTGGATAGTGATGGAAGGGGGGCGGGGGAGGTGGGGGACCGGGTGGAGGTGGCGGTCCGGGGGGAGGCATGGAGGAGGGGGGAGGTGGAGGAGCCGTCATGGGCAAGGGCGGCGGTGGCCTCGCGTTCATCGCTGGTGGCATTGGCGATGGAGCAGGCGGCGGAGGCGGTGCCATCAATATTGGGCCCATCATGGTTGGCGGTGCGTCCGCGAACAACTGATGCGGACGGTCCGCGTGAGATAGTGGGTTTTGGGCGGCGAGCAATCTGAAAGAAAAAAAGAGTAAGTATACTTAATTTCAATGAGACCATTAACTTGTATACTTATACCCCTTCCAACCATTTATTTCACTTTTGACAGATCGAGTTAGTGACAGACAGTGAACTACTTTCCAGATCAGGACCAGAGCCAACTTTGAAAAGTTTATTTCCAAAGTTGATCCTGCCAGGAATCCGAGTTCTTTCAATAATAAATTTCAATGGCTTACCTTTCAGCAGCGGAACCGTGCCTTTCACCCTTGACGTCCTTCTTGAAAGCATAGGAAACAGATATTGGTCTGTTGCACAGATATTGATTGTTCATCGCCTCTATAGAAGCATCAGATGCTTCAAACGAAGCAAAATTAATAAAGGCAAACGCTTTGGAGTTGCCCGTTTCTGGATCTCTCATTACCTGGAAGAAAATTTTATCTTAAATTGGATACTTTATATATTATAATTATATTATCGCCACATCATCATCATCGTCAACCTGTGTCTCCAAACATTTATACGATTTCTCAGAAAGGTCATGTTTTTTATGTATTGTTATGAGCAATAAGTAACGAGTAATAATGGAATTACATAGTATGGAATTGGTAAGCAGCTAATGTTGTCAAGTGACCCCTTAAGAATAAATATTTGAGTTATTGCTATTATTATTAAAATTACCTTTGGAGTCTGCAAAATAACACCAAACGCTGAGAAAGTATCGTAAAGCAACTTCTCGTCCACTTCCGGATCCAAGTTTCCTATGAACACATTTGCCCCAACATCCAAATTTTTCTGGTGAGCAGAAGCCTTGTTTACTCTTACAGGCTTGCCATACAGCTTTATCATATTCATGACCTGAAATAATAAAAATTGTAATGTCTTGGATGCAGTTAGGTTGCTTGCCTTGAAGCCCCTCAAAGCAAGTGAGCTTCGCCTGGGGCCAGCGGACATAGGGTTGTTCGCACCATCAGAACACCAGGCAACTAAGGCAACTAAGCTAGTTTACTATATTTTTTTATTGAAATAAAAAGATACCTTTATTGCATAATCTGCATCCTCTTCTCCCATGAACTCAACAAATCCATATCCTTGATGTGTTTGCGTGACGCGGTCTTTTGGCATGTGAACATTTACTGAAAAGATTCAGATAAGTACTTTATTATTATATTATACTAAATTATAGCCACATTTTAAATATTATGTTCATGTATTATTTAGCATTATTAATTTGTAAGCAAGTAAAATTAAAAGTCCAAATAATGGAGCTCCCATTTCTTAATTGACACCTTTTTTGAAAACACCACTATAGATATATTTATCTATAGATCTATAGTGGTAAGTCACACTGTGTTATGGTGTGTGTTTATGGTAAGGCCATAAACAGTATATTATCCCATATAACTGTAACCATCATATTACAGAAGACTTGAAATATTCAAAAGTGTGCTTTCTAGTCCCAATTCATCAGTTACGCTATACCTATATCCCATATCCAGTCATTACTACCTATCTGCCTATGCTGACCAATGCTGTATTTACCAACAAGTGGTCCACCAAATCAAAAGCTCAAAAAGATTGTGGTAGCCAAGGCTGGCTACCACACACTGTCTTCACATCCAAGTCAAGATAAAAATTAATGATCCAAAATATTAGTGGCACCTGATTAACACTCGTTTATCTTTTAATAATAAACATTTTCAACTTATACTTAGATTTATGATATGCTTATTCTAATAAAGGTAGGCATTGACTTACCCACTGGTCCCGACTGCACGAAGAGCTCCCATAGTAAGCTCTCGGACACTCTATCATCAAGACCTCCTACATATATAGTTGCATCTGAAATTAACGAATAAATCACAAGATATATTTAATTAGTATACAGCAAGTATACAAGTTGAAAGGATACCGGCATAATAAACGATGCCTTCCCATATAACAGGTGAATAAAAATAACTATCTCTAACCACTAACCAACAAATATATTTAAGTTATGTAAAGCCTCAGATTGATTTTCTTGTATTTATAAATTACCCAAGTAGTAAATTTAATTTAGCATTTTAGTTTTTGGAAGCATAATGTTAAAACAACAAACATAACCTTAAAAAATATTTATAAGAAAAAGGAGATTGTCAACAATGTACAACAAAACTATTGTTTTTATTATAAAACTGGTAAACCTTGATTCCTTTCAGCGATCGGTCCCGCAGCCATTATTTTTATTAAATGTTATTAATGTATTTGTTTGTATACTTTCTTTCTTTCTTTATACGTTACATACTTCTTTTTTGACTCTTGCTTGTCCACTGTCAATTGTCATCCACTGTGTCCACAGGTTCAGGTCCACAGCCACATACCACAGTCCATCAACCAAAACTAACATTCAATTCAACCGTCATAGTCAACTTCAACCATTTTTACTTGACAGCTCGAGTTAGTGATAGTCACAAACTAAATAGTAGATACTGGTGATAGTGACGATTTGACGAAATGCGTTACCGAATCGATTTCTTATAATAATCGATTTAATTTATAAAGATATTTTGATCGCTTTAATACATTGATTGTTTATCTTAGCTCACGATTTTGTATTTTTTAATAACCAGGCGTTGAAATAACTATGTTTTATATATTAACAATTAATATTACTGAGGATTCAAGTAATGATTCCAGTTCATATGGAAAATTCGAGTTCATCGTTTTCACCAATGTTTTTACTTGAATTGTATAATAAAGAATCGAGTATTAGTAAGCTCGAGAATTATTTTGACAAATTCACTCGAGTAAAAAGGCTTGAATTATTCTTAATCACAAACTAAATAGTAGATTCTTCTTAATACTTACTCAAAATTGATACTACTACCTCTGCTAAGGTTAAATAAGATACATTAAATAAGATCGTTCTATTACATACTACATTAATTAATTTCATGTCTTTTGTTTTGTTCTTGGTATTTTCTCAGTTTTTCATATTTTCTTTTTGTGGGTATTTTGGACAGAATGAATTTTCCCCTTCTACTTATATTGTTCTGTGGTTTTACTAGCCTTTGTTTTGTTTGTTTATTTATTTATCTAATTTTAAAAGCGCAGTGAGTGTGTAATCTAAAATGCATTAGTTACATAGTTGCTTTGCTTGTGTTTTTCGCGCATAAAATGTATTTTGTTAGAACTAGAACTAACAAATAGCCAGTCAGTATGTCTTGGCCATATTGTGAAGACATGTTAGACATGGACGACAGTGAAAACTATTGCAAACCGTCTACTGTAATAGAGCAGTTTGTTAAAAGAGTGGAGAATTTTAGTTCTCAGTATGGAAGCGAGATAAGCGTTTCGTATACCGCACTGAACCTTCGTGGACCACCATCTAATTTTCCCGATTATGGGGACTATCCCCAGGCGTTCGTTATGGTGAGTTTTTAATAAGTACATCGCCTTTTGTACACCCATAAAACAATTATAATTCCATTAACAGATTTCTCGTCGCATTTTACATTTATTTCTTATTAATTAAAAATTCAATCAAGACGAATTGCTAAAAATTCACGAGATTACATAAATTATAATATGTTTTTCTTTGTAGTTTCTATGCTATAATTTAAAACCAAAATCTGCTATAATAATATGCACTTTTTTAAGATATCAATATTTCGACCTTAGTGAATAGTTCCCTGCCTTATCTATTATACTAGCCGTTGCACGCGACTTAGTCCTCGTAACTTTATAATAGCCTATGTTACTCGTTGATAAAATAGCTTTCTACAGGTGAAAGAATTTTTAAAATCAGTCAAAATAAGCTTTCTATAGTTGAAAGAATTTTTGAAATTTGTCCAGTACTTTTTGAGTTTATTCGTTATAAACAAAAATATAAATCTGCTCTCTTTATATTTTTAGAATAGATAAGTACTTATAGGTAATAAAAAATCAAACTTTAAATTTTATCTTGCAATTCAGAGGACTTATGGCAAATGGTGGGAAGAAGCGCCATCAGCTACCGATGAGTACTGTCCACAAAACCAAAAAGTAATATCCAGTCAAGATTTCATAGGTATGTTCTACGTGTTTTTATATATTCTGTAACATAGTCATTTGCACTGGTGATTCTTTTAATTATATTTTGTATATATATATATAGCTTTATTTAAGTTTTATTAGTCACATTGATTAGAGTAATAATTAAACTACAACAGTTTATGTCGTCGGCACATCGTAGAATTGGGCATATCATGATATTCCTGGGCAGATCATATTTCTGTTAAAACTGAGAGGGTCGCCTCACTCCGCTCCTCTTACACCTAACCTAACACGCTCCTCCACGCTTTGCTACGTTCCGCTCCTCGTCGCACCTATTTTTTACTTTTGGTGAAAGATTTTTAATTTCATACTTTACGATCTGCCCAAATCTACGATCTGCCCACGACATATCTATCATAAAGAATAATATTTACCTATTTTATTTTGAACAGAAGTATCATTTGAGACCAAAGTTTATCCAATGGAAGTCTCAATATTTGAGACTTACAATCCAGGAGCGCTAGTTCGTATTTGGGCATGGGGACATGATGTTATAAAGCAAGTGGAACCAACTTGGATCTTGCTCTGGGAAGGTGAACCACAGGACATAGGGGAGACTCCTAGAGTGTTTACACCACCGATCAAGAAAATCTATATTCCAATAAGGTGGGTATACACAATAGGTACATATTTTTATAATTATCAATAAAACCTACCTCATTTTTATTTGCTAAATGAGTAAGCTATTTGACCGCGATCTGAATTTATTTTTGATAACTCAAAAGCATGAATTGTCTATTTGGATGTAATAAAAAAACTGCGCCATATTACTATAAGCGCTAGTTCAGACACGGTGGGAACCGCGCGGGTCTTATTTATATGAGTTGTTTTGTAATCGTTCAGACATAACCGCGCGGAAATCGCGCGGTTCCCGCCGTGTCTGAACTAGCGCTTATTCATATGAGTTGTTTTGTATTCGTTCAGACACAACCGCGCGGTTTACGCGCGGAAATCACGCGGTTCCCGCCATGTCTGAACTAGCGCTAATACTTTTTGAATGTGTACAAATAATACCTGCCTACAAGTAATGTTATCATTCCAAATATATTGAGAATAATTACATATACTTTTTCTTTCCATATACTTTTATACCGTGTTCATTGCCTACAAACTTATTCAATTTTTATGTAGGATAAAGGACAATAAGGTGAGTGTTAATGGCACAATTAGTATATAGTGTTAAGTTATAAGTTATTTTGTAATTAGTATGTAGTAAGTAATGTTTAAGTTTTGAGTATTGTTAAATAGATAAGTACAGTCCACTGAATCGACCCTTGGTGAACACAAAGGACCGGTAGTAGAATGGGTTGGTGGGGGTGGGGTGGCGGGATGTGCATTCCTTTCACAATGGTGTAAGTAATTTGTATAGGTTTTTGGAGTAAGTGTTGGTCCGATCGCCCATAGTGAAGGTTGTGCACGCGCACCGTGGCCCTTTGTGTTTACCACGGCATGGTGCAATGTAATACACGTGTACGTACGATTCCATTGCGTTGTCGTTTTCCTTCGCTACACAAATCCCAAAGCCCTAGTGTAACATCGTTTACAGTGAGAATATAGGGATGTAGTTATTTACTCGCGCACTTGATACATACATACACTTGATACTTACATAATACGCACAAGTGCTGTTGATTCCCGTTGGTTTTCCATAGCTGTCGCCAGAGAGGCTATCTAATTTTTTACTAAAAAATAATCTTGTGTTCAAATTTTTTTCCCATAATATAAAACTTGTATTACCTACTTACTTACTTTTTAATTTAAATATTTTTCATGCAGAGTTCTACGGCTTGAATTCAACCATAGACTGTTGCCATATTATACTGAGCTGGATGCGGTTTTACTTAGTGGAAAAGTACCAGCGATCACAGATCCATATATTACCTCGGATGAGAAGTACAACGCTTTTTTTGAGTTGCCACGAATGGAAAAAGGTTACACTTTGAATTAGCCAATTATTAAATTATTATTTCAGTAACAAAAAAATTTTAACGGCCATCTGTGAATGTCAGAAAACAAATATTGTGGAATACTTTTTCATTGTGCCATTAAAAAAATAACATTACTTCTCTAAGAACATTCCTAAAAACATATTATTGCATTTTGTATTATCAAACACGCTAAAAGAAAAGTAGTTATTTGATTTGAATTTATATCCTGATTAACCATAGCGAGGGAAACTAATTTAGATTTTTAAAGAGATAGATTAAATTTTCAAATATTTAAAAAAATGTAAATGTTACCTTTCGAGATCCTTTTGAGATGTCAAAAGCAAATACCTACTGCTTGGACTTTAGTCATATTCGGCTAAATAGTAATATTCCGGCTAAATAGTCATATTCCGGCAAAATAGGCAGAATTTTAGTGACATTCATTTATTTTTTGAAGTGTATTAATATAATGTATGTAACGTCATCTAAATCGAAGTGTGGGTTGCCTCCTAAAAATACAATTCTTTTTATTCTAGGTGAAATTTTAAAGAAGGTGCTGTCATCAAATTTAACAGCAATGGATTGTGAATATTTGCTCCGTAAGGATCAAGAGGAGGCACACATGGGTCCGCCGCAAGGTTATTTTCAAAATTTGCCCGTAAGTTTTTAATAACGTAATATATTTTATACATGTACCTACCTATATATAATTTATATATGCTAAATATTCCACGCGGCCGAAACCGCGGGCACCAGCTATTTAAAATATGAAATAAAAAAAATAAAAAAATCGTTATCTTGCTTTACATATTTTGTCCATAGCGCGAACGAAGACGCGTGCGTAAGCTAGTAATAGATCATTTGCACTGATTAAAACTTAGAATATTTAACAAAACAGAAATACATTATAATATATCTGTAATGTCTACTTATTTACTAATTTTTTTTTTTTACCTCAAACTAGTTATTTGTTATCGTAAAAGACATAATTATAATGTACTTCTTGAATACATTGCTTGGCTTGCAAATGTATTCTGATAATATTAATGACATTGTCTTAAGCTATTATAATTACACACTAACAATAGATTACTTCACGCCGCCAGTCTCAGACAAAAGAATTTTTAGATTACTTAATCTATTATGATTATTATGATGTATATTTCCTAGTTCGTGATTAGGTAATTTATAGTTTACCTACCTACACAATGACTAAGGTGAATAGAGGACCTGCCTTTGTGACCTCATAACTATTGCAAATTATTATTTATCAGTAAAATAATAATAAGTAGGTACCGTAGGAAGAATGTAAACAAATTTTTACTTAGCTAAATGATTTTTTGTGAAGTCCCTTTTGTCCCTTTTATTTTTTTGAGTACATCTGAGAGCTGTACTATAAATGGCAAACAGGTAGGAAAATCACGCTTTCGTGCCTTAATTACTGCAACCATAGATAAATGATTGGTCTTGCTGCGCTCGACTAGATACCGCCGTCGTACTTGTAAAATGCGGCATAAAATAGTACGTCGACTTCGGTGTACCCGAGCCAGCCACATTGGAAACTGTCTGTGATGTGTACGTGCCGAATGTTTTATTAAATTTAAGTTATAATGAAATACCAGTTTGCGTAGTGAAACTGTGTAAAAATATAATAAAACTAGGTAAAAAGTAATAAAAAGTTACGATTTTTTTACACACACTACAATAAAAAGTTGCCACATTTTCGGAGCTATTGCTTTTGTATAGCGCTCTATCTAGTCGAGCGCAGCGAGACCAATCAATTATCTTTGACTGCAACTGATTTTATACTCGTACGTTGTCATGGGTTCAGAAAATGAGATTTCTTCCAGAAAAAAGTTACTGCTGCTCTCTTTCTCTCTCAGATATTTCTAAAAATACAAAAGACAAATTTAACGTCTTGAAAAAATAAATCAACATTTCTCATTTATTTTTCAAAAAAAAAAGTCACAGGAAAAAGTTAGTAAAAAATAAATTATACGTAGTAAAAAATAAATTGTACGTCAAAGTTGGTCAAAGAGAACTCGTACTTACGACAAACGGACTACCAGTTAAATTGTCGGATTCGGATCTGTGTTAGAATTTAACTAATAAAATGCTAAAGTTATATTAAATTAAAACAATATCTTTCAAAATCTGTTTAGAAGTGTTTGATTGACACATTTAAAAAACTTTATAAATGTTATTTAATTTAAAATTTACTCGAAATAACTTAAAGATAATTTACAATTGATATATAGTCTCTAGTCTCTATAGACAGACTTATGACATGATACCACAATATTTTAACCTCATTTTTTTTAGTGCTACTTATCAAAACGTAGATAGTGTTTTATCGTTAATATAAAATTAAAACGAATAATATTAAAATAGATACGGCATAAATTATAATATTAAATATGCATTATAACACGTTGCGATATTGATAACAAGAGTAGGTACCTACAAACCTGCGTCTTGTTTATTGATTTATTTTTTTCCTTTATTTTAAAACATCAAAATAAAGTTTTATTTTATATCTTTGACTTTTGCAAGGTGACATCTCGTGGGACGGTCAAACATCGACGTTTTCCCTTTATTTTGAGAGATGTTTACTGCCTGCACATTTACCTACTACTTTAAGTGATTTGAATCTATACTAATATTATATTATTTGTATTTTTGTTTGTAATGAATAAACTCAAAAACTACTGAACCGATTTTACAAATTCAACGAGTAACATAGGCTATACTTTATTAAAATTACGCAGACGAAGTCGCGTGCAACAGCTAGTTATATATATATTGACGAACATTAGGACTATCTAAACATGATTATTATTTTAAAGGGAGTGAAATATCTTTATTACAGGACGAGACAATATTGAGCATATTGAAATATTTGGATCTAAAATCGTTATGTCGTGTGGCTCAAGTGAACAGACATTTCAACAGATTGGCATCAGACTCAGTATTGTATAAACGAATTGATCTTAGACCCTATTGGAACTGTGTTCGACCTGGGGTATGTTCATTTTTATTATATGTTCCTAAATTAAAACTAAGTGTACTTGTCGCACATAGCCAGAATAAATATAAATAAATAAATATCTTCACACAGTAAGCACCATCTAGTTCCACAGTAAGCAATTAATGCATGTGTTATGGATATACCAGACAGTTGATATATACTACATAGATTGCTTTTCTTATGTAAATATATAAATTCATTATAAATACAAACATCCAGACAACAAGGTACAAAGATAAAATGTTAACACATAAAACATTTGCCCCTAGCGGGATTCGAACCCGCGACCCTTTGGTTAACAGCTAGGGTTACTAGCCACTAGGCCAAATGTATCGTCAAATTTAGGATAATATTTAGAATTACTCATTAATTATTATATTTTATTGACTTGTGTAAGTACTAATTATTATTATTATGTCATTTTACTTACTTACAGCTATTGCAAATGCTATCTTATAGATGTAAGATCCTTAACAAATTCGATATATCCTGGTGTGGTGGTCGTCACATGCTTCAGGGTCAGGACATTGCCAAGTGAGTTTTTCCTGTTTTAATAATTATTAATAAAAAATCCCTGTAGCTGTCTGTAGAACAAATTTTTTGTTATTGAATAATTTGACTATTTTATTTATGAAATTGTTTTTTACTTGTACCCTACTCCGTTACAGCAAGATTTTCGGCAGTCATAAATTCTAATATATATAATATTTGAATTCATATTTTTTTAAATGTATACATACAATAAAATTGAATGAATATTTCATTATCGAATTTCCCTCGGTTAACATTCTTCTTTAATTTATAATTAAAAACTGATTTTCCGACTAAAAATTACTACATACTTATATTCTAATTTTTTCATAATGTTTTTTTTAGTGCTTACTTGAATAAGAATTTACTTGAATAAGAATAAGAATTACTTGAAATTGAATTTTATTAGATGAAAATAAAATATGAAATTTTATACAAGCATGAGAAGGTTTAATTTAAACAGTACCTATACAATCATATTATTATAATAATATATACTTATCGAAAATCCTGTTTTCAGATTCATAATGAAACGTTCCTCGGCACTAACGCACCTCAGAATGAATTGCTGTCTTTTCGTTAATAACACTGTCTTTGACTCAATCTCCTTCGCTGTCAATTTACAAGGTATGTGTAAAGTCAAGTGCATAAATATGTATGCAAAGAATAATGCAAATGTGAACATATAAAGTGTCATTAATGTCCCCAATTTTTTTTTTTTCAATAACATATCATGTACGTTATTATGTATCTAAGATTGGTAATGAACTAAAGACATAATTTACATAATAGAATATAATAAATATTATGTTGAAGTTATATTTCAACATAATATTTATTATATTCGAAAGTGTATATAACTATATAATATAGTTATATACACTTTCGATTAAAAGTTTTTTTTTAATTTTAATTTAAGTAAAAAACTTTTTTAATTCAAAACCTATCGCTTATCAGAATTTAGAGTGTTCCAAAATAGTTGTACCTATTTTTAGGACATATATTATTGCTTGTATGGTACTTCATAATGTTTTCGTACATTTACGAAGACATATGATGAGAAAAAAAAAATATGATTCCTTTAGTACATACATGTAATGTAATTTAGTGGTTTAATATTTTTACACTTGATTGTACAGTCAGTCTAATAGGTCTTTCCTAAAAAATGGCCTAAATTTAGATGAATTTGTATAACCTAGAGTTTTTTTTTTAATCTTTTAATTTCCACATGTCAGAGCTGTGCCTGCGTTCAGTTACCAATGATAAGATACAATGGTCTTACCTGAGCAACCTTTCGAAACTGAAGAGGTTAGATCTTTACAGGAGTAGCATTCACACTATGGCGACGATCGCCATCATTATGCGTAACCCGGAACTTGAACATATTAATCTTGGTAAGTTATTAAAAAAAAATCATTATCTAGAAATGAAATAGGAGTTAGTTAATGTATGAACGATATTTTTTAAAGAAGTTTTTGCTACTAGAGAAAGTATAATAGATAAAAATAGACACGAAATTTCGACGAGCCCAATACTTGAGTGGTTGCCTTAACGCTTTGTCAGATGGGTCTCTAGTTCGATTCCCGGCTGGGTCAACTTTGTAAATGAGTTTTTCAAAGTTAGTGGCAGGGCGCGCTGCATTTGACAGTCATTTCGGCAGCTTATGTCTGGCTGCAGTAACCATTGTGTTTCGCTGAGTCAGCAAAGGGATGCCAGACTTTATTTCCCAGTCATTTATCCTACTATGGTCAGTAGCGCACTTACAGCACCAGTGGCGTTGCTCGCGTTATAGGCGACGGTAGTCATCTACTACCATCGAGTGGACTGTAAGCCTGTATATCGAGTTTAACATAAAAAAGAGACGAATATTAGCGCTAAAGTGATGTTTTTCAGGTTCTTGTAGATCAATATCGGCGATGAACGAAGTCGTGTACGCGTTGGGACGAAACTGTCGAAACCTCATCTCGGCGGACTTTTGGAAGTCGTATTCGTTGACAGCGGTCGGGTTGCGGGAGCTCGCCAACTGCTCCAACTTGCAGGAGTTGGATGTCGGATGGTGGTAAGCTATTTTCAGCTCTATTTCCTGCGCGTCAGGGTCGAGTTTTGACTGTGACTTGTTTACAAGCAAAAGATGAAAATGTGCTGTATGGTATGTTCAGCTTACAAGCGGGCATGTCGGGGGAATGGTTGCGGAGCCTGAACGGAGAGCCTTTGCGCAAGTTGTTCCTGGGCGCGTTGCGAGGCGTCAGCGACAGGGACTTGCGCGCCTTAATAGCGCGCACGCCCAACTTGGTGCAGATGGACTTGCTCGGCGTCAGCGGCGTCACGCCCGAACTCTGCAATGAGTATGTTATAGAACACTATTAGATACATAACGAAAAAATACGGAACTATAAAAGTGTCAAAAGTAAAATCTCTATATATAAAAAAATTACGTGTCACATGTTCGCGATGAACTTGCTAAACTACTGAACCGATTTTGATAAAACTTCGTATCTGATCAAGTGGCTATTGGACCAATGTTTCTATAATATTAGGGAATATTTTGACATTTGATTGTATTTTACAATGGCTACGATGTATTTTTTGTTGTTATTATTATTTTATATATAAATTATGATTTCACACACCAGACGTGGCAGTGATTGAGGTGGCATTTCAAGCTAATGAAAACTGGCTTACAATAACCCATGTCACTGGTAAATAAATGATAAAAAAAAAACTATGTGTAATTTGGTCTAACTTAAAAGATAGGATAGTTTCTCATTTTTTTAATTTTTTTTCCCCAATTTTATATAATTATTAACATAGTAACATAGCGCCATCTGTTGGATACTTACTCAATCCAGCAATTATTTGTTATAATAGACTGTGAGTTCCATAACAATCTAATAGATGGCGGTGTGTGATAATTTAACGGCTGGATTGAATAAAAAATTGCACCCATGCGAAGCCTAGTATTTTATCTATATTTTGTATATTAATTATTGTTTGTAATTTACCATTTTCAGAATTTTCGAGACCTGCAGAAATCTCAGACTCTTGGACATAAGTTTTTGCGATCAACTATCACACCAACAAGTAAGTTAGTTAGTTGACTGAGGGCCTCTTTCACCAACTACAAGTAAAGTGTTGATTAGTAACTTTTAGAAATAATTTTATGTTTTATTAAATTATGCACTTGGTTTAGTGATTAGGCGATTTTTTATTATTATTTTCTTTTTAATGTTTGGGACTTTTACCGTATAAACAAAGGTGCGTATATTATATAAGCTAAATTATTCCCGATGACAGGTGACTTTAAATGACATTAAAGCCTACTTGACAGATGGTGAAAGACGCACTTAAGGCTAGGCTAGGCTATATTTTATAAAAATAGAATACGTGGACGAAGTCGCGTACGGCAGCTAGTAGTGGTCTTTGTTGTGATTTTTGTCACCAGATATAAAATAAAATATTGTACTAAATGTTTGGTTTTTCAGGTGTCAGAGTGGAGGCAAAGATTCCCCCAGGTCAGCATAAAATGGTCATTGCAAGTGTCGCAAACTAGTCAACCTCATCAGCGGTTTTTGGAACCAAATTTTGAATAATAAGACTTAAATAATAAGGCTTCTAAACATAGTAAGTAGTAAAATGTGTATTTTATGTATGTACATATATACATAAAAATGGAAATGATATTTTGTTAAAAATGTTATGAGAAAAAAGGTTGTAGGTATATAAAAATATTTTTATTGTATACTTAGGAAACGTCTAAATATAAAATGTGATGTACTTAATATTTTGTAAATTAAAAAACAAAAATAAATTTGCTTTAAAATTTTATGGGTTATTAATATGTATATGTTATAGTGTTACAAAGAATATAATTATTATATAAATAAATGGGTAACTAATTAGATTGTATGTAGAAGACTGAAAAGTACCTGTCGATGAGAAGCCATATTTGTCTTAATAAAAAATCCCTTAATATACTGTAGGATATATTGGCTTGGGTATTAGAGTGATATTTTTATACAAATTAATTATTCATATAAGTATAATTACGCCATTTTACTTAGATGTAAACAAGTACGATGAGAGTACAATTATCGAACAAATTAGAAAAATATTTTCTTGTAAGTGTCAATGTACTACAAGTATGGATTTCGCACGCCATACAATCTTTCTTCTTCTTCTTCTTCTTCTTCTTCTTCTTCTTCTTCTTCTCTTTTAATGATTTGGCTCCATCAGATCTTCTCCGATGATTTTTTGTCATTAGTAAAAATAGCAATTTGTAATATCAAAAGTAGCAGATCCCAATACTAGTCAATCAAGTCAAGTCCAGTCAGGTCATTATTTTTCTTAGTTTTCCAAAACTGGTCCGTCAAGTCCAAAGCAGTCAAGTCAAGTCCACTACAAACTTTATGGAACATTTCTTCTTCTTCGGTTTAAATGGCAACGCGGCTCATTTTAAAATGGCCGTTATCTGCCAGTGTCAAGTTAATATGTATCCATCAGGTCTTCTCCGACGATTTTGCCAGTGTCATTAGTAAAAATAATCAACAGTAGCAGATCCCTATATAATACTGTCAGTCAAGTCAAGTCCATAATTTTTATTAGTTTTCCAAAACAGATCCGTCAAGTCCAAAGCAGTCCACTACGAACTTTATGGGACATTTAAAAGTGACATATGTGTAGGTAGAGCATGACTTATGTCATCTGTCACTTAAACCAAACGTGTGTCATTTAAAGTAAATGTGACTTTATGTCGACACATTGGAGTTTAAAGTGATTTACAGCGCAAATGGTAGATATAGTAGAAGTTGGTCGTTACTACCTTTTATTTTACCATTGACACGTGAAGACAAGACTCCGCCATGATTCCGTTTTAGGCGTACTTTTTAGTGACGCTATGGCATTTGTCACTTACGCAAATTTCATAGTTGTAGCACAGCATACTTATTTCCTACAGTAGGCCGACGCCTTTGATGTTGGGCGATACCGCCGCCTGTGTAGGTATTTAAAAATTACGGAAGATTTATATAATAAAATAAAATCTCAAAGACGCGATAGCCCTAGAATATTTATCCCAAGCTACTAAGAACGACGAAGTATGCAGCTTGGGCACGTCCCACTCACGCCTCACCCCTCACGCCACGCACGATTGCCCTGTCTAGACGTCTCCATCGGGCCTACTGTATGAAATAAGTATGCTGTGGTTGTAGTACTTCGATGTGTACAGAACAATTATTATGTAAATTTTACGAAATTGTTATTCTAAAGCTACGGGATCGTTGTAACCGAGGAGAGAGAAAAAAAAATTAAAATTTGTGCATTTAACGTGTCCAAAGTTTATGAAATAAGTACTAACTTTCATAGCGTAATATAGGTTATTATAATATAAATTGTAACAAAGTAAAATTGCAATTTTTAATGTAAACTCGACAAATAAGGTGCTTTATCACTAGTGTTTATCATTGAACATTGTTTGTATGTTGTAGAATGATAAGGTCTGTTTTCCTTTGAAAATTCAAAGTGACAATTTCTATTGCTATCTTTATTAGCGATGACAAATTATGTCAATCAGTAATCAATTCCTATATCAAATCTAAGCTAAGCCTTAGCGAATTTCGATATGAATGGAATTTTTAATCGAAACTGATAAAGCACTTAGTTTTTCTTGTCTGCTATACCTACGTCAATTCTCTATGTCAATTAAATTGTACTTCTTATTGTTATAAGATAATGGTATATAAGTTATAGGACTATATGTTATGTACAGTCGGGGTAAGAAAAGGTTCGTCACCTTTTAGTCCTTTGTTTGCACGAGGGCAATACAAAATTTTGTTTCAAACTTGTTTCAGTTCGCTCGGTGGTTTAGTTTCAAAAGATACTAAAACTTTAGTTTCTTTTGAAAATAAAGCACTAGCTAACTTCAAAGACTTTAGTTAAAAGGAATTAATTTGAAACTAATGAAGGTTTTCGTACCCCGACAGTATATTATAACTTTATACTTTAGACTAGTTTTCGATGCGTGATATAATTATTATGAATTTGAACGTCTGTTCTATTATAATATTATACTAAAATAACCAGATATTAACAGCTACAAAAATAATATGATAATATATTTACAACTAAAATATAAGTATATTTTAAATAAATTGAAATTTTTAAATTATTCTGTTATTATTTTGTCGTAATCAGTCCCATATTGAATTGTTTTCAGAATGCTATTGGTATGCTTTCCTTTTATAGCATAAAATCATCTTATGGCCAGAAAGCTATATAGGCTATGTTATAAAATTAAGCGGACGAAGTCGCGTGCAACAGCTAGTATTCTAAATAATTCTAAACAACCAAGCACAAGACAATATTATCTTGTCCACGTGCTAAAAAACGATAGATATATTATATTATTATGCTGCTTCAGTTAATGATTGGTAAGTTGAAAGAAAATGACTCGCTGGGTGAAGGGTGAAGGGTGAGTACCTAAAACACGGTTCGCTGTATAGGTACCAAAAAAAGGCCCTTTACATGTTTCAGCGCATGTTTACTTTTGAATGCTAGCACATTAAAATAATTAGAAAGTTGAACTAATAGGATCAATTTAGTCCAGAAGTTCAACTTTAAATTACAAAGTTGAAATAATTGAATGTTTTTGTCCAATTAGTTCAACTAGTTGAACTTTCTGGAATATATGTCCTATGGACGGTGGTGAAGCGGGTAAAACTACGCCTTGCCGTGTACTTTTACCTACACGGTTACACGCACACAAATGCAATCAAACTACGCCTCGCCCTATAAAAATACTAGCTGGTCCCTGTGACTTCGTCCGCGTTCTGGATGAAAGGTACCCTATATCCTTTCTGGTGTTCCAAACAACGTGTATGCGAAATTTCATGTTGATCGGTTCAGTAGTTTTTGCGTGAAAGTATTACAACATCCATACATTCATCCATCCATACAAACTTTCGCATTTATAATATTAGTACGGATAAGTATTCGGAAATACCCCGCATTTCACAAACTTAAAATAAAATATGATATTTATCACTATAGGATCCCAAAAATACAAAGATTTTAATTAAATTATATTACCTAGCAAATATTTACCTACCTATAGTGTCCATAATAAGCGATTATTACAACATTGTTTATAGTTATTTTATCCATCTTTTTTTTTCTTAAATTAGCATCAAGAATGAGGAAAAGATATTTAGGTATTGTACAATAATACAATGTTCACAATAACATAATAATGTAGGTATATTACGTAACGTGTTTATTGCTCTAATTCCTTTTGGGTCAGTCGTTTTGCATATGAAATACTAGGAAGTTGTTTGTTAACTACCTACATGAATAAAATCTATAATATCACTTCATTTCGCTACAGTTCAAAAGAAAGTCAGTACTTTGTTGACGTGTTTACCTACTTAAGTGTTAAGAAAGTTTGAGAAAATATACATGTTTGGTTCAAAAGGGGTAAGTTCTAACATTTTCATTTACAATATAAAATTGCGTAGTAACTATATGTGTTTGATATTATTTAATATCTTAATGATAGCTAAAATTGATTAAAGTAAGAGGTCGCATGCAAAGTGGCCTTTAGAACTGTATCTATACTGACGATTAGGTAACTTACTTGTTGAATAAAATTATTTTTAACCGCGTCTAATTTTGTTTTGGTAATAAATAAAATTAAAGTATTGTTAGTGATAACTATTTGCTTACATATTTTATAACGAATTATTCTCGGGTCACCTTCGGCCGCATCCGTACTAATATTATAAATGCGAAAGTTTGTATGGATGTATGTATGGTTGTTTGTAATTCTTTCACGCAAAAACTACTGAACCGATCAGCATGAAATTTTGCATATGCCTTGTCTGGGACATCAGAAAGGACATAGGGTGCCTTTAATCCAGAACGCGGACGAAGTCGCGGGCACCAGCTAGTATCCTTTATTCCTTATTATAAGTTACTCTATGCCGCATAATTATGCACCTTACAACGAAATAGTACCTATATCTCCTGGCACCTTACACTATTTATTCGTAAACCTTACAACAAGTGAGTTCGCGGCCAAGCGCTACCTTTACTCTATAAAAAAAGAAAAAAAAATTCATAGATATTGCGCCACCTACACAATATTATTTAAAAAAAGAACAATGTTGTTTTTTCGGCGTCTTCGAATTGTGAAAATTGAAATTTTATAATCGCTCGATAAGGAGTAAACTCCAGTCGTGTCGGAGCTGATTCATTTTTTTTTCAGGACAATAGTATCGTATATTTAATATATATGTTTATTTATATGTTAATCCAAGTAATGAGCTATATGTGTGCAAAATTTCATCCAAATCCGTTCAGCAGATGTGTAAAAAATATGCAAACTTTCGCATTTATAATATTATCTATTGTGACAGTAACGGTTTAATTTTTTATTTGACTGTTTTACCGAAATAACAGAAAGAAAAATGATTATCACGTCATGCGCCTAACTACCTGTGTAACTACTTAGTCACGCTTGTATAAATCAACCTCATTTAACAGCTATAAATTATGTTTCTAGGTAAGGAACATATTACTTTCTGTTTTCATGTTTGAAGTTTAGATCAGATTTCAGTATTATGAGGTCCATGCGGCGGATAGATAGTAAGTTAGGTACTAATCTTTCTTTCTTCTACGGGTGTAGGTATTGTTACACCTTTTCCCCGCTGTGTGGCGGACAGGCAGACAACAAATAAAAATAATAATAAAAAAACAACTTTAGAGCAACAATTTGTATTTATTAAAATAAAAGATTTTATACAATGCAAATTTACACAGAAAAAAATTTAATAAAAAATAATAATAATAAAAATCCTAAATAAATGTACAAAAAAATGCGTTTAAATTTAAAACTAGTCTATATAGGTATATATATATATATATAAAAATCTTGTGTTGGTTTGTGTATAACTCAAATACTCGAAAACTAGACGACGGATTCACTAAAAATTTCTATACAACATGCAATCCGCTTTTAATGCAACTCCCTGATACTTAGCAATCACGACTTTTGTCCTTTACTAGGACAGACATGTTTAAACATACCCACAGACAGACTTTTTTGTGTTTCAGTGTTTTAACTATGCTGCTTCAAATACTATTTTGTATACTAAAAATTGCATTGGTATATTGTGACCATCATGACAGAACTAACCAACTGCCGGACAGGTCGACCATTGTGCACTTGTTCGAGTGGAAATGGATCGATATAGCCGAGGAGTGCGAAAGGTTTTTGGGACCAAAAGGATTCGGTGGCGTTCAGGTAATGTTTAAAAATTAAAACACTACTTTTTGATGAGACTTTAAAAACTTTAGATTTCAAGTAAAAAAAAAAGTTTATTTACATTGTGATATTCCACCTTATTCCGTATCATTCACTTTATAACGCAACCGTTATAGACACATTCAAAGCGATATGTCATTTTAAAGGTTAAAAATGTCTATAACGGTTGCGTTATCCATAAAGTGAATAATACGGAATAAGGGAGATTATCTACGTTTTGATACATTTGTAAAATTAAATTTAAAACCTATTTATAGATTTCACCACCATCAGAGAATCTCATCATCCATTTGCAAAATGGTGAAAGACCGTGGTACGAACGGTATCAAGTTATGTCATACAAACTGGAAACGCGGTCGGGTAATAAGGAGAATTTCATTAATATGACAAGGAGATGCAATAAAGTTGGTGTCAGGTAAGATTATATTGATCCGCGGTTCATTCGCAGTATGGTACGTCTTGGACCTACATACATAGCACATACTTACATACCTGCATAACAGTTCCAACGGCATTCTGAGCGTTACATACTACACAGGCCGCTTATTAATTAATTGTATGTACTTAATTATAAAAATAAATCTCAAAATCAAGAGAACCAAAAGAAACGTCTCCATAAAAAATAAAATATTATATGGATATGTTCTTAATCTTAAGTATTAATTAGTATGTCAAATTAAGTAATAAGTAATTAATTTTAGGATTTATGCCGATGCCGTAGTAAATCATATGACCGGTGATAACACTGAGAACATTGGCACTGGAGGAAGTACGGCTGACTTTAAGAAATACGATTACCCAAATGTTCCATACACAGCTGAACATTTCCATCATCCTTACTGCATCGTCGAGAATTACAACAACGCTTCAGAAGTAAGTTTTCATGACAATGAGTTGGATTCTCATGACATGACTGAAGTTCTCATGGCATGACTTAAGATCTCATGACATGAATTACGTTCTCGTGATATGACTTAAGTTCTCGTGACATGACTTAAGTTATAAGCTTTTTCGTTTTGCCTAAAGATAAGTATTACGAAAATAAATTTGAATTATATTCTTACCAATACCTAACTACACTAGAAGTAAAGAAAGAGCCCAATTAGTTTTCTCCGACAAAAAACAGGAAAAATAAAATATTTTGCATTTTAATTTTAAATAATATATATAAAGAGTTCAACACAATTAATTTTCGTATCTTAATTCCGATGGATGGGCAATATTAACTATTCTTATGGTGCTGTAAGGGTTTCATTCTCCCTACGGTTTAATTTGTTTTGTTTTAGATAGGGCTTTATTGACTTGAAATATCTTATCAATCAATTAACTACATTTTTATCATTTGATATAACGATCGCTCAATTTGCTGCCCCCTAAACGAGCCACCGCGCGTGCTATGTACGCGTTGCACACGCCGCTTGCGGGTGGTCCTGATAAGACTGCAAAATCGTGACTCTTAGTGGAATTTTCCTACACTTGAGTGCCAAAATAAATACAAATACCTACTTCTATCACCTGAGGCAAGATTAAAACTGTAATTCTTCGATAACAGGTACGTAATTGCCAACTAGTAGGATTGAAAGATTTGAATCAAACCATGCCTTATGTGCGTCACAAGATAATTAAGTATTTCAAAAAATTGATACGATACGGAGTAGCTGGCTTCAGGTAACTAACTAACAATTCATCTGTATTCGAGGTGGTAACATGTTTTGTGTTTTTCTGTGAATGTTTTGTAGGTATTTCTTTTTTGGTATGTATAGCACAACAACAGCTGTAAGCTCTGTAAACGTTGACATTACCACTCCTATAACCTCAATGGACTAACTCTCCATAAAATTCGTAACTTCACACTTTTTATTACTTCCTTGCGTTCCTTAATTAATTGTGCATTGTGCATAATTGAACTATAACTAACACCACTTATTTCATATTTATTTTTCAACTTAAAGCTATAACCTCATTCACATGCCAAAAGATGGGGTGAACCGTCAGCCTGTCTGACGATCTTTACATAAAAGTCGATGTTTCAAAGAGGTGGCTAAGGAGGTGGTAAAAGCGTTTATCTGGCGCTTACATAGCTTAAGCTGGCTAAACGTATTACCTTGGGCTTTAAACCTACTTAATTTAAAATTTCTTTTAATAATGGTTTTTTTTCTTACTTAGTAGGTATTTATTTAATCCAATAACTTCCAAATTCAGTCATGCGTCTATCTTTAAGGTGCGGGGCTGTAATTTGGTTGGCTTAAAGGACTTAAATCACGGTTTAGAATATGTTCGTAGTAGAATAACCGAGTACTTAAATAACCTCATATCTCTCGGTGTTGCGGGGTTCAGGTATATTAATTTCTATTTATATTAAAGTTGCTTGCTATTTGCATGTAATTTATGATAGAGCCGCTAATTTGTCCATAATTAACTTATGGATAATCCGATAATCTTAGCTTTGTGCATTTAAAGACTTTAAAAATGTTTCTTGCTTGTTGCTTGCTTGAACACTTAACTAAAATACTAATTAGTAAGTAGGTACTAATTCGGGTACATTACGCTCATTTCATACAATTAAACATCACTGAGGGTGTCACCCACGGCTCATTGTCGTTTTGCCATACTCGCTTTAGAACGTGACAGCGCGACTTCAGTGTTTTTCCCCATACTAAAAGTTTTTTGTAATAATAACTCCTACAACAGCATTGTTTAAAAATAATTTGTGATTTTAGAATAGACGCAGCTAAACACATTTGGCCCAGCGATCTTGAACAGATTTTCAAGAGACTTCGCAACTTAAACACAGACTTCGGGTTCCTACCTAACAAAAAGCCGTACATCTATCAAGAAGTAATTTATTACGGGAATGAAGCCATCAAGCCTGATGAATACACATTATTTGGCGATGTTACGGAGTTCAGAGTGAGTCTTAAAGATGCCAAATTCTGTTTAGTCACGGTTTGATTATATTATTTAGGGAGGGAATCAATTTAGTTTCTAAGAATCCTTTATTTTTTTGTAAACAATCTTGATAAATCTACATTACCCACTTTTTATTTATTATTAATTGTAGCATATAAAATGTTAAATATAATGATAAAAATTTCATTGGACACTATTTTTTTATACCTTTGCCTTAACACTCTTTGGTTATAGCTCTACTGATTCATTCTGAAATGGACTCTGGTATCCCTTACTCACTTACCAAAACACAAAGCACACATGCTGGGTTGGTTACTGCCACCAGACGGGTCACCCAAATGGCTGAGTAAGAGTGTTAAAAAAGCGGTCGTCAAATAAATTTGTATTAATTATTTTTAAAGGTCCAATTTGTTTCGCTGATAAATGCTATGACAACATAATTCTATTACAAAATAGCATGTCGTCAAAACATCATGTCCTCATCTTGTCTTGTCTTGTCATTGTTTTGCATTGTCTTGTCGAAATCCCTCCTTTTCGGACCAAGCGCTTTGAAACATCCTTAGCCATCGAAGCGCTCCATCTTAGGCCTCATCCTTGCCACATGGCTGGTTGTTGGCCAAGAGCAAACCCATCTCTAATAAAAAAAAAATCAAAAAAATAAATAAATCCGCCACTATATTTTTTAGGTTGGATCCGAATTAAAACAAGTTTTCCGTGGTCGCAACGCACTCAAGTGGCTGGTGAATTGGGGTGAGCCTTGGGCTCTGTCGCCAAGTGATACGGCTTTAGTTTTCGTTGATAATCACGACACGCAACGAGATTCAGACACTTTGACTTACAAGGAAGCGAGGGCTTATAAGGTAACATATTCAACAATTCCCATATACTCTTATTGGTATAAGATAGGAAAGTAGGTTATCTTTTTTTATATATAAGCTTGGCTTGGTTACGCTTGGCCGTGATCTCGCTTGATGTTAGGTGCAGATGCGGCCGAAGGTGGACCACGCTTACCTAGTAGATGCCCATTTACCCTACGTTTGAAGACCCCGTAGTTCCCCGTAGTTTTGGGAAAACACAGACGCACGCAATGAGTACCACTCCTTAGCAGTTCGGATAAGGAAGGTGGAACTGTAACGCTTTGTGCGTGACCGAGGAACTTCAACTATGAAGGGATGAAACCCCCGCCCGCGCCTCGTGTTTCGCAAGTGGAACTACTAAAAGTCGTACTAAAACTCAAATAATAACTAATATTACTAATGCTAAAGTGAGTCTGTTTGTTTGTTACGCCGTCTAACAACAACAACTCAACCGATGTTGTTAAGGCGTGAAAGTCATGAAATGTTGAATACACGTGTAAGGAATACGGAAAAGGACATAGCATTTATTTTACTTTCAGCAACGTTAGTCCCATGTCGGAACTCGTATTTGAAAATAACTCTGATTTTCATTGTATCCATCTCACGTTAAAAGCTGAATATAAAAAATTTAAAGTCAAACAATGAAATAGTTTTATAATGTTATAGTTTTCGTTTGAAAAAAGTTTCACTCTGAAAATTGGCACCATGCAGGTTTATTTTTAATTCAAAGTAGCCAGTGATTTAAAACAGCAATTTAATAATTAAACTCCTATTATTATAGTTAAATAATACTCGTATATATGCATCGACTTTGTCCGCTTAAGTACATAAAATATAAAATACGTAGTAGGTACTAGCTTTGTGTAGATGAAAGAATTTTTAAAATTGGCCCAGTTAATTATTGAATTTATTCATTACTAGCTGTTGCACGCGACTTCGTCTGCGTAACATTATAAAATATAGCCTATTATGTTATTCGATAATAATATAGCTTCCCAACAGTGAAAGAATTTTTCAAATCGGTCCAGTAGTTTCGGAGCCTATACAATGCAAACAAACAAACAAAAATACAATCTTCTAATATATAAAATTCTCGTGTCGCGGTGTTTGTTGCCAAACGCCTCCGAAACGGCTGGATCGATTTTGATGAAATTTTGTGTGCTTATCGGGTAGGTCTGAGAATCGGATAACATCTATTTTTTATAGAAATGTTAAGGGTGGTTCACCCCAAAAATTTATTTTTTATTTTTTCACAAAACAACGTTGGCTGGGTCAGCTAGTATTATAGTAGGTATAACTACGAATAATTATTATACAACCCATTAGGTACATTATTGCATAGATGTACCTAATGGGTTGAAACCACAAGCGGCAGTTAACTACTGGTTTATTGGTCAATAAACCTACAAGCTAATGACAGTTAAGTAATAAATACAATTACAGAAATAACCTACAATTATAATTTTTAATAAATACATACAAAAAGAAATGAGTAGGTATACATATAAGTTTTTTTAAAAAGTATAAAAAATATATATATTTTCATACAAAATTATCCTAAAAATATCGCCTATCATGTTCGACACGCACCGCGGGCGAACTATAGAACATTTTACCCACGGGGTATTTTAGAAAGAAAATACAAATTATAATGAAGTTCTTGTTATTTATTTTTGTTACAGGCCGCTACAGCGTTCGTATTAGCCTCTACTTACGGCGAACCAAAAATTATGAGCAGTTACTTCTTTAAAAGAAAAGAACAAGGTCCCCCGACTGACAAGAATGGAAACATCATATCACCTACCTTCTATGAGGTACTCAAGACTCAAAACTCAAGACTACCATTCTACTAATATTATAAATTCGAAATTTTGTGAGGATCTTTGTTACTCTTTCACTTAAAAACGGCTTAACAGATTTGCATGAAATTTGGCACACAAATAGTCCATTACCTGGATTAACATATAGCTTAGTTTTTATCCGTACTAATATTATAAATGCGAAAGTTTGTATGGAAGTATGGATGTATTTATGGATGTTTGTAACTCTTTCACGCAAAAACTACTAAACCGATCACCATGAAATTTTGCATACACGTTTTCTGGGACACCAGAAAGGAAAGGATGAAAGGAACTTTTCATCCATAAAAAAGTACTGCTCCCGAGAGATTATCTAATATTAAGGAAGATAACTCCTGGCTAAGTATAATAGCAATAACGATGTCAGGCGGTATATTGCTTTTTCGACGCGGACGAAGTCGCGGGCACCAGCTAGTCGCAGTGATATACTATTTCGTTGGCTAGTCGTCCATAAATATCAAAAAATTGGGTGTCACGGCGATAAAGATGTCAGGCGTTATGCCAATTTTTAAATTTTTCGTTTGTCAACAGGACGATACTTGCGGTAGCGGATGGGTATGCGAACACCGCTGGCGTCAAATATATCAGATGGTGGCCTTTAGGAATGTCGTAAAAGACACCACTGTCCAAAACTGGTGGGATAACGGAAACAATCAAATCGCTTTCAGCAGAGGCAATAAAGGATTCATAGCGTTCAATATGGACAATGAAAATTTGAATAACATTTTGCAAGTAGGTGCATACTAATCTCATAGCCTCTTTTAATGTCAAAGTCGACAGACAGGCTGACGGTCTACTTCATGGTAAGTTAAAGAAAAGGCAACCATTAACTTTACCAGTATAATTGTGTTTTATTTTATCATTAGAGTGAGTGCTCATCATTTATGTGTGTCGAATACACATAATCTAATAGGGAAAATAGTGAAGGGTTGACCATGTTTGGACCATATACAACTTAAAATCATAAGGTCTCTAAGCAGTTATTACACTTTTCAATTTGTAGGAAACCAATTTAGGAACCTAAGTAGTAAACTTAGTGATCACACTACACTAATTGACTTGTAAGTCGAAGACATAGAGTTGAAAAGAATAGATAATAGAATCTAAAATCTAAATTGGATCCAATCTGTTCTAACTGCGATTACACCTTCCGATTTTCTAAATTGGTGTCCTTCAAATTAAATAGTGTAATAACCGATTTAAGCTAAAGACTATTACCTATTCAGTGGCTATTACTTGGCTATTACCTACGAAACAGATACCTACAGTGCTATTTGATAATATGAATATATAAACTCTATTTAACTTTTTTTGGCAGACTGGACTACCTGCTGGGGAATATTGTGACGTAATAGCAGGTAAGAAAGTTGGGAATTCTTGTACTGGACACCAAGTGACTGTCGGAGAAGATGGACGCGCTCATATTTTCATCGCATCCTATTATGATGATAAGCATTTCGCTATACATGTCGGCAAAGAGGTGAGATGTTAAACAGCTCTTGTTTTTTTTTTAATATCTTGTTTCCGATAAATTTATGAATTGGCAGTCATCAATTTTTAATAGAATAAATTAATGTGACCTTCTTCAAGGGGCAGTTAAGACTCGAAAAGTACTACGTAAATAATATCATTTACATAGTAAATGTAGTAAAAATTAGCTAGTTAATATTTATATTATAGCTACATGTGAGACGGACTTAAAGTTCGACACCACATCTTTTGTGGCCTATTTTGTGTTTATCGGTAACGCTAACTCCTATTATCAAGAGGATTCGACCAATTAGCCAGACTGGTAAAAAAAACTCTTAATTTTATGTCCTTTAGTTATTTTTCTAATATAAAAAATAACATTTTTTGTTTCAGTCACGCTTACGGTAAAAACTGGGTGAGGCAGGATATGTCTACATTTATTAATGACTTCGCTCTTTCTAGTGGTCTAATGAAGATTTATATACTTTGCGCTTTGTTTCAATTTAATTTTTTACCGTGATTTTATTTTAAAGTTGTACATTTCTATAATTACTTAAACAAATCAATGTGAAATTATGTAAGAATAAATGAATCAAAATAATTATAAAGTTGTATAATTTAAAATGAAACTTAGACTGCGTAAGTATTTTACGTCCTATTTTTGACCGAAATAATAAAATCATTGAATGTATTTCCCCAGTAGCCAAATCAAATACCAGAAGCCAATACGCTGCAGCTGCTATTTTATTATTCGTACATTATTGTAAGGCACCACCACGCGTCGTCGCGTTAACATCCACATCAAAATTCACGCGACGTCGCGTTATGTGGCAATTGACGTGTTAGTTAAGGTAACTATTATCAAACTATTTTCTTGTTTGAAGATCAAGGTTACTCTTAGACCGCATTTTAGATCGAGGTACTGGGTTTCTCTATCATTTTGGGTAGCCAGTCTGGTCACAGTAACCGCTCCCGTACAGAAGATCGTCCCGGACAATAGCATAAGCAGTGCTGTTGTATTTCGGGCCATGGTATGAGATTAGGCACATGTTCGAGATGGGATGCGACAGACGGTCAATTTTAATGATAAAGTCTAACTGTCTCTTATTGGGACAAAATAACAAATTGAAGTTACTTTGCAGACCTTACTATATTTGTTAATTGTATTAGATTCATCTCACGCAAATTTATTTAATGAGAACGCCTTAGCCCGAGCGGCATTACCCAAAGTCAGGGGCAATATTATTTCATTAAAAAAATTTTAAAAAATTAAAAATTATTTTCAATACTATGAAAATAACATTATCTAATATTTTCATAAATCGGGAATTATAAAAATATTAATATTAGAGGATTTTTTTTCTTTTCTTCCTTCCCCTAAAATTGATATTTTTATAATTTTGCAAAAATATTTACCTATATATTATAAAATAGATCATATCAATTATTTACTTACGAAATTATCTACTTATCTTTAACGACGTTAATTAGAATGATAAGAAATTAGATGATATCAATAAAAATAAATAATTATATAAATCGATTATGATATAAATAAGTTCAGTGGTGGTAAGATACACTCAGATTCGGTAAGAGGCTCAGGCCATAAGGATTAAAGGTAAGTTGTACTTTTATATAATCTTAGATTAATAAAATTGGTCTCGTTGCGCTCGACTAGATACCGCCGGCGTACTTGTCAAATGCGGCAACAATACTACGCCGACGTCGGCGTACCCGAGCCGGTCACACTGCAAGCTGTGACGTGTACGTGCCGAATGTTTTATTAAATTTTAGGCATAATAAAATGCCAAATTGCGAAGTGAACAACTGTGTAAAAATATAATGAAACTGTTTAAAAAGTGATAAAAAGTGACGATGTCTTACACACACTACAATAATAAGTTGCCATATTCACGGAGCTATTGTTTTTAGATAGGGCGGTATCTTGTCGAGTGCAGCGAGACCAATCATTAATCTAAGTATATAATATAATATTAGAATAAAAAAGCTAATTCTGGTGGTGTTCCTTCCTTCCGCTTTGAATCAGTAAAACCACAATCTACCACAATTTATAAGGAAATCACAAACATCTTATTTACATCTAAGATTTTATCTTTATAGGTACATCTATTATAAAATAAAGTCGCTGTCTGCTTCCGTCTGTTTTTTCGCTAATTTCTACTAAAATTTAATTTATTAAAAAAATGCATTTAATTTGTTCTAAAAATAAATTAAATTAATTTTTACTTAAATTAAAATAAGATGTTATCAATCATCAGTTTTTGGACTGTTTTGTTTTTATGTGAAGCTTTTTAAGGTACTTAGTCTTTTACTTTTTAAATTTCTTAACTCTTAATATTTAAAAAATATCTTCATTTGAATTTTTATTTAAGTAAATTTTTTTTTTTTTACTTAACGTAAAATTAATTGACCACAAGGGCATTTACGGAATTTTATTGTCTGTTTCTAAGTGTCAAAAAGTTACTCTGTATAAAAATGTATAGAGGTATTAAAAAACTACATGACAATTTATGTGATTTAGTTGCATATTTATTAAAAATTTAACAGATGTGTGCAAATGTTTCCAATTCAGAGTTAAAATAAAAACAATGTGCTTGGTTATAGAATGTTTCGTTTTATCCTCCTGGTTACTGCTGTGGCAGTGGCCACGGCTTACAAGAACCCTCATTATGCAGCTGGCAGGTCTACAATGGTTCATCTTTTCGAATGGAAGTGGGACGATATTGCGGCTGAGTGTGAAAATTTTCTTGGACCTAGAGGCTTTGGTGGTATTCAAGTAAGTGTTTAAAAATATTTATCCAAAAAGTAATTAAAATTTATTAAATTTCGACAAGACCTCAAAAAATTCGATTATACTAATGCCTCGGTGTCAGGAGGACATTTAAGTAAAACACCCTATGAGCAAAATGTCCTTATGTATCTTAAAATTAAATAAAAATAGTCCATATGGGAGCAAAACGTGTTTAATAAAACAATTTTTTTTAATATCATATTCAGGTACATTGAAAAATAATTAAAATTAAAAATTAAAAGTTGGTAAAAAAGCTTTTTTTATGTAATTTGTCGGCAGAAAAGTAGTTCTTCGACAGAAAATTAGATAAGTAGTATCGTAAATATTCCACCAAGCACAATGTATTTAACAATTCTTTCAGATATCTCCTCCCAACGAAAATTTGATTATTTGGTCCCACAATCGTCCCTGGTGGGAAAGGTACCAACCGATTTCCTACCGCCTTGTCACACGTTCTGGTAACGAACAGCAATTCGAGAATATGGTACGACGATGCAACAACGCTGGTGTCAGGTTAGTTGGGAAACGAAAATAACTAAATATACCATTTTTTGGGTCAATTTGAACATTTTCCTTAGCAAATTCAACATTTTCCAAAATGCTTGGGAGATTGTTGAAATAGTCTGGGAAAATGTTGAAAATGCTCGGGAAAATGTTGAAAATGACTGAAAAATGGTATAATATTTTATAATACGGAAAATTTATTCAAAGAAGTTTTTAAAGATAATTGGATGAAAACTACTGAACGGATTTGGATAAAATTGATTACCTGGATATAGCATACCTTTATCCTGGATTTTTTTTAAAAATCGGTTATAATAGTTTTTGAGTTTATTCCTTACAAACAAAAAAACAAATCTCTATTAAGTTAGTATAGATTACAAAAGTAATTAAGCAATGTTAAGATGAAACTATAAGCAACTAAATATGAATCATAATGAAAATAAATTCTGACCTATAATGTTACATATAGATAAAATTAGCCATTTACTGTAAGTTGCTAGTACTGCGCACGGTACGAAAGAACAGCTCACGACAATTGAATTTTACACAGGCAAATCCGCGGGCAAACCTAGTATTGTATAATTGTGAAAAGACGCGTCGCGTAATTTAAGTGCATCCGGGTATCTTATCGCGATTGGGAGACTAATCAGTGTCCATTCCAGTTTTCCGTTAATCTGTAATTACTTATCTAAGTTATCTTAACCATGATTATATTTGAATAGTATAAACAATTATTTTGATTTAATAATTTTTAAGGCAAAGGCCATAACTTGCAGACTGATTTGCGTTTGCTGAGCGTCCTAATGGCGTTCAACGCGCGTCGTCAGCAAGTTTAAAAAAACGTCGTTTGCGAAGCCTTTAATGTAATACTAAGGTCCCTCCAATATAGCTTTAAATAATTTTCTTCTTTAGAATCTACGTCGATGCTATCATCAACCATATGACTGGAACTTGGAATGAAAATGTTGGTACAGGTGGTAGCACAGCTAACTTCGGTCAGTGGCATTACCCAACTGTTCCCTATGGATCAAATGATTTTAATTGGCCAATTTGCGTCATCTCTGGTAATGATTACGGCTGCTGTCCAGAAAGAGTAAGTAACTGCCAATGACTATCGTGAGAAGAATTTCATTTATTAAGTCTAAATTCCAAAAATGTCTCTTTTACATTGTCTGGTCTTTGTTTGTGGCTTTTACTAACGTAATTTCATTACTAAATGCTGTAGCTTCAGATTTAAATACTGTCAACTAATTGTTGTAATGTTGGTAACAGAATTATTTTAATAGTATAACTGTAGGAAACTCAGAAGTATAAAATACAGACGTTTGTAACGAATCTGTTTTATTCATAGGTTAGGAATTGTGAGTTGTCTGGCTTGAAAGATTTGAATCAAGGCTCTGAATATGTTCGTCAAATGATCGTTGGATACATGAATCGTCTCATTGATATGGGTGTCGCTGGATTTAGGTAAGTTGTAGTTGAAATTAAAAAAAACCTATTACTTAATTTTGATTCTTTTCATGCATTTTTTTGCAACTAAGTATAATAATCTCATATTTTTTAGGATTGATGCTGCTAAACACATGTGGCCAGGAGATCTTCGAGTCATATACGACAGGCTCAACAATTTGAACACTGCACATGGTTTTCCTTCTGGTGCACGTCCCTACATTTACCAGGAAGTCATCGATTTGGGCGGAGAAGCTATCAGCAGAGACGAATACACTTCCCTCGCAGCTGTTACTGAATTCAGATTCGGTTTGGAACTAAGCAGAGCATTCGAAGGAGGAAATCAATTAAGATGGCTTTTTAACTGGGGACCGGCCTGGGCATTGCTTGCGCATGAAGATGCATTGACTTTCATTGACAATCACGACAACCAGAGAGGTCATGGTGCAGGTGGTAATATTCTTACTTATAAAACAGCAAAGCAGTACAAAGGAGCAATCGCTTTCATGTTAGCACATCCTTACGGCGAGCCTCAGTTGATGAGTAGTTTTGATTTCACTGATACCGAAGCCGGGCCACCGATGGATCATAGCGGCAATATTATCTCGCCATCAATCAACTCCGTAAGTGTTTGTCTACGTGGAAAGATAAAATGAACGAAAATACTCTGATTACCATCTAATAATATTTGTTATCAATTTAATTTGCGTAATTTGGCGGACATTGATTAGGAATTTTATTTTTGTTTACTGATGAGTTCTTATTCATTCTTGACCCAGAATTATTTTCAAACTTATTCGTGTTACATTTTCAAGGATAACACCTGTGGAAATGGCTGGATATGCGAACACCGTTGGCGTCAAATCTCCCAAATGGTCGCTTTTAGGAATGCCGCATCTGGCACCGGTCTCAACGACTGGTGGGATAATGGCAGCAACCAGATTGCGTTTTGCCGTGGCGGACAGGCTTTCATCGCTTTCAATAACGACATGTGGGATTTGAATCAGAATTTACAGGTACATGTGCACTCTTTGTTGTTCGTATATTTGATTGTCCACAGTCGTGAGCTCATTAGTGATATTTTTTTCAGACTTGCCTACCAGCTGGCAATTACTGTGATATTATATCTGGAAGTAAAGTTGGCAACAGTTGTACTGGTAAAACTGTGACCGTTGGTAACGATGGTAGGGCTCACATAAGTATAGGCGCTATTGAGTTTGACATGGTCCTTGCCATCCATAGAGGCGATGATGTAAGTACTTAAATTCAACAATTAAAATATCTTACATTTCCAAATTTTACCAAATGACCACTATATAAGAAAAGCAAAGAGAAAAGCTACTATACTGTCTAAACAATAAAACACTTTTTTAAAAAGTAATTTTTGTACCTACTAGATCGAACTACAAATTGTAATGCAATTGTAGCAGACCGTTTTCGGTAAAAATTTCGTGTAAAAACGTTAATTTGATGTTTTCATTTTTCAGTCGAGACTATAAAGAACATATCAAACGTCGAAAGAAAAGAAAAGAAAAAATCTGTTCTCGAATGATCTAATGAAATTTTCCTGCATAAATTACAAGATGAAAGAATTAAAAATACTTCACATAAAATAAGAAAAAAAAAATTATATAAATTCCACAAAATTTGAATAAAGAAATGCAAATTGTATTTTAATTTGTTTTATTTATTTCAGCTTTTTCTATTCTTATTAGATGTTGTCAATATACAGGGTGGAAAAATAAATCGGGCCCTGGAGGGAAGCTACCTTAAATCCTTAAGTAGGCTCATTTTACATAAAGGAGACATTCCTTTATTTTTAAAAAGAAACAAAACTCCATTCAAAGATTTTCGATGGTTCGATTCCCGGGCGAGTCAAGCGAGTTTTAGAAAAATCTTTGAATGCAGTTTTGTTTCTTTTTAAAAATAAAGGAATGTCTCCTTTATGTAAAATGAGCCTACTTATGGATTTAAGGTAGCTTCCCTCCAGGGCCCGACTTATTTTTCCACCCTGTATAGACTTGCATAGACAAAATATATAAAATATTGACAATCCTACTGTGCTGATGTTATATACAGCACAATAATGTGTTTTTGTGTATCAGTGAATGAGTAAGGGAAATCAGAGCCCATTTTCCCCATGGTCAGCACCTATAACTGAGGCTGTCAATTGGTTTGTCAGCCTATCTGACGAGTTTAACATAAAAAAAATAAATTATTTCACTCCTAGAATTATGAATTGATTTATATCTCTTTTGTGTATTCGAATATACGATTTGAGGTTTTAAAAAATAAAGCGAAACGACGGCATAGATTTAGATTTAACATTAAATAGTAATAAAAAGACGTTTTCTGTCAAACATATGTCGTAATAAAAATAGAATGTACGATGAATTTCAGCACGCTTGCGTTTTCAAGTCAACAACGCATTACAATCGAATAAACACGTCTCGTACGAGTTGTAAATTAGACATCACTGCAAACAACATCGACGTGGTCCGGGCTTCGGGTCAGTTTAGGGTGACCACACGACACCAAGTCCTTTTGGAATTTAATAATAATAACATGCGGACAATACGTAAAGGAGGGTCCCAGGAAATGTATGAACTCTGGTACCCTCCAAGTTGGATAGCTATTTTTGAGCTGACAATGGCCTAAATCGAAATGTTACTTCTGTTCTGTTGCCTAATGTTCAGAGTTATTCTGTACTAAACATGACTGTCATTGTCTTCGTTCAAATTATACTTATACATATTTTGTATCAGTCTGTCTAGCTCTCACTCATTGAGTTTTTACTACCGTTCAATTCAGACATAGAAAACGATTAGCGGCAGGCAGGACGGACGGACAGGAACGTTAACGCAGCCCTCTTTTTGGCTATTTTTATAGTAAAATATTAATATTAAAATATTATAAAATATTAAATAAAATATTACACATTTTCTATTGGCGGGTATTTGTAGCTATTTGTACCATAATATATGTATGGACCAAATTTGGTACCAACACAACACACAACAAAAAAAAAAAAAAAAAGTAAAAATTATTATATTAATAATAATATAATATTTAAATAAATGTTATATTATGTGTAGTAAAAATATTGATACCGGTATAACAATTAATATGGTAAATTTATTTGAATATATTCATTCAATCTTGTATTTATATAATTATGATGAAAAAAAAAATGAAATGCGTGGTAACGCTACTGCAAGAGCTATTGAGTTGCCAGCAGTTACAAGCATATAAATGTTTGGCTTTGCTAAAAATATATGACATTTTAAACAGACTGGTGACGAACGACGAGGCGCTAAGTTATTTTTATCGAGTTAAGAATTTAGGTACCTATAGATTACCTATTAGCATTGTATACATTGAAGGTAATGTTTCAATATTTCTAAACCAACCATTACTTTTTTTCATATTACCCAATAATTAATTATTGATTTATGGTCAATTTTGAACAATAATCGCGTATATATAAAAATTTCGGCTTTATATTTGTTAATATTTTTTGCTGGTGCAAGTAACACATAAGTAAAAAAGAAAAATCAAAGTCAATCAAATGAGAGGATTTCGCATCGTCGACTTCAGAAGTAGTCTAGCGTAGAATTTATGTCCACACAGAAACGAGTATCTAACCAACATAACCGACACCCGACACTATGTCTAAAAGCGAACCGGCCATGCGTTATTTCCGTAGATCGATGCAAATGTAATCAAAGTACTACAAATCCACAAGTCTTGCGGATTTATACTTGCATAGTTGACATTGGTTCCAATTTAGGCGCGTTGGACACTTTTTGTGTGGAGAAAAACTGACTCTCTCTGTGTGTTTAGTTAGACGATGGACTATTTTTTTATAGGTTATACCAGTTCTGGAAAAAATAAAAAAAAATCCTAGTAGAGATAATATATTTGAAAATGGAGAAAATCTACACAGTGGACGACATTTTTGGGTATTGTTATTACAAATTTTCATCAACTTCAATATTTAAAAAATATTTTTTCATTCAACTTTGAAAATTCGTTTGATCAAGATTTCAAATGCTACTAATCTGACTTACGAACTGCACTGACTGACAGATTTCTTTTTTCATAGATACACAGTTTAGTCAAAAATTATGAAAATAGTGCCCCGATGTCAAGTTTAATGAAATACAAGTTGATATGTATACGGCCTTGTTCCACTTCCATATATGTTGCGTTAATAAACAGTCGCCTAGCGTCACAGGGGTGCACATTTGATTAATTTTATATGAAACTATCGGAGGCTACCCTCTACCCAATGACGTCAGTATTTTTTTACTACTGGATTACCTATTCAAGTCAACAACACTATGGCACGTTAGTAGACTAATAAATTTGTCGTAATAATAACCTGGCCGTTACGTCAATGAAAATTGCAGGCAGTCGCGACCGATTGTAGAGAATTGTGAATATGGCTGATTCTTAAGCTAAATATGTATAGAAATTAAAATTAAAATTTAGATATTTTTTTCTATAATCAGTTTGCAAAACAGCACACAATCTAACATAAATCTAATCTAACATAATCACGTCATTAATGTTTTTTGCATGCTTATATGATAAAATGGCGAAACATAAAGTTAGATGTAACTGTAATGTAAGTTAGATGAACATAAGATAGATAAACATAAGTAGATACAGAAGACTGTGCTTTTGTCAGGGGTACAGTCAGTTATTTTTATATTTGGCCGTGTAGACGAGTAAAGTTAACGGAAAATAATAAAATCCTAAAAAGTAAAGTATTCGTTCATAACGAAGTAAAGAAAAGGGAAGAATAAAATTTACATAAAAGTTAACATTCAATAAAATTCTCGCGTTCCGTAAAATTATCCACAAGTCTCAATTGTACGCACTAAAAAAAGTTCGTTACACCCTGAGCCTAATCAAAGTTTCCTGTTGTAAAAAAAGGAAAAATGTACTTAATGGAAAGTTGATCCAATGAAAAGCGGTAACAACGGGCGGAAGTATTAGGGTGCTTTGGGCGATACGAAGTGACAGGCTGCGATACAAAACACGAGCGGAGAACGGAATATCACATTATTTTTTATTAAGCTGATAAGCACCATACTTAGAGAGTTACCTGAAAAATATCAAAAATATTGATTTCAAATTCTCTTAGACGTGACCTGTTGTCAGAGGCTCCGCTCGCGATATGAATTGGTAAGTTTCAGAAATATTTTAGACTACCTTACCATGGATATCCACCACCTGGTATATGACGTCATCAATTATTTGTATGAAAAAAAAACATTCAGAAACCTATCGAGTGAGGTATGTATCAAAAATAAGCTCCATGAGCTGATTCCAAAAATATACAACACCATTACATTTCAGCCAGATGTTTCGTAAAGAATTAAAAACATTTTCAAAACACCCAAAGTTTAGGCTCTTCCTAATTTAACAGGAAGCGGCTGAATTATTTTTACAATAACTTCTACAAAAAGAACCACAGAAGAACGAATTAAAGATTTTTTTTCATACAAAAATTGTATGACGTCATAACTGGAAAATGTAACAGGTGCCGCCACCTGTCTTAATCCACCCAAGTCTTAGTACTTACTAAGACGCCTATGAATCTTTCCTGAAAAAAAAATTCTCCATACGCGAACTTTTTCTTTAATTCACATTCGTAATTATATTTTCATCCTCTACGAACATCTTTTTCACAGGTCCAGGACTAAGTAAGTATACACTTTTTGGCGAGTTCGATGTTTGACACCCGCCAAATAATATCAGACAGCAGCAGTACTTACCACTGAATGGTAAGTGTTTCAGTCAGTTTTTTTTATTTTTTTTATTGCATATTATTAGAGATGGGTATTTGCTTTGAAAAGATTTGGGTTATATGAGCTCGGAAAGGAACAAACCTTGGTAGTGCGCATTATAAAGGATGTTTAACTGTTTACCATCTATTAGCGTAAAAAATAAATATCGTCCCTATACTGCGTAGCAGTTATACAAATATTTACCTAGGCTTTAGAATATATATTTTCACCGTATTTTTCGCTTGTGTTATGGGTTGGGTTTAATGGAGCGTGAGCTACGAAATGGATTTTCAGTTGTAGAGTGTAGTGTAAACGGAACGATTGCTTTAGATTCCTTGAGAAATCATTATTACCTACCTGTTGAGTAAATATGTCGTGAAGGATTTTCCGCTTTCAATACTCTAATTAAATACATTCAGGACCAGGTGGTCATAATGAATGTTAATTCTTTATTGTAGCGAGATTTATGTTATTTTACTTATTCAGTTTAAAATGTCACATACTGAAATCTGTAATTCCTTGGGGTCTTCATCTATAAAAATATTTTTTCTTCATTCCGAAACACTTTTAATAATTAAAATTGGTATTATAACAGTTATTTACGTGCTTATTGCCAATTTGATAATATGGGTGCTGAGTTGCAGATTCGTGCACCAAGTATTACTATACAGCGAGTTACGGAGCGAGAAATGCCGGAATATGATCCAAAATTCGGAGATCCGTCCGAGAATCAAGGTGATCGAAATAGCCTAAAGAATCAGTCAGCTGGAGTGGGAAGGATATACCTGTCATGTGGATATTAAAGTCACATTTGGATCAGTCTTCACTGGCAACCGATTATCTCAAAGCTGATAATGTAGCCAGATTTAACTCCTTTATACACCATTTGAAAATTCAACGTAACATTCAGATTCAATTACGCAAATAATTTCCCGTGTTAATTCAGTTTGTTGTTCTGTCGAATATGCTCGACTAAATCACAGTTACAGGCAATAGTAGTAGGTACGCTTACCTTCATTTTAAAATACCTATATTATGTATTATATTATTGTTATAATATTATAATAATATTATATTATTATATTATTATGATGCTAATTAAGGTGTATTCTTGGACTTGTGTTATACAACTTTGTACACAATTAGCACTATTACCTGCAACACCAATTACACCAATGACCAATGAAAAATTTCTTTAGGCGTATTGGGCTCTTTTAGTATGGGGAAAAACATTCTGTGAGCGACGCCCTCAGTGAGGTTTAATTGTGTCATATAAGCGCCATCTACCCGAATTAGTACGTACTAATATTTAAATATTGGAAACTAATGCAGTACACACAAACTTTTATTTTTATTGTAACTATACTGACTCTGTATAATATGGTTTTAAGTTCAGGCGGTTGTGAATGCGTCGTTGTGTTTAATTAACAATTGGTTAATGTTCGCAGGTCTTTCGTCGACCAAATATTGCGTGTTTATTTTGTAAATTATTAATGTGTAACGAACTATATTATTATCACGGTAATATATTATTGTGTATACATACACATTCACAAAATGTTAGGCACCCATGTGGCAATTCGCCTGATGGAAAATGAATATTAACTTAAAAATGAATTTCGAAATCTAAAAACAAATGGAAGTGTCTATATTTGAATATATAGACATATTTGAATTAGGGCCTCTTTCACCATCTGTCAGTAGGCTAACCGTCATTTAAAGTCGCCTGTCACCGGGAATAGATTAGCTGATATACCTACTTACCTTTGTTTGTACGGTAAAAGACCCAAACATTAAAAAGAAAATAATAAAAAAATTCGGCTATCGAACGATGCACTAAACCGAGTGCATAATTTAATAAAACACAAAATTATTTCTAAAAGTAACTAATCAACACTTTACTTGTAGTTGGTGAAAGAGGCCCTTTATGCTATAAAAGCAAAGCAGGAAAATACAATTTTGATTAGTCCTTTACTCAGGTACTAATGGTACTAATAATATCCTGAAGTATTTTAGGATATTATTATGAATTTATGAATTATTGGATATTATGAAGTATTCATATGACGTGAAATGACGTGCGATAAGAGTAGCACCTTTAATTAATTCTTAAATACAAATAATTACACTTGAAATGGGTGAATAATATATATTTTTTTAAAGAACGAATAGTACCTAATAATAAAGTCTTCTGTAACTGAGACCGTGTACCGAACAAAAAAGTATTATATGTACGCATAATATATTAAACTTTATGTTTATATTGAGAAAGTCGTAAATAGTATAAAATTTTCACCCTCAATATTTAAATATCAGATTACTTCCTGATCTTCGGATGTTGGGAGAAAAAAATCTCAGTTGGAAATAAAATTACGAATCAAATTTAATTACAACTCATAATATTATTAACTTTGTAAAATAAAAGTTATTTACAATAGGAAAAAAGGGTGTTTCGGGCGAAAATTAAATATCGGATACTCGTCATAGATTTTATATCAGAAGCGACATAATGTGTTATCTAAGTGATACCTGTAGATTCCAAATTATTATCCAAAATTATTATAGTGATAGGTATGTAGGTACGAGGTACCTAACTTTAAGAGGGAAGAATAATACGTACTCGACCATGCAAAAAGAGAAAATGTTTTTCCACTTCAAAATATTTTCCAATCTCCATGATTTTTTGTATGTAATTGACACAATGAAAGACTAAGTTTATAGGTTTTCCTTTTTTTCGAAATTTGCAATACCTAGATTAAAACTTATAGGAACCTCAAAAACCTTAGTTTTTGTGATTAAAATTTTGTCGAATGAAACCGTTTATTTTATAAAAACAATCTATTTTTTTTAAAAAAGCGAAACCTATAAACCTAGAATATATTATGCTGAAAAGATCGACATGAAAATCAAAGTGATTTGTTAAGATTTAGTTTGTGGAAACTGTTTTCTCCCGAAATGGAAATTTCATCAAAAAAAGTACCTATCGCATACCTATAGCATGCGTTTTCCTAAATACATATTTCGTTAGGATCGCAAATCGAATCCTCTTAATAAGAAGGAACAATTAACATCGTATTTTCAGGTTAAGTAGGTACAATATGTTTGTTTAATCTGTGACCAAAGTACCGCCCACCGCCCCCACAGAGTTCGTTCGAGACACGTTCAGCTCAGACTTCAGTCGAGGCGAGCATAGTGAACGTGCGCCGGTGTCTGCGTAGACCGCGTTACGCGACGTAAATTTTTAATTTTCGACCGATATTTTTATTGTTCGATATTTAAAATTAACCTTAATTAAAATTAAATATTTCAGTTTTCGTACGTGGGACTTTTGTGTGTGTTGTGTACAAAGTCGCTGCTAACACATGTATGGTATCGTGAAGCGTTATCATCGCGCTTGTTTCGTCTTAAAACCAGTGTGCTGAATAAGTTTTTTGAAGTGCGCGCGTGTGTCGGTTTCTGTACGGGCCTTCTGAAATTTCTCTATCGACGGGGTGAGTCTTAAAATTTTATTATTTTCAGTACCTAAAAACACATTCAAAACTGCTGGAAGATACATTTTTATGTCTAACTGTAACGGGCAGATAAACCAATAGATTGTGCCTGTAATAAAGACTTTCTGTAATAACTTGCTTCATCATCGCTGATGGCAAATGAGGAATATCTTGTTCTTGTTCACCAGTGGTTACTCCACTATTGCTGCAAGTCCTTAGGGCGTATCAACTCTTCATATTGATACATAATATTTGGGTCATGGAAGATCTTATTTCAGGAAAACCTCTACAATAAAATGTCTTATTCATCACCATCTTAATTCATAAGAATATCTCATTTCTAGAAAACCTCTATAATAAAATGTCTTATTCATCATCATCTTAATTCATAAACAATAAAATACTGTATGTACTGTACGTAGGTAGGTAAGAATAAATACATAAAAAATAACAATCGGTAGGTATTTTTATTCACTATTGTTGCCAATCCTAGGGCATAAGTATCAACCGCCTGACAAAATTAATCATTTAACCGTGTTCCTGGTTATTTTGCCACGTCATTTCCGCTAAACATTTAAGTTGATTAACTCATTCGGTGTTCTTTAAATATTGTTTCATAGAATGTATTTTATTTTATATTTAACTAGCTGGTGCCCGCGACTTCGTCCGCGTTCTGGATGAAAGGTACCCTATGTCCTTTTTGGAGTCCCAGACAACGTGTATGCAAAATTTACAACGCCATCTAGGGAATTCTGTTTGAAGCAATGTAGTACTCTAATTCATCTAATCTCACTTCGAATAATGGAAAAGTCTGTTAACAGATGGCACTACATGTTAGTTATAGTTTATAAAATTACGTGTTAATAAAATTAAAGCTGCTGCCCGCGACTTCGCCCGCGTAACTTAGTAAATTATGTACTTAAACCTTCCTCGAGAACCACTCTACCCATTAGTGAAAACCGCATTAAAATCCGTTGCGTAGTTTTAAAGATCTAAGCATACAAAGGGACATAGGGACAGAAAAAGCGACTTTGTTTTATACTATGTAGTGATGTAGTGATGTTACTTAAGATGAGATACTAAATTAACATTTTGTCGAGAAACGTCTAGATTTTAGTTCACAAGTTAGCGTCAGGAATCGTAGAAGGCAAAATTTTCTATTGACTTTTACCTAAAAGTAAAACGATTACGGGTGCCTATTATACGCAAAGGAAAACGCCGAGGAAAATTGTCGTTGGGTGTGATCTTCCACTAAGACAACGCTTCTTCATAGATCTCGATTGCCTCTCATAGCAATCCGCCAAGCTCGTTTTGAGATTTTAGACCATCCTTCTTACTCTCCGGGTTTAGAATGTCAAGAAAAAAAGCTCGTTTTATATGAAGGAATAAAAAAAACTGAAAAATGTTACCTAAAGTGACAACAAGGTGACTAAGTATGTTGAAAAATTAAAAAGCCCATGTTCTTTTTTTATTCAAATTCTAAGAACATTTTGATTCATCCTGGTATTAACATTAATCGACCAAGTAGTTAAAAAATACATTTGCTTCATTACTTTTTTTTCAATATTTATATAATTATATAGGTAGGTACTTACCTACTATAAATTCTACACGTGATAAAATAATAATTCTGCAATAGCGCTTACCAAAATGTAGATATTCAGAGATGAAACCCTATATGCTCTTACCATCGCAGTGAAGCTGTGAGAAAGTTAGTTACATATAACCAACATATACATATATCTAACATTGCTGTCTAGATGGTGAAACGAAGTATGTAACTGTTTCATTTGTCGTCAGGCATGATTAATAATTATGACAATTACTTACCTATATCAATTGATTAATAATCTTTTTGTACTTAAATATAGATTTTCTTAAATAATCTTAAAAGTATTTGTAAATTCGAATTCGAATATTATCTATTCGAATATTTCGAATATTATTAATTCGAATGTTATCTATTCAGATGTTTCTATTATTAAGTACTATCTGTTCGAATATTGGGGTCACTGAAATTGATCGCATATCACAAAAACTGTCATAAAAAATCATTTAAACGAATGTGTCAGTGAAGTCCTATTCAAAAATGACTATTACATGGTTGAGGGCCTCTTTCACCAACTACAAGTAAAGTGTTGATTAATTACTTTTAGAAATAATTTTATGTTTTATTAAATTATGCACTCGGTTTAGTGCATCCTTCGATAAAATATTCGGTTAAGCGAATATTTTTTATTATTTTCTTTTTAATGTTTGAGACTTTTACCGTATAAATAAAGGTATATTACAACAAACAAACCTATATTAGCTAAATTATTCCCGGTGACAGGTGACTTTAAATGATGGTTAGCCTACTTTACAGATGGTGAAAAAGGCCCTGAGAGTTATAGGTACGTTTTCAGTATTTCGTAGTAGGTATTATTCAATATTTCAATTCACGTCGCTTTGAATAAACATAACAATACTAAACGGTTCGTCGGAAACAGTCGATCGTTTAGCCGAAAGGCAATTTGTTAAACGGCTAATAAGCGAGAAAAGGGGTAAAATATTGACGTTAACTAATTGAAGGTGTTATTCGAGGTTATGCGAACTCTTTATTATCTCATGAACATGATTAACAGTTTATTTTCCATACTCCGACCATATTAAAAACTATAGACACAATTTTTCAAACATTACGGAATTCAGTTGGCAGCGGCCGGAGGGCATTGTAAAGCCGCTTTTATAAACATACATACAAGCTGGTGCCCGCGAATTCGTCCGCGTTCTGGATGAAGAGTAGGTACCCTATGTCCCTTCTGGTGTCCCAGACAACGTGTATGCAAAATTTCATGGTGATCGGTTCAGTAGTTTTTGCGTGAAAGAGTTACAAACATCCATACATCCATACAAACTTTCGCATTTATAATATTAGTACTGATTATGTGCGGCCTACTCGTTATTGTAACTGTATTGAGATTTTGTTTTCTTATAGGTATAAAGTTCTTTTTTTATTTTATAATATTGGTTTCCAAGTTTACTTACGTGTGAAATGTGATTCCATTCTGCTTTTTATTTTTTGAAGACTGGTTTTTACACCCCTTCACCCACAGGTGAAGGGGTGTAAAGTATTATACTTACTTACCTACTTCTTTTTTAAGCTTTGTATAAATGATAAATTATCAAAAAAACTTTGTTACATTTTCAACCTCCGAAAATCTCCCCGAGCGGTGGCATTTGTGAATTTTTCTAAACGTGCCTCATATTTCTGAATGTAAGAAGAATTTTCGCTTCAAATATGTCTTTGCATTTCTTAATAAAACAACTTTCAGCGCGTTTCAAAATCAGCTGTGTAATATGTGCGGACTGGTGTTGTGCTAATTTCATCTTAACCGAACTGTGATATGAACCAAAATCGTATGAATATTTTAAGCATTTAACACCGAGGTACGTTTGCAATCCCTTTGCAAATTATATTTAGCTTAGCGAAATTCTCATGAAACACCAGCCACTGTTCGCGTGTCTACAGCATATTATACGGTATGCCCATAAACATTAGGTGTATTATATTTATTACCTGAATTGACCATAAAGAATAATCATAATGCAAATATAGGATAAATTTAGCCTGAAAAGTCGTTATGTACTTGTGAAAGAAATTTTCACTAAAATCCATATCTATGTACCTACATATGTATTGGGTTTTGCTTCTAATTGCTACTTACTTTGATTGTATTTAGATTTTCTTATATTAATATGAGATCTTCTATATATTAGATATAATATACTCAACTAATATTATAAAGAATGAAGATTTGTATGTTTGTAATGAATAAACTCAAAAATAGACCAATTTTGAAAATTCTTTCACCTATAGACGTTATCAGCGAGTAACATAGGCTATACATATTTTATAAAGTTGCGCGGGCGAAGTCGCGTGCAACAGCTAGTATATAATAATATTATAAAAAAGTCGCTTTCCTCCTCTGTCTGTTTATTCGTTAACTTTTTCTGAACTACCAAACTAATTTTAATACGGTTTTCGCTTATAGAAAGAGGTATAAACGAAAAAGGGTTGTGTATATAAAAAATTGCATCCTACGCGAAGCCGGGTTCTGGTCGCTAGTATTAATAAAAATAGAGTCCGATTTCATTATCAAGAATTATATTAATACTGTTTCTATTGCGATTCAATATAAGATTTTTATTCAATGGATTTCCTTTCGATATTTAGTTACGTGGGTAGAGAAAATATGGTGTCAAAGAAAACCTTTATCTGTCCCGCGGGGGCTATTCGCGAGTTTTAAGATGCTTTCCGACTTTATGTGATGCCTGGGCTGACCTCGCATATAGTATTCTACTAACGTTGTGATATTCGTTTATTTTACTGCCCCTTTTAAATCTAAATGTGACATAAAATTGTTACTGTTGAAGTATATATTAGTCAATATTTTTATAATATACTAGCAGCTCCTGGCTTTTCCTGTGTGCATTTTTATATATAAAAACCTTGCCCGTTTATCCCTCTTTCCATATGTGAAAACTGAATCAAAATCGGCCTACCCATTCTCGAGTTTTTGAAGCATAAACAAACTAAATATGTCAATATTTTCTCAGGTATTATATTTTTCATTTTTCAATAAAAAATAGAAGTTTCGTGCACCAGCTACTTAAAAATACTCTACTTGAAATCACTCCAATGAGTTGGAGTTGGATTTCATTAGATTCGATAGTAAAATTTATTTTTCTTTGCAAAACATTGTATATATCTACAACATTTAAAAATGTAAGCACATCACACAGTGAGTACATAGGTATGAAGCGTCTTAAAACGTGTGTGGTAATGTGGTTTGATTCGCGTGTGAGCAATATAAACATAGAAAGAAAAATAAAAGGTCACGACCTTTACAAAGCGATCGGATTTTCCATTCATTACTCAACAAATCATTTCACTATTGATTTAAACTTAGCGAATGATTGTCGTTTGTTTGATATTTTATGTTTTCCCTGAGAAACGTAGAATCTAGGTAATAATTGGTGGCAGCACACACTGCTATCATTATTTGGGCAGCATGTTTACCGCTTTACAAAATATCACCGTAAAAAGTAGCATAATAAGCTGCGGTGTTTCAGTGAGTGAGTACGGAATGCCAAATTTGATTTCCCTAACCCTTCATAATCCTTATCCTATCTCCACCGCCACATGTGAGGCAGTGACATTGGTATGTGACATTTAATGTAGTTTTCCAGATTTTTTTACATACAAAACATTGAACTTTATACAAAAGCGTTCACGTTTGCATTTCTTTAGTCATTTCTAAGTGATTACAAATAACTATCTCTCGGTCTAATCATAAATTATAAAAAATGTATGCGTCAGTCCAAAACTAACAGCGTCAAAAGTGAAACTTTTTATGTAATTCAAAAACTGTCAATGAGTGTACAAAAAAATACATTGCAGCAAAGAAAAATTGACTGGAAATTATAATAAAAATGATTTATAATAAAAATCAAGAAAAATCTACAGACTATCCCGAATTAATTACTACGGAAGTTTCACTCGTACGTACTATTATTTACATATACATAAAACTATATACATATACGTACAAGTGAAACTTCCGTAGTAATTAATTCGGGATAGTCTGTAGATTTTTCTTGATTTTTATTATAAATCATTTTTATTATAATTTCCAGTCAATTTTTCTTTGCTGCAATGTATTTTTTTGTACACTCATTGACAGTTTTTGAATTACATAAAAAGTTTCACTTTTGACGCTGTTAGTTTTGGACTGACGCATACATTTTTTGTATCTTCATTGACAATAACTGAGAATAAAAACAATATTAAAAATTTTTTAATATGAAATAATTTAATAGACATATACATATATATATATATATATATTACATATACATAAACATTCTACATTAAGAAAAGAACTATATAAGTAATTAATATGACTTATGTTAATGAATCACAGATTCAAATATCTTTATCTGCACTGTCATTTTTATTTGGCAAAATAGAAATAATTGGCTTATAAAATATTTCCATAAATAAAGCAACACTAGTTACAACGACTTTCTCTGATGAACTGAGACTTACTTGCTCTTCTACGTACGTAAGATTGTACAAGTCTAAACTAGTCCTAAATTTTATATAAATAAATAACATCAATACTGCTTGACTCATATACAGAACATATATTGATAAACTGAATAACATGATCGCCATCAATAAACAATGCTCTGCGACTATTCTCGGCGTCTCCTCTTTGTGCGGATCTTCGTTAATTTTTTCCGCCTCTCTCACTCTGCTAGAGTAAATGGTAATAAAAAAGAGACAAGGAGTTTAACAGTTTTGTTAGCTCGACGAGTTAACTCTCATGACAAAACGCTAGTGTCCCATAAAAAGTTTCACTTCAATAAACTCACCAATGTCATGATATCATTTGCCAAATCTCTTGCTAGATCATGAGATATGAAACAACTCAGTCCACTGAGTGCTAATCCTGCTTCATATTGATTCTGAGCATTTAAATCTTTCCTTATCATATTTGTAGTGAGCATAAGTAACTCTGAGTCTGCATGGAATGATTGACTAGCTGCTAAGTACCCGATTCTTTTGTAAGTGAATTTGTTTGAACTCATCACCTCAATAATATTGAATATAGCCCATGATATGTCATATCCTAACATTTGAAGCTAAAATAAATGTCAATTTAATTAATAATTACAACAGTTACACTTACAAATTCGATCTACTTAAGACCTAAGTACTTACGTATGTCAGCTTAGCGACAGCGTTAGCTTTCTTATGTTATGTTATCTTGTCGTAGTTCCACTTTAATTTCTTCCATACATTGTGCTATGTACTTGGCCTAAAATCGAATATTATATAAAAAAATATAACATTCAAAACTTATTTACATGTTTATTAAGTAAATAGTAACAATTTCTGATGTGTACCTACCTCGTTATCTTTATTATTCCTTATACCACGCACTAAATCGGTGAGATTTTTATCGAACATTCTTTCGAAGTTCCCCTTTACTTTCTTTAGTGCCATTTTATTGAATTATTTTCCATAAACATATAATTAAAAAATAAGGACGTTGAACACTTGAAGCATGACTGTATTATCTTAAAGAAGATAAGTTTTACACAACACTAAATTAAAAATAAAATTCAGGATTCGCCAGGCAGTCATAAAACCAAACTTTGTCATTTGTGATTTGTTAGTTAAACGTCAGACAGATGGATGACAGTAATGTCATCCATCTGTATATAGTATGATAAGATCATACTCTATAATCCGTAGCATATAGAGAATGAACTATGTCTGTGTAGTACTCATTTTATTCCATAATATTAATTAGTTGTTCTGTATTTATCCAATTTATCCGACACAGACTGTCAATGTCAACAGTGTCACTGTCAGTCAACATCAACTAGAGTGAGAGAGGCGGTAATAAGAAAGAGACAAGGAGTTTAACATCTGTGAGTTTAACAGTTTAACACTTAACAGTTTGTTAGCTCGACGAGTTCACTCTCATGACAAAAAGTTTCACTTCAATAGTGTCCCATAAAAAGTTTCACTTCAAAAATTATATTAAAGGAAATTCCCGTAATCAAATATTTTCTAAGACTTTCTTGTCAATCCAAAAGAGTGCTACTATGAAATCGAAGGCGACTTCTATTATCTCATAAAGTAAACTAAATCGTTGCAATAGGATCACCGATCAGACTCGGTATCACCCGTATCACCGCACCGCTTATGGGTCAACTCGTACACCCGCGTGAGTTACATATATTTTATATGGGTCAGTCCCAAGCGATGGTAGTGTCTTCTAGTTGATTGCTATTGATCGGTCGTGCTGACTGTTTATACATCTAAATACAACATGGACTATTGGCGGTTCAGGGACAAACCGCGTAAAATCAATAATATTTCATAGGTACATTGCGTACGTGTGTTAAATATGTCATGTGTAGACACATTCTGGCGGTATGATTTTTTAATGTCAAACGAGGCGTATATGATGATCAGTTCGGTTCCATTACATTTGACCTATTTACATTTATTATATACTAGCCGATGCCCGCGACTTCACCATAACGCTTGACCTCTTGTTGCTATAGAACGTTGGCTAGGCGTTAGTTTTTTTAAAATTTTATTTTGGAAATAATACCTACTTTTTTTCTGAATGAAGGGCCACCTATGTCCTTTTCTGTATCCCTGACAACTTGTATGTGAAATTTCATAATAAGTGCATAATAAGACAGACAGAGAGACATAATTATTTTAACATTTATATTACTATTGCTTTTTAAATTAGAAACTGCGCAGCAAATTAGCAGATTCACGATGTCAGAGCTCATTTCACTATCCCATAATACCATAATATGGAATTTTGGACAAAAACATCGATGTGACTCTCCGAGTTACTTAATTAGATCGTAATTAACATCGAACACTCCGCAGTCTTATTGACGTACTTAAAAGCGTTTGATATCACTACATCCCATACATATACCTATACCACAGCATACGGGTGATTCAAAGAGATGGCTCAGTAAGTATGAGAAATTCTCAAAACATAAGAGATAAGTTTTGTTTATTATCTCTACAATATAAGGAGTCGACTTTAATTCTAATAAAATAGATTTAACCTGCTTTAAAATGCAAACGTAATCAATTTAATATAACGAAACATATTATAACGAAAAGTTTATCATTTTTAGCGTTGTGTTCAATGAAAGTACTATAAAAATGTTCCTCGTTGGATAGTAACCTAAGCTAAGCTATCATTTGATATTAACAAGGTAAAGCGTCAATTGAGATATGTTTGACACCCGCTCGTCTTTCCGTCAAGAGTCACCGGCTCTTTGTGAAGTGCTTACGACGTCAACAGTGTAGGATAGCTTGTAAGTCCATTAGCTAGGTAGCAAATTTCATCAAACATTTTACCTAAGTAGGTATACATCTTAAAATGCTCTTAAATAGAATGAATAAGACCTTGCTGTCATTTTGAAATGAATGAATTTGATGTATGTGAATTGGGTACGTATGTTTGTTTGAGTTAATATTTGGGAAGCCCATCTGGTAGCAGTAACTGGTGGTTCCGTTACTTGTTGCCTCACAGGCTCATGCACGGACAGACTCTCGACACGCAACTAACTCCCACCTAATCCAACATGGATGGATGGATCCTACAATAATATCTATTAAGTATACCTACGGACTTGACTTGACTGTTTTGGAAAACTAATAAAAATTATGACTTGACTGAACTTGACTTGACTGACTTGTATCGGGATTTGCTATTTTTGACTTTAATTTCAATTTTACCCTTTTTTATTTAAAAAAAGGGTATTACGAATTGCTATTTTTACTACTGATACTGGCAAAATCATCGGAGAAGATCTGATGGAGCCATCACTTTAAAAAAGAAGAAGAAGTATACCTACTTTAATATTATTATTGTTGGAACGGTTGCTAAGCGACAGTAGTTGTTATTGTATGTAGTAGCAATCAACCATTTTTAGAAATAAATATTACTTATACTTTACTGCATCTCTGATTTAACCAAGTGGTTATGGCCCAGATCACAAAATTTTCAGTCAAAAGATTGACTGGGCTTGAGGATTACTCATCATGGAAATTCGCAATTAAAATGTTACTAATTCGAGAAAAATGTTTCAAATTTACGTCAACGCTACCTAAAGCTGATGATTCTGTGGAAGTTGAGAAGGATCAAGAGGCATTTACCATTATATGTCTACATTTGGAACCTCATCTCTACCCGTACGTACAGAATTTAAAATATGCTAAGGAAGTGTGGGATGCGCTAGCAGGAATTTTTGAGGATAAAGGTATAAATAGACGTATAACCCTCATGAATTCATTATTAGATGAGCATTTGGAAAAGCATAGCTCTATGCACGAGTATGTAGCGGCTGTTATGAGTCACGCTCAGAAACTTAAGGAGATTAACCAGAGTTTCGACGATGATTTGATTGCTGTGGTACTTTTACGAGGTTTGCCTGATGATTATAGACCATTGCGTATGGCTTTAGAGCACTCAGGAATGAAACTTACCTCGGAAAATGTTCGGCAAAAGCTTCTACAAGAAGACTCCACTCAGAGCTCTTCCAGTGATTCTTCGAATGCTAATTCCGCATTAGTTGCAAAGAAACATTCTCAGCAGTCAGTAATAAAGTTCAAATGTTTTAAATGTGATAGAAAAGGTCACAAGAAATCGGATTGCCCGAAGCTGATAAAGGAGCAAGACGGAGAAGGCAAATCAACGGTTTCTACGAAGTCGAAGAAAGTTGCTTTGTGCAGTTCACTGTCGGTGCACGGATCCTTTAACCCATCAGCGTGGTATCTTGATAGTGGAGCCTCGAATCACATGAGTTTTCAAAAACATTGGTTTAGAGACTTTAAGGTTACTGATAATAATGTTGTGACATGTGCGAATGATGAGAAAATGACAAGCATAGGCAGGGGTAATATTTTAGTAAGTCTGAAAGGAATTTTGTTACCAATACAAGATTGTTCCTTTGTACCAGATTTGAAGGTTAATTTATTGTCCATTTCTAAATTAGTACATAATGGTTGGAAAGTGATATTTGATTCTGATGGTTGTAAGTTGTTTCACCAGTCGGTAGGCCAAATTGTGAGTAAGCTTGTGGTTACTGCTAGTGAAGTCTCAGGTATCTATAAGTTGGATGACATTTTTCCTGTTATAGAAGGGGCTTTGCCTACAGTTCAAGAGGAAGACTCATTGTCACTTTGGCATCGGCGGCTTGGGCATGTGAATCAGAGTGATTTACGCAAGCTACCGAATATCGAAATTGGAAAAAGGAGCGTAATGGAACCGTGTGTCACTTGTTTAAGTGGTAAGGCACACAGATTACATTTTCCAAAGGGTGGAGCAGGACCTGAAGGACGTGCTGCAAAGAATGGATCATATTGCAAGGTCGGCAATATAGAGGAAGAACCATATGAGTGGCAAGAAGTTGGTAAAAACAAAAAAAAAAAAAGTTTGTTTATTGCAAAAGGCAATATACGGCCTCAAACAGTCGAGTCGCTCGTGGAACGAAAAAGTAAACGACGTTTTGTTGTCAATGTTTTTTAAACTGTCAGACATTGATTGTTGTTTATATTTTAAAGAATTTATTTTTGTATATCTTTATGAAGATGATTTTTATATATTTTTTAAAGATATTCATGCGAAGGGTAAATTGCTGAACGGCTTAAGGAAATTCTGTAGGGTGAAGGATTTGAAGGAAGCTCGACAGTGTCTTGGCATGAGTTTGGAACGGAACACAGATGGTACGTTGTTCTTACATCAGAGAAAGTTCATTGATACCCTGTTGACTGACCATGGCTTGGATCAGTGTAAACCAGTGAAAACCCCGCTGGAACTGGATCTACATAAAGTTTTGGCAGAGGGGGGTGGTGATGATAATCAGCTGAACCGCCAAGAACAATTGCGATACCAGTCTTTGGTAGGAGCGTTAAACTATCTAGCCTGTAGTTTTTTAGCTCAGTATAATTCATGTTGCCAGTCAATACATATGAAGGCGGCTAAGCGTGTTTTACGTTACTTAAAAGGAACACGTGAATTAGGCCTTACATTTCGAAAATGTAATGGGAATTCTAAGAATCCATTGATTACCGGTTACGTAGACAGTGACTGGGGAGGCGACATTAAGGACAGAAAATCATATTCAGGATATTTGTTTAAACTCGGATCGAATTTGATATCCTGGGAGTGCAGAAAGCAAAATTGCGTGGCTTTATCGTCGACTGAAGCGGAATACGTTGCGCTATCTGAAGCATCAAAGGAAGCTGTGTATCTGAAGAGATTAATCAGTTATATTGTCAAAGATGTGCACTTTTCAAATGTTAAGTTGTTTGTTGACAACCAAAGTGCCATCACATTAGCAAATAATCCAGTTGCTCATCGACGGACGAAACATATTGACATTCGGTATAACTTCGTACGTCAATGCATTGCTGACAAAGTCATACAACTAGAGTATGTCTCTACTCAAGATAACCTAGCTGATGTCTTAACTAAACCATTGCCCCTTATTAAGTTTGAAAGGTGTATATTTGGTTTAGGTTTAGTTTTAAATATTTAATGATATCGAATGGTTGCTTGAGAGGAAGTGTTGGAACGGTTGCTAAGCGACAGTAGTTGTTATTGTATGTAGTAGCAATCAACCATTTTTAGAAATAAATATTACTTATACTTTACTGCATCTCTGATTTAACCAAGTATTATTATTTTAAAATCAAGTGTATGTAATTGTTTTTGTGAGCAGAAATTAAGATGCGTAAAAACTAAAAAAAAATACCCTCCAATTGAATTAGTGAATCTTTACTGGTTCTATAACTTTCTCCCCTGTCTACATTGATTTCTTACATAGAGCCTTTCAAGGCTAAATGGACCCACATAATGTCCTTACCCTGTCTCAATTCTGGATGTAGGTCGTTCAATTCGAAAGATTTTGTACTCAGTAGGTAAGTCACGTGTTCGTGTTAATTTGGCGTAATGTTCCGAAGGTGTGTTCGCACTTATGAACCACTCAGTTTAAGTGCTTTAAACAGCGCCGGCAGAAAACTTTTTGTTTGAGTCGTATAGTCAAATACAAACTAGAATTTACTATGTTTTAAAAGACGAGAATTATGAGATACGCTACAGTCGCTAAGTATAATAGGCTACACGGCTAGATGCTGAACAAGAGCAAACCCATCTCTAATAAGCATACAATAAAATAACATAAAATTTCTCAAGTTATTTACAATTTTCTATTATTCAAATATCTATAACATTTTACCTAATACCTTACCTAAGTGATACTTTTTCCTTATCCAACTAAGCTTAAAAATAGCATTGTCCATCTAGGTTTATTTCAGGTTGATTGCGTAATATTCAGGGGTGTCTATATTGAGCCATAAGGCTCAACAGATTGCGTTTCGAATGACGGATTTAATTGGATGCCACAGGTGTTTCAATTTGGACAGGCCTGTGCTTACATAATGTTGCATAATTTCACAGAGCATTTACAAATAGTTGGTTAAATTTAGTACGAATTTTGGTACACTACAAATACTAGCCGTTTAATCGTTGTTAGATAACCCATCAATGTAACGGAAATACATTCAATTTGGACGTGTTTCAATTTGGACAGGCCTGTGCTTACATAATGTTGCATAATTTCACAGAGCATTTACAAATAGTTGGTTAAATTTAGTACGAATTTTGGTACACTACAAATACTAGCCGTTTATTTGTTGTTAGATAACCTGTCAAGTAGATTAACCTATAGATGCTGCTTTTGTCTAAAATAAGCGACAATTAGCCATTTATCAAATGAACCGTTTGTTTGTTTTTTAATTTTATAAATGTGGCAGGCAGACTAACGGTCAACTTTTGATTCTATGTGGTTACGGTCGCCTACAATACAACACCCGGTTGAAGCAGGTGCACTGCTACCTGCCGACCTACGGATATTTTAAATATTTTTTTTGAGTTGTTATTTTTAATAATTTTAAAAATATATTAAATACTTAAAACCACACATACATACAGAAAAAAATTCTAAAAATCGTCATTTTATAAACAGGATATCTCTGAAAATAAAGTAACTTATTTTCAGATTCAGATTCAGAAATAAAGTAACTCCATGACCAACCCTAGATTTATTATTAGTAATAGGTATTGATGATTTATATACCTTTAATAATGATAAACACTAAAATTGATTATTTTATGATGACAGGCACACTGACTTGTCGGGGGCAACTGTCATCTAGGAGTATAGTATATATGTATATATAAGATTAAAAGGGATATATATACAATATATGTGTGTTGCCAACCCTTAAGAGTCCATTAACTTACGAGGTAAATTACAAGATTTGAAATTGGGACTGAGCTCTCACACTAACATCAACATTATCTTAATAAATCAAGACATTTTATTAAATTTACTTAAAACTCACGACCTCACAATTTAAATCGTAAATTCTGTTTTTAGTTTATATCGAAATTATTCGCCTTTTACAACGTACCTACGTGATAGGTTAAAGTGGATTTAAAAATACACTCGCTGCAAAATGATCACGGCGCTAGTTTAAGTAGTTCGCGACAGTTAGAGACGTTTATTTTCTGAATTTATAAAGTGGATAAGATAGCCTTAAAAGACGACCCCACTTGAACTGTTAAAGACGTTGCTTACTTGCTGAGTCATTTCTGTATTTTTTTTAAAGTAACTACTAACTGATTTTTAGTTTTTAAAAGAGTTTCAGAACTGTATGAAAATAAAGTTATTAATTTTGCAGGCAAAACTTCAGCTGCACACTGATGGTGATATTAGCAACTTAATCAATAGTTGTAATTTAATACTACTCTATGCTTGCGTCACTGCTAGCCACTATTATCGCAAGACAAAGTCAGTGCTTTTAAAACTCTCCTCCTTTATTAAAGACAGTTTCACAATATTCTTTAGAATTTATCGTATCGAATGTCTTTGAACAGTTCAATGAAAAGAACTAGCTTTTGCCGCGACTTAGTCCGTCTCGTTGGAACAATCATTCATTCTTTATTGATCAATACATTTTGGCCAGACGAAGAATTTTTTATTTTTATATAGATGATCCTTCGGTAACCATACCCAATAAATTGTGTGATAATTATACATATATTGAACTCGAATCTGTACCCGTCTATTATTATCCATTAAATATTACGACCCGATGTGAATTGGCTAGACTACTTAATTATGACTGTCATCATTATTAGTCTTCAAGGACACTAATAACTCAAGATGTTTCCTTGATACTTAACAATATTCCACTACTGCAATAAAAGTTATCAAAGTGTCAAACATAAATACTTAAATGTAAATTTAATTATATTAATCCAAGAGTCTGTTTGGAAATTGCTTTATTTTCTTTATTAAATATCATTTAACGTCAAGTAGGCCATCAAAGGACTAAACAGCGCTCAAAGGAAACTGGAAACAAGGTACATACTGATGTTAATCGAGCGGATAATCAAATGCCACGAACACGCTTAATCGAACACTCGAATTGGCATGACACAATTTCAGCGAATTTCTATCAATATTAATAAAGACCGTATTGAGAAGATGTTTTTTATCAAAACTAGCTGACCGTCTCAGAATAAAACCGCCTCAGTCTAAAAAAATATGAAATGAATTTTATTTTATACATTATTATGTATTTATACATAAAATGAATTTTATTCATAATGTTTTTCGTGAATATTTCAGTAGTGAATATTCTGCTATTCGATTCAACAATTCAAAAATATGATATCGGTCTAGCCGTTTATACTTACTGTGTAATAATGAATAGCGACTCTGTAGAGGGAGGTGGTGACTCCGAGATGGCCGGCGTACCTCCAATTTCGGGTACGCCAAAGTTCGGATAGGGAGCTTAGCTCTCCCCGGGCTAAGTTAGCCGTGGCGGGACACCGATGGCGTGTCATAACGTCCCTGTGACCTCGCCTATTTACGGCCTCGCTAGAAAGCCATTGAGTGTTTAGCGGCTAAACTTTAGCCGGTATAACCACGCAGCGTCCCCTAACACTGCCGGGTATCCATGAGGATTTCCCAACGTTAAAAAAGGGGTGTGAAGTTTGACGACACGTTTGGTCTAGTGGCTAGTAACCCTAGCTGTTAACCAAGCGGTCGCGGGTTCGAATCCCGCTAGGGGCAAATGTTTATGTGCTAACATTTACCTTTGTACCTGAGTCATGGATGTTTTGTATTTATAATATGTATGTATTTACAAAAAAAAAAAGTAATGTATGTAATATATCAACTGTCTGGTATCCATAATACAAGCATTAAGTTGCTTAGTGTGGAACTAGATGGTGCTGTGTGGAATGTGTGAAGATATTATTTATTATTTATTTATTTATTATTTAAGTTAGGTGGTGAACAAACAACATGCTCCGTAAATTGCAAAATTTCATAATATTCCAAAAAAATTGGACCATAAAACGTACGCAGTAATTTTATTAGCAACAGAACAGCTATTAAACGCGGCCGCATCTCTCGAGTGTTTACACATTACCAGCCATCTGTTACAAGTCAATAATTCTCCACAAGTGTACATACATAATGAATTACGTAATGTTGAAAGTGATAGTAATGGGGAGAAAATCATATGTATGTGTTTGGAATTTTCTGAAATAACGTAATAGTAAGTAGTAATTTTTCCTTTTTCATAACCATGTTTCATAACCACCTTTTTGTTATTGTAAATTATTTCGTAACAACAACAACAAATTCCAATAACAATAACAAACAACTATATAAATTATTATGTTTAAAGATTTTGAATTGTCATTAATTAGTAAATTTAGTTTGCCTTACTTTGCATGCCTTAACTGCTCAACGTATCATCATGTTTTGCATACACGATGGGATACCAGAAAAGACTTGGGGTACCTTTCTTCTAGAAAAACAGTACTGTTCCCAAGTGATCATCTAAAAAAAAATGTGTACATCTACTTACATGATACTTACTAAAAACTCGCTGTCTGCTTCTGCCTGTTTCTCCGCTTACTTGTTCTAAATTCTAAACTATTCTTCTAATGAAAACAGTGATCAAAGAGGAAGGTGTAATAAAAAAAAATCAACTAAGTGAATTATTTCTTTTGATACCTATTTATATTTTCCTAAATGAAAACGAAGAAGTTCGCTCGTTCCGCCTATCCCTTCTACATATTATACTTAGTAGTAATCCCCACTGGTATACTTATCCCCATCTTACCATCCTTACCAGTGCGGATACTTTTCCCCACTGGTAGCGATTTATTATAACGATAATTATGCAACAGCACTGTTATTTATTCAATAGTGTATTCAATTTAAAAAATTAATTTACAAAAATATCATAATAATTTTCCAACATTTACCTACTGACTATTTTGACTTTGATATTACGTGACATATTTTATTTTATAATGAACCTACATAAGCTCGTTCATGGAAATGGTTTAATTTATCTGTGCAATCGTAGTTCGAAACGCTATGAAATTGCGGGAAGACAAATAAAATATAGATTGCTATTGCGAGTCGAGCGTCGATTGTTTGGACTAAGAAATTAATATTGGATAAACAAAAAGTGCTGTTCGAAATGACTCACTGTTTTCCATTATTACTCCCGTGACTTTAAAGTTTTCATATTAAATTGAAATTGCTCTGAATTCAGCTTTATTATGTGTGCATTTGAAGACGTCTCGAATTCTGAATCAAACTATATCCTTTATCCTTATTTATTATAAATTAGCTAGTGCCCGCGACTTCGACCGCGTTAAAAAATTTAAAACAATAAAAGCATTATAACGCTTGACCTCTTGTGGCTAAAACACTTTGGACAAGCGTTAGTCTGTTTTTTTATTTTAGATGATCCCTCGTTAACAGTCTTTTTTTTCTGGATGAAAGTCTTGTCTTTCCTATACCAGACTATGTGAAATTCTAATATAATATTTGTATTTCATAACATACATAAAGTCGCTGTCAGCCTCACTGTGTTTTTCTGCTAACTGCTTTTCACCAAGGCAAGGTTTGAGTGTGTGTAATTTACTTACAGAATTTGAATATTTTTTTATGCTTTACATTAAGCCTCCCCCATATTAATTATCCGATAAAACCGGTTAGAAACAGCCTGGATCCACCGTCAACTCGTGGCCTTTATCAGGTCGTCTATCCACCTTATGGGTGAAGGGCCAACCCTGCGGTTGCCGGTCCGTGGCCTCCACTCAAGAACCTTCCGGCCGCAGCGGCCGTCAGCTCTCCGTACTATATGTCCTGTCCACTGGCAGTTCAACTTACTGAACCGTCGGCTTATGTCGGTTTTAGTACGTCTACGGATCTCCACATTTCTGATTCGATCTCGCTGTGTAACCCCGAGCATAGCACTCTCCATAGCTCGTTGAGCGACGTTGACAAGCCTTTCTTACAAGCCTCATATTTAGAGACCAAGTTTCAGCGCCATATGTCATTACTATCAAAGACACTGAGGAATTTTTGAGAGAATTCTTATTGCCGGTTTACCTAATTTTATTTCCCTGGTTAAACATTTGGCGAGGTAAAACCGGAAATGAGAGAAATTGAGAGGTCTAGCACAATATAGGTTGCATTAATTATGCCCGAGGCAGAAGCAAGCAACCGACCGCTTTTATGTACACTAGAGTAAAATTAATTATTCACTTTGTAATTCGATATTAAACCTCTTCTTTATATTATACTTTGCATAATTAAAGAAACAACAGATAACGGCGTAATATTAAAAAAAAAACATGTTTAATTTGTTAATTTAAACAGCAATCCCATTAACAATACTTTAAAATTTTCAAAGCGTGTAGTTTTACAAGTTGGAGTAGGTAGTACAATTATAAAGTTTTGTAGTACAAGTTAAAAGTTAAGTAAGTATTGTTAAGTAGTAAGCAAGGCACACAGCGTTTCGCACTCATTTAGGTAGACCGTCTAGCGACAATTAACGCTATTGTAATTGTACCTTATAACAAACATTTACATTTAGATTATTATTCAGATACAAAATTGTTATCTCTGAATGTTTGATTTTTCACGGCCCCGTGTTATATTAGCACTTAACGCTTTGCGTGATCGCCCGCTAGCATATTTGATGCTTACCGTACCACAATGTTTTATTATTTTTAGGCTGTGTTACTAAAGTCCCACTGTATTTAGTGCAATAGGTCGCCGAATCGATCAGTTCGAAAATAGATGGCATTGTCGTAACTTAAATTGACCCAATTCTCTTTTATAATAATATGTGACCACTAATTGCCGTCCGGCATTTGGAATTGTAGGTACTTACATCCGGTCTTTTATGTCATTTACTTTGCTGTAAAAAATCCTACTAATATTATAGAAATTCGAAAGTTTGTGAGGATGGTTGGATGTGAATGTACTCTTTTGTTACTCTTTCACGTAAAAATTACTGAACAGATTTCGATGAAATTTGGCACACAGACAGTTTATTATCTGGATTAACATATAGGATACTTTATATCATGGGAAAAAGTTAGGTTCCTTAGGTATCGTCTAAATTTTAGACTATAAAATATAAAAAATTGGGCGCCACAGTCGCCGTGGCTGCGCCACCGTCGTACTCACAGCAATGGCGGTATAATACGCAGGTGTTATATTCGGCCACCAGCTCGTATATAATAAGATAATTGTCTTTATTTTTATATTATCGTTATCCGCTATAACCACCTAATATCACTGTTCAACATACTTCAATCATAAACACAGAAAAAGTAGAAATTCTTAAAAGTGGTCGAGTCCACCATGCATGATCCCTTTTTTCAACGTTGAGAAATCCTCTTGAATACCCGGTAGTGTAAAGCAAACTGCGGAGTTATGCCGGACTCCTACCGGCCAAAACCCAACGACTTTGTAGCGTGGCCGTTGATTGGCGAGGTCGCGGGGACGTTATATGGCACGACTTCGGTGCCCCGCCACGGCTATCTAGCGCGGGAGGGCTACGATCCCTGTCAGAATCTCGACCTACCCGAAAGTGTGGCAAACCGAACGCTATGCTAAGCAATAGACAATATGAGTAGACATTAATAATCAAACAGATTAATTCTTGCCAGCTGCAGGGTCAAAGCAAATTGCGGTGTATTTGGGCCGAGTTTCGTACTAAAGTGGATTTGTCTTGGCATAATTTTCATCCGAACACATAAATGTGGGCCTTTGTTTTGTAGATTAGTTTCCCACTGGCGCGGTTTCTTGCATTTTTAAATGCAGTTCTGATAACGGGGCTAAATTTGAGAAATGTAATTATGTACCTCTGTGCATTCGGTGTGGTGTAAAAAAGGTATCATTAAAAAAAAACGATAGGTATACTGCATTTAATAGAAATTATTATTACAATACATTTTGACTTTCATATTCTATTAGTTTTTTTTTTCACCTGTACTATAGGTTCTAAATTTGTCGTCACATACAATGTACTATATCCTGAACCTCTGAACTAAGACACTCAATTTCTTTTTACTGAATTTGTTATATTTATCTAAGTAGCTATTTATTTATCTAAAATGAAAATAGTCCGAGATACTCCTTATACTTAACATCAGATATCTGCTAGTGAAATTCCCTTCAGTCAGCTCAGCCGTTTCGGAATAAACAGACAGACAAAAAAAATCCTGTTAAAATGTAGATGCATCAAAGCACTTCATGTTTTTTCATTTGAACTGTTCTTTCCTAAAACCATCGTCTAACTAATGGTTTGAATCCAACATTATATTTTATAGTACAAATTACCCAATCGTATTATTTATATACTTATTTTTTGTAACAATGTGAGCAGTGTGACCACTTAAATTGCCGATCGTACCCGGTATTTGTATCGAAGGTCCGTTTGAATATTTTATAAGTCAAGCGACGACTAGTTTAGTGTTTACACTGTTTGCTGCTTTGAAAACGTAGTAAATGAATCATTTTTATCTAAGACTTATAATGAAATGGAATTATGAACTATTCATGAATAATAAAATTTTCTTCGCAATTTAGTAAGTTCATTCTATATGGTAATTTTGTAAATTTAGTTAATTTAATTCAGATATTACATCCATATCAGTAGTATTAAAATACAGTAAAAATTGTAATATACTAGTGATCCGTTCTCTGCTTTGCCCGGGATTTTAAAATTTATATATAAAAACCTTCCCCGTTTATCTTCTTTTCAAAGTAAAAACCGAATTAAAACAGACCAGCCATTCTATATATAGAATATATATACATATATATATATACATATTCCAATGTTATTATCTGTAGACGCATATCTATACTATATTATAAAGAGAGAAGATTTGTATGTTTGTAATGAATAAACTCAAAAACTATTGCGCCGATTTAAAAAAAAATAGAAAGGTAACGTATTTTTGTATAGGTAATATCAGCGAGTAACATAGGCTATAAAGTTACGCCGGCGAACAGCAGCTTGTATGTTTATAAATCTGCAATAGAAGAACTGTTTTTGTATAAAAACATCAATACAAAGTAATGAAAAATAGTGAATTACTTAATAGTAAAAATAAATATTAGGAATCGAACATTAGGACTACCATTTTCGGAAGCAGAAATTTACTATCCGAAGCTACTCTGGCTTTGACAGGGAATTAATTGGAAACCAGAATTACCACGCTCAAGTTTGTGTTAGTAATAACCAAAATTGCTTTTAGATCTCATTGTTTATTTGCTACTAGATTGTGCCCGCGACTTCGTCCGCGTTGATGAAAACTATTAGGTATATATGTAGGTACATCTATACTAATATTATAAAGCTGAAGATTTTGTTTGTTTGTTTGTTTATGTGTATGTTTGTTTGTTTGAACGCGCTAATCTCAGGAACTACTGGTTCGAATTGAAAAAATCTTATTGTATTGGATATATCATTTATCGAGGAAGGCTTTAGGCTATAAAACATCACGTTGCGACTTATAGGAGCGAAGAAACAGTCGAAAATGTGGAAAAAACGGGGAAAATTATTCATCTTTGAGGGCTTCCGTTGCGTGCGCTGCGAAAACCGTTCGAGATACCCAAATGATTCCCAAAATAACTGTTCCACGCGGACGAAGTCGCAAGCACCAGCTAGTGAGTAATAACGCCTGACATCGTTGTGACGACTAACACCAATTTGGACTCGGAAACTCGATACGTCGTAAATTTGATTTGAATTACGAAGGCTGCCCTATCCACCATTATATTTCTCCATTATTTTAAATTTTTATCAATGCGAATGTGTTAGGTATACTTTTACGATTGAAAACATATTTAAGTCATTATGTGTCGAATTGAGAAAATTTGTAACACGAGTAAAATCCCTAACTTTTCACTTTGCTAAAAGCTTTGTAAAAGTAGAGTATACTTAATATTTACATTTTTTGTTCGAACGTTAGTCACATATTCGTTCGACCCTTATCGCCTTTCAAATATTTGACGTATACGGTCAGAGGTCAACAACACGATTTGCCTTACAAATCATGACACGAGGTATTGAGGACCGTTTTTCCTTTGAGTTTGGAAGTGTTCGGTTTCGCTTTCGCTTTGTATTCGACGTATCCGGACAATGTTAATTGTTACCGCACATTTTACTGTTACGGATATTCTGAAAGAAAGGTTTCTAATATTATTTATTTTCTTTTCAATGTTCGAGTCAATGGAATTGGTAAGTTTATATAATTTACAGGCCTTTAACTTCTTCATGCAATACAATGCAGTAGTTTTTGGGTTTGCCACTTTTATGAAGTCTTGACAGCGTAGGTAGGGAGATGTCTAATTTTACTAGAATTCAACTTGAAAAATTAAAAAAAAAAAGATAAAGATTCAAATCTATAATATAATAAAGTTATCTTTTATAAGAACACAAGAAACAGCATTTGGATTCAATTGCTGAATCTAATAAAATTGTCAGATCACACTATTTCACTGTGGTCTGTGAGAGGAGTTTTATTGTCATCAGATGGATATTCAGAATCTGAATTTTGTAATCAATTGTTAAAAACTAACTACTGACAAACTCACACAAACTGGTCAATATGTCCTTCCGAATAGTTAATCCCTTTGAAACGGGTTACACGCCCGATTTCGCTCCGAATTCTGTTGCTCGGCTCTTCCTAATTTAACCAGTTAGGGGCAGAGGGGCTCCTCTGGGGCATCCCAGAGGAGTCAGCCTAATGTAATTCTCATTTCAAATTGATTTCGAATCTTAATTTAGATAGGATAGCAGATATTTAGCACTAGACAGAGACATGCTTAAGAACTTAATTTAATAAAATAATTGACATTGACAACTTGATAAAGGCCACGTTCCACGTCGTAAAAGGTTTTTTCACGTTTAGGCCGTGAAGGTTGACGACTTTTCCGACCGACTTTTCTATATTATATTTTTTTTTATTGGCGACGCAACTAATGCACGGTGACATCAAATTCACTCGACTCAAAAGAAAACGCGTCTGGAGAGGAATGGTAGGAAGAGAAATATGTTGAATTGGGTCATATGTAAATGGAATTTATTAATATCTTTCAAGGTAAGTTCACAAAACCCAAACGTTGCTGAAATTGCAAAAAAAAATATATTAATTATGAATTTAAAAATCCGTTGGGTGGTTTTGAAGAAATTAGAGGAGAAACAGCAGAGATGAACGTTTGAAAAGCGACTTACATAGATATAAATGATTATACTCGTATAAATAGAAGATATTATGCAATCACAGAAATAAAAATTGATCCTCTTACTTTATTACAATAGTTTCAATATATATTGTGGCGTCAGTTGGCGTTGTCACTGATTTTCATGTGCTGCCAGCCATGAATAATTAAAGAAAATATAAATTCAGACTGTACGCCAGCTTCTTTAAGAATAATTCTTTTTTAACGTAGTTAAAGTCCTCGGATGATAATGTAGAAAAGTTATTATTAAACAAAGCTCGAACATTTCCCGAAAGTTTGAAGTAGACATCTTCATCTTTTGTTTTCAATATATTTTATTTTACGGTTTCGTTTTCATAATAATTTAAGTATTGTAATTTATTACAATTGTTATAATTCTATGGAATTTTAAGGAAGTTTTGCTGTGATAAGTACGATCCGCTAGTATAATACTTTAAGCACTTTTATTATAAACGTGACTGCACAGTGATGTCCTATACTATAGTGCAGTATACTATACTATCCTATAATGAGTGGCAAGTGCAGTATAGCCTTTATAAAATACACATTAAGTCAGTGCTTAAAAGTGGCCGATATGTTGTATTACATAAGTTATATTACATATGTTATATTACAGAGTTTCATAGCTATTATTTCTCCTTGTTTCAACTTTTTATGGGATAGTATTAGGAGTTTAGAAAGAAAAGTTCCGTTTTATTGCACTGAACATTTTCAAATAAAATTAAACCTGCATGGTGCTAGATTTCAGAGTAAAACTATTTACAAATGAGAACTAAGTATAAAATATACGCATACGCAGTAGAAACTGCTCGCAATGTCAATGCTCTTTTTAAAGAGAATACAGATACCGTGAAAGTATATATCTCTTAAACATTTTATTTTTAGTAACGCTAAGGATAAAAGGTTTCGCTGTGTAATTCGCGTCACAAAACAAACAGTGGATTACTCGACCTACTTTATGCACAGAGCAGCTGTTCAGACTGTCGGCGGAAAGTACGTCACGGAAGTGTTTTTAAATGTAATTCGGAATTCTAATTATCTTTGGAAAGCAAACGGATCGCGTAACAGCAGGTTTTACATATTTCGCAATTACTGAAAATTAACATTTATTTATTTTAACATCAAAGTGTTTTACAAAGATCGTTGGACCTAATTTTAAGGTCACTTTTTTCTCATTAATTATTCACAATAGAGCCATAATAATATAATATGTAAAAATACCCTCGGCTACTCAAAGTGGGAAAAAAATGGTAAGTTCCTGCCAAAAAAAAAACAGTAATAAAACATTTTAGTTATAGCTTATGAAATGGTACTGATATTAAATTCTAGTTATAATAGGCAATAATTTCATTTCTAAAACTACTTATAAGTGAAATAATATGCGGGGCTTCTTAATGCCTACTGAGCGTGTTATGTGCTAAGCCAATGTAATTCTACACGATTCCTACGACATACAGATCTAATAATATTTTTCATGTTTTGATAAGGAGATAATATGTAAGAATGTTTAGCTAAGAAAAAAGATTATTACTAAATTATGAGTAACATATACAGCAAATATTACTGGTGTAAAAATTATTCCGGCTCCATTACCACAGGCTTCTCGCGTGCAATTGAGTTAACATTTCTTATAAGGAAATCGCCTTCCACACCTGTTAGTTTGTCCGCTTACATCTTCTAAACTATGCAACCTATTTTGTTTCGGTATTCACTTATTAAGAGTGACAAGCGATGAACGTTTTTGTAAGTAAATAAAATTGAATACCTACGAAAAAAATACCTCAAATAGTTAGTTAATTTTTCAAAAAGGTGCACATATATACATATATATACTTGTGGATACACATATATACTCGTACATCATCTCAGAAAATCCGCTCCTTTTCTCACTTTCCCTCTCTTTATTTAGAATTTAGTCGCTATTATAATATTATAATAGCGATATATTATTTCATATCAATAGTAATAAGCGATAGTCGCAGAATCGAATCCTGGTCGGTCTTTGATTAGAGTATTTTTCGATTACAATGATCGCTTGCTCTAATTATGAGGTTTAGAATACTATAAATTTTAAAAGATATATGTAAGTTAACTGACAGTAGTTGGGCCGACTATATATATAGTTGACTATAGCCGATACTTTTTTACGTCGAAGACTTTGCCCAGCTTTCGGACACAATAAGACACTCTTACTAGGCTTACAGAATACGCATATTATGGTAATGTGATACATTAAATATCTACAGTCGACATACTATTTAGGCTGTCTGTCCGACTGTCTGTCATAGAGCATATGAGAAATATATCACTTTACAACATATCAAAACACGAAGTGAACTCGGTCAATGACATTTTGCGCTATTAACGTAATTAACAATGTTTCAGAGCTTTACATAAACGAGAAAAGCGTATAGAACGAATAAATTAGATTAGTATCTCGCATAGTTACGCAAATGCGTAGTGAATTTATGTAACAATATAGTTCGGTAACGTCATAACGCTTACGTATTTAATTTATTTAAAACTGGTTTTGTCATAATATTAGTAATAAACTTACATAGTTACATTTTAAATTTAAATATATTTTGAACATATGACACTTTTAACTTTAATTCTATATTTTCAGACCAAATAAGAACTATAGACAGAATTTTGCGGACACCATATGGTAGTGAAGCGCGTCTTATACGAGTAAACATGTGTGCGAAGGCCGTTTTCTGTATTGAGATTTTGTGTACCACTTTAATTTTTGTTTCTTTTTATTGAAAATTTTGGCACTTCGGCATTTTACGAATTTCGGTATTTTCACTAGAAAATGTTTTAATAAGGCGTAGTGTGATTGCATTTGTGTGCGTGTGAAAACAGTCACTAAGAGATACTAAAGTCTTATAAAAGACACATTTGAGTATAATTCTTGATAGACAATTAGCGCAAAAATTCAAACCAATATGATTTGCTATAGTTTTGACTTGCGCGAATAAAACTTCTAAATAGACTTTGAAAAGTGAAAAGCAAACAAAATTATTCCTCAGAACAAATCCATTCTCTCAAAATTGCAAAGCTTTCGCTTAGTATCTTCTAACCGTAATAATTAATGAAGCAAAATTGGTCCCATCAAAGTTATAATCACGTTGAAAATTTCCCTTCAAAGTAAGTTAACAATGAAAGGAGGAAATTGGTAGTACGATACTTTCCTTGACATCTGAAGCCAAAAAGTCATTATTATTTAATATTAATCTATTGCTCGCGTTGAAAATTTGTTTCGATAACCTCGTTAATATCTGACAACAAGACAACTTTTCAAATTGTATTAGAAAATCATATTATATTTATATTTATTTATTTTTGTGTGAAAATTGTTATTTTTGAAAAAGTTTAGGCACATGTTCGTTCTCAGTCACACGCATGGATTCAATGCATAACCGTTGAACGGATTTAGATGAAACTTAGCTCACAGATAGGCTATACCTAGAATTTACTTTTCCCGTTATGCGTTTCCGAAATGAAAAGTTAGTTCTGAACATACTAGTAGGTACAAAAAAGTCCATAAACAGAATTATTTAAAAAAAAAAATTGTGTCAATTTTTTTGCTAAAATGTGGTAGAACCGTAGGTTTTGACGAAACATTAGCAGGTAATATAGTTTATAAATCAGAATAACATTTTAGGTTATAATTTACGAATTTGCATAAAAGAGCTAGTACCTAATACTTAGTCACGGACAAAGCTGCAAGTTTTCTCTTGTATATTATATTTAAATTATTCTCCTGAGTATTCGGATACCTCTATTTATTATTAATGCAACCTTTTCACGCTTTAATGTTTGCCTCAAAAATATCCTACGCAACTTTCAAAGTGTTTCGGCTTTATTGTGGGCCTTGAATGCTTATCCTGGATTATACGTAATAGCTAACGCACTTTATTTTATGCCCAAATATTACGCAAATATTTCCGGTTACCCCTACTATTTACCTTGTTTTTGATATTATTCTTCTACAGTTTTGTAAGTAAAATAGTTTCTTAGTATTGTGAGTAATAAGTAAAAATCACATGGGTTACTGGGGAACTCCTTTTGGGAGAACAGTTATGTCAATCTATGTGCGGCTTCATTTAGTGTAAGACGCTTAATTTATTTGGTCACTCTACTAAACTCATTGCGGAATTGCGAAATTCAATTTGCGTTTTCTCTTAAGTAACCCTTAAGAAGCCCATATAGCAGCGGTAACCACACCCTTATAGAACCCAACTAGGAAATGCAATCTCGCGAGATTGGGGCTCAGGCGAGATCTCGCGAGTTTATGAATACCAATACCGCAAGATCTCGCCAATTTCGAGATCTCGCGAGATTGGCAGTTTTGTATGTTTATTCTTGAAAATAATCACAATATTTGAATAAATTAGGATAAAAATAATAAGAATTATAGGTATTATGAAATAAACATTTATTTTTACGAATTTTTTCAATCGTATCTATCATTTTTTTAAATTTTACTTAAACTTTTAAGTAGTAAACTTTGACGCATCTAATCAAATAAGAAATGAAATAAACAACCAGTCTTCTCTTCTAATATCAAACAAAAGTATTTTAATAATAAAACAGTTCTTTTATAACACAACAAAAAGAAGTCAAAAACTAAAATGAAACTCATTAACTAAGTTGAGTTGACTATTAAACTGAGATATTATTATCAATTAAGGAAACTATACCTACTCAGAGATCTATTAGAAATTAATTAACAAAATATACAAATGAAATGAAAGGCTTGTTTAGTTCATCACACTCACACTCCATTATTACGAATTATTTTGAAAGTAGCTCCTTAAAAAGCACAAAATGTCCTTCCAATAAGACGTTTATATGCTCGAGTGCAATCTCGTTAATCTCGCGAGATCTCGCGAGAACGAGATTGCATTCCCTAAACCCAACCGTGAAATAAAAGTGCGTAACTACTTCGAAACTAAAATTTATGTGACATTTAAAGTTTTCGATGCATCTTCGCCTTCTACACTAACTGCAGTGTTTGTTCGTAGTACGGTCTTCTTGTGAATAGAAATGTGAAAGCTCATATACTTATTCATTGGATTCGTTTGCATACAGCAAAGTAAAGGACACCTTTATTTTTATGCGCATAAAAATAGCGCTCAACCTGAATTTCAATCGTTCCGATACTCGTAGCTATGCCGTGTTTATATACCGATGCGAAGCGGTTTGTGTATTCAGCGATCCCATTTTTAGGTTACGTGCAAAAACAATGGACTCATCACTCTTTAGTTAATCGTATTTTTAATTCAATTGTGTTTTTGTACACATAAAAACATTTTAACTAAAAACGTTAGTTTCAGGGAATGATTTTGGTCAACCATAGATATAATTTTTATCTCTCAACACTTTTATCTCATTTTTATAGTCAACCATAGATATAATCTATGATCGGGCATCAGTCCGTGATTATCATGATGATGACGCCAACAAATGCCTGGGAACAAAGTAAAGCATTACGATCTTCGACAAGGTCTTATTTTATGAGTATAAGAATTAAAGCATTGAAATGTTCGATATGTGAATTACGAGGTCTTTCTGATGACGTAGCGATGACGTGCGTCGCAATTTAGCCTTGTTAAAGTAAATAACTCCCGAGTGGCCGATTATCTCGAAACGTGATTGAGCATATCACGTTGAAGAAACGTGATTAAGTATCAAACAAACAGCCTACATCGTAAGAGTAGCATACGTCGGAAAATATAGGAAGTACCTACATATTTTAAATTAACTCGTCTGAATTTTTGTGTTTAAAGTGTTTGTTTAAAAATCAAAGATTTGATTTAGGTTGAAGAAGGATTAGGTTGTAGATGCTACACTTTGGAACTGCTACGTGAATTAAAAAAAAAATCTGTTTATAATATTTGTTAGCCTCGTTATCAGCGAACTTAAATACATAATTATATTACTTTTTTTTTTTTTTTATATAAGTCAAGGCAGCGCTTGGCCGCGATCTCACTTGATGTTAGGTGCAGATGCGGCCGAAGGTGGACCACGCTTACCTAGTAGATGCCCATTTACCCTACGTTTGAAGACCCCGAGATTGTAATTTTGGGGAAACACAGACGCAGGCAGTGAGTTCCACTCCTTAGCAGTTCGGACAAGGAAGGTGGAACTGTAACGCTTCGTGCGTGACCGAGGAACTTCAACCACGAAGGGATGAAACCCCCGCCCGCGCCTCGTGTTTCGCAAGTGGAACGGTTCCGGTTGGATCAAATCGAAGAGAATGGACGCACACTCTCCATGGTGCAGACGATAGAAAATTGATAGACATGCTACTTTTCGGCGATGCTGTAGGCTTTGAAGTTGAGACTCCACAAGGGAGTCGTCGCCAATGAGTTTCTTAGCTCGCCTTTCAATCGAGTCCAGTGCAGCCAACTGATATCGGGCAGACCCATCCCAGAGGTGGCAGCAGTACTCCATGCAGGATCGGACTTGTGCTTTATATAAGTTAAGGAGCTGTCTCGCAGTGAAGTACCGCCTAACCTTGGAAAGGATGCCCAATTTTCGGGCAGCCGTTTTGGCAATGGACTCGATATGCCTACCAAAGTTCAGATCGGAATTAAGGTCTACACCAAGAAGTTGCATGTGGTCTGTGATTGGAACAGACACTCCCCGGAATGACGGGTTCAGGTCAAATGGACTCCGTTTCGCAGAAAAAAGACACGCTTGAGTCTTCGATTCATTGAATCTGACCAAGTTTGCGTCACCCCAGTCGCAGACAATTTTCAGGGTCTGGTCCAATCTGCAGACCATGTCTACCCTCCGGGAGCTTATGTCTTGAGTGCTGGCTCGTGCGTCGGAAATGTACCTCTCAACCACTGTGCTGTCGTCGGCATATCCAAAAGTACCAGGCATTGCCAACAGGTCATTTATATGCAGCAAAAAAAGAGTGCTCATTATCGAGAAATATAATAGAGTATTTATTATCATGTGATAACTCTTGTTATTTTAAAAGCATGAGACGAGAGCTAGTATTCCATAAAACGCTGGGTCCAGGCTGCTTCGGACCGGTTCTATTTCAAAGTGATGGGGGAGGCATATGTCGAGCAGTCGATGAGCAGACATATGAGAGCAGGCTCGCTTTCTTTTAATAATGATGGTCTAATATGATTATCATGATCAAGCAATGATATGATATTTGTAGTGGTCTAAATACAAGGGAATACTGTTTTGACGGCACCAAAGGATACTTTCATATTTCTTGTCGGTACACGCTTCAGTAATCTTCTATGAGCCGACCTAATTAGAAATGCCTCAGGCTCTTTTGTCCATACTAACGTATTCCTTGTAATTTCGTCCTTAATTTCTGGGATTGGAGAAATATTTTTTTCACATGACTTGTGTAGAATCTTATATAGCATTTCTCTTGATTTTAATTTTTGTAAAATGGGAAATAAAAGATGTTTAAAAACCTGATATCGAATACCGTCAACAAATTTTATTTAAAAAAAAAAAAAAAACTACAGCCATATTTTTAGTAGTTGAGTAGTTTTTGAGTATTTTTGGCGTACATATACTTGAACGAAAGTTCTTGTAATGTAGTAGTGTATTTGAAAACATAGAATTGAAATAAATATTGATTATTTATTTTAATTCAAGTATAGGCTTCGTAGGCTTAAATTAAATCCGATAACCGATAGAATTACTGAAAAATGTATTGACCGACCTTATAGTATTACCGATTATTAATCTGTCATTAGTAACTATTATTTAATCTGTGGTATTACTAGCTGGCGCCCGCGTCTAATGTTTATCTATCAAGTTTCATGAAAATCAGTTAATTCGTTTAGGAGTTATGGAGGAACAATAGGAACATACATACATACAGATTTATTATTAGTATTAATATATAAATGTTATCTAGTTTGAAATGACCCACACACATGAATTGATAAATAATTGCTGTAAATTTTCAGTTCAATTTTTTTCTAATGGATTCGTCTCGTGACATTTTCGTGACCTGTTTTGAACAAACATTGTTAATAGGTACTACGAATGAACTTGGTAAGCGAAAGAAGTGGTAATTTCTCTTTAACCAAGCGAATTCGTGATGAGGTAAAGATGGACCAATGCCTACATTAAAATTTTCAATATGTATGTGTCGTGGGCAGATCGTAGAATTGGGCAGATCGTAAAGTATGAAATCAAAAATCTTTCACCAAAAGTGAAAAATAGATGCGACGAGGAGCGGAGCGAAGCAAAGCGAGGAAGAGCGTGTTAGGTTCACATGGAAATAAGTTTGGGGAGCCGAGCGAAGCGGAGCAGAGTGCGGCGACCTTCTCAGTTTTAACAGTAATATGATCTGCCCAGGAATATCATGATATGCCCAATTCTACGACGTGCCGACGACATATTATGTATCAATGTAAAGAAAACGAAAGAATGCTTGCTTGATAACTTATCATTGACAGTGGCTCTCCTCAAAAAATTTCAGGAAAATTATAAAACCTTACTTTGTAGTTTTAACAGTCCTTTTCTAATCCTTAACCTTAGTATGATCGGCAGCGCACTTCCAGAACCTGTGGCGACGGTAGCCACCTACCATCAAGTGGACTGTCAGCCTGTCTTTCGAGCTTAACAGAAAAAAATATGATGAATAAAATCACATACCTACTTAGTATTACTGTGATGGAGACGTCTTTTCATTGCAACTTGAACAAGTGATGTTACAATGTTCAGACAAGCTACTTCTATTGTCACGAACCGGAAGCGAAGTGTCTTTTTGTCGTCGCCGATGTTCAGTATACTTCATTGTATTGCGAAAGTATTGTACGCCTTTACTTTGACGATACTTATGTAATTAAGAGCTTTTAACATAATGGGCTTCAATATAATGGACAGTTCTTTCCGTGTAATTTCAATATTAATGAAATTATGTCATTATTATTTTGGAGTTTTTTTTTTAAGTTTTTAATGTGGTTTTTAAGTTTTTTAAAAAAATTTATGAGTATAAAACACTGAGTTCGTGACGTGTGTACTCGTGATGTACTTTTCCCGTTACTTGTAATATCCTCAAATATTTCCCATAATTCCTTCTTAAACTAATACTCTTCAATTAATTTAATATGCGGGCGTTTTGAATAATTCCTTTGTGTGTTTACCTACACAAGTGGTAGGAACTTAAGCTTATGTTATCAATATCTGTTCAATGGAGCATGCACGAAGCTTTGTAAGTTGAGACGGGCGAGATAACAAACTTGTTAGAGGTTTAGTTTGGCTTTTGTTCAGAATTTAAATTTTATTATGCCGGAAACAGACGGAAGATGACAATATAATGCTTAGCGTGCTACCAGGAAACATGAACTACACTTGTATTTTTTTTATTACAGCTGTAGGCATGTAAAAGCTGAAATGGCAAACTGAAAATCGATCTAAATAAACCACAGTAGTAAAGGATTCAGAACAATAAATTTTCTGTCGAGTTATGACTCTGATACGCTCGTAGAGCCGCTACGCACGCGATCATGCGTAGACAATGACTTCCGTCTACGGACGCTACGCTGTGCACATAAATGACTTTACGATAAAGAATGGCAGATTAATAAAGGCAAATTGAATTTTTATATGTTAAGGTCAATAGACAGGCTGACGGTCCACTTGATATTAGTAAGTAGCTACTAGGTAAGCGTGGTCCACCTTCGGCCGCATCTGCACCTAACATCAAGTGAGATTGCGGCCAAGCGCTGCCTTGACTTATATAAAAAAAAAAAAGCTACCGTCGCCCATAACACAAACAACGCCACAGGTGCTACAAGTGCGCTGCCGACCATAGTAGGATTAGGAACACAATAGCACACATGCTTTTATTTCACGATGGTCTTCTGTAATGATTTCTGCCACCAGACGGACTGCTCAAATGACTGCGAAACGCAGTGCGCCCTGCCACTCATCCAAAAATAATGACTTTCCATCATCAGATCCCTCTCCTTTACTTAATTGATTCAATCTATTTTTTATTAATGCCTAAAATTACACATTTATGTTTGTATGTATATTGGTAGTTATTCCTAAATTGTTACATCAAAATATCGAGTACAAAATAGATCATTTTCAAAAGTTAATTCAACTTTCGCTCAACTATTGCGACACCCGAAACACTAATGACATGTTTATCAACTTTGCTTATCAAAGTTAAGCCATTAGCTGTTCATACATGATTTCCAACAAGATGTTGTGTGTCAGGTAAGTTTACACAATAGTTGAATAATGGGTTGTGGTATTGCACAGTGTCTGTATTTCAGTAGAAACAGTAAAGTGTGTTGAGATAATTTGGTATCATTTGTTACAGTTCGATGTTTGGAAATATTTCGAATAATTGTTACATCAAAGTGCTCTACATTCCGTCTATAAATTTGAGTATGTAGGTTATCTTATCTGTATCTTTAGTAATATATTTATTTTATAGCTGCAGAGTATTTTTCCCCTGTTCCTTTTATACCTACTAATTATCCGAATAACAAACACATAAATTAAATCCTATAAAGAAGCCACGCACTAAGTCATGGACAAAAGCAAATGTTTAGCCAAAAAGCGACACATAAACCAGGAAACTTCCATGCACAAAAGTACCTTCAATTATTATTTGTAATAACAAGAAATATGTCGACCTTTGACCTGGTCGCATGTCAACCTCGTTGCGGCGAACTAATTTTATTGCCACTTCAACTATGCCATATATCATTCACTGGAACTGTAAAATAGTCTACATTTAATTATTAGTTTATTACTTAATATACTGCCCTAGTGGGAGATTCAAAGCCTTGTAGGATTCCACGCCTATCATTAAAAAGAAAATAATTTGTTTAATTTAAAATAAGCCGGTGACCATAGATAAATGATTGGTCTCGCTGCGCTCGACTAGATACCGCCGTCGTACTTGTAAAATGCGGCATATAGTACGCCGAATTTGGCGTACCCGAACCAGTCACACTGCAAACTGTTTGTGATGTGTACATGCCGAATGTTTTATTAAATTTAAGAATAATAAAATACCAGTTTGCGTAGTGAAACTGTGTAAAAATATAATTAAACTGGGTAAAAAGTGATAAAAAGTGACGATTTTTTAAACATACTACAATAAAAATTTGCCACATTTTAATTAATTTAATTAAATAAATCTATTACGTACTTAATTGAAAATTTCCAAATGTTTATGGAAGTCTCGTGTTGGCATATGGACATTATGTGCTAGATGCAATCTGCGTCGATTCATTGAGTAAATATTGTTAACGATCCAATCGTTAAGTAATATAAGTATCGTTAAGTAACTTAATATCGCTAAGTAACCATTACCGTTTCCAAAAAACAGTAAACGGTAATATGGTAACCCTGAGTAATAAAAATGAATAAAATGTTTAACACCCAAAAGAAAAGCAACACGGATGAAGTCGCTGGAAAAAGTAGTTATAAATAAAATTCGATGTTTGTAGATATGTATGTTCTATATGGAATCCAAACCCTCTCTACCGTGAAATTTTGCATACATATCAAGGTTTCAGAAAAGGACATGGGGTTCCTTACATTCAGGGACACGGACAGAATCGCGGAAAAACGCTAGTAATTTATAAAATACTTTCGTAAATAATGTAAACATAGAGACGAAAGAAAATATAAGATTTTCTTATAATATTTTGTTGTTGTTTCAGAAGCGACATGGCATGAGCGGTGGCGTGGGCGCGACATGCGGCGCGCGCCGCTCGCGCAACACGCCCTCGCCGCTCTTGCGCTCTCCTTGCTGCTACGACTTGTTAACGCTGGTTAGTACCATAAAGGTCGGCGCATACTAGCGCAGAGTCGAAGCACATCCCCATTTTCCCCAATTTAGGTTACTTATTTCTATCGTGATAAAATGCTAATATACATAAACGCGCGCTCTTTATTTCATCATTTAATCACCATGCGCAAGTGTGAGTCGACCATTAGTGAATGCTTATTACTGACAACAAAATTGACAAGCATTGGTTTTGGTGTTTGTTTTAAACACTAGTACGTCAGTGGTTTTAAAGCTCTGTCTCATGGGTTCGATTTTGTAATGAACTTACATAGTTGGCTTTGGTCTGGATTTTTCAACACTGCGTTTGAAAGCATGTGTGCTCTTGTTTTTCGGTGAGTGATTTCCTTATTCTTAACCGTACTATGGTCGGCAACGCACTAAGCAGCACTTGTGGCGTTGCTTGTGTTATAAGGCGACGGCACAGATTAAATAATAGTTAGACGGTAGCCCCTTGGCCTCTGCCATCAAGTGGATCGTCAGTCTGTCTGACGACTTCAACGTATATATAAAAAAAATATCTTTGTTAGGTATATTATGTCATCGCAAATTCTCTGGGACACGTTTCTGTGTCACACGCTTCTATGGCTCAGGTGAAAGAAATCTTTTGGTTTTTATCTCTTGTAGTAGGAAGTAATTTTAAACAAGTAATATATGGTAGCTTTAAAAGGTATTTAATTAGTTTTATTTTAAAAAAGGGCGTTTTCGCCAAATGACAACGCTGAATACGAAATTATGTCACTTAAACAAACTAACTAATTAATACCATTTGTTCGTTGCGAAAACAAAACATACTCGTATTAGCTTTCGACTTTGTAACGCAATTTCCACAAGCCATCATCATTCAGACGTAATGAAGCCATAGAATAGTAATGTTGATTATTTTTGGTTTCTCTAGACTCAAGCAATCATCTTTTTATGTATAAAATGTTAAGTTGGTTTGTGTACGTTTTAAAATTCGAGAATGGGTAGACCGATTCTAATTCCGTTTTCATACATATATTGGAAGAGCGATAAACGGGAATGGTTTGTATATATAAAATTGCACCCCAGGCGAAGCTGGGAGCGGGTAGATAGTTATTATAAATTGAAAATTAAGCTTTCATATGTTTGTCTCCACAAAACTCGAAAACTAGCCAATGGCTTTTTTGAATTTTTACACATTCTGTTTGAACATAAGATAATTTTATATCCTTTTAACCACAGCGATGTGTGGCAGGGTTCAGCTAGCGATTTAATTTAATAAATATAAACTCAATTTAGTTTTAAGAACAGGAGAATTATTTTTTTAACGAGAATATATTAGAAAAGCTGAATGGGTAAATCCGTGTTTCTCAAAAATAAAACGCGATATCATTTATCGCTTTTCATGTTTACAACAGATTATTTTGCCATAAAATTTACTATGAAAAATCATTGCCATTTTTTCTTTTTTTTTCAGTAAAATAAATTTGTTCTGTAAAGTTACCTAATTTTTAAATTTGCCATAAATTTAAAAATTACCCTTTTTCGGCAAGTACAGTTTTGTATTCAAATTTGCAATTTTATGCTACCATGTACTATATAATGATTTTCAAATATGAATATAATGCATTTTTTTATATGGGACACACTCGTATGCATAATTATTCTATGCTACACTGGAGTCAAACATAAACAAATTCGCATTTTAGCTTTTCATTATGAAAAACAGAATTATGAAGAACCATTACAAGAAACAGACACTGACGATGAAGTTCCTCCACTAAATTTTATTGTACTGTGTCTTGTTTTAAATCGTTGCAATAAAACCGGGGCACTTGTCCAAATTAAAGGCACTCCGTTTCGCTTCCGGTGGGATGGCGAGCGTCCGTCTTTGAACTGCTCTAATCCGATTCCCTTTTAATAAGAAGCCATAAAGTTGAACCAAGTAACTTTAGTACTACTTATTTATAGAATAAAATAGTTTCCATGGACGGGCCATTTTAATGTCCATTCATTCAAAAATAGACATAAAATACACACTGCAAGTTTCACAAAGTATAATTTTTAATACTAATAATATCGTACTTGCCAATGCATAATAGTTTCCACCAAATTTTTTTGTATGATCTAGGAATCTAGGGCATTTGGCAGCCACTTAATAAAGGTTTTAAATGGACGATCGTCAACGTTTCTCCACTGGTGTAACATGTGTTTTAGGATATGCCCTCCATCACGACGCTGGCCACTCACTAATACAGTGGACTAGTCTTTTTTTCTTAGTCTAGTCCTGCCATTTTTAATATTTTTTTATGTTAATTTTTTTTAACCTTCGTTTTTCAACTGTTTTGCAACGTAATTTCTAAACGGGTCTGTAAACGACGAATTGCATTTGAAAAGTTGGCATATCCGTCACACATAATACCTCATTTTGTAAACTTTGTTAAGCTTGAATTTTTATTTTAGTTACAATTAAACTGAATCTGAAATACAGTTTGTACGTCTGTCGCACATTCTCATTTAAAATAATATCTATACTAATATTATAAAGCTGAAGAGTTTGTTTGTTTGAACGCGCTAATCTCAGGAACTACTGGTTCGAATTGAAAAAATTGAAAAAAAAATTTTTGTGTTGGATAGATCATTTATCGAGGAAGGCTTTAGGCTATATAACATCACGTTGCGATTAATAGGAGCGAATAAACAGTCGAAAATGTGGAAAAAAATTATTGATCTTTGAGGGCTACCGTTGCGTGCGCTGCGAAAATCGTTCGAGATACCCAAATGATTCCCAAAATAACTATTCCACGCGGACGAAGTCGCGAGCACCAGCTAGTTATTTATGAATTATGTTAATCATGGATTTCTATTATAGGTTCAATGGGCCCCGGGGTTCCAGAAAATATAACCGTGACGTTTTTGAATCCGACCACGGTGAGGGTGTCGTGGTCGACAACAGCGGATCTCGTCGAAAAGTATGACGTCACATACAAGCCTTCTGACGCGAGGTAAGAATGCCTGCGCTTAAGTTAATTCTTTATTTGTACTCTCTTGTCTTTATTAAATACTACTTTTATTTTTCTTTATATGTATTGATGCTGTTAATCCTACTAATATTATAAATGCGAAAGGTTGGGTGGATGTATGTTATATAATATTTGTTACTCTCACGCAAAAACGGCTCAATGGACAAAAACTGGATAAAATGTAAATTATTATAGATAATTATACATACATTAACATAGAGGCTTCTTTTAATCCTGAAAAATTTTTAGGTTCCCGAGGGATTGTCTAAAAATATAAAAAAGGCGCCACTGTCGTCAAAGCGATAAAGCTGCCATGCGTTATAATAAATACTCATATATTTTCTTAAGTGTTATATTTTTAATTTTTCAACGCAAATGAAGGCGAGGGAACGAGCTAGCAAATAAAAAATTAACTTTATTAAATTATTATTAATTTTATTTAACTTTTTTTTTAAACATCATTTTAAAAGTACAAATTAAGAAATATATCTTTTAACTGAGTACCAAGAACAGTTAAATCTATCTAAATATAAGCAGTTAGTGTTCGCAATTTAGCAGAATAAGTATATTGTCTCGGCACGTCTTTTCATGGGTCAAGTAATTTTCGGCCTTGATGTATTTATGCCATTCGTGGGCTGAATTTGCTAGCGAGTTCATTATTAAGAGGGCAAGAGCGAGACTGCATCTAACTTAGCGTCAAACAATCTCCGTTGTAGAGCTAAGTATAAGAAATATCCAAGGTTGTCTTTCGTTGTTCGTCAATATGGAAAGTGCCTACGCTAGACAAATCGGCGGTCTCTTTAGTCAGTGTTTTTGGACATCTATATTATAAATAAAGTCGTGTTATTAACACGATAAAATAAATTTTATTTTCTCACAATTCTTGTATAGAGGAATGTGTTTTTATTCTGAGGCAGTACGAAGATTGTCAGATTCATATATTTTTAACGCCACGAGCATGCTTAACTATGGTCCTTAAAATAAATATGGCTTATCGTTTTAACACCTACACTTATTCAGAAGGCTGAATGTAGTTAAAAATAAATGTAATGACAGAAACTAAAGTAAAATAAACCATTCATTAGTGTTTAGTTAGAATTAAGTTACTCATGATATGCACTCAATTTAGGACTACAATTTAGCTAACTATTACACACATGTATCTTTGTTTTCACGAATTTGATTGTATTCTGTCTGTGTGCTTTGTTTAATAAATAAATAAATTCAGCCAATATCGCATTGCATCACACCTTTTGTAACTTTCATCCAGCAAATTCATCCAAGCAACCTGTAGCAGTTCCACCTTCTTTGTCCGAACTGCTAAGGAGTGGAACTCATTGCCTGGGTCTGTATTTCCCCAAAATTGCAACCTCGAGGTCTTCAAACGTAGGGTAACCTACGTGGTCCACCTTCGGCCGCATCTGAACCTTACATCAAGTGAGATCGCGGCCAAGCGCTGCCTTGACTTATATAAAAAAATAAATAAAAATAAATTATAAAAAAACATTTGGCAAGAATTAATTAATAATTACTTTTAACGTTGCTGGAAAATGAAGACTTCTTTAAAGAATTCACAAATGCATGTATGTAGGCACCATACATTATAATTACTGCAACGTTTTTGCAGTCACTGTCTACTGGCGTGATGCCAACTCGTGTCGTAATCAATGGCGAGCCACCTGCAAACTTGTCATTACCGAAACAAACATTTGCTTTTACGAAAATTACTGTCTCTAGGGTTCCACAATAATGGGAACCGTTAAAGGCTTTGCCCTCTCTTTGACCTGATTGGCAGGTCACTGTCGGGCTATCGGGTTAGTAAATGGACACTCGTCTAATAGAGATGACAGTGTATTTGTGGCTACAAATAGAAGTCTTTCATTTTGCACTATTCTCGCTTTATTGTATTGTGTTTAAATGTCATTTCATTCTTTTCTTAGGAAATATCATATTTCTGAATTTAATTTTTGTGGTAAGTCGCCACAGAACTGATTTTTGTACTAAATTATGATGCAAAGTTGTGCAAAGAAGTTAAAATATTAATGGTATGACAGCAATTAAACATTTGTATTATTTTTTAAAATAAAAAGTGAATGTAGCTCCTTCTTCCATTAACAAAAGTAAACTTTTCTCCACTTTTTGCTTTTTTAAATTAACTTTTCAACTTTCTATTTTCTAAAATTTGTCTTAAATCGACGATCTTAAGGTCTGTAATCATTATATAGACATATTACCTTCACCAACGCAAAAAAAAAAACAAATGCGACATCACTTTCATCCACTCACTTCTTCAAATGATACATTATAATAATAACTCCCTTTGTGTGTAGCTTACAAAATCTTCAAAGTACATAGTAGAGAAAACACAGCAATGCAAATATTATATTAAAGAACACCAATTTTCTAGATAAATGTACGCCCGTAAGGCATCAACCCAATATGCTCAGAAGAAGGATTTGCTTTATGATATTTACTGGCGTAATATAACTCACGTCTTATTTCGTTGTTGGGATATGCAAATGTGGATGTCGAAACAAATGTGCTCGTATTTCAACTTTAACATAAGATTTGTTGTGGGAAATCTGCGATTTATTATATAAAAAATATACTTCGACATTTTTCTTTTATCAATTTGTCGCACTGTATTCGAGAATAACAGTGTAATTGTATATCCAACATACAATACCTACTATAAAGAGATTCGTGTGTTTACTTGAAGAAGAAATCCTTTAGATCGCAGATTGTTCAAACCAAAATTATTTTTATGGATATAGTGAATACCTGACGTAGGGGATTATCTGACGAAAGCGGAATCTGACAAATGTGGAATTACCATAAGTGCAATTTTGTCAGCTGTTTTAAAATTCTGACCTATGCGGAAAAATAAAATGATCTGACGAAAGCGGAATCTGACGAATGTGGAATTACCATAAGTGCAGCGTCGTACAATATGGAAACCAATAGGTATGCCATAAAATTATTTCAGATTCTCTGTGATATTTAGTAGTTATAACGTGAGAGAGGAATGCAGAGTGCATGACTTCTCTTCATCTATACTTATAAAACTAAAACGCACAGCCAAAACTACTTAAGTCTAGAAAAATAGGTTTATTTTATAAGGGGGCTAAGTATTGTATACATGTATACATGTTTAGTATAGAGCCAGCATTAGTATTACCCAGCAGTTCTTCACATAATAATTTTGCATCAGTTACATCCTTCGACAGTTAGTTTGTAAACATATTAAAACTTTCCAGTCTTTGCAAACAAATAGCTCTAACATAGTACAGGAATAAAATTAACGCCTATTTCGCATACCAACACCGCTGTAATGAATTCCAGTCAATTACTTGAACCTCTTTTTAGTTGAACTTTCCGCCTTTGATTCAGGTATATTGGCAAGGGGACTATTGAATATTTATCAGTTTGCGGTGACTTAATTTAAATATTGAGTGTTGGCTGAGTTTGCTTCATATTTTCTCTTTTGTTTATTTAAGATGAAAAGCAGCTTGTACTTTGTCTGGAATACTGGAGTGCACTGCCTTCACTTAGGATTATTTATTTATGTAAAAATTTAAATCCGCTAAACGAACAAAAGCGAACTTGATGCTTCAAGGCATTATCTACCTGTTAAACCTTTGTATTGTAAGTATATTAAATACAAAAGGGCTACACTCTGATAAATATGAAGATGAAATATAATATAAGAAATAGAAATATACATTTATGTTAAATTAAAATTAAAATTAAAATTAAAATTAAAATTAAAATTAAAATTAAAATTAAAATTAAAATTAAAATTAAAATTAAAATTAAAATACATTTTAAGAGTAAAATTAAAATTAAAATTAAAATTAAAATTAAAATTAAAATTAAAATTAAAATTAAAATTAAAATTAAAATTAAAATTAAAATTAAAATTAAAATTAAAATTAAAATTAAAATTAAAATTAAAATTAAAATTAAAATACATTTTAAGAGTAATCTATCATTTATCATATTATTATGTGAATACATGAAACGGTCTAGTCTGTACATTGAATTTAAAAAAAATTACAGGTTATTGAGGTCAAAATTTTTTTTAAGAATTTTTGTCTGCCTGTGGGTTTATGCGCGTAATCTCAGTAACGGCTTTACCGATTCGAATGCGGTTTTCACTTATGTATTGTAGCCAGCTTCACGTAACAATCGGTTTACAAATAAAAAAAGTTATGCGCTATTCCGAATACTACGCGTACGAATTCGCGGGCACAACTAGTATTACAACAAAAGAAAAACTAAAATGATAAAATTTCCATTTATATCCGTTGGAGAACTTGATTATAAATGCATCATAATGACATTGTAGTCCGCTCCATTTGTAAATTACTCGCGGGTTACTGAGGGAATTTAGCTTTTATTTAAATTTGCATTAAGTTTGAAATCATTTAAGGTTTGAAATGTGTACGCTGCTACCTACAGCGTAGTAACAGATTATATCGATGGAGATTGAATCGAGTGGATGGTATTGATTTAACAAACAGTAATGGAATTAGTCGTTACAATGTCATTTCTGAAAAGAATGTTAATTAAGTGACCTACATTTGGATAAAAAGAATCCTTGTGACCGTTATTTTCATGCTGTCTTGAAAAAAAAATGTAAACCTTTTTTTGACAGTACTTATCAAAATTAAAATTAAAATTAAATATTATTAGATACCAATAAATTTTAAATTATCATCATCATCATCATCTCAGCCGTAGAACGTTCATAGGCTTTCACCATAATTTTCCAAAATGACCGGTAAAAAGTAGTTATCAGGTCGTCTGTCTACCAATTATTTTCAATAATAGCACATATATAGAATTATCACATATCCTAAACTGAACAAAACCTACACAATAACGCCGAAAAGTTGAACGGAAGTGGCTAGGGCGGGCGGATGTGGCCTCCCCGATAACTTCCGCCGGAAACCGCGGCCGCTTTGTTGTACAGTGCCGCTAACTTGTTGTGATAGCTTTACTACAATGGAACTAGTGCTTATCAAATTAGGAAATATGTTTTGTAATCGCGGCGCGGACTAACAACATAATTCCTTACAATGTTATCTCATACGGGTGGTGCTGAGTGTTTTCGTTATTTGCATGCAACTATTTAAATATTTGTTTGCATGCATATGTTATATATTTACATCCATACTATAATATTATAAATGCGAAAGTTTGTTTGTTTGTTACTTCTTCACTCCTTAACTATTCAACCGATTATCATGAAATTTCGTATACACGTTATCAGAGATATACAAAAGGACATAGGTATACATTTTATCTAGAAAAAAGTATTATTCCATAGGCATCATGTAAGAATTAAAAAAAGGTCAACGTTTGACAAAAATATATGAGCAATAAAGATTGTTTTAACACCCAAGGAAAAGGGCCATGGACATAATCTAAAATGTTTAGATTGTTTAGGCTTAATTATAATTTATTTTCTGCTCTATACTTGTATTACATTACATTGTTTTCATATATTTTTTTAGTTTTGAATTTCAATATTTTGAGCTATAAATAAGTACTCGCCTTATGGTATAAACTTTGTCTTTAAAAACTTTCTTAATAGTTTTTGCAATTCTAATAACATAGTGTCTTTTCTAAAAGCTTTAGTTTAACGTTATGGCAAATTTATTACAAGGCTTTAAAGTTCATTTTGTTTAATTTCATCTTCTTCCTTCCTTCTTCCATATTGGCTTGTTAACACACAACAACGAAATTGACTCATCGTTCGATAGTTACAGAGTGGTACTGGAAGTTGCCGGTAACTCAGACGCAGTCATATTGAGCGGACTAGAGGCTGATACGCAATATCAGGTGACAGTAGCAGCTTTGTGGGGCGGCCACAAATACAGAAGTCGGCCTATCGTCTTCCGCACACTGGGTGAGTGTTTTTTTTATTTTATTTAAACCCTATTTAATGGTACTAATTAATATAATAACTCGCCTTATAATAATAATAATTACTATAGTATAAATGACAGTGAGGAATGATAAATCATCGTAAGGAATCAGCGTATGGGAGAAGTTGATTTTCCCAACCTTCGAATACATCTGAGTACTTCCAATCAGTAGTAGGATAGCATTATTAGACTATATTCATTACCTACCTCTATCTTGTAGAGAATGGTGGGTTAATGCCAACAAAATGCCATTAAATAGCTCAAGGAAAATAAACTTTAACGAAACTTGCCTGGTTTCAACAATTGATTAGTGTGTATAGCTCTATTTCACGCTAGCAACTTAAACTTTCATAAAATTAAGTTTAATTTTCATAACTTTCATAAAATTGAACAGCAAAACGTAAATGTATTCCATGCATAAAGTCATAATTTAATAAAACGCAAGATTCCCTCGAGAGACCTAGAGAAGATTGGAAAAATTTATATCTTGTTCTAGAAATATAGTGTTAAAAATAATATATGACACATGATTGTCATAAAATATAATAATAAGGATGTTTTGTTATAATTTTTGAGATTCATATATATTTTTGTCTACTATGTGCATAGCTGTTGATTAATTTGCGGTAAAAGAGTAGAAGTGAAAAATTTCACAATAAACACGGTGCCGAATCTCATTAAAAATTTAAATTTACTGCAGTATAAAAATAAAATACCTTAACGAGGTCGAGAACTCATAATAGAACTTATCTCATATATGCTTATGAGCCTTGATGCAAACATTCGTCTATAGTAGTAAGTATATCGTAGTCTAACTAATGTAATAATTTATATGAAAAACTTTGAGAACTACAGAAATAATCATACTAAGTATATAATTATATTTGGAATTAATGATTATTGAAAAAAAAAACACTTGTATAAACGTGTTCATAATAATGTTTCGTAAAGAACAAAATGACAATTAAATTAGGAGTAATTACCTAATCCGTACTAATGTCCGTCCGTACTAATAATTATTATAAATGCGAAAGTTTGTATGGATGTATGGATGTTTGTAACTCTTTCACGCAAAAACTACTGAACCGATCACCATGAAATTTTGCATACAAGTTGTCTGGGAGACCAGAAAGGATATAGGGTACATTTCATCCAGAAAAAAAGTACTGCTCCCGAGGGATTATCCAAAACTAAGGAAACTAACTCCTGGCTAAGTATAATAGCAATAACGATGTGAGGCGATATATTGCTTTTTCAACGCGGACGAAGTCGCGGGCACCAGCTAGTTAGTATATGTTTTTATATAATTATATAAAACAAATTTAAAATATACATATATTTCATTGTGTCTGCTACGTATACATTTGAAACATAAAGGAAGAGATTATGTTGTATGTCAAAACGCGTTTCAGATTGCAAACCCTATGAAGGTTTTAATTGACTTTTCGCGGTCAGTTTTTCATTTAAAAAACTCGTTTCGCTCTTGCTTGGGCGTTCTGTCAATATGATTGTGAAAAAGCGACGTGATAAAGTGGACATTTTCCACAAGGGCCTGTATTAACAGCTTCGTTTAGTTGTTGGAATATTGATTTTTTAAGATGGACAGATTAAATTAAATGCTCTTGATCTATCGTGTACCGATTCTAATTTTATTTTTATGGTGCAAAATATCAAGTGTTTTGAGAACATTTAAAAAGCATAACTAAAGAAGTTGGTTGGCCGTGGCCGGAGGCTACATAGGCAAATCTTTTATGCGGTACTAAGGCGTTACTATTGGAAAATTAAGGATTTATAAATACTTTTAAAAGTTTACACATATGTACTTAGAGAAATAAATAAAACTTAGACCAGCTGCTTTTTTAGACGAGGTGATACTAACCCATTCATAATACATATTATTTAAAAAAAGTCGCTGTCCGATTGTCTATTTCAGCCGTTCAGGCTTTTTTTTCGTTATTTAGGAACAAAAATGCAAACATTGCAAACATGTAACTCGGCAACTCGTTAGCATGCGAACCTCGTTCGTACAGCAGCATTCATCTCTCCGGTTGGCTAAACTTAAAGTATCTTAATCATTTAAAGTAGATATTAGAGTTGCAAATTATAAATTAAAATTGTCATAAACACTTTACTCACTTTTTAAATGTTAATGTTTTACTCATTTTTTTTAGTGTTAAGGTCGTCAGACTGTCGTTCCATTTGATGGTAGGTAGATACATACGTCGCTTATATTATAACACAAGAAACGATACATTTGTTACATGTACGTCGCCGATTATAGATAAGGATTATTGAAACTAACTAACTTTCGCATTTATAATATTAATTAGTATTTTATACGGCGCTTAAATAACAGTAGAACTTCAATAAAATCCGTTTTATATTACCGAACATTTGTGGAAAAATTGGACCAAATTAATTACACACTGATTGCTGATGCAGCGGACCGCCGTAACGAGCTGTCAACATTTTAAATGAAATTTATTTTAAAATTAACATGTGCAATTAAACGAACACAAGAAGCGTGAATCTGTCGGTAAAGAGCGAGGTTAGTGTCCCCTAACGTCCCCTAACCCCGCCCATAGATGGCGGCGTGAAGAAACACAGTGGGGTTTTAGTGAGTAAAAATTCCCACATAAACCACCGATCTCTTCATGCGGCCATGGTCAAAAGGGGTAGCTATTCAGTGATGCAATGCTACAGCATCTTAGCTTTACTCGTAGTGTTGCTTGTGTTATAGTTAGGTGACGGTAGCCAACTACCATGAAGTGGACTCTCAGCCTATCTGTCAGCATTAACATGAAAAAGAGTTTGTCCGCTTGTTCACGCCTTGAGTGAATTTATTGTGCCATATTTCATAGGTTGCGTACGTTTTGGTAGAAATTGTGTTGTGTTGAAAAAAAAAACCATGCAAAGCCGATTGCTAGTATATTAATATATTTTTCTTATGTACTGTTTAAATGTGTTATATTATATTATGTTATGTAACAATGAACTTAATTAAATTTTACTCTCTTAACATTTAAATAATATGTGCAAGATATTCTCTTGTTTAATTTAAAACAACGCTCCAGTACTCTCAAAATATCTGGGGAAATGCATTTTACGTTATGTTGTAGGAAACTTCTAATAAGTAGTTTTATTTTAAAGTTATATTGTTAAATGTTTGGCTATGTATGCTGACGTATATATAAATATTTTTGTGATAGTAACAGTACCCTTAGTAGGTACTTTAACTTATGTAAACGAATATTTAATCAATACGGTTATCGTCTAACGAGCGTGTTACATTCCGTAATACAAACTTAATGTACTAAACACATAGTATACATTCATTTTATGAAACCTGGATTTAAACGATTCTGAGCGGCCCGCCTCCGGCTTTCCTTATAGATCGCTATTTCTATTATTGAAAACCGTATCAAATTTGGTTAAAAAAAATACCATACAGCCATTGGACCAAAACGTTCCCAAAACTAATTGCCAGTTTCATGTAGGTAACTTAATAGGGAAATTGACGAATTCAGAAACTGTCAAATGAGTAAACTGGTGAATTACTTAGTGAAATTGATGAGTAAGGAAACTGACCAGGGCCCTGATTCTGTATGGCAACTACTCTTGACATGGCAAGGCAAGATACGTTAATGTCACTACTTGTCTTGTCATGAAATTCTTGTCTTATGCCCCCAGCTGAGATAACATAATATTATCTGTGTTGTCAGTGGAACTGTCAAATAAATACAATAGTATACTGTGGTTTCTGTGAAATCATGTCGTAACATAGATAATTATCTTGGGGTATAAGACATAAGAATTTCATGACAAGACAAGGAATGACATTAACGTATCTTGTCTTGCCATGTCAAGAGTAGTTGCCATACAGAATCAGGGCCCAGTGGTACGCTAACCAGGTAAATCTTTTAACTTTATGCCTATCTGTGAAGCACATCAATGCGCAATTCAATCAACAATTCAATTTGGAACCTGTACATCAAGTGTTGTCCGCAATTTGTCATCATCTGTCGATGGCGGGTTTACGAGCGATTCACGTGAATAAACTTGGCTCTTTTACACTATTGTTCTGCGGTGGACGCCACGCGCAGTCATGCAACCGACACATTACCAAACCACGTTCGTGTTATCTTGCATTAGCGGGTTGAATTTTTTAACGTTTTGCAACGTGTGCTCGTCTGCGAATTCTTCTATTTTGTGTGAGATTTTATTTTTGTATTTTCATTGTAGTTTTGTTTAAAGAACTTCTTAGAAAGCAACGATTTCGCACAGAAAAGTTTACAATGATTTACTCTTCATAAGAACCTTCCTCAGAAGAATGTTTAATAAAAAATAGCCTAATTGGTCAAACCATTCTCGAGTATTAGCTAGCTAATAGCTAATTAGCTCAACTCGGTCTCGTTTTTGTGCACGCTGGCTATACTTTTTTTTTTAAGTATAAGTAACCTGGTACACTTCTCATGACATTTTATCTGCCAGTGAAAGTCTGTCAAAATTCGAAGTTTCGAAGTTTAGCTAGAACAAAAAGACAGACAGCCTGTTTGCAGACCTTAACATTAAAAAATAATTCTTTAAAAATATTGTCATTTATAAAATAAATGACAATATTTTATAAAATAAACTAGCTGCTGCCCGCGACTTCGCCCGCGTAACTTTGTAAATTATATACTAAAACCTTCCTCGAGAACCACTCTATCCATTAGTGAAAATCGCATTAAAATCCGTTGCGTAGTTTCAAAGATTTAAGCATACAAAGGGACATAGGGACAGAGAAAGCGACTTTGTTTTATACTATGTAGTGATGACAATATTTTTAAATAATTTTTTTTTATTTAGCTAGCTTAGCTAATTTTAGCATTTAGCTAATTCGCTTTTAAGAATTGGATGAAAATTCTTCTGTTTTACCATGGAAACAAAGTTCCTTGCCCTCTTACCATTACTTTTACTTTATGTTAAACCTCAAAGCGCTAAAGTTGTTAAATTAATCACTTGCGGCTTGTCGTTTCTCGTCTGTTTTCGTTTCAAAGAGCAAACAAAACTTATACCGCTCAAAACTTGCGTATACCTTAACGTGAATTCAACTTTCTTTACGAGTTCACGCATATGCTTTGTTTATAATACTTAATCTTTCCTAAATTATTTTACCGTAGCGATCACTTTTTTGCGCAAAGTTTTCTTAAATTTTTTTACAGGATCTCAAGTATACAGGAAATAACATAGGGTACTTTTTATCCACAAAAAATACTATTCCCATGGGATAGTTTTAAATTTTAAAAACGGCAAAAGTGTAATAGAACTGCAAATGTCAGGCGTTACATTGCTTATATATATTTTGCGGACGAAGTCGCCCGCACCGACTAGTCCTACTATCCTATTATTCTATCCTATTATAATATTATAAATGCGAAAGTTTGTATGGATGTATGTATGAATGTTTGTAACTCTTTTACGCAAAAAGGCTTGGATGAAAGGTATATGTCCTTTCTGGTGTCCCAGACAACGTGTATGCAAAATTTCATGGTGATCGGTTCAGTAGTTTTAGCGTGAAAGAGTTACAAACATCCATACATACATCCATACATCCATACAAACTTTCGCATTTATAATATTAGTAAAGTAATAGTAATAATATAGTAATATTAGTTAAAACTAGTAGGGTTAACAAAAATGTACCTATAGAATATACAGAACTACAGTCTAGCCCAAACCTTATTTTTACAATCGTACCATCTATACATCTATACCATAGATTTACGTATATAGGCCACCTGTTGCGTGTTGGCACCGTGCGTGTGTTATCGATGTCCCAACGGGTTCAAAGATATTGTAATAATAGAAATGTCTTGTTGACGGTCGCACTATTAAAGTGCCGTTGACTCGAGTGTTTTGTTGGTCTAATAATAAATTAAATTTACAACGCTGTAACACGATGTTAACATTACGTGAAAGAGTCTTAACATTTAACTGCAGTACAACTTACAGTCTATTGTTAGTGAAATAACAATACGGGACTTATGAATTATTTAAATATTAGTTTATCAAATTATTATATTTATGTACTTACGTATTGAAAAATGTTCATAATCATTTGACATTTTTGATAAAAATACTGAAAGTCCATGAAGATTTTACAATATCTATCAAATCACCAAATAATATCGAAAAGAGAAAAACAAGCAAAACGAATTTAATAAATCACATTATTTTATAAAAATTGTGATTATGCCTCCTAGAAGATCATATTCCCGAGAAAAAACAAAATGAAAAAAAAAACTATTTGCTTAGAACAACATAATTAAAATATTTTTTTATGTATAGGTATTTAAAAAAAAAACAAAAAGAATAACCACTTCCAGTAGTTTGTATCCATGTAGCGATTGTCGAACATTAGTCTGCTCGTAACGAGGTCTATGTTTCATAACATCCCGGGTAATATGCCAAACCTTTTGTCCCAAATTGTTATTTCTTTAGTTAATTCGACCTTTTTGTACTTGAACAACAAAACCATTAGGTACTTTCCTTTTGTTGTGTTTGGCTAAAACAGTTCTGAAGTTTCTTCGTGCCTTTATTGAGTTTTACAATAATGTGTGTATATTTCAAGCCATATCAGAATAACTCAAACGCATTGTGGATTAAAATTACAGTCTGGGCATTCGTCACCAAATTTCATTTAGACGAAGTCGATTCATGTTTGGTTCAGAAATAATTATTTTAAATTAATTAAACATTGAAGGAAGAACAGATAAAGCAAATTCTGAAAGAAAAAGAATCAATATTAATGTTTCGAAAATTCACGAGTGTCTTTGAATACTTATTATTTGATTTTTTTTATTGCCATTTAGTGAAAACAGTATCAAAATCAATTAGGTTGTTTGGAAGTAGTTAGCGGAGAAACAGACTGACACGGTCAGTTTCAGCGACTTGGTTGCAATTTTTTTTTGTACTTACATAAAAACTAAATTAGGTTTTATTATGTATATTATACAAATCTTCCGTGAAAAAACCTGATGGTGAAAACCGCATCAAAATCCAAACACACGCAAATAAAGATAAAAAAGATAATAAAGATGACAATAAAGATTAATTTTTATATCTTAATAAAGATATTATTAAGATAACATCTTTATTAGAGATAGGTAATAAAGATGTAAGCACTAAAGGTTTGGAACTCCTGCCGGCGCCTGGGTCTCCGAGCTCATATAACCCAAACCTTTTCAAAATTCAAAGATCGTCTTTAGGCCTCATCTTCGCTACACGGCTAGATGCTAGCCAAGAGCAAACCCATCTCTAATTTAAAAAAATATATAACAGGACCAAATTCTAGCAAGTACAAAAAAAATAAAGAAAATACTGAATGATATACATTGAGTTGTACATTGCTTTTTTTACGGTTTGTTGAATTCAATGTTGTTTCAGGGCATTATGAATAATTCAAAGAGTAAATTCTTCAACGTTGTAACGTAAAAGATGTTAACGAATTACTTGAAGCAATTTGAACAATATGTTCGTACTACGAATATGTACTTATATGTGTAGTATGAACGTGTACTTGCAATAGAATATATTCATGCGTTGTATCAGCACTCATATTCAATTGTAAAATTTTCATGTCTTGTACATACAATGATACAAGAGAAAAATATAAAATTGTTACGCGAATAAAACACTATGATGGAGTTAATATTTTGCCACAGAGAGAATCTGTCTCACTATTTTTTATATATAAAAACTGTAATTACTATATTTTATATACTACTATTTTATTTATATAGTACTACTAGCTGGTGCTCGCGACTTCGTCCGCGTGGAATAGTTATTTTGGGAATCATTTGGGTATCTCGAACGGTTTTCGCACCGCACGCAACGGAAGCCCTCAAAGATGAATAATTTTCCCCGTTTTTTTCCACATTTTCGACTGTTTCTTCGCTCCTATTAGTCGCAACGTGATGTTATATAGCCTAAAGCCTTCCTCGATAAATGATCTATCCAACACAAAAAGAATTTTTCAATTTGAACCAGTAGTTCCTGAGATTAGCGCGTTCAAACAAACAAACAAACTCTTCAGCTTTATAATATTAGTATAGATTTTATTTTTGTATATGTTGGAATGACCGTGATCTCAAAGAGAAGATTTCAGCTTATTTTATTTTATGACCTTCCCTTCATGGGTACTTATAACTAACGGTCTAAATACTGTCGAAGAGACGATTTGTTATTAAAATAGTTAAGAAAAACTAAGCGGCCAAACTTAGGGAATGAGATTGCCGCTTTTTTTCTCTTAACAAATACTTAGTTTGAACTTTTAGTATTTTCCGAGTGCTAAAATAAAAATAAATATTAACATTTAAACAAATTTAATATATCATTTAGAAGTACCTACATGTGACTAACAGCTGCGTGTACATTCATTGCATTGCTCCAGTTTATCCAAATTCTGGCATTGTTCCAGGTTCATTTACCGGTTGCATTCGATCTTCCGGGTTCATTTATTTTAAAGCAATCCAAACAGATATAACACTTCTGCAAATATACCATGCCGTGTTATATTATCTGTACATATGTACCGTAAAATTTGTCGCTGTATTATAGCCTACTATTTACTACGCTGTGAGATCAAAAGTAAAAATTGTTGTTTTCCCAAGATAATAATAATAATAAAAGCTTTATTAGTCCATGCATAAAATTTACAGTATTATATTTTATTAATTAATTGATATAATATTATTAAATGCCATTACAATCATTATTCACATTGAACACAATTAAACATTATATTTATTTGGACCCCCTTTGGGTAAAAGCCTCCTCCAAGGTGTACCACTTATTTTTGTCTTTGGCGGTGTTTAGCCAATCTTGGCCTGCTATTGCCGTTATTTCGTCCGCCCATCTAGCGTGCGGGCGGCCTCTCGATCTTCTTCCTCCTCGCGGACCGGACCATTCTACCGCTCTCAAAGTCCATCTGTTGTCTCACAACAGATTTCCCAAGATACTGCGTTTCAAAAAACACTTAAGCATTAAAATGTAAAATGTGCTCGAGATGCTCGAGTTTGTCAGATCATTTGCATTTCAGTCAATATAACAGACAATTTCGGATTAGGAAGCGTTCTACTCAGAATTTTTACCTTTATATATTTTTACCATAAATGTTCTCATTTCATTCGCCATAATTGAAAGCAAGGGTCATGTTGGTTCGTTATACTTTATCCTATCAAAGTCAATATTGCACTTAAGCCTTCCCTTATAAGAAAATATAAGAAAGTATGCACTATAATGCAATAATAATATATGAAAATGTAGACCAATCACTTCATTCACTAGACTACATGTAATGCAATTTATTATGAAATGTTAAAAAAAATTTTTAAAAAATTACCGAGACAACTAAGAATTTGTAAATTCAAATCGCGTGTATCACGGACGCAGAATAAGTTGGCAAGAGTATTTTTTATATTCGTGTAGAAGACACGAATGTAAACACAAAAAATTACGACTTTAACAAAAAAAATGAAAAAAAAATAAGAATGTTACATTATTACTTTTACTTTAATTACTATTAATTACTTATTACTTTTACAATTTTATCAAATTTACCCTTAACCTAAAACCTGTCGAATGGAATCTTCGAGAAGAAATAAGCCACAAACTATTAACCCAGATCAAACTTCCATTAATAATAATCTCTGATATTTTAGCAATGATCGTTCATTATTAGTCGAGCGCCGAGCTTATTATTGAATATGAATAATACATTAATTGTTATTTCATACAAAACGTGGCATTATCTCAATCTTTTTCGAAGCACATATTGTTAATCGCTAATATTTATTTATTTATTTGATTTATTCGTTCAGGCAAAAACAGTCACATACAACTTATCTTACAAAAAATAAAAACAATAACACCTATATTACCATCAATTAATACAGTTATTTACAAGCGGTAGTACAAATCGACATTTCAAAAAGAATACAACAATATCATCAATAGTCTAAAGTGTTACAAGTAGGCACAAATTAAAAACGTAATAGCAAATTTTCCAAGCTCTTCCTGAACTTCTCCATAGACTACGTGCATATGTACAATGTACATATATATGTGCATGCTTCCTGAAATGTTAATCACTATATACCCGTAGTATGCCGAAATTCATTGCACAGAGCTCGAACTATGTTGCTTTGTTTTCCGCTTTACTGCAAATCCTGAATGTGCTGAGGCATTGGCGATCCAAATAGACTTAGGCCACAGGGATTTGATAGACCTTCATCGCAAAGCGGGTAACAATACGAATACTCCTTAGGGTCTAATTTGTCGAAGTATTGTTACTTTCTGATAGTGGTGTTAAAATAAATAAATAAATCACTACATGTTATAAAATCAACTGTTTTTATATAAGATTTTGAATGATCAAATTAATTCACCGTTTTTATTAAGTTACATTGGTCTGAGTTGCCCTCGAGTGAATTCGCGCCGCAAGTGTTCGTTACATATTCAGTTCTATAAAAAGAGATAAATACTAGTAATACCTTTTTGCATCGCTCCTGTAAATTTTATAATGAGCACTTGCTGGATCTGGATATTTTCAGTTGTCCTATAGGAGCTTATAAACGAAGCCTTAAACAGGTCCTCGGTAATTAAGTTGTGTAGTATTCTTTTTGTAGCGGCCAGTTTATTAGTTTATTTGTTTATTTTGTATGTTTTAGTTATATGTTATTTGTTAATTGTCTTCTTTCTTTCTTTTTTTGTTTACATTTTGTATGTTTTCTCCCAGATCCGATTCATAATATGTTTTAGTAATTTAGTGGAAACTTTGCTGATTTATGTTTTTCTTATATGTATGTGTAATGTGTATCGAGATATTGTTTGTTTCCCAAATATAAATAAAATTAAATATAAATAAAGTAAAAATAAAATAAAACAAAGTCCTCCGCTGCGTCTGTCTGTCTGTCTTAAGTTTAAAAAGTTTAAGTTTTTAAAAAAATCACTGGCACTTTGTAATCAAGACGGTCCAGTGATGTGCATTAGGCTAATGCCAGTATCGTGTTTGTGCAGAGCCCCCGCGGACTTCGCCACAGCAGGACGGGGGGGTAGCGGGTACACCCCGCTCCTCAGTCGCACCTCCTGATCCATCGCCCACATTTCCTACGGTAAGTCTTCAATGCATGCTACCTATCAATAAACCAACTATTATACTTTTAGGTATAATAATTGGTGCTTTTACTGACTTAGGGCCGGTATTTCAGCCTTTACTTAAGTCTTACACTTAACTAAGCTTCACTTTACCATAAAGCTAAGCTTACTATGGAACGATTTGTGTTGAGTGAAAGTTGAAATACGCTATAGTAAAGTTAAGCCTCACTTAAATTTTATTGCTAAGTTTAGTAACTTTAGTAACAGTTGAAATACCGGCCCTTAGTGGACGCATAATATAGAATTCAATTTGATATTCCCTAATAGATACGAGGCGTGGAGATCGGAATAGTAGTGATGGTACTACTAGTGTGGGTCGCTGCGATAGCGTTGTTCTTCAATCGATGGGGAAAGATACGAATGCTATTGCCATATCAGCCTGATTATAAACAAGAACAATTAAAGGTAAGCCCAATTAATGATTTGACATTTGTAATAGGAATAATAAAAAGTACAAGGAAAATACACCTATTATAATGTAGGTGTGCTTTTAGCAACATCTAATGTTAAATATTACACTATCCTACTAATATTATAAATGCGAAAGTTTGTATGGATGTATGGATGTTTGTAACTCTTTCACGCAAAAAGTACTGAACCGATCGCCATGAAATTTTGCCATGAATACACGTTGTCTGGGACACCAGAAAGGACATAGGGGTACCTTACATCCAGAACGCGGACGAAGTCGCGGACACCAGCTGGTAATACTAAAAATTGTTTTTCGGAAGATCCGCAGTCAGGCTTACGATATACTTGATGGTAGGTGTCTACCGTCGCCTTCAAACACAAGCAAAACTATAAGTACAGTCTAATTGGACTAATATTGGGAGACAAAGTGAGAATAGGAAATTTGCTCTGGCATCCCTCACGAACCGAAACACCAGACATATGCTGTTATTGACGACCCTCAAAACAAACCCTGAGTTCAATTCCCGATGGGGTCAACTTTGGAAATGAATTTTTCGTAGTTGTCTCTGGTCTGGATTGGGAAGATTGGCTCCTTTACAGAAGACCTCATTACGCCATCCCTTCCTTATCCCTTATCTTTAATCATTCTATGGCGCTTATGTTATCAGCCTGTCTGTCGACCTTAACATGAAAAAAATTACGATAGTCATCTGACAGACTGCTACATTTAGGAGTTCGGTACGAAAGATGCCTTGCTACTACAAACACGAATTAATTAATTTTAACAGGTGGAAAGGTGTCACGCACCAACGGCGCTTTAGGATTAAAATGGTGTGTTGTAATTACAGTTTAGAGTTGCTACAAGTAACTTGAGTCCTTGAATGAACCTTTTAGCCCTTTTTTTAAAAAAAATCTCGCTGAGTATCGCATCTTGAAACTAAAGTAGTGTCCTCTATAATCAGGCTCGTTTCGTATCTTGGAGCTTAGTAGAAATAGAATTCTTCAAGTCTTTGAAGTAGTACCACTAATAACAATTTGATTTATTATATTTTACATATAAAACCCTTTAATTTTGAACGAAGTGCTCGTTAAAGTAAAAAATGTAATAAATTTTATTAAATTTGTCTATTCGAACTTCACTGAAATATTGCTTCAAAAGGTCTTTCTTAATAAATTAATGTTTGGTTTTGGAATTGACTTAGAGTGGCTTGTATTCTTTAAACTGTAGGTTTTTTGAATGAATTAGTAGCTTAATATTAAGGTTGTATTAAATATTTAAATATTAAATTTTGCTTAATATTTTCATAGGTACCTGGAACCAGTGCATTAGCAGCAGCTACAGCAGGAGGTACATGCGGAGCTCATTCAGCGCCGTCTGCTTGTTCGGTAACTAATTATATAACTTAGATCCATAGATAGAAGTAAAAAAAGGAAGATACTGTACGCTCTTACAATCGACATAATGCGTCGATGTAATGTGTGACAACTCATTACTTACATTTACAATTTCAATACAGAATATAATTAATAATAGAGGGACATAGATAAATTTATATGTCTTATTACTAATACGCTTCCAAACGGTATTATTCTCCGTTCGTATGTTAGTTGTTCGAGCGACCGAATGAAAGTGAGACCACTGGACTCAGTTTATAAGGACCACGAGCGGATAGTATGTAACGTATCTTCCTTTTCTGTTTCTGTCTACACTTAGATCGGAAAGAAATATTTTACATGATTTTATTTTATCTTCTTCTGCACCATCTAATTCATAAAATTCACTTATATCATAACGCGTCATAACTAACGATTTTTATGATAATATTTTACTAATATTTTAACTAACACATAATATACATATATATATATTTTAATAAATAACCTTTGCACTAAGTGTGTCAGTGTTGAACACCTAAATCACAGTAGGAGACACTTTTTACATAAAATATGTTTACACGAATAAATTTAATTGAACTTGAATATTTCAAAAGCATTTTTTTTACCATGATACTTTACTTTGAATTCCTTTACTATGGAAGAAAACAATGGAATTTTGAAAATTATCGCAAAGCGCTATCTTTGCGTTTATATTCAAAATAAGTAGGTACCTACGAGTAATTACAAGTTCGTTAGTAATTTCAACTCACTGTTTTCACTGAATTAAAAACTCAATACTAACCTAAAATATTTAATATATTTAACCTAAAATAGTTTAATTTATAAAATTATTGCGTGGTAATAGTCTAGCCACGTTTCTAAAAATTTGACGCTGAGTAGTTAAGAAAAGTAAAGAAATCTTTAACCCATTATAACAATTTTCTCTCCTGAAGTACTTATTTTACTAGATGTTATTATTTAGCTGTTTTCTTTGGCCCAAGGGAATCCATCTTAATTCCTTGCTCTAGTTATGTTGTTTAACCCCAAGGCATTGTTTAATTTCCATAATCTAAGCCCTATAGCTTAATGCGAGGCCACAACGTGTAATGGGTTTGGAAGCAATTATAAATAATTTATTATTCACGTGACAAATAATCATCTATGACAAAATTACAAGTACAAATGAGTAATGTTAAAAAAGTCATAGCATATAAATAATGTGATTAAGTAAAATGTATACATTTAATCCGTATAATATTATAAATGTAAAAGTAGCTCTGTCTGTCTGTCTGTCTGTTACCTTTTCACGCCTTAACTACTCAACCGATCTTCATGAAAATTTGCATACACAGGGATACAGAAAATGGCATTGATCTTTCATCCAGGAAAAGTATTATTCATTAAGAATCAAAATAAAAATAAAAAAAAATCAACGCGTGACAGGAGTCGCGAGAAAGGCTAGTCTTTTTATAAATTGCAAACTTCAGCCAATTTAAGTCATCAATATTAATCAGCCAGAAGAATGTGTTGGATGTTTAGAAAGAACCCTGTAGTAAATTGTGTTTCAATATGTACGCGAGTGGGTATTCTAAAGACCGTTTCTTTCATTCATCTTCATCTTATTAGGATCGTGTGTATATATAAATAAATAATTTTGTCTTTGTCTTTTTGCGAAGATATGGCCACATATTTTGAGTCAAATGTTTTGTAAAAAATTCAGAATGTCTTCTCTAATCCTCATTTCTTAAGTTTACCTTATCGTCAGAGAACTGCGATATTAAAATGTATTGTGTTTATGGACGATGGTAGGAGACGGTGTCTATATAATATTAAAAGTACTAAAACACTAATAAACATAAAAATTCACTTATCTGTTTCATCCAAAATACCAAAAAAATGCTTTGAACTAATTTCACTGGATAGCAAACACAATTTTCCATGGAAAAATAAAATAAAAGAACTGTCTAACCATAATTTAACTTTCTCTTGATATATCAAGGTTGACGGAGACAGGTATTTTATGTGGGAATTGCAGTAAAATAGAAACAAAGGTGGCGTGATTCCTACAGACCGCATTGCACCATTACCATGCTGTGAAGGTCGCATAAAATCCTGCCTTTGGTGGAATATTTATAGCTCTCATTATGACTTGCTTAAAGCCTACACAGACTGTGTCGATCACTAGCTTTTGTATTAAGTTGAAACCTTACTTTAATGTGTATAATGAACACGAACATGATATCTTTACTGTAAGTACTACAGTCAAATTAAGCCGAATCAGGGAGTTTTGAAAATTGGTACATTTATAATTTGCGGTATTCAGATGAAAATACAAAAAGTCCTCAACGGTAGGGGTTGTGCTGAGGTTGCAGGAGAGGGGGAAGGGTTGAAGGTACATTTTTTCAGGTTTTTGCTCATGTCCGGAATATCTACGAATAGCATTAAGATTACTTCTGACAAAAGTTTCTACATAAAATTGTAAACTATAATTATTTTTCCTGATTTTATTAATTTTACTGGGCTACTAATGCTCTATTAATGTAAAAGTTGGTATGTTTGATTTTTTTTTATTGAGATAACACCCTGAAACAAATCCGCATGTATTTAAAAACATATACATAGAACAACACAAGATATTACTGGGATAATATTATCACTTTTATCCCAGTAATTTGCTCGCGTGGGCCATAATATCACCACTGTGTAGTTCTGATGATGGCGGAAGCTTAGTAACTTTAATGTCAAAGTTTCAGGCGTTATTCAGGTGATATTTTTCATTTTCCAACGCGGGTGATGTCGCGGGCCTAGTGCCTAGTATTGAATAAGTTATTGTTAATAAAGCTAACTTAAACTTAGTTACCTTAAACTAAGTTTTAAACTTCACTCTTTTGTACTTGCTATAAACGCTGGCAAAAGTTATAAACAGACTGAAGAGACTAATTACGGTAATTAGACATGTTAACATTTTCACATGTTGGTAAAGTAGTTATTATGAAGGACGTTTTTATGAAGGATAATTATCACGATTTTATTAAAGGGGGTTATTTTACAAACAAAACCTAATAAAGTTGGTCAACAAGAAGTACTTGATGACTTTTATGCAGAAACTACTGGACTGATTTTGAAAATTCTTTAACAAACTATAAAGCCGAAATTCACTTATATAAAGCTATATTTTATAAAGTTACTCGGGCGATGTTGCGTGCAGCAGCTTGTATAATAATACCTATTTTACTCTTATTTGATTTTGACCTAACAGTGACACTACTAAAACTAAAACAATATAAATGTAGTTTACTGACCCCTTTCGCAATGATACATTTTCTACACAAACCTTCTTTGTTTATCGCTCTTTCTAATAATGAAATCCGCATCCAAATCTGTTGGGCAAAAGTAATAGTAAACTAAATGTAGACTAAGATAAAGAATAAATATAGATAAGTTATATGAGGAAAGTGTATGAATGTACTAACTGTATCTAACTTAGACCACCTGGCTGTAATAATGATACGGGAGACGCAGGTTTTCATTCTGGCTGTCGATTTCATGCATAGATAAGAAATTATTAAATTGTTCTAATATAACAGCTAGAGAAAACAAAACAGAGAAGCCTGAGTGTTCTAAAAGAATAGAATTCTTAAAGACACGCCAAGTTCATCCGATAAAAGTATGATTACCTACACCTTAACAAATAACGGACATACGCCCAGAAGCTACATAAATAATATATACCATAAGATATAAGAACTATATGTACATATAGTTCAGAATCTGTGAGTGTACTTTGTACTTAGAGTCATATATTCGTTATGTTTGTATACGTGGTAACATTAAAATACACAACTCTGTGCAATAAAAGGCGCAATTTTAACTTTTATTATTGTTGTCATTTCTTATACTCTCCAAAAATCCTACTGCATCTTAAAAGTCTTTTTATAGTCTCAATGTACGCTCCCTTTTACGAGACATAAGTAAAACATGATAGGTCTACAATCATGCTGGGGAGAAGCTCTTCTGTCACAACAATTGAATATGTCAGTAGATGAGTTGCTTAAGATTATATATCATTTGATATATTTCCTCACTTAGTAGTAGGAAATACTACATTCGGTAGTCATAAACTAGGGCCTTTGTGGTGGCAGTAACCACGCAAAAATAGAAGATAATAACAATATATGTGGTTTTGAATTTCGGCGAGCGAGTAAGGTATGCCAGAGCTCATTCCATTATCAGTCTTATGCTATTAAGGTTATTAGATTTTACATAAAATAAAATATTGCTAACTACGGTCATAAGCTTTTCTGCCCGACTGGCGGTAATTATTATTCGCTTAGAGAATAATCCTGAAATAACAGCAAGTGTACTTTGTGTTTCAGGACTTTTTAAAAGGAACTCCAGATCTCATTCTCCTATCTTGGATAAAAAAAGAAATAGGTTTTTTATTCTAAAAGCGTTTACACTAGTCCAAAAAAATTATTGTTAATAGAATAAGTCTTGCATTTGCTGGTGGCGGGTGTGGATGAAAGACTGAGTATCTCTTACTGTCGAACAAACACAATATACTTTCCACTGCGATCTTCCATACTTACTGCCACTATTATACTGCCGCCAGAGAATATGCCCACTGTTACCAATTTTACATTAAATGAGTTCTGTTTTAACCTTACATCAGTTTTATATCGCGGTTTTACGAACGCGATAAAGTTGGTCGCGAGATTCGTTTTATGTCGCATTATATTGCACCACAAAGTTGTTCGTCTTCAACAAACCAATAACAAACAGATGTCAGACATTTGTTTTACGGCGATTTTCAATTATTAAATTGCCTTTGGCAAGGAACCGATGTTAGTTTAATTTTATGTTTGCATAAAGTAGGTCTTTAGGTAAATAAATCACGGCGCACTTTGGCAGTTCGCGTGCGCCGTCCCAATGAGCAGTGTCCAGTTTCGGACCCTCGCGGCACAGTTGCGGAATAGTGTTCATCCGACCTCGCAACTTCGCCTTATAGCGGACGTGGAGAACGAGAAGAGGTTTAGTTGGTAGCCCACTACCATCTCGGGGCAGGAGTCCGACATAACGCATCGGTCTATCCCCAGGCCGGTGGGTATCCATGATGGATTTCTCTTGTAAAAAAAGGTCTTTAAATAAATCTTCTACAAAGTTATGTACATATTGCGGTACATTAATCTAAAATAGTTTACTACCGTGTAAATGAAATTGAATCAAATAAATCATTTACCTAGCTGTTTCAAGACAATTTACATAACAATAATCTATATTTATACACCTATAATATTACAAAATATTATATAAAATATTATCCGTTTCTCCGCTAACTTCTTCCAAGCCATCTATGATACGGTTTTCACTAATAAAAAGAGTGATAAGCTAGGACGATATATGTATATGATTGGCAGAGAGCATCTATTAGAAGCCGCGAGAACGGGTCACTAGTAATAATCAAAAGTAAGTTGTTTTCAATACTCCGTATAATTCAGAAATGAAGTTCATTAAAAAAAACATGCAGATCATTTTCTGTTAAAAAACTTCTCTATAGTGCAAAAACAGGCAGTTACTGTTGTTATACAACACAGTTACGGTGATCTACAGCGAGTGATTTTAATAAGAAATTTAATGAAAATGTAGTTAGGAAGATTATTCAAATAATCTAGAGTACAACTGCCTGTAGTATTAATTAAAATAATATGTAGATTTAAATTATCAAGTTGAAAACTAATTATAATTGAGTGAAATTACCATTCGGTGAAACTAGTCGTATGTACTTATTAATAGCTTTTATGAAGAAAAATAGAACCGGACATTTACAAAGCGTTGGGAATCCAATGTTCACATTACTTCGTTCTCTTCTCGGTCACGTAAATTTAATATTATTAAACCGTCGACTGCAATGTAAGTTTAAATAGAGATACTAGTAGTTAAAATGGGAATTTCCTGGTTATTTTATAGACTTTTCTATAAAATACAACATTTGCGGCTTACTCTCGATTTTCCCTTGATTTATTAAAGGGCCAATAACTGTCAAAAAATACTATAATAGCTTATTCCCAAACAAACTAATTTTATTTTGTATTAAAACAAACAATATTTCATCAAAATATGAATAACTAGCTGGTGCCCGCGACTTCCTCCGCGTTGAAAAAGCAATATATCGCCTGACATCGTTATTGCTATTATACTTAGCCAGGAGTTAGTTTCCTTAATTTTAGATAATCCCTCGGGTTTTTTCTGGATGAAAGGTACTCTATGTCCGTTCTGGTGTCCCAGAGAACGTGTATGCAAAATTTCATGGTGATCGGTTCAGTAGTGTTTGCGCGAAAGAGTTACAAACATCCATACATACATCCATACAAACTTTCGCATTTATAATATTAGTATAGATGACACGATGCTGTATTAGCAATTTCATGGGACAATCTTCATATTTAATATTTACGAGATGTTTTAATTTAAAATTTTATTAATGTAGTTCAAGCTTTCAAATACATATATGTTTGTGTAGTCATTTATTTAAAATATTATTACTGTTAACTTATTTTATTTATATAATACTAGCTGCTGCCTGCGACTTCGCCTGCGTAACTTTATAAATTATATACTAAAACCTTCCTCTAGGACCACACTATCCATTAGTGAAAACTGCATTAAAATCCGTTGCGTAGTTTTAAAGATCTAAGCATACATAGGGACAGACAGACAGCGGGAAGCGACTTATACTATGTGTATACTATGTATACTATGTTTTATACTATGTAGTGATGAAGAATTGTCATTTAAACAGAATAAAATTGTTCGTGTTTCAGTGAGTTAGTAAGGGATGCCAGCGCTACCTGTGCCCTGATTCTGTATGGCAACTACTCTTGACAAGACAAGGCAAGATACGTTAATGTCATTCCTTGTCTTGTAATGAAATTCTTATGTCTTATGCCCCAAGACCATTATCTATGGCACGATATGATTTCACAAAAACCACAGTATACTATTGTATTTATTTGACAATTCCACTGACAACACAAATAACATTATGTTATCTCAGCTGGGGGCATAAGACATAAGAATTTCATGACAAGACAAGGAATGACATTAACGTATCTTGCCTTGTCTTGTCAAGAGTTTTGCCACACAGAATCAGGGCCAAGGTTAGAAGTCGTCTGCCGTTATTTAACCGATATAAGAATGAATGTCACCGTTATATCCGATAAAAATAAAACATAATAAAATTTACCTCGAAAAATATTTTCAGGAATAAGGATTATTTCAGTTATGGATTTTATTCAAACATCCGTCCATTAAAATTGAATAGGACAAAACACAAACACCGAATAACTGTTTTTTGTTATGTTTTCGTCCGGTTCGAAATTGAAAATAAACAATTGAATTTTGCGGTAAGTTATGTGGAAAATTCGTGCCAATGTTTTGTATGATTAGATAAACATTTTGTCGGCTATTTTGCGAATAATGGCTCTCTCGTCGTTTTACTTCAAAAACATTATAGAGATTTATTTCTTTTCGCTTGTTCATTCGACTTCTTTTAAGAATATTCTAGTAAAAACTACTTTCTATGTAGAATCCGTACTAATATTATAAATACTAAAGTTTGTATGGATGTATGGATGTATGGATGTATGGATGTATGTATGGATGTTTGTAACTCTTTCACGCAAAAACTACTGAACCGATCACCATGAAATTCTGCATACACGTTGTCTGGGACACCAGAAAGAACCTTTGTCAGAAAGCGGACGAAGTCGCGGGCACCAGCTAGTGTACAATATATCGACTTGCTATATAGGTATTGTCTTCCTAAATAAATGTAATCTCTACATAGTATAATTTAAAGTCACTTTCCGCGTCTGTCTGTTTAGCCGTTAACTTCTCCTAAACCACGTCACGGATTTCGATGCGATTATTACCATTAGTTAGAGAATTTTTCACGGAAGTTTTATATTACATACTAAAACCTAATTAAGTTTTTATGTACAGACAACCATCGAAATAATATATCTTATTTGTATACAACCAATTAAACGAAAAATAAATTTCCATGATTTACGTAGACTAATATTATCCTTCATTAAGTGATACATAAAAATCATATTATACTAAAGAATCGTAGTTCTTCTAAAATCCTAAAGAAAACTCATTGATGGCATATGTATATATATATATCTTATTAAGATTAATATCTTATCTTAATCTTAACTATATTAAGATTAAGGATAAGGGTTGAAAAGGGATAGGGAAATGAACTGTGCTAAGTATCCCTTATTATATTTACTTTCCAAATTTAGACCACAGCTAACTTTGACAAGCACCATAAGCACTCATCAAAGAGGCTCGTCAAAAAAGTCTTATAACTTTTTTCTCATTTCTCATTTCTGCGTGAAGTTAGTGGGATTTCCTAAATCCCATCCATTAAGATATCGACAACTTATTAATGAAGAAGACAGCGCAAAAGTTTTGGGAAGAAGTTTGTGGAAACTAAGATGAATTATATACTCGTAGTAGACACTAACAAATTAATGTCTAATATAAGGTATATAACTCATTATATGCCTTATCATGACAGGATTTTTTCCCAAAAAATGCGATACCTATTTTCTTTTATTTAGTACAGTCGGGGTACGAAACTTTCGTCAATTTTCAAATTCCTTCCTTTATCAAGTCGTAGCAGCAGCGTAATTGTGTGAGTTTCAGTAATTAATCAAAATCAAATCAAAAAAATTATTTATCAATTGGGTTTCTATAAGAAACTCTTATGATAGTCATTATAAATTTAAATTTACCAGGGTTTCGGAAAAAAGGCCAAGATGACAATTCTGAAAAGAAACCCCGTAAGAAACTCAGGATACTTTTCTTTTTGTCATCTTTGAATATAAAATAACAACAATTACATACACTTCATTAAAAAAAATAAAAGTATACATACAATACTAAGAGAGTAAGGCATTCCAGCCATACATCAATACATGATGTAAGGCGACATCTCCCTCACTCAATCGTCTTTGCATCGCTTTAAGAGGTGATGGTACGGGCCCAGATCCTATTTCACTATCCCTATCCTAACCTAATCCCTTATCCTTTATCCTGCTAAGGACGGCAGAGCAACACCTAAAGTGTTGCTTGTGTTGCCTACATTAACACAAGCGTGTGTTGTGTAGACGCCTACCATCAAGTGCCGTCACGTTGTCTGAAGACCGTTACTTAAACAAAATACCTTAACCTTACCTTACCATCCTCATCTTGTCGAAATCTTTCCTTTTCGGACCAAGCACTTTGAAACATCCTTTATAATGCGCACTGCCAGGCGTCTGTATTTCCGAGCACATATAACCCTAATCTTTTCAAGGTTCGAGTGAATAGGCATCTTCTGGGTGAGCTCGCTCCGTCTTAGGCCTCATCCTTGCCACATGGCTGATTGTTGGGCAAGAGCTAACCCATGTCTTATATAAAAAAAAACCTCGATAAGTTAAACTATAATGTAACCGGATTAATTTGAAATGGTCGGATGAGCGACTTTCAAGACCGTCTCATTACTAATCGGCATCAATTTGGACTGACACGTCAATTACTGATGCGACGGAAAGCGATTTATAACGACCACCACCGCGAACGGGTGCCATGGTTATTAGGGCCGATTAATTTTGCAACGATTAGTATGATTAATATAGATACACCTATCATCATACTATCATTATTTTTTAAACTTTTTATTGAGCCTTATTTAATTTAATTGTTTTTTATAATGTATTACTCTGCCCATTGTTGATAGATCATTCTCTGCTAAGCCAGCTCTGCTCTGCTAAGCGATCATGACATGAAGTAGGTATTTAGCAGTAAGATTGGACTAGGACGAAGTCGGGACGCGTCGGTCTAGTTAATCAAAGAAAAAATCGCATTAACACTGTACCCTACAAAAAAAACACGAATGTAGTTGTAGGTATACTTAATTCCCAGGTACGAGCAGAAAGTAAGTAGTTTTCTTCTCATCTTCAAAGTCATTAGTAAAGTTTTATTCGGCTCGTAGGTTTTTGTGCAAACTTAAATACAATGCGTAGATTACTAAATAATGCCTTTGATGATTTATTTGCTGTTTCTTCATATTCATTTATGTAAAATTCTTTGTTAAATACATCCTACATATGAAATTTATATTGGTTAGTAAATGAATAAACAAGAAAATATTTAAAACAAAACATTATAAACTGTTTTATATTACTTGTGTAGAAAAATTTTGTAAAGATGTGATACAATGGACGCACGAGGTAAAGCGTGACACCATTGTCATAAAGCATCTGATTATATTATATGTAATAAAATGGCGACCCGCCCCATAATACCTACATGTGCTATTATTTAACGGAACATAATTCTAGACCACCAGACTATCTTTCTATGTGACATGGTGTCATTACTAACTGAGAGAAATTCTTAGTTTATTATATTTTTACCAAGGAAAGTCTACTGTAACACCAATAGTTCAACTGTAATTCTACAATTTATCGTTTTTACAAAAGCTGACATTCGATTGAACCGAATCGCATAAAATAATTAGATTAATTGACTCCCTCAAACTGAAACATGCTCTCTCCTAATATATCTTGAGTTTATTATCCCTTAATTCCAGTAACGACCTTTTTTGTCCAAATCCATCTCCTATTCGCTTCGATTTAACCTGAAAAAACCTTCACACATCGCCAGTCAATTAATTTAAAACGTAGGTATGTAGCGTCCATGGTAATGTATTGCACTGGATTTACGTTCTTTCTAATACCATTTATCTAACGTCTAATAAATACACTTCAACCTCTTTGTTATTTTCTGCAAGAGGCAATGTTGGGAGGATATGGTTTTCTTTTCTTTGCTATCTAGTTTAGGTGAAAACAGAGTATAGATTAGATTAGTTTGCCATAGTGGTATAATCATAGTTTGATGGCAGTTCAGCATTTTAATTATTTTATTTATTTATTTATTTAAAACTGCAATGCTAACCTACTAAACATCTTGCATATTAACTAACAAAATATATCTAAAATTTCATAATTCAAAGATAAAAAAATTAAAGTAAAAAATTAAGTAATATAGCAAGTTAAAGTATAACCTGGAAATATAGTATCATCTACGTATATTATGAATTAGTAAAACTTCGAAGCTAATACTTTAGTTAATACATAAAATATTCACTCTCTTGTGAATTTACAAATTTTGAGATAATTGCAAATTTGACTATGTTATTTGTAAAAGTAAAATTGTTTATTTACACTTTTATAAAATGTATTTCTATTATTTTTAATGCACAAAGAATTTAGTTAAAGAAATTACAAAAGTTTTATTTCTACAATGGTAACTGATATAAACATCAATCACGAAAAAGTTCAATAATTGATTCGGGAATAAGGGTCTAAAAAGGTTTGTGTGTTTTAGACGTTTCGACATTAAGTGAAACTACGTATAAAATAAGTAAAGGGGTATCAAGAGTAAATCGGGCATGAGGTGCAGCCGACCTCAACTGAAAAGAGTTCAGAATAAAAATAGCTGACAATAGCCATCACCAACGTTTAACCTCGGGGCACTTTTTAAATTTATAACTCAGTAATTCTACAATGTTCAATAATAGTGCTAGTAAACTGTTGAGTGTTCAAAGCGGAATATATTTTCAGCACTCATATGTGAAAACAACGTGACATGTCGCTCGCTTTACGTGTGTAAATAAAAAATGGTTTTTATTTTTAATTTTAATAATTTTAATTTAATATTTATAAGTGTCCACTTCTTTATTTTGTGTCTGCTTAAATAAAGAAACATTAGGGGATACATGATATTATCCAAAGTAGGTATAGTTCTAGATGTTCTCTTCTCTGACATTGATCATTGCTGTAATACTGAGAAAAAATATTTTTCTACATCGAATAAAATAACAAAATTATCCAATTAGACCAAAGATAAATGGCGTTGCAAACGAGCGTAAATCTAAGTCTAATAAATCACCGCAGACGCTTTATACGTCTTAGATTAACTGACGATGTGTGAACAAGAATTTCCAGCTTGAAACGACGAAGTGTTTATATATATACTTAGTATTTCGGTATTTCATATCAAAGAGGTCATTTGGGATTTCGAGGGAGAATCTTATACGCGGGTTAACTTGAACTCTCAAAAGGGCTTTTGAAAAATGCATTGTCAAACGAATAGAATATGTCTGGCAAATGAAAAATTGTATTAGTAGGTATATTCAGTTATCATGACTGTGTTTGAACGCGGCGATTTCTTTCGCCTTATGACTGAAAATTTTTAGAACTACGAGTAACATTTCATTACGTGAACATGTAAACGAAATAAAATGTATCGTATGGTTAATTCCACATGTGGTCTTTATCTGTTTGCAAATTTTCTTCGATTTTTATTGTTTTCTCGTGCTTGAGTATAAATATCATCAAATATGGGACAGCAGGTAAGCTGATCAGGTGGGTAGCAACAGAAACATCACGAATGGAGAGGTGTATATTTTTATGGGCAAAATAATATTATATATACATACAACTTACAATACTGTCCAACACTTGTGCTGTTGTTACATGATATCCTACTAATATAAACGCGAGAAATTGTGAGTGTGGATGTATGGATGTTGGTTACACTTTCACGCAAAAAGGCTTAACAAATTTGAATGTTTATTTTCTGGATTAACATATAAGATACTTTTGTCCTGAAGAAATGTTAATTTTCCGATATAATAAGTACATGTGATCACAATTTATATGTATATATAACATTAAATGATACCTCATATTAAGAAATGGTGTTTCCACGTTAATTAGTTGAAATGGTAGTATATTTCGAACAATTATCGTAATGCCAACACGAAACCGCCATTACTATAATTGTCGTACATAGCAGGTCAATACTTATCTTCAAAGTCTGCTTATTAATAGACCGAAATTTTTTAATACAAAAACTGAAAATGGCCTAAATTATTTTTTACCAAGATTGTAGGTATATACTATTAAATATATGGTGTAAGTGCTGCTACAAGTTGAGAACATACTGAGTTTGTCATGAATCGGGCAGCTCGTCTGGCGGCAGTAACCACCTATTAGAAGACTAGCTTGAAGGAACAACATGACGTGTACTGCTGTTTCGATGAGTGTGAGAGGATATGCCAAAAACGCATTTCCCGATCCCGTCCTTATTATTTATCTTATATCTTATCCTTTATCCTAATAAGGTCGGCAGTACTCTTGCGGCACCTTTGTCGTAACTTACTAAAATAATAAGTAACTATAGCACCCCAAAGTGGACAGACATTTATTTTAAAAAGTGTGTAGGTATGACTTTAAATCTGTAAGAAAACCTTTAATTGTTTTTCCTGTATAAATTTAATTTGATGGATATTATTGAAATAATTTTAAATGTTATTTATAGCAATAAATAATTATTAAACTTTATAATAAACTATTAAATTTCACGATAATTCGCGAAAACAAACATATTCACTTTCGCATTTTTTATATTAGTACAAGACGTGATTTCTGTCAACAACTGTTACTTACTTATATCTAACAAAGAAAAAAAATATACAGAAATAGATTTTTTTAGATAATAAATTATCCACTTAACTTTATTGTGTCAGATTTCTTTATTCTGTTAAACCTTCAACGCCAAAGTCGGTCTTGCCAAATAGAATTTCTGAAAGTATGCGATAAAATATATCAGTTCTTTCACTACGCGAATCGGACCGTGAAATTCGAAAGCTTAAGATGCCGTATACCCGACTTAGTCATACTCTGCTTCGAAGAGGTTGATATTAGTTTAAGAAGGAAATTGACTTGAGCCGTTCGTCAAAAGAGATTAGCCTCATTCCTGTTGCATAGATTCAAACATTGTAATAATTAAAGCTATTTTATAACTTAATATAATTGCAATGGTTTCATAATTTTACTACAATGATAATGTTGAAAACCGCCATTCGTAGATGAAGCTACACGGGGCCATAAAGAGTTAGATGCGGTAAGATTGCTGAGGCAATACCCTTCAAGTCGCTTCGAGGATAACTCAATTCCGAAGCAATGTAAACAAGGTGCTTCCCATCGTCTCTAGCGCTCTAAATATGCCACTCACAAAGAATCTCTGGGTAGTCTAATCTGTGCTCTAGAATTTATTTTAAAAACGCTATTCTGTATAACTTTTTACTTAATTATTTAAGAAGTTTTTCGTCTTTCATGCATTAAATGAATTTCTTCAAGTACCTAAGTAGAGCCTGAAACTTAAGTTTTCTTGGCTAAGAGCTTGTAAACTTCGGGCTTTAGTATTTGGGATTTCGAGCTCGAGAATTTTTGTTGAATATTTTTAAAATATTAATTGCAGGGCTGACTGCGTTTCTCAGTCATTTTGGCAGCCCGTCTAGCGGCAGTAAAAACCTCCTTTCGAACACCATAGAGAAATAATAGAATATGTACTGTTGTATTTCGTTGAGTAAGTAAAGGATCCTTATCTCTTCTAAATCCCTTATAAAGAAAGCATATTAGGATTTTTAGGATACTGATCCGGTACTCACTCATTAATCCTGCTGCGGTCGGCAGCACACACTCGCAGAACCCGTGACGTTGATTGTGTTATAAGGCGTTGGTAGCCATTTATATTATCATCATCAAGTGGACTGTCAGCCTGTCTGAAATTTAGAAAGAGAAGTCATTATCCTAACAACATTATAATCGTAGAAACTTATAACAACTTTATGATTATCAACCTGTGTTTTTATAATTAACTAGCTGCTGCCTGCGACGTCGCTCGTGTAACTTTGTAAATTATGAACCTTCCTCGAGAACTGAACTATGCATTAGTGAAAACCGCATTAAAATGTTCGTTGCGTGGTTTTAAAGATCTAAGCATACATAGGGACAGACAGACAGATAGACAGACGCGGCGGAGGACTTGGTTTTATAATTGTAGTAACAAGCGACATGCGCCATATGCTGGCCATATGCTGGATGTACAGATGCATGGGCTTCTGTATATAATATTACCATCAAAAGGCGCTGACATCATTGTTATTTTTATTGCCAGTATGTAGCCCCAAATAGATTTAACAATAAGCGTATAATTTTCCTATTGGTCGCCACTTTTACTATTTCAATATTCACCTAAGAATACAACGTTATTGTAGATATAAAAATATAATAAAATAACTTGATGTTCATATGTAGAAAGCACATAGTATTGCAATATCGCTTTAAGCTTTTTTAATGTTTCATAAAGCTTTTAGTAGAGCTTAGCTTGCAGTTCAAGTCACAGCGGGATTGATGTTATGAGAATAATTTACGAAATTGCATTTTTCTCGTTGAAATGCATTTCTATTTATATACGAGTAGGCAATCAATGTTATTCACACTAAATATTATGTTTGTGAATATGTAAGCTAACTTGTAAGATAACATCTACGAAATAAGATTTGTCTAGTTATGTAGGTAATTTGTTTTTCACTGAAAACATTTAACATTATCTCGTGGCGAGATTTTTTAAAAAGAAGCCTATTTCCTTAGCCATGGTTTTACAGAACTATCTAACATATACTTTTTTTAGGAGGGAAAATGACGTTTACGCACTATTCCTCGACGACGGGGACAGTTCATCCCACTATCCAGTTAAATGATAAGAAACTAATATCCATATCCATATCCATATCCATATCCATATCCATATCCATATCCATATCCATATCCATATCCATATCCATATCCATAACGGTTTCTCCACTAATCTTCTAAACCACCCGACGGATTTTACATTCTTTTCACTATTGGAAAAAGCGATAAAAGAACAAAGTTTATGTGACATAATTTGCAGAAAAAAATAGCATTTATGCGAAGCTGGGGTCGGGTCCCTTGTTATAAATAAATTAATCATTCTCACGTAACTATGTTTATTGGCGACCGATATAGCTCTACGATAACTAGATGACTGTAGTTGTGTTAATGTTTATATTTAATGAACGCTTTCGACATGACAGTATTTTTATAATTTTTATCCTTTTGTCCAGTAACGATGAGTTAATGGTTAAGTTAAAAAGGTCGCAGTAGCGTGGGAAGACTTATTCCATTTCAGTATAGTAATTCCGTCAACCTACACTTTTATTTGACCTCTAAACTTAACGAATAATACTGTCCTTGACTTCTTTAACTAAGAAACTGTCATAATCAACCCACTTTGTATAATATTCATACACGCATATCTCTTATACCCACATTGTGTCTCCTTACACGGTTAAAATTTATTTACAAGCACCTTTGGATCACTAACAGTTTTATATTTTATAAATAATATGATATGATATATATATCTATAAATATTTTATTGACAAAATTATCATCACACGTGTATAATGTGATCAAATAATCAAGCAATCCTCTTGGTTTTTATTTCACTATTAAATTTTGTAAATTTTATTAAATGGCCTATAGGCTTGAATGTCATCATCAGGTACATTGTTGCAAAAGTAGGTACTATTGTTGCATATGCCTTTTATTATTAGCGAAATAATCATTAAAAAAAAATACAGACCATCTTTGTAAACATAACTTTTGACATTCTGTTGTAGGGTTCTCAGTTTACTGGCTTCAATACTTCGTTGTATAGTAACACTTAATTTGTTGAGCGAGGTTATATTCAGCCAAGGATTGTCTATTAAGCGCTTTGTCAAAACATTGAAACCAATGGAAATATAATGTAGAAACATATGTGAACACTACAACAAACACACTTGAATTTCAAACAGTCCGTTTCTCGTAGGGCGACAGTGACAGGCGGTGGAAGTGCGTGATTAACTGGTGTGGTGTGCAGGACGTATGCTGTCTTCTGGACCGTTGCTTCCAATACCCGAGGCGCAGTGCACGGGACTGTGGCTGTCAGTTCGCATTGCTGCATGCCGCCCAAGACGAGCAAACAACACACGTCAGCTAGCGGAGTCTCGCCCGTGCTAAGGCGCGGGCTTGCGATCACTGTCAATGCCGATGCTCGGGTTGCGACCACCAAGTAAGCCGTAGCCGGCGTGCTACAGCCACCACGTTATTTGCTATTTTACACGCACGCTAACACATACGCGTTTTTGCACTCGCCGACGATAACACCTGCTTGTAACAGAGATCGTCGCAGCAGGATGGAATTGAGAAAAAGAGAGAGTCGCTTTAAGAATGGGTTCGTCCGACGACAAACTCCGCACAGTGCACAGAGTCGAATTTGAGACAAAATTTTAGCCCTCCAGTCACTTTATGAGTGTTTACTTTGAAAGTGTGTTTTTTTTCACAGAAGAAGCTAGTATTTTGCACAGCCTGGCGTTGCACTCACAGCCATGCGGCACCCTTAAATCCCTTAAATAAAAAGAACTAAAAAATAACATAACAATATATAAAATAAAAGATGCTATTCTAATTTGAATAGATGTCTTCATTCATTTATTATTAATAAAATGATTAAAAATCATATATATAAAAGTATAAAGTTTTGAGTTTTTCACCTCCAATAATTTAACATCATTGTCATTTCATGTTAAATCGTAAAAATAATTTCTAGCACCATAAAATATTTTTTTAAAGAAGTTAACAAGAGCTACATGATTTTATAAGGACGACTAGAGAAATATGTTTCGATTCATCACGACATATTATATATTTAAAGTTATAAAAAATTCATTTCCAGTTTAGAAAATTAATAATTTTTGAACCTATATGATTTCTTCTTTGTATTATTTATAATAAAACAATATTCCTTCTTATTGTGATTATTCCCATATATATAATCTGGAAACTTCTAGCTTCCTCTGAAATTCATTCTTGATCCTTTGTTTTCAACTTTAAGACAGATGCCAATGTGTATCTTGACTTATATTGTTGAATCTTAATCTGTTTTTGCATTTCTCTAACGATTTTCTTCTTTTATTTTATTTAGTTCACTATATAGGACAAAGTCATTGTTCTCAGTGCGTGCTCGAATGACATTAAATTTGTATAGTAGTTGCACAGTAAAACACAATTACAGGCAACGTTCTCATTGCATAAAAGTCGCCTGATTGCGATTGGATCCAAGGCAAAACTTATTTATACTCAGCGTTCACGCAATACCTTTTTGCAAAATGTCTTTACACAACATTAACTTTGAATAACCGCCCCCGATATAATGAAAACGAAACATGTTTAGGCTAAATATCTTTAACAAAACCTCAAAACATTAACCTACAAAACCGCCTCAAATGGCAGGTATTTCTAAAGATGCATTTATCTTTTTAGTTAATCACGACTAAGTTTGATTAAGTTGAGTCTTGATGTTTTTGTCCAGATAATGCTTAAGTACACATAAGTTAATTTTGTTAAAATTTATATAGATCACGTTGTGTTTTTTTTTTAAATGGGACGTATTTATCTCGGTAAAAATGTATGGGATAATAGATCTGAAATTATCTAGATAAGCTAGAAATACTTACGTAGGTAAGTCAAAAAATATAATTTCCAACGTTTGTACATTTTTAACCACCACGCCACCTAACCGTTCCGGTCAGTAATATATTCAAAAAAAAAACGATAATTAATACAAAATGAAGACCCTTTTATCAAGAACGAACTTAAATATTCGTATACATCTATTACAAAAACCAACAGAAGTTCGTGTTTTAAAGCGAGGTCACATAATCCCCAGTGAAACAAAGAATAACACAATATTTTTTGTTTACCAAAGTTCCGTGGCTCGTTCTATATACAATTCTTTTAAAAGTTGACGCCACGCAGGTTTTGTCCAATCAAACTTTTTAAAGGCTTTTAGTAGCAGTCGTATTACACGTCGCAAGGCCTACGTGACTCGCAGGGTTTACTTAGGCGCCTCGCCTATTTATTCCAGTGTTGCCTAAATGAATAAATACCTACTTATTTAAAGAGTACTTTACATTTAAAGAATTTAGTGTAGTAAATGTAAGGTAAATTTAAAACTGATAGTGCAGTATAATTGCACAATGCTTTGTGGCAAATAAACCACCCTCTTTTTTAGAATAATTTAATATGAAATATGAATATATGCTCATAATTACAAAACAATAAATAAGCTCCGAGGTGGTAGATGTAGTGATGTAGCTTGCTCTAGATGGGCCCTGTATCTATTACCTTGGATGAAGACTTTTTTAAAGGGGTTTAAGGCAAAGATTTTTGTTCAAAAGAAACAAAAACGCATTAAAATCTTAAACTATGCCGTTCGTTAAACACTAAATTTTAGAGTTTAACGTACGGTCTAAATATTTAAGTGGCATTGTGGATATTTTACTATTTTTTGCATACATACACATGGACCACATTGATATGGCTGATATACAACATTGATGTGGCTGATAAACCCCTGGGTGGAAGAAAAAAAAATGACAAACAAATTTATTTCAATACTATCGAGACCAAGTACGTTTCGTATTTTTGCTGTTGTGTTAGTTTTGGTACGTCAGGCTGTCAGAGCCTTACGCCTGTCACAATCACAGTCAGCGATCACAGTCAACAGAGAAATGCAGTGTTTATTTTCTATCGAGACGACGATAGCCACATACCATTAAGTAGACTGTTTGTAGTCGTAAAAAGGTTCATTTTTGTGTGGTGTGATGATGAACCGAGTAGTCAGTCAGTTATCGAAAGCTGCGATATAGTTATATACTTAAAGGTTATTATAAATTAATTACAGTTCATATACATATAACGTATACATTATAATAATTATTTATTTATTTTCAGACAATTAGTCCATAGATTGAAATTAACATAAATAAAAATTAAAAACATACATAAAAATTAACATAAAACAAGGTCTTTATTATATTATTATTTTGTAAGCATTTGCGCATTTTGCAATGTTCAATTAGCATAAAGTTAAGCTATATTTATCAAAAGTTGATTGAAAAACTTATCTTTTTAATCCAAACTAGTAGGTACTTAAATTGAAACACATTTCTAAATAAAAACAGTTTTCTGATGGAATTTTTATCTTTTAACTCAATTAAAATATTTTAATTGTTGGGACAGTCATTTTAAAACTTAGATAGCTAAATATATTTATTTCAAGCATTTAAGCAACCCTTCCACCACGCAATGTGCGCTTAAGTCGCTAACTTAACCTGGGACTACATCGCTAGCCGCATCATAACCACAAATTGTTCACCTTTTGTTCAACTAGTAAACAATTTTCTGTACTGTTATGTAATAAGTATACTTACCATTTAACATTAAATACTCTAAGCGTCGATTAATTAAGACTCAAATTCAGATGATTTTTTTTTACTAAAGGCCCTTATAAAACTATTAACAAAACACTTATTTATTTATTTATTTATTTACAGGAACATATTATATATATATATATTGTTAGAATAGAAGGGAGATAATGATTTTTTAAAAAGAATAATTCATTAAATCAACGCTTTGTAATTAATACAAAATTCATCAAATTAACAAATAAAAGGAAAATCAAAGTAAGATGACGAATAACTAAACGAATTGGTTGCTATCTTGTACACAATGCTAATTCACACAAAACAATAACTTTTCTATATAAACCAAATGACACGGGTGACCTTAGATTGAAGTTGTTAGTTTAAAGAGCGCTCGAAACGAAATGTGTCGTATTGCCGACTCGGGTTGTTTTTATACACCCGTAGGGTAGTTTTAGATATCACTCTCAATATTCGTAAGTGTAGTGCGGTAGTTTTGGCCATTTTTCGGAAGTATTGCTGATACGGCCTTTCCTGACGATGTGTCGCCCCCGACACCACCATTTTGACAGAACAGCAACCTCTGCTGACAGATGCCCTGGAGCTAGCCACCTTTGCTGATGGATGCTCTGAAGTCAGCCACCTCTGCTGACGGATGTGCTGGAGCCAGCCATCTCTGCCGCTCGGCTTCGTTTCTATGAACATAACCATCAAGGACACAAACATTGGGCAAATAAGCAATTTTCTTATTTATTAGTAAATACGCATACGTCGTCTATTAGATAATTACGATAGAGACGTCTGTAAATAAATAGTCAAACCAATACGGAGCTCAGGCCTCAGGCCAGGTCTGCGGCCTGGAGTAGCGCCGCAGCTTGGCTGACGTCCATCGGAAGCCCAGGCCTTTTCTGCTTCAGTAGCACAGGTCTGCGGCCTGGAGTAGCGTCGCAGCTTGGCTGACGTCCTTCTTCGGAAGCGCAGGCCTGCTACCTGGAGACAGCATTGCGTCTGACTGGCCTCCCTCGACGTTGACTGAGCATTTAAACTGTAACATGACCTCACTAACGGGTCGACGCTGTAGAGCACTTGCCTGAAGACTAACTTAACAGGCTGTATACTAAGCGACTTACGCATTAGTAAAATAATTGATTAAGCCATCGGTAATGCGAAGCGTGGAAGACTAATTTCACCACACCCAAATAAATTTTATCTGTAGAAAAGGACATAGAAAATAAAAACATACACATTAAATATTAATGCTATGGGTGGAAGACTTACATAACCACACCCAAATGGATTTTATCTGTAATAAAGGACATAGAAAATAAAAACATACACATTAAATATTAACGCTATGGGTGGAAGACTTACTTAACCACACCCAAAAGAATTTTTTCTGTAATAAAGGACATAGAAAACAATATTTGAATAACATGTAAGCGCCGTGGGTGGAAGACTAACTTAACAACACCCGAATTAGCGCCATGGGTGGAAGACTAACTTAACAACACCCGAAATAGCGCTATGGGTGGAAGACACACTTAACAACACCCGAGAAATACATTAGCGCCATGGGTGGAAGACTTACTTAACAACACCCGAGAAATATATTAGCGCTATGGGTGGAAGACACACTTAACAACACCCGAATAATATGTTAGCGCCATGGGTGGAAGACTAACTTAACAACACCCAATTGAAAATTCACGTTTCCGTATTAGCGCCGTTCTTGACGCCATGTTTCGGTGCGACATTTACTCTGTTGCATCATAGTTTGCATAGGCTCTGCTCAACAGCAAAGCCCGTGGCGACCTCTCGGTAATACTTAAATTATGGCTCTCGCATGCCAGGGTCGAGCTTTACCGACATCTGAGAAAATCTGACCAAACACGTGGTCATCATCATTTTGAACATTTGTAATAAAATCTTTCATACAAAATATTACAGATGGGGGACTTATAGTCTGAAGCTAATCCCAAACAAATACGTAATTAATTTTCATGTGACAATTCTAAAAGTTACGATACGAACACAAGCGTGCACTCAAGTGTTCGTAGCGTCATGTAAAAACGGTAAGTTACTGTGATTAGCTTCAGAATAAGAAATAGGAACAGGAAATATTTAATCGATGCGTCATAAATGTTTGATGTCAGATTTGAAACCAAACCATTTGTATATTTTACCACGTCCCGTCCCTAAAACAGAGACTCAAGAGTTCGGACGTTTCATCAACTGACAGAGGCTCAGAGATCGCATGTCTCAACCACCAGATGGTGGCCCAAAATTCATATGACTCAAGAAAGAGCAGCGAGCCCTCTTTGACGTGCAGTCGCAGCACCCAAGCTCAGGTTTAAATACATCGCTGGCCGGACTCCATTCTACCGGCCCTTTGCACGGCCCTGCTCACAAATCATCAACACAGGTGGTGTGTGGTCGCTGCTGGTCATCGTTAAATATACGTGTTAACGCTACTAATCTGTAAGCAACTCAAATGCTAGCTGTCTCTTAGGAGTCAGCAAAGATACTTATATAGTTACAGTTAAGATTTCCAGTGCGACATTTCGCACCAGCTTTGGGTTAACAAATGTTACACACACCATCTCTACAAGTATTATTTGAACACGGTTTGGCAGTATCTTTCATGACTACTTTACTGACCCCATCAAGAAATGATTGTCAAATATTCAGTCTCGACTATATGAAACTATGTCAAATAACACGGCATTAGGGAAATGTTTAAGTTTATCAACATCTTGTTGATATAAAGGGCAATACTTGTTGATACAAATTAAGCAGTACTTTGACAAAAAGTCAACAACAGTAAAGACATACTTGACTTCATTTTACTATAGAAGATGTCCGTGTACATTAGCAAGAATTCCTAGGCTGATTCGGCAGTTATATGTGTTAAACATATCATGGAAATACTGATTCTTACGAACTGTTTCAGCCTCGGAAACTAAATAAATGTTGGAGTACCAAGTCAGTAGTTCTGTCTGCAGAGAGCTGATGATTATCATCACAAACATTCGTGTGTTCATCACGGGACAGACTGAAGTCTGTGTCCCTTAGGAATGTAACACCATAGACAGTAAAACATTAAATAGGAATTTCTAAAATTATCAACTGGTTTTTAATCACATACCGCCTTTGATAGATACTCATTCCCTTTCCTTAGTCAAGCCGTTACTCCTTACGTCTCAGCATCAACTGATCTTTGCTCAACTGTTCGGACTGTGGATATGAGCAACACTAGTAGGTAGAGGTTTGCGCCTGAGGAAGTCACTTTCCTCCAGTCTAGACTTCTAGAGCGAAGATGATCCGCTCAAATATTGACGGAAACGTAGATGGGCGCTCATTACTGCCAGTGTTTCTAATCCTCAGCCAGGAAAAGAGATTTAGCACCTCGAGCCGGTCCAATGGAACAAGCAACGCTCCTTGCTCTCATTACGAAATCACTGCCAAAGTACCAACCCAATCACACTCGCATCGGTGTGAAGCTCCGTGGGCAGCCTTAGTGTTAAATATTTCTGGAATTGACTAATTAGAAAAAAGCACAAGCAATAATATATTCGTAGACAGTATTTTTATATACGCGCCTCAAGAAGGAATTATTCATCTTAAGAATCCTCGGTATACTCGCAGTATACTCGATGCCGTTTAACATCCCTCGCCATATATCTTGTTTGAGCTCGGCCGTACCTGACCTTGTCTTACCAACCTTCCCAAATATCTCAGTGTTCAGAAAATTACATGACGGTAGCATCGAAGTACTAAGACTGTGGAATTTGCGTTACAAATGCCAAAGTGGAACATAAAAAGTACGCCTAAAACGGAATCATGGCGGAGTCTTTGTGCGTCCATGGTAAAAGGTAGTAAAGAGCAAGTATATTGACATAAAGTCACATTTTGTGTCACACTCTGCTTTCATGACTTCATGACACTTTCACACCTTCATGACACGGTTCATGCTCTATGCATAATGTTACTTTTGAATGTTAAAAGTTACCGCTTAGTGTTTTGTATGGCGTGCGGAATCTATAATCTTAGTACATTGATGTGACATGTCAACTTGACTATTTTTTTCGTTTTCGATCTAATATTTTATACGAATACTTGCCTCTCTCTTTTTTACATCTAATTCTGATTTTAATAAAATGTCGAGTGTCTTTTAAATTACAGCTGATAATACGATTCTTGTTTTAGGTCGATTTTAAGCAAAAGTTTACTTTACTAGTACTTTGCTTTTCTACGACCATTCTTTGGGCGCACCCTAGAGGACAAAATTCTATTAAATGTCTCTTTCGCTTACGAAAAACATAAAATTTAGATGCTTCACCACAGCATATATAACACGAAGGCATGCTTTTATTTGTAAACTTCATGGCACAATACCATTTCTACACTACAGAACATTTTACAGAACTAGCGCATATAACTTTGAATGGCGCGGTAGCTGCGTCTATATTACATAGGCAAAATAACTTGAATTCGGTTTTGACATTACTCCACGATCTATTATTTACTCGTTACCTAGTCATTTAGCCACGAATATAAAATGTAAACGTCACATAAACGTCTACTACCTATCCGTCCGAGACTACCGCAGTCATTCCGAATCATGGAATTATCGAAATCATGGAACATAAGAGGCTATGACAAATTATAAGCCCTCGTCTTTAAAAGAATCGCTGACGTTCAACAATAATATTTGCAGCGTCCTTTTATTATTATTTTTTTTTTATATGTTGCTGTCAGGTAGATTTCAATCTATTCTAGCGGTCACGGAAACAAAATCAAGTGTAACCCGTTCCCTGCTGACTAGCAGAAATTGGTGCAGTCGAGAACATCAACGATGACGTATGACTTTCAAGTATAGTTCGCGGTGGATCCTCTGACTGTTAATAATTAAATCAAAATACAAGTTGTGCCAACTTTAATAGGTACCAGCATAATGGTCTGCGAATCTTGTGGCAATCCTAAGACTACAGCCACTCTAGCAAGTTCTGACCTTTTTTTTTTCTGAGTAGACTGAGTACCGGTCACTTGAGCTAAGTTGTGAGTCCCTCTAGCTGAATGTCACTTTTCCTATGCCTGGAATCGCGCCTGCTCCTGGACCTAACCACATTGCATTCACGCGACTCACCTGGAGTGCGTTTCTGGTTGTGTACCATGCTTAACTTTCAAGAAATAAAATAACTCACTCACCTGGTATACAGGCACAACACAAGAAAGCTATAACGCTATAACTAAGCTTAGCTACAGCTTAAGAAAGCAACCAACCGCAAAAGGACACAATAAACTAAACACGTTAATTAACAACGTAAATTGTTAACCTAATAGATTAACACTATGGCCGAGTTACTTGGTTTTTCCTGTGTAATGGGCTTATGTGATCTTTATCCCACTTCTGATGTTAGAATAGAAGGGAGATAATGATTTTTTAAAAAGAATAATTCATTAAATCAACGCTTTGTAATTAATACAAAATTCATCAAATTAACAAATACAAGGAAAATCAAAGTAAGATGACGAATAACTAAACGAATTGGTTGCTATCTTGTACACAATGCTAATTCACACAAAACAATAACTTTTCTATATAAACCAAATGACACGGGTGACCTTAGATTGAAGTTGTTAGTTTAAAGAGCGCTCGAAACGAAATGTGTCGTATTGCCGACTCGGGTTGTTTTTATACACCCGTAGGGTAGTTTTAGATATCACTCTCAATATTCGTAAGTGTAGTGCGGTAGTTTTGGCCATTTTTCGGAAGTATTGCTGATAATATATATATATATTTAGTTTATTGACTATGAAAGCACACACTAGGCATGCAAGCCTGTATCGTGTGTTTCATGAATTGTAATTTATTTTTTGATACCGAAGTATTTAAAATAAATATCAAAAGATAAAAAAATAATAATTATAATTATAATTCAAATAATTACAAATTACAAATTACAAAATATACTAATTAATAATAAGTAGGGGGATTTTGAGGCTATCGTTATTATGAGGTAGGTTTTATGTCTTTAAATCGATTTAAATAGTTTTTCAACATAACATAAATTTTTATTAAATATTATTTAATAAAATGTTTTATTAAATAACATGTTATAAAACAAAGTTATTTAACATGGTGTGGATTATGAAAAGTAAAATAAATGTTTAAAATTTTCATCTCGTACCTATACCTACTTACCTCAAGTTGAAATAATAAATAAATACAAATAAAAATAAAAATGAAAATAGCCTTTATTACTGAAGTTAATTTCCAAAAAAGTATATTATATTATTTAACACCACAACTCCAACTTGTCTTACGACATAAGACTCTTCAAGTTGAAATAGGTGATACTTAATAATGGAGAGAGTAGGTACCCAAACGTATGCGGGTACCGGAAACTTGCTCAGTCACTTCTTGAGTCGTCTTAAGTTATCTGTGCAAAGTTAACTGATTATTTTATTGCCAAATCATTTTAGTAGGTAAGTTAGGAAACACGCTTGGGACGTACTCATGTGAATTGAATTATCGTCATTATAAATTTAATAAAATTTTCTTTTGAATTCAAATAATATTTTGTTTCATTTTCTTTCATTGTAATTTTTTTTCTCATCAGCAAATAAATAAACTTTTTTTTTTCTAATAAAATACACTCATTTATGAATATTTAACAAACTAGTTTATTTTAGCCTGGATCCTGGTTATATTGGGAAAAATGTCATTAGCCTAAAATTAACTATTAATACCACTTATAATCTAGCATTAAATAGCAACATTAAATGACTTCATGGTGCTGAGGTTTTAGGAGTTCGTGTCTAACTGCAAGCACTTACCGCTTAATTTAATTATTATAATATATTTTTATCATTAATTAATGTTTTATTTTACAGCACATGCGTTGGTCCCACACCCACACGCAAAGTTTGGAATGCGAAGAACGATTGCTTGCACGTTGCACACGGCCGCGGGTCAATTCTGCAATATTTGTGTCCGCTGAGCCCACTGGCTTCGCTGCTTTCGATGCTGGCGAGTTCTTAAGGAGGCACGGCTCGCAGTCCAAGTTGTGTCGGAAGGCTAGGTAAGCCTGACAACTTTTGAATATTTTTACATGATATTCTGCTTAAATATTATTATTATTATGTCTTATTTGTACTCTACAACTTATGAACTTCAAAACCGAACAACCGACCGATTTTGATGAAATTTTCAGGCAATCTTCGACATCCTGAGAAGTTTAGCAGCGATCGGATAAAAAAAGGAGCGCGGAAAAAGCTAGTTTATTATAATAGACAATTTTCGTTTTTATGATAGTGTGGTTTTACCATTTTACCATTTCTATATTAGTATTAAATTTATAGAACTAGCTGGCGCCCGCGACTTCGTCCGCGTTGAAAAAGAAGAAGTAGCCTATCCTGTGTCCCGTACGTCTAAGTGTTTATCTACCAAGTTTCATGAAAATCAGTTAATTCGTTTAAGAGTTATGAAGGAACATACATACATACAGAAGTTTCAGTATCATGTATAGAGCCTATAAACACGATATCTCTGAAAACAAAGTAAATTACTCCATGACTAACCTTTACAGATTTATTATTAGTAACGATTAAATTTTTGTAGCACAAAACTTGTTGCAGACTGGTTTTGTGATATAGGATAAATGGCATGGCAAGCCTATTATTCGTAGGGACAAGCATCCCTTAAACAAATCACATTTATTTATTAGTATTTAAAATTAGTAACGCACTAGTTTTAACTATTTTCCATTTGAATTTACAGATCAGCAGATAATATACCGTTGACGACTATGAGCGATTCATCAGAGAGACTTTGCAAAGCGAAACATCCTAGAGAGGAAACTATAAATGAGGAAGCTAGCAAGTCTGATGATACTGGTAGCGTTGAAACGGTGAAACATTTTGGACTGCCCATTCTTTCGGTCTCTGGACCTTCCCCACCCGACGAGGACTATGACCAAATAGACGAGTACCTGTAGCATTTCCACACCAGTTTCCAACTGAAATACGTGTTGGAAAAAATGAGACCGCCTTGGCCAAGTCCCGCACAAAGTCCAAAATCTGACGATTTTTAAGACTATCCACGGCTATTGCAATGGACTCATGTGAAATGTGAAATTTCGTTTTGTGATAGTAGTGTATTTCAAGTGATATTTCAAGTGAGTGGTTAAACTTTCGAACATCACAACGAATTTCTAATCTATCAGCTCAGAACTTGTGACCTATTCTTAATTTAAATGTGTGTCTTTTTGAGGGACCATAGTCTAGAATGGCGTGTGTTTTTTCAATCCTTAAAACGATATTTTTGTATTCAATACTCTCTTGTATATTTACATACCTATTGAGTGTTATAAAATAAATTTAAATCTGCGGGTAGACTTTAAAATTCACATTAATAGTCAATAAGATTAGCACAATAATTCTATCGATAAATTTAAATAATATCAGTGCCACTTTACATTATTGTATGTGCAAAAGTGATGTCTATTGATCTATAAGAAATTTCGTTGTAAGTGTAATGTCTACAAATCTTATTAGCTTTATGTAAAGTTGACTTGCTGGTAGATTTATTGTTTCGCCTTTAGTTGCTAGGCCACTGTGAGTATTTATAGGCCCATCCATAACTTTGTATATTCTAGGAGTAGCGTTATTAGTTTTTAAGGTGTATGTCAAGATAAATGAAGGTTGAATTTTGGTCCAATGAAATGTATAAAGTGCACATGCGTCATAGATGGTAAGTATTTGAAGTGTAGGTTAACACCGGGTGTGATGAAATTTTTCGATGTCAGATTTTATATAGGTACTTAACCAATTATGATAGTGTAGTTAAACCACGTGGTACTAAGGTCTATTTGTGACGATATGCGAGACGAATATTTGATGTTTAAATTTAAAAAAATATTTTATGTCGTCATTTAATTTTCTTGTGGGATTCCAGTCCAAAACATGTTATGGTCCTGTGCGTAAAATATTTACTTATCAACTTTTCTGACGACGTCATCCTCCAGCTATTGTTAATAGCCCTTCGAATTTTAGTTTCCTTTTCTTTTGCTTTGTAGTATTAACGCCGTTTATATGTGTAGTAGTTTATATGAATCTTCTTTTAAGACTTCTTTTTAGAAAGTAACTATTCCAATCTCAAATATAATATCTAATAGTGAGTAATGCTAATTAATAAGAGTAAGAATATTCAAAATATTTTTGATCATATTCGAGGATAAATCTAATCTGTTTAAAATATTTGTCTAAGGTATAATTTTTAGAAGTCAATTATGAAATATTTGTAAGATTAAAAAAAGGTTTCAATTGTGTAAAATTAATAAACATTAAGGCACTAAATTAAATGGTGGATTGATTGCGAAAATTCATCGAAATCATTTGTATGATAATATTTAGATTATTCTGACTTGTTTTATACACTGGAAATATTGTGTTCTTGACTACATTGTCACCTTTTGAATGAACATTTAGTACATGTAAAAATCTAGTTCTTCTGGAGTATGTCAAAATAATAAACACCAAAATTGTTTCAGACATTAATATCCTAAAATAAAAAGTCCAAAAAACCAAGTTTGCTTAAAAAATGGATGATAAAATACAAATTTTTTCGATGACATAATGCTCTCATTTTTCAAAATAATTGTATTTAATCGAATTCTGGTGCTCGAGGACCAGGTGGACAGGAATTGTAAGAGTAGGCCTTATCTTAAAATTTGACTCTGACCTTTATCGTATTTTACAATAAATGCCAAATTCACTAACTTATTTAACAACTAGATGTTCCCGCAATATCGTAGACGAGGAATAGCGCGTAATATGTTTTGTTTGCTAACCGATTGGAATGAAAGGCTTAAGTCGAATGCAATGCTTGACTATAACTACTAAAAAACTTATTAACAAAAAGTTCGTATGACTAAGATAAAAAAAATAAAAAATAAAAAAGGGAAGTAATATAGTAAAAGCTATAGGATAAACTAGCAGTTGCAGGAACTTCATACGTGCGGTTTTCGTACGCTTGCTATTTCGGTATTCAGTACAACTTTTTTGTTTCTATTTAATAAACGATTGGAATGAAACAAACATTAAATCTTATAGGGATGCATGCTATACAAATATGAACCGCATTCAAATCTATTAAGCCATTTCAGAAAATAGGGATGAAAATAGGGGGGAAAAAGGCAAAGATAATTGATTGGTCTCGCTGCGCTCGACTAGATAGAGCGCTATACAAACGCAATAGCTCCGAAAATGTGGCAACTTTTTACTGTAGTGTGTGTAAGAAATCGTCACTTTTTATCACTTTTTACCCAGTTTTATTATATTTTTACACAGTTTCACTATGCAAACTGGTATTTTATTATGACTAAAATTTAATAAAACATTCGGCACGTACACATCACAGACAGTTTGCAGTGTGACTGGCTCGGGTACGCCGGATTCGGCGTACTATTTTATGCCGCATTTTACAAGTACGACGGCGGTATCTAGTCGAGCGCATCGAAACCAATCATTTATCTATGGGAAAAAGGTTTTATAATTTGATCACCTTATTCAACAGTCAGCGCCCAATTTTCTTTATCAGAGGCTTACTTTTTTCAGAGCCTGTTAGTTCGTATTGTAAATTTTATTTTTATTCGTATATATTACCTACATTAAGTTGGTGAATTCGGCTTAATACATTTATCTATATGGAACCTAAGCTAAGACTACAATAAATCCCTCCACTATGTATAGATTTACCCTTGACTAGTTAATCGTGTGTCTCACTTGTCATGTAGATTTATTTTTCAGTATAACTTAGATTGATAATGTAATATCAATCAACCTATCTTGTCTGTTGTATAAAACTATTTCCATTTTTATTCGTGTGGTTCAAATATGATTTCTTAAGATTCCTTAAGAGAGCGGCTGCCAGTGACAGTCAATTAAAAAGGCCTGTGTGCCAGCAGTGGATGTTTGTGATCTGATAATGATAATGATAATGATGATGAATGATGAAATTTCTTACATTACGTCACACCCCACTGACATAGTTTTATACTGGCGTCATAATAAAAAGACAAATTGACATTTTGGGTAGGCAAATCATGTACAGAATTATGATCGAAAATTATATCAAGACAGCTTTATAATTGTGAAAGTTTGTACCAAATTAAAGTCGACATTTATATCAACACAGTTTAATAATGAGCTTTGTACCGAATTAAGATAGAAAATTATACCAAGACAGCTTAATTATGAAAGCTTGTACCAAATTAAAGTCGACATTTATATCAAGACAGCTTAATTATCATAGCTTATACCAATATAAGTCGACATTTATATCAAGACAGTAATTGATGGAACTTTATACCAAATTATAAACACATAAATTTAAATGTTAATTATTTATGTTAATGTTTATAAGATTTGCTGCTAAATCAGTGACTACGAAGAAAATCTATCTAGAAAATTTTTATAAAATATTTTCATATTAATCTCAAAATTGTAACTGTTCATTCGTAGCAACCATTTTCATTATGCTATATTTGACCTACTTGTTTTGCAATTGAATTTGTCTTGTGCCAACTTTTAAAACTATCTATATAATTTTGTTTAGGTTTGTAGATATGTGTGATTTCTGCTTCATGTAATTTACCTATGGCTAAATTGTTTGTATTTTGACGAAAAATTCAAATTAGTTATGGATTCTCAAAAACCTCCTACATCTCTGAATTATCGCTCGATGTTATAAAATCGATCAATCGATACTTACTTAGTAAATTCTGTATTTACTTAAAATTTCCAAAGACTCTGTAATATCGTTTTCATGAAGCCATATACGTTTTGTGTTTATTTTAATACTAACAAGAGGGTGATAAAAACAAAAAAATATATACATAATATAAATGCCTAAAATTGAGCGGCAAGTCAGGGCTTGCGGGTTATATTTGGGAAAACAAAAAATCTAAAGAAAAATATAACTATAGAAAATTATTAAAATTTCATCGTTACAGGGGTCAAGAGTGAAAATAGTTGGAATTCATTACAAGCCTTCTCATTAACAATGTCTCGCTGAGTAAATATTCTAACAAGTTTTCTTAGTACTTTGTTCAACTTTGTTAGCTAATAAGACTGATCCTTGGACAAGCAATGCTACTCTGTGACCTAAAAGATATTTATCTATGATCTAGAGTTCAATAAAGTTTTTACTTAATTTTTATTGAACATAGTATCAATTACTCAAAGTAATCTTTAAAGATACCTAAGATTAACTTAAGTTTCACAAAGTTTAAAAAATACTTATTTCGCGAGACATCTCTACTGACCTAAGTAAGTATACATAATTTGTAAAAGTGTAGCACTTAAAAAAATATATTTTTAGCAATTAAATTTAAAATATAAACACATTCACGATATTTAATATTTACTATAAAACTTGTAGGGTAGCTTTTACAAGATACCTATTTAGTATTTGAGTAGGTATAATAGAGATTAGAAAATTATAACTGAAGGTGTACATATCTATGAAAGGGACACGATGTTTTAATGCTCATAATTATTGTAACATACTTAAGATAAGTCTATTATTAGTATTGTAATATTATTATTTACAATCCTTACGTCTATTTACTATCACAATGAAATAAAAATTTAAAATATCTCATTATGGACTTTTAATATTTCACATTTTTTATGTTTACATACAAGCTGAGTCTGACGGTTCACTTGATTGATTGTAGATGGCTACCAGCATTGCCTGTGAGCCTAGGACATAAGCAACGCCATAGGTGCTGCAAGTACAATGCTGAACACAATTTTTACCAAATTTTTTACCAAAACCTTTACCAAAATGTTTGCCAAAATGTGCCCTCATTTTGGTAATATAATTTTTTTTTAATATTGTGTAAAATATAAAAAAAAGAATAAAAGTAGCGTAATAAAAACTTTAGTACATATATAAGTTAGTTAATTGTCTTTTTCTGTACCTCTGAAAACATGTGTGCAAAATTTCATGATGCTCGGTTGGGTAGTCAAAGCTTAAAACGAAAGAAACAAACACTCACTTTCGCATTTATATTACAGTCATATTACAAGTTACAATGCTCTTAGTTTCACTGACAAATTGCAGAGATAACATAGGAAAGTGCTTTTACTAACTTATGTGCTTTATGTGAGTATGAACCTATTGTAAACATTTCGACACAGATTGCTGGCATTACATTATTTGTACTTCAAAATCTAGGCCTAATCTAGGCTTTACATATTGGACATAATTAGACTTATTTTACTGTCTACTACCGCATAAAATATGATTTAAATTAACATGGAAATTTTTCAAAAATTTGTAAATTCTTCTAATAGATATTTGCCTTTTACAGAATCTTACAGAAATGATATCACCGCAATATTTGAAGATGTTTAAATAGTATAAAATCAAGTCTCTTCTCGCCGTCGTCTGTCTCTCTGTAGGCTTAGACTACGCTTTTAAACTACGCAACGTATTTTAAGGCTGTTTTCACTATTGGTAAGAGCGTTAAACTATTGTTTTACCGATAAATAGCCGGCGCTGTCTGTGGTATCCGTAACCATATCCATGATATGAACTATATATATTTCGATAAAAGTATGTTTCCAGTATGAAATTACTAATTTCATTCATTGATTTAACGATAGCAATTTAAGGCAGTCAAAGCCTTGGGGTACAGCTATTATATTTATACATACATATTATAAATACGGACATCCATGACTCAGGTACAAAGGTAAAATGTTAACACATAAACATTTGCCCCTATCGGTATTCGAACCCGCGACACCGACAGCTAGGGTTAGGCACTAGCTAGGGTTTATATTATATTCATATTTATATTATAGTAAGTAAACTATATTCATATGAAACATTTCTTCCACACTCCTGAACCCACTAAAAAAAGCTTATTTACACTACGTAGGTACACCTGCAACTTTTTCGTCATAGTTTTATAAATACTCACACACCACATTAATTATTCTATAATCTGAAGTAGGAAGTGTATTTTGGAAATGTATGACATTAAAGGATTGGCCTTCGCCGAGCCATTTGCTGGTTATTTAGTGGGACGATAGGAGTTTTTCATTATTCGGCCCGTGTTTTATTACTTCTTCAATACTTAATGGATATTGATTGTGTAGGGAAGGCTGTACGTTGGTGCCTGCTGTGGATTGATTTTGAATCGGGTATATATATATTTTGTAACGTAATGTTAGGCAATCTTTTGGAATATGTTTCAACTATTGTATAGTAATAACACAAATGCGAAATAACCTTTTCACGCTTTAATTACTCAAACGATCATCATGAAAATCAGGGATTTAGAATACGACATAAGGTACCTTTCATTTAGGAAAAAAGTATTCTTTCTATCATCATCATCATCATCATTATTTATTCGTATCAATTATTTATTCGTAGTCTATCATATATCAACACATAACATCAGATATGTCAGATGTTGCTCATATATAGGTATGTATTTTGTTTAGATTTTTTCCATTTTTAAACGCGTAGGTAGGTATTCGAAAAATGTTGTCTTATATCTGATATTTCAATTGTTAAGAACCTATCAACGACATAGGTTAATGGGCAGATGGGAGAAAGGAAACATTAAAAGAAGAACATAATTTAACGGGACTTGTAAAAGCAATTGTTAAAAAAAATATTATTCACAAAATTATATTTATCAAGCAAGGAGTAAAATGTAAATGAAGAAAAATGTACGGTTCATAAATCAAGTCGTTCTTTGTTTTCCTCGCCATGTTCATTTGGTGATATTAATTTTTATTAGCAATTAGATTCGTTCTTTGCAATTATTTTTTTCTTAATATTCAACTTGAGAAAAAATTGTTAATTCTATAATTAATTTAATTCAAAATAACTCAGTTTTAATTCAAATAATTAAAACTGAGGAAGATGTTTTTTTTTTTTCTAACCTGAACCCATCAATATTTTCTCAATATTTATTTATTTTATACATAATACAGAATTGTCGGTTCTCAATTTATTTTTTAATTTAATTTCTCTAAATTCAATTTTTTTTCTTCTCAATTTAATTCTAATTAATTTAATTTTAAATTCACAAAAGTTAAGCATACCTATTTGATTGATGGTTTACGATTAGTGAACAAAAAAAAATGAAGATATTATTTTACATTGAAGAAAGCAAATGATGCGCCCCTATTTATGGCTTTTGTGCAAAATTTTGTTTGTAAAGTTAAAGTTTTAGTTAAAACCGTCCATCCGACTTTAACAAAGTCAAAAGGAATATGTTGAACACACTACACACCACCTACGTAATTAGTGAAGGCAACGGGGCGTACTTCATTCTAATGAGTTTTAGTGTTTTCTTTTTAATTTCTCTTAGCTAAGTGTTTGTAAACCCTATTAGTTGGTTTTAACGCTTCTACTTACTGTGAATTAACTATCTGTGACTATTAACCTCGTTCACTAGTATTTCAGTACATTGTAGCGGAACAATCGCTGCTTATCTATCTAAGTCCTATACCAATACTTGAGATCGGCACGACCGATTTTGTTGTTTTTTTTTTGTTTTTTTTTTTTGGAAACCCAGTCTGAAATTAAGATGGTAATTTTATATGAAATTGAGAGAGATTGAGAGAGATAGAACTGTCGGATCAGCCAGTATATTATAAATTCAATGATGATTAAGCTTTTATTTGTGTTGATTTCTTAGTATTGGCAGAGCACATTATAGATCGACATCACACATTCCGCCAGACCAGAGTTAATTACGAAAAGTTTCAAAAGCCGGGAATTGAGCTCAGGTCCCCAGAGACAGACTTTTAAAGCAAGCACCTTAACTGCTCGAGCAAGAGGCTCGACAAAAATTAAAAAAAACCATCATCTTTCTTTGTTTTTGAGAAACAAAATAATCTTTCAGTTTTTTTAATTGCAAAATATATAAAATTAAATATTATAATTACTATTTTATTTAGAGGCCTAACTAAATCAACCATAATAAAAAAATAAAAAATTGGCGCTACTCTTCAAAATTAATATGAACAAGCCACAATCTACTTACTTACTTAATTCGTTAATAAAGATATTTCCTTGTAACAATATTTGCATTCAGATTTATAGGAGCGCTACTAAACTTTTATAGACCAGCACTCAAGTGGCTCCTCTTCCTCGACATTATTGTGGTATAAAATTTAATAGACAGGGGAAGCTCGTTAAACAGCTATGAACATGTTTTATGCCGGCAACAGACGGGAGCAAAGAGGATTCAACCTGAATAATATAATTATGAGGGGAAATTTTAAATTAATTATCGGATATACTTAGGGTGCAACGAAAAAAAATTGAAATTGAAAGTTCACAAGCAACATTTGGTGTTATTTTGTAACTACATACTGTTTATTGTCAATATTTTTTGACAAATTTTGAAAAACACTTACGGCCTTATTCATAAAAAGTTATAGAAGGCTTATTAGCTTGTTATAAGAAATTTACCAAAAAGTGTTATTCATAAACGTCCAATAGCAGCAAACCGCTTAATAAGTGTTTCATAAAGTTATTGAAGCAAGGACCCTACTATAAGCCTCTAATAAGGGAACAATTCAAGATGGCCGACTTAAAACAGCTGACCGACTGACTGATTTCTATTGACGTTTGATGTGGAGTTTGAATTTTGATTGATGTTTGTTTGTAAAGGAATTAGCAAATAATAGTTTAAATTACATACTTATGTAAGATATAACATAATAAGTGATATATATAGTAAAAATACAATATATTTTTCAAGTAATTTATTATTTTCTCATAACAATTTTCTTTTGCACTAAAATTTCTTTTAGGTCCAATATTCTCCCTTTCTTCTCTTCATTTTTAATTTGGGCTTCATGAAGCTCCTTCCGACACTCCATTTCATGAAATAAAAATGAAATAAAAGGCTGAAATAAAAATAGCACATATTATTATGTGTTGTGATGAAATATTATGTGGGATGTTTATTTGGCATACAATATTTTATAGATATGAGCATATTAGAGCTATGTGAGCCCGAAGGCTGTGGTGCAATAACACACTATCAACTTTGCATTGTCATGGTGTTATGTGATATTGTCCACACATAATTATTTATTATTTCTCCACTACATATTATAATACAAAGTCCTCCGCCCCATCTGTCTGTCTGTTTGTGATAAACTCAAAAACTACTGCACCGATTTTCAAAATTCACAGTTAGAAAACTTTGAGAAAAATAAAAGTGGTTCCCTCATGACAGCAATTATAACAATTTCTAATAAAATAATAATAATATTTTTTTGTTTTAAAATTGCATCATGCGATCAGTCCAAAGAATATGAGCAGATTTGTTGAAGGTGTTTTAAAAATAATAAAATAAATATATTTATAACAAATAAAAAATATTTAATAAAATAATTTGTTTAGGTTAGGGAATATTTGAAAGCTAAACATAAAATTACCTGATTTATTTGGTCTGAATCAAACTCGTTTGTATCTATAATGAATTCGTTTGGGAGCCACGAACTTATATCTTCAGCGTTGTCTGGCTTCCTTGGCGGCGGTGGACCACCACCAGTCAACAGTTTGTTTCTTTCTTCTACTTTTTGTCGTTTTTGGGTCATCTTTAAAATGCCCCACTGCGATTTCAGCTGAGTAATGGTACGTGTGGTACCATTGCACATACCTACTATTGAAGCTGGAAATAATGAACAACTTTAACAAACATCTAATATAACAATAACGTACGCATTAAATATGTGTTAGTTCATGTCTTAGCAATTGCCAAACTAAGCTATACATACCTGACTTGTAAATCCGCCCACGCTGCTTGTATTTTGTAATTGCAATTAGTGTCCGTATTTTTATTTTCGATCGCTTCAACTCTCTCCCTCACCAATTCCAACAATAGATGCTACGGAAGTAAACGTAAGAAATTAATAAACAGAAAATACTATATAAACACAACTAATGGCAAATAAATATTTAAAAAAAAAACACTCACTTTATCTTCCTCTGACCAATTTTTATGAATAAGAGCGTAACGCTCTTATTCATAAAAATCCCTTATTAGAGGCTTAAAACGTTCAATAGTTAAAACGCTCATAAGACCTTAATAAGCTTATTATAAAATTGCTATTCATAAACGTTCCATAAGCCTGTCATAACTAATATGTCGCTATTAGTAAGTTTATCATTGTTATGTTGCCGTTCTGATGAATTCATAGACAAAAAAGCTAAAATCTCTGTATCTACGCCCCAAATGACAGTAAAGTGATTATTTTTTATGTGATATTTTGACATTTCTTATGAAAATTGTAAATATAACCCAATTTACTTGTGTGATAAATAAGTGATTTTGTTAATTTTGTCAAATTTTTGATTCGCAATTAACTATGGAATCCAATAGTGGATAAAAAACGGCAAAGAAGCCTAAATTGGTCAGAGGAAGATAAAGTGAGTGTTTTTTTTTTAAATATTTATTTGCCATTAGTTGTGTTTATATAGTATTTTCTGTTTATTAATTTCTTACGTTTACTTCCGTAGCATCTATTGTTGGAATTGGTGAGGGAGAGAGTTGAAGCGATCGAAAATAAAAATACGGACACTAATTGCAAATACAAAATACAAGCAGCGTGAGCGGATTTACAAGTCAGGTATGTATAGCTTAGTTTGGCAATTGCTAAGACATGGACTAACACATATTTAATGCGTACGTTATTGTTATATTAGATGTTTGTTAAAGTTGTTCATTATTTCCAGCTTCAATAGTAGGTATGTGCAATGGTACCACACGTACCATTACTCAGCTGAAATCCCAGTGGGGCATTTTAAAGATGACCCAAAAACGAGAAAAAGTAGAAGAAAGAAAACAAACTGTTGTGACTGGTGGTGGTCCACCGCCGCCAAGGAAGCTAGACAACGCTGAAGATATAAGTTCGTGGCTCCCAAACGAATTCATTATAGATACAAACGAGCTTGATTCAGACCAAATAAATCAGGTAATTTCATGTTTAGCTTTCAAATATTCCCTAACCTAAACAAATTATTTTATTAAATATTTTTTATTTGTTATAAATATATTTATTTTATTATTTTTAAAACACCTTCAACAAATCTGCTCATATTCTTTGGACTGATCGCATGATGCAAATTTAAAACAAAAAATTATTATTATTATTTTATTAGAAATTGTAAGCATTGCTGTCATGAGGGAACCACTTTTATTTTTCTCAAAGTTTTCTAACTGTGAATTTTGAAAATCGGTGCAGTACTTTTTGAGTTTATCACAAACAGACAGACAGATGGGGCGGAGGACTTTGTCTTATAATATGTAGTGGAGAAATAATAAATAATTATGTGTGGACAATATCACATAACACCATGACAATGCAAAGTTGATAGTGTGTTATTGCACCACAGCCTTCGGGCTCACATAGCTCTAATATGCTCATATCTATAAAATATTGTATGCCAAATAAACATCCCACATAATATTTCATCACCACACATAATATGTGCTATTTTTATTTCAGCCAGAAAACTATGCTGCAAATATTGCGAATCATGAAATGGAGTGTCGGAAGGAGCTTCATGAAGCCCAAATTAAAAATGAAGAGAAGAAAGGGAGAATATTGGACCTAAAAGAAATTTTAGTTCAAAAGAAAATTGCTTATTATGAGAAAAAAATAAATTACTTGAAAAATATATTATATTTTTACTACATATATCACTTATTATGTTATATCTTACATAAGTATGTAATTTAAACTTTTATTTGCTAATTCCTTTACAAACAAACATCAATCAAAATTCAAACTCCACATCAAACGTCAACAGAAATCGGTCAGTCGGTCAGCTGTTTTAAGTCGGCCATCTTGAATTGTTCGCTTATTAGAGGCTTATAGTAGGGTCCATGCTTCAATAACTTTATGAAACACTTATTAAGCGGTTTGCTGCTATTGAACGTTTATGAATAACACTTTTTGGTAAATTTCTTATAACAAGCTAATAAGCCTTCTATAACTTTTTATGAATAAGGCCGTTAGTAGTTATTTTCAGATTAACCATAACCATTATCAAGAAAATCGAGTTTTAAAATATTTCAGAGATTATCTGGATTTTTGGTTTGTAAAACTGTAGAAAATATCTAGTAACATATTGACCAGAATTTCAAAAAGAAAAATATCATTAGCCATAATATGAAACAAAATTTAATACATTCATATTTAAGAATAGTATTTATGTTGAAACATAACGCTTTGCCGCTATTATCTAGCTAAAATTCTTTCCCAAAAATTCACTCAAATCAATTGTACACAAAGGTTTCAAAGGACAAAGGATTGTACCGGATCAGCAAAGGCCCTTTCCAATAGAAAAAATCACGACCAAACCGCTCGATGTTTACATTTGTCTCAACGGGGTCACAGCCGGAGCGTTGAAATATATACTGTAATTTTAATAAAACGAGGTACGTTGTGCAGTCTGACGCTTTAAAAAGACTACGAAATTGCTTCGTCCCACTTAATAAAAGTTAGTCGTCTCTATGGACCTTTTAATGCGCACGGTTGCAGTTTTATATGGCGTAATAAAGATTTTAAAAATCTACAGCAATTCGGTTATATCGTATGTGTAGATGATTTGTCAAAAATTGATTAAAAGTTATTGAATTTTGTAAGAAATCCAGTATAGTATAAACCACAACCAAGCTGCTGTGCGTGTCGTAGTAGCAAATACCTATCTAGACGATTTAACTTTAGGGAGCTTGTTATATATATATATATATATATATATATATATATATATATATATAATATATATTTATTTTAGTATAATATAATAAAATAAAATATATTTAGTAAAGTATACCAAAATAAATAAATATTATTTTAGTAAAGTATATTAAAATAAAAAAAATATTATTTTAGTATTATATAATATACTAAAATAAAGTCCCTCTCCGCTTCTGTCTAACTTCATCGAGGGATTTTGATATACCTACTAATAATAATAAACTAGGAAGTTTTGTGTAGGTATATAATATGCAGAAATATAGCATCTCTGTGAAATCGGAGGCGAGTCGCTAGTGAATAAAGAATTGATATGTTTAATTGAAAGAAAAATTTATAAAATGAAGTAATTTCCTCATGAGGCTTATAAATGTGGGCGCGTTATCCTGGATAGCATTTAAAATGAAATACTGCTCCATCTCACCACATAATTGGTACAGTTACCGAACGGCTCAATTTTGCAGATCGACATTTTCAATTTTAGGCAAAGACACGAACAATACACAAAATAACATAGGTAGGGCCATTTTTTCGTGGACAGTTATGTAAAGTATTAATTCTCTGGAATAATAAATAAGTAAATAACGTACAATAGTCGACTACACAGCTACATATTTAATAACAGACAGCATTTACAAGGTTATTTTAAACATTTTATGCTAACTTCAAAAACAAGACTTTCTATTGAGTTTGACTTCCCTGACTTTTCTTCTAACTAAAAAATCTCTCAAATATTTTCATTCAGTTTGCAGTAAATATATAACTTTAATACTGTTAACAGTTTTCAAATTAAGTAACATCTAATATATAAAATTCTCGTGTCGCGGTGTTTGTTGCCAAACTTCTCCAAAACGGCTGGACCGATTTTGATGAAATTTTGTGTGCTTATCGGGTAGGTCTGCGAAGGATGGTCCACTCTAAAAAATTTTTTTTTTATTTTTTCGCAAAACAACGTTTATATAACTTTCTTGTACAACACGTCCACATTGTTGTATATTTGTGCCAAATCTCATCCAAATCCATTTAGCCGTTTTTGCGTGGAAGAGTAACAAACATCCATCTATCCTCACAAACTTTCGCATTTTTAGGATTACTAGTAGGATTTAAAATTTTGATGTTTCTAATCATTTAATATGGAAGCATTCGTGGAAATATGCCACTATTCGCTTCCTGGAATCCAAGCGTGTAGAGAGAGTTTTGGAATGCGAAACGTTTCTAGGTGACAAACTTGATTGCTACACTTTGAATACGTGTGGAATTGTAAGGTCGTTTTTGAGTTGACGTTTCTAAATGACCTCTGCATAGGTAATAACGCAGCGTACACACGTACACACGCTGTAATCGTGAAACCCGTCATACACACACAAATACTTTATGTACCAGACTATTTCACACGTCGACTTGTATGAAATCGAAATGAATGTTTAAGGGTTAGGTTAGTTAGAGACTACAATTTATGCTACAGAAACTCCAATTTTGAATTTGACGCGTCGCGTTACGCGTATGAGTTTTTTTTTTAAATAATTGGTTATTTTTAAGACGCTTCACTGTGGCTCGTTTTTTTCGATTCCGTTGGAACTTCGGAATAAAAATTATATAAATACACACTTCTGTTAAAATTAAATATTGTGTAAAAATATCAAGTCAATCCATTTGTTCGCTTTTGAGTTTTGTGGACATTGTGACATACGAAAGCTGAATTTTTATATAAAATTATTTATAAATATTTATATTATGATATAAGTAGTTTTAAGGTTTGGTTCTTATCTAGTAAGTGTTATTTTAATAAATCTATTCATATTTTAATTTACAATTTTAAATATTTGTGGCAATTATTTTTGTTGGGATTTCAATCCATCTTATACTGATTTATTTAAATATAAATATAAATTACAATAAATTATTTAAAACATTGTTCAATCCACTTATTATTATAACAAACGTGTATATCAGATGAAATTGTCTGATGCCAGTATTATTTAATCACCGCTAAGCGTATTACGTATTTACCTGTTAACTAGTCCAAAGTTGGCACAACGCAAATGTGCCTCGGGTACTTGCATTGAATAATGCAAAGCTATACGTCTACTCGTAAATCCCTTGTGCGGAATAGACTTAACGTTGTGTACACTAGGCATTTATGAATTAATAACTGTTCGCTACAAATCAACAGGGTTTCTAAATTTTAGTCTACTTTACAGTGAGTCTTGCATTTACTTTGGACCTCCCAACTGCGATGAAAATAGAAATGTAAACCTGAAACGCGCTCGGCATCATTTGAGAACAACAGATACTGAGCGCGTCTTGATAGTTAAGACAATAATGTTTATTGTTATTATATGAATATTGTTGTTATATAATTTTATTATAATAATATTTATTAACAAACAGTTTAATTATAGAGTGATGCTAACAAAAACTATCTTAACTTTTAGATATAGACGCGACAATCAAATATAATCTATACTAATATTATAAAGCTGAAGAGTTTGTTTGTTTGTTTGAACGCGCTAATCTCAGGAACTACTGGTTCGAATTGAAAAATTCTTTTTGTGTTGGATAGATCATTTATCGAGGAAGGCTTTAGGCTATATAACATCACGTTGCGACTAATAGGAGCGAAGAAACAGTCGAAAATGTGGAAAAAACGGGGAAAATTATTCATCTTTGAGGGCTTCCGTTGCGTGCGTTGCGAAAACCGTTAGAGATACCCAAATGATTCCCAAAATAACTATTCCACGCGGACGAAGTCGCGAGCACCAGCTAGTACTAAAATAATTTATTGATTTTATCATTTGATGATAAAAAATAAATTAAAAAGCAGATACATTCACACAACAATTTACTTCCTAGAAAAGAAAAATGCACATGTTCTGTAAACAGCGATAAATCATAGAGCGTGCTTTAAAAATGCTCGTTCAAAGGTTATAGTCATTAAATCAAAAAGTGTTTACAAAATTTCGTAGGTACGAGGCAATGCCCAAAATCCATTTGGCTATAATCAAGGATCCAATACAATATAAATGAGGTTTTAATGAAACGTATACAGCAGAGTTGGTTGTCGATGGGGATTTATTGAGAATTATTTATGGCGTTTTCGTGGTATGTTTTGTTAGCAGGTTGCGAGTGGCGTAGTAAGGACAAGACAATACAACACAAGACAAGACGAGCTATGAGTCGAATACTAATTCACCATAATATTTTTATTGGGTTACTTTTTCTGTGTCAACTTATAAAGTTATGGGGTATGGCCTATATAGACTCGACCGTATTTGAACCTGCGTCTGCCCTCTTGGCATCAGAGACTTTTGTATGACTTTAATTGTATTATCATCTATTAGTGCGCTCAACTTCGTAAGTAATGTAGTTCATTTTTTAAAAATTGCATAGGAACCTAACATCCAGGATAAAAAGTATCCTATAGTTTAATTCGGTTTAGATGTTCCTTAAGAGTAAACACCATGAACCGGTTGGAGGCGTTTGAAATGTGGTTACACAGAAGAATGCTCCTTGTCTCGTGGACTGACAGGGTGGGTCTCCAATATGGAAATTCTTCGAAGAGCTCATACTAACAGAGATGTTCCTGATATTAGAGTGCACAAACACACAGACAAATAGACAAAAATTTAAAAAAAAAATTTGACTTCTGTAACATCAGTAGACAACGTATACAAATAGGTACAAACCCTACAAGCAGCTTGTAGACATGTGTCGTTATTATTTCTTCAATGAAATGTAAATTTTATATATTCAATTCCCAATCCGAAATTGGATTGGGAATTCGATTACAGACTTGGATTAAGTTACAGGTTTTTTCTTCTTCCTCAGAGAATTATAGATTACTGATTTTTCCAGATTTAATTTACTTTAAAATGCTCCACTAACGCGAATGGCGAGGAACTCTTTTCAAAATTTACCTGTTCTATTACTAAATGAATTCGCTAGGTTGAGACCATTTTGTTATTAAAAATAATAATTTATCTTTTCTACTAAGGAATTACCGCATCGCACTGGGTACTCCTTTAATTATGTGTTTAGGTATGTGTTAAATAAATAAATAAAGTAAATAAGTGGTATTTTAATTATTTTACACTAACTGACGCCTGCGAGTTCATCCGCTTTGAGGATATGACGCCTAATAAAATATCTAGTAGCAATATTGCTACTAGATCATTATTGCTATTATACTTTTGTGAGGTGTTAGATTTTTATTTTCAGATGATCTCTCGGGATCAGTACTTTTTTCGAGATGAAAGGTGCCCTATGTCCTTGTCTGTATATGTGACAAAGTGTAAGCAAAAATTCATAATGATAGGTTGAAAAGTTAAGGCATGAAAAAGTAACAGACAGACAGAGTTACTTTCACATTTATAAAGTCTAAGTATTGAAAAAATTGTAACTCCTTACAACATAAAATGTAGTTGAACGAACGCTCACCTGCAGCCTCAGTATAGCAAATAGGTACCAACCAGTTTGAATTCTGGCCGTGCTTGCATGTCTAGGTTTTTTCAATTTTCTGGTATTAGAAATTTTAGAAGAACCTGTTATTAGTAATCCTGTCAAGCCGGCAGTGGACTAATGTGTTCAGCATTAAAAAGTAAAGAGGTCTTTCAAATATGTTACAATCTTCCTTATATTTTACAAATAAAGGGAACAGTAAAACAAGGAACCAGTATAACGTTTTCAGTAAAATTCTCAAAATACCCTCATACATTTGGAAGCGAGCGAAGCAAATAAAATATCGGTTGCACAAGCGTCTGTTTTGCCTCGGTTCGTTACGCAATTCTTTTGTGAATATATATCATATCGAGCTCTACAAGAAAATCATATCCAACTGTGCTTTGAAACCAAACGTAATAAATAATTGTCCAAATTTTCTTCAACTTTCATTTCCCTTATTTATTTTTTATTGTAAACGATGGACGTTTATCCAGTGTTATCTATACTAATATTAAAGATTTATTTAAACATCACATTGATTCTTGCCAATTGGTGCACGAGTAAAGTCCTGTGTAAAGATATTGAGGACTATGAAGTTCTAATTTTAAGGCTTATAACAAATTCACTCTATAGATTAACGGAATTTTCATTCATGACAAAGGTTTGATTGATCTCTGCAATTACATTTTCTGTCGAGATTTCAATCGCTGCTGAGACGAATGCATTAATATTGTTTTCGTGACAGTTTTTTGATAGTATTCGATCGTTTTTGACTGTAGTCTGCTAGATAGTAATATAATAAAAATTATTTTATGTGATTATTATTACTGTATATTTTTTGATTTAACTACATAACAAAACAACTTCCTAAACTTAATTAATTCGTTAATTAATTATAATTATTTTACACAGAGGTCAAAAGTTACACATTACATTTTCTCAATTCGACTGTCGTCAATTTGTGTTTGTTAATTTGTTTAACATTGGAATATCTAGTGTCAAAAATGAACAATTACTGTTAAAATATTCGTCGAACTGAGTTTGTTGATAACTGTTGATAATTAAATATACATTTACAATTCACCAAATAATATTTCTTTATGTTAAAACAAAAAAAAAGTAATAAGAGTTAGGCTGAAAAGGTTTAAGATAATATTTATATCTTTTAGATTTAAGGCTAACTAAGGCTTCGCTGTTAATCAAATTTAATTCACCTAATGGTCGTCTTGTGATATTATTAATTTGTGATACAATTCATAGCCCATACAATAACGCAACAATGATGATCATTGTTGTTTGATTGTTGTAGCTGCAGAAGTATACGCCCATGGGCGTATACTTCTGTGAGGAAGACTCCATGCCGGTGTATGTATTTCCGAGCTCATATAACCCTAATCATTTCAAAGTTCAAGTGAATAGGCATTTTCTGGGTGAGCTCGCTCCATCATATGCCTCATCCTTGCTACACAGTTGGTTGTTAGCCAAGAGCCGGAGCAACCATCTCTAATAAAAAAAAATAAAAAAAAAACTTATTGCCTTCATACTCGCCAATCAAGTTTTACTAGTTAAATACATTGTCTCTTAGAAACTAGAGATATTTTTTTTAGTAGGCCTATAAAATAATATATATTAATATCTACTTATTAAGCAAACTGTAGTATCCTTACCATTTGTATGGTTTGGCGACCAGCCAACAAAAATGTGGAACGAAGACAGCTCGCTTTAAAATATTAAAGTTTTGTATTTCTGCAGCTTTAAACGTTTGCAAAGAAAAATTTAACACGCTATGTTTTGTTAGACTCACTGGAAAATTATTTCGCATTTATTACTCTTATAATCTTCTTATAATCCGTACTAATATTATAAATGCGAAAGTTTGTATGGATGTATGTATGGAGTCTTTGTACCCTTTCACGCAAAAACTACTGAACCGATCACCATGAAATTTTGCATACACGTTGTCTGGGACACCAGAAAGGACATAGGGTACCTTTCATCCAGAAAAAAGTACTGCTCACGAGGGATTATCTAAAATTAAGGAAACTAACTCCTGGCTAAGTGTAATAGCAATAACGATGTCAGGTGATATATTATATAACACTAGCTGTTACACTAGACTTCGTCCGCGTAACTTTATTAAATAAAGCCTATGTTACTCGCTGATAATGTAGCTTTCCAGTATTTTTTTAAATTTATTCATTACAAACAAAAACAAAAATAATATATAGTATTAAAATATTTCTTTTTATAGTATTGATTGTAAAGATATAGATATATTAGTACTTATAAATTAACTTTTAGCAACTTTCACGTTTCTAAAAAAGTTATGAAATTAATACAATAAAATCTGTAAATAGTATAATCGTAATAATAGTAATAATAGTAATAATATAATAGTAATAAAATCTGTAATACAAATCATTAAATTTTACAGGTGCTCCCAAACGGATGGATCGATTTTTATTTGTATTGACCCAAACCGACGAAGGGAGTTCACTAACTTCCACATGTTCGATTGGTGTAAAATTTGGTATACTGTTACTTCGGTAGTATTCCCATGACATGATAACCTTGATCTGATGGTACAGCATTAAGTCTGCGCGACACTCAAATCCTATAGATTGTTTATGTATGTATGTAAAATTCATTTAATAAATAAAGTTGGTGATTTTAATCCTACGGCTTATCTATTCACAGATAGACACGATGCAAAATGTCAAAGGTACTTATTTTAAAATAAAAAATAAAACATCAAAGTAAGTATAAGAAATTCAATTCTTGCTTCCCTGTAATCCTCTTATAGGGGAACAAATTGAATTATCTCCCATGGAAGGCACATAATTCTCATTTTACTCTGTGCAGTATAGTCGACCGTAAAAAAGTTGGGTTGCATTCTGTTTAGTTTAGCCAAAAATTAATTCGAACTAAGTACATTCACAAACGCAGTAGGCTATCGTAGTAGAGTAATATCCCATATTTTCTCACATGAGATGTCATTTCTCACGTAATTTATGGGGGGGCTTAAATGATAGGAAAAGAATGAATTGAGAATTGTTACTGGCAAATAGATTGTACGAAACGTGAGGCTAATACCGTATTAAATGATCCTGTTGGATCAAATTGTATCCAGAGCCATCATCATCGTTCAGCAAGAAGCGTCCTACTAAAAATCTAGAGTCGACTGTACTAATTCATTTAGTTTTATTCGAATTCATTGCGACTTTTACTAGATAAAACCAGGATTTTTAATTACTTCTGTGTATACTGAAAGCATTCTTTGCTTAGTTACTCTCATTTATAATTGTGTCATAGTATTAAAAGATACAGTAGTAATACTGGTGAAGAGTTTTTATTTATTTCAACCTTACTTTTTTTTTCTTAAAACAACAACAATTACTTAGCTTTGACACTTATTTCAGTTTATATTGTGATGTCTTTGTTAGAATTAATTCCTTTTTAGACACAATTTCTCAACTTTAATAATAACCAAATGAAGTTTACGTTAAAATGTCTGTACAATAATGTAATAACAAATAAATAGTACAGTAGTCTTAAAAGACCCAAGAGATTTTAATTTCTAGTTTCTTTGAATTTACGGTAGCTTGGTTCAACTTTTTCTTAGCGTCTTTAATTTACTTGCACAAAAGTCTCTCCGTGGCTGAGGAACGTTTTATATTTTTATTTTTCTAACCGCCACTGGCTATGAAACAGTTTTTTGTTTAGAATTGTTATAAGAGAAAATGTTGTGTATGTACGCAGCTTGGAGAAAAAAAGCTTGGAGATTCCTCGACTACGACGATTTGTTACACATTTAGATACAGATTTTTTATTAATATATTATCTATACTAATGTTATAAAATTGAAGAATTGTTTGTTTGAACGCGCTAATCTCAGGGAACTACTGGTTCGAATTGAAAAATTCTTTTTGTATTGGATAGATCATTTATCGAGGAAGGCTTTAGGCTATATAACATCACGTTGCGACTAATAGGAGCGAAGAAACAGTCGAAAATGTGGAAAAAAAACGGGGGCAATTGCTTCCGTTGCGTGCGTTGCGAAAACCGTTCGAGATACCCAAATGATTCCCAAAATAACTATTCCACGCGGATGAAGTCGCGAGCACCAGCTAGTGTAGAATAAAGACATAACGTAAGTATAGAAAAATGGAACTTACATTTGGAATCATACCAGTTACCAATCTCATTTTGTAAATCAAATTAATTTCAAAAATAACTTGACATTTGAGAGAAATACGAGTATAACGAGGTTAATGTTGATCCATCTCATATATCAGAATGTCAACTCGACATAATACCCACGTTTTCGTGCACAGAGTGCTCTCAGAGTTCTGCAAATGAAATACTAACGAAATGATCTCTCTAAACATCGTTCTTTGGACGAATGTCAACAAGCTTTGGTGTACAGCTAACAATGCACGATTTCGGGTACACCTGTTGTTTCAAAACAATTAAAAACGTATTAAGGGCATACAATAATTATTTATTTTGTCCTTTGTTTCTATGTAGAATTTTAAATTACGTTTTACTTGATGTAGGTATACCTATATGTGTTTTCTCTCTTAGGTATCTGTTACAGTGAAATAGTAATCATTGCTTACCATTAGGTACATAACTATAGAATTAAATTAAGGAGTTAATGAAATTATTCTTGCTAGATTTGTTTGAAAATTTGTTTTTTTTTCTAAGAATTTCAAGAGTCATTAGAAATAAATTCGCCAGTTGCCAACGTCAGTAAAACACAATAAAGTCGCGAACACAGTCAAATTGAGAATCAGTAAACATAATCTATTAAATACATACTAGCCATCCAGCCCTGGCTTCGTACGCATGCAATTTTGCAAATTATGTACACAAACCTTACTAATTTATCGCTCAAAAACCGCAAAAACCATAATAAAATGCAATGGGCGGTTTAGAAGGATTAGCTAAGTAGGTACTATATTATTAAACTAATATATAAAATTCTCGTGTTGCGGTGTTTGTTGCCAAACTCCTCCGAATGGCTGGACCTATTTTGATGAAATTTTGTGTATTTATCGGGTAGGTCTGAGAATCGGCCAACATCTATTTTTCATACCCCTAAATGTTAAGGGTGGTCCACCCCAAAATTTTCATTTTTATTTTTTGGCAAACTACGTTTGCTGGGTCAGCTAGTTTGTATATAAAATTATCTTAAATGGCTTCTGAAAATATTGTATTTTGTGTGATATCACAGGTTTTAAATGAGTATAGGCATACATACTTAGCTGTTAAATTAATATTTATTTCAACTAAAATCCTAAGATTTTAATACTTATAATTAAGTACAAGAAACTTGCAGTAGTATTTCACGTATTATATGATCCGAATCGTATTTACTGAATAATATGACACAGTTCACAAATTTTCTAATACTGTCGTAAGTATACTGAAATTTCATATTGAAAACTTGTGACATGAATTTAAAATATCAAAATACTTTTGAGAAAACTTTATTACTATAACCTTTCACATGGTGCCACCCTATAAATCCCGCCTTCGATAAACATATGAATGAAATTGGCAGCCATTAACGGCTTTTTTATTAGCCATAATCTACCCGATTCCATTAGGGCTGGGAACGTGCTTTTGCTATCGATAAAAATCGCCCATGATATAATTTTATGAGTGACTGAGTGCTTGTTAATTTAATTAGGCGAAATTAACGGACTTTGAACTATGGTCAAATGTGATTTAATAATTTATTTATATATTTATTAAGGTACAATAACAGAAGACACAACAATACAAGATAATAATAAAAATTTTACATTCGGTCATTCCAATGGAAATCCAGTGGCAGGTATACATGTCGTTGGCACATCGTAGAATTGGGCATATCATCATATTTCTGGGCAGATCATATTTCTGTTAAAACTGAGAGGGTCGCCTCACTCCGCTCCGCTTCGCTCGGCTCCCCAAATTTATTTCCATGTAAACCTAACACGCTCCTCCTCGCTTTGCTTCGCTCCGCTCCTCGTCGCACCTGTTTTTGACTTTTGGTGAAAGATTTTTGATTTCATTTTTTACGATCTGCCCAATTCTACGATCTGCCCACGTACAACTGTATATGTACCACATTAAACATCATTAACCCATTTTAGACTACAGAAAATTATTATACAAGTTCCAATATTATAACCATTATATTCACACACACTCGAATCATATAAAATATTATACTATTACCATACATATATAATATATATATACACACACATCCACACATACATATATATACATTATATAAATATGATGGGTATTATCGATATAAAAGCAACAACATCCTTTACCTACGAATACGTCGTGCTGTTACAGAATCTAAGAAGAGATCGGTCCTTGTGGATGATTTATGAGAAATTTTATCCGTTGTCAAATATTTGCCGACGTGATAGACTCAGTGGGCGGCAATAATGGTATTTGTTTAAATACTTCTCGGTTCAGATTTACTGCGACAGATACGAAATAAATAAATAACTGAGATATAAAAATTAATGTCTCAGTGAGAAATATTAAGATTAAGTAGTAGGTATCTTTTTAACTTTGTTTTAATTAAGGTCTTTGTTTATCTGTACGGCAATCGTTTTTTTTAGTATACTTTACTCTAATAATAATATGCTTTACAAGAAAGTTTCACGGTTCCGTAAACACTTTTTAAGGCTTAATAATCACATTCATGCAAAGCAAAATAATTAGATAAGTACCTCTCTTATTTATAGATACCATATGAAAATCTTTTCTCAACGTTTTTTTACTTAGTATCATTTGTTATATATTTTAAATTAGCTTTTGCCTGCGACTTCGTTTGCGTCCCCTTTTCTTTATGTTTCTAATTATCCCCTTTTTATTTTAATCAAAATTATTGCTCACATATTGCTAGACGTTGAATTTTTATTTTTAGATTTTAGATCCTTTTTTGTATCGCTGACGATGTGTATTCAAAATTTCAAAATGACAGGTTGAGATGTTAAAGCGTGAAAGCTTAACAAACATACTCATTTTCTCATTTATAATATTAGTTAGGATATTTACCTATTCAGACACAGCAATGGAAACAAAACGGGTATTTGTCTAACTGGCTCTTTATTATATGGTTGTCTAATGAGCGTCTGTAATCCTTCTACGAAACGTCAGAGCACTTACATTTACGGGGGTCTCGTTAGTTGTCTCAATGGGGCTTGACCCTTTGACCCTTCAGTGCGAAATAACACTTGACCTAATAACTTATCCGAATTTTATTGTGGTGTGATTTCAGTTGTTGCCTTATGTTTACTTTTCGACTCTTGTAATCGTATGACCCCATTTCTTAATATTATGTACAAAATACTTGAATCAAATAATGCTTAGATCAATTTTATTAGGTATGTTTAAACTAAGCCTAAGTCACATTTAAGGTAAACAATTAAACCCAGTCGGTATCGAACAAATTAAACGTGAGTGAGGAGTGATATTCATAGGAAAGTTATGTAATCAAAATCAAATCAAAATATGTATTTATAAATTAGGTTTCTACAAGAAACTTTTATGATCGTCACTTAAATTTAAATTTACCAGGGTTTCGGAAAAAAAGCCAAGGTGACGATCCTGAGAAGAAACCCCGACAGAAACTCAGGATACCTACTATTCTTTTTGTCATCTTTAAAATATAAAATTAGAACAATTAAACTTAATTTTAAACATAATCAAAGTATAATATCTATACTTATACAATATGAGCTCCGAATCGCTAACAATTATGTTATTTTAGTACATTAAAATTAGAGGATTCTAGTGTGTGTTCAGGCATTGTAGTGTGTGAACTGTGAAAAATTATTATGAATAATAATATTAGTACGGATAAAACGGTATCATTGTGGGAAAAGTTTATATTAATTTTTAGATATACTTATACATTAATAAGTTATTAATACAATTAAGAATTCTTAATGATGATGAAACAACGTTCGAAGTCACAAAAATACATTTAGATTATATTTATTTGTTTAGAACAAACACACCATCACAACTATTCTTCATTATAAAAAAAAATCGGTCCGGATTATCTACTTCTTTATAATTTTCTCATTACTAAACTCAACTTCTTAAAGTTCGTACCGTACATAATTTACTTTTAAGTTTCACGTGAATCACTTTTATGTTTTCTAAGTTAGTAAATTGAATTTATTATTCTGTTTAACTTTATCTTTTGACTTCACGTCTTAAACAGATAATAAGAATAAGGCGGACTTAAACGATGCCACAGACAGATAGATAGATATACAAATACACTACTACTAACTTATAACACCCCGTTTTTGCGTTGGGGGGTTAATAACATATTTATTTAAATTAACTTAAAATAGCTCTTCCATGAACTGCCGGGTAGCTAAGAGTATCAAAGTTAAAGCTTAATATGACTATTATTTCAATACTATTTACTGAATATCTGTTCTATATGCGTACTATCCGTACTAATATTATAAATGCGAAAGTTTGTATGGATGTTTGGATGGATGGATGTATGTAACTCTTTCACGCAAAAACTACTGAACCGATCACCATGAAATTTTGCATACACGTTGTCTAGGACACCAGAAAGACATATGGTACCTTTCATCTAGAACGCGGATTAAGTCGCGGGTACCAGCTAGTACTGATTTTATATCTGTATTATGTAGTTCAGTCCCTTATACTTATATTAATTCCTTTGTTGACTCGTCATTACACATAATTATGTAACTCGTCATTACACATATGTAATGACGAATCACTCATAAGTGAAATGCAATTTATTTCGTCATGTCAGCGGCAGTATTCAATTGCTACACATACAAAGCCTAAATGAGCCTTTGTATTCGCGGTAAGTTAGTTCATTATTTTCCCTTGAATAGCAAACTGAAATAATATTCATTATATGAACGGAACGGTACATTTGGACGGTGCGCCGAAACTTAATAATTCTACTTGCTAAATTTAGCGCTAACCGCATATCCAGTACTACCCAAATTGCTAAGTAAAGCACAAAGTATATGCATAATTTTCAAGAAATCTGCATAATGGATGAACCTTGCATCTACTTGTGCTTTAAAACTGCCAGAAATTTATACAAACCTTATGCAGTTCCTCTATTTTGAAGGGGCATCTGTCCACTGGACTGAGCTGAGATTAACTGAGATTTTAACTTTTCTAAAAAAAAAATTCAATGACGTACTAGAATCTATATTTTTCAATATTTAATTAAATATTAATTTTATTAACTTCATTTGACAATATTTTTAAATGTTTTAGTAAATAGTTACTTATAGGGAAATAAGAACACCATGATATAATAACAAGGATTCTGTAAAAATTGGTGTGTGAGTAAAAAGTCGCAAGGCCCTTTCTCTGCCGCTATTCATGTATTTACTTTGATTTAACAACAAAAATAAGGTAGTTGAATTAATATACAGTCCTATGTAACTGGCTACGATTAACAGCAGCATAATCAGAAACAAGCAACATCAAGGGTTACGCAATGACCCTACATCCTTTATTTACTTGTAGAAATGCAACAGTATGCACACTTTGTTATTTTTCAGAGGTTTTTATATAACGCAATTAACTGCTGCTAGACAGGTTACCCACTTCATAACTGCGCTGCTGATTTTTATTTTTATCTTGACTTTTCTGGTGAAAACTCCATAGAAATTAACTACATATATATGGTGAAGAGAAATAAATATAAGACAAAGTGCAATTTTCATTTTCAATCTACTTTTATTGACAATATGTTTACAACCCCTATAAACATTCATTTAGTCGCTTTTTCCCTTCGTCGTGCAAGTAATGAGATTTTGACCTACGACGGTTTTGTCAACCGTTCTTTTCGGCGTCTATCGTTCAGTGGCGTATTTACTAAGTACATACTGTTTTTGTGTAATTTTTTATTCATTTATTAGTCTACTAGAAATTAGGAAAGCCGTATCTATGCGAAAACAAGAAAGAAATCTTGTGCACAAAATTTGGACAATTTCCATAGTTAAAAAATGTCATAATAAAGCATTTAATTTTGTTAAGTAATAGCGTTCTATTCATCTTGTTGCTAATTATTTAATCACTGCTCTCAATTGCAGATGCTAATAGTAATAAATCACAATTAAATTATGAAGTTGTACTGACTTTTGACTTTACGCGCTGCCACAGTGCCCATATTAGCCAACCTTCCTCCGGTTATGTGACATGTTAACGGATATTGCCTAAGGGAGCTTCGTGAACCTGTATTAATGGGTAACTGCGGGTTGTTTAGAAAATGACAGTCTCCATAAAGTGCCATACGTTTGATTTACGTCTAACAAAAATTGACCTAAAATGTATTCTTTTTTTATTTTATAATGCATATAATATACATAACAATATGATAGTATTTAAATAAAAATAAATTGGTTTCAGTAAAAATAAAATTCGGTGCTAAAAAATTTCAACATTTATTGTCCTTCAGGCAAAGTAATCTGTAATTTAATTGACTAAGGATAGCTAAAATTCTTATATCATACTAGCTGACCCGGCAAACGTTGTTTTGCGAAAAAATAAAAAAATAATTTTTGATGTGGACAACCTAACATTTAGGGGTATAAAAATAGATTTTGGCCGATTCTCAAAATTTTATCAAAATCGGTCCAGCCGTTTCGGAGGAGTTTGGCAACAAACACCGCGACACGAGAATTTTATAATTATATTAGAAGATTAGAAGATTGTACATACATATAGTACTTACTTACTTACTCACTCCTCTGGCTCAGCGACCCGTAGTGGATCTTGGCCTCCGACACCACAAGTCCGACGCCTTTTAATGCGTTTACTATGCATCAAAACACAAAAATATATTAAATACAAGCAGGGCAGCTCGTCTGACAGCAGTAACCACCCCCTTACCACAGCTTGGTTAAGTTGATTCCTTACAGAAGACCATTGTCATTTCCCTATCGCCTCCCAATCCTACTGTGGTCGGTAACACACTTGCAGAACCTGTAGCGTTGCTTGTGTTATAATATAACAATACAATATAAGCCTATAGGCGACGGTAGCCATCTACCATCAAGTGCACCATCAGCCTGTCTGTCGTCCTTAACATAAACAAATTGTCAAGGATATATAAAAGAGAATATTGTAAATGAACTACTTTTAAAAATAAAAACAAGATCAGCTCACGTATTCACGATATAATAAATAGATTACAAAAATAATAAAAAAAATCAATAAAAATCCTTTGTGTCATTGTTTCCACATCATCATTTTATTTACACAATTTATGTAGAAAACACGGTTAAATTTCACAACAGATAAATATTCCAGTCAAAGACAACGATACATCAATTCATTTATATATCGTTAATTAACTATTACACAAAATATGCCCTGTTAACGTTGACAGCTATAAACTGTTCACTAGACCGTTAAAGTTAAAAAAATCATCAGCATGGTAGCTGAAGGAAAAGAATGTGATCTTAAAAGAAATGTCCAAAAAGTTGGAATTAGACAATTTTAATGTTAATTTTTATGTTCAACTAAGAAAAATTATGATTATATAAATGGTGAAAAATTTGCGACACACATTTTCATGTAAAAAAAGGACAAGTCCTGTACCATTTGTCACGCAAACGCAGTCACTGTATCTTTCCAAGACAATAAATATTGTCGTGCGCCAAAATGAGTTGAACTAAGTATGTATATCAACGTTAACAGTTTATTTAAATCATTTAATGACATCGTTATTTATTAGACATTTGGTTTTTTTTAATTTTATTATACACAGTATTAGGAAAAGGTTATATCAAACTGAATGAAGTGTTCGCCAAAGATTTTAAAGCACGAACGATATGAACATCCTTCAAAAACACAAAATTTATGGCGAATACTGACCGAAGAGCATTAGGTCTGATTTCCGTAATACGCTGCATATTGCAACAGTAGATTTGTTCGTATTATTTTTTGTAGAATATTTTTAATTAGACAGAGGTTATGAAACCAACGCCCAACAGTGACATTTTATAAAGCTGATAGAAGTTCATAAATCGTTTCATATCCTCTGACTACCATACATTTTCTTGACACAATATAAAAATTGCTAATATACTACATAAATTCCTATGGTAACAAATATAGAACACTTTTCTTATATTAAAACGTCTAAAGTTTCCTTTTTTTATTTAAACAATTTTTGATGCCACAAAAACCAAAAATGGTTATTTTGTGACATGGAATCGTTAATAATAGAAAATTCGACACTGATCCATTAGAAATTTTCTTGGATATGTTTTTTTTAAGTATTTGACAATAGCAATCCTAACCCGCCTTGCATTTGGTTACAAAGCTGTTTGCTTGACCAGAGACTTTTAAAAACATTAATAAAATTAAAGAAGTAATTACTGAAGATTGAAATACTGTATGCAGTAAAGAGATAAACATTCCATTAGAGAAAATCTCCGGAAATGATTGTGTATTACTGTTATGATTATGAAATTATTATGAATATATTATGAAATATTCCCTGAACATTTCATAATATATTAAAAATATATTATGAAATGTTCAGGGAATATTTAATTGCAAAAAAAAAACTGTTCTTTCAATGTCATCTATTGTTTCTATATTATAATGTGGCATAGTTATATAGTTCATAGACATCGATGGTTCAAAGGTTTTTTTTAGAAATCGTTATATATAGTCGCATTCCAAAGATGTTGGCTGCAAAGAAAGTGGGTCAGTTATAAAAAATTCAATATAACTTTTAAAATATTTAAGAATTCGCTTTAAATAATAAATAATAAAAACTAAATTAAAGTTTATTTCATTACCACTCTAGGATGAAGTAAAACCTTTTTAATTCTAATTGATGATTGTAATAAAAAATCATAAATTAAAAATAAAGACGAACAACAAATTCGGAATCATTGTTTTTGTTTCTGTACTACCATTTCTTATGCAGAAATTCAATATTCTGAGCCAATTTAGTTAAAAACATTCCTGAAGAATATGCCAGAATTCTGAGACAATGCTTGAAGACGGGTGCAGACAGGGTTATACAGAGAGAACTCTTGTTTGTCGCTATCAACCGATCAGAAAGTTATATAGCTATTTTAAGAGACAATATGTAATATTCGCAGACCAAAAACAGACCCAACAAGGTGCACGACATCACGGGAGAATCGCGATTTAAAACGGTTGTTGAAGTCAAAAATCACCTTCTATGTGCTGAGGGCAGCAAAGCAATCCGAACTACGTTTAAAGTGAAGCGGGGACTTGGTGAAGCATACTTGAATCCATTTAGAACCGCAATTAGTTGATGGTCGCTTTTATAATTTGCCGTAGCACGGCACGGCACGTTTTTACCGTCACGGTAAGATAGGAAAGCAAAATGTATGTAATTGTATGCAGACACTTTTAATTTATCATCCACGGCAACGGCGTGCCGTGGATGATACTTGATGCAAAATACTTGAGACGCCCACGGTATTACCGTGCCGTGCCGTGCCGTGCCGGCATTGAGGCAATTATAAAAGCGACCATTGAGGTTTTGATTATCGACCCGCTTTCTTTGCGTCCCAGTTTATTTATTTAACTGACTTGTTGCAAAATAGTTTCACACCATCAAATTGCATTCACGTAAATAGTTTTAATTTTAAAAAGTACACCAAAGTACATCGATTGATAAATACGTAAATACATTTTCCGCTTTATAATATTATATTTTTGCTAATTTAAAAATCACGCAATTATCACACCACAAATTACAACAGCTATTGTGGCTTGGATTTGTTTTTTCAAAGAATTTCCACATCAATTTGATTCTCTTTAAATATATTCTTAAAAAATATTTTCAATATACATAAATATATGGGATAGACACACGCATATATCGGGGTCACGTGACATTGTAAACACAGATATATATAATAACACTTATGTAGTGACACTATTTAGTTTAGGGCCTCTTTCACCAACTACAAGTAAAGTGTTGATTAGTTACTTTTAGAAATAATTTTATGTTTTATTAAATTATGCACTCGGTTTTGTGCATCCTTCGATAGGCGATTTTTTTTTTATTATTTTTTTTTTATGTTTGGGACTTTACCGTACAAACAAAAGTATATCAGCTAAATTGTTCCTGGTGACAGGTGACTTTAAATGACGGTTAGCCTACTCGACAGATGGTGAAAAAGGCCCTTAAAGAAATAAATTAAACTAAAAACATTTAGTTTTTTTTTTGTAAGTTTCTTTCACATAATGAAACTTAACTAATTTTCATTTAGCAAAAGTTTTTAAAAGCTAAAAAAACCGTTGTTAAAGTACACTAATAAATAATAATTCAACATTTTGTTTAATACAACATTATAATTGTGTCTTTAAAGTAACGTACTTTTTTTTATATTGGATTCATAAAACTTTACAATTACAATGTTCGTTTTAAACTTTGTAATGTATATTCTTTTCATACTGTTATCTAAGTTATATGATTCTTAATCTAACACTCAAATATTTTTTTATTGGTAACATGTGAATTTTTAAATTAATCATAACGAATATATATAAAAGATTAAATAGAGGCACATTTAAATTTGATAAAATGTTATTATGTAGCTAAGAAAACATTTATTTTATTAAAAGTTAACAAATTAAACAGATTTCTGTACAAATAATGGCAGTTTTATGAAAAATACACATACATATTAACTATTAAAATGCCATATATATACATATATATGTTATACATACATTCACGGAAGTTTCGTGTGACTTAAAAGTAGACATAAATTCTTATGTAGTTTTTGTGATAATAATACTGTAATTTTATTGTAAAGTTACATCGCACGTACACATATAACGAGGTCCAGCCTCAATATTCATAAGAACACGGAGAAATTGTCAAAGCTGTCAAGTGACTTGGTATATATATTTTTTAATAAACCATCTGTTTCATCGCTAACTAATCTATGCTAGCATTTTCTAGAGACCGGAGAAGAGCGCGTCATTTACCTCAAGTACCCCACCGCGTTACAGCGGCCGCGCTTAAAGGAGGTACTCTCATTGGTCGGGCCTGTCAAATGAAGTGTTAGGTGTACTTTCCACTTTCTTTAAAACTATTTTAAACGCAAATGTGTGTTTAGGAGAAACGGACGCTGGTCGAGGCGTTTGCGGCGAACGAGGAGGCGGTTCTGGTGGCATTTCTGAACGTGTTCTTGTACGCCGTGGAGGGTCACGCAAAATTGGCGCTGACGACGGCTCCTTTACTCTCAAAGGTGATAGGCGGTTCGGAGATAGGTGAGAAGGTTCCGGTGTGCTCGGCGGTAACATCAAAGGTGGTAGGTTAGCACAAGGAGAACCGCGAGAACCTCTACGTTCTTTCAAACCCATAGGTGGAGGCGGAGTCACAGGCATTTCATCATCATCATCCGCGGCTGCCACGACAACAACTGGTTCTGTTCTCGTTAACGGCGCCTTCAGTTCTGCTATTTCAGACGCCACTGATTTGCGGAAGTAATTCAGACCGTTCTCTATCTCTGCCAAAGCGCGTCTCACGAATGGAAAACTTTCTGAGATTTCGGAAGTGGACTTACGTACCGGAAACTCTGTTTCGCTGTCGCGTTTTCTTGGTCTGCAGCGTTCAAAAGTTGGGTCTCCTGCCGCTGCTACAGTTTCTGAGACCTGTCTGGTCAACGCTGCGTGCTTTATGGAATCGGATTTTGACCGCGGTTCCCTTGTTTTTGGTGTTGGAGAACGACGATCACCGAACTTTTTGCTGGCTGCGCGTTTGATAGAAGAAAACAATCCGAGTTTTTCCGGTGGTTTGTCCGGTGCGGGTGTCGGGACGACTGGAGCGGTGGAAGGACCGGGGACGGGTTCGGGCGCGGGACGGGGGAGGTTCCCCTCGCGTTAGTTGTGCTTAGAATCTGATGACGGCACGTCGCTCGAGCCGGTCGAAGAGAGAGTGGTGTTTGAACCGTAGGGATCTAAAGAGGACTGGACAGACATAGAGCGGCCTGCGCGCCGCACACGAGCCGGGGACAGCTTGCCAGGATCTACGCTGGCCGGGTCTGCCTGCAACAAGAGCGTTTTCAGCACTCTGCTCAGTGTTCTACGACTACACACAGCTACTACATAACAACATGTTTTTTAAAAATATAAAAGTAGATAAATCTGATAAAAATACACTTGACTGTCTTTTTTGTCATCTATAACACAAGCAAAGCAACTATAGCTATATAAGTTTGCTGCCACCCCAGGATAACATAAAGGATAATGGATACAGTGGATTCTGACATCCCTACTCAAGTAGCAAAATGGGTACTGTTTTTTTTTTCCTTGTTTGAGTAAGGGATGCCTGCTGGGATATGTTTTATTGTATCGATATTGTTATTTCACGGCATTAATTATTTCATTGGGATTATTAATGCCAGCAAACTGGCTAGCCAGCGGAACTGTCATTGAGAATTCCCGCCACTTGCCATGAATCATAAAATTGTTATAAAAGCACATTCATGCACCATTATTCTTTATCAGATCCTAATGTTTAGGGATTGTTAAAGAAATTTTGGAAAGCACCCACGCACCTGGTAAGCCAAAGCATTCATGATGATCGAATAAGGAACCAATCCAAGCGGATGCACTTCCCTCATGAGCACGTTTGCTGGAATCTTATGGAATTGAATGTATTCTAAGAAATTTCCAATGACTTCTTTCAGTGATATGTTCTGGTTTGTGTCGCAATATTTTTTACTCCACATCAGGGCAGCCTGAAATTTTCAAGATTACTATGTTAAGTTTTACTGAATTAATAATAATTAATAGTAAAAGTCCAATCGGCTTACATTAGATGGCTTTAGAAAGGCGAGATTTCGAACTAAGAACGCAGTTTGGTTCTTTGAATTAGAGTTTCATACTCATATTCATATCTGCTAACAATCATTGAAGAAAAATATTTATTTTTATAGTTACCTGAAACTTCGTGAACTCGTCTGCTCGTAGTTCGTCTCTTGCCAATATAAGCCTCACAACATGTTGTGGTAATAATGTAAATGATCCTAAGTTCAAAACCTCATTACCATGCTCATCTACAAACTCCAGGACCTGAAAAAAAGAATGAAATTTTTATCTAACTTTATGAAATTTTGAGTTTTTGAAGGAATAATAATTGATTTTGTTGTTTACAGGATATGTAGTCGTATTTTTCAAGGAAGTCTCCTATTCCAGGTCATCGACCACCACAAAGCAGGAAGCATCCTCACACAGACTTTCAGTTTGGCTATTTAGGAGTCAAAGGTGACTATGAAGTTTCGGCCTAAAGTCCTACATAGTTAAGACTCATTATAAAATAAAACTTTTTAGATTTACATTTTTACTTTTACTACGAATACAACTGTAATCAGAAAAATAATAAATTACATAACAGCTTCACTATATTCTAAAAGGGATCTCGAGATAATTTATCTATACTCGCTCACCTTCTGTACTAAGGACTTTGTGCATTTATATTGAATGTATCGTTCAGCGGATGCCAGCAAAGCGCATACGGTGTCAACTGTGATACAGCACTGAACGAAACCCGCACAAGCCCGACGAAGTTCGTCGAGCCCGTAATAATCGGCCGCGTTCATTACACCTGGAAAAAATCGGTCAAAATATTTTTTAATAAACAGATTAATACTATTATATCAATCATCGATAAAGAATCGATTGATTGATGGATATTAAACGAGTGAATATAAAATATATATTAAAATTTATAGTAGGTATGAAGTCAAAAAAAATAAAAAATATGTACGAAAGCCCTAAACAGAAGTTATTGGATATTCATTTAAATTTCTTCTTGAAACAAGAGCAATTTGTGGAATTTTAGAACATTCTTTCTTAATTGTAAAAGTTCCAACTAGGTACCGTAATTAAACAAGGCGCGCTTGTTTTCAAATTGAGAAATGTAAAGATTTTTCATTTTAGCAATCCAGTTTAATTAAAACTTATAATGTTTTAACATAAATATGTAATTAAAACATTTTTGAGACCTTTTTTTTTGTTTAAGACCCTTTCCAAAAGCCTTTTGTTTAAAATGAGGCCATAAATTATTTATTTTGCTATACGAAGTTGTTGTATTGTATCGAAAACTACTAAGTATATAAGATACTTAGTAGTTTTATAAAATACTTAAATAGTATGTAGAAGTTAAGGTTGATGGGACTTCGTTAACTAGATTGAAGAATTGGGAAAAGGGACAAGGACTTTGATAAAAAAAGTTCAGTACTTTAACGAAGACCGGAAAGAGAAAAAGGGTCGTAGCATTCCTTTGAGATATAAATGGGCAAGTTAGCGATTTAGATATTTCCATTCGCTTTTTTTCTATTTTTGTACGTTACCTTTTTTATTGATTACTAGATTTTGCCTGCGACAACAGCATAATATATAAAACTGATATTTATATATGAATTTCCATGTTCTTTTATATTCATGTCTTATCATTTAGCGGTCTTAAGGGTGTGGGTTAAAATGTATGGAAATAGGCATCAATTATACTTATATATGACAACTAGCTGACCCGACAAACGTTGTTTTGCCAAAAAATAAAAAAAAATTGGGGTGGACCACCCTTAACATTTAGGGGTATGAATAATAGACGTTGGCCTATTCTCAGACCTACGCGATAAGCACACAAAATTTCATCAAAATCGGTCCAGCCGTTTCGGAGGAGTTTGGCAACAAACAGTGCGACACGAGAATTTTATATATATATATTAGATTGTAATTTTTGAATAATCTTTAATTCATAACAAATTACGTTTATAAGTACTTTGATCATACTATTACGATATTCCGTGCCTTGATTACACAGTGGCTGAATATGTTTCATTCTTTCTTTTTAATATAATCCCATTTCATTTAATAAATAGATAACGTCAAATATCAGGCTGTAACAATTGATCTTATCAAGCCATAATAAAGGTTTTTATATTAAAAAAAAACTGACATATGGAGTGTGGAAGTAAATACGATATGAGTGTTTGCTCACTATGATTTATTGATATCATCAATGAACGGTAGGACATGTTATTAATATTATTATCATTATTAAGAGTTATCGTAAAAAAATATTAGTTTGTTGTTTAAAAAGAAATTGATTACCTGGTTCAACTAATTATAACTATAGAGTTAAAAGTTTTTTTAAGCCAAATAAAAAAAAATTGAGTTGAATAATATATATTACAAAATAGAAATAGGTATATATACTTAAGTTGAAAAAATAGTATCAGTCATGCTGATGAGATCGTATATAATTAACATGGTTCTAATTATTCAATAATACCTCGTTAAAGATATAATATATGAGATATATATATAGAGATATAAAATATTTTAAACATAATAATATAATAAAATTGTATTATTTACAAATGACGCATTTTAAGTAAGTCAGCACTGTATAAGTCATTCATTCTCGATATCTATGTAAAGTAAAATTGAAAGTATGTAAAGTAAGTTTATAACAAACCTTTAATCTTTTGTTATACGAGTGTTTTATTTCGTCTTTTGTTAACTTAAGTAAACATTATTTAATAATAAATGAGGGGTAAGTTTAATAACCAATTAACAAGGTATAGCAGACAAGAAAAGTGCTTTATCAGTTTCGATTAGAAATTCCATTCATTCGCTAAGGCTTAGATTTGAAATAAGTATTGATTACTGATTGACATAATTTGTCATCGCTAATAGAGATACCAATTAGATAGCAATAGCAATTAGATAGCAAGATACACAGAATGTTCAATCTTAGGGTGATAAAGCACTTTATTTGTCGAGTTTACATAATGACGTAGCTGCAAGTGCCAGGTCTCCACAATAATCTATTTACACATTGTAAATATAAAATGCAACGCTTCTACCTCGTACCTAATACGATAAAGCTATTACTCCTAGCTCCATCGTAGTTCCTGTCTGAGAGAAAATTGATTCTATTACAAGACTTGTGCATGGCAACAGAAAATCTAATTTACATGGAAAATTCAATTTAGATGGAACCAACTTTGATATTAATGAGATCGAACATAAAAATAAAATTCGCCTTTGAATTGTGAAAAGCCCGATACAGAAATGTAAAGGCATTTTAAAATGGGAAAATGAATTTTGGAATTGCTAAATTTTTAACGAGATATTTTTTTTAGTAGCGAGAAACTCGGCTGTCTAATTTGAAATCCAACAGTTAAATGACAAGGGACGAGGTTTGGTAATACTGAATCCATTAATTATTTGAAAGACATTTAGATTTAAACACATAAATATTTTGCCCTTACCTGAATTCGAACCCGCGACCGCTTGGTTACTAGCCACTAGACCAAACGTCTATAAAATATATGTTTGCAATGTTTACAGAAAACTTTATGTTAACCTCTCGAGTATGGATGAAGTTGATAAGTCCGAGATTTTTATTATCACTTTCGTCGTTGTACAAAAAATCAATTGCCATTTTTGCTTGAGGTTTGTGTTCTCCCTCGGGAAATTTCGTTTCGAAATGATTATGAGAACTCTTTTTGCAAGGGTGTATGATATAATTTTCAATTAAAGCTTTACTGCTAACGCCGGCGTTATTATAACGACGTCGTTATAAAATATAGATATTATATATTTAACACACTTTTAACACACTCGGTGTGAAAAAAGTGGGCATCTAAAATGGTAAAATGGTGGCATGATTAGATTTTATGAGAATACGAGCTGAACCGGCGAACTTCCAAAATATTATTATTCTTAAATAATACAATAATATTTATTAATAACATCCGCACATCACAACAACATGATACGAATCGATTTGACAGTTCAATTTATTTCTAAATTTATTCTTCATTTTTTTTGTATATTTTAATGGTTATTCTGCTATAAGGGACGTAGACGAATCCAACAAAAAAACAAGGATTATGAAGAAGATCGGTCTAGCCGTTCTTGAGTTATAAACTAACACACTAACACGACTTTCTTTTATGTATATTTTTGAAAGAAGAATATTTAATCAAATATTCTATTGAAATGAGATTTGGTATAACATTTTCGTCGTCTCGGCTCTATTGAGGAATCAAATCGGATATTGATTCATTTTTATGCCATTATTTCTTTTACGATCGACTGAAATTTTACGATTGTCCGAGGGTGGGAAAGTGGAGAGCAAAAATGGATTTATGAAAAAAAGGCACAAATGAAATTTTAAGATATGATTGTCGAGAGTCCTTAATGTTAAGAGTCCTCTTCGCGAAAAGAAATAAACCCATATTAGGTAACCCCATTTAAAAATTCTATTTTCCATTGAAATTAAAATCAAATAGGTGCTATAAGATCTACTGCATATATATAAAAATAAAATGCTTAATACAGAAAATCGATATATCGTTTTATTACAACTGGGAAGTAGTTTACCTTCACCGACTACAAACCAAATTTATCGACACTCTCAATGTTTGAGATGGTAAACTTTCGCCTCAGATATGGTAAATCTCGTAATATAACTCTTTGCTTTGAGTACACTCAAAGTACAAGTGCTATTCGCAACCGTGTGTTTTTTATACTTCCACGAAAATAAGAAAGTGTACTTTTATCGAATAAATATAAATATCTTCACACATTCCACACAGCACCATCTAGTTCCAAATTAAGCAACTGACGCTTATACTCGTATTATGGATACCAGACAGTTGATATACTACATAGATTTATTTTGTGAATACATACATATTATTATAAATAAAAACATCCATGACTCAGGTACAAAGGTAAAATGTAAACATATAAACATTTATATCCTATATGTTATCTGAAGTAGAGCAGATTTCCCAAACTCAAGGTTATCATGTCCTCTTCTTCTCTTCGGACCTCTGATAACTCAATGATATGGCATTTAATCTTGCTCAACTTTACTTCCAACTACTCCACATCTGCGTCTGCCCTTAGTCAGATATAGTGTGCATTCCATTAATATCCATAAGAATGTTTATCTAAATATACCTGGCTATATATGTATTGTGTATTTTATTTCAAAGCTAGTTTCTATTCAGTAAACAGCGTGTTCAGTAAATCAAAATCTAAAAGTGTATTGACTTGCGCCGAGGGTGTTCTGACCTAATTACATTGGTTTCATTTGTTCGCCCCTCTGGTTTTCCCAATGCCATCACTCAACAGGAAATTGAATCCTGAGTTTCAAGTACACTCTCTTAAATATTACTGTTACTAATATTTATTTGTCGCAGTCGCAGACAAGCTGACCGTACATTTGATGGTAGGTGACTGTCGTATAAATTGAAAGCCACATGTACTGTAAGTGCGTTGCCGACTAATAAAATTAAGGAAAGGGATTTGGAATCAGGAAGGAAATAGGTTCATTACCTTATCGCTTTTTATTTTTTATAAATTTTTTTTTATAAATTTTAACAACTATGTCGACATGCACTTTTATAACATGCCATCTTTTTTTTGTTTATTGTTAAATGATAAAAGAAAAATAAGGGATCAGTTGAGTTAGGACTGATTCCTAACAGGTAATATTAGTAGTCAATGTGAAAAATAATAGGAACAAACATGAGCTCATGATTAATTAGAAAACGTATTGTAGACACTTGTTTTAGTAACATCAAATTGCCCGTCGTTCGTTTGCTTAGTCCGGTCAACCAGGCTTCGAGTAGTAAATTCATTGTTACCAGGTTACGCCTTCGCAGGTTTTATTAACAATCAACAGAATTCCTATCTATATTATTTTGTTTAAAAGTTATAAGAGAAGCTATTATAGTAAACGAGGAATTCTTGTATACCACGACGATCTCGCAAACGGCTCTAACGATTTTGACGAAAATCTAGGGGCAATATTTTTAGGTCTAGAAATCCATCTGTCAGGGTCTTATTTTCGAGAAAATTTGTTTTAGATAGTTTTTTTAATGGAACGGTTACTAAAGTAATACTGCTTACTCGTTTTATAATATTTTGAATTATTAATAATAATTAATAATATTTCGAAGACTTTCTTTCTTACATGTAAAAAGCTCGGTCACCCAATGCAAGGTTTATTATATTACTTAATAAAATTATTAGATAATATTACTTACCTAATAAAGTTCTCGGTTGCAATGTAACGCAACCCGTATGAATGTATTCTATCAGCTGCCGAAATACATCAGGTTCAAACTCTTCGATAATCAGGGTTTGATGTTGCTGGGATGATGGCTGCGTGATTTTGAAAGAACAGATATGATATGTTATTGAAATAATTTAGAAAAATCAATTTTTTGACTTTAAACGCTGAAAAATAAATTCACTTTTTGGAAACCCAAGTAAGAGAATATATTTGTTAATTTAAATAAACTAAGTCTATCTCTGATTTAGGTACCTAAAGCTAAACAGGTTCAAATTTAATAAATAGGGTTAGAATAAATTTTTACTAAAAAAGAAAAATATATAAAAATTTCATTCACTCCATAAGACCATGTAAATTAAGTTTATTATTAAGATTTCTTAAGAAACAAGTTATAATAATGCATTGCAAAATTATAACATAATCGAAACGATCACATGCAGTGCTAAGTGATTTGAAAATGATAAAAGTATTGTATTATAAAAATAGGCATTTCGTGATCAAAATATATCAAAACACAACATCGAAGTCAAATTGTAATAAAAAAAAATGAAAGAAAAAATCATGCAACATCAATATTTTCGAAGAGTCATCTGAAAAAATTAAAAATAAAAACTGTTCACACCAAGGAGAATTTGTCGAATTGCGACCATTCAAACTCCGTTCTACAAGTGTGTTGAAAAGTGAAAATTTGTACAAGATGAACATCGAATACTGAAAAAACCGATGGAAAATAATTGATCCCTATAACATCGTCAATTTAGTCTTTACCTCTTGTATTGGTGCCAATTGCTGCGCGAAAGTGGACCTCTGCAGTGAACATAGCAAAAACAATTCACGTTAGGGCATAACATTAGCGCCACGTTTTCTTTGCGAGATTTTTACGTATCTCTTTTTTTTGTGTCTTAAATAAAATTATGTATTGCCTGTTTACTGTTTCAACATCTCAAAAATATAATCGATGTATCGTCACTTGTTATTTGTGGATATACATATTTTTTGTCTAGTATCAGGAGTTCGGTTGTTTATGCAACTATATTTTATCATTATCAAAATTTATCTCTTTGTCGATTTCAGATTCAGTCGATTTAGAATTCAGTCTATTTGGGATCTACTTGTTATCAGATTAGAAATTATAATTATAATGTAACGGAGACGTTATATTTTCACCAATAAATTGAAGTAGCAAATAAAAGCTTAAAACTTTGACTTAAAGTGAGGTATTATATCAATTTAATTTTGTCTTGGAGGGAGGCATCTATGTACTCGTATGTATTTATTTTACGAGAATAGTAAAGTTATAATTGTTTTAATCACCTTAATTAAAAGTATAAGGTAGTACGTAGGTAGGTATTAAAAGTGTAACTAACGAATGGACGATTTAAAGATTTTTATAGCAAAAAAAGAAATCCTATAAGTAATTCCTAAGTCATTAGATTTCTCCACTGCTAAAACTAATATTTAAAAAAAAAAGATCACAATGCCTCGAAGTAAGCGTTATTTTACCCGAAAAGATATTTTTTTTCAAATCCCAAATCCCTTAGCAATGGGTTCATTAGTTTAACTTTAGTGAGTTCAATCAATTTTACGGTCGAGGACTTTTGGGACTTTAATTTTGAGTAGGGATGATTTGTCAGAACGGATGGTTCAACATTTAGCATTCTGTAACAAACTTGCACGCCTCGTAGAACAATCAATAATCACGTTACCTGCTGTGCAGCGTTTTGGAGGTTCAAAAGTGGTTCCGACGATCGCTTCAGGAACAACCTCAGTTTGTTTTCGCGCGGCGCCGGCTCCTTCTTTCTTTGTGGACTTGGTGCTTGATAGAGCATTTTTTGAAACACCCTGTAACAATTTTTATGTGTCAATAATTTTGTACACACTCACTATTTTAGGTACATTTCCAAAATATAAAAAACAAACTGATAAAATACCAAATTATAATTATGAAATTATTAAAGATAAAGATCCGACGCTTGGTAAAAGCACAGCCATAGATAAATGATTGCAAACGATTATCTTTGAGCACAGCATAAATGTGCTAAAAGTACAATATCAGGCGTCAATGTATGTCAGGCGTTTGCACCAGTTAGTAATTAATATATATGTTCAAGCCCGTTATTATCCATATTACCATTACATATTAGATACTAGCTGATGCCCGCTACATCGTCCGCGTCGAATAATAAATAAAATATATAAGCAATATAACGTCTGACGTCTGCATTGGTCCGTTCCCAGTAGTTCGGTTAACAGTTGCTACTACACTTTTTCCAAGCATTAGTCTTTATTTTATTTTAGATAATCTCATGGGAAGAGTACCTTTTATCTAGATGAAAGGTACCCTATATCCTTTCCTGTATCCCTGACAATGTGTATGCGAAATTTCAGTTGAGTAGTTAAATCGTGAAGGTAACAGCTGACAGAGTTATTTTGACATTTATAATATAAGTATGGAAGTATGGATAAGATACAAAAATATGTGTATAATTGCTTGAATAGTACTAATTTAAATCTTGAAAGTCGTATTTGTCACAATAAAAAAAAAAAAACAAAAAAATATGAATAAATTAATAAAATTAATTCATTAATTACAGCAAAGAATTAAGCTCTTTTTTTGTTGACAAAAGTCTTATAAGTGTAACATTAACGAATTGAGCCTGAAGGCAAATAAAAATAGACGAGTAGAAAGAAAATAAAACAGCCAGGAACAAAGAAATCTCTACACGGCCATGTCAGTGTTAATATTAAGAATTCTCTTTAATATATCTTTCATAGTGAAGGTATATTGTGAATTTCATTTCTTTGAATTTCGGTATTTCTTTAATTTCTGCTCTAATGATAATAAAAGAGGAACGTTTCATATATGAAAGTGTATATTATTATTATAAATATTATATTAATATATTGATACTAACTACACGCTCCCGGCTTCGCCCGGGTTCAAAATAAAAATCTATCTTCTATCCTATCATTTAAGTTGGACCAAATTACACATAGTTACGAAGTTTTATCAAAATCGGTTCAGTACCTAGTTTAGAAGTTCATTGGTATCAAACAACGAGACATGTAATTTTTATATAATATAATAGAGATTTCATTCATAATAATATTACTATAAACACACAGGGAAATTTCTCTGGAATTTTTTCTTACACAAGTACATAATGCATATTATATACGATAAAATATTCCCAGGTTAAATTATTTATATTGTGAATGTATTTCATTTAGAGCGCTTATATTGTCATTTTCATTAAGTTTTAATCCCAGTTTACTGGCTTATGTGTTAATTTTTTTAACATACAAACCTGCTTCGTGCAGCTAGCACAGCCTTAACAGCACACACAGGTTCTCGAGTGTCGCCAACTAAGAAGGTGACGTCGCACAGCTCAGGCATGGAAGCGAGGAACTTCATATCCTCGGCTAGCCCTGACTTGTTCTCGAAAGTGCTGAGGTCAGGCTCCGCCTCCATTGCAGCTAACGCCCCGCTTCGCATTGACGACTGTAACAATAATAACATTTTAAAGGTATTTGAAAGAATTGTTTAAGATATTCTTGAGGATTAGCTGTTAAATTAGGTTAAATTCTTATAATTTATTGTATCATAGAAAAAAAAGGTAAATAGGGATAATCCCCATTTATCTTACTACCCATTTATCATTTAAAAAACTCAATAAATGAGAAGAGATTTAAAAAAATCTATATAAATAAAAATCAATGTAAGTATGTTTGTTCTTTGTGGACTCTAAAACCGCTAAACTGATTTTCATTCGGTTTTCAATTATGGAAAGAGGGATAAATTAGGAAGGTTTGTGTATATCCGAGAAGCTACAAAATTTTTTGTGCAAATTTACACCTTATTCATAGGATTGAGCTCATTTTGGTAAAAATTGTGTTCGGTCTGAGGTTAGTCCTTGTCTAAGTATAAAACTCCAACTTTTCGTTGAGTATTAAGAGACACTAATTTATATTATAATTTAAAACTTACAAAAGAATTAATATTTTTATGCGTAGTGTAAACGTGTTAACCTAATATAATATCTCATTAACAAATTCTATTTTATCATAGCTAGTTTACCTTCTTTTGCATTTAAACTATGTCTTACAAAGGAAACATTCCTCGCGGGCGGATAGCAATTTCCGCGCCTTGATTTAAGCAGGAGATAACGATTTAAATTTTAGATTTTATTTCTAGTCCAGCAGGACTATAACTTATAACTTAATTAACTTAAGTTATAAGAGCACTTATAACTTAATTATATTTCTCGGGATTATGAGCATGTTTTATGGAGTGGCAGCTAGAGCACACTGAGTTACGCTGTCATAAACTTTACAACACATATTTTTTGAAAACCTTTTGAAAATCTGACCTTTTGAAAGTAATTGTGACCATGGACGGCAAGTAATTTAACAGCTCACGTTTGATTTTGGTCAAATTTGACATTTGGCCAAAATCCAAATGGGAATAAAATTTTCTAGTTGGAATCTTAAATTCTTCTCATTTTAACGACAGAAACGTGACGCAGCCATAAGCTTTAACTACAGCAATAAAACCAGGGAACTACGAAGTAATGGTCCTGCAACTAAATAAGAAATGAAACGAAATCAAAGTAATAAACAATTTAATACAAGAGTAATAAGAGATTTATACAAAAAAAAATTGATTGATGGATGCCGTGTTCGAAAATTGGTAAGTGGCGCGGAAACAAGTACCTTCCTTTATAATAGGTCAAAGCTTTGATTTCAGACGCTTCCGCCTTGTGCGCTGATGATATAAAGGAATTCGAAACTTCATTCGACTGTAAAAAGCCATTCCGAAGGGTATTTTTTTTACTTGTGTAAATTGTGCACTAGCACGATTAAAAAAATATTCAAGTTCATTATGTTTTATTTTGTGTTAAAAAATAAAAATGTTGAAAATTTGTTTCTATCAATTTTGAAGTGTGATAAATCTTTATTGCATGAATTTCCATTCGCAGCATTTATTAACACTTTTTAATTAGCGTCTGAACATTTAGGTTCCAAATGTTTTATTTCTGTGACATTGTTAAAATAATTTCGAGTTTTTGTATTATATATTTTTAATAAAAATTAAAACTTAACCAGGAAAAATCAAATATTTTCATTTTTATACTTTTTAAAGTATTGACTTGACTTTATAGAATATAAGTAGGTAGGTACAAATTTATTTTATTGTGAATTCTATTTTATACGAATATTTACATTAAGATAAAAATATAACCAAATAAATGAAAAAAAAAAACAACAACATGAAACATACAATAATTGATAAAAATAAATAAAAAATAAATTGAATTTTAAATATTTTAATCTATATTAAAAATGTACTCACATCATCTAAGCTGAAGTGTCTTGTTATTGTTATGTCCATTTTTTTTAATTACTTATAATTTTCAATTTCAATAATTTAAACACGCGTGCTTTCAGTGCGGTCGTACAACGTCGACTAACGGAGAAAGCAATACGTAGCTTTGATGCGTGACTTCACGTAAAATGAAACTCGGCTCGAATGACGAACGCCAGCGGGCTGTACTTTGATGGCCATTTTCACGTTTTCCTACTTTACCCTAATTGTCTGATTCCACCCTTTTAGTGAAAAACCTAAATAAACACCTAATAAAGGCCTCAAAAGGTTGACATTTCATACATGTTTTTTTTACAAATATAAATACAAGATAATGCCTAAAGCTATTTTGTTTCTACTGTGAAAGATATGTAATTTAAAATTACTTTCTGTTGCTTAGCGAATCTCTTAGGGCCTCTTTCACCAACTAGAAGTAACGTGTTGATTAGTTACTTTCGAGTATCTTGTGTCAATTTCATTGAAATTAGCTTGAGTAATGCTACTCGAAGATGGTGAGACTCGTACGCTTTCTTACCGGTGACTTTAAATGACTGTTAGCCTATTTGACACTTTACTCAGAGATGGTTTGCACAAAGGTGGAAGTATATATACCAGAAAAGGAGCTCGTGGAAAGCTTCAGAATTTGCATCTTAATCATCTAAGTATTATGCAATAAGATAAGAACACTTTATAAAACTTTTAATAAGTTATTCTAATGTCACAAAATATTGTTACATGTTTTATTTCTTTGCACCAAACAGCACATTTTGACGAGTAGCTTACTCATCAAAACATCTATGGCGCGGTTCTACTGTCGTGGTTTACCCAAGAAACTTTTCCAACAGAATTCTTAATTGTGATTCAAACCACGTCATGTAAATAAGGATTTTCTGACTGATAAATCATCTTGGTCTTGATTTGTTGCTTTGGTACGGGTACTTATTACCTTCCTTAGAAATCATACCTATACTTGACTTTGACACATGTTTATTTTTAAAATTAACTGCAGCGTGTTGCTTGACTAAGGCTTATTTGGTTGCCTTTTCATATATATTATGAAAACAATATCTATAAGGTTTCCTGTAGCATTCTTCGTTAAAGTGTCAGCATTCCTAAACTGGGACAATTGTGGTAAACATTTAAAAATATGACGACTGTATGTAACTGACATTGATACCTTGAAATATAGAATTAAAAAAAAATAGAATATATATTTTTTAAAAGATCACAAAAGTATATTAACATGTAGAAAAGTGGAAAATAAAATCAAAGAAGGTATTTTTTGAGCATAGTAATATTAAATTCGAAGCTAATTTAGTTATAACTTAAAACGGAAATAAACCTAACACATAATCAATAAACGTCAGACATCGCTTCAAGGAACAACATGCTAACATGGTTTAATTAAATTTGGGGTAAGAATGTCCTATTTATTCTTTTCTTAAAAGGGATTCTTTCAGATGTTATTACGTTTTTCGCGACCTAATTCTGCTTTTGTAGGCTTTTTTATAATGAAGGACTTTTACTCAGGAGGACGATGGAAGGACTCTAAATTTATTGGCGAGGAAGGCTGTGCAAGAGTAGAAATAAAAAATTAGTCTTGAAAGATGCAGGACAAACTGCGTTTTACAGTTATAAGCTGAGCAACTCGTCTGGTGACAGTAACCACACTCTTACAAAATACGTCAGTGTAATAAAGACTCGTCTTTTCAGTGAGGGATGCTAAAACCAATTTCAAAATCTCCTCGTGTAGAGAAATAATAGCAGAGGGAAGGATACTGCGGTTCTTTGGCGATAGGGCTCACGTGGGAATATCGGCGAACGAGACGGCCGACCATTTGGGACAGGAGTGGAACTGTATCCAGTTATGACAGATGCTTTTTATCCTTCATGAAACGGCTAGTCCGTCGCCATATGGAATAACATGTATTCTTAATAATGGTGAGACGGCAGGAGAAACTTATTTGACGGCTAATTTGAAATTGACTTTCTGAATAAAGCAACTTTGTAGGTTATTTAAAAATATTAAAAAGTTCAAGTATTTTTTTTTAGTATAGTAACGGTGAATTCGATTTCACATAAATATTTTTATAGAATTAATAAATAGTTGTTTTTTTTATGTGACACAAGTCAGACAGGTTGACGGTCCACTTGATAGAGAAGGCTACCGTCGCATATACAATGGTTCACGGCTTAACTACTCAACCGATCATCATGAAATTTCGCATAACACGTTTTAATGGGCACAGAAAAGAACATATTATGGTACTTTACGCCCACAAAAAATTCTGCAGCCAAAGGAAGCAGGCGAAATCACGGAATAAAGCTAGTGGGTTACCTATAAATGTTGACGACCTTGACGAAACAAACGCCAGAGACAAATCTTGATTTTGTCAAGTTATATCTCAATTTTTCAACAGCACAGTCAAACAGAAAAAAAATGTTAAAAATATTTTTTTGAAATCTATAACATAAGTACAATGTGCATTGTGCATATAGTATTATTTTTTGACAAAATATTTAATGTACAGAGACGGGTCGTTTACGACTTTATTATATGTAAGCATTATTACAATAATTTATTGATCAATATCGGTCCATGTAATTATTCTCTCATCGTGATATCTAGGGCGATAAGCAATGACCTGTAAGTGTTTGATGAACGTCTAAAGCACAATATTGATTTTGCGCAAAAATTTATTAAAAAGCTTTTTAATATATCAGAAAACCTATATAGAAAACCTTTCATTCTCTTCGTTACAAATTAATTTCAATTACATTTTTAAAATTGTATTTCGCTCTTTGAATCATTAAATATGAGTATTTTATTTACCGACGCACCTAGCCGACGTCTACTATAGCCCAGATGTTTCACCCACGTAGTAATGTCTGGAGTAACGCCCACAATTTCTTATCATAATAAATGTAGTGAGGTTGTGCTTTCGATCGTAATTACTATTGAGACTTACCTGTTGATGAAACTCCTCCACAATGGAATTAATTACTTAAATATTACTAACGAAACACTTGATTTTGTTAAAGTAAATGCACAAGAAGACACTGTTGCTAACAAAACAGCAAACAGCTAGAATGCGTTAAAAAAATTAAAAAAAAAAGATAATTTTTCAAATAGCCATAAGAGAACTAGTACGCCCTAATTTTGCAAATTCAAATAAGTAGAATATCTAAGTAATAAAAGCCTATTATATGAGCTGGATAGGTTTTGTTACAAACTACACAACAGATAAACTAAGTGCTAACTAATGCGCATGCGTTCAGGATAAAGATCCTACACGCATGTGCGAATTTGACATCAATATGACACAATCTCTGTAGAAGGTCGGCTTTCAATGGTTGAAGGTGAAAATCATGAATGAAACTATATAGGCGGCTGGATTGTTGCGAATTTTCATACTGCCATATAATGGATAGTGACTAGATGCTTGGATGAATTGGGTCGAGGCATAGCTCATTATGATTATGGAGGAAATCCAAACAGCCATTCACGAGTTAGCATTAATGAAAAAGTTTTAGTTGAATGAGCTACCTTTTAGTAGGCATTTTGTATACAATGAAATTCTAATGTTCTATGCATTTGTAAAATTTGCAAGACATCAACAAAAGAGTTAAGTAAATGCTGATTTGTTAACAAATAAAACAATTGCATATAAGAATTTAATTTACATAATATATATCATGAGACATAGACAAGGACTTAAAAGTCCTTTTGGTGTTTGAATGCCTTGGCCTCAAACAGTAGGTATAGTTACGCCGCTGCTAGGGCTTTTCAAAAGGAAATGCTTTTCAGTAGCGCTTATTTTCACAACCCATGCAACTCGTTGGCTTCATAAAAGCCACGCGAGCCTTGTTTCTAGAGTAATTATGCCCTGAGCATCCACTTTGCATAAGAACAATCTGTAGAATTTATACATATAATAAGTACCTATTATTTATAAAATATCTTTTGGCACCTCCAAAACAATATTAGATGTATCAAACCAGATAAAATAAATTATGTGTGTCTCAAATTTCATTCAAATCCGTTCAGTAGTTTTTACGTGAAAGAATAATTTTTCTTTTACGTATAAATGAAAAAAAGGATCCATCCTCACAAACTTAAGAATTTATAATATTAGTAGGATACATTTAAGTTTTAGTTCAATCAATAGAAACAATGTGGGAAATAATTGATTTAGATTTACGTTTGCACAAAATTATAATTATATGGGATAGACTTTGCGTTAATAGTTGATAGTAAGTCAGGACAAACGATTTTGTAAGTTTAGTAAACCCTTATTTATTACTACATTTTTTTGGGATTTTAAATAATAAGACATCTATTAAAATAACAGAGAACTCTCTTGTCTGCCAATAAGCACCCCTTGAGCGAAAGCTTCAATAAGTGTGCTTGAAAAAGTATAGATGGCGCATTATTGGAAACATGGAAATGATAAATATTTATTTAGTTATTATTAATTTGTTGATTTGTGACACTTTCAATGAAATTTTGAAGACTTAAAACATTCAATGCTCTATTTTGAGTAGGGGCATCTATCACGGAAGTTAGTATGTACTTTTAAGAAAACATCTTTTAAATTCTAAAAAAAAATATTAAACCTATTCTAATATTAAGCAATTCTAACTAGTCCTAATTACCCCTAACACTAATCAGTAATATATATGTAAAGAACATCACTATTTCAGCCATAGTGTTTTCTTTAATTTGAATTTGCCGCGCTTTCTTAAATTTAAATTTGCCGCGTTACCTACAGCCTAGTGAAGTTTCACGACTGACCCCTACGAAATAAATTATTAATGTTTGGGTATTGTGATAAACGGAACGAAGTGTGAAATAAACAGTTAATTTTCAAAATAATATAATAATTGTAAAGAGTAATAAAGGGCTTTGAATGTTGTTTCTTTCGTTTTTACAGGTTAGTAAATTATATAAATTTATAAAATTAATATTGTTATTAAAGCAACTTGTAAACATATTTTGTAAATAAACTTTCGTTTTTACAGAGAAACGCAATCACGCCTTTGTCGTTTTTATTTGAGTTCCAACTATAGAACAACATTATATATATTTTGTTTGTTTGTTTGTTAAGCGATCATTTTGAAATTTTTCTTACATGTTTTTAAGCAGTCAGAAAGAATATTGAGGAATAGGAAGTAGAATAAGGAGGATCATATAAAAATAAAAAATTAACGCCCTTCTAAATAATATAATATAAAAAATGACCGCGGATTTTTTAAAGTTTCAATTACAAAATAACATTTATACTCTGAAGAAGTTTAGACCATGTTTTGAATCTAAATTTTTCTATTATCACTTATCATTCCAGCAAAGAGCAATCTCTTAATATTGTTGGAACAATAAAAAATCTAACAAAAATTAAACATCTAATTATGTATGGAAACTAATACATTGATTTCATTGATATCAGCATATTCTTTAAAAGTTCCCCAAGTTCCCAAGCATCTTGTAAACTGGAAGCACATTGTCCTAAAAGTTCAAACATAACATGTAAAAATTCCCCAAGCATCTTGTGAACTGGAAGCACATTGTCCTACGGGTACCTAAGAAGGTAAGTGTGTCATATACTAGGTCCCAAGCTATTAATTAGAGGCATCCGGGCGGAATCTCATACGATTAGTAGCGTAATGGCCCGCGTGGAGCGGCAAGACGTTGATGCACGACGTTACACAGACGCGAAACTGAAGACAAATCTTGCTACAGAGGTGATAAATTGTATAGAAAATGTTGTGTCATTGAGGGACACAATTTGTTTCATTTTAATATATAATTTTTATTCAAGCACGAAAGTCTTACTGGGAAATATTTAATTTTATTTATATTAAATTTGTCAGTTACTAAAGAATACATAATTTCTTACAAATTAATATTAATTTCTTAAATGAAATATAAATAGCTAGCGAACCGCTGCCGGCTTTCCCAGCATTTTTAATATATATAAAAATCACCATATGTGAAAACTGAATTAAAATCGGTCTAGCCATTCGCGAGTTTTTAAAGCGAAAACAAATCAACTTATCATAATAATTATGTCACACGTAACCACACTACCTAGTAATGACACATTTCGACCATGCACCGGATGGAATCTGACGAATGTGTACTAAATCATAATTTGAATTAGGTAATCAAGAAATATATAAAATTTAATTGACAATTCACTAAATACGGTTACAGCTATAATAGTTGCAACAAACTATTCTTAAATAAAAGCAAATGTATCATTGTAATATGAGATCACGATAACTAGAAATCATGTGTTATTTTGTACGCTCACTTCCTGATGTATCGAGTATGCATGTTATGTACATTGCCGTAAGAGCAGATGAGTCGCATGCCGAAAAATTCCTAACACAAAATCCCGAAATTCACGATGTTGCATAAAACAAATAGGAATACGTAGAGGGAAATGTTGGCTGTTTGCATTGTCTGATGAGCTGTTTGCCTTGTAAACGAGACCCGTATTTATTAAATATGTCCCTTCTTTTATTTCGCGGATTTCGAGAGACGATATCCGAAATCTTTTTGAAAGCTCTTTTTTAGGGTTTCTATTTAATTTATATTTAAATATAAACATACCTACTGGTCTCTCCCAACACAATTGGCCAAAGACCCGACAACTCAATAATAGGAATGGCACAGTAAACAGATTTAAAAAATGATCATTTTGAAAAAAGATTTAAAAAACAGTGACTTCTTAAATATTTCGAAAACAAATTATTAATTCTAAATAAAATTAAACTAAACTAAAATCTAAAAATAAATACGCCTAAAAAATATCTATAAAATTGGGCGCCCTCGGCATGGTACCGAGGATATTGGCAGCATTTCCTCGCTGTATTGCAATGCTAATGCGTTGCGCGAGGAAGCTCGAAAACTATGTGATTTAGCGCAAAAGTGCCACTTACAAAAATAATCTACATTGAATCTATACCATAATGTTGCCAAAGTGAACGGTTCCAGAGTTAGACACGGTGTAAAGTAGCAATTGTTCGTAGATTTTTGGAATCCAAAAAAATTCGAAACAAAATATCGTCTAGAACAATCAACGAGGAAAGTTATCAGAAATGAAGCTGTAGAGCAGTTACTTAGCTTTAATTTAAGCACAAGCAAAACTGTAGGATTAATAGTTCTCTTGTTATAAAATAAATAATAATAATAATAAATGCATCACAATAATTGCATAATAATTTTGCATAATGTAGTAAAGTGACTGGTTTGGGCCTTGCTACAATCGTAGCACTCGTAGCAACGTAGGCATGCTGCGTAGCATGTCTACGTCGTCGTAGACGAGACGATCGAGAAGATAATAATGCTCTGTTATTGCGAGAGACGTTATTTCAGTGTTGAAGTATTATATAATACTAGCTGGTGCTCGCGACTTCGTCCGCGTGGAATAGTTACTTTGGGAATCATTTGGGTATATCGAACAGTTGTCGCAGCGCACGCAACGGAAGCCCTCAAAGATGAATAATTTTCCCCGTTTTTTTCCACATTTTCGACTGTGTCTTCGCTCCTATTAGTCGCAACGTGATGTTATATAGCCTAAAGCCTTCCTCGATAAATGATCTATCCAACACACAAAGAATTTTTCAATTCGAACCAGTAGTTCCTGAGATTAGCGCGTTCAAACAAACAAACAAACAAACTCTTCAGCTTTATAATATTAATATAGGATACTATTTCTTTTAATAGATTTATATAGAATAGAATAAAAATGTAAGCACACAATGAAGCTTCTTAATTTTGGTAATAGGTAGTACTTGTACTGACGATCTTCAATATAATCTTTAATGTAAGATCTTCCACAAACAAAAATCTTCAGACAGGCTGACAACTTAACAATCGCGGTCAAGTTGTCCATGTGCAACACCTGCTTTCTATAAGTGCGCTGCCTTAGTAGAATTAAGGATTAAGCTATTTTATTAATAGCAAGAATAATAATTCGTTTGGTAATTTATTTCGACTTCTTGTATGTAAAAACTAAATTTCAACGTGTTATACAAGCTGTTTATATTATATAAATTATATAATTCATGAAAACGATTTTTAGAACTGTCATTAGTCAAGGGTGTGTTGTAATTTTACTTCTCGAAGTAGTTTTAAAACTAAACATTAATAGCCTCTTTGAGTATATTTCTCTTGAACAACTCTTAACAAGTGCCATAAAGCTTGCAGATAAAGACGTCTAAATTTTTCTTCTCTTTTGTCGAGTGTGTTTGTATGATGCCTGCTTGTAGAATAGCATTTATTTATCTGGCCTTTTAGAGTTCGAGCAAACTTCTCTTTTAATGACCGTGTATAGGATACGCTTTTTATTGTTCCAGGAATATATATGTATCAACTATTCAAAGTAGAACTCAATTCTTTACTGTCTCTGATCGAATTTCAAGCTGTTGCCTGTAATCGTAGTATTTTAAGACCTATATACAATTCGCTGGTTCGCCGCGACTTCATCCAGGTTGAAAAATAAAAAAATATAACGTCTGACCTCTTTATTGCTATTATACTTTTGCCAGGCGTTAAATTTAGCCAACCCTCGGGAATAGTCCTTATTTGTCTTGATAACATGTACCCTATGTCCTGACAATGTATATGCAAAATTTTATAATGATCGGTTGAGTATTTACTGGGATAAAAGGTAGTGTACAGAATAAAACAAGCACACGTGCGAAACCGGGAACGCTTATTTATAAAAATAACCGTTCTCATTCAGATTCTAAAGTCTGTATTCACAAGTATAACATAACTGAAATGGCTTATTTTCCTTCGTTTCAACCGTGTTATTTCTATCTGGAAAACTAGGATGCGAGCAAACACGAGATGTTTGGTATCTACTAAACTGCACAATGTCATCACTTTTGTTCATATTGTAAACAAAGTAACCAAGTAGGTTAGTCTTGGGACCTTGCTTTGTTCAAACAAAATATAGGACCAAAGCTTTTGAAAAACTTTTTTGTAAACTCCACTTACACTATGAGAATGGAACAACTCGAGGGCATGAAAAATTTTGTCGTTTGATAACTTCTGATTTTAGTACCATAATAAATTGAACATTATCGACTTTATTTGCAAATACAGATTTGATCGAAAGTTAATTCAAAACTTTTATTCAGGATTTTCACATAGGTTTAAAGCTCACAAAGTTTTTCAAAGTAATCAAGTGAAACTAGCCTGTGGATGTATCATTAAGCGTCTGAAACATTTTATCAATAGTACTTAATGCGGTACAGTAGCCAATAGAACTCACCAATGTCAATACAAAAGTTAAACATACTGTCTAGACATTATGCTTTATTGTCTTATAATTATGCATATCATTCCTATATTTTTACAAACACTAACCCTCATATTTGATTTAATTTTCATTGACTGCATCTGAACCTTGACATGTATTTTTTCTTACTTAGCAATTAATGTCCCAAGTTATTTAAAGCGTACTAATATTACAAATACGAAAGTTTGTATGGATGTTTGTAACTCTTTGACGCAAAAACTACTAAACAGATCACCATGAAATTTTGCATACACGTTGTCTGGGACACCAGAAAGGACATAGGGTTACCTTTCATCCAGAAGGCAGACGAAGTCGCGGGCACCAGCTAGTGTAACATAAAATTAGGTGATATATGTAATTAAGTGTGCTAAATAAAACAGGATATTTTACTGAATAAGAACTGAAAATAATCTCGCTTCAAATATTCGTTGGCACGACACACATGTTTTGTGGGACAATAGTTGTCGTGTTGGACCGAATGTGTGTTGTTATCAGAGCGGAGTAAATTCCTGAGAGCGCATATTTGTGTGCACATTGCAGTCTAATTAAATCTAGAATTTTAGTTATTTTCATCTACACTGAAATACAATTTTATATGTAATATATTTTCTATATTATAACAGTATGAGAATTATAATAAACTGAGTGGCCCGTCCATATAACACTTAAGTAATATAATTAAATGTAATAATCATATTATGGCCAGTTTGAGAATTTTAGTAAGTTTCATCTAGTCTGATGTAAACTCGACAAATAAAGTGCTTTATCACCCTAAGATTTTTTGTATCATTATTTGTATTCTTTGTATCATTCTTTGTATGTTGTAGAATGATAAGGTCTGTTTTCCTTTGAAAATTCAAAGTGACAATTTCTATTGCTATCTGTAGGTATTAGCGATGACAAATTATGTCATCAGTAATCAATACCTATTTCAAATCTAAGCCTTAGCGAATTTTGAAATGAATGGAATTTGTAATCGAAACTGACAAAGCACTTTTCTTGCCTGCTTTACAATTATTTCAAATTATATCTGAGTATTTTCAGTATCTCATATGAATGTAACAATCTTACGGCTCAGAATCGTTTGTGTTTCAAGATGACTATAAGTCTTAAAAGACATGAGAATTGAGTTTAATTCACAAGGGGTTGAAGTTTGGACTGTATTTCAATCTTCCTCGTAAAGATTCCTCTATACTGTTTTATTATGCAGAACTTTCATTATGTCCTAATGCACAACTCGAGGGCTTTTGAAAGCTGTATTTCGAGTACAACTAATCGTCTGATCATTTTATATTACATGTTGTTACCCGTCTTCATGGAACAGTTGCCACATCTAGTGCTGATGCAGACACGGCCAAGAAGCGCAAAATACAGAAATATCATTTTTATTTTGTTTTTGGTGTCTAATCTAACGCGACATTTAACATTTTGTTAATCCAATCCAAATTTTAAATCAAAACCTGATTTGATTTTTCACTTGAGAATTTTGTTAGAGGATGAACAGACAGGCTTCTCAAGTTTTAAGTTCCAATGGCAGGGATATGTTCGCTTAAGACGTCACGCCAACCATTACCCTTAATGTCTATCCTGTTTTCTTTCTACAAATATTATACCTACTTTGTCTCTCAAACTTTCATAGTGTTAACTACTGTTAACAAGTCGACTTCACATCAAATGGGACGTGTTGTTGAAACCAAGATATATAAAAGAGATATAAATATTTACGTTTTCTGTAACAACGGATTAACAATATCCATTTCCCCAAAGTATAGATAACCATGACCGCGTTTATGGGCCGACGTAATTAATCTCAGTTTGGCCGATAATCCGTCTTTTAGTGTTATCCGATCCGGGGGCGAGGCGTGAGCATCCATCTAATGCGCCCCGGGATTTATCTTGATGTCAGGTGCTGACTTAAAGTAATAGTGTTTACATACTTACCGTTAATTCTATCATAAAGCATTCTCATTTTGAGTTCATTTTGCCACACAAAATAGAAACTTGTTCCCTTTTTTATGTTAAGGTCTACGGTCCAATGGTAGGTGGCTACCGTCAGCAACGCTACATGTACTGCAATTAGTGCGCTGTTAACCAAAGGGATGCACAACACATATGCAGTTATTTCAAGTTTAGTTATTTAGTTATGTAAGGTGGTGGATACTGTCGCCAGAATACTGAGCCAAGGGACTGTGAATAACAGTATAACATGCCACTACTTTTCAGATTGAGGTCCGGACCAAAAATTAAAGAATTAATTCGAAATTTGGTCCTGGCGGAAATTGAACACGGATCCCCTGAGACAGAGCGTTAAGGCAAGCACCTTAACCAGTCATCCAATTGTGTTTTCTTTCTTTCTTAAAGGCGTCTTTCAAGTTCTGTTTTCTTAGAAATACACTTTGTCTCGGTTCTTAAGTGTAGTCGATTTGCTTAACTATAAAAGTTTGAATCTCTAACTTTAAAGTCAATGAATTCTTAACTGCGCACAGGGCGCATATAGGAGATTTAAATAAAGTGACATAACAGTGCAATTCCGCAGTTTAATGGGTCTCGACAGGTGCATTGTGCGACAGAACCCGGCAAGATAATGGTTATGACTACGAGAGCTATTCAGTATACGTTCCAAGCGCGAAAGCGAAGTATTTAAGCAGTAGTTTGGAACGAGCCTTATGAAAATTACTATACTGCGGCCCAATTATTTTAAAGTTGCACTTTTGGCAGATCTGGTTATTTGGTGAATCAAGCACATTGATTTGCCTTGCCTTTTTTTTAATAAGTGCCGTGGTTTGTTCTGCTAAGCTGAAAGCGAATATGGGTTATTCTAAATCATATTATGACTTGGTGACTGCCGATTTTCTCCAGAATGCAATACCCTCTAACTATAGGATTCTCGGTCCTTATGGGAGAATAAATGACATAAAGAACATTGATGTTATCTGAGTACATAAACAATAAGATAGTTGTGTCTGTACATTAATAACTATATTTGCCAGAAATTTAAAAAGGCCCCAAAAGAAGAGTAACATAAATATTTGAATAAGTATATATTAATATTCAGAAAATAAATCATATTAATTATATATTTTATTGTATATATATTATATATTTTATATTTTATTATTATTATATATTTTGTTGGTCGTATATATTTGGTTACACCCTTTTTCTATAGTGCTATTATAATAATATTATAATTACTTACTTTAATAATTATAATTACCTACTTTAATAAAAAATATATATATATACTGACAGCTAAAGTAAAATAGTAACTATAACGCATAAAACCACTGCTGGGCATTAATGGACACTTTGTTAGTGGAGAGACATTAATTATAGTGTCCATTTGCGGCGGAAAATAATTTTTAGTTAAAGTTAAAATTAACCGCGTCTCCATAGTTATTATGAACGATAATTACCACGCAGTTATTTAACCGCAAATATATTTTCATTGCTTTAATAAAAACATTATACATATAAAACATTTACAATAATTATTTTCATTAACGCTTAATAATTATGAGGCTTGTATTTTATTAGTAATATTTTCCTCCTTTCTTGTGTTTTCATAGTTTTTGCTTAGTTTGGAAGTACTGGGCCCTGATTCTGTATGGCAACTACTCTTGACAAGACAAGGCAAGATACGTTAATGTCTTGCCTTGTCTTGTCATGAAATTCTTATGTCTTATGCCCCAAGACAATATCTATGGCACCATAATAATATGATTTCACAGAAACCACAGTAAACTATTGTATTTATTTGACAATTCCACTGACAACACAGATAATATTATGTTATCTCAGCTGGGGGCATAAGACATAAGAATTTCATTTTATTTTATTTTATTTATTTTTATTTTTATTCTGAACAACAACCCTACAGCAAAACAAAATAATATACAATAGATATCATATTACTGCTTCATTGCCAGTTACAGGGCTCTACTGTGTAAGACGTAAAAAAAAAAAGAGAAAGTTACAGTTATATTACCTAAGCCTAACCTAATTAATAATTCTAAACAACGGGGAAGGGATGCGTGCGTGCGTGCGTGCGTGTGTGTGTGTGTGTGTGTGTGTGTGTTTGTGTGTGGTTCCATTTAATTATCTTTAAGTGTATTCGCGACGCTGCGCTTGAAAGATGTTTTGGGGAGGTGGAAAATATGATCATGACAAGACAAGGCAAGACATTAACGTATCTTGCCTTGTCTTGTTAAAAGTAGCTGCCATACAGAATCAGGGCCCTGGTGTTTTCGCAGGTATGCGTAACGATAACGCGAATAGACTTTGCTTAGCGAATCTAGGTTGCCCATACAAATCTATTTTAATATAAATCGACTAGAGACGGAGTTGAAATTTTTTGAAAATGCTTTCTTAGCTGATACTTATGTTATAAAATAATCCTCTTTTGCTAATTTCAGCAAAAGCAGCAAAATTTATTTTAGACTTTGTAGTTTTAGTTGTGCTATAATCGTCAGTCAGGAGAGTAGATTATATATTATATATATAATCTATATATTAATATATATAATCTATACTTAAAAAATCTTTTGTCCTGACTGTTTGTCGTTTTAACTACTTAGATACATCCTTCTTTCTTGTTTTAACTGTTACGAGTATTATTTATACCTTCAAAATTTCTACTAAACTTAATCAAAATATTTTTTGTATTTTTGAATTTCAAGCATAGGAATTACAATGAGGAATGTTGTACATATGAAAATGTAATATATTAGTCACGTAGGTTTTATCTTCAGTCTGTCTGTCACGTGGGTGATAGGGTAATGGCGTGTACTCCCCGGAATGTTAAGTGGCCCACCCCGTATTATTACACGTGGAAATGAGAACGGCTTAAATAAAGAATTTCAATTTTCATATATAAATATTATATTATATTTATTGTATTGTATTGTATTGTATTGTATTGTAGTGTATTAGACAAGGTAATGTATTGTTTGCACCAGGGCAAAATTTCATTTCAACAGCTTTCAGTTGTCTACTTAGTGCTTTAGTATCAAAAGGTGCAGAGAGTTAACGAATTGATAAAGGAATGAATTTGATAACTGACGAAGGTTTTCGTACCTCGACTGTACATATGCCATTTTTAAGGTGGTTGGTTACATGCACATAATAATAACGATCACGAAAGCTAAAGATTTCATTACTTTTAAGTTTATAAAGAAAGAACCTTATATCCGAAAAGAATGACATGCGTACGGTAAGCTTTGAATTAAATTTCTTATTATTAAAAAAAAGTACTAATAATTCATATTGACGTAAGCAATTGTACATTATAATAAGAACTTGAATAAAACTATAAGGAACTCTAATAATTTAACATTATGAGAATTCCTCAAACTTCACATTATTTCAGTAACGTTTTATAGGATCACGAAAACTGAATGAACTAAAATTAAGTACTTCGACAAAATATGTTGTCGATCGTCGTAAAAGTTTTATTGTCGAATAATAAAATAAAATTCTCGTATTTTTTATGTTGGTACCTTCATAAAAAAATAGAACCCTAGATATAACAGGTTTTATTAATATATTTGTGTTATTAGCTGATAATATAATTTAAGATAAAAAAATATGGTGTTGTTATTGATATTGTAATAATATCCGAAGGATACTTATTATCAAGATGAAAAATATTCAAAGTATACTAGTTATGTTCTTTTTTTAAATTAAAACTTTTAACTTTGTGGTTGGTGGCTACTGTCGCCTATATATCTACATATTATTAAACAAATCAACACCAGAGGGAACGAAAATGCACCGCATACAGTGAGAGGATGAAGAAAAAAGAAAAAATAGAGAAAAAAGATGAGGAAAAGATAATGGGGCTCCGGAATTCTCTTTCTTTTTTTGCCATTACAATGGGAAATTGTAATTTCCATTACAACGGGAATTATATTTTTTGATTATAATATGCTCTTTATAATCGACCAAATGTTTAATAATGCTAAAGGTTACTGAAGTTCATTATAGCTAAACAGATTTTTAAAAATTGCACCTTCGATACGTAACCAACCAATCGACATAATTGTAATTTGTTCACCAAAAGTTTCGCCTTCCGTGATCGAGGGAATTTCTAAAAGAATTTCACCTTCGATCCTGTTATTCCAACAACTTTTGATTACTTAGATAGAATAAATAAAATAAAAAATAACTCAAAAATAAATCAAAAATCATTTGCAATTTTGAATTCACATAATGATAATAAATTTTTAAATAAATATTTTGGTACATTAAAACGATCTATATTTAAAAGTTATAAAGTTCCTCCACTACTTGTTGAGATTTGAATTTTGTGATATATATCTATTCTTCTACGGATTCTTTCTAAAGATAAATATGAATTTTAAATTAGTGTTAAAGAAAAAAAAATTTTGCAGAATTTTCAACAACAAAACTATGAAAGTCAATAGAAAACCACTTGAATGAATCACATATAAATGTACAGTCGCATAATCTTGCGATTTTTAAACGTAGCCTCCTGTCAGTACTGACGCATACAAAATTGTTTTCCCGCTAGTAAGTCGAGTTCGTGACTAGAATGCGTTATGATGCACTTGTTAGTGACACATATCTTTGTCACGTAGCGTGTATTTCCCGTCCTACCCTCTATTGCTTTGCGTATGTGTTAATATTTGAAGCCTGCACAGCTTGTGACACAAGTAAGCAAATAAGTACAGTTTTCGTTTAAATTTAGAACTGTTTTGTTCCAAGTTCTTCTTATTGTAAAGCACCATGTTAGCAAAATATTAAATTGTTATATTCTGCATTTAATATCCTTACATTTAGTACTTTTATGGACTAACTTCTTCTTCTTTCTTGATTCTTTGATTTTCTTAGACGAGCCCCTTGATAGAGTGGTTAAGTTGCTTGCTTTAATGCTCTATCTCAGGGATCCCGGATCCCATTCCAGACAGACGCTTACTGATAATCCTACTAAGGTCATCGCTGTATCGCTGCTTGTGTTATAGGCGACGGTAGCCTCATAACATCAAGTGGACCTTGATCAAATGGAAGTGGTCATGTCAGCCTGTCTGTTGACTTTAGCAATATAAAAAAATACAATGAAAAAAGTACATAATTACAATAAAAATCACAAGTCTAAATTGCAATCCTCCGAACAAAATATTGTGACAAAGCTTTAAATGTATATTTCGATAATAATTTCAAAGCCACAAAATAACATGAGCGACAGAACCCTGTAATAATGTCCTCTAAAATCACGCATGCAAAATGACTCAACGAAATAAACTGAAACAACCCACGGACGGATAATCAACGATGTAACCAAGCTGATTACACCAAAAGCGCATCACGCGTTCGACCGCAATGCACCAATTTGCGTTTTACCAATGCAGAATAAATCGCTTCAAATATCTCAATTGGTCAGTTACATGGTTATTACTTTATATTAACCTAACTGCGCTCCACAGCTTCTCCCGCCATGATATTAGCACTAGCGTGAAAACCTTGACCATAAAAACATACAGTGTGTCCGGCATATTCTAGCTAGCAATACTAGCAATATTCTAGGTATTATACAGAAATTACAAATATTTTAATAAACAATAAAGCTCAAAATAAAGCTTAAGCTCAAACTCAACGAGTAAAAATTAAAAAAGAAAACCCTTTTTTCAGTAATTTTACATTTTACAATTATTGTTTTACATTTTATTTTTTTGGATTACATTCACGATAATGTGAAACCATTGTTTCGTAATGTACCTAAACAAGACAATATTGTTGCTCTCCGAATAAACCTATTTTTAATGTCAGGAGTTATATTGCTTTACATTATAATATTATACTTTGTCTACTATACTTGCTTTATATATTTTATTTTTCAACACAGACAAAGTCGCGGACACCAAGTTAGTCTTCTAATAAAAATCACTTAATTTCAATTTACTTTTGACATAATCCCATGAGTCGGTGATGTTGACATTGACATTTGTCGCAATAAATAAATGGAAAAGTCTCTGGAGCTTTTCCGAAATACTCTAAGGGTTAAGCTACAATATTTTTCACTGTCGCCGAAACTATTTTGGTCAGTCTCGGACCGGTACGTGAGTGAAATTACAATAAAATATTCTCTTGCGTATTACATTAGTTACTCGAGTGACTGCTAAAACTGCGAACTTTATTCAATCAGTACACACTCTTCGCGGATCAAAACTAAAAAGCAACACAAACTAATATTACGAATGTTTTTTTTTGTTTTTTTTTACGCCAACACCTTAACTACTCAAACAATCATCTTAAAATTTGGTAAACACATTGTCAAGGTAGAGAATGATATTAGAAAATAATTCATCATCATTATCTCCAATGCTGGACATAGGCCTCCCCCATGAATTTCCAAAAAGACTTGTCAGGAGCAGCCTGAATCCACCATCCTTATCAGGTCATCTGTCCATCATATCGGTGGACATCCTACATTGCGCTTTTTGGTTCATGGTTTCCACTTAAGAACATTTCAGTCCCACCTGTTTACTTTTATTAAGTTACTGACACACAAAAGCGATTAGGTACAAAATTATTTGTATATTAGAAGTTTTTTAATTTAAATTTAAATAAAAAGCTTTGCACTTACATAGAATAAGAAAAATGTAGGTTCAAACTGTTAGAGTTAGTACTTACTAAGAATCGAAGTATTTATTGGCTTCGCAGTGGGATATCTCCAAATTTGTTTCGTTTTATTCAAATACAATTCGGATTACAAGGCTCTATTTTAAGAAAATCACTTTTACAATAATATGTTGCTTATTACATTTCAGAATTCATGTCGCTTCTTCTAGCAAGCAGCTTATAATAATAATAAATTTTTTGAATAATAAAGTTACAATGAATAAAAGAAAGCTTAAGTGATGTAATATTATGGATTAATTACAGCATTTTATGCTTTTACGCCACAGAAGGAGAAAATGTAAAATTGAGTTAAATCAGATAAAATTGGGCATCGAACAGCGCTCTCCAAAAAATGACTTTTATGGGCAAACTTTTGATACCTTGGGTCTACGTTGTAATTTTGGCTGAGATCATATTTTTTCATATCGCTCTTTTACACGCTGATTTTATTTAACCTTCAACGAATAAAAAAAAATAACTAATATTTAAATTTTAAATTTATTTTTAACTTAGAATTTAGTATTAACTTTGTTTATTCATTTAAAAACACAGACAACTTTTTTACGTTTTCTCATTAGTTCTGTTATCTCCATCTACGCCGACATTTATATCTCTTAATTTATACCTGGGGTTAATTGCATATAAAGCTCTCCCTCAGTAACTCTTAATAGAACTTTTTAGAAGTTTAGAAGCCATTTAGGTAAGGTCAGATAGCCCAAAGGGCATGCATAAAGGTCCGCAAGAACTTTTCCATTTAACTTTCCTCGTGACATCCTGATTACGTGTCCTTATAGCAGGAATTGAGGAAAAGACGCCTGATTAGATAAGTTTATAAAACTTATATTAACATTTCGCTGCTTATTCTGGGTAGTTTTTCTTTTTTTTGCTCATAATATTCAAGACCAGATTATATATTCATAATATAAAATATTCAATATAGCAAAGGCAAAAGTTATTAATAATTTTATTTGCACCTTTATTTAGTATTTCACATTTCGGTAGTATATTGCAACGACAGCAGGTAGACTGATGGTCGTCTTGATGGTAGGTGGCTACCGTCGCCCAATATCACAAGTAATATCAGAGGGATTTAAGATGAATTTACGTGTATTAGGAACCCCTTTTTTTTTTTTTTTTTTTTTTTTTTTTCTTTAACGGATAACATAATAATAGATCCCTAGGCGGCAAAAAAACAAGTAGGAAGCAGTTTAGTTTCTGTTTTTAATTTTTTTTAATAATATTGTATCGAGCCAGGTAGAAACATTACAAAAAAATAATATTTCATAGTAATATTTGTTGAATTTTATCTCATTATTTTGCCCTCTGCTTACGTAAATCTACATAAAACTAACGTTTGAATAGTTTAAATGAAATATTCAATAATAATTAATATAAAAAAGAAAAGAAATATTTTATATTACAAAAACAAACAAAGTAAGAAAGAAAGCTTTATCAATCAAAAATAACAGAGAAATCCTCTTAAGCTAATTAATGAGTGAAAACTGTCAATGAATTATTATTGCCAAAGGGCTTTATTAATTTCCGGGTGGAAGTTAACAAGTTACGACTCTGAGGTGAAGGGTGCTCAAACAAGTTATTAACGGCTTTTTGTTAATTTATGTGAATAATGACAGAAAGGCTTTGATTAAATATATTTTAACTGGAAACAAATATTATTTATACAACGTTTCGGTATTTAAAAAATGTAAATATTATATTTTTATGCCTCTGTTTTTTTAATCGGATTAGAAAGAAATAGTGTCCTAGCTTTTTTTTATGTGTCCTAGCTACTTGTAATGATTTAATTCATGACGGCCATCAACGGACTTTATATGAGGACTGATGCGATCGGTATTGTGACATCATGCCTATTTCTGTGTTTACTGAAATGTGTGTAAAATACAGTCAACATAATTTTTGATCAGACTCGTTTGCTTTAATTAAAGTTATCTAAATTCCTAATCATGCATAAAAATTTATGTAGTACTAGCTGGTGCCCGCGACTTCGTCCGCGTTGAAAAAGCAATATATCGCCTGACATCGTTATTGCTATTATACTTAGCCAGGAGTTAGTTTCCTTAATTTTAGATAATCCCTCGGGAGCAGTAGGTACTTTTTTTCTGGATGAAAGGTACCCTATGTCCTTTCTGGTGTCCCAGACAACGTGTATGCAAAATTTCATGGTGATCGGTTCAGTAGTTTTTGCGTGAAAGAGTTACAAACATCCATACAAACTTTCGTATTTAGTATTAGTACGGATTTTCAAAATCTTCAGCACCCTTTTGAAAAATAATGGGGAGGCCTATGTTTCGCATGTTTGGAGTTGACATCCTATGGCTGAGATGATGGTGAACAATTCTTATAATTAATTAAAATAGAACTAATCGCTATTGTAGAAGTTTGAAATAATTGCTGCTTGTTTTACGACGAATAAAAACACGAACAATAAAGGCAAACGAAACTAGCAAATGCTTAATGATATGGAAATCGGAAAATATGAAACAGTTTGTTTCCTTTGCGATAACAATAAATCACATTACCAATACATTATTATGTTCGGAATACTCAATACGCTACTGTTACGAGTTTATCATGACAAATGATTCAGGTCGCTCTTTGGGGGAAAGGATCAGTATAAGGATCGTTCATCATACATCATATCTTTAGTCACTGTTATACCTCTATATATACAATATATATAATAGTATTAAATTCAGCTCACGTCCTTATAATAATAGGGTTGACCGAGATATTTACACAGTTATACTTAATTTCAGTAAGTTCATGGTTAGTAATGTCAGTGCATATTGCGTTTCACATTCACATATAGCCCAACCTCTTACAAAAAAAAATACCTTGAAATCTTGGAAAAAATCATATATGTATGTATCTTTTCAAAGTTCGAGTGAATAGGCATCTTCTGGATGAGCTCACTCCATCATAGGCCTCATCCTTGCTACACAGCTGATTGTTGGCCAAGAGCAAACCCATTTCTAATAAAATAATAATAATTCAGTGAGTTAGTAAGGGATGCCATAACTGCGCAGTGTTGCCCTACTGTTGCCATTACTTTCCAAATCGAGACCAGAGATAACTTTGAAAAATTCATTTACAAAGTTGACCTAGTAGAAAATAGAACCCAGGTACCCTAAGACAGAGCGCTAAGGCAAGCACTCATCCAATGGGCTCGTCAAAATCTATCAGTAGACCACAATGTGGTATTAAATATCCTATTGAAAGACTTATTGAATATATTCAATATTCGATATCGTCGTATATATGTACTTAATGTTATTACATTTTATTACAAACACAATGCCTTAGCATGTTTACGCAACATCATACGTTGGAAAATATTGTATTCCAAAACAATTTCCTCCTACAAAGATTGTACTCACAAAGGAAAACAAAATTTGTAACGGTGTAAATGTAATTTGTCAATTTAAACTAAAAATTATTGAATACAAATATAAAAATACAAACGTATCAACATCATATCCTACTCTATACTAATATTTATAAAGAGAAGATTTATTATACTAAATTATATTATACTAGCTGGTGCCCGCGACTTCGTCCGCGTTCTGGATGAAAGGTACGCTATGTTCTTTCTGGTATCCTAGACAACGTGTATGCAAAATTTCATAGTCAGTAGTTTTTGCGTGAATACGTAACAAACAAACTAACTTACATTCACATTCATAATGTTAGCACGGCATACTTATAAGAATTAAATTATGAATGTTACTACCTCTTTCAACTAAAAACTACTGAACGGATTTGGACATACTCGTAATTTGGCACACAGACAGTTTATTACCTGGACTAATATATAGGTAACTGTTTATCCTGGAAAATGTTAGGTATATGCATAAGGGATCGGTAAAAAATATAAAAAACTCGGCGTCACCGCCGTCAGTGCGATTATTTATCAACGCGGACGAAGAAGTCGCGGGCACAAGCTAGTATTTATGAAATTTTAAAAACTAATGATACCATAGTTTCTAAATACCAGTGCAAAAGTGTCCCATAAAAGGGTATAGTGGAATAGGATAGAATTTTTCAACATCAAAATTCAATTTGCAAGGCCCCGCATGTGAGAGCGGGACAGCCATGATTTATAATACGTAGGACGGACGTACGGAACTTCAGTGCGGACGTGACGTGACATCCAAGAACAATTTTCCTACTGAAATCATTTATTCATTTACCTAATGTATAAAGAAGCAGAGTTAGTTAAGGTGATAAATACACACAATACGGGGTAATTTCTTTGGGAATAAATTTTCCTCGGAATAATCTGTAGTTCATAATTATTATGATGACAGAACAGAACCGTTTCTATAACTATAATTAATAATAGAAACGGTTGCTTAACATTCTTAATAGTTTGCCAGAGGACATTGTCAAATAGGGGAATAATTTTTTATTAAAAAAAAACTATGAAGTATTATTTAATTAATGATAACTTAATTAAATATTACATAACTGTTATATAGAGAGTTTAATGAAATTTAGCTTATTTAGACTTAAGTTTTGATAGCTTCATCCCATAGCTAAACTGCTTTTCAGTTTTATGGGACAATATAAAATATTAATTAGGTCCATGAATAATAAAAAAATAATAAATAATAATAAAGAAGCACATTTTAAGAAATTCGAGTTTCCAGTGACGGTGTTAAGTTCCTCAAAATGCTACGATGGTCTTTTTGAAGTATTCAAATTTCGTAATATGACATAAGAAAAAGTTTAAGTATTAGTTTGTTGTTTGTGTGTGAATGATACATTGGTATGTATAATAGAAATATATTTGGTCATATTAATATTCTGTTGTTTACATATCAGTGTGCACCATGAAACATTTAAAGTACGAAAGACCGATTGAAAGTTAAGTAATCGCTATATATATTGCAAAAACTTCTAAATCTTTTCCTACGAAACTTTTTCCTAAAGTCCCTATAAAAAATACCCTTGTTGCCAAACTTGTTTTGCGTGAAAAACAGTAACTTATAAATCAAGGTAACGAACCCATCAGTTTCCAGAAGGCCAGGTATTTTCTCTTGTTATCAAGCTCATTTTTACGCCTACGCAATGTGTTTTCTCGCGAAGTTTCCGTACTTTTACATCCGGTTATATTTAAAATTTGTTGTGCTTACATTTGAATAGACAAGCATTTAAATATTCAAACAATGAATTATTGTACTACAAAAAATGCGGAATTTTATTTAATTTTAGCGTTCAACACAGGAGCGACCTAAAGCAGAATTCACGGCGAACCAATGAGGTTCAATATCAACAATATCAAGTTCTGTCCAGACTAAGGAGAGTAGAGGTAAGAAGAACCATATCTACATTAGAAAGTGTTAAATAGGAGGCACTGTAGTAGGATTTTATTTACGGTGGTTTTATGAACTACGCAAAAAATCCATATAAATACTAATATTATAAATATGAAAGTAACTCTGTCTGTCTGTCGCGTCTTTTAGCTTTTCGCACCTGAACTACTTAACCGATCACCATGAAATTTTGCATACACGTTGTCAGGGATACAAGAAAGGATATGGGGCTACCTTTTACCTAGAACAGAAGTACTGTTACCAAGGGATGATCTAAATAAAAATAAAAAAACTAACGCCTGGCCAGTGATATAGCAAGAAGAGGTCAAGGTCTTACATTCAAAACAAATATATAAAGTTGCTTATATTTTTTTTATAATTTTCAACGCGGACGAAGTCACAGGCATCGGGTAGTGTTGAACATAACAAACCAGATAATAATTCACTTGTGCCCATTCTCTTTGGATTGTTAGTATTTATAGGCGAATGTAGCTGTGTACCACTCAGAGAGCTGTCAGTCTACCTCTCTATCTTTAGAGTCATTGGGGCGCAGCCTGAGATAAACCGATTATAAGTGACACCATCTAAAATTATGTATACAGTGAGAAATAAGTTCTCTTAAACTTAGAAAGCATATATTCCATAATTTAATGTAAATGTAACATACTATTATAGAATGCTTAGCAACAATGAAATCCTATAATTATGTTTCTCTATTTCAAAACTTTCATTAGAAAAGTTAGACGCATTAGAAAAGTTAGACGCATTTTTAATAAAAAATATTTAAAATTATAAAAATTATTGAGACCATGTAGCTGAAGAGTTGTGTATCTCGCAGACTACTTGTTGCTGCAGCATCAGGTCAAGGATATTATGTCATGTCATATTAATACCATCGAAGTAACAGTACACTAAATTTCACTAATGGAACATGTGAAAGTGAAGTGGAATCCTTTCGTCAACAAGGAAATGATCTTCAAATGTTTGAACAGATCTTTATAAATTACAGCTAGGAACCATCTCGATCACGTCAGCTTACAAACAAAAAAAAAAACAGATTAATTCGGTACGTCTGTTTGAGAGCTATGATGGCACAGACAGACACACAGATCCCCAGTTTTATATTGCTTACACCCAAACCAAAATTACCTTTGAAAAGTACGTTTTAATAACTTACGTTATCAGTAATCGAAACTGCATGAGAACGCAAGTCCGTATGAGAACGCAAGTCCGTATGAGAACGCAAGTCCGTATGAGAACGCAAGTCCGTATGAGAACGCAAATCCGTATGAGAACGCTAGAGAACGCTCATCGAGCGTGTGTGTCTAATAGGAGTAGGTAAAGAATTTCAGTTAAATTTGTTTGGTCTTTTTCATTTTAAAGTACCTACATAAATTCTTTTTAAATGTTTTTCAAGTATTTATTTGCCGGTTCCCTGACTCGAGTGAGACGGTAATTACCAACGTCCAATTGGCCAGTCCTCTAAAAAAAAATTACTGAAAGTATTTCACTTCGAAGGGGCGTCGCTAATTAGATACTCCTTTCAGTCGGAAAATATTCTTTTCATATTAAATGTTCACTAACAAAATCCTGAACGAGTATCAATATTTCGGAAATCGTTCAAAACATTCGTTATAATAGACATTTATATATTTTATTTTGCTTTATTTTATTTTTAAAAACGAATGCAGTTGAAAACATACGAGTAGCTGTCGCTTTTAGGATTGGCTGGCTAACTTACGTATTTATTTCTCACTGTATGTTATTATATACATACATCTATCAAATGTTTATCTACATTTAGAATTATCCTAGTTATTATTAATATTTATAAAGATTATTTTATATTTATACTTTTAATACTTTCATAATTATAGAACATTAGAATATGAATACACAATGATGCCCTCTAAGTGGCAATATTGTATGTATTTTTTTTCTGTAGGGGTTTTGTTGAAAATAAAATAAAATGAATGTACATATGTACAATTTTATAAATACAAATACGTACCTATTATTTTCAGTAAATGCTTAGTATTTTTAGATTTTTAATCAAAAGTAAATTATCACAAGATTCAAACATATTAATATGAAAAAAATACTAATTTTCGTGCCATTACAACCCTAGATTTAGCGTAATATTTAAGATAATAAGTAAAGTTTAGGGAACTTTAGGAGGATTGACGCCCTAGTATTGCTATTATAGCCGCGTTTGTATAATGGCTTCCCCTTGGACTCCGCATTTTAGTTGTCAACTTCTTAAATGGCTCTGAGTTTAACCGTCCTTGCTAACCTCAAAGTTTCGCAAAACTTTTGTCACATTTCACACTATTTAGACTCTTAACAGGCTTGAGTAAACAAGCCACATCAGTTTGTTCCAAATAACTATTTATGTACAGTAATTAAAATTATATGTTTCGCCTTCTAAATAAGTTGCTATAGCTACTATTGGTAGCTAATTACATGGAATTATTCGTACTTACCTAATAATATTTGACTTATAACAAATCCTTATAACAATACCTTTCTGGTGTCCCAGACAACGTGTATGCAAAATTTCATGATGATCAGTTCAGTAGTTTTTGCGTGAAAGAGTTAAAAACAACCATCTATCCATACATCCATACAAACTTTCGCATTTATAATATTAGTACGGAAGTACGGATGAGTTTAACATACTTAATTAAGTGTTTAAGAGACGGTTATACGAAAAGCTTTATTCATTTCTTGTACAAGAGTTTTATTTCTCTTTCATTTTTCACCTAATAGTAGCCAGACTGCCACACGACCGGGTGTCAACTTGGTTTGCGTCGTTTTTCATTCGTATCGCGAGCGACCGATAGGTTCATTGACACGGTTAATTTATCATGTAACAACTGTGCACATGGGAGGCTGTTTTCGAAGCTGTCTCTTGTTTCCAAACCAGAATTTTATTAATGAATTTTAAAATGGACAAAATATTTTTTCACGCACGAATAACGTAACGTGGCTGTTTTCTTTGATCAATTGAATAGCTTTTTGCAACAATTTTTACTGAATAAAATTTCAAATGCTTTATTTTTTTGGTTGCCCTGAACGGTTTATTTTTATATTTTAGACGACCTAATCGAACGTTATGGAAGCTGAAGAGAATTCTACCAAAATGTTTGCACTAAATAATAAGGCATTGATCTTGGCTACGTTTTGAGACATATTATGACTGCTTCAATTATTAATTAATATTCTGTTATAATTTCATCCGTTATTTATTTTTTAATAACTTTTTTAAAATTGTTAAGACATAAGTACAAATTTAGAAGGAGTTTACATTAGAAGGAGTTTTGATCAACTGAATATAAAATTTAAGTCTGCCACCCCAATTTTTGACACATATGTTTGCCAGACCACCCTCAAAGTATTTGTTACAATAATAAATTTTCTATACGAGGTATAAAAAAAATTAAACGTAATTTTTTTTTTGTTTTTTATCCCTCTTTTGAATAGAATTGGTCTGTCACATTAATACTTGACCATTTTTTTTGACCAACAAAAAAATTGGTCAAGTTACAGGTCGCCAGACCGCGCTGGTTCCTTATTTGTCTAATATCCAAGAAGTCATAAAGTGTATTATTGTATTATAGTACAATAATACAATACTATATACTCGATAACTACCTTTTTCTATAAGTCGCCGCTTGGACTATAAACTTCTATTTACTACATTGTTACATTGACAAACATGTATATAAATAAATAATTAAGTAATAAAATGGGAACTAATTTATAATAACAATTTTGATTGAAATACTCTGAAACGTTATCCCTATGGATCTATATCTATATGGTTATTCTGACGATCTATATCGTCAGAATAAACCATCAAATTCTACTTTCATCAAACTTCAACCTTACTCGGGATGTCGAAACTTGCGTACCTCCAACGTTCTAACTTTTTTATCATCAATGCACGAAAGATAGCGGCGATGTAATAATTTTTTACGCATATTAATGAAATCTCAACTAAGTATTAGTATTATTTTTTTTATAAAGAAACTATAATTTTTATATAAACTCAGCAGGCAGCAGACGGTTGACTTGATGGTAGTTTGCTTCCATCGCCTAATAAACGCCTAATTCAATTGAAGATATTGAAGCATCACAGTTTAATGTGACCTAAAACCTACTTAACGTCATTCTATTTAGTTTAGACTATCTACATACTAAAAGAAATAATTTAAATCTTCTAATATGTATATAAAATTCTCGAAACGCACAGTGTTTGTAACGAAACTCCTCCGGAACGGCTTGACCGATTTTTATGAAATTTTTCGTGTATATTCGGTAGGTCTGAGAATAGACCATAAACTATTTTTATACACTTTCACTGTTGGGAACCATTAGGCTTCGTCAGCGTAATTATATAAAATATTTATAAAGTTACGCTGACGAAGTCACTTGCAACACCTACTGTTATCTAAAACGCCTTCTCCATAACTCAAACAGATTCTTTGTCATTGTAGAAGTGAAAAGTTTTCCAGGTACGAAGGAAACTTTGATTGAATATTTTGAGTAATACCAACTTTTTCGCTTTCAGTTCCATATCTCAATTGGAATAGATTACATTTTCGTGTGTTCATTTTTATATTTTTGTTGTTATTTCTTTTTTTAGACTTAACCGACTTAAGCACGCGAACTTTTAAATTTTTAGAAATTATGTTATTTATTTTCCTTATTTCCTTTTGATTGACTTTTTATTTGATTCATTTCGTTGATTATTTAGGGAAGTATATATAAAAAGCAAGAAGACTCTTACTATCGTTTGCATCATTAAACAGAAATTAAAGACAATATGATGAAGATACTTCGGGAAGTTGAAACTAATTTCACTCGTAACCAAAGATGAAACCAACTAAATCAAAAGATGAAGAAGATGACAAAAGAATGGTCTCCTGATTTTCTTTCGGGGTTTTTAATGACGACCATAAGAGTTTCTTGGGGAAACCTAATTAATAAATAAATATTTTGATTACATTTATTTGAATAAGAGAAGTTATTAGGACCGAGATAAAGGTACTAGAAAAAAATAGTATTAAGAAGGAGACAAAGCTATTATGAGCATGAGCAATGAGCACCGGTATTCCTGACTTACTCACCTAAGTAGCTATGCTATTATTTGATGCCACAGTCTTCTAAGCGTGTAATACTAGCAGCTTCTCATGTAGCCGGCGGCTAACTTGAAATTTTAAATTTTCTGACCAGACCAGATGCCTATTATCTAAACGAAAACTGACATTACTGACAATTGCCCATTGTCTTGTCTAGAAAACCTTATAGGTTTATATGTCTATATTCATTCCAGTGGTAAAATAAAAATACGATAGCGCCACAAATAAAACAATTCCGTTGCGAGATACTTTAAAATTTTTAAGCCAAGGGAAACCTTTTCACTGTACCTTATTACCCCAGCAAAGAGATGAAACAGTGGTTTCTGTTGTAGGTAAATAGATCTATTTAAATAGAATTTTGGAATTTTATGTTTCATTTCAAAGTAAGGTTTTAAATTATATTCAATCCGGTCGTAAATTGCGTTTGGTATTTACGAAAAAAAATGTAATTAATTTTATGTTATTTTGTAATTTCTTAAAATTATAACGGATATTGTTAATATAAGTCAGCCTCTGTGTTTGTGAACGCCAAAGTCAGAAAAAGGCATTTGATTATGACAGAATTACACTGACAAAATACGCTGTTTGTAACTCGACTCTTTTTTTTCAGGAAGCCAGCTTTCTCAATATTCATCGAAATTTATATACTTAGCCCTCAAGATCGTTGGCTGCATTACCTGATTGGATGGCATCGCTTATTTGCTAATTGAGGTAACAGCCGGATCAAGTCTTGACCAAGCGTTTTGGACGAATATGGAAAAAATTTAAAACATTGGCAGTTGAAGACCAGAAAAAAAACAGATATTTTTTTTTCAAAAATTCTAATATACTTTCCAAAGTAATAAATTAATACACATATTTGAAAATTTCTATTCTTAGAGGCTGAAGGGGTGTAGAAATCTAATTTGACCTAAATTTGACTAACAGACAATTTACAGTGAAAATTGAAAATGTAATTTCTATTCAAACTACATACTGTTATTGTTTGTATGGGTCTATTAGCGAGGTTTCTTCGCAGACGCTTCCCGCTTCTCCAATGTATCAACTGATCCAAGTTTTATGAGCATTGGCTTTCGGGTTTAACTTAGTTCTTCTTGGTTAACGATTGGTTAAAACTGAAAATCATTTTAAATCCAATATTATTCACATTTCTAAGTATCATAGATGAATGATTGGTCTCGCTACGCTCGAGTAGATACCGCCGTTGTACTTGTAAAATGCGGCAAAAAATACTACGCCGAATTCGGCGTACTCGAGCCAGTCACACTGCAAACTGTCTGTGATATGTACGTGCCGAATGTTTTATTAAATTTTGTTCATAATAAAATGCTAGTTTGCGTAGTGAAACTGTAAAAATATAATAAACTGTGTAAAAAGTGATAAAAAGTGACGATATTTTACACACACTACATTAAAAAGTTGCCGCATTTACGGTGCTATCGCTTTTGTATAGCGCTCTATCTAGTCAAGCACAGCGAGACCAATCAATTATCTTTGTATAATATGTTGTAAACTAGCAGTCCCTCTGTGGTAACTAGTTAAAGATTTATTACGGATTCTTGAAGGTATCTGGCAAAGTAAAACCATCTTTACGTTAAGGGTGGCAGGTAGGCTGATGGTTCATTTGGCACTAAGCCACTATACAATCACCTATTAATGGAAGCAACGTCATAGCTAGCAGTTTCTATAGTTATAGCAAAGTGCGGATAATATAGAAATAATGAAAACATTAATATATGCAAATATGGAAAATTCAGAAAAACAAAACTTAAGAAATTTGAAAAATAAAAATATGAAAAATATATTGAGTTGAAAAATTGAGAATATGGAAGCTGCGGTGGCAATTAGGAGGTAAATGGACTTTGACATCCTTATTCAACGAAACACAACAGTAAGTACTACTACTTTGTTTACTTTGTTACAGCATAGGTAAATTAGGACTTAATACAATTTTAATGATTATGGATAAAAATAGAATAAATTATGGGCGGATACATCCGTTCTAACAATTTCCATCCGGTCTAATGATGTTGTATTAAAAGCTTTATAATGAATGAGCTCAAACTTACTTTTTAAACAGAAATATATTTCAAACGGAAAATTGTATTGATAATAACATAAATGCGAAAGTTTGTGAGGAAGTATGTTTGTTTTGTTTATTTCTCAATAACTCAAAGCTGAAAGAATTTGGATGAAATTATTTACGATTATTTTAATTAGTTATTTCTTCTGTCTGTTCTATTCGCTTTCTCCGTTAATAAATTAAACATTGTAATTATGAAACTCTAATCACTATTTGTCTAACTCAATACAGTAAATGACAAATAAATGACAATAGATATTGCTGATTTCATTAAAGTTTATGTTCAAACAAAAAAGCTTTCGTATGAAGTCTCATCTCGAAGGAACTACTTTATTTAAATTGCTTCAAAGCCATCAGATTCATCACCGCGTAGTAAACAACTTCAAGATTTTAGACTTCGTTCATTACTTCGTATAATCGTTCCAAGTTTCACGCTAGCATCACCAATTAATCTTGTTTTAAGCTTCGGTAAGGCTGTCTCAAACATTTAGCTACTTAAAATTAATTGCTCAGCTAATAATGAGCAAACGCGTGAAGTTTAAGTGCTTTTATGAGATTTTGGAGAAGCAATAAAAGGGACATATTGAAAATTGAAAATTAGACATTTTTTTTTCATTAGAGTAGGTTTGCTCTTGGCCAACAACCAGCTGGCAGGATAAGGTGAGGCGAGGCAAGGATGGAGCGAGCTCACCCAGAAAATGCCTCGAACTTTGAAAATATTTGGGTTATATGAGCTCGGAAATACCGACGCCGGCTGGGAGTTCCAAGCCTTGGCAGTGCACATTATAAAGGATGTTTTAAGGCGCTTGGGATTTCGACAAGATGAGTATGGTAACCAGACGTACGTCTGTATATCCGATGGAAGAAAGAAAAGGCTATATAAATATTCTGTATATAGTGCTAACAAGATTTGAAGATTATGTAGATATGAAACTAAGTGGAGGCGAATAACGGTATACTTAGTTATAACAGTGTACACTGCGAATTGCAGTTAAAAACGGCAGCCAACTCATTTGGCGACAGTAACCACCCTATTGTAGAAAAATACAGTGAATACTGTTGTCCTTATCTTTACACTAGCAGCGTATGCGAACTCGCATTCCCTTTGTGCTCCATAGTGCTCCATCCAGCGAAACGAAATATATTATTTCGATGGCTACATCCAATTACTGAGTCCAATTGTAATTTTAAACCATCTAGAAATCAGCTCTCTCTCTCTCTCACACTCTCTTTCTCTCTCCCAACACACACACACACACACACACACACACATTTAATTTACTATGATTTCTAAATAATAGTAAAATATTGTTCCTACAGTTGCTAGGTATGTTAATTTTAATATGCTAGAATTCTGTCCAAATGAGCCAATGCGGTGGAACAAATTATAAATTTTCCACGCGCGAAATTGCAATTTAAACATTTTAGCCCGCATGAAGGTACACAGTTTTAATGTTAACTTTTGTTGTTGACGCCAGCACTCTGGTACCTACCAAGTTTAAAACAAAATTTTGGATAGTCAATGTGTTGCTGCTAACAGATTTCCCGTAATTAAACAGAAACTGTGGACCCCCACTTTTTAACTTTTTAACTTTTTCATGTTAAAAACTTTTAACACTTACTTTTTAACTTTTATGTGGGCGTTACAACAACCAATCACCGGGCTTCATTTCTTTCGTTTCTTAAGAACGCAATGAAACGTTTGCATTGGTTTGGTTCTTGGCTAGGGCCCCACAACTAGATAGGATGAAGGATATCGATTAACGGGCGAAAAACTTTAGGCACCACTGACGATCGAAATACCTGTGAGTCTGTTTCGAAAAAGGCTGTTTTTTTATGACACAAAAATTTAACACAAGAAAATATTAAATTGTGATTGTGTCAATCACAATAATAATTGTGATTGACAAAAAGATCATCGTGAAATAATAACATATTTGCTGTTGTGTTTTGGTGAATGAGTAAGGGATACCAGAGTCCTTTACCCTATCTCTTCCTAATCCCTCATGCTTACCTTACCTTAACGTGTGGCATTGCTTGCCTTGATGGTAGGTGACGGTAGCCACCTACCATCAAGTGGAGCGTCTGCCTGTCTGTCGACCTTGACATTAAAAATGTCTAATATTAAAAATAAAATATATCGCATAGTATCTTATTTGAAAGAAGACAGTTTATTTGAAGAATTATTAACATTGTAAATACTTTACTTGAAATAACGACCACTCAAAACATTTCATTTTAACATAACCTCACCAAAAATTGTATTTAGTGTCGCGTTATGGCGTGCGCTCCATTAAATTTGGGTACATTCTAATAATATTGCGTTGACATTTCCCCTTTGAGAGTAGTCGAAATGGTTTTTATGCGACTTTTAACGGTTATGACCAATGTTTGAGGCGACTTGGCCTTTTATATCAATAAAATAATAAAAAAAGTGCGTAGGTACTGAACCTATAAATATTTGTACATACACTTGTACATCAAAATTACAAATATTACAAGTACTTACTTACTATAAGAAAAATTGTTTATAAATGTAGCACTTATTTTATTTAAAGTGTACTTACAGTTACAATTGGCGATTTTGTCAAAAATTAAGCTTAGCTATAATAATTGTAAGGAAAATAAACATATTTTCAAAGTTTTTGTTATTGTTATCTTACGTATAATCAAATATAATTAATTTACAACAAAATTTATCAAAAATTTAATTTCCAATTTAAAAGGGAAGCGTATAATATAACATAATAATTTCTATTAATAATAAATATATTAAATAATATTCAGTTTATATATATGTTAAAATAACTAAAAATGGATCGCCGCCAATAATGTTCAGCTGGATCATAAATTCCACTAGCCCGTTACGTATTTGTAAACCCTTCCAATTCTCACTTACCAGTCGCGTCTTGTTGTTCAAATTTCGTCTTTATCGCAAAAGAATTAGAGTTACAAAAATAACGTGGAAGAAATCTGTTTTCAGAGCACGGTTCTCGAACGATTTTTCTTCATCGCTCCCTTCAATATGTTGCGGTAGTGTTGAATAACGTCATCTATCTTCAACGGAGCACATTATGCAAATCAGTGTGGTGCGATTAAGTGTAAACAGATGCGAATGGACATGGACGGCTCTATTTCCAAATTGGTTCCATTTCAAACACATCTTTAAAGCAAAAGATGTGTTTGAGCTTAAAGCTTTTAACAGAATATAAACAACTTCATTTAAAAGTATGTAATATCTGTGATGTTGACCTTAATAGGATAAAAGATGAGTTGATATGGAAATGGCCTGTGGCATCCACTAACTGGACCGAGATGTCTCGGCTGCGTATTTTAGCACTATATTATTATTATTATTTGTAAATATAGGAGATATAGTTTAAAAGCTATAGCTTAATATGGATGTTCCTTAAAAAACATTATAATATATTGAAACATAGCCGACTATGAAGTGTCTTGTGGACCTGGGTCACTATATTTTATTAAAATTAATGTTTTTAAATAAAAAAAGAACAAACAAAAAAAGACCCCTAGAAGAAAAGAATAACTTAGGGAACATTTTACTGTCTAACCAATACTTCACAAAAACGTACAAAATATGAACTTCCACAATCTACATTTGTGGAAAGAGGTAAGCTTTGCATAACGGTTAAATATTCCAATTTCATTTGGCTAAACGAAATATAAACCGCAAACGTTGTATTAAAGCATATTCTGAAGCAAAATATTCGCTACAAATTCAATTGTCAACATTTTAGTGGTCAGTATTAGGAATATCTAACAATGAACACAAATAGTGCCTTCAGGTTAATTTTCATTAAAGATTTTAGCTCCATTTATTTGGAACCAAATATAAAATTGATAGAGCGCTATACAAAAGCAATATCTCCGAAAAAGTGGCAACTTTTTATTGTAGTGTGTGTAAAAAATCGTCACTTTTTATCACTTTTTACCCAGTCTTATTATATTTTTACACAGATTCACTACATACGCAAACTGGTATTTTAATATGCTTAAAATTTAATAAAACATTCGGCACGTACACATCACAGACAGTTTGCAGTGTGACCGAATTCGGCGTACTATTTTATGCTGCATTTTACAAGTACGACGGCGGTATCTAGTCGAGCGCAGCGAGACCAATCACTTATCTATGCTTGGAGCATTGCATATTTACATTAAATAAATAATTAAAAATCATTTATTGATAAATATGCCTCGCTATTTCAGCTACCTTGTTAAATATTTATAAATTTTCCACTTTCATCTCCGTTTACTAGGTGCTATTTTACATAAATTTTCTAAAACATTTTTTTAGCGATACGTAATTTTCTTAAAGCTAATTTTTTAGCTTTTAGGTGTACTTGGCATAAAATGTTTGTATTCATTGTGTGAAATTGGAACAGTAGATACTAAAATAATTAATCAGCAAGAAAATATTATTAGCAGTTTTCCCATAGATTTAACTCAGAGCTATCTTTATTTTCTATATTTAGCTTAGCAAATATAAAGCGAGTTTTGCTTGGCAACACAAAATCAATTTTTAATTCTTTACCTTATGTTTAGCTATCAAACTATCATAATGTCAACTATCTTTTATAAAAGGATTTGCCATGAAATACAGTAATAAAATAAGACCATGTAGCAATACATAAATTTGTTAATTATGTGAGTCGCAGATTTCGTTCAGCAAACTAGACTAAGTTTTGTAAAATTAAAAAAAATCCTATAAGAACTCAATTTCCATAGGTAAGGAAGTCACCGTTTTGAAAACATTAAAATTATTAAAATCTGTTCTCATAATTTCACGCCAAGGTTAAAATGAAGCGGTCTGAACGTCCATTTTGTTCTGGAATATTTTTATTTTATTTTATGGCCTGTAATTAACTTAAGCTTCCGAGAAAGGTATTTGGGTTAAAAAAAAGTCGTTATAAATTGCCAGGTTCTTCCAAATGACGTAGAGATAACTGCCTTATTTATTATTGTAACAAACAACGATTATGAAAGCTTACTTTAATTTATTTCAGTTTGCTTTTTAGATAATTTTAACAAATGATTTTAATAATTAACAACATTTCCATTGGACATTTATTTATTTATTTATTTATTTATTAAAGAAAGCACACAGACAGAATACAATCAAATTCGTGAAAACAAAGATACATAACGTGTGTAATAAATTGTAGTCCTAAATTGAGTGCATATCACGATTAACTTAATTCTAACTAAACAGTAATGATAGCAATTAAATAACTAACAACTAACTAACACTTAATTAACAAAAGTAAATAAAACTAATAAATAATCTAGATTTAAATAAAGGGAACCTACTGTCGAATATATCAATATCCACCTCAGATTTAAAATATCTTATTTTAGTGTATGGGCTTGGCTTTTTGTGATTTTTGTATTTTGGCTAAACTATGTAAATATATAAACACGATTGCAACACAGTTTCCGGTGCCGTACATCACAGTTATGAAGTCAAGTTAGCAATGGCTCAGTTTGCAACTGTTTGCTAGTATATTGTGTTTGCCTGTTTCCCGAAGCGCTTGAATTGTTATTTTCACGTGTTCGTTGCGATTACGTTTGTATCGAAATGCAACTTTAACTGCATTATATTACTTGTGTATTGTTTTGGCAATAGCAACAACTGCTTAAGTCTGAGTTTTAGCTGTGAACTCCGGTATAAGTTTATAGGTTTACGAGAATATAGAGATTCCCAAAACAACGATTTCTCAAACCAAATGAACAGATTCTATGTGTATACCAGATATAATATAGGAACAGAGATACTCAAAAATTTCATGTCTGTTGAAAGATTTGCTAGGATTAAATTCTTTACACTTGGCAAAACTTTGTTTTGCAAGAAGGATTGCTTGCACAAAGAATCTTTTAAATTATGGAAAAATCAGAACCAAACTTCATAAATACACAATTATAGAATAAAGACAGCAAACGTTGTTTTGCCAGTAAAAATTTTGGGGTGGAACACCCTTAACATTCTCAGACCCAGATAAGCACACAAAATTTCATCAAAATCGGTCCAGCCGTTTCGGAGGAGTTTGGCAATAAACACCGAGACACGAGAATTTTATATATTAGATAAACCAATTATGATGAAAATATCGAAAAAAAAAAGGAACTAATCTCAATAATCACATAAAAGGCGATGTGTGTATGTATGTCTCCGTATGTCTCCTATAGACTCCAAAACCGCTGAACCGATTTTGATGAAACTTTCGGACAATCTTAAGATTAGTGTAGCGGATGTTCCTGTGAAGTTTGGTAGCGATCGGACGCGGACGAAGTCGCGGGCAAAAACACTAGTATGTAATATAAAATCAAGAGTTAAGACAATTACTAAACTCCTGTGAATGTACGCCATGTTTGTCAATACATTAATTTGAATACATCGAGTTTCTACGTTCCAACAACCAAACGCAAATACACAATACAAACATTTGTTCAATAGTACAATGAACAACCATTAAAACTATTCATGGAAATTGCTTTAATAATTCCATTTATTGCAATTATTTTGTCATTTGTTTTCTTATTTTAACATTTTATTGTCTATTTTGAGCTCGTCTTGATATAGTCGTTGGTATAGTGTCGTATTTTTTCATAATTGGCTGAATAAATGTGAATGTGAGTTTGTTTGTTTGTTACGCTTTCACGCAAAAACTACTGAATCGATTTGAAAAATTCTTTCACTGTTCGGAAGCTATATTATCAGCGGGTAACATAGGCTATATTTTATAAAGTTACGCGGACGAAGTCGCGGGCACAAGCTAGTATTAAATAAAGCAATAGTTCGATATTGAAGATGAATTAGTTAATTAGTTACTCTTTCACCTAAAAAGTACACAAGAACGATCAAAATATTCATACAAGATTTATGCATCAGAATAACACCATGAGTTATATTTTAAAAGTATACAAAGTATAACTTAGTTAAGTATATAATTTGCATTATATAAAATGAAAAATGTATGGTATGGTAATAAATAAGGTTGTTTCTTAAGTACAACTTAATACTTATTCTTTTCTTAAATAATATTTCATTTAATTCTAAGTTAGGTATATATATTTACATAAGTATATAAAGCTTCGGTCCCAAACATGCTGCCTGCACTAACTCGTTGTATATCTCTATTTCAGGCGAACAGTCCGATAATCCATATAAACCTCAAGATAACTAAAAGTGAATACCGAATAATTTAATGTTATCTCAAAGCTCTACCGTTAGAATTTTTCTCAAGAACAATCTCCTTAATAAAACCTCAACCCTTACCAGAGTAAGAGCAAATTTTTAAAGATTTATAAGACACTTCACGTTATCTGTTTTTTTCTGAGATTTTTGGGGTCCCTCGTTAACTTTAACATTTGCTTACCTTAACCTCAATTTCCCCTAACGACGTTCCTGTTAAGTAAATCTAAAGAGACCATTCTTTTTGTTAGGACAATAAGGACAAGTACGCACTAGTGAAACGCGACGAGATGTGTAATACATTTAAGTTTTGTAATATTTATTTAACCAAATGTAGTAATATTCAATATTATAATATTATAAACTAGCGACGCACCCGGCTTGGGGGGATGCATTTTTTCTGCTAACCTTCTAGTTATATACGCAAACTTCCTTATTTATCGCTAGTAAAAATCCGTTGGACGGTTTTGAATAAGTTAGCAGAGAAACAAAGGCTTGTATTGTATTTTCTTTACATATTATAAAACAAAGTTGCAAACTTATGTAAATTATAGGTATAAAGCCTTTCAAAAGAATTTCTATAAATTCTAACGAAAACCTTCGATGAAACTTTTCTAGTAATTAGATGTGTCATTGGCAGATTGTAGAATTGGGCAGATCGTAAAGTATGAAATCAAAATCTTTCACCAAAAGTCAAAAATAGGTACGACGAGGAGCGGAGCGTGTTAGGTTTACATGGAAATAAATTTGGAGAGCCGAGCGAAGCGGAGCGGAGTGAGGCGACCCTCTCAGTTTTAACAGAAATATGATCTGCCCAGAAATATCATGATATGCCCAATTCTACGAGTGCCCACGACAGATGCATTGAATAGCGAAATCAAAGCTTGAAACATTAACAAAACACCTGGTGTCAGCGTTCGCGATGCTGAATTTCCACATATTTATAAGATGCTAATACCAAGCAATTAAATACGCATCTTGAGGAAACAGCACTATAATTAGTCTTGTAGTTTAGAAGAAACACGAGCTTTTAATAACACATAGCGCATGGATACTAATTATTACGAATATAAAAGCTACAGTATTTAATTTATTTTTGAATTATTAGATCATTCCGCGTCCAATCTGTGCTCTCTTAATTAGCTTTGTCTTTAGCTTTGTCAAAAATTGTCAATAGTCTGCAATTGAAAAATATTGTTAGCGGATTTGTAATCAGGGTAAAGAATAATGAATTTTATCCCACATAAATAAAGTTGTTTTTACCAGTGATCAAATGGACGCCAAACGTATATTTATTTGTGAATCGCGTCGCTTTTCGGGAGTATGTCTTCCCCCTAATGCGACTTAACTTTCAAATCTCGTACCCAGAATTCTTAGTATAAAGACAAAGCGGTTCTAAATTCTACGAGACCTCCGTTTTTGAACGTTTTTTGTCAGGATGTTGGTAAATGAATCTAATGAAGGCTTCTTCAAGTTTAAGGTTTACATAGCGGCATTTAATTAAGACCCCTTTTTGTTGTATTTTAACAAACATTCTACTGTTTTGGTATACAAACAGAAACGACCCTTAAGGTTTGACTTTATAATTATAATATTTATATATCAACCGATTAAAAATCTTTTTTTTTTTTGAGGAAAACAGTAATACTGTTCTTACCCAAATTTCGTTAATATTATAATTGAATTGAATTAGAGTGTTTGTAACAAGTAACTAGGCAAATAAATTTAAAAATATAAAAATGAAGATTATTTATTAATTTATATTTTTTTATATATATAAATTCGGTCAATTTGACAATAGCTAAGTTAAAAAAGTTAAAAAGTTAAAATTTAAACTTCAAAACTTTCTATTGAGTAATAACCCTAAAACAACCCGTTGGCTCTGTTGAATAAGGTAAAGTGGCAGAGAAAAGTAGTGACAATATAATTGGAAATTAATGATCTGTCCCAATAGTGTTTCCAGGGATTTTACCCTAAAAGTTAGGTACGAGTCATAAATCACAATCAAAGTTTACAGAATCAAATGTAAATCTGGTCGCGTTTCGCAAACTTTCTTCTTCAGGAAATGAACGCTAATGATGCTCATTGTGAAAGTTCTGTAGTTTTTGTGCATTAACACTTTTCAATAAAAAGTAAGAAAGTCAAAGAAGTTACTTCTGAAGAATCTGACTAAAGGGATTTTTTTCTATTTTAAAGAATTGTGACATTTATACTATTTTATCATTTATTCCCATTGTTACAGAAGAGAACTTTGTAACAATGATACAATAGCAAGAAACAACTTACGCTTGTTGAGTGTACAAATTTTTATGTTTAACAAAACGTAAAAAATTCCAGTTCTGTACAGTTTTTGTCTATTATGTACATTTTAACTATTATAAGAATATCTTACTGCAGGAATATAATAACACAAATGTTATTTTTAGATGTGATCCTTAGCAAGGAGGTTTCATTGGCGTCATCAGTGCTAATATTCCTTTTTATTTTTTTTAAAGATTTGTCCTGTCTGCACTTATAATGTGTATAAGTGCAGACACAACATAAATAACGAAAGGTTCTATAATATTGTGAAATATACAGATGTCTGTTACGTTATATTTATACTTATATAGTCTTTGCGTTATATGCGATAATATAGCATATTGCGTAGAATCAGTACACAGTAATGTCCCACTTATCCGCATCTTGTAGGATTCAACGAGACACTAAACAGTGCTAAGAATGATGGAGGCATTTAGCACAAATAAAGACGTCACTTTGTTGCCATTCGCAGTTTCGTCGGCTAACGACCGCATCATTAATCATACAAAACAGTGACTGTCGCGAAGTCGACTCGCTCACAAGTTATTGTACTGTCTACGTTACCGGAAAATACTTCATTTTTATTAATAATTAATAAATTATTATTATTACAATTATAAGCCCTAAGTACCGGTGGGAGGACGAGGTGCAGAGAGACCTGCGCGAGCTGGTGACGCTGACTGGCGCGAGATAGCTATGGACCGGGATCGCTGGAGACTTGTGGTGTCGGAGACCAAGATCCACTACGGGTCGCTGAGCCAGAGCAGTAAGTAAGTAAGTAAGTAAGTATTAAAATTATACACAACTTAATTTAAACTTACGTCATAGCTCTGTCTTACTAAACGTTTATTACAATGTACCTGAAATGAAATCGAGATGAAGTAAGGCTAAGATATAAGTCGTTGTAATATTGAGTATTTTAAGATATTTTATGAAGGCAAATGACAAGTTTCCTGTTAAAAGTCATTATCACAGGAAAAGTTTTTTGTAATGTTAAGATCGACAGACAGGCTGACGGTCTACTTGATTGTACATTTTTTTTGTATTTCCTCATCATCATTGCTTTATTTTTCAAGAACAATTGTGTAGCCCTTTTTTTTTTTTTTTTTTTTTTAACGTTGGGAAATCCTCTTGGATACCCGGCAGTGAAGGGGACACTGCGGGGTTATGCCGGATTCCTACCGGCTAAAACCCAACGACTTTCTATCTATCGCGGCCGTTGATGGGCGGGGTCGTGGGGACGTTGTTACACGACTTCGCGGTGCCCCGCCACGGCTATCCAACGCGGGGAGGCCTGTGCTCCCTGTCAGATCCTCGGCATACCCGAAAGTGGAGGTACGCCGGTCTACTCGGGGGACCTTACGACGGGCGGCAGTCTCCCCCAAGACTACCGCCCAAGTCCCGGTCAGGGTGGAAGGCGGCGGATATAGGCCACCCGCCTGCGCCCGAGCCTTCTCCGGCGGATTGGCTGGGAGAGGGGATCCTCTTCCCGCTGCCTTTCCGCCGCTTCCTTGAGCGACATAACATGCTCACAGAACGTGAGCATCGCCTGCCACGCAAGGGTACTGCCAACCATCGATTTCACGACGGCCGGCAGCGAGAGATCGGCGCCCACGACGTGAGACAGAGCGGCGCGCTGCTCTGCCCATTCGGGGCATTCAGCCAAAGTGTGCTGCGCAGTGTCAACCGCGCAGCCACAATGGTGACATTCCTCCGTCGGCTCTCTCACGGCCACCCGGTGAAGGTAACGCCCGAAGCAACCATGCCCCGAGAGCACCTGCACCAGGCGGAACGTGAGGGCTCCGCGCCGCTTCGCCAGCCATCCTTCTAGGGAGGGGCGGATGGCCTCAATCGTCAGGCGGCCCGCACTGGGTTCCGCCAGCCTTTCCTTCCATTTTTGGAGGAGGATCGTCTGGGAGTGTCTCCTCAACCTGATGACCTCCTCAGCTGTCAAAACCATGCCGCGTGACCGCGCCTCCGCAACTTCATGGTACACCGCCGCCAACACTTCGGCATCCAACTCCCAAGGAGGGGTGCCAGCTAATACACACGCCGCCTCAAAAGAGATGGTGCGGTACCCCCTCACAATCCTGACTGCCATGGCCCTTTGCGCGCGGCGCAAAAGTGGCCTATTACGGGCAGTCAGGCGGTCCACCCAGATGGGGGCCCCATACAAGGCCATGGACCGTACCGCGCCAGCATAAAGGCGGCGACAAGCCGTATTCGGCCCACTACAATTGTGTAGCCCTAATGTGTACGTTCACATAAAGAACCAAGAAAGCGTCTCTATTGAAACCGATGTCAAGATTATCCTTACAGCTCTCGTCACAAGCACTGCCATTATACACTACGTTAATTAAAAAAAATGTCGTATCATTATTCGTCATCATTAACTAGAGTTTGTTGAAAGGGTTAAATACGACACTTTGTCGCATTTATATAACAATTTTACGCTTTTCTTTTTATCGCTTCCTCTGAGTTTTTAACACCACGTAAAAAAAACTTATGGCTATATACTACATAACCTTTGACAAAAGATATAGATTTGACAACAGCCATAGATTTGGAGTTAATCGTAGAGTTCATCAATTAGCACCAGTACACATGTAGGTAAATGATATTACTCCGCTAACTTCTCCTAAACTATGCAACAGATTTTGCGGTTTTTACCATCACTTACCTAATTTTTCACCGAATTTTCAGATATATAATAAAAACTATTTTTTTTTCTGGGCAAAACGGGAACGATTTGGTTCCGAAATTCATCTTGGGTAGAAGATATACTATTTCGTTGAGTTCTCTGTCTAAAAAGAAAAAGCTGCGAACTACCGATTCATACAATATGGTTTGGCCTACATCAACAATTGTTTTCACTCCGTCTGTCTTTAGCGTAAACCAAATATAATACGTAGTTTTTGAAGCGAATCAACCGCACTATTGTTCGGAATAAAGGAACCGCACAAGTTTCTGATAGCAGTTTACCCTTAGAAAATTACTTGTAACAAAACTAAAAGATACAATCTAAGGGTAAACTTAGTTATGGAAGCCGTGTCTTTGAGTTGAGAGTTATGATTGCTCTTGACGCTCAGTAGAATGCTTTATACAAAACAATGTTACTTTTGTTTGGTGCTCTTTCACACTAGTGTTGAATAAATGTATAATTTTTTTATACATTTTTATTGAAGAGTCGTTGGTGGGCTTACAGTCCACTTAACGTTATACCTTGGATTAGTCTAGGTATTTCGGATAATGGGCAAGGTAAGGTAGGAAACAGGAATGGACTTGTCAATGGTCACTTACCCATCGTATCATATCATATACTTCACACGATATTATGATATTTTATGACAGCTGCCAGTGCGCAACTGGCTGCCAGTTCACTATGCTGAGGAACCATTTTGAAAGAAATCACAAGTATGTAACACAAATACAACACACATACGCATTACTCTGAGGTATATTTATAGTCTAGTGGATGTCAAAACATAAACTTTGTCTCCGCTTTCGTTTAATACTACTGATAAAATAGCGCCAGTGTAATAGAACTCTTAGACTCAATTGAAAGTTTGTGTGCTGTTTCTGGCGTAGAGCGAAATGGTGAGGAATTTTAGCATTTTCCAACAACACAGCGACAATGTGTCCTTCTTCTGTAGACCACTTTAACTTTTAATTGTTTTAGAAAGAATGAGTAAAATAAAAAAATAATACTTATCGTGTTAAAGTCATAAACAAAAATTTCAACATTTCATTGGAAACGAAAACAAATAAATTTTCTAAGCAATCAAATTGTAATAGAATAGTTTAAATTAAAAATAGTATATAGTGCCTAAAAGTCTCATTACATACTCGGTTAAGTAACGTGTTATTATTTTAATCCTAGCAAAAACATTTCCACCACAAATCTGCTACGATTAAGCCATAATTAAACTTTGTCCGTTCTTGGCAAAGTTTCGGGATCATGTAAGCTAGGGTGACCTACCGAAACCCCTTTTAATATTCAGTGTCACACTTGAACTCATCCTGGGATTATCCGGCAATACCACATTATAAAATACAAGTTAGAAATCAATGTCCTTACAAAAAATATTAATTACAAATAATATGTTCTAATGGAGAAAATTGACAAAAAAAGACATAGAATATTATAGTCTAATAGCTTAAATGGCATAGGTACATAGGTAAAATAATTAAAATACATAGGTAAAAACAATAAGAGCGCTTGCTAACAAAAGCTACTATAGGTAATCTAATAAAGGTATCAATTAAACTTTTAAATACTCTCGACTATCCTAAATAAATAATACTGAACTAAATAGTTCAGTTGTAATCAACCAGCATACTCTCGACTATGCTGGTTGATTACATCATATGTAAGTTTTTAAACACGTAACATTTTTAAAATAACCAGGCCCAATCAAAGTTAGATCTACATTAATACCTACTCATAAATTTCAGTAGGTATCTTATTATTTAATATTTGTGAAATTATTTATTAAGATACTTGCTTTTTAACTGATATTATTAGTCACAAATGTGAAGTACCTAATTTAATAACAAATTAAAAAATAAAAATAAATGAAACTGTAAATTTAATCAAGATATTAAGAATTAATTAAAAACGGAGTGCCATTGTTTCCTTTTCCTTAAAAAGAGTAGATTCAGCATTCAGCGAACATCGAACAGCTTTTACACCGTTTCTTATCAATACTAGTGATAATGGATCTGGAGTAGATGTCTATACGGGGATAGACGAGAGCTTGAGCCGAAATAGAACTAAATTTAGTACTCAGACCGACATCCACTGGAGTAATGTTTGATATTATCTGACAGGTTTTAAATGTTTTGCACTAAAATAAAGGAACATGATATCTCTTTGCATATAAAAATGTTTCAACAAGATTGTAACGTTCTGCTTAAAATAATTGCTACTTATTTTTTCAAGATCAAACTGAAATTCAGTTAAAAGGAATAGAAGGCCTAAGAGAACTTCTTCCCATACGTACCTACATCATATTTATGTTTTAACGAAACCATAATATTATGTAGTTCAATGTATTAATTTTGTGTTGGGTTTTCAATTCGTACTTTATATAATTGGGAAAATGAGGCATTCGGAAAATTAAGAATCAATAAAATTAAGAGTTTTCACAAAGAAAAATTCGTACAATTTGAAAAATTTCTCGCTTTGAAAAATAATAATTAGAAATTGATTGCCTACACTTCGCCTAGTTATAGGAAACCAATAATTTCCTTTACAATTTTTATTATATAACTACAAGTATTAGGTATATATGCGTTAGTAGAATGATTCCTCTCAATGAAGATACGTAACAAACCCGAATGTTCTAGCTTCTAAATTGGTAGTACTAAACAAGAGTCCTTCATGCTCAATGCTAACGTTACGTTAATGAAGTTGCATCTCGAAACTCAGACAACTGCATTTCCCACTCACTGCCCATACCCCGTCACAGTATATCTATAATATACTTAAACTAGCAGTAGTTATACTCAGTTAAAAGAACGATTGACGTAAGAATTGTTATTTTTAGATGTACTTCTGTATATCATTAGTTATAAATGATAATACGTCATATGTCAGATACCATATCGCATACATGGGATGCGTCTAAATATTCTAAGTGTTGAAATGCCAACACAAAGCTGCCGTACTGTCCGTCCGAATAAGGATATCGCTGAAGCTATTCTCACGTCGTGTGAAGTTCCTATGTGATTTTTGCTAAATGATTTTTAATTTATTGAAGAATGTCTTCAATACTCTGGACTGGTGTGAACGAGGCATCAAGAAAGTAAATAAAGAACACCTAAAAATAAATACAAGTAAGTATTTAGTAAGTAGTCTATATTAATGTTTTCAAAAATTGATGGTTTTAAGAATTTTTACTGAATTTTTTGACGTTAATGTATGAATTCCTGCTAATGCGACTTTATTTTCTTTTATATATTTATATAATTTTAATGCATGCAACAATATGCTCTATAAATAAAATAATAAAATGTAGCCAATTCGCAATGTTATAATTTTATCAACTAATAATTTTATTGACATATCGGAATTGTGTATAAAATTGAATTTATTTAAAAAATAATTAATTTGTATTTCTTTAAAAAAATAATTAATTTAATTTATTTCCCTTTAAAAGCATCATAATTAACCCGCACAAGTGCTTTAGTTGGCTGACTGTGTAACGACAAGACTGTGTGAGACTTGTGTGGAGAAGTGCTAATTATAATAGCACCACGCGAACAAAGGGGAACTCCTCACAACAATAAATTCGGTTCCAATTACCACATTCAAATTCAGCTAAATAAGTTCCCACAAAATATTTCAATATAATTCAGTCTTACTAGTGACGATTATTTTCAACTTATTTATTTTAAAAAATTATTGAGAGAATTTTAAATAAATAGCTTTATGCTATAAGCTTTATATTTTATGCTTTTTTTATTGTTTTTTTTATTTTTTAATAAATATATTATATTTACATATTATACACTATAACTTGGAATCAATGTAGAGTTCCAAAATTTGTTTTTTGGAGCAAAATGTTAATAAAAATTGAATTCATTAAAGATCGCATTGTGTGATGTTGTGATAGAGAGATTTATTTAAACTCACAAATCGAAAAAAAAGTATTTTAAACAGTTACTAGAATAAAGCTTTACTGGCCTATATAGAGACAAAGCGTATTACGTTTCGCAGCCACAAATTGAATTCTTCAGATTGGAGCCAATCTGGAAAAACCACTCTTAAGGAAGATCACCATGAAATAGAAGCATTTGTACATAATATGTTTGAATATGTAAGCAAGGGATGTCAAAGCCTATTTCCCTATCCTCTTCCAATATCCTTTATCGTCCTAAGGTCGACAGCGCAATTGAAGAAGCGTTGCTTCTGTTAATTATGCGAGACGGTAGCGACTTACGATCATGCGACCAAGCGGTCCGACAGCCACCTTTTGGTATTCTGACAGCCGCATTTATAATTTTTTTTTTGACTGCAATTGTAATGAGATATTTTAAATCACATTAGGTACCTACTTCTTAAGACTGCCTTCACATTAGGTCGCAAGCACCGCGGCAGCAGCGCGGCTTCCATATACTAAATAGAGCAACGCGGCAGCTGCGTGCGATCGGTCGGGTCGGTATGGAAGCCGCGCTGCTGCCGCGGTGCTTGCGACTTAATGTGAAGGCGCTCTAAAATATATCCTATGTCTTAATAAGTAATAAGTCCTGTCCTGTAATAAGTTGTAATACATATTGTAAAAGTTCACATATGATCCGAGGCTTAAACAAACATTTCTTTCTTTCTTTCCCATTCAATTTCTATGTTAGTTACCTAAATTTTATAAAATAAAAACATTCATTTTTTATAAAATAATTATTAAAAATATTAAATTACATTGGAATTCATTGCTATTATAAGCAATTATCTCTAAGGCACAAGAAAAGATCTAAGGTATGACAGGTATTACTCAACAATTTAATTTTAATAATAAATTCAGCTACGAGAAATTTAATACAAAATTCGACGAGCCTTGTAATACGCCGATCTGTTGAAATAATTACGTGGTCTTAAGGAGATTAGTCTATTATGGAATATGCCATTTATTGTTTTAAACACAAAGAGTGTTACTTATTTAGACACAATTAATTTACAATCAAGATTAAAAATTATCTTACTCTTTGTTTAACCTCTGCCTATTTTATTACTTCCTATTTTATTTTTTATAATTTTATAACATTATAAATGCGAAAGTTTGTATGGATGTATGGATGTATGTATGGATGTATGTATGGATGTTTGTAACTCTTTCACGCAAAAACTACTGAACCGAATCAGCATGAAATTTTGCATACACGTTGTCTGGGACACCAGAGGGTACCGCGGACGAAGTCGCGAGCACCAGCTAGTTTTTATTATCCGTGTGCTGACACTTAGTGAAAATTTAATCAAAATTAATTTAATATTAAGATGTAATTTAATACCTAATTGTTTACTATTACCGTAACATTCGCCCAATATCCTTTATAAAGTAAAATTTCTGTCTCGACCGGCACAAGGCAAGGCGGAGACAAAGCCGGCAAATTGGATTCCATAACTGCATCTCGCTACGGAAAATCGGATGTTATTATTGGAAATTGTTGAGTCGAAATAATCAGCATTTCGTGCTCGTTTATTTATTATGAAGCCTATTTTAAAATGTGTCCAGAGGACTGCAAAACAAGAGAGCAGTTATAAAATGTATTTTAAAAGACCCAGACACATGTCGACCAGCTAGTAGAGGTCGAATGCACTACTGCATCACAGGTCACAGGGCAATATTCTACAACTCATTACTTTTTCATAGATGTAGTAACAACTCCTTTGTCAAAAGCCATCCAGAATTCGGAAGGATATTTGTTTGCCCGATTCTCTAACAACGATTCTCTTACCCTTTTCTCTTATCCTTACTGTTACACAAGTTTACAGGCGACAACCGAATTATTGCTTGTCTGCATGTTCGTAATACATTTTTGCAAAACACTCTAGAACAAACATTTACACAAGCTTAGTAAGAAACGAAAAAAGTCTTAACTAACTCGGAGTAGTCAAATGAAAACAGTTCGCGGGTGGATGGCTTGGATGTAAATTTGTAATGACGCATTCACATTTCGTTCATACATCGTCTTCACTTCTACCGCACAAAAGAGATGTTTGCTTAAGTAAAGAGCCTTTGCATTTTTAACCCCCTTGCTGTCAGTCCCAGCCGCACCCTTTCGAGTCGAGTGGAGACCTTTACCCCTACAGATAATGTTTTTACACCTCTTCCTGGCTTTAATGAATTTGCTAGCGGGCTTTTTTGCCCTGAAGTACTGGCTGGGTAACTAACTCACAAGCGGTAGAGTTTGCAAGTGTAAGATGCGAACAAAAAAAAAATAGATTGGTCTAAAAATATACTGAAAAAATTAAAATTAAAGATTTATTAACAAAAATACGACTATTTAATCTATAAGTTTCTTAGAGTTAATAATTTAAATTATTTTACACTTAAACATGTTTGTTTGTTTTTAAGAGGTAAGAAGCCTTAATGCAGTTTTGACTATAGAAAGAGCGATAAAGGAGGAAGTATCATTTTGAAATTGCTACGTTGACCAACGCTACGCCAGCTTTGTGACTTCATTCATTGCTACGAAGTGCTACGTGAAATAAAGTATCGGAAAATTTTCCAGACAAGTCTTCTGGTTCAACTGGTTTTAAAAGCGTGCTAGGTACATTTAATTACTGGCTCCTAGCCAATGGCTTTGCTCCTATTGGTATCTCTCCCTTGCCCAATGCACCACTATAAATAACTTAGTGAATCAAAGAACTGGGGAATCGTTTCTGAAATCCAAAGATTAACTAGACGATTGCATTTTATTGCCTTTTTATATGTAAAAATTAAACTAAAAGAAAATATTAATAAAATGAATAACTATAACGCATAACATAACGCATTCGTGTGACATTCTGATTTTACTCCTATAAATTTTCAAACCACGGGCTAATATATAAGTTTAAAGAGTAAACTCTAATAAAAATAAGACTCCGTAAGATTTATTTGCGAAGAGTGTTAGCAGCTGAAGATGTTTTTTTTTCTACACACTGAACAAGATTAGAGATGTCCCCGGCAACAAACGATGTGTTGACTACAAAACCTTGTAACAGTAACAACCGCTTTACCTTGGTGACAATTGTAAATTGCGGTCTTGTTTCGCTCGAGTCGTGACATTTTGTCGGTCGCGTCCGAGTTGTACTTGTATTAGGCCTGCTGTTAAACTCAATGTAGGTACTGTACATATGCGTTTGTGATATTCTCTTTGTGTAGACAAGGAAATTGAATCCTTTGGGCGGTTTGTAAGTAGAATTATTAAAGTTATAAAATAACTATATTTAAAATTTAAACTCTTTGACCACTCTTTGACGTCGAAAAGAGATTTTGTTAATTAATCCTATTTCGAATAAAATATTTTTGAATTTTGAATTTTTTGAAAACTAACTCTCGACTTTCTATTGAGCCTAAACATTCTATTTGTGATGAAAGTTGAGGAGGAGTAGTCAGATACTGTGTAATCGTATTATCGTTACTTATTAATTTGATAGGTAATTGTAATAACAAATTTCACTATAAATCCTTAATCGCTTTTTATATAAGAACAATAGTGCTAATTATGTGCATAGGTATAGCCGTTTTCTGTTGTACTCATTACAGAAATAGTTTATTATGAAAGTTAACTTTAAAAAAATTCAATTACAATTCACATGTAATTACTAATGTAAGTAATGGCTTTCATTAATCCTATTATAATTTATTTTAGCTAAATGCTGAAATTTTAGGTACTAAAACATAAGTCGGAACTTTTAAGTAAGATTTTTATTTAAGTATATAAAGATATATGAGGTAATCTTAAACATTAACTATAATTATTGCTTTTCTTAAATTGAATTCTTATTATTCTCCATTCGAATTTTCACTCAACAAAGTCTAGACCTAAAAAGCTTGAAGGGATTGTGGCAAGCGTTCACGATGCTTCCGTGCTTAGTGGGGCTCTGCTGTATATTAAATGAACTGTTTCCTCTCTTTTCTCTGGCGTATCTGTTAGAAATTTTACGAGGATTATTCTTTTTATGCATTTAAGAGAAACACACCCGATAGAAAATAATAAAAAAAGAAAACAATTTATTACTTAAAAAATGTTGCAGTAGTTTTATTAGAACCCGATTGTTATTGTTTAAAATAAAATAAGATCGTCATTTTGCAACTGATCAAAACCAGTTTGCATTAATTTTGTTTTGTTAAAATCCATGAGATTTCATATTTTTGTCTACTTGTAATATTGTAATTTTTTTGTTTACTTTTTGTATAGGTACATGATTAAATATTAACCAATAACAATTCAAAAATTTATATTATAAACTAGCTGACCCGGCAAACGTTGATCCACCCTTACTACTTAGGGGTATAAAAAATAGTTTACGACCTATTTCTCAGAATTTCTCTTTCTTTCTTTCCATTTCGAATTACAGAAACTACCGAATATACAGAAAAAAAAACATAAAAGTCGGTCAAGCCGTTTTGGAGGAGTTTGGTTACAAACACTGTGACACGAGAATTTTATATATATAGAATAGAATAGAAGATTACACGAGTACAAGTTCAAGATGTCAATATAAAATTATTAGGTTCATAAGTAAATAAGTTAATATAATAACATCATTGTTAGTTTTCAATAAATATATAATTATACAGTCTTCTACTATATATATATATATAACTTCCACAGTCCGCGTTAACTACACCTTGGCTACAATTGACATAATACGCTGCGGTGAAAATGTGTATTTTTCTTGTATCCTTTGTCCAAAATTACAATGGAACCATGTAGTAACTTTTCAGCGCATTTTCGTTTTGCCTTTTTGCCCATTTGTTTATTAAAATGAACGAAATGTTTTAGAGGAGAAAACTTTATATACATTTAAACAGTTGCAAATACAGTTTTACTTTATTACTAGCTGCTGCACGCGACTTCGCCCGCGTTACTTTATAAAATGGACTATGGACTAATGGACTATTTACTATGGATAAATGGATAAAAAATATAATGAAACTGTGTAAAAAGTATTAAAAAGTGACGATGTCTTACACACACTACTATAAAAAGTTGCCACATTCACGGACATATTGTTTTTAGATAGCGCAGTATCAAGTCGAGGGCAGCGAGACCAATCATTAATCTAAGCTAAATCTCAAAGAATTAAGATTTTACTTTAAAGTGATAATTAAACAAATCCCTATTTAACAAATAGAAACCATCATAATAATTATATTATTATAGTAGGAGAAATAAGCTGTATAAAAAATATAATGGTGTTAACTACGTAACTATCACGACATTAATTACTATAAACATTTTTGACAATAATAAAAGTTTTATGAAAATATTTCTGGATACTTTTGGCTTCCTACACACCCAGAGTAGCCATGATTAATGGCTACTTCAATAGAGATCGGCGGACTATCCGCACTTACGTCGCCGAGTGATGTATTACTTCTAAGTTACCGAGTTATTTCGCCCGTAGTGAGTAGCTGAAAAATTTATTGTAAAGGGTGAGTTAGGTACTCGAAAAATACTTGAAAAATGCATTTTTCTGCGAAAATATAGCTTTAAACACATCTGCTAATTTGATCAACTGAAGAGCTTAATGGTGCTACATATCTGTCATGTACATCCAAAGATTAATTGTACCATTCGATAGCTAAACGATCAATAACCTACTCGTTCACGTATTATATTCACGTAAAACACACAGACGTGTTTCAAGTCCATGGCATAGCCATACCAATTTTTTTTCTAACAATAATAAGTATTAAAAACAGTACTTACTTGCCCGGATGTAATTGTGTATGTTGACATTGTAAACAATCTTCAAACTGCAAGTAGCCTTTTACATATTTACTTCCTTCCAAAATAAAGTGTCAGTAAAGAGAAGCCATAACTTGAATGCAAGTCACCAGTCTAGTTGGACGGTGGTAGACAATAGAAGAGCAGCTGTCGTTACGAAGGGTGACAAATTGCACTGTCGCACGTTCCACGCCTGACTTCGTCGTTTTGGCCCCGTTTCGATTGAACGGTCCCCTCTCTTTTATGTAAAATTTGAAATTGATACTTGCAATTGATTTTGCAATTTATTGCATGTGTACTTACTCTATGTTTTTTTATTCTCTTAGCTTAGCACAACCATTCTTTGTATTTTTCATTCTTCCTAAGGTATTTTTCAACAACGAACTTCCTTATATTTAATAAGAGTTTATTCAAAATTCAATATTAAATCGCTAAAGAAAAAGAAAATTATATTTTTAAAGTATTACTTTAACAATGATTGCTCTTTAGTATTTGCAAGTAACTTACTACTTCTTTTAAACTTATCTTTTACTTAAACCGTCAATTTTTGCATCGCTTTTGCATCTCCCTGGTGTTTTTTTTAATGTTTTTATGTTCTTCAGGGGTTCCACGGGGGTGAGTTCTACAATTTTAAAGTTTAAATCATAATTTATATTTTCGTAAAAAGAAAGCTCTACCAAAAAATTCGAAGCAACTTATATCTTACGTAACGTAACACCATAAGTTATTCCAGTTTAAGCTGGGAAATTGTGACTTATGGAAAAGTGCTTAATAAAGAGCTGTTTGGCGATGTGCCAAAATAATAAAGGAATAAAGTGATCAGAATATGCTGGCTACGGAGCGTAAGGAGAGATTTCCCTATATCAGTGCTAAGCGATTGTTGACTATATTATATTTATTATATTATTATTTTATATTTATTCTTGACAAAAAAATTCTTGAGAAAAATTGCTAGTCTTTAATGTTAGCAGTCTTCAAAAACATGCAAAGTGGTCATAACGCAATGAGTGCTCTTGTTTTTTGATGTAAGAATTATTATACAAAGCATCATCAAAACAGAACTGTAGGTACTTAGCCAATTTATAGGCTATAGGACTCTCTTTAGCGTGCCGCATCATCATTATTAAAAAAACTATTATGAGATCGGAAAATAATTGTCCATATCCAGTCTTCAAGCAGCTTCATACTGTGGTACCATCCCAAAATAACAGAGGTAATTGAGGTTATTATAATACATGTAAAACACGTTCTGTTGGACATAAAAACGAACCCGTGTTTCATTTTCACTAACGGTCCAAAATAAACATTTACTTACGGCAATGCTTGCGAAAACAAGGTAGGCCCCATCTCTTTCACATGCAAATTTGAAGCTATGTGCCTAAGCGAACTACTCCACCATTATAGATTGATCTCTGTGTTCGGTAAAAGAGAAATCGGTGTATTGTTGCTATTAATATAATTTATCAAAAATCTAACGCCTGTGCCTGCAACTTCGTCCGCACTGTGACGACGGTGGTGCGATTTTTTTTATACTATTTTTAGAAAATCTCTTGGGACCCTAACATTTTTCGGGATAAAAAATAACTAGATAGATAACTATCTGTGTGCCAAATTTCATCGAAACCCGCTGAGCCGTTTTTGCGTTAATGAGGAACAAACATCCAAACATACAAACGTAGACTCAGTTTAAGGGACAAGGACGAGGAAGTGGGCTTTGGCATCTCTTGCCCACTTATCCAACCGAAAGGTCTCCTAAAAGAGGGTGGTAAAAATCTTCAAACCAGGCAGGTTTATGGGACGAAATTTAAAATAAATATAATTAGAGAATTTTAAATTAACACCACGACCGACATTAAAATATTTATACTTGTTTTTATGAATATATGACTACCTATATGATGAATATTCAAAATGTTATATATGACTGCAAGCGATAAAAATTGAATTATGAACTTCATTGGCTCATACAAATTGCTATGTCTGCATGTAACGACCTAAAAATTGTTTAATAAAACAATCGCTTCAGCAGACGAGGAGATATTATCAAAGTATATTCGAAATACTTAATCTTAATAAATATATTGAAGTAAGAAATATAATAAAATGGACGAAAATTAACTTAGAGTCTAGTTATCTAGGTATAAGTTTATGGAAAGTGTAATGTAATATTAGTGTATTTTCGTCTGTATTTCCGAGCACATCTAACCCTAATCTTTTCAAGGTTCGAGTGAATAGGCATCTTCTGGGTGAGCTCGCTCCATCTTAGGCCTCATCCTTGCCACACGGCTGGTTGTTGGCCAAGAGCAAACCCATCTCTAATAAAAAAAATAAAAAAAATAAAAAGTATTTTAATTGAAACTCTATATAATCAAATAGAAACCACAAATCTACTACATATAATATATGTATTGTATGTAAGTAGACGTTTTAAAAGAACGACAAACTTCGTTTCATATGAAACCTGGTTTGCAAGTTGAAGTAAGTTGGGAAGTCCAAAGAAAGTTTGAAGTCGCAGATTGTTTCGCTACAAACTTGTACCTTGTATTGTATCGAGGTGTTTTAATTTGTATCTTCAAAAGTTTTAGAATATACCTGATCTCATTTGCAGATTTTCAAATTATATTCGAAATCAGTTTTAAATTGCTTGTTACATTGTTTTAGCTTTGTATACGTTTTTATATTAAGTCACTGACTTATATAATATTATCTTAATTAACATTATCAAGATCTTTTATCCTGCAAAAATATGGGTTGCCGAGAGTTCATTAAATATATTATAAAAAATTTGGCGACACTGGCGTCACCGCGATAACCATGTCAGATATTATTATTTTCTCAGGTATTTTATTTTTCATTTTTCAAGACAGACGAAGTCGCGGACACCAACTAGTTTGAATATTCCCCAAAAGCATAGCCTATAGTGACTATGTGTCTAATTTAAACATTTTATCTTTCAAGACGAGTATGCGGGAAACAAAGCCACTTAAAATGATATCTACTTAATTTTCTTTAATATTAAAATCGACTCCTATAGTGGAAACTCGACAGTAACATTTTAAGCGGAAGCATACAGCAATAAAAACAAGGCGAACAAAATCGAATCGGTGTCACAGAAGTTGCCAGTACGTCGACTTACTTCCACTAGAGGAAGCCCATTCAGTTTGAAAAACGAACACGGCGCAGTGAGCTATGTAGCTGATATGTGCGGATGAAGGCGTATCTTGTCACTTCCCGCGCTTTATGATTCCCTGATACTTTTATTGTCATTCTGTAGTTTATTTTTGTAAGTTGTTGTTCGTGTTGCCGCGAGACCTCTATGGAATTTTTCACTCGCAAGATGTGAAATGTAACTTCTACAGTTTTGATATATAGTTGTGAGCTTTTTCTGACGTGAATCCTGAACTTATGAAATAAAATTTTCTTTATCTAGTTACAATGGAGAGAAAGTTTTTTTCTTGATCAATACCAGTGATCCTCCTTATGTTTGCCTTAGTATCAAAATCGTTTGCAGGATCATCCTCTGGGCTAATCTGAAGAATGCCTGGAAAATTCACGATGGTCTTCTGTTAGGGGGTGTTTACTTGCCAGACCAGAGCCATTTTTGAAAAGTTCATTTGCGAAGTTGGTCCTGTCGCTAAACATATCTCTGGAGTGGAGGATTTGGTAGAGCTTCGAGTCTCCCAAATTACTGACGACTCTTTGGATCCACTGTCCATGACCAAGCTGGACGATATAATCAGAAAATTTAAACCTAAAATTTCACCTGGAATTTTTAATTTTAAATTTGGAATTTATTATTTTTACATCACTAACGACAAGATGGTTAAATTTTACACATAGCAATTAATATAATATAAATGTATTAAATATATTAATTAATTTACTACTAATTTTAATGTTATTTATTGTAAATATTAGCAATAAAGAACATTATTGAAAAAAAAAAGATACTGAAAACCTTTCCGCCTATGAAATGTGTTGGTTTGTATAATGAAATATAAGGAGTAATTTCCTAAAATATTCATACAATTTTTAATTTTTACTACCCGGTATTCATAAGAGTTAAATGTTACATTAATTTTTATGAAAGTAAGTACATTAAAGTAATATTTTGACAACAAAAACCGTACGCGTTAAAGCACTCGCGCTGATAGTTTTCTTTTATCGTGATATTTTATTCATAAATGTTTCAATGAAAAGCTTTTAAATATTTTAAAACAAATTTTCGTAAATTTACAGTTGATACGTCCGTGTGTCAATCGGAAGGATACATGTGACACTTTATTTTGATATTTTTAAAACACAATGGAAAATAATATTTCAATTCAATTCAATTCGTACTATTTTACTGTTGTTTCCATTCCATATTCTCAAAGTCAACAAATCCTTAAAATCATACCAGGGCCCTGATTCTGTATGACAACTACTCTTGAAAAGACAAGGTACGATACGTTATTGTCTTGCCTTGTCTTGTCATGAAATTCTTATGTCTATGCCCCAAGACAATTATCTATGGCACGATAGATTTCATAGAAACCACAGTATACTATTGTATTTATTTGACAATTCCACTGACAACACAGGATAATATTATGTTATCTCAGCTGATGAATATAATAAACAACATGCCATAGAGTATTGGTTTTTAGCCTGTCGTAACAATTTAAGGTAATAATGTGGTTTGGGCATACAGAATCAGGGCCCAGTAAGTAAAGATGAACCTTATTGTAGATTTTTAGTTACATACAGCAGCTGAAAAGGTGGTCTGTCTGATGACAGTGGAAGCAGAACCTGCCACTACAAACTACAAAAGAAACTTCATTTGAGGAGCTCAAAGTAAATTGGATTATGTGATGGTTCGTTATACAATTTCAACTCTCAAATCTGTATTAACTGAAGATAAACATAAATTTTCGAATATCTCAGAGAATATTTGTGTTATCTACATACAACTAAGAACCTCTACAAGATCTCTATGTATAACTGGAGACCCTTTCTTGGCTTCTCCAGATTTTCGACTTAAACAAAATTTTAAAGATATTTCTTTTATTCTCTGTATGTAGGTACAATTTACAATTTTATTTCGAATATTTCTTTGTAGAAGAATAAAGCTAGAAAACTTAGAAGCTTAAAGCTTAAAAACTTAATACTTATGAGTATTATTAACATTTATAACATTATTATACATAATATAGAAAGGCATTGTATTTTTAAAAATTATAAAATTTGAAAATTACTTGTTTTTTTTTTTATTATAAATTGGAATAAATGTTTTGAAATTGGACCTTACCTAACAAAAACACAGTGATATTTTATTTTATCTAAATTAAGTATATGAATATCAACGATTTCTCAAAATAGAGGTTAATGATGGTGACCGTCTCCTAAGGAGACATGAGCTACGCAACTATGAGTACCGACTCCGAGAAGATTAAGGTTAACTGACAACATTAAGATTAGGGGAATGATCTCTGACATACCTTGATCCTACACCGAAACACAAGGGCATACGACCTGACATTTTGTCTACTGTCGACAGACGGGGTTCTCAATGTATTACCTACTTTACTACCATAAGATAGTATAAGAAAGTGTGTTTAGAGGCTACAAACTGTTTGACAACTTTAAGAGAAATGATGTATTCCAAGCAAGTCCACAAACAATAATATTGTGTAAGTATAAAGGAAGTAGAGATTATCCTGCTTCGTTTGAATAAATTTTACGTGTTACAATTGGCGGGGCATTGACGGATCTTATCGTACCTATCCTTTTGGGGTATTATTATCCTTATTTTGCGGTATAAACAGAATGTTCTGCTTCGAGTTAGAATATTTTAAACCATATTCACACCGTTTACAAATGTTTATTTTTTATGTATCAAATTTAGTACAAGTTTTATTTTTAATTAATTATTCAAATTATGCTTAGCTAGTTAGATATGGATATTTTTCGATATTTTAAGCACATTTTAAGAAAATATAGCCTATTTTACTCGCTAATAACATAGCTTCCCAACAATGAAAGAATTTTTCAAATCAGTCCAGTAGTTTCGGAACCTATACAGTGCAAACAAACAATCCAATTTTTACTCTTTATAATATTAGTATAGATAAGTCTCACAGCTGTTTATTGATGTATACTGTGCATTTACTTCGAGAGACAAAGCCTCCGGTTATCGCTACATCCAAGACGTGGCCGAAACGAACATAAACCAGCGTCACGATAAGATAGATGACGCATTTCACAGAGCTACCACTGTTTGATGTTTTGCGTACCTTAGTTTTATATGAATTCATTTATTTACTATTTAATAACAGTAAAATATTTATAATTATTTATAATTACACATGACATTAAATATCGCAAAAGACTGTTAAACAGTATCAAGACTGTGATTAGCAGTAACTTCGGCAGCCCGTCTAGCGGCAGTAACCACCCATTTAAATAAATAACAGCACATGTGCTGTTGTATATCTCTATCACTTCCCAATTTCTTATTCTTAATATACTACTTATCTTAATATGTATAGTCGCCAGCTTAAATTATAAATATTAAAAGACGTTAGTTAGCTGGTTTGGAATAAATAAGGGGAGATACAGACAGAGACGGTCATCGAGTTTTTTTATAGTATGTATAGATATTGATGTAGATGTTTACAAACAATCCTAAAAAAAATTAACCTCGCAATATAAGTCCGACAAATAACAGTTTGCTGCAACACTTTTATAGTAGCTAAAGACGAATTTTAAATGTCTTTAAATCACGAGAACTTATGTTCTATTCCATATTGGATTGTATGAAAAATTCACTTTAAATACAAAGAATTTTTTCACATGAGAGCTTTTCATATTATATAAGTAGGTACAATGTTACGAACTTTTACTCCGTATTATAAAGTTTCATTTTTACAGGAGTTTAAAGTTAAAGAAAAGATAGAAATTAAAACAGTTGTCGAGCTGTACATATCAGAATATATTTATAGAAACCTATTTTTTTATCGAGATTCTATTCGTACCATCTTCATTGTAACTAAGTTTACTACCCTTAAAGGACTTATATCAAAGATATAAGAGGAAAACAGGTGTCTCACATGTTTTCTTAAGAACAGGGACGTTATTTCCCATCCCCTGTCTGTGATACATCGCCCTCAGTCACGCAAAGGGCGTCTGTGTCTTTCTCCGACATTTTTATGGACAAATAAAATACGAATGCTTTCTAGTTTATTTTACGTAAATCGTCTTTGGAGAGGTGTCAAGATGAGATAATGTGACATTTACTTAGGAAATTTATTTTTTCCGATGTTGTATTAAGTAAATAGAGGTCGAAGATTGAATATATGTCGATTGAGGTCGAATATATAGATAAATTTATTTAAGAAAGTACATAATAAAATATAGGCCAGGTATTGAGGTGTTTGCTCTCTGACTCAACGATCTCAGCTTTAACTATGTAATTGTGGATTTGGTTTTAATCTCAGTGAACTTTATATAAATACTTACACATATTAAAAGGAAACACCTTTTATTTGAAATAAACACCAAATACATACAAAAACAAGTTTTCCAATAATATAATCGACTTATGTAAAGACTAGCTGGTGCCCGCTACTTCGTCCGCGTTCTGGATGAAAGGTACCCCGTGTCCTTTCTGGTGTCCCAGACAACGTGTATGCAAAATTTCCCGGTGATCGGTTCAGTAGATTTTGCGTGAAAGAGTTACAAACATCCATACATACATCCATACAAACTTTCGCATTTATAATATTAGTACGTATTATTGAGTGTATTGACCTAATATTTGAGTCAGATTCATAGTAATATTCACGGTATACATTAGTTCTATTTGCATTATTTACATTGCTATAACCATGTTTTAATCAAATATTTTATTTTATTATACATACAAAACGGCCTTACATTTTCACATAGGTATGTACAAGCTTAAAATTCAAACACAATCTCCGAACCGAAGAAACTATATCTCATTCGCAGTAAATTCAAATAGAATATCGTAAAGGCAATGTTTAAAAGTGTAAACATACGAGCAGAGAACACTGTCTTGGCAAGTTGGATTCAGCGAAGTTCCCCGAAGTTACGATCTAGCCACAAATACAGGTGGAAAGTTAAACATGGTAATACGGTTAGCGGAAGGTACTCTACCTAACAGAGTTACAACTCTTAGAACTTTTAACGAAGATTGAATACACGTGTTATACTTATACCATTTTGTTCGTATTATCGTGTTCTCTATTGATTAGCTATAATTAAAAGTTATAAAGTAACCTGTATTTCCGAGCTCATATAACCCAAATCTTTTCAAAGTTCGAGTGAATAGGCATCTTCTGGGTGAGCTCGCTCCATCATATGCCTCATCCATGCTACACAGTTGGTTGTTGGCCAAGAGCAAACCCATCTTTATTAAATAAATAAATAACTCTCGATTTTCTCCCAACCACGCTAAGACTACTTGATGCTGCAGCATCCAGTCAAGGTTACCATTGCTCAGGGCATGGTCTATCTATTTTCCAAATTTCATCCTAAATACTTTAATACATTTACGTAGTGACGGTGGCGCCGTCACTGTTTTTTTAAAAATATTTTTAGATGATTCCTCGGGAATCTAACATTGTTTCGGGATAAAAAGTATCCTATATTTTTGCCAAATTTTATCCAAATCCGTTTAGCCGATTTTGCGTTATTGAGTAACAAACATACAAAAATACAAATTTTGGCTTATTTCGATGATATAATTACTGTTTGGTGTATGTACCTACCTACCATATTTGAACATGATTAAACCGTAGATTCTCCTGTTCTTGTTTTGAAGATATAAATTTTAAAAATATTTTGAAAAGATGTCGAAATTTTTGTATAATAGATTACCTACAATAATATGAAATAATACTATAAATAATACTCTTAGGAATAAACAATATCGCTAATCCACAAAGCGTAACTTGAGTGTTCCTTAAAACCACGGCGGGGCTTTTGTGAATAAAACCTCGGACCTGTAAGTCTGAAAGCTGAAAGGCGTACGTTAAAGCACTGCGAGATTTCTAACACACCTCAAAAGTTATTTACGTTATATACCTAAGCTTAAGTCTTATATATTTTTGACATTGTTTTAACGTAGAATTCTACAAAGAATAATTTATAGTAATTGGTCTTAATACATGACATATGAAACGTTGAAAAAATAATTGAAATAAGATAACAACGTTATCGGCTATGAAATTAAAAATAAAAAAAAAACTAAAATTGGGCGCCAGCTAACTAAAAATGAAAAAAAATCAAATGTTAGCACTTAAAATATATTTAAACAAAAAAAAAACAAAAAAAAACAGGGGGTGGTCCTTAAGCCCGTACGTTATTATATATATATATTTAAATTTTAAAATTTGATTCAATAAATCCGGCTAATAAAAATTAAAAACTTAGCTGGATGTGAATAATGGCTGGATGTAGTAATAATAATGTTTTCCTTCTCGGCAAAATAAAACACGCTGCTCATCAGTGTCACCAAATAAAAGTGAAGAAGGCTCATCAAAATGTAAAAATGCGGATAAAACCCAGGATTCAGTATATATTTATTTATATATATCTAATTAAATCATGAATGACAAAAACCAAAAACAAAAAACCCTGAAATGAAAAAGAAATAATTAAACAAAAATCTAAAAGAAAAAATATGTGTGCCTGACCGTGGGAATCTAAAATTTAGATATAAGATCCCTAAATGTTAATAATTTATTCAATAAATATTCAGGCAAAAACAAACAAGAGTAAAATAAAAAAATACAATTACATAAGGATAAAAAACTGCAAAGATAATAGAGTTAAATATGTAAATTAACAATAAATTTAAAATGAACCAAAACACAAATTATAATAAAAAAACATTAATCAACAATCTATCATCAGAAATAAGATGAAATACGTACCCATATTATAACCGGGGTTTTTTACATAAATTTTAAAACTGAATAATTAAATAATATTAATAAAATTTCAAAAGAAAATAAACTGGTAAAAATTGAGGCCAGCAAAAAGCTGAACCTTTCTGTGTGAAGACGGGCAACAAAAGACCTCTGCTATACTGAAAATTTTGAATATTGAAAAGTCAAATGATGGAATACGTACATTCTAATTATTTAAAAAAAATAAGGTTTAAATACATACTTAGATAAATAAACAAATAAGGTAATATAACTAAATAAAATATAATATAATAAAATAAATAAATAATACTACGTTACACGTAATATAGGTAATTTATGCAGCATTAATAAGCATAAGCAGCGTTAAATTGTAATAAGTTGAAAAAATTTAAGATTAAATTGTAATAAGTTGATAAAAATTTAAAGTTAAATTGTAATAGACTTAAAAGTTATAAGTAAAGTTGGAATTCAAAGTTAGGTAAATTAAGTTAAGTTAAAATTTTAAGTTCAATTGTAGTAAGATAAGTTAAAACTGTAGTAGAAAATAAAGGCTATTTTTTTTTATTTTATTTTTTTTATGCAGCATTAATACAGCAATGTAATCAATAATGTAATAATAATTTTATAGTAAAATAAATGATTTGGAGCAGTTATAAGCTGCTTGAAATTTTAAGCTTTCCTTAAAGTATGTCCGTAATGTAAAGCTTAAAGGACATCGTTGAACATGTCTTTTTTTAACTTATACTTTGGAGATTTTTATAATAGTGTCATTTTTAGTTTCAATAAATTCCAGTTAATATTTAAGTTTTTGTAAATGTGGATAACATTCGAAAATTAAAAAGACTGAGTTAAATACTAAAGTATTATTATTATTCAACATTTCAAACTGAAATATCTATGAATAATTACCAAATTACACGATATTTTCAGAATAACATCTACACTTTATTCTTACCGTATTTTTGTCTTATTAGGTATAATTTTCCACCGTTGAAACAAAAATAATTAAATACTGATGCCATGATCTCCATATAAAACTGTATTATCTTATTTCTTAATTTTTAGTGTTAACATTTTTAACTGTACCGTATTTCTTATTACAAAATAGATTCAACAAAAAAACTGACTTCTGTATTCTAGTATAGTTCTTGCATTTCACGAAGGCGAGCGGGATTTACTTGTAGTAAACACTTGTCTGTATATGTGTCACAGTGTGCGTGAGATCGAAAGAGGGTATGGTTAGTATAAAAAAAACGCAACTTACCGCTCCGTCAGACACGCACACTATCAATGTGCGTGTACAAATTCAACCACAAGCAAAACTCACTCGCCTTCGTGAAATGCAAAGACTATAAAAGAAGTACGTGAAACTGGAGATACACAACATTTAGTAGAAGCAAAAGCAACATGACCTGAAGTGGCCGGAGGGTTGAACGCGTGCAAGTACGAGTAAAACAAAAGGCGAGTCTGGCAGACCGCGGCGAACGCTTAGTTGCGCTCGCTGTTGGCTATTTAGGAAAAAGGAGTTCTTATTTTTTCCCTTTTGAGTAACACCACGCTTGTTTAATTGTTGGCTCTTTGACAATTAAAAGCAGCCGAGTGTCAATTAACTGGGACTTTTACGTTTTTAAATGTTTCAAATAGAGCGTTTAAGGAGTACGTAACAATTCTTTCTCGATATGCAATAAATTTAGTACATTTACTTCATAGTGAAGCTTAACTTTTTTTGTAATTATTTTTGATGGACAAACTATGTACATGACAAGCAGACATTAGATGGAATTTCTCTTAAACAAGGAACAAGGGAAATGACAACCGCACGACATATTGAATGAAATGTATAAAGGATATTGAGTGAGCTCCATACAAAACTAATTGATCTCATTTGCTACATCGACACGAAAAGCTAGTCAAATTTAATACCACAATTATTTCTTCAAAATTTTAGCTGGTAACTGAAATAGCAAAGAACCACACTTTCATTGTTAAAAGGATTTAACAATAATAATAATTAACGTTATGTACCTTTTTATTTAATTTAAAAAAAATCAAATTAAAATTATTTTATTTTCAGACCTCTGGCACCATATGAAATGATATAATATACATAATTATATATTATACATTAATTATCTTATAATTATTATAATAATTATTAATGACCTAGTTAATTAATCCAAACTTAAGTTAATCAAATGAAAACTTATGAAACTCAAGTAACTTGTCCTCCGTTCAAGCAAACTTGTGTTTTAGGAACTGGCCATGCGTAGCGTAAACGCCGAGGCCAGCGTCGAGTTGTCGAAACATAAATTCGGGCGTCCCTCGGGCAATAAAGCTCGCTACAAACAAAATTGATTAGCGGGAATCTGCTTATCCGCCTATTGGAACCTTCATAAATTTTCGGTTAATGTCTCTCACGAGTCGAAGGCTTTTCCACCAATTTGGTAATGCGAATCGTATTTCAAATTTAACTGCGTTTTGTTTCTTATTTGCCCAATTTTGTTTGTATTACCTTCGTTTGGTTTATTAATAACACGATATTTCGCAGTCCTAGTTTAGTGCTTACTACATGGTAACGGCGCGCCGTTTTGAAGTAATTAACGATGCAGCCGATTTGGCGGCAGTAATCTTACCGTGAAATAACGCTAAGTATAATGATACGCCAGTAAGCAATGCTGTTTATCATCGTATATATTTATTCTATACATCTTTCTATATTTATCCTATATATTTATCATTTTACGCTTTGATATCTTATCAAAGACGACAGCAAACTTGCATATACTTGGCCATTCTAACTGACGAAATTGTATCCGCCGTACTGGCCGAATTTTGCCAAGTTGCATATAATCGGTATTAATTATGTTCATCTGCTAGTAAGGCGGGTGAATTTTCATAATTTTCTCATATAGGGGGTAATACCGCTATTGGGGGTAATACCGCTATTGGGGGTAATACCGCTATTGAGGGTAATACCGCTAATATTATTATTATATATTCTGAAGTAATACATCACATTTCTATTAAATGGTTTCTAAAATATCAGGAAACGAGAATATGACAATATCTGTTTATGACAACAGCTTCTATATTTTATAAGTTTTTAATAAAACCATGCATTGTTAAAAAAGGGAAGGATGAAGTTGCTAATGGTTGGGGCTATGATTAATATATAATAGCAGTGACAATACCTTTCAGACTTACTGAACTTACACATATGAAGGGTGAAATGCAAAAATTCACATATTCAAAGAGCTATGTGGAAGGGCGTTCGTCCTTTAATATCGGCCCAGGTGCCGAGTAATCTCCCCGGGGAAATGAATTTTTTTTCAGGGCCTCGCTTTACTCTGCTGGATTCCTTTGTCTAAGCCATTTTATGTACTAGTGAGTAAATGTATTGCATAATGTATGGGATATTTCGCCGGTTCATGAATGAAAAAAAATTGATGACCAGTTTTAGGAAACCATGTTCCAATTGACACGAATTCATGTATTGAAATTTTTGATACTTACTTGAAATCGATTCTCAAATTATAAGTAACAAATATTTGTTAATTTGTTTTTGTTTCACGTTTAACTTATAACTTGGGGAGAGCAAAGGATATTGTTAGTAGTTCAAGTTACATAAAAATTTTTTTTTATCCAAAATGAACACTCTGATTTGGTTTTTACTTTTGAAAAGAGGGATAATAGGGTAAGAAGATGTGTATATATAAAAATTGCACCTGGGTGAAGCAGTTTTCACCTCACACGCTAGAAAAGCGAGTACAAAGGTACCTAGTAGATATACCTACAAATCCCTCGCTAAAAATGAATATTTTTTATATATGGATATTAGTATTTTCTATTTTTTAAAACCTTATAATGCACAAAAATTAGATGAGGTTATCCAAGTGTCGCGGACTGTATCTATATACCTGGCTGACAGGTTGGCTCCATGTCTAAATAGTCGATCTGCTGAATAATCGAGTTACAATAATACAATATTCAAAGCGTCTTACAAATAATGAGTTTCGCCATCTATTTTCAAATTCACTTTAAGGAGGTCAAATAAAGGTACGCAACTCATGTGTTATTCATTCGCTGAAGCGACTGTAACATCTACTTCCTGTGGGAAAGTATTCCGTCCTGTGGCTTCTACATTGACAAATTCGTGGTTTATTTATCGCATTAAAATATTCATACAAGTAAACACAAAGCTACTGTTGAAATTCAGTTGGATTATTTTATGTTGGATTTGTTTTCTATACTTACTAATATTATAAAGAGGAAAGATTTGCTTGTTTGTTTGTTTGCATTGAATAGGCTCCGAAACTACTGGACCGATGTGAAAAATTCTTTCACTGTTGGGAAGCTATATTATCAGCGAGTAAACATAACGCTGTTACATAACCTAGCGGACCAAGTCGCGTGCAACAGCTAGTATTAAATAAACGGCTTCGCACAAATGCATTTTTTTTCTGCAAATTATATACTAAAAAGTTATAAATTTTTTATACTTATGAAATGTATAAAAATCCGTTGGGTGATTTAGACGAAGTTAGCGGAAAAACAGCGAGAAGCGGACCGCGACTTTATTTTATAATATAAAATAATGTAGATTTAGAGGTTCAAAGGGCTTATATTACTCCATTTTTCTTAAAAGTTTTCTTCTTTGTAAAAACATAAATTTAACAATGTCTTAAGATTTTTTAAAATTATGTAAAAATACAACAGTAGATTTTCAAAGGATAATATAAAACAATACACAAATCAAGCAACTTCGTAATAAGGAATCGTATAAAAATCTCTCCCTGAGACGTGATTAATTCAGATGGAAAGCTTAAAAAATCCTTAAAGCTGGCTATAAAAGGATTCTCGAAGGCTTTCGTGAGCAAGCCAGCCGTTCATATATTATTCAGTCGGCGTCCAAGAGCGTAAATGAAAAAGTTTCTGTATTCAATGACTATTGAAACACCACCAAAATGCTCGTAAACCCAAAAGTTTTCGAATCGAACCAAAATTACAAGTTGGACCTGTTTCTGGCAGTTGCTTGTTATTCATTCCACGTCGTCCGTTTCATATGATGATTACTGAATGCCGCTTAATATTTCGTTTTTCTAATTCTCAAAAATACTAACAATAATTCTTTTCTTTTACTATTATGAAATCTTGGAGATTTCATAGTACACCCCTGGTGCTAAGAGAATTACTGCTAATTGGAATATATTCATCTAGTGAATAATATAATCAATTTTACTCGTCTCTCGCTTCAAAAGCCAAATTGAAGAGACGGTGTTACCGGCGACAAATGAAATTTCCGGGATGAAAACAATTAAATCAATAAAAAGAAAAACAGAAAATAATAATTTCAAACGCAACGAAATTTGAATTAAAAAACCTGTTTTTTTTCCTTGTTAAAAATTGCCTTGTTATATTTAAGTCAATAAATAAAGACTTTAAAATACAAATGCGTCTGACAGTCAATAAATTACCTGATAATATGTTTAACTATATAATATAAGTTAAAGGAACATTAATTTAGGAACATTACGAGATTTGACTCCTGTAAACGAATTTAATACCGGAAAATCATTCTTCCGTTAAGATTTAATCAAAAAATTCTTGCTGCGACTGTACGGTACGTACCGTACGTTTCGCAAATCCATTTTGTCGAACGTTTCAATTGAATTGGACTGAAATTTAAGAAGCAAAGTACGTAATTATTTTGTATTGGAAAATGAAACCCAAGAGTTTGATTGTTCAATTAATTCGGAATTCGTGGAACCTTTTTTATAAATTAAACGTTAATATTTAATATTTTTAGAAGAACCTAAATATTTAAATAAGTAATTTGTGATATTTTTTGTGTAAAGGTCTGCAGGCAAGCTGATGGTTCACTTGATGGTAAGTAGCTTACGTCACTTTTTAAACAACCAACGCTATAATGACCTTAGTAGGATAAAGAATAGAGGATTAGGAGTTAATAAGGAAAAGAGCTCATTCATCTTTTAATCATTCGCAGTACACAACAACACAACTGCAGTGCTGTTGTTGCACACAAAAATTTTGATTTTGCTAAACCACAAAATTCAGTTTAGTAGTTAAAAAATGAAAGCGTACCAAGTAAATAAACAAACTCACTGTTATATTTCTAATATACTAGCTGTTGCCCGCGACTTCACCCGCTTCGCCCGCGTAACTTTGTAAATTATATACTAAAACCTTCCTCTAGCACGACTCTATCCACTGGTGAAAACAGCATGAAAATCGATGCAGTAGTTTTTGAGTTTATCGCGAACAAACAGACAGACAGACGCGGCGGAGGACTTTGTTTTATAATAGGTATGTAGTGATAATATTAGTTGTGATTATTATTACTACACTTTTGAAAATAAAATACATGATCGAAATCTTTTCTATTACATATAAATAAAATAAATGATGTCAGAAATGAGATGTTATTCAAAAAAACTAGATCCATCAGACGCAGTGAAATGAAAAGCAAGATATTCGAGTCACGCTTCCGTGAATAAAGTGAAATCAACCGATGAAGAGCCAGGAAAGTTTTTCAGTTACTGGCTGACTACCTCGATTATTGCGAGGGAGGAAATTGCCAGCACTCTTGGTCGTATGGGTGTGGATATGAAATTTGATATTTAAATTTTTGCCGCTTCGTTAGACGTGTGGAGCTTTCTATATTCTCTTCGAAAGTTTATGCAGTTAAATTCTTTAAGTTATTTTATATATTGCTAGTATTTAAATATTAATAATTGTTCTTATCAAGCTTTAATAATATTAATAATTGCTCTGATCCACACAAGGCTAACGAAAATACATATGTAGATACATAATTTAAAGGACAATGTATACGTTTGTATAAAAAATCCCTGAAGATTTCTTCATTTTACATTTATTTAAAACAGTTCAAAACATTTGTAAAACGGAAACTTGTAAAAAAAGCGTATGTATTATACAACTAAAGATTATTTAGCAGATAAAAAAACATGAAATTGCTGGAGAATTTCTTCGACATTTCTTCTCATAGGTACAGAACGCCTTTTTGTTTCTGAAACGCTAGCAGTTTTTATTTTTGACTTAAAAAAGGGATCTTGTTGTACCTTTGTGAAATAAATGATTTGATTTGAATATTAGGTAATTCATTTATATTTATTACAAGCTAACTTGTATACGCCAAAAACACTTACTATAATATAATTATAAGTAATGCACTTTGTTTTATTATAAAACATGAATGAATACTTAATGAAATTTATTTTATACATGTAAAAGCATTGACGGAAGCCGTTTAACATTGTCAAGTAAGTTAGTTAGAGTGTTCGTTCATCATACACGCAATAATAAAATTAGACCGCAGAGGAATTGTGTTCATTAGGTTAAAAGCACGTGTAGATGGTTTTTAAAAAACCACATTCGTTATTTTGAACGAACTCTGTTAAGGGGAGGGTTAGATATCTTTCGATTGGCAAAGATAATAAAAAAATATACTTTTTTTACCGTGACTGAATTGTATTTAAGATTTATAAAGCGTGTTTCAGATTAAATCTACGTCCATACCAAATTTCATTAATGGACGTAGGATAATATAAAAAAGGATTAAAATACAAAAAGAGATTTTAGGTATTTTAAAATTTATTTTTCTAAGTTTGTCTTAATAAATATTTATGTATTAAGAGGGTACGTTACCAGAATTTTTCCATTCCCCTGTTTTCTCCCTGGATAATACTTCTAAAGCAAAATTTTTTTTTCATAAATTCTTGGTCTGCTATCTTTTCTCTTTTTCCACCAACTAATTACGTAATAATCGCAAAAATTGTAATAAATTATGTCACCCTAATCTATGACTAAGAAAGAAATCTGAAGATTTTTAAGATAAAAATAAACGATATTTCGTTCTCCTTGAAAATATTTGTGTAAAAATTATTTGATAGGCTCAATTTTTAGAGGAGAAAACAGGGGAATACGAAACCTCGAATTAGTCAAAAATTTTGTAGGTATAATCGGTCTGAGCTGCATTTGTCCCTATCGCACAATACAGCTTGTCGTTCGAGCGCAGTGAGATGGCAATAGTTTATTCAAATACCTATTTTTCAAATTCTGCTGTACCCGAGTCCCCTGTTATATATTATTGTGTCATTTTTTTAAAGAAGTACATAATATATCAACTTTGAAAATATCATTGCAGGTAAATATACCTATAGCATATAATCATATAGCATATAGCACAAAAATTCTTTGAAGATAGACGATCTTCAAAGAAATTTAAATCAGAGATGCATCATGAATTTATTTATGGATAGAAGTATACTCAGCTAACGTTTCATAAATATTTGATTGACAGTCACTAATCAATCTGCTGTTCAATTTGGTTAAAATTATCAAGACACTACTAGAAAATTCCATTAACTCTTTCCCCTTAAATCGTCACCTATTTCGGTAACTTCGCTTCAACGCGTTCGAAGCATAGCATTAAAACTTTTGTGACAAACTAATGACGGACACGTTTTAACATTACGACTTTTTGTTTGGGGACACATGAATTTATTATTTGTCTACTGAATCATTTATAATCTGCAGAATGAAATGGAACATGTTACAACAATTAAAAAACTTATTACTTGTGTGATTTAAATTAGAATTAATTATTTCAAGCAATGGCAGGGCACATTACGATCCGCAGTCTACTAAGGAATTCTATAGCACGTTCTTTTACAAAATACAGTATTATACATTTTTTCATTTCTAGTGCAGTGGTGATATAAGAGGTGTTTTTTTAGATTGCTCATTTCCTTGCTTACTGTACTTGTCTTAAATAAAATAATTTCCGCAGAACGTTTTTCTGTAGCTAAAACGTTTATATTGAGTAAACTTAATCCTTAATGCCTATCTCAAAAATTCTTACTGTAAAAAATTATAATATAATTATAATATAATATATAGGGACGATTATGTTGACACTAGCTGGTGCTCGCGACTTCGTCCGCGTGGAATAGTTATTTTGGGAATCATTTGGGTATCTCGAACGGTTTTCGCAGCGCACGCAACGGAAGCCCTCAAAGATGAATAATTTTCCCCGTTTTTTCACATTTTCGACTGTTTCTTCGCTCCTATTAGTCGCAACGTGATGTTATATAGCCTAAAGCCTTCCTCGATAAATGATCTATCCAATACAAAAAGAATTTTTCAATTCGAACCAGTAGTTCCTGAGATTAGCGCGTTCAAACAAACAAACAAACTCATCAGCTCTATAATATTAGTACAGATTAAATTATAGATGTCGTGAACGAGTCACAAACATACATACAGCCAACCTCACGAATTTTCGCATTTATTATAATAGTGGGATAAGTTTATGAGTTACGTGGATCCTAACATTTAATTTCCTATTATTCAATACGAATTGTTTTTTTAACAACTAATGAACGACTAAAAACAAAGCTCATGATTATTTACACTACACCTCACTTTCAAAATGCAAGTGATTTCCTCCAACTTTTCGAGATCAAAGTTCAACTTGAAAAGGCAACCCTTCCTAATCCTACAGATACAGGTCCGGACGGCAGCGGCGGGTAGTACCAAGAAAAACAAAAAAACACTAGCAGTAAGTTAACGGAGAGCTCGAGGCGGACTGTGCGCTGGTAAAGTAAAAAGTTCATTGTTAGCTACTACTACTAGACAACTACTTTAGACTACTAGCGACCTTTGTAACTAGCAGGATACATAGTAGTAAGTCTTGTCTTAATAATCTAACTTACAATACCAGCTTGTATTACCTCTACCTATTATTAACTATTTATATAATGGTAAAATAACATTACAGTACTTAGTTTTCAATCTAAGTAATAAACTCTCCGTAGAAATGATAAAATAAAATAAAATTAAAAATATTATTTTTAAACAATTATAATAACAATCATAAAACGAATAATATTTTAATGGTTTTTATTTTATTGGAATTTTTACCTATAATAAAATCGTATACTTGCTGTGTGTGTAGGGGAAGCAGGGGGAATAACGCTCACTGGGTAATGGCGCTCACCACTGTAACTCTGTCAAAATGGAACGTAGCAACACGCCACGTCGCGTGAAGCGTGAGGGGAGAGGGCCTCTAACAGATAGGGATGCAAACGGACAGTCGGCTCGCGTCATGTGACCGTGAAGTGCGTTTCTTCATTTGCGGCCGTACTGATCTAATTTTTGGTTGGGTGTTTTTTGTCGGTAAGTCTAAAATTTTAATGCTTATTTAATTATTAATTTTACTTTTCTAAAAAAAACTATTCTATTTTGTGATGATGCTATCAATTTTCCACAATTGTGTACGATTTTTTTTTAATTTCAAATTAATTACAAAACGACGGTTTGGGGTTATACCGCTCATCTGAGCGCCATTGCCCCTTACTGACTTATTTTTTTATTGTTGTAGATATGCTAAGAAATCGTCAAAGGACAACCGCTAAAGCGGCTTGGACCGAAGAAGACCTTCAATCTGCTAAAACTGCGATTGAAGGTTTGTCCAAAAGAAAAGCTGCAAAAGAATATACCATTTACTTTAGAAAAATTAAAACATGAGCAATCCAAGACTAGTGGGTCAGAAGGCCGTTTTCATCCAACAGCAAGAAACTAAAATTGCTGAACAAGTTAAGTTACTGGGTTCTCTATATACTATGGACTCAATGTCGCAGATTTGCTTAAAATTGTTTATAAATATGCTGAGAAATTTACAAGATTATAATTTATTTTAGAAGAAAGTACTTCAGAGAACGAAGATGAAGAGCACCTTTGCGAAGATGACAGTGATGACGAAATGAATGTGGATGATGAAAATTATAACAAATGTATTATTTGCGAAGAATTTGGAAAAAATAACGGGTTGTGGTATCGCTGTACCATATGTGGACTGTAGGCTCATGCTATATGTTCAGAATGGGATTCGCCAGATGGATACATCTGTGATTTATGTGTCCAAAAATAAAATATTACTATGTACATATTTCTACCTATAATAATAATAATTATTATTTTATATTATATAATAATAATTGAAGTTGATTTGACATCGAAGACTTTACTATATTTGTTAAATTGAAAAAGGCAAATCTTACGTACAAATGGGGATAATTGATGCTAATTTGTGATTGTAGACTTTACTTTTATTGTATAAAGTTAATCTCATTAATATTTCTTTAATTAAAACGTATCTTACTCATTATATTCCAAAAAACATGTTTGAGCGTCATTACCCCGTACCCTGAGCGGCATTACCCAATGTCAGGGGGAATGCCGCTCAAACGCGTTTTTTTTTAAATGTTTTCCTACTACTAGTAGGACAAAGATATATGCTTTTCTTGTTGAATTGTTTATTACTCGATAGTTAAAGACTTCGTTATTTTTCTTAATTTTGATTTATAATAAATAATTTAAAAAATACAACATGTTTTCCTTAAGTGAGCGCCATTCACCCTTCTTACCCTACATTAATTTTTTTTCGAAAAAACAATTTTGGAGACGGAAGAGGGATTTTTTTTATTAATTCTGGTTTTTATTAATTTGTTACTTTTTCAGGCCAAAACTTATCTTTCGGTGAAATTTGGCACTCAGATTTTTTATTACCTGGATACCTGAATAGGATACTTTTTATAAGTTGTGGGCACAGATACTTCAAAATAAATATCTAATAATTATAAATTGCGTCTTAATTTGATCCTTAAAACCGAGTATGTTAAATTGACTTTCAAATATGTTGTTGCAATAAATTGGTAAGTTAAGTACATTTCATAAGCAAACAGTTTATCAATCCCTTTGTTTACTCCAAATAAAGTAGCAGGTCGTGTTACAAAGGCGTAAAGGAAAATTCGGCGAAAACACATATTTGATGATTTCGTACGTATACACAAATTTTCAAGCTCCACCGATCTGTAAACTCAGGAAAATTAAATAAACCTGTCTTTAGTTGGACCGTTTGTACGTCGACTAATCTTTTTGTATTGTATGGTAAGTTATGTTTATTGCATAATCATCATCAACTTCACCGCAGCCTGTACTGCTGGATGTAGGCCTCTCCCAAGGCTCGCACGGTCCTCTGCCCTTCGCATCCAGCGACTCCTGTGAAGCCTGTGGCGACCTACAAGCGGAGGGAGGACCTTTTAAGACCATCACTCATCACTCATCACCATTTGTAAATATGTGATTATGTACAATATGTGTAATTGTATAAATATAAATATGTATATGGACTTTTTCATATTCTTCTCCACAAGCCCTTCAGGTCGTCTGTCCATTTGGCGTGGTCCAAATTCGTGGTCTCATTCGAGAACTTTACTACCACATCGGTTATGTTTATGCATTCTTTGTAAAATCAGATTCCAATAATCTAATCACTCATAAGGTCACTGGCGTGGAGAATAATACGTACTCACCTTCAATCAAGGAATGGGGAGCAAAATCCAGTTTTTGGACAGCAAGACTAGTTTATATAATTATATTATATATTATAGGTATTTTACCCAATGCTATTTCACCTAAGAAATTCTAAATCAGATATAACAATTAAAAAATTATCAACTATAAGTCACCTTCTAGTTAATATTATAGAGAAAAGATCTGTATTTGTAGATTTTTGCTTTTTTATACTAATATTATAAAGATGAAAGATTTTGATTGTTTGTTTGAATAGAATAGACTCCGAAACTACTGGACCGATTTCAAAAATATAAAATTATATGTATAAAATTTTTTTTTAAAAATTAATGAAATAAATAATAATTTTATAAAATATATAAAATTATAAAGTTTAAGTTTCAAAATTTATAAAGTTACGTGGTCGAAGTCGTGTGCAACAGCTTGTTACCAATAGACCAATAACAGTTTGTAAATGAAACATCAAAGTGTACAAATCCAACATAATGCTTTAATTTACAAATACTATTTTATCGCCCTAAAATTTTTACTCTATACTATGTATCATACAACTGGAGACATAGCTTTATATACAGAAATTTCAACATTCAAATATAATAAAATTATGTAGGTATAAGGCACATTTAAAACTTCCTATCTCAACATGAATTACAATTATTAATTTTACAATAATTAATTAAGGCCGTCATACATAATAGCAACTACGAAATTTTATAACAATAATATGGCTTCTTCAATCATTTACTATTTTTAAATAAAATAATTAATTAATTAATTTACCTATTAATTTTAACAAAAATGAAATTATTTTAATTATTGCTTTATCAAGAGAGATTATGTTGTAACAATTTTTTTAAATACCCATTTTATATTGATAAATAATGAGATTATATTTGACGGCCTATTGCTTCCAACGCATATACATTAATCCAAATAATAAATAAATCCTACTTACAATAGATATAAGTATATTTTTAAAATAAAATGAATGCGTTGAAAACAGGAAATATTTACATTTAGATTTAGAAATCTATGTCGATTACAATGAAATCTATAGACGATTAAAAATATATACATAGTTAGAAATTTGACAAACATTTATGTTCACAAATTATAATATTTAGACTATACAGGTATTACCATAATTTTAAACGTCTTAAAAAACGAATTCTGCTAATTATTTACAAATGTATGAAAACATTAAAAGTATTTTCCAAGAACACAAATCGAACGATGCAATTTAAATAATGACATAATAAAATGAAACTACTTAACCCGTCATTAAAGGTTGACCTGACTGCTTTGGACTTGACGGACCTGAGGGCCTACTATCACTCTTAAAACGATGCAAAAACGAGTGAGTAAACGAGATGGCGCAATACATGATGTAAGGCGACATCTCCCTCACTCAATCGTCTTTGCATCGCTTTAAGAGGTGATAGTACGGCCTCTGAGGGCCTACTATCACTCTTAAAACGATGCAAAAACGAGTGAGTAAACGAGATGGCGCAATACATGATGTAAGGCGACATCTCCCTCACTCAATCGTCTTTGCATCGCTTTAAGAGGTGATAGTACGGCCTCTGAGGGCCTACTATCACTCTTAAAACGATGCAAAAACGAGTGAGTAAACGAGATGGCGCAATACATGATGTAAGACGACATCTCCCTCACTCAATCGTCTTTGCATCGCTTTAAGAGGTGATAGTACGGCCTCTGAGGGCCTACTATCACTCTTAAAACGATGCAAAAACGAGTGAGTAAACGAGATGGCGCAATACATGATGTAAGGCGACATCTCCCTCACTCAATCGTCTTTGCATCGCTTTAAGAGGTGATAGTACGGCCTCTGAGGGCCTACTATCACTCTTAAAACGATGCAAAAACGAGTGAGTAAACGAGATGGCGCAATACATGATGTAAGACGACATCTCCCTCACTCAATCGTCTTTGCATCGCTTTAAGAGGTGACAATACGGCCTCGGTTTTGGAAAACTAAGAAAAATTATAGACTTGACTTGACTCTGACTAGTCTGCTACTTTTGATTTTAATTTCAAATTTGCTTTTTTTATTTAAAAATAGGCAATGCTATTTTTACTAAATGACACTGGCAAAATCATCGGAGAAGTTGTGATGGAGCCAAGACATTAAAAGAGAAGAACAAGAAATACTGACATTTTGTTTTAACTTTTAATAAACAATCGGAAATACATCTGGGTAAATTTTAAATTCCTTTAAAATAATGCAGGACTGAGATACATAATATTAACATAATAAGTGTATTTATTTGTGTTGGATGTCAGATACTTCTTCCAATACAGACAAATTTAGTAAGGTTCTTAACCGTCTAAGGGTTGTGGTACTTTTTCCTTTTTTTTTATATTTCTTGTGAGCTTGATTTGTTTCGCTATAAAGAGTAGCATATAACATTTTAAGTAACACTTACAAATTTAAGGTCCTTTTTCACCATCTCCGAGTAAAGTGTCAAGTAGACCGCCATTTAAAGTCACCGGTAAGAAGGCGTACGAGTTTCACCCATCTTCGAGTAGCATTACTTTCAATGAAATTGACATAAGTTACTCGTAACATTTACTCGCCAATAAGCTTTACTTGTAAAGTAACTAATCAACACTTTACTTGTAGTTGGTGTCACCCTTAGGGCCTCAATCACCATCTGTCAAGTAGGCTAACCATCATTTAAAGTCACCTGTCACCGGGAATAATTTAGCTGATACACCTCTGTTTGTACGGTAAAAGTCCCAAATATTAAAAAGAAAATAATAAAAAATATTCGCCTATCGAAGAATCACTAAACCGAGTGCATAATTTATTAAAACATAAAATTATTTCTAAAAGTAACTAATCAACACTTTACTTGACAGATGGTGAAAGAGGCCCTTAGTCTCACAAAATCAAAGGAACTGAGAAATAAATCTCAGTAAATGCGAAATCTTCAATCGACCATCGATTTTCAAGCAAACATAACACCTATATCAACACTAATCGAATCTACAATTAGAGGAATTCAGTAAGTTTTTTATTCATTTATTTTTACAAAGCGGAATTTACTTATACTAGAAAATAAAGCTACAAATTTACTAGATTCTATTACTAAACTTAGAATTGAAATGACGATTCTAGGAAGACTAATTGGCAGTATATTCACGTCAAGAAATAAAATACGAAACGAATTTATTTATAAATAAATTTAATTAATATTTAATTTTTCAATCTGTGGTGCCATAAATGAAAACAAATGCATATTATTATTATATATAGGTAGTTTCTAATTAAAACGTTGTTATAATATTAAAAAATCGAAAAAAAAACGAAGTTTTCAAATTAAAACTATAAAAAAAAACACACGCTATTGGAATATTACATAATTAAAAGGGTATTTTATAAATAATTTCGTAAGATCACAAGTTGGAATGTATTTATGAATAACAAAATGAGATATAATTATAATATAATGAATGAAATAAAAATGTTTAATATAGGTATATAATTTTAAGTAACATACAATTTTTTAAGACTGCTCTTAATGCTCGCGCAAAACAAGGGCTGAAACAGTGTCACGCGTATATAAAACAGACAACCTGCCGCCATGAATGATCGCCACACAGTGAATGATCGTTCGTTACAGTCTCGTTCGTGGCAAATGGGTCCATTTGTTAAATGTTTAATATCTGCAGTAGGGAAAAATGAGAGAAAAAAAAACATACATATTTTTTTTTATAAGAGATGGGTTTGCTCTTGGCCAACAACCAGCCACGTGGCAAGGATGAGACCTAAGATGGAGCGAGCTCACCCAGAAGATGCCTATTCACTCGAACCTTGAAAAGATTAGGGTTATATGTGCTCGGAAATACAGACATATAATAGACATATTATACTAATATATGAATATATGACTAATATATGACTAATATACTAAGAGGAAGGATTTGTTTGTTTGTTTGAAATGGCTCCGAAACTACTGACCGATTTGAAAAATTATTTCAATGTTGCGAAGGCTTTATTATCAGCGAGTAACCTAGGCTATATTTTTTAAAGTTACGCGGACGAGGTCGCGCGCAACAGCCAGTGTTTCAATACTAAGAGACCGGCGTACGCGATGTACGCGTGGCACTGTTTTCAGACTTGTTTTAGGCCTAACAGTATATTATATAGATGAAAACAATGGAATTACTACTACGAGTAACTACACATGACACGTCACAAATAACTAAAGAAACATTCTAATAATTACTCAGTCATTTTAGATGAAGACCTTTAATATATGTTGATATAATCAAAGTACAATAAGTATGTATTTGTTAAAACCAAGTCATGTTGATATTAATAAAATACTAAAGTATTTTATTAATATCAACATAACTAATAATTCATATAATGTCAAAGTGATAAAATGCAAACCTGTATTATTATAATCAAAAATTTGTGTACGATTGATGTACGATGATATTTTTCAGTAATATCTATCTTTCAATACGACTTCGCCACTTGCGGAGGTTCACAATGAAATATAAAAATATTAACTATTGCATACGTAATAAGATCTAAAATACAACGCACGAATAGTACGATTCCATTATTTCATAACTACAATATTATCAACTAGACAATTTATACAAGTCAAAATTATTTACTATAAATTATATATAATAATATGTTTTAATATGAATCACAATAACATTTCGCTTTAAGACTAAATCACCATCGAATTATTATTATTATTATTTAATATTGAAATAACATTTACTTTACAATTTTTAACTATTCAATTAAATACGTACGGTTAAATATGTATTCAGATATGTACAGATTCGAATTCTCAATTACTTAATAATTTAAATGATACGGTATTATAATACTTGATATATCAATACTATGATGACTTTTGTACAAAATACTTTCACATATAGATTAAAATTACCATATTTAAGGATACGTTAACATCATACCAAAAACGCTAGTACTTTTAGTCCTGAAACTGACTGAGAAAAGTTCGAGTATGACGAATTTTTTTTTGAGGATAGTTTAGTCGGAGTCTTAGTATTTCAGACTTGTGTGAATATCCCCATCAAGTCTGATTCCTGATTACTCTAAACTAGAATTTTCTGGAAAAACTATTCTACATACATACTCGAACTTTCCCACGGGACTCCAGTCATTATGTCTACACTTTAAAATTTTCATTTATCTGGTGTTGGTCAAAAAATACCAAAAAACGACAACGTTTACTAACAATTATTATCATAATTTTCAAAAAAAAAAATCACACACACGATGTTTTTAGGCCAAGACAAGTGTGTGGGGTCATAGTCGATTAATAAAAATAGTAGGTACAACCAACTAAGTAACTAACAACTTCCGTAACAAAATTTAACATTACGATTACAGCCGAAAGAAAGCCTTGCGACACATATTTTTTTGCTTCTACGCAGCCCTTATCTGCTATACGTATATTTATGTATGAATGGCCTTTATTTAACCTCGAAAGAGAAGCCTAAACTCTCCAAAACATTTGAAGTCTCTGTACAGTAGGTATATATATATATATATAAGATATATATGTAATCACATCACGTATGTAGGTAAAAAGCACGAATTGCGTTCAACAACAAGTGTATCACGTAAAACACTGAATAGTTAGTAAATAGTATAAAATTTTATTTAAGGAGTCTCGTGTTATTTTTTTTTATATGAACAACACTTCGTCGTAGGCCTCCGGCTACTCGGCCATTAGTTCTGCACTCAGTCTTTCAGGTTTGAAGTTCTCGAAACTCCACTTCTGTCGCAATTCGTCGTCATCGCACGTTTCCATCGCGATCTTGTCCTTGTTGCGAGATATCGCCATGCACTTCTCGCTAGATCCGTGCTTCAATAACTTCGTCTGCAAGTGTAAAAACAAAATAAATAAAACCAAATTAAAGATATATCAAAATCGGATCAGTATAGTTTAGGAGTTCATTGGCATCAAACAACGTGACACGTTGTTTATATATACATATAGAATATACATATATACATATAAATAAAATAAAATAAAATAATTGGGTTCACAAAAATTGAGAATTATGTAAGTAATTAATTTCTAGTGTATTTTACTCTATTATTGTAACCTTGTGTGTATTTTTTTTATATATTATCTATATTTGCATGCCTCAGTCAAGCAACCATTTTAATAATATAAAATACATTTATGATGTGTAAACCTGAATTACGCAATATAAACAAATTTACAATAAGTACAACAAATAACAAAATTTACCTTTTGATCATATAGCCAAAGCTGATTGCCTTTGGCCCCATGACATGGATACAGAACCACGTCGTGTCCTGAATAGTCGAGACATGTCTCATCGCGTCGGATTTCTCCGCCTTTTGAGTACATCCAATACTGTAAAATTCGAAAACAAATATTATTAAAGGTAAATAATAAAGCAGAACATCTTTCTCCATAATACATATTAAGTTTAAAATTTAACTAGGAAACAATAATTAGGAACAGTCTAAGCTGTCATAATTAAATTACACAACTTCGTGGGTGACGAAGAATTAAGTATATTGCTTGTTAGCAATGTAGACAGGAAATATTATATTTAAACCAATATAATTAAGATGATTAAGTCTCAACTACTATAATAATTTCAATTTATAATATTATTAACTATCACATATTTAAATAAGCTTTACTCGCATGACACTATTCAATAAGAAGTTACATAAATGTGACATTCAATATATTTAACAGCTTGGCATCATAATTTACTCAAATCATTTCTGTTGATATTAATTTGCAATATTAATGTTAACTAATAAACTATAGTACCCATAACAAAATAAATACATAGGGTAATAGCTATTATACACTGCTCCGCCCATAGGTATAGCCAAAACCCAACAAAACATACACAAAGTAAGTTTCTGCAAATAAAATCAAATAGGTATATAAATATTCCACCTCTATTCAAACAATATTAGGTAACTATTTATGTTGGTAAGAGAAGAAGAAAGGAATGAATAGAGAGGATTTGTTAAAATTGTTAACAATAAACTTAATCTATGTAAAATACCTCACGGCAGTACCAAATACGTAGAAGAAAATCGACCCTTTTCATTTAAGAAAACAATATAAATTTACTCTGTTCATTTATCCACTTCTAAGGATCCCATTAAATGATAAGCACTTTCTACTAATGCTTATCTAAAACATAAATTAGGTTTAAAATAAGCGCAGCACTTAGTACAGTATACAACATACTATAATGTTTGAAGTTTACGGAAGAAAATTAAAATGACAAGAATAAAATTAATGAAACGTATGTACATGTTTGTGTTAAAATCACATTAGTAGATAAGCCTTGTTACAAGCTGAAAGCATAGACATTATAGGCGTGTCATGTTTTTAATTAATTAAATATATTAGTCGGCAGGAAAGTGAATGTTTTTACTATTATTACTTAGAATGAACTATTTAAAAGCGAACCAATGAAATGAGGATAAACTAGCGAAATAACTTACCAATGATGTGCAGCACCAACCACCAACTATTCGATAAAGCATAAACGAGAATAATAGAATGTATAACTAGACCGCCCAAAACAGACCTGATTGCCGTATTCCCCGTGACAAGGCCAAACGTTGACGGGCTTCTTCATTTCTTCAGGTCCCGCCTGTGAGTCGAGGCACATGTCCGACCAGGAGTTCGCGATCTAATGCCATCCATAAGTTAAGAAGTTGTGCCGAAAGCAAGCGTGCCAAATCACGTCATCACGTTATATAAAATGGCAAATGCACAATATAAAAAAATATATAAAATTTAAAATCTAATCCATTTTTATATGCAATAATAATAACGTGATGATGTTTCCTACGTGGTGTCCATGAAAATGATAAAAAAATCAAAACAAACCCTCATTCCTTATATATGAATGAGGTGTAGTCATACTAGAAATATATTATTAAGTATATTTCTGGTATATTCTAACCCAGAATAAAATTATAATCCAGAAATATTTCTGGTAACCCAAAGCTTTAAAAAACACTATCAAAACTCTCGTAAATTCCTATTTTTAATTAGATACCTGGTTCCCACCCATTCTGTGGCATTTATGTATGAACACCATTTCAAATATTTCTTCCTTTGGGTCTGCTTCACCGTCAATGCAGTATTGGCGACCAAATGCTCTATTTCGAACCTATGTGTAGTCATTATTATAACCAAATAATAAGTCGTCATGCTTATAGTGCTTAGAAAAGAAAGTGGTGATCCGCGTGCTAGTTAACCTTAAAGAGTGCAAAGTGAAACAATCTACGAAACAAAACGGGATATTCCAATAATCTCCTACAAAATGGTACTGCCGCAAAGGTTCGAATTGTAAACGACAGAAGACCTGATTTCCTCCCTGCCGATGACATGGGTATAGTCCAACAGCTTTATGAAGATCTGACTTGCGCGTTGGTGAATCCAGACATATCTTTTGGAAGCCCATGTTCCTGATCTGTACGGGTAGGTAATAATTTTGAAAATTTACAATTTTAATTTAATTTTAATGCACTCGTGTTTTGTTTTATTGCAGTGATTGCAAAGGTTATTAATGAAAAATAATAATTAAAAAATATTCTCAATTTGAATTTTTTAAATTTAGTTACGTATAAGTTATGTATACTACATCAAAGAAAATATTTACGTAAAAGTTTACATACCTCGCCATGAGCAACAGATTCTCCAGGAATAAAAAGTTCAGGGTAAATATTCTTCAAATACCATTCAAAATTTTTGCAACCTAACTTTTCCCGTAGTTTTTTTCTAGTGGTAATATCGCCATAATCGCCTTTGTCATTGCCCACCCTTTGGTAGTAATACTTTGCGTAGTCATCTAACCAAACCTAAAAATAGATTACTTTAAAATTGTTGTATTTTTTTACGATATTTGATAGAAAGGTTAGTAAGTAGAGTAAAGCTTGCCTCGGCCAGTCGAACAGAATTTTTTTTCAAAACATTTACACCAGTTCTCCACTTATAAGGCGATCTTTTCCTGAATATATGACCAACGTGAGAGCAAGGTACTATTTCAAGTGTTCCACCACACATCCATGTCTTAAAGGATAGCTCCAAATTCTCACCACCCCATATATCAAACCCGCTATCGTAAGTACCTAGTCTTTCGAAAAATTCTTTGTCTATTGCAAAAAGACCACCAGCCATGGTTGGAGACCATACAGGCTCGGCTGTGTGCTGGTGTCTTGCTCGTTCTTTTGCTGGTACAGGATGCCAATTAAATTGAAGATTCCAATCAAATCCTCCAACGTTTACCAAAGACGAATCTCTGTAGTGATACTCAAGTGTGTTATCATCAATGACGTCTATAACTGGACACACTACTGTAGTTTTGTTACGTGCGATCCTATCTAGTAGCGGTTCTAACCACCCTGAAATAATATTGTTTCCATTAGTTTAATCAACTTTTAGCAACAAGTAACTATAATAAAGAAATGAGGATATAATATTACCTTCAGTACATTCGCAGTGGCTATCTAAGTAAGTTATAACAGGTGCTGTGACATATCTAGCACCAAGAAGCCTAGCTCTAATAAGTCCTTCTCGTCGCGGAGCTCGAACTATCCTAACTTTTGGCAAAGAAGACATGTAGTCATCCAACGACTGCATCAAATGAGCTGAAAATATAATATAATATAAATATATTATAAATACAATTGCAATGATTACAAGTGTTTGCTTTATTTATTATTAGTAATTGATACTAAACTTACGCATATCAGAAAAGTCATCAACGAGAATAATTTCCTTTATCAAGCGTGCAGGGGATCTATCTAGGACAGAGTGCACGGTTCTAAGTAATACGGACCACGCTTCGTTATGAAAGCATATGACTACGGATGTTTGTGGAAGATCGTCTAAGTATCGACCTGGTACTTTGCACCTAGAAAAGAAAATGTATATTACATTGTGAATGAAATATAACATGAACAAAATTTGGATTAATTTAAATGAACAAGAAGTCGACTTTTTAAACTAATTGGAACACATGTCACGGCTTTGATTAGTATCTAATATGTAGTATGCAATAAAAAATATCGCACAACCTATGGTCTTCTTTATGTTTAAGATCATTACGATTTCGTTATTAGTACAAAATCCAGAAAAATAAAATTTCGTGTTCTTACCACTCGTCCCTAGGATCCGGTAACTTTCTCCTTATAGATATAAGGTCACTAACATATTGATTAAACGCGTTCTTTTTCCATCCTTCGGCCATAGCCTGTTTTGCTTCTTCGCTGATATTCTTAGGCAATATGACCGGTTTTCCTAGTTCACCGGGTGCGTTGTCCGAGCCCGGAGCAGCTATCACACCAAGACCTGCGGGATGTTATTAATCATTACTAACATCCTTATTTAAATTAACGTGGGAATACGATTACATATTACTCGTTATTGCTCAGTACTTCAATAATTACACTTTTCGTAAAATTAATATATTCCGCATAGCATAAAACCGTAAAACTATATATATACATGAAGTGGTTAATAAAATTTGATTTCGGTCACAATAACTACCATGATGCCATTAAATGATAATGCCCCTACAATATTACTCATTAAATAAATAATGCACAATATGTATTAATTTCATTCCACTACTGCATTAAACATAAAACAAAAATTAGTAGCAGTCGTGTTGGTAAAGTGTGCGTTACAAAATAATGGAGCATTTAAAATTACCTTCCTGTCCTGAAATCCGACCAATCCAATCGATATGCACCAATGCTGTGATATAAACGTACATGCATGCATTAGAAATCTATGTTAATTACATTTAAGTAAAGCAAATACTTAAAGAAAGAAATATATTTTTTAAAGAAAATAAAGGATTAAAAGTGCTTAAAAAGCCGTTAAAAGGCAGCAATTTTAATGACATACTTTTATCATAAGGTTTTAGTAAAAACGAGAAACGTTAATATTTACATTTTAATCTTTAAAGAGAGTTTAAACTTTAGTTGTTAAATAGTTAAATAATGAAGAAAAACTAGTTTCTACAGACATATTATTGAAACAAGCTGGGCCAAAAACGATTAGACCAAATAATGGATATAGTTAATTTATTTAAATATTATTAAAAATGTTAGGAAGACATTAATTTATGAGTTCCTAGAATATTCGACTTCTAAGTTAGATTTCTGCCAGGAAAGAATTATTATTTACTAGCTGCTGCCCGCGACTTCGCCCGCGTAACTTAGGTACTTATAAACCTTCCTCGAGAACCACTCTACCCATTAGTGAAAACCGCATTAAAATCCGTTGCGTAGTTTTAAAGATCTAAGCATACAAAGGGACATAGGGACAGAAAAAGCGACTTTGTTTTATACTATGTAAAGATATTGTGAACTATTTGGCCAAACTTATCTTAATTCAATATTACACGATATTCATTACAAAACTATCAATACTAACATTACTAACACTACCCCCAACACACATGCGGTAATATTATTATTATTATTATTATTTCAATAGATGAAGGCAGATCTTACCGTCAGATAAGTTGTTGCCATAAGACTCGCTTTTCCTTTTCGAGGGCGTGGGCTTAGCCATTTTCAATGGTTTTGCCTCCACCTCCTCGTATTCAACAGCAGGTGGCGCTACAATTGCGTTCCTTGTCCCCCCATTGGTGCTAAGCAACGCAACCATGAACCAAAGCGCCGTCAATATGAGTACGGCTTTCAGTATTAACGTCCGCCTTCTTAAGAAAAAAACTGTGTAGTATTTCATATTGTCTTATTTCTTCTATGGCGTCTTCGGTCAGTCTTATATCTGCTTTCGTCTCCTAATCTCAATACTTCTAATTACATCAAAGTCTACAGCTAAACCAGAAAAATATTTTTTAAAGATTTTGAGCAAATTATGTTTACTATATTTAATCACAAGAGGTGACTAGCATAACATTGAGATATGTCTTGAGTTTCTCTTCACGATAATTTACGTGATATGGTTCAGGATATGACAGTATTACAATTTTACTTTTTCACATGACTCGTGGATTCATAGTGGCTATAAGATCCGTTGGATATTTGAAATTTTTCCAAACATCTTCTGATGTTCTTCCTTCATTTTGACAAAGTGCTATTGTTTGACCTGGAACAAATATAAAGTATATTAAATATTTTTATAAGTTAACATTATATTTTGTATGTCAGAAAAACCACTACAAACTTGCAGTGCATACTAAATTTCGCAGTCCGCTACTTGGACAACGCCGCTAGGGTGTGGCTGGGGGCAGTTAACAGCACCTTAATAAGATCGCCATGGGCAAACAGCAAGTATGTGGTTATTTTTTTAGCGAGGGAGGGAATCCAGAGCCCACTTCATCTTAGAACCCATTTTATTATGTTTTGTCCTATAAAGCAAGGCCGCGCGTTTATATCCCCACATGCGTTGTTTTTGTTTATTGGCGCTATCAGCCACCTATCATCAAGTGGATCATCAGCGTAACTGCCGACCTTTATGTAAAAAAAATATCTGAAATTTATGACATGTTTATTAACTTTTCACTTCGCTGTTGATACCTGCGTTTTAATCAAGCAAACAACAACTCGAGTCTTTTAACGGCAAAAATGGTTGGCATGGGTACATAAATTAAAAACTAGAACAAAACAGAACAAAGCGTGAGGGCGATAATGAACCCGTGACATTCCTGACGGGAGTCGACCGTTTGACATATAGCCTGCCATTTTTCTTCAAATTCTCGTCCGTCGGCAACTGAAAACTTTGTATTAAAATACTCCTTTTTCCTGTTACTAAGCATCGAAATTTTATTTGAAAATATTTGAAAACGGAACCTGGTGTAATTATTTACTGCTAAGATTAAGTCGAAAGATAGTGATAATTAAGATAAACTTAATTGATAAATTAATCCTCTGCGTATCTGAGCATCCGCAATTATCGTATTCAGCCTATGGTTACCAATGGTTTACTATTTCCGTAGCAATTACTACTAACAGCGGGTTCCTATAATCTACCATTCGTCACTGTTTACAAGTAACTACTCGTTTTCATTTTCCGACAACGGATTGTAACAAAGCGTTCCATAAGTTTTCTACAAGTAGATGAATATAGGAACGCGTCACCCTTACGACTCGTGGCTATAAGTACCGTTTGTAGGCAAAAACGATTCGTTGTTGGGATATAGGAACCGGCCCTAAGAAAGAAAACTGTAGTAGGTAAAACAATTTTCATTTTATTGGTTCAATTTTACATAGGTTTCTAGTAGCTACCTTTTCTAATTTTTCTAGTAGCTACCTTTTTTTTTACGAGGAGAAATCCATTTACAGACTTCCTACCGCTGGCTAGGCGGTAGGGGTGTGTGGGGGTCAGCCCTAGTAGCTACCTTACCTACTAGAAAAATTATAGTGCATTAATTGTTATAGTCTAATGAATGTTTTACCTAGTTTAAGTTTAATGACTTTGACATATTATGGTGAATCGTGTGTACCTACCTCTAAGAGTACCTAAGCATTGTTGTAACTTTCAACTTTTTCCTTTTTTTGCCACATTGAATTTTAAAATCTCATAACTATCAAAAGATCGTAAGAAATTTATTCTAAAGGTTCCCAATAAAAAAATTTTCACCTCTCCAGCACGAAAAGGGTGCGTTTGGTGCCTAAAGGTGCCGAGATGGGAAGGTGCCGAGATGGGAATAAACCAAAAACTCGCAGCGTTTTTTGATGCGAGCGTGATTCGAAATTCGAACACCCCATTTAACTCACAGGAATAAACTTTTGATTTGATAGTATGTCCAGCCATAGCCGACTAGATTCCGCCCGCCATACTCGCTGTTGAGGTGAAAAGTTGTATGTTTAACACGAGAGCAAATTTTTTTATGTCTTGTGCGTGCCTTTAAATCACTCACTTCGCTCAGTAGTCTATATTAAAATCACTCGCTACGCTCGTGATTCAATTCTATAAACTACTTCGCTAGTTCGTGATTTAAAGTCTGCACTCGCAGCAAAAAACGATTTTGCTCTCTAGTTGAACAATGTACTATAATTAGTTCATATACGAATATATTTTGTTATGTTGGAATTTTCTTTAGAGGGTGGAAAGTGGGCGACTCCATCGCTCGCCTGATGGATGGCTCCTGCTGCGTACGTTATCAGAACTGACTGCCAGCGCAATTTTTCAACCAAGTAGGTAAAATGCGATTTGTAGGTCAAAATGGCGACTTTTTACAACGCACAATATTTACGAAGGATAAATCATTTTATTTTGAAATATTTAGACATTTTTTAAATTGCAGTAATAGAATAGATAAAAAGTTAAAAATCAATAATGGGCATATAATAAATAATGTCACGACCCAATTAAAAGAGACCCGAATGTCGATCCAAGCAGCACACCAAACAAGGACAGTCGATTTCAAATTCGTATTAAATAATCAGTAATATTTCATTTTGTATAATATTTATTTAAGAGGTTGGCCCTAATTTAATTGTAGCTATTGTTGCACTCTGATATATATATTTTTCAAAACATTCAACCAACGCCTTTAGAAACAAATGGGAATCCATCAATCTTTAAGCATTAGGGCAAGATAAAGGGCAATAAATCTGATAAAATCTTTACAGTTTCAAATTACACGTAAATAACCGCTGAACGGCGAATATTCGGCTATCGCAGACGTTGCTGCTATAAATTTGAGCAAACGCCTCCCGAGGGCCTAGCAGCGTATGAAACTACATAACGTAGAATCGAAACATCCTTAAGTGTAACCATTAGATAAAGGAGTGACTTCTAAGTCGTAAAAGCTGAACTAGTATATCACAACCTTTTTTTAAAAGACGAAGTTTTAAAAAACGAATGTTTACAAACAGTAGACGTTGTTTTATTGGAAACTTATCATAGAAGTTTAAGATCAAGTTGAAACGTGCACAATGACGACCAATATTATTGTTGCAAACACAAACAACTTACAAGATATGCAAAAGCTTTTTGAACCTCCTTTTGTTAACATTTGGAAATCAATTAAGTATTATGGAATAGAAGCAGCTGGATGCGAAAAGCAAAGGACCGTGTGTGGTAGCGAGCCTTGAGAGAGGCCTATATAGAAAGACATAGATTGATGATTATGATGATGATGACGATGATTATGCAAATTATTAATCAAATAGAAACCATTTTCAAGTATTAATTTTCAAATATTAAATAGAAACAATTTTCAAGTAGATTCAATTTTTTTATAAATGTAAAGAAGCAAACAAAGGTGAGCACATACAACTGATATCCCAAGAGAGAAAAGAAAAATATTAAAAACACAACACGAGACCGGTGCGTTCAATGTTTAACGTAGCTTCTTTCCGTGAAAATCTTAACTATGAGCTTGACGGTTTATTTCCCCAGGTTGTTGTTACGAAAAGCAATTTTAATTAAACAGTTATTGCGATGTCACCACAGTGTAAATGTCGTCGTGGAACCGCTAAGTATTTAAATTATTTTGTGGCTTTTTGCAAGCTAGTTTAGCTCGTAGGTAAACAAAATTACAGGAGGCCTAAGTAAATGTTTCGCTACTAATACCGCGTGCTACGCGTATTATATGTGGTAATTATATTACTAAATCATGTACTTATGACATTTGGTAAAATCGATAACATGTTCGTATTGCGTGCGTAATGAGTTTGATGTAGAGACATACCTACATACATAATCAATAAATAGACACATTGGTGGGGGGGTGTATTCTGAACTCTCAATTTTTACACAGTACACAGCAAAAATCAAGCAAGCAGTTTCACACGATAGAGTGAAAAAAATATGTACCTTTGTGAAGTAGTATTGTAAATAAAATATTTGTGTTTAAAATACATAATTAAGTAAGTATCGATTAAGTAGTAATGTCCAGCTTTAAAATTTTCCCTGAAAACTTATTGACTGATGTCTTCAAAAATCTGTTAAAAATGTTACATAATTTTTATAATTCAAATTGCTTTTTTTAAATTAGTTTTTATAATATAATACTATATTGAAAATTAGGATGAAGAGTTCTTTTTTTATTTATGTTTCATTACCAAGGAATGTAACAAAATTAATTTTAAAATACGATGAAAATTTAAAACGCCAGAGAAGTTTAACTTTGACCCAAACAAATGCGGTTGCACGTTGCGGTACCGCCCAAAAGTCACGAGATGGCGTCGGTTGCTAATTTATTTTGTCATTTTCGTGTGATTACATACCCTTATCTGTTCTTGGGTCTTAATTTTTGTTTGACTTTAAAATATATTTACAGTAAAATTACGAGGTTTTCCTTATCGATTGATTACTAGATTAGCAATCTAACTTAGGACCCCTGGTTTAAATCTTGGTAAGACTATTTCTGTAATAGAACTTTTTAAAATTAGTCTAGTCTTGGTTCATTATAGCATATTTGATAGTACTAAGTTTAGGGCTACGAGATTGTCTGGGGTTATAATAAAAAAAGTAAAGTATACCAATTGATACATTTTGATTACTTGCGTATTTTTAAGTAAGTATTCGATTAAAAGCAAATATTATTTCTTATTAAAAAAACAATGATTGAAGCCTATTCACAAGTCTTCAATGTAGCATCAAATTAGATACCTATCGATTCCTTCTGGAAAGAATCGATTGGATTTTGCTGAAGGGCAAAGATAAAGCGTATTAATCTGCAAAACCCCCGAAGGGACGCTTCATTTTCCTCTTCATCAAAACGATAATATCATGTACTCGACAGTGAAACGAAGCACGACATTTGGAAAGGAAAAAAGCGAGAAAATATTGCGACTTGAGAAAGAAAATATTGTTACAATTGGCGCAAGCAACATTTAAATTCAATGAGGCGGGCGCCAAAACTTAATTACGCAAGGAGTCAACTCGGGGAAAAAGTAACGGCCCCCGATATTTTTCTTTATGAAGTCGTGTTTTAATATTATATTCACTTATGATGAAATATCACGAATTGATCTCTATAAAGCACATAAATAATTATTTGTATAAACACATGTTTAAAGGAACTTATTCACATACATCAGTTATTTAAAGATTTAATCATTTAAGAAACATAATAAAGATAGTAAAGACTATCTAGCGATATTTTCTTAAAATTATATTAATTAATGTTAAACTGAAACTTAAATGTTAAAATTATACCAAATAAACTATCGACCCGTTCCTGGCTTCGCCCGGGGTGCAATTTTTATATATAAAAATCTTCCCCGTTTAGGTATCCCTATTTCCATATTATGTCAAAACCGAATTAAAATCGGTCTACCAATTCTCTAATTTTTTAAGACACAAACCAACTTGACGTTTTTATACCTATAGAGATTATTAAATGTTTATAACTTATCAAAACAATAAACACAATGTATGTGAGTTGGTATCTCTGAAACCTTAATCTTGAAATATTGACAATAAACTTTTAAAAATATTCAATCCCAATAGTAGACTACGTATGGTTGGTTAATTGCCAGAAAATCGCAGAGAAATCTTGTCGAAAAGAGGACTTTTGTCACATTTGTCTCAAGGGGACGTTTGTTATGAATTGTTAACAGGTTAAATCGAGTTTTCGGAAGGGTTAATTGTTCCGTCGTCGCTTCGTTCGGGCTGACATGAAAAATTAAAATGTTAATAAAATTTTTGTTGGCCGTGTATAATGTAACAATTTGCTCATGAATCACATTAAAACTCGTCGCGAATAGCCATTGCATCACAGTGGATTTTTTTATTTAAAAATTTATATATAATAATTTTCAGTAAATGTTAAATATAAAAAAAAAACAGATCTTATTAAATATAATAAATCTTATTCCTTACAAAAATAATTTGTAAATTTTCCAAGGTGACATCATTCTTCAGTAAGTAAACACGCTATCGCTACTCGCGGTAGTTACCTACCATTTAAGGCGGTGTTTATTGCTGTATTCATTGATGTTGATAATAATGTAATAATCAATCAGTGGTAGATGTATTGACCACTAAGTATTATTGACTTTAGAATTTTATTTCAGACCACGTGTATGACGTAAAGGAGAATAAGAATTCAAGAGGCACAATCATATTGAATCCTGACCCGACCTGGGCAAGTTCTGCTCAGATTTAATACCTTGCAAATGTCATTAGCAGAAGTCTCATGAGGAGGTGAGAGGGGGAGGATATAGTGTGTGAAAGCGGAGCGGTGGGAGCGAGGGGGTTGAGGGTCATTAGCCTATGACCGGTGTTGCCTTTTGCACATAGTGTGGAGCGAATACGTGTTTTTCAACGCTCAGCTACCTCCCGGACGTGAAGATGTGTTTTGCTTGCATTTTCACGTCGTACGGTCGGCGAACATTCGTATTGGATATTGTAGATGATTAGTACGATTTTTGCACTTATTGTTATTATGTTTAAAAAGAGAAACATATCGGCCAAGTCTTCAATTAAAACGGACAATAACTCGCACGTAAACCGTTCGATAACTGTTGAAAACGTTTGAAAGCTACACCAACGTATCGGAACTCATAATATTATCCCATTCTATTGTTGATAAAATAATTTCTGGATAAAATAATTATCCTCTTTCGCGGAGAGGGCGGCTAGATTAAAGTTCCTAACTTTATATATTCTTATCTTAAAATCTATAAAAAATACATTTGGTAGAACTGTCATGTAGGTGTACATGTCCAGAACTGAGGTGGTACGAAGTTCGCCGGATCAGCTAGTTTTAAATAAAATTTACCAATTCGTACAGTTCGTATAAAAGCATTTTTATAAATGTTTTATAAAAGATTAAAATAAAATAAAAATAAAAACAAGTGTAACTTGACAGACAATTTCATTTGGCTTATTCTAAAAAACAACGAACGACGCTTACATAAATGAATAAATTATAATACTTATGAAAACAAGAAATCTTTCGCACGCCCTCTGTAACCAAATGACAGTCAAAATAATGTCGGTTTAAAAATTCATATCGATGCAGCAGGTTACTAATTAATATTCTCACCTTAAACTTTATAATCCTTAATAAAATATATATGTTCGTGCATCGACATGATAGAATTAAAATAAAATTTATTGTAGCGGTTTTTTTAATTTATTGAGAAATAGAATTAGAATAATATAAATTATTAGTTTCGTTTTTGTATTTATATTTATTTTATTACAAGAGTATTAAAATAACAATAAAATATTTTTGAGTAATATATTTTAATATATTAGTTTTAATAATAAAAAAGCGCCTATAAATGATTGTAATCATGCTGAACTAATTAGGAAAAAACTCAAACACCGTCATATGGGATACTGTTTCACACTTTTGTTAACTATTTAGAATTTAAACCCCATTATTTACCTACGTGGGTAATAAGTGGTTGGTTTGGAATAATTATATGGAAAACCCAAAACAATTAAGCTGGGGTTTTAGTAAGTTCATATCATTAGGTACTTGTTACAAAATGTCGTAGGTACATGTTATAAATGTTCTGTTCATATGTTATATGTTATTATGTTCATATGTTATTCATAAATGTTATGTTCATGCATTTTGACTTAACCGCTGAGTCGATTTTGATGAAATGATACCGATCTATCTGAAAAGGGCCGCGGGTCTACGGTGGATGCAGCCAGGCTGGCTTCTGACCGGTCTTATTAGAAAATTGTGGGGCCTATTTCTCGCAGTGAACGTCCTACGGCGGTGATGATGATTCTGATCATGACGATGATGGCGTATAGAGATAGTTTGAATCCAATGAAAAAGCATATACACTGTTTTTAAGTTTCCACGCAGGCAAAATCTCTGTCAGTACTGTAGTCTATCTATAAGTACTAATATTATATAAAGAAAATATTATGTGGCATTTTTGTTTGTAATGAATAAACTCAAAAACTACTGGACAGATTTTGATAATAATTCTTTCACCCATAGAAAGCTACTTGATAAGCGATTACCATAGGCTATATTTTGTAAAGTTGCGCGGACAAAAGCTAGTAAGTATAACTGATCAAATTTTAGAGGTCAATCGTTGATTAAAAAATCACTCTGGACAAGCGTTCGGGTAGTTCCACAAGTTGGGTTGAGTTTGTGCAAACTGATGGTAACATTACGACCGCAGCAAACCCACACGTCCCTCGGAACCCACTATACGTGTTTAATGTATTCGAGATGAAGGCTGGGAGAGACACGACTTAAATTACTTTTTGTCCGTTCCTTTATCCCCGGCGTCATAACGGTTGGAAAATGCGAAACAAAAATGTTGTCCGCTTTTCGGTCTAAGACAAAAATCCGACTTTAAATGCTTATTAACTTCCACCATTAACTATGCTTTCGCATATTGTTTTATAATGGGTCGCACCAAGTCGTGAATTTTCTTGCAGAGAAAACGCAAACTCGCGGTTTGCTTTGAATAAGTTTGCAAAAGAGCAATTTTTTTTAATACTTCGCAAGACGTCCTGTGCATGAAACTAAATTAAATTAATTAGGTAGTGGTGAGATGGTAAGAGTAAACTATTTTTATTTTTAATGTAGAAGACAAATAAATGAAATAATTTTTCAAACTTTTATTTTTTATGTCCTCATTTCAAAAATTAAACGATTAACGATTGTAGTACATAAGGATTAAAATAGATTAAAACAGATTGGTCAATACTGTAAGCTAAAAAAAGCTAAAAAAAATCATTTTTTCTCAAATCATATAATATGTCAAATCATATAATAAGTAACGCTTATAAATCAATAATTCTAGGATACTAAATTTTATAACAATTTTTAAATTCCATAAATAACGACTAATGTTTTGAATTTTTTCAACATCTATTTTGTGCACCAATGTACTTATTATCACAATTTCTAGTCTTTCGTTACAATAATAATCACTGTGCAATACACAAGAAGTGAATGACTTATTAGAATGCCCTTCGAGTCAAGATTTCCATTATTATCGTCTGTATTCTCAAGTCGATACCCAATAAAATGAATAAAAAAGAAAATAAAAACAAAAGTTGTCGCTAACTATTCCAACCCAACTCGTTTGATTATGCCAAGGACGTTCGTTCCCTCGCGATGTCATCCGGCTCGCTTTATTACCGGGATAGTGTTTAGTATACCTATAGATAGGATGGAGATGGGTTGTTAACTCTTTTGTGATGGTAATGTTCAGAGAATACTTCAAAGAAAAAATGAAGCCGAAGGTTAGACTTAAATTGGCAATTACTTAATTTATCAGGCTGCTTCTGCTATTTTTGTATAACTATTACTTCGACAAAAATTTCAATATAAATTTTAATTTAAGGCTCAGTTCAGATAAAAAAATGCAGAGATTATAAAAATTAAACTCTCTACGTAAACCAGAGGACTAGGTATTATTTACAGTTTCAAGTAAAACAAAACAGCCAATGATTTGATTTGTTTTTGTTTTAAGTATGTATATAATTATATTAATTCTATACTAACGACACGCTTCCGGCTTCGCACGGATGGAATTTTTTTTCTTTAAATTATATATTAAAACCTTCTCTAACGTTCCATAAACGTTTAACGCAATTTCGGTATTTTCAAAATGTATTTCATGTAGTTATTTTATTATGTACAAAATACTAGACTTTGACTACTAGACTTGCTTCAAAGATTTCGTAATGTAGTTATATAATATGACTAGGTATATTTATACCTAGTTTTTAGAATTTTTATCTGTTTGTGCTCCCTAATCACAGAGAAACGGCTTGATTGAAATTTGGCACATATATTAGTTTATTACATAATACCCTTTTTATCCTAGAAAAATATTAGGTTACCGTGAGATTTTTAGAAAAACTCACGGTAGCAGCAGCACGTACGAATTGTGCTGGCACAACCAGCTAGTTCTAAATAAAATTCATTAATGAAATCAACTCTACAAATAACTGTCCCTTCAGCCACATAGAATTACGGAGAGCAGCCAAGAGCATTATGTTTCCGTGTCACTCCGAGCTGGAAACTCCACATTGCAGAAGTAACACGTCTAATGAGGCCACAAGTTAGCCGCAACGAATTGGCGTCGACTCGTCGTCACACCGCCGACAGAAACTTAATTGAGCCACACTTTACACAGGACATATCACAAGTTCTCTCCAGGAACTGTCTACAAAATAATGAATAGGAAACAATATTTAAAACGTACACGGGAATATTTTTGTATGGGTAAAAAATTGAACTTCCTTAATTTCCTACCACTTTTCTTAACTCAGTCTTGACTCTAGTTAATTTAAAAACCTTAAAACTACAAGGAAAAACGTGAAAAGTTATGCATACCTATTAAGGATGGAAATATTGTTTGATAAAATTTCGTTTGAAAATATTTCATTTTTAACAAATTATTGTAGTTTATGTCTTATGTCAATCCCATACATTTTATTGTTTTCGAACTTCGTTATCGTTTTAAATTAGTACTTTGACCACAAGCGTCATGTTTTATTCCCATCTCAACAATTTTTTTTTTAAATAGTTAAATTTTTTTAATTTTTAAATTAATCGGTTACACGATTACGGTAACAGGTCGCGAGTTCAATAGTTTTTTATGGGTTAGCTCTTGGCCAACAACCAGCCATGTGGCAAGGATGAGGCCTAAGACTTACTTTATGTTTTGTATTATTATTACAGAATGCGTGTAAATGAAGCCTATTAAATTAATTAAAAATCGTAAGTCTTTTCGTTACAAGTTTTACATATCTTTTGTGTTTTATTTTTATTTTATTTTACGTTTTGTATTTTGTGAACTGTACTTTTGTATTAGTAGGAGCGGAGAATTCATATTTATACTCGTGCGAAAGAGGTATTATTTGTAGGTATTTTAAAAAATATTGAACTCCCACGTGCGAGTGGAGCATAAGCCTTCCATCTACAAATGTCCAAGGCGCCTAAAGAAGTTTTCACTTAAAAAAAAACAAACAAAAAAAAGAAACACTTTTTAAAATAGAACATAATTTTTGAGTAGTGTACCAGTGAAAATAAGACAAATAAGCATCTTCGGGACACTAGAAACAAATATGTAGGTAAGTATGTGAGTATGTGCCTAAAACTGTTTACTCGTGGACACAAGAGAAACACGCGTTAGAGAACTCGTTGCGAGTTGACAACCCTGTAAACAGCGTATAGGGTTGAACTTGTGTATAGTCGGTTTAAAGCCAAGGAGTCGGTCTTCTCTCGTTGCACTTTGAAATATTAAACGATCCGTATAAATATGTTGGAGCTGCCGCTCTAAATCCGACCAATTCACACGGAGCGGCAACCTTTTGCCTATTTTATTACGGGACACGTAATAATTTTCCAAATTTGATCTGGAGAATTGAACACCTTATAACTTTGGGTTTTCACAGCAACGAAAGATATCCTCTGGGGTTGTTGGAAGACAACTTCCATTTTGGATTAAATTTTTATGATGCACTAAAAAATTGATGGCCAATTAAATCAATTTAAGAAGAAAACAGATGTTTTCAACATCTCATCTTGTCATTCTCCATGTCAAAATTGTCAAAATCCCTTTTTTTTTCGGACCAAGCGCTTTAATGTATCCTTTATAATGCGCACTGTCAAGAATTGGAACTCCTTCCCGGAATCTGTGTTTCCGATCTCATATAATCCAAATATTTTCAAAATTGGATGAGCTCGCTTCATCATCGGCCTCGTCTTTACCACACGGCTAGATGCTGCCCAAGAGCAAACCCATCTTTAATAATAATAAAAAAAAATTTAAGTGACTAATAAAATTAGACATTTCAACTTTTAATCTCTTCAATTAATATTAAATGTCAAGTTTAAGAGCTAGGTCAAAGATATCAACTGACATTAATCTTAGCACTTGATTATTCAATTATTAAAGAATCGTACGTAGATTCTAATATTTCTTATTTAAATAATTAAATCAATAGTGTGATTTAATCACGTTTAATATGTCTTAGAAGTAGGTATAATATGTCAAGGGATATTTAGTAGATCCTCGATATAATTGTTTGTTCTAATGCTGGGATTACCAAGTAAATCTCAATATAACAAGCGGATAAAAACGCCACTTCACCAACAGGGTTTGTATTTCAACCACGATCATGTTCTGCAATAATTGTATCGATTTGCTTACCGCAATGTTTATATTACATAAATCTGAGTTTTTTAAGCAGCAAAGTGAATTTATTCTTTTTGTTTGTGTTTACACTTTAAGAAGTCTGTTTTCCCATATTTTTAAGTTCTAATCTTTAATTAAACACTACGACAAAAACAAAGACAGTTATCTAAACCTTAGGATATTATTCAAAATAGAAAATCGTACCAAAAGACATGCAAAGCTCATTAAAAATAACCCATTGCTCAAGCAGAAGGTAGATACAGTAATTTATAAGTCGTTTAAAAAATCATCATCTATGTCTACCCTGACTTAGTTCCCAACATTGTTTATTATAAGTACTACGTTATTTTTATATTATGCAATGTTATATTACTGATGCATCTTTTTAGCATTTAATTAAAAATTAATTTTACTTTGAGTACATACCTTTTTGTAAAACACAATACAGAAAAGAAAAGAATTTCTTATTTGGTCTGAGCACAATCAGCGGTATGTTTATAATATAATTGAATAATTATCTTTAGTGATTTGCCTTTTCCTAAATCAGTCGACAGGTGTGTAAACAAGCAGTAAGTATTCTGTACTCAGGAAATCATTATAACATCACGAGTCGTGCCTTTCGAACGTCGTGCCGCACGCATGAGCAACAGACCACCTCATCAGCCAAGGTCACGGATCGTCTGCATATGAGGCCGTTACGGATGTTACCTCATTCAGCCTTTGCCTGCCAATCAGAAGGAAAAAAAACCGCAAGATTTTTCTTACGTTCACCTCTTGTATATATCTACGAGTATTAGTCCAGTTGAATAAACAGGTAGGTATAATAAATCCCTAAAAATGTTACCATTAATAATCATTAATTTTTGAAGTGAAACTTTTTATGGGACACTATTGAAGTGAAACTTTTTGTCATGAGAGTGAACTCGTCGAGCTAACAAACTGTTAAGTGTTAAACTGTTAAACTCACAGATGTTAAACTCCTTGTCTCTTTCTTATTACCGCCTCTCTCACTCTAGCAGAGTGAGAGAGGCGGAAAGAAAATTGTTGATGTTGACTGACAGTGACACTGTTGACATTGACAGTCTGTGTCGGATAAATTGGATAAATACAGAACAACTAATTAATATTATGGAAAAAATGAGTACTACACAGACATAGTTCATTCTCTATATGCTACGGATTATAGAGTATGATCTTATCATACTATATACAGATGGATGACATTACTGTCATCCATCTGTCTGACGTTTAACTAACAAATCACAAATGACAAAGTTTGGTTTTATGACTGCCTGGCGAATCCTGAATTTTATTTTTAATTTAGTGTTGTGTAAAACTTATCTTCTTTAAGATAATACAGTCATGCTTCAAGTGTTCAACGTCCTTATTTTTTAATTATATGTTTATGGAAAATAATTCAATAAAATGGCACTAAAGAAAGTAAAGGGGAACTTCGAAAGAATGTTCGATAAAAATCTCACCGATTTAGTGCGTGGTATAAGGAATAATAAAGATAACGAGGTAGGTACACATCAGAAATTGTTACTATTTACTTAATAAACATGTAAATAAGTTTTGAATGTTATATTTTTTTATATAATATTCGATTTTAGGCCAAGTACATAGCACAATGTATGGAAGAAATTAAAGTGGAACTACGACAAGATAACATAACATAAGAAAGCTAACGCTGTCGCTAAGCTGACATACGTAAGTACTTAGGTCTTAAGTAGATCGAATTTGTAAGTGTAACTGTTGTAATTATTAATTAAATTGACATTTATTTTAGCTTCAAATGTTAGGATATGACATATCATGGGCTATATTCAATATTATTGAGGTGATGAGTTCAAACAAATTCACTTACAAAAGAATCGGGTACTTAGCAGCTAGTCAATCATTCCATGCAGACTCAGAGTTACTTATGCTCACTACAAATATGATAAGGAAAGATTTAAATGCTCAGAATCAATATGAAGCAGGATTAGCACTCAGTGGACTGAGTTGTTTCATATCTCATGATCTAGCAAGAGATTTGGCAAATGATATCATGACATTGGTGAGTTTATTGAAGTGAAACTTTTTATGGGACACTAGCGTTTTGTCATGAGAGTTAACTCGTTAACATAAGTCATATTAATTACTTATATAGTTCTTTTCTTAATGTAGAATGTTTATGTATATGTAATATATATATATGTATATGTCTATTAAATTATTTCATATTAAAAAAATCTAGAAAGATCACAAGAATTAAGTGTCGGTGATTTGTGTGCAGTAATATGTACAACTGCAAAACAATTATCTATAATTATTATATCAATATATATTTATCCGAAACAAAAAATTAATGAAATTATCGAGTTTATCTTCAACAAATTATTAATATATACTATACCACATGCATCCGAAGCTAAATCAGAAAAAGATAAGATTCCAATGATCTTAGCTGGAGATTTTAATGTAAATTTTAGTGACAAAAGTTCAGAACCACTTATTTCATTTTTATATGATAAATTACAATTAAAAATAAACAATGACATTCATATTTCAACAACAAGATATGGAACTTGCTTGGATGCTGTTTTTTCAAGACACTTGAATTCATTGAGATCTGAAGTATTTGCATCCTACTTTAGCTATCATAAGCCAATTATTTCTATTTTGCCAAATAAAAATGACAGTGCAGATAAAGATATTTGAATCTGTGATTCATTAACATAAGTCATATTAATTACTTATATAGTTCTTTTCTTAATGTAGAATGTTTATGTATATGTAATATATATATGTATATGTTTATTAAATTATTTCATATTAAAAATTTTTTAATATTGTTTTTATTCTCAGTTATTGTCAATGAAGATACAAAAAATGTATGCGTCAGTCCAAAACTAACAGCGTCAAAAGTGAAACTTTTTATGTAATTCAAAAACTGTCAATAAGTGTACAAAAAAATACATTGCAGCAAAGAAAAATTGACTGGAAATTATAATAAAAATGATTTATAATAAAAATCAAGAAAAATCTACAGACTATCCCGAATTAATTACTATGGAAGTTTCACTTGTACGTATATGTATATAGTTTTATGTATATGTAAATAATAGTACGTACGAGTGAAACTTCCGTAGTAATTAATTCGGGATAGTCTGTAGATTTTTCTTGATTTTTATTATAAATCATTTTTATTATAATTTCCAGTCAATTTTTCTTTGCTGCAATGTATTTTTTTGTACACTTATTGACAGTTTTTGAATTACATAAAAAGTTTCACTTTTGACGCTGTTAGTTTTGGACTGACGCATACATTTTTTCTCGTCAAACCAAGATAATACTCGCTACTAGCATCGCAGCGCTTGTTACTAACTAACTTTATTATTGGCCCGAATGGAGAACAATACAAGATTGCCTAGGGACCCTAGCTCCTGCGAGAATAGAAGTAGGTACAAGGGTCCGGGAGTTGCTTATTTCTAATTTTTTTTTAACAACAAACATAAGTTTAGGTACATATTACAGTGAGTTTATTAAAACTCAGCTTTGAAACTCACAGAACTATGAGATGCTTAAACTGACATTAATCATTAATAGTATAGTGTTATGGTTTCCACAGTCATATAAACGTGCATATCGCGATAATCACCTCCAAACAGAAAACCAGAAGCCTATTCCCCTATGATTATCAAGTCCTTAACAGACAGCTAATACATTTTAACCTGGCTATCTGCCTTTTCACCATTCGCTATATTTTCAATTTAATATTCATTATAAGTTACGAAAAAAGAAAAATGTTCTAGTCGATTTTTAAATGCCACTTTTGCTATAAATTTATTTATAAATGCAGAGTTCTGTGATTGCCGCTAAAGGCAAAGTGTGCATCCGTGTCAATAAGAGAGATTGACTGTGATATCGTTCCAGTCTGAGGTTTGAATAAAGCGCTCTACTATTCTTGTCTGCAGAATGCTCGGACGTGCACAATATTAAAAACACGTAGTCTATACACACTATATCATATTTCAATAACTCGATAGAATTTTCATTGGAATCACTTTATTCGTTATTTGTATCTTTGTTGAAATCTTGAAATCTTGAAATCTCCTTTCGTCTTTTTAAAGATATCAACTATATTAATGTTGATAAATTGGTAATAAAATTAATGACACGTCAATAGAGTACTATTGACGTTTTTTTTTAATAGTTTTGTTGCTATGCGTAGTTTAAAACAGACGGAGGGAAAAGACTAATATTTTATACTATACATATACAGATATATACCCCATATTTTAAATAAATAAACAGAATGAAAGTGGTACCTAACCATGATTTTTAAAGTCAGTAAAAAGTTTGTTGGAATCATAATTATTGCTTAGGTAAAATTCGTAAAACCCCTTTTCGTAAAAGCGAAATTAAATTAAAATTTTGATAATGAATAACACGCATTATTTTATCATCAAAAATAATAATTAGCCCATTAAAAATTCCTACAAACAGGATATCCGTCTAAGTTCAGATAAAATAGCGACGGTTGAAATATTGTAAACTAAAATAACAAATTAATTCTAATCAATTAATTCTAATCAAATCTATTATTATTTTGAGCGGGTACAAATTTTAATACAAACTTTTGATGTTTCTAGTGGGCATTATTATTTAAACTAAAGAAAAACTCTGAACAATATTGTTACTTACATGACAACACGCATAGTAGTTTTATTGAAGTGAAACTTTTTATGGGACACTATTGAAGTGAAACTTTTTGTCATGAGAGTGAACTCGTCGAGCTAACAAACTGTTAAGTGTTAAACTGTTAAACTCACAGATGTTAAACTCCTTGTCTCTTTCTTATTACCGCCTCTCTCACTCTAGCAGAGTGAGAGAGGCGGAAAGAAAATTGTTGATGTTGACTGACAGTGACACTGTTGACATTGACAGTCTGTGTCGGATAAATTGGATAAATACAGAACAACTAATTAATATTATGGAAAAAATGAGTACTACACAGACATAGTTCATTCTCTATATGCTACGGATTATAGAGTATGATCTTATCATACTATATACAGATGGATGACATTACTGTCATCCATCTGTCTGACGTTTAACTAACAAATCACAAATGAATGACAAAGTTTGGTTTTATGACTGCCTGGCGAATCCTGAATTTTATTTTTAATTTAGTGTTGTGTAAAACTTATCTTCTTTAAGATAATACAGTCATGCTTCAAGTGTTCAACGTCCTTATTTTTTAATTATATGTTTATGGAAAATAATTCAATAAAATGGCACTAAAGAAAGTAAAGGGGAACTTCGAAAGAATGTTCGATAAAAATCTCACCGATTTAGTGCGTGGTATAAGGAATAATAAAGATAACGAGGTAGGTACACATCAGAAATTGTTACTATTTACTTAATAAACATGTAAATAAGTTTTGAATGTTATATTTTTTTATATAATATTCGATTTTAGGCCAAGTACATAGCACAATGTATGGAAGAAATTAAAGTGGAACTACGACAAGATAACATAACATAAGAAAGCTAACGCTGTCGCTAAGCTGACATACGTAAGTACTTAGGTCTTAAGTAGATCGAATTTGTAAGTGTAACTGTTGTAATTATTAATTAAATTGACATTTATTTTAGCTTCAAATGTTAGGATATGACATATCATGGGCTATATTCAATATTATTGAGGTGATGAGTTCAAACAAATTCACTTACAAAAGAATCGGGTACTTAGCAGCTAGTCAATCATTCCATGCAGACTCAGAGTTACTTATGCTCACTACAAATATGATAAGGAAAGATTTAAATGCTCAGAATCAATATGAAGCAGGATTAGCACTCAGTGGACTGAGTTGTTTCATATCTCATGATCTAGCAAGAGATTTGGCAAATGATATCATGACATTGGTGAGTTTATTGAAGTGAAACTTTTTATGGGACACTAGCGTTTTGTCATGAGAGTTAACTCGTTAACATAAGTCATATTAATTACTTATATAGTTCTTTTCTTAATGTAGAATGTTTATGTATATGTAATATATATATATATATATATATATATATATGTATATGTCTATTAAATTATTTCATATTAAAAAATTTTTAATATTGTTTTTATTCTCAGTTATTGTCAATGAAGATACAAAAAATGTATGCGTCAGTCCAAAACTAACAGCGTCAAAAGTGAAACTTTTTATGTAATTCAAAAACTGTCAATAAGTGTACAAAAAAATACATTGCAGCAAAGAAAAATTGACTGGAAATTATAATAAAAATGATTTATAATAAAAATCAAGAAAAATCTACAGACTATCCCGAATTAATTACTACGGAAGTTTCACTCGTACGTACTATTATTTACATATACATAAAACTATATACATATACGTACAAGTGAAACTTCCATAGTAATTAATTCGGGATAGTCTGTAGATTTTTCTTGATTTTTATTATAAATCATTTTTATTATAATTTCCAGTCAATTTTTCTTTGCTGCAATGTATTTTTTTGTACACTTATTGACAGTTTTTGAATTACATAAAAAGTTTCACTTTTGACGCTGTTAGTTTTGGACTGACGCATACATTTTTATTAATAAAAAAGCTTCCATTGTTTATGTTCACAATCTACATAAAAACCGCTTATCTTTTTAACTGTTTTCATACATCAAATGAACACGTTATAGCATTCAACATTATACGAATATATATGGGAACATCGCCCGCTGGGGACCAATAAATGACCATTTTGACATCAATTCTATCGTTTTGCTTTTTATGTACAAATCTAATGACTTTGTGACCGCGAGAAGAAATTGTCGTCAGTGAATTTAGAACAAAAACATTAGAAATGTATGTAAGACATTTAATTTATAACAAATCTGTGTAAAAATACCATGTATCTAATACCATATATCTAATATGTACAAATCGGCTGCATACAGTACCTATATCACCTTCTTCGTTTATTATTTTGCAAAATTGTCTTCGAAAAGAAGGCAGTGAAAAAAAACTTGACCAGCAATTCTTAGGTGATTTTTTCATTTTTCAAGGCGGATCAAGTCGCAGACAACTTCTAGTTTTAAAATAATCCGCTGCCCTCCATTTGCTACCCCACAAAGAACAGAAATGTGTTCGCATCAGAGTTCTAAGTCAGTTGATCGTGACTTGACAGATTAAGAATTATCAAGTACGTTAGATCAACCGCAACGGCCTTGCAGCACTTATACAGGTGATGCTGCGGTGGCATACCACATATTATTGCTGTATGATAACGGTTGCTGATGTAGGCTAATGGCATACCGTAATGGAACGGCTACCTGATGTTGCTGTTATTTTGTAAGAATCTTTGTAATAAGGAGACTTTTATAGACCAAGTTTCCGAATAGTCAGTGTAAAACAAAGACGTAAATTTGATCATAACGATACAAAATTAAATAAAGAAAATTGTGTAGGATTTATTGTTAAAATTCATTAAAAAAAACTTCTCACCTATGTGTGCTTACAAAAGCTAAAAAACAAACAGAAAACTAAAGAAAATGAAACACAATCAGTACCTACTCAACAATCCATAAAAGAGAAACAATCCATAAAAGAGCACAAAATATAGGTAAATATAAAAATATTGGTACATTTTATGATATATGTACTCCACAGGAGTTCAATAAATTCCTAACACGATAAACTACTATTTCTACTGACAGTCAATATAAAATACCACAACTTATCATGGCGCAGTTCATCGGATCGGTAGGTAGCGAGGGGACATTAATCAATCTGAACTAGCTTCGAAGCGTTGTTGTAAAGCAGTCAACGATTGAAAACAACACGCCCACGAGACAAAAAAAATACTAGGAGAGAATATAGTTCGTGTCAATATATATACACACGCCTTTTGTTTTAGTTGATGACAAAAAGCGGGTCACTGAAGCGAGTAAATCCATTGATGAGTACGAGGTGTATTTGTAAGGGAAAATAAGAGAATGAAAACATATACCTATTCAATGTTGTATTAAAAGCAAATCATACTTCATTTAATTTTCGTACACGCTCGGATAATACAGAATAGTGGATTATTTTCAGTTCAAAAGGGGATTAAGGCTTAAATATTAATAGATAGTTATTAAACAATAATATATAACCCTAATCTTTTCAAGGTTCGAGTGAATAGGCATTTTCTGGGTGAGCTCGCTCCATCTTAGGCCTCATCCTTGCCACATGGCTGGTTGTTGGTCAAGAGGTAACCCATCTCTTATAAAAAAAAAATCATTATTATTAATTAACTAATAATTAGATTTTAGATAAAAGCCATTTAGATCGTCGTTCGGAACGATTTCTAACTTGTAACAGGTTACAGTCCTAATAGGACCTCAATTTTTTTTATCCACACGTAGAATGAGTGTGATGGAAAATCAGTAGGTACTGCAGTAGGATATAATATTCATTATTATATTTTCAGTAGTAATGGGTTCAAAAGTGGGACGTAATAATAACTGTACATATGTATAATATATGTAATAGACAGATACAGAGAAATGATGACCTGTAGGAGTAAAACCATATACATCGACTTGGTGTACGAGTGCAATTTAAATGTAATAATATCACTTGGTGTAATAATGGAATAAGGACAGACTTCCTTCGTCGGACGATAACCTGGCGAGAGTTCTCGAAGGTATATTGAATATGACGATACTAAAAGATGAGAGGTCTGTAAAAAAAACGTACAAATTCGTGAACACTAAAAAATGGTAATATTTTTATACAAAACATAATTTGTCTTCTTATCCTACAATCAAAGCTTCTATTTGCCGTCCACTATTCATTGTAATCGTCATTGTTATAACTGTTTTCATTCAGGCTATCCGCGTTTCATAAGGATTCCGAACCATTTCTCTTCGCTAACGACAGATATACAAGAGAGTAAGCCGGTAATCAGAACGCGTACAAACATTATTGGATAGTTCCATTAAATTTTATCAACGTCCTTGATCTGGAATGTGGGGTGGGGGGGTCAATATTTAGACACAATACTAACGGTAATAATGTTACGGGTAATAATTCTGGGGCTAAGGGACCCTCACTTTTCAAATCAAGCCCGACATCGTTCGGTCGGGTCAATTGATTGAATTCGTGGCCGATCGGCCGACGTCACTCACAATGGCCGAATTAATGACCAAAAGAAATGACATGAACCGACCTTTATTGAAAATGTTTAATGACATTTTCTCTCGTTTCGTTTCTCGCTTCCATTAGGACAGTGATGTTTTTTTTTTCGTGATACTGTTTATAAAAGCGCCGGGCTTAACTGCTTACCTTTATTTTACTTCATTCGTTGCGTCCGTATCTGAAAATAAAAAGAGGCAAAATTAATCATCCAACGTTTTAATGACTACATATTTCTAGAAATTTGTTTTGCATAGAATGCAATGTAAAAAAAATTAAGAAGGACTGGTAGTAATGAAAGTAGATTGTCTGAATACGGCATTAAAAAACTCGTAATCCGCATCCGTAAACGCATCCGCAGATGTTGAGAATTCTGCATCAGCCCAGCTCTGAAGGTCTGTTTAACTAAACTTTTCATGCGGACAAAACCAAAATCAAGTATATAACATGTAAAGAGTGGATCTACGAAGCAAATGCTTTTGACGTAGAACTTGTGGGACACGGAGGCTTCGTTTGTCAAGTTCGGTCAGAAAATCTCAAGGGTTCTCGGCGTTCCTCGTTATATATTTGAACCTTACCGCAGTCAAATGAATAGACGGTACCTATTCTTAAAATCTCGACGAAGAAATATGATAATTAAATGAAAATGCAGACAAAACGTTAAAACTGATCAAATCAGCTTTTACTCAGGAGTACTTTTCTTTGAGTATCTTTTAGGAAATAGAGTATAATCATGTGGGATGGAAGGGTAAAGATATAAGAAAAAATAAATGATTATCTTTTGCAAAAGATTGAGTGACGGTGGACAAATCTTACAAAAAGAGAAGATTTTGTATTTTTGTTTGTAATGAACAAAAAAAAACTGCACAGATTTTAAAATTTCTTTCACCTATAAAAAGCCAACATGATCGAGAGTATCATATTTTATAAAGTTACGCGGGCTAAGTCGCGAGCAAAAGCAAGTTTAAAATTAAAGAAAATATAAGAAAATCAGATACTGTGCTAACGTTTTCACGTAATGTACCATTAGGTCGCGGAGCTCGACCGCTCCACGATTTTAGTTTCCGACCCAACGCGCCTCAACTCACTTTATATCGGCGAGTATCCGTCTATATCCCGCGTTAATAAGGGACTGTGTGCCTAATTGACTCTACATTGGATTAATAACGATTCAGGAGCAAAATATTTACAACCCTCGTCGCCTAAACGAGTATTCGATGGGAACCCAATACTTCATTACGATATTTCAAAAAGGGAAAGTTATATTTTTATAGTCTACAAAATACCATATTAGGTATTTTAGAATCTAATTTTGAATAATATTCAAAGTCTACCGTTTGTACTTTCACCACAGTGAGATTACTTGCACAAACGCAGAAACATTCTAAAAACATTTTTTTTTACCTAGGTAACATAAGTAGGTACGTGTATCTACAAGTTGTTTTTTGAAAAAAAAAATGTAGGTACGGACACGGCTCGTTATTCATAGATCATTAAGGCTAAATACGTATTAGAAGTCCTTTCAATAACGATGTATATAAATGTTACATACAGTAAAAATAATACGTTTCAGTTGTAACGCCTTTTGTTAGCTATATCGTTTTATATGTGGGTAAAGAACCAAACACTCCACTCAACTTTAAGTATATTTAACATTAAAGTGAAATTGTGTTTGTAATAAATAACCTTTTTAACTAGATACAGTTTAGCTTCGCAAGGCTAAACTTTGAGAAACCGGAGCCGTGTTGGGAAAATTGAAACATGTTAGGCTTGTCACGTATTTCCAAGTTCGTCATGGTTTAGTATATTAAACATAGATAGTATTTAAAAAAAGTGCTACTGTATTAATCTTAATAAAATTTAATAATGCATTAATAATGCAAGATGTATATACCTACTTATTTTTTATGTATAAAAAAGCGAAAATAAGTAATTCTATAATAGTCGTAAAACAGGCTGACGTAGTGTGCCCTGCTACTACTTTCCAAATTCAGACCAGAGCCAACTTTAAAAAGTTCATTTCCAAAGTTGACCCTGCCAGGAATCGAACCCGGGCCCCCTGAGACCCTTACCACTCATCCAACGGGATCGTCGCATGACCTAATTTTTACTTAACTGTCGTTAAACTTCAAAATTAATTTCAAAACTAACAGTTTAGTATAAGGTATATATAGTCCGGTATAGTTCGTAAGTCCGGGTGTCCGTATATTTAACGACAGTTCTTAGTTCCGCTGCCAGGTAAATCTTGGAAGCGTTTTGTTAGAAAGCCAGAACTTGCTCGGCGTTTTCAATAACTGACGATCAATTAAAACTAACCGATAGCTGAGTCGAGACTTGTTCAAAAGTTTATCTTCTTATTGTTCTATAACGAGTTGAAATTGAAATACTTTTAATGTCTCAATTTTGTTGCACGACAGCGCTCTTCTACAAAAAGCTCTTCTAACTAAAGTTCACGCTATATGCTTAATATATATCTATGTTAACGGCTAATGTGCGTAGTCCTCCTATTAATAGTAGGCATAGGTATATGTATAGTTTTGATACATTGCCTTTTTGATGTTCTTTTTAATTATAAATTTTCGTCCTTTGTTATTTGTAAAAATAACAATATAATATTATAAATTTTTCAAGTGTATAGTTTGTTTTGTTGTTAAAAAGGCCTTTTTCCCTGCTTTCACGTTAATTGCGTATCTTCTTAAATTTGCTTCCTACATATTCATTGAATTAGTTATACCTAAAATTAGTTGATCATTATAATAAATATTTACTTATAAATACTTATGTAGAGTATTTATAAGTATAATTTTAAAGGCCTTCTCTCTCTTTTTTTGTTTTCCATAAAGGGCAACCATAAAGGTTATGGGGTAACCACCCCCTTTATGTATTTGCACTACCAACCTTAATATGTTAAAGCATAAGGTACAATATGGAGAGGTAAAATATAAAGACTACAGGCTCATGATTCTCTCAAGTTCCTGTCAAAAGACGGGATGCCCATTGTATGACTGAAAACACACATTGTTCACTTCCACTAATAAAATAAAAAAGAATATTATAAATCAATTGTGCTAAAAGACAAACATACCATTGCAATAGTAAAGTGAGTTAACTTACTGATTAAACAACAGTTAAATTACAGGATCGTTGTTAACGTAGAGTAATAAATTACGAGAACCAACACTGCCCTCGATGCGCATTCATTTGTGGTTGCAATTTACTTTGAACTCTTCGTTTATTTGTTATCCTAATAATGCCGATTTCATTACCCTATAACTGCTGATTGTCAATCTGTGGATCTTGAGGAATTATAGTATACTAGCCCGTGCCTGCGACTTCGTCCGCATTGAAAAATAAAAATATATATAAGCAGTATAACGTTTGACTTGTTATTGCTATGACACTTTGGCCTGACATTTGTTTTTTATTATATGTTAGATAAAAATAATTACATAACTTTCTCATGATTTATGGTAGTAAAAAAAAACACACACACAGTCAGTAAGTTCAGAATAATTTTCTCCATAAAATGAACTACATATTTCAAACTGCACAGAGGGAAGCAATTGATAAATCTATGCAGTATCCCTACAGAATCGTTTTTGGCATCTCGCCTTACTCCTTAATTCTTCTCAGTTAGTGAAGTGGTGGAAATATATTATATGCAACGCTTGTGTAAGATAAATTTACTAAAACAGGTTGTTAATGTTGCCATACAACATAATATACAACATTTATTTTCTCAGACACTTCCTATGAAACTAACTACCATGAGCTTTACAATAAAATATGAACTTTTCAATAACAGAAGTTTTCGACTTTTCAATATTATTTTTTTAATTTTTTTATATTATTATGGATAGCCAACGCAAAATAGTGTAGGTACATATAAAATTTTTAAAACAAATTGCATAACACAGCTAAGCTTGCACAAATTAAATTTATAGGCTACCACAGCATGCATATTCTTAGATACATATTCAAATCAATTAATATTAAATCAAATAATAGAAGTAATCGATCTAATAAGGGCCGCTGTTAGACGTTAGATACATACAGACTACTTCAGACCAACCCTACTTGAAATTTAGTCAATTTATAGCAGTAGACTACTTCTGAAAAGATGAACAATAGAAGTTACATTTCAATAATACAGTGCGGATTATACTGAAGTCTATTTACAGTTACCTTAGGTATACTTATTCAATTCTACTTTTAATAACATAGCTACGCATTTAGTAAGATTAGAAACGTGTGGGGGTGTGCAATTTCTATTCGCGCAGTATTATCTAGAATCTAGGGTAATCGATGTGAGAGGGTTTATAAACCTATTTATTTTCCCTTTTATAAAAATCATTACTTTACGCTCTGTGTGTAGGTACTCCCTACCTGTGTTATTCATAAGTATTCATAACACTTAACGTGGAAACAAATTTAATTAAACTGTGCGTCATTAAACTATGTCACATTCAGTGAAATCATTTTCCATCTACGTCCATGTAGCCACAGAGCCACAGTGTCGTATCTCAACGAGATTAATCCTCGAATTTTTCTTCATTCACTTCGCGTAACTCTTGTTATTTTCAGGTCACGGTAAATGCACGTGCTGAGCGCAATTTTTAAAATGAAACTTTAAAAAAAAAACAGTGGATATTCTCCACCTGTGCTCCATTTTCTATCCGGTGCCTATATTGTGAATGTAAATATTTATGTATTTTTTTTTGAATAGGTACCCGACGAGACGACCCGGTTATGCGTGTATAAATTTAGAATGCAAGTCTACTAATTATTGTACAATTACTTTTATGTTTTTTTGACTGACATGAGTATAAACTAAATTAACAAGGTATGCAAAGAAACGGTGTAGTCGTGTGACATCTTTTTGATTTCAGTTAAACCAGATACAATTTTTTTAATCTTCATAGTTTTTTCTCAAAAGGCATATGATTCCATAAAGCAAAAGGACATGTGATAAATGTGATAAAGTTAGAAAGCGGTATATATAATATACCCTTTGGAAAGGTTCAAGCTATTTCCACGTAAAGCGCCATGAAAATTGGTTAAGGGTTTAGCAATAAAAAACGTAACAGACAGACAGGAAGAGTTACAATTACTAGATGTTACCGGGCGGCGGCTTCTACACTATTTAATTATCCCAAGAGACTTATTGCAGGAATGAAATGCACTGATCCAGGATCTATGTACCAGGCTTGGTTATAATACAGGACCTATGTAGCAGGCTCAAAGCAGGATAAAATAGTATTTTAACATAAGCAAACACTATCGCTACTAGAATTTTAGTAAGATACATTTATAATATGTGTGTTTTTTTTTTATTATAATATTTATGCAAGCATATCATTTCTATAAATAATTTTCAAACTAAAACTAAATATTATATATTCAGTTAATCAAAGCAAGTAGATAATTAAATAGCATCGCTATTTCTAATGACGTTTATTTACACAGCGAGTTGAAAGCACTTAATAAATGCTCATAATCTGTGTGCGGGAGACTTTTTTATTTTCAATTTTCATAAAGGGAATTTCTGTGAGAGATTTCAGCAGTGGTTCATATCCAAGAGAGCGGAGGCGTCCAATAAATCAAGACGAACGGCGACGACTAAGCAGTTCCGGCTCTCGGACCTCTTTGCAATTTTGACTTTCAGCTGCCGGTAGGCACTCGTAATAATATCGGTTTCGTCGACGAAGGAAAAACATATATCACATTTATACTAGCTTACGCTCGCGACTTCGTGCGCGTCCCTTTTTGTTGAGCGGTCAAATATTAAAAAAAAAAATATAGATCGAATAAAATATTGCTCACACTTTCGTATTTATATAATCATAGAATTATATTTTTACAAAGAATAATTGTAAACAAAGTATTTGTAACATTCAATTGGTTCAAGAATGACGACAAAAATTTGTTTTATTTAAATTGTTACTTATTCACGCGATTTTTTTAGATATTTCCCGTTATGTAATCCTAGCACGTGAAGTCAGGTGTTGATATTAAAATAATGTGTTGCCATACGAAGCAGTAAATTCTCTTCTGGAAGTCAATAAATCACAATTCGACTGAAGCGAAATGGGTATCGCTTTTTAAGCCTCCTTATGGCATACTACGTCGTTCACGCGGCAATCAGATGAAATCGGCCACAATAAAACAAGTAACCGCCTAAAGATACATTTATGTCAACATTGTTACAATACGGCAAATTTAGGGTTAACTATCAGGATAGTTAACCCTAACCAACGTACTTGCAACACCTGTGGCGTTGCTTGTGTTATAGGAGATGGTAGTCACTCACCATGAAGTGGACCGTAAAGCCTTACTGCCGGCCTTGACATGAAAATAATTTTGTGTCAAATATTCCTATATAGCAAAGATCTAACTAAAAAATATTCACTCAAAGTTTTTATATAAAATGAATTTTCAAGAATAGACATAAAGAAAATTTTGTATAATCGAAATGTGAGACGAGACGATCTCTGTATCTTTCCCGGATTTTCGCTGAAAGTTACTAAAAATTTCATGCGCAAAATATCAAACAGCTTCTAGATAAGCAAAAACTGTTCTCCCGACGACGTTCGGTCGCTTCGCCACGTTCGTACATAATTTATACGGTCCGCAGTATCTTGCACCGATTGGTTGTTCACGAAGTGCTCACAGTCAACGGCAGATGTCGTATCGGCCTCGGCCTCGGCCTGTGCGGAAACACCCTATCTCAGTCCGCGAGGATTTACACAAAGATTTATTGGACGTCCTGATAGTGTTCTATTAAAAATTCGATTTCGTTGTGGATTTACAGCCTGGTTTTGATTTAAGCTTCTAATTTTATATACCCACATAAATATAACCTGAAATATGAGTACGCTTAACATATTTTCCAATAATTTTTTTAAATTCAATTCTTGAAAAGCAATGTTCTACAGGACCACAGTCAGTGAGTATGAAGTTCTTTACTTAAAGGGAGATTACAGCCTCAAAAATTATGAGTGAACAATAATAATGACCCTGAGCAGACAACAGACTTTATATCGAGTTTCTTTCAGTTGTTATCTGTAAAGATTTAGAGTGAGAACCGAATTAAAATTGCCATTCTTAAGTTTTTCTTGAGACTAACGCACCACGATTTATGTTTATATATAAAGAAAATTTTCAACATACGTAGAGAAACATAGAGAATTCGATTTGTTTAGTATTTAAAAAGAAGAAAACGCCTTACTGGAGAAAATGTCAGTGCTAAACGCGCGGCTGACTAAAAAATGTCTAGCTTGCCGTCTGTGTAGCATTTAGAATCAAATTGTTTCATTTACGGGGGATAGCCACAGTCTGAATTTCTTACGTCCTATTTTTGGATGCTTTTTACCAATATCAATTCATTCACCAAGACAACTCATTTTGTCCGTGAATATTTTTTTTCTCTTTAATGTTTTTGACTAATTGAAGAAAAGTTTGTCAATGTTGGATAGGTAAAAGCGAAGATGAATCTCAATTTTTTTTCTAAGTCTTAAATAATAACACTACGGCACTAAAATATAACAGGCCGCAGACATTACGAACCAATTTCTCTTCTCTGTTCTCTTATGAGAAAGGTAAAAGTTGAAAAAGTGCGAGTTACGAGTTGGCTTAGTTGCCGCCATAGATGAAATGAAAGACATCTATATCTATGTCAATGAATGTTTCACTGCTTTGATATAATGTCTTGTCGCGGATATAGCACCAGTGTAACTGGTTTATCACAATCGCAACGCAACACCCTTGAACTTTAGTGACAAGCTTGTAGGTCAGATTGGCAATAAATTTCCAGATGTAACTAACTACATTATCATTAAACTCCTCCATGTCAAACTATTTTCGTCTTTATAAATTAAAGTAAAGCACAATAATTCTCCTCCCCAAAAGAAAGTGACCTTCCTTCCCTTTTTCACTGTGAAGTCTGTCTCTCTTGGATATTTGAATCTAGACCCCTTCTACATAATCACCTCTTTCGTTTAATTCAAAATAGTCAACTCGATAAGACTGATAAATGCAGCGGATTTCCTGATCAGATCTGATGCACTTGAGGTTTCTTGAGTTTCCAATATAGTTAAATAACCGAGAATGAAGAATATACTGACGGACAGTACACCTATCAACAAAGTGCAGGCAGATGGATATCTGAATGGTGTCTTGCAAGTTTTACACAATGCCTTACAGTAATCTTTAAGTACAATATGTAAGTGTGAATCCGTAAGGATACTGTCGTCAAACGGACTACCTAATTATGATTAAATTACTGGTACAATTCAGATATTAATGTAGCAAATGTGAATAATACATTGTAGGTACTATGTTAATAAAATATTATATTAAAATAGGTATATTATATTATAATCAAATTTATAGTAACCGTGAACGTAAAATTTTGTTACTTTATTGTTAGGAGCGAATCGTACCCGTCGTAAACATCACGTAACACCCACCCGCATACAGTTTGAAGACTGAGTAAATGAAAATATATTGAAATGATAACTGCAGTTCCCAAACTCGTTTCGTTTTATGAGCACCATCAGCCTACATGAAGGCCTACACGTATGAAGACAGAATATATAATATAATAAGGAACACTATTACAGTAGTAGTTAAAGACAATAAAAACGAAAATTTTCAAGTTTCCCTAAGCCTAGTCCTTAAATTTATTAATGTTAAAATAATAATATTATAAAGCTTAAAAGTTTGTTTGTTTGTTTGTTTGTTTGTTTGTTTGAACGCACAAATCTCAGGAATTAATGGTTCGAATTGAAAAATTCTATTTGTGTTGGATAGATCATTTATCGAGGAAGGCTTTAGGCTATATAAAATCACATTGCGAGTAATAGGAGCGAAGAAACAGTCGAAAATGTGGAAAAAACGGGGGAAATTATTCATCTTTGAGGGCTTCCGTTGCGTGCGCTGCGAAAACCGTTCGAGATACCCAAATGATTCCCAAAATAACTATTCCACGCGGACGAAGTGGTGAGCACCAGCTAGTGTTAAATAAATTTACTTATTCTTACTTAATACTTCATTTCAATAATGTCACCAACTACCACTACCTTTTGTAGAAACTTGATTATACTCTTAATTATACAGAATATTATTGCTTATATATAATTATATAATCTTAATTATACAGAATATCCATTGATAATCTGTATAATTAAGATTACAACTGTCGCCAAACTGGCACACCAGTTTACGACTGAAGATTACGAGTACATTTTGTATTACTGCTGTATGAAACGAGTAATAAAAGAGCAAAAGCCTCAAACGTGAAACTGCAATTAACAACTATTAAAAACTGACCGCCGTTTTAATGCAGTAAACTAATCAAATTTCGCAATAAATGTGATTACCTAGTGTAGAAGTGAATGAATGTATAAATAAATTATATGTTGCTTAGCTTAACAGTTACATTGGTAGAACAAGCGGGCAAATATATTACAAGTGCCGTGTATAAAACACGACAGCGACACAACAGGAGTACCTACAAAAGGAGAATAAATAAATAAAAAATCGCGCGAGCTCATAAATCATTGTTGAACATGTTCAACTCGACGACAAACACCAGTTTCGGATATATTTCATTGTTGGGTTTGTGATTATGAAACTCACAAAAAGGACGCGCAAAACATTTAGTCATCACCGCAACACGAAACGTCCTGCTAAGTTAATCTTTGATCCCATGACAAATACATCCGAGGACGGGTGTTGACTGTTGACGATGAGTTTTAAGGGTAAGCTTTTGTGTTTAGCAGTGGATATCTGTATGAAAAATATGAAGCATCTTTTTATTTATTTATTTATATTATGGATAGCCAACGTAATAGCACAGCATACTAATAAGTATGCTGTGGTAATAGTGTACATACGACTATAAAATTAAAAACAAATTGCATAACACAGCTTATAGCTTGCACAAATCACATTTACAGGCTACCACAGCATGCATATTCTTAGGTACATATTAAATTGAATTAATCATTCTGTACATATTCAAAATCAATTCAGTCAAAATATATCATAAGTCAATATTCAAGTCAAATATAATTTTCCCCAAAATTACAATCTCGGGGTCTTCAAACGTAGGGTAAATGGGCATCTACTAGGTAAGCGTGGTCCACCTTCGGCCGCATCTGCACCTAACATCAAGTGAGATTGCGGCCAAGCGCTGCCTTGACTTATATAAAAAAAAAAAAAAAAAAAAAGTACATAATATCATTGGGTCATTGGGTAAGTATTAAAAAAAAGAAACACACACACGCACACACAATTATTAATATGATATGAGAACACAAAGAAAAACAAATATAAATTGATAAGGCTTCCAAGAATAGTTAACATTTAACAAAATTTCAATACACACAATTAAATTAAAGCAATAGGTAAGGAAGTAGCATTTTATATGTATTTATTTAAAGAGATAAAAATAATAAAATAATCTTCATTTATTTTTATTTAGATAATATCTTTACCGATTTATAATTTAATCTTACATAGTAATATATAATAATTAATTTAAAGTCTTTTTCCGTGTCTGTCTGTATGAAAAATTACCTACTCCTACACTATCACACGAAAAAGATTTTGATTCGGATTTCACCATCCGCTCAAAATGTTTTCCTGATTTTATATAGATATAATAAAAGCTAATAGTTTATTATATTAAGAAATAAGTTAAGAACACATAAAACACAGATATAATTAATGCATAAAAATAATCGAAATATCTATTTGTTGACGAATATTACATTCCATTTAAGCAATACGGAAAAGTGCGAAACTAACACCCAAGAGAGAAAACTTTCTCATGTAATAGTTAGTTTTATCTATCTCATAGTTAGTCCTGTAATTCAATAAGTCAGCTAGTCGGATGAAAATGGTATTACGTTGTTTTGACATGAACCAGGACAAGATCTTTATAAGGTAAAAGTTTCTTATTGCTAACCCATTGATATCTGGGTGATTAATATACTCGTACATAACAATACCTAAATATGTATGCAATTGTGAATTACCTACTTGTGATTGTTAAGAGTAATCAGAAAATATTTGACAATCAATAGGTAAACTCGACAAATAAAGTGATTTATCACCCTATTAAGATTGAACATTCTTTGTATGTTGTAGAATGATAAGGTCTGTTTTCCTTTGAAAATTCAAAGTGACGATTTCTATTGCTATCTTTATTAGCGATGACAAATTGTGTCAATCAGTAATCAATACCTATTTCAAATCTAAGCCTTAGCGAATTTTGAAATGAATGGAATTTTTAATCGAAACTGATAAAGCACTTTTCTTGTCTGCTTTACCTTCCATCCTTTGTATTTAGTGCTTATTAGGTGCTTTGACCTAATTAGGTAATATAGATGAATATTCCTTATTTTGATTCCTGGATAAGTATATCGTTGAGCGTATGAGGTTTATTTCATATACCTATGTAAGGCAGCCGCCCAAATCGTCTCAAAGGATAATGAGAGCGCTAATATAATTATTAGAAATTAAATATAAATATTTTACTACACGGTATTTCACCAAATACTTACTTCTCTCAATTAGTCGTACATACCCCCAAAAATTAATTGAAATAAAAAATATATATTAGTTTTATATTATGAACAAAGAGTGTGGATTTGAGGAAAAAAATGGACGAAAATAATTCCACATCGTTAATAAATAAATAATCTACATATTTACTTATTATCTATTTGTATATTTTGTAAATATTTTCAAATAAATTAAATGTAATAAGAATAAGCCATCCATTCCACAGCCATGGGTGATATTGGGTTTTACCAACGAAATAGTATATTTCCTGGGTTTTACCAGTAAAAGATTCTTGCTACCCCAATTAACCGGTCTAGTAACTGGAGGAAACCGTTTTTACCATTCGCGATAAAGACCACATTCGAATTTGCATTTAAACGAAATAGTTTAATGAAAGTATAAATCGGTTTCACAGTGATAACATATTTTTACATATTATAAAAAAATAAGTAGACTTTTATCGTTAGGTGAGAGAATCCCAAGATCCTATAATGACTTGAAACAAATGCAAAGCACAAAAGGCTTATGATCTGTTGGTACGTAACGCATGTTAGTGTCAAAGGGTTGTCTTTAAAAAAATCCAGTGCAGAGAACAATTTGTATAGCAAGGAGTTGCTTCAGAAAGAGTATGAAATTTTCCAACGCAGACTTTTTACTTTTACCCTTTGACGCAGACCCTCTTTAATAGTTTTCCGTGTATCAAATCCGCTCAAAGAAATTACATGTCAAAGAGATACATTTGGGAAGAGCTTTGCATCACGTCACTTTTGTCACCACAACTACTGATGTATATTTACGTAATTTCCTTATGCCGAGATGGAAATAAACCGAAAAAAGTACTAGTCCCGTTAGGTTCATCTAAAAATACAAACAAAAAACTCAAATTAGAAAAAAAAATACGAATAAATATTGAACAAATGATTCAGAGCCCTAGAAACGAAAGAGCGCCCGAAAGCGCAATTTCGTAAGAATGCTATTTTATATAGGTATTATTAAAATAAAATTATTGGCGATGACTGGATTACTACGTTTTAAAATAACGAAATTTGTATTAAGTGAAGTGTTATCGAATAATTAACTATGATTAAATTATTAAGATATTATTGTTTACAAAATTGCAAAGCAAATAATAAATGTGTGTACCATAAAACAGTAACAAAAACTACATTATCCATTTATATTCAATTTTTGTATACAAAATCACCCATCAAATTAACGGCAAGAAACAAAATGCAAAATATAGGTACTGCAGGCAACTAATGCAAGAAAGATAGTCGGATTCATTTCCATCCACGACACACCTGGCACTTGAGGAGCTCATAAATAAAAGGAAACGGCTAAACTTGCGGAAATATCACAAGGATCCACTCGTGAAAACGCGTTTCCTATTGTGAGCACAGTGAAAATTTACGTGGGGGTTAGAGAACGTTGAGCTGTTGGGTAAACAATTTTCGGATGCAATTTACACTTGAGAAAACATAAGTTTTCCAAGATCAAAAATATATACTTCTTAATCGTTCAGTCGTCGTGTGATGTGTGTTTAAAATTTTTAAAAGCAAAATATCTTGAAACACTCAGGTGAGATTGTTATGTAGAGTTCCAATCTAAATATAATTTTCTTATAATCTTATTTTTTTTTTTAATTTATAAAAACCAAAAAAAACTCAAGAAAAATCTCAATGGGCTAGACAGATTTTTAATTCAGTTTTCATTTATAGAAACATGATAAACGGGAAAAGGTTTGTATATAAAAACTGCACCCTAACTCTAGACTGTAGAGGACTGGTAGTCCTCTATAGGACAGATGTATACAAGAGCAACGCTGTTATTTGGTGCATGAGAGATACAAGCTTACTCTATCTTGTTACAACCTTTATCTCCTTGTGTGATTGACGGCCTCACTATGACACCCTCTGGGTACCCTCTGGTTACAGATGACATGTCATGTAATCGCTCTGTCAGTCAAAATTCTCATATAAAACTCAACAACACTATAACGAAATAGGAAGTATTTGTATTTAGTAAAACGGGAAATGAAGACGTCGCATTTAGATAAAAAGGTTAGATTAGGAATTAAGATTTTCACTATTAGTATGTAAGAGTATTTAATAAAAAGAGTTATTAAATCAAGTGCAGCATTGTAGAGCTTCATTCAAGCGACGAAGATAATAGCTTCCACGCTGAGGCTCCTTCAATAAATATAGGTAGAATATCCGTGTAAGTATTGGATTCTGTGCGGTTTCTCCTCGAATTTCCCGATAATCGAAGTTGACAAAAACGCCTCAACATCAGTTTTACCACCGTGGTACAAATCCGTACTTCCGTATTAATATTATAAATGCGAAAGTTTGTATGGATGTATGGAAGAGTTACACTCTTTCACGCAAAAACTACTGAACCGACTACCATGAAATTTTGCATACACGTTGTCTGGGACACCTTTCATCCAGAACGCGGACGAAGTCGCGGGCACCAGCTCGTTCAATATATTTTTTTGGTCTTATGGTCCTATCCAAATGGACCAAATATTAACTTTTTACAACTTTTTACTGTATTCTATAATACCTTACTTTTTTGAACTTTGAAAACTTATTTTCAAAGTTGATCCTGTCAAGAATCGAACCTGGGAACCCTAGAACAGAGCTAACTTATCGAACAGCTTCGTCAAATGTAAAAACATTGATTATTTATTTATATTTGGAATCAATACTAATAATAAATCTGTAAATCCAAGAGGATTTCCCGTTAAAAAAAAAGGTGTAGTATGCATGTTCCTCCATAACTCTTAAACGAATTAACTGATTTTCATGAAATTTGGTAGATAAACATTTAGACGTACGGGAAAGGATAGGCTACTTTTTTCTAGTATTTGGAATAAAACTTTTTTCAAAACAGTTTTTAAAATTAGTTCTGAATCGAAATTTACCTCGTGTACAGACGCGACGAAGGATCGTCGAGTATTATACTGACACCGACACGGTTCCGCAAGTTTTTTGTCGAAAATTTAAAAATTGCAATTTCCATCGCCATTTCTTATTGCAAGCGTCGCAAGAACGCCGGTTAAACGCGGCGGTGTAACTTAATCTCTTCCACCCAATCGGTCCATTCGTGGTTAATGGTGCGAGAGCTCTCCCGGTGCGAATGGCGATTACTAAGCACCTCACGTTCTCTAGTCGCTGTCCCGTGGAAGTTTATGTCTTTACTTCGAGCTTTTGCTTGATTGGCGACATTGGTTACTTTTTGTATTTAGAGCATTTTAAAGGTACAAAAATTACTAGTTCGAATAACTAGCACAAAGTATTTTTTTTTCTCTTTCATATATTTCAATATTCGTAGCTATTATATTAATAATATAAATATAATATTATCTGTCTGTTACGATTTCACTAATGAATTCGGTTTCGGTTTCGGTGAAATTTGATACGAAGTGAGAATTAGCTTTCTTAAGCTAATTAACTAATTACGAATTAGCTTAAGAACGTTCACATATAACTTTTTTCTATGTTAAGACAAACAACATCGTAGCCATAGTGTAAAAATATATTTTTTTTATAAATCTGTCGTTTTTTATAAATGATTTGCGACATAATTTATTATAGCTCGATCCAAAAGAAGAATCCTTAAAAAGTTTGAAATACACAAAATTTAATAAGAACTTTACGCATACAGTAGAGTTTTCAATCTTCAGCTGTAAATTAAAATTGAAGTTACCAAAGGCTTTAAACTAATTCAACAAGACGCTTTGCCTTGTAATACCTACGTCAGTTTAATAAAACCGGGAAATCTTTATGACCAAGTTATATAGGATTTACGAAAAAAAAGATAAAAATAAAAGAAATAAAATTCTCCTCGTTGCGGAGACGTGTTTTCACAAGAAACACGACTACCGCAGAACGGCTACAAGTCTAGTGACAAATTAAATGAATTTACAGACTACAACAATGTAGGAAGCGGTAAAACGAAAGTGGGTAGGTACAATAATAATATCAACAATGTTGGTGGCAATAAAAATTTCGCCCGACTGTGTTCTTCGTCTGTGACAAAGTCATGCTTTTCTTAAGCAGATCATAACTTTTGAGTTCAAGTTACATTTACGTCTCTATAATATTATGTGATACGTATATTTGAAACTCTAGCAAATTTTAGGCGAATGCACGTTGCATGCAATAAGTTATAACATTTCATGTTATAATAAACTAGCTGGTGCTCGCGACTTCGTCCGCGTGGAATAGTTATTTTGGGAATCATTTGGGTATATCGAACGGTTTTCGCAGCGCACGCAACGGAAGCCCTCAAAGATGAATAATTTTTCCCGTTTTTTCCACATTTTCCACTGTTTCTTCGCTCCTATTAGTCGCAACGTGATGTTATATAGCCTAAAGCCTTCCTCGATAAATGATCTATCCAACACAAAAATAATTTTTCAACAAACAAACTCTTCAGCTTTATAATATTAGTATAGATTTGCGGGCCGGCTACGCGCGGTATTTATTCTGCAATCTAAGGCATATGAAAACCTTCATCCTTTTCTATTCTATTAATGAAAACCGCATTGAAATCCGTTGCGTAGTTTAAAAGATCAAAGCTTATAGAGAGGGACAGACAGCGGGAATTTAAGCGACTGTTTTATACCGTGTAAAGAAGTTAAATTAATGACTCGCCATGCCCAGCCCTGACTATGGTTCATCACGTCTAGCACAGTGTGGATTGGTATACGTTAACAAACCACTGCAGTTTGCTAGTGTTTTCAGACAAGCAGATTTTCTAGATAATCCATTTTTAGATCACATCAATGTATAAATTACAAATAATGACATCATTTCCACCCAGAAATTATAAATGCCATTCGAAGCTGCGTCGGTCTTTGTCATCTGAGTGCTTGTCTCACAGGAATATATTACTGTGCCAATATATTATAATATCTTTAAGGTAAAATAAGGTTTAGCCGACGCTACTTAGGACGACTGTCCCTCGGTTTCACCCGCCGTTTAATTTAAATTGAGATAAAAATTTTTTTTTTGTTACGACCAAATTAAAAGTCACGAAACTTTCTCTACCATTTATGGCATTAATTGTAAATGCAACCTTATAGATTTCTATAGTATGTTGTTTATATATGTGTGTGTTTAATATGTACAGTGTACAGTACGTATATGTATAAAACAACATAGTGAACTCTTCAATAAAATTTAATCCACGTTATGGTTACGCCGACCAAAATTCGTCGAGTTGTTTGAGAGGACACACTGACGCAATTTGCGTTGCAGAACTTTTAGACATTTTAATAATACATCAATTATAGGTACCTTCAGTTACATTCGTGAAGTGATAAATCCTTAAAAATATCAACACTACTTGCGGCTGTGAAACCTCTGAAGTCAAAGTGCGAGAGTTCATATTTCAGATAGCTGACATTTTATAGGTGTCATCCGGGATGAATAGTGCTACGGGTATCGATAGAATATAAGTGTCAGTGCGACACCGATCCGCTTTAAAATATTCAATGGTACGTGTGAACTGTGCGGTTTGCCGTGACAAAATATAATTCGAAACGGTCATTTTGTGTGAGAATAAAAACGTTACGACTCCACACGGCAACTGGAAGCATTAAAGAAATAGAAATTCGCCGCGCACTTGTTTTGAAATTGTGGCTCAGCATTGTTTCACTTAGCTTATTATTTAACCTACTCAATGGAGCAGACGTAAAACTTTTTTTTACTCATTTTAATGTCGTTTGTGTAAACGTCATATTTGCAAGATAAAAAGCAATGAACGTGCATGATAATACTTTAAACCCTAAGGCTAAACCTAATTACCTATTGATTAAGGTGCAATATTGCACACAACACACATAATTTAAGGCGAGAGAATTATGACATCACACAACTGAATTGTTACGTGTGTGAAATAATAAGGCCGTAATTCTCTTTCTAATTCACACGATTTTTTAAACAGTTGAATCATTTATAATTACCTAGATAAAGAAGAGTACACATTCTCCTTGACACGGTATAAAATCGAGTCAACCATTAAAATATATAATTTAAACTTTATAAACTCACATATATGTATATATATCGATTCTTAACTAATTTGCTTAATGGAAGCACATTTCTGAAATTTCTTTATATATATTACGCAATTTCATTAAAACTCATTTTAGTTCCTTCCTTTTAGTCGCCATCGCTTTTGAAACTTGAGGATGTGCAAGTATGCATTTCTGAACACGAGAATATGTATTACTATGCCTAGAATGTTTAGATGAAAGATATTCAAATGTAAGTAGTTTCGTAAAAAGCATCGTTACACGCCGACTTCTAGGTAATTTCTACACATTGAAACGTTTTACTGCAATTTTCAGACCGCTGTCATATGTACACCAGCATTTAAATGCAAAGTAGACGACGTTGCATAGTCGAAAATATTTAAACTTTTGACATACATTTTTCCTTTGCATTTTGTAACTGATGCAAGCAAAGGTCTCTCTTATTAAATACTTTACAAATTTTCATCAAATCTCTATTGTAGGTACGTTCTGGAATACTTACGTTAAATTATTAAATCTGTAAAAAAAAAGCGTTTACTTTTTAGTGGAAATTTCATTTAAAATCCTATTATTGCAAAAGTTTTTGAGGATGGATGGATGGATTATATTGATGTTTGTTAAACTCTTTCACATAAAAACAACTGAACGGATATTTATGGAAGTTTGCCACAAATATAGCTTATTAACTGTATTAACGTATAGGATACTTTTTATCCTAGAAAAAAATTAAGATTCCCGGGGATCGTCTTAAAAATTAAAATACGACGGTGACGCCACCGTAGTCACAACGATAAATATGTATGTCAGGCGTTTCATATATAACTTAGGTGTTGGACGAAGTCGCAGGCACCAGCTAGTTAAGGTATATATACAGTTTTTATTTATAGAAAGAATACTTATTGGTCGTTTGCTAACAATATCTATTAGCATTTTAAAATTGTGTATGTATATTTTGGTTAAATATATTTTGGTTGCAGTTAAATTGTAGAGTATATTTTAGGTTTAGAAATTTATTTATTCTCACAAGAATTACAAGTTCGCTTACGTGAGAAAAACTAGTACTTATAAAACAAATTAAATCACGTTACAAGCATACCTTCTTTAAAAAAAAAACATATAACAGCAAACACCTACAAAGACTAATAGTAACAACAAAATATATAAAAAAAACTCTAAACACCTTCAACTTACTAAAAAATACAAAATTTAAAAAATGGGTAGAACAAGAACAAATTCATGACAAATTAAATGAAAAACATTGATATATAATACTGGAAGGGACATCACATCGTGTATTTAAAAATTATGTTTAATTTTTTTTTTTAGCATAATAATATGTTGATATTATTTTAAAATGTGTCTCTTAATAAGTTTTTTAAAATTATTTGTTGATTTTGCATTCCTTGTATATTTTGGAAGTTTGTTGTACAGCTGCGCACTATACTGGCTTTTCAAGTAAGTATATTTTACTATATACTTACTTGAAAAGCCATCACCGTCGCCTCCAAACTCTGTTAAGTCAATTAACTTGACATAATATCTCTTCGTCGTTAAGCAGGATCATCTCATCAAAAGAGCCCAGCATTTGAAAGGAGCAAGCCGATTAGGTATGAAAGGCCTAATAGAACGGAAACGATCGGGCATTGAATTAGTTTCATTAGGAGGCTTTTTCCATATACCTAATTAGCTTGTCGAAACCCATGCAGAAATCGAACTTACAAAAGGGATTATAACGGTATCTTCTTATCACGAAGTTAACTTGGCATTGTATAAATCAGAATTTTAGGAAATGTAAAATTATGGCATGATAATACTTTTTACGTCTTGAAGCAGTTACTTTGTATTTAAGGTAAAAAAAAAATTTTTTTGAAGACGAATATCAAATTTTTAGTCATACCTAGATAATGAATATACCTACCCGCTTTGAGATTATAAATCTTTCCCTCTTATAAGCAAGTACCTACAAACTCTTGAAGTCTTAGATACGGTTGTTTAGCAACGATAATTAACAAAGGGATAAAGACGCTGTTAAAAGTAAACTCATTATAAGAAGCCCATCAAGATTATTGATAAACCTTTCCTTCTTTGCGCGCCGCTTTGGATGTAGGTACTCGGTTGGTTTATATTAATAACTTTTTGTTCAGCTGCAGGTTTTCCTTATTCATACAAGTGTGCGTCGGACCCTTATAAGCCCTTACGTCGGCCGAAAAGGGGCCTTAATTTGGCTGTCTAGCTATAACAGCAATGGGCCTTAATTTGGCTGTCTTTGAAAGACTTTTCTTCGAAACGCATAGGTTTGTTACAGTTTTTAAGCAATGGCGCTATAGAAAATTATTCCCATTCAGTCAATTAAGTTCAAATGAGGTGCAGGCTTAACTTGGATTTAATGGAGGGTCTCCAGTTGCTTTAGCATTGATTAGGTAGGCGTCGATGATTGATTATTATTAAGACCTTGTCCCCTTACCACTGTAGAGGTAACTAAGTAGCTTAACCTGTGATATACTAACCTATATATGTATGTAAATTATGTAAGAGGTAAAGTCACACTGGAATTCAGATAGCGGAAAGTGGATGAAGAATTATGCTAGGCTATTAATTCAACAAGATTTATTGTACTGTAATTAATTAATTCCAACCTTTGAGTCCACGTTTTACAAAGCACTCGTAATTTAGGAGTGCGAAACTTTTACCTATTCCGATTCAAAGTTATTTTTATTCCTTGATATATTATTAAGTAGAATATTAAAAGTTTCGTAATTACGTAATTACGTTAAATACTCGTAATAGGTAAAAAAATAAACAATAAAGTAGTGGATTAAAGAAAATCACAACTAAAGCTAAGCTAACCTCGCTTATTCTGTCGCTTGTCTTTATTTCTTCGTAAAGTAGTAATGAGAGTTATAATCTACCAAATTATTTGCTTCTAGAAAATGTGTACACGAAAATGTGTGTAGCAAGCAACCGCTTCCTTTTATAGCCGGCGCCATGTATCAAAGTTTCGCGAGCGTTCAGAATATCTACAAGAGTCGGGTCTCCGTCGACAATACCCTGAACCCGGCTCTGTCGTGAAAATTCGAAAACTTTGTTCAAAATTAGTTTTGTGTACCTCGTTCTGCCGCCTGTTACGAGTGAGGGTATTCGTTGTAATAGTTTTCTTTCATTGTATACCTTCGCCCAAAGTAATAATAATTACTCGATATGTCCATAATTATGAAACTAAAACCTAACCTAACTTTCTTATTTGACTTAGATATAAATTATTTTTAAATTCAATAGTTAAGTATATATATTAACAAGATTAGCCTTCAATAAATTAAATCTTTATTTTAATTTATATGACGAGCTTTTCGTGTAGATAAATAATTTATATGAAGTACTATACGAGCTTTTTTAAGCATTATTCGTTAGTAGAACGAAGATTGAAAACTTGGGATTAAATCTTTGCTTATAATTTTTGGTCATACTAAACAAAGAGTTCTATGATAACTAATAAATAATATAAGTCCTTGATACTTGAGCGTGAATGTGAATATGGCCCCAAAAAATAATTAGGTAGGTACGATTCGTCTTTATAAAATATTACTATTTTAGTTAGTAAAAGAAATGTATTTGTGAAACAAATGACATTCCCTTTGAATCGTAATAGAAAGAAAAATACAGCCTAAAAATACAAAATACTAACACACAGTTCACAGATTTAGACGAAGCCTAACAAAACAAAAGAGGGAATAAAAATATAAATAGGTACGTAGGTACCTTTTATAAGTATAAAAATATTCATATAGTAATTATGGTGTAAAATAATCCAGCGTAAAACACATACACAATGTGGGCTAATTAAAGTATAGATAATCCTAGAAATGTTCTAGCATTTCCAGTACCTAATATTGTAGTTCTTGGCCGTATAATTGGGGGAGTAATCCAGTGCTTTTGAGACCACACCGCTATTTTCACAATAAGACAAAACAGCTTTGCAGATTATCTTGCATTAAAGCTTGCTAGGAGCATGTTCAACAATAAAGCTATCTCCTATAGTGTACAGCTCTGCTTCGGGCTAAGAATAATTTGCATCATTCCATCAAAATTACCATCTCTATAAGACGACTCGGAATAATCTAGGTGAAACTAAATTTACGCCAAATTGTAAAGGATTTGAACGAAACAATGTTGTTGCTGCATGCTAAGCTTCTTCCACGGGCATTAGTGAAATTTTATAAATGTTTTCAAGTAAATAATGGTAAATTTGTGCAGGATTAAATTCTTGCTTCGTGGTTGTGCAGAAACTTCTACTAGTTATTAAAGTAAGAAGTTTCGTGCGAGCACTTTCTTAGAGATTACTTAACGGACTTAAAAATATGACTTTAAAAATAAACTGGAAATGGAGACGAGAAATATAATGGCCATAAATTTTTTTTACGCTTCGAATTAGCCGTTGCGATTTAGTTATTTCTAACTAGTGACCCCGCTCCGGCTTCACATGATTGCACTTTACATAAAAAACATACGATTTAAAAATAAGAATAATTATTTAATTAGACGAACAAGGTTCCTTGCTTATGCAAGGGGTATGGTATGTATTTGAAATAATTAAAAAAAAAACACATTAAAAGCCCCGGACAACTAAAGATTAGACAGAGTAAGCCACTAATGCACCGAAGATCATTACAATATATGGCCTTTTTTTCCCTTAAGGTACGAGGATAGTAGAATGAGGTTAGAAACACAGCAGCATACAAGTGCTGTTAATTTACAGTTGTCTTGTAAAAGAAGACGGTTACTGCTCTCAGACCTTATGCAGAATTCACTACCAGTTATGAATATGCAAAAGGAACTAGGTATTTTAGTATCAAATTATAATATGCAACTATAGAATGTGTATGTATTATCAAAGCGAGTTTATCAACTCTTTTATATATATATGTACATATATGATGATAGTATGTATGGTGCTTCGCTGAAAACAGCTTTGACCGGTTTTACGATTACGGATACCGCACAAGCACAAATATCAATTTGCTACTCCGCAACAAAGATTGATGCCGTATCACCGATAAATAGGAGCGAAACTTCACTGGCACTAAAAACGCCTTGTAAGTTTGCCACGATCGTAAAATTCGCAAAGAAGAATGAATGTACCTACTGAACTGAAAGTGGCTTGGTTACCACAAACGTTGACTGAAACCCGGGCGCCATTTTGGCTTTCCTTGTTTGAAAGTGAATTTTATATTATGCAATGTAAAATGTATTTCTCTCTACTTTGTATTCGCGAGAGGATTACATTACTTTTAAATCTATATCTCATATTTTAACTCTTGCAAGTATAAAAATATTATACGAAGAGCTTTATGGCTGCCTAAAAACATTTAGCAAAGTGAATTCTTAAAGTAAAGTAAATTCTTAAAAAAAAGTAAAGAATTTGAGAATGCAAAGGCATTGCTTAAACGTAATTGACAATATTATAATAAAAATAGACTATTATTTCTATTTTAAATGGACGTATGTGACCAATGACGTTTTTAGACGTCTGAAAGAGTAAGGGGCAATAAATGTCCTCTGCGTCTCGCCACACTTGGTCTGTTTCTGTTTGAATAGGTGCAGTAAAAATGTTATCTTTTAATCTCGCCTTTTCTAGAATTGTTACCTCAGGCTAGTGTAAAACAATACTATACTATACATATATTATAATAAAATAACCCACACTGTGCCCATGGGACATAGTAGAAGTATGGAACTAATACATCTTAAATGGAAGTTGGTTTTAAATACTAAAAATAAAAGTTCAATCCCTACAAGTCTTGCGGCGTCAGTCAATTAAGGTATATTATACAGTCTGATAAAATCGTGTATTTACATCAAGCGATCGCCAATCCTGGTTCACTGACGCGCATGCCTATATACTCCTACAATACATTCCTGCACTTACATATTGTCGAAGTTTATATAAATAATGAAATTCTAGGGCAAAGTGTTTTCTTTGTGCGGGAAATCATCCCCGTGCAAAGGGGCATCTCTTTGATCCCCTGGTCGCGAGTGGACCAGTGGCAACAATCCAAACTATTCCTCGATAAAAGGGGTTAAACTGAAAATAGGTAAGTCCCTAGACACCGGAATCTCATCGTTCGAATAAAGAGCGGCAAGTGTACGGAGCGAGAGTAACGAAGCGCCTCTTTTTTGTGAGGCCCTGGATTTCCTATTTTATTGAGGGCCCTCTTATATTATCTTGTTAGTAATTGTTGCTGAAATATATTTGCCTCGGTAGTTTCAAAGACATTTTAGACACAAAGAAAGAAGAATTTTTTTATTTACATTAAAAGAAAATATGAACACAAAGGAGACTTTATATTTTAATGAGTTAAGGAAATTAGTTCATGATTTTGAAATTATATGTTGACCTATGGCGGTCAGGTCACAAAGCTAGTAATCCGAAGTGATTAAGGGCCTCACCAAACACAATTACTTTTAGCATAAGCGACCGGAAATTTAGCGATAACGTTGTTGCATCTCGTTTCGGTGACTCCCTGTCAGAGAACGGTCTTGCAAAAGTAGGTATGCTTAGGGATTACTTCAATGTAATATACCTTTAGGTATCTAGTTAAGGTAACTACTCAATCAATAATGCTGAAAGCATTATTACAATTTATTATCAAATTATAACAAATCCAAAAAAAAATCCCTTAAATCGGTATAATTTATTTAAATGACCAGTTATTAAAACGAAATTGTTATGATACGCACCTGACGTAGACACCGAATGGAACGCAATCGGTAAACAAAAATTTAATTTAATTTATGCATGAATTATTTATTTAGCATAAACTGATTAAGTATAAAATTAATTGGGTTAATTAGTATTATAATCAGTAGGTATCAATGACGCTCAACGAGCTACGGAGAGGGCTATTGCTCGGGGTTACACTGCGAGATCGAATCAGGAATGAGGAGATCCACAAGGTGACCTGATAGACTAGGTACCTGATAAGGGCCGCGGGTTGACGGTATATCCAGGCGCTGCTTCTGACTGGTCATTTTAGAAAAATATAGGGGGAGGCCACAGGACGTCTGCTGAGATGACGAGGCAACGTAAATTAAAATATTATTTATTTTTCGGTGTATTAAGGCAATAATGCTGTTCATTTACTTATTTCGGAATGTAATGTTAAAAATGGATTTAATTCTAATAAATTAGAATGTAGCGTAAATCGTTAGTTATAAAACTGTACTTCGAGGGTGCCGAGATGGGAAGGTGCCGAGATGGGAATAAACCATAATATCATTCGTAATATGGCAAATCTTAAATATTACTTTGAACTTTGAACGCCCTACGGGCATACCTATTAAGTACCTACTTAACTAAAAATGTTTTTATAAATTTTGAACTCACTGCAGACTTTGTATTTAAATTATACGCTGAATATATTTTACATTATGGCCATAATAATGCTGTAAACTTAGATGTCACGCTAGACTTAATTAAAATGTTAGAACTCTAAAGCTATACAGACAACAAAAAATGTGTATTATCTTCATAATTTGCATTTACATTAATCTAAATAAAAAATGACATAAAATTTTATAAATTTTAGACATAAAACCTATAATTAATTAAAGCATTTAAAAAAAAATTATGTTAAGGTCGACAGACAGGCTGACTGTCCACTTGATGGTAGATGGCTACCGTCGCCAATAAGACAAGCAACGCCACAGGCGCTGCAAGTATGCTGCCGATCATTGAAGGATTAAGGATGAATCCTTCAATGATCGGCCTTAGCCTTCATCTATTTATAAACGCCAAATCTGAACCATATAACTATGATTTTCGTGTTAGTTAAACTACAAAATAATTACCTGTGTGTGCATGTGCACTAATGACACTGTAGTACTACGTTAGTTTTGGTAGACAGCTGTTTAATTGACTGTTCAATTTTAGCTTACCAAAGTTTAATTTTCTTAATTTTCTTCGAAGCTTACCTGCAACGTACAAATAAAAATATGTTATTAGGAAATGAAAATATTTTACACAAACAGTAAAAATGAAAGTACACACGTAACATAAAAGCAAACAAATGCAGTAGATAAAGACAGATCCACACGACAAACTAATACTGTAGTAACTAATTCGCATACGAGCACTGCGACTGAGAATCAACTTTCAATGTAGTATTTATGAACGGATTTTAGACACAATAGCATAATTTAAAAATCACCAATAATTCGTGCTGCAACGTCACCAATTATAACCACGGATTCGTGCTATTATTGAGAGATACCAAATATACGGCTCTACATCTTTAGTACTAATGTTAGGTCTTTTAAGACTAATCATCATCACATGGGTCTGTTACATGTTTTTTAGTTGAACTGGTGTTTTAAAATTAAATAATAACTTAAAAAATCACCCGCTTACATACTTCGTCTACTCTGTTCGTCTACATACTGCACATCATGTAACATAATCGTCTGGACATGACTTTATCCATTAATATTTGATCTATCATTTATTTTGTCTGATATACGAGTTAACAAAACAAATACAATGCATGACGTAAATGCAGCTTTCCTATTTCACTTCCACTGTGTAATAGGTACCTACTGTGACTGCAAATCACTAAACATGTTGTCAATAGCACAAAGATCTACTCTCACGAGAGTTTGAACTGTGTTATTGTTACTCGTATTTTCGCAGAAAAATTTAATAAGAAATGTTACTAGTAACATATAATTTAAGGGATACTTTTTTGACAAAAAACATGTAATAAATATTTTTTAAATATAAAAAACACACGACCAGACGATTATCTAAAATCACTTTATACACATTTATTTTTAATAAAAATTTAAACGATACGAGTTACGATATATTCTATACGAGTATTTCTATACGAGTTTTAAACAAAATATACACGAGGTACAAAATTATATTTTCAATATAAAAAAATAAAAAAATCTCGTCTATTGCACTTCAGAAATTAGTATAAATTGATAAAAAACCAGATAATTATTATAACCGCAAAACACTTTGTCCGACTGTGTACCTATCCATTGAACCGATTTTTAATGAAATTTGTTATAGGTAGAAATATGGACCCTACATTCAACCCAGTCACGGGGCATATATCTAAAACCCAGTGGAAGTACATAGGCTATTTACATAAGGCTACCTACATAAAGTCATATAAGCAATTTTTAAATATTTAAATAATACCTACTATAAATGCTTGTCTGTTGCAATTTCACAACTAAATCGACGATACCGAAGCTTCGAGCAATCAAGTAATCAATCAATCACATAAATATTTGTTGTATGTACTTTAATGACAACAAAAGACAATTTTAAAATATGTAGGTATAGGAAAACTTATAGCCTACATATTTGTATAAAAAAAACTTATGATTTAAACTTAAAAGCTATACGACATTTCACAGGTAAGTAATATATTCAATCATTTATTTACCATTTACTTATTGAGAATCGGTCATTGTGTTTCAATAGTATCGAAAGTCGACAGAAATGCTCACTTTGCTTACGGATGTAAACGTTATTATGCTAAATATATAACGGTATACTCCATTGGTGTTTTATACGTATTCGGTCGGCAAGTGTGTGTTCATTGCACAGTTTTCTCAGAACAGAATGGAATTTATAAAAAAACATATTTTTTTTTAAATAATTTTAATAAAAACGTTTAATATAATCAATTAATTATATCTTTATTAATGAAGATAATGAATTTCTGCTACAAATTTAAACGAGTAGATATTTTAAAAGCTTTATAATTTATTCATTAAAAAAATGAAAATAACATGACCCTATTTTATTTTCTCTTGTATAATAAGAATATTAATATTACCTATACATATTTTGATGAATTATTAATTATTTTTAATATAAACTTTTTTTTATTGGTTTTAGTTTCAAATTTTATGTCACCTAATTTAAAATGTACTTACACAATTCAAAGAAGCCTTTTATTATTAGAGAATCTGATATTTTCTATAAGGATGTTTATGGTCCAAAATAAAAATATAATATTATAATAATAAAAAATAGTTCCCACACTGTCTGTCGATTATAATGTGGTCTGTACTCGTAGGTGACCACTTTCGGTTCGTGATGAGATGACGCTCGCTTTACGATCGGTCGAAGTGTCTGGCTACATTCCGACGCTTGTGTATGTGTAAACTAGATTTTGATGTTACGACTTTACTGAAGACCGCCGGGTTCACACTTAGTTTCGATACTTCACACCAAGTCGATACAATTTTCACATTAGGTCATCCAAGCGTTAAAATTAAATGAGTTAACACCATTTATAACAAGCTTTAATTTAAATTATAAACTAAACCCTTTCTCTTGAGCCTAAACACGCTATATCTGATCTAAGTTGCTAACAAGTTTGATATCTCGAAGACCACTTCATGCTGCAGCATCAGGTCAAGGTTATTAACATGTCATGGAAATACCACCGATACCGAAGATAGTGAAATCCCCTCGCTAACAAGGAAATGGGCTGATGGTCTTCTGAAGCCTAAACATAGATCTTAATCAATTATAGTATAGAGTAAATATTACTTAACCAGTAGTAATATTTACTCTAGATTAATTATGGTTATCCCGGTCCCGATCACATTATCTTTCAAACGAACAAAAAATAGATCAAAATCGGTTCATCCGTTTGGAAGTTACGATTCCACAGACACATACCTTCTTCAAACTTATAACAACCCGTTTTGCGTCGTGCGGCGGGGGTTAATGAAAAGGGAATATACAATGACATTAACTGTGTACAGTGGGCATGTCGTCACGTGCGTACCGGGCATCCGATGCAACTGCAAACCGGAATTCTGACGGTACATATTCAGATAGACGGCGCAATTTAGTTACGGAAACTGTTCAACCCACCGTTGGACATTGTCACGCGACCGTTCGTCGCGCTGCCTAGCCGCCGGCTGGGGCGGTTCAGGCATTATTGTCTATGCATGTGCAATATAGCCAGTTTTTTTAGGCAACCTCTTTCAAATTTTACTTTCCTAGGGCTAAAATAAAAGTTTCTTGTTGTATATATATTTTTATTTTGTCTTAAATATTATAGTTAAATAACATCTCTACACTAAGCTACATCTCTGCCCTGGAGAAGAACATAATTTAATACAATATACCTACTTACAATCTTCATTTATTCACTAGGAAAAAAATTTATACCTACCACTGTAGGCAACGTTGTGTTTGTGTTAAAATTTCAAGTCAATTCGTCAAGTATATATAGATATAGATTAGTTTCTTCTTAACAACAATATCCTAGCAACAACAACAATTATGTATGAAAATTTCACATTAGTATAATTTTGTGACGTCATAAACGCCGCATGTGTACCTACATATTTCACAGTCATTATGCAAAGCAAATCTCTCCGGGCGCATGTGTGAGTGTGTTGTTTAGCGTTCACTCTAAGAAACATGACTAAGCAGGTGTGTAGTGCACATAACTCGCAAACAACTAACATTGTTTAATTGTGTTGCGAACTCAGCTCTAATTGTAATCTGAATTACCATACAAACTGTGTACGCGATAGTCCAATACATAATAGTTACTCAAGGAAAGGATTTAATAAACACGTACTACCCTGGTCACTAAACGAAGTTTACTAAGTAACTGTGATATAAAAGCATGTATTTGGTTTTTAAATCCAATGTCATCGAAAATGTGACTGCTGATCGTTTTAAGCGACACCACAAAAAATACAAAAGTCTTTATAACTTTAATAAATTTCATAACGCAGCTGTTTCTCTTAAGTTATAAATAACTTAAAAAATTGACGATAGTTAATCGAAATAACCGCAAATTTATTAAAACATACCTACCACCGTTACTGCCACGAATTAAAATTTAATGTACCTACTTCATCGTAGTAAAGTGAAGTAATCATCGTTTATCATAGTAAAATTTTAAAAAGAGTGGATCCATTACGTATGCTATTACTACCATATACATACTTAATAACAAAAATATCATCTATCTGCATATGGTCTATCACATCTATCACATAAAAATTCTCAAGGAAACTTAAAGATTTATATTTACATTAAAAAAAGTGAACCTAAATACCTACATAAATTTCACTAAGTCATGAAAAATGGTTCATAATTGTTCAGAAAGGACGCAGAGTGAATTGTCAGTCAATTCACGTAGGTAAGGTAGCTACTACGAATTCTTATATGACCTCCATATCATCGAAGAGGTCGCTGCACGCGATTGTTATTTTCTATTCATGGTTTTGAAATAGAACAATGTCTAAATTATTACCCACTGACACGTTCTATCGGCCGCAAGTTCGGTTCTTTATGTGATTTTAATGTAGTAGGTATACCAACAACTGAAAATATCCGAATGTCACGTTAGAATATTAATTCGTTCGTTTATTGAAACTTCACTCCAAGTTGAGTTATAAACTTTGGCGAGTGAATGCCATTAGCCATTACATCATTAAATAAACATAATAAATAGCCTTATGAAACTTATAACTTATGACACATTACTTGGTATTTTAATTTTACTTAGCGCGTTAATTTTACTAAGCGCGTTAAATTTTATTTTTACCGTCCGAGAGAAATCGACCGTTGGTGTTGTCTGTCTGATTAGCCGTCTGATTGGTTGACGTTACGGCTTATTGTTCCATTACTTTGGGTCATATTTAATGTACAATAAATACGAATAAACATGTAACTTAGTATGAAAATAATAATTTTTTAATAACAGCCCGATTGTTTTGAGCGCAATAAATAGTAAATAAAAGATGACGAGCACTTCATAAATACATTTTAATACTTAAGAGTAAAACCGTGAATCACGGCTTGGCTAACTAATTGTTGTATCTTTTTTAAACAGTTTGCCAATTAACTTTAACTCTGTTCATAAAAAGAAAAGAAAATAAACAACAGTAAGTAATGACAAATTTTTGATATTTACAAGTATGAGTAGGTAGATAAATCATTATAATGCTTCCGGTACATAGAGTATTTTAATCCCAAGACTATCTTTTTTAATCAGTTTGCCAACTAACTTTAAATCTGTTCATAAAAAGAAAAGAAAATAAACAACAGTAAGTACTTACTGACAAATGTTTGATATTTACAAGTATGAGTAGGTAGATAAAGCATTATAATGCTTCCGGTACATAAAGTATTTTTATCCCAAGACTATCTTTTTTAATCAGTTTGCCAACTAACTTTAACTCTGTTCATAAAAAGAAAAGAAAATAAACAAAGTACTGACAAATGTTTGATATTTAAAAGTATAAGTAGATAAACATTCCGGTACATAGAGTATTTTATCCCAAGACTATCTTTTTTAATCAGTTTGCCAACTAACTTTAACTCCGTTCATAAAAAGAAAAGAAAATAAACAAAAGTAAGTAATGACAAATGTTTGATATTTACAAGTATGAGTAGATAAAGCATTATAATGCTTCCAGTACATAGAGTCTAAAGCGTGCATTTACCCAAAATAGCCATTCCTAAATAAACCGGTAACACGATACCGAAACTATATGGTGAATACTATGAAAACGTGGACAAATGGAAACCTTTGAACGTTTTCAGCCACACAAAAAAGGCATACAAAAAAACATTTTAGTAACACGGCGCCTATGTGAACCCTTGAAATACTGAAACACACGTGAGTGCTAGGCGGTGCCAAGTCTTCAAGTGCTATTGCATAACGGCAAATGGCGACAATTTATGTGGCTAGAGCGGTCGCCAGCCAGATCTCCATGCCAACTTGCATTTTTTTTATGTAGGTACTTATTTGGCATGAATTAATGTTTTTTTTAAGTCCTAACTTAACCATATTTGTGAAACAGAACGAAAGGTTAGTTCAAGATTTAGAATTTGGACAAAGGCATCGAAATGGTTAATAGCAGTTACAATCTCACGGTTTGCGTATTATTTGCAATCTGATTCTCCGATCTATTTGTGAGTCCATATAAACGAATAGGCCTGATGAAGCGTGACGGAACGCATTTTAAGGAAAACAAGGAATCCTGAAGAAAAGAAGAATTAGATTTTGTTATCATATTCAATAACGAATTTGTACCTTTAAACCTTTACCTTGGTTAATTTGATATTTGTAAATTTGTTAAGAAATAAATTAAGTAAATTAAAATAAATTTACAAAAATAAAAAATATTGTGACCAATTAAGGATACCTAAATGATCTTAACGCTTTTCGATAACTTATTTTTATTTTTAAGCTCCGACAACCAAGGCAAGAACGGCGTTTTCTAATAAGTTATCCATTGAGGCATGTGGAACTGCGAGTTAACTGGACTGCGACTGTAAGACTGGCTACATTAATTCAAACAAATTAGAATTTGATTATCGAAATGTAATACAATATTCAAAACATAAGAGCATTTTGAGGAAAATCTATGCAACCTTTACAGGCGTACAGCTTGTTATTTCTAACATTTGGCATACCGCATATCAACCAGCTGTCAAGGCGAACCGCAACATCCTCCCAGACACTTATGAGTTTCAAAACTGGCAAGTTCACTTGTTTAGCCACATGTCGACTCTGTGTCTGCATACATCAAATTATAGAACTCATAACTTGTATCGTCATGGTAATTTGAAACTAAATTGTTCAGAAATTTCACTAAATCTTGTCTGTACCCAATCCAATCCGTGAGATGTAATTTATAAGTGACTAGCTTTTGCCCGCGACATCGTCCTCGAACGTAGGAGAAAGAGGTATATTTGAATTTAGCATTTTATACTCGTATAACAACCACTGTCTATTTATGTGTAAAGCAGACAAGAAAAGTGCTTTATCAGTTTCGATTACAAATTCCATTCATTTCAAAATTCGCTAAGGCTTAGATTTGGAATAGGAATTAATTACTGTTTGACATAATTTGTTATCGCTAGTAAAGATAGCAATAGAAATTGTCACTTTGAATTTTCAAAGGAAAACAGACCTTATCATTCCACAACATACAAACAATGTTCAATCTTAGGGTGATGAAGCACTTTATTTGTCAAGTTTACCTAGTCTAGACATGTTAGGTTATTATTACTTTTACCACTTTTTGATCATTGTTTCCTACATCTAATATTCAAGACGATGTTTATATCAGAGTTTGAGAATCGCGTTAAAACATCCGCCGTTTATTGTCGCCTAATGGAAATGTCACGCGCAGTGTGTTGCGTGTTGTTGACCAACAATGGGGGTCAAGGAGGTTCAGAATGGACGTGAAGGTACGCTTGGGTATACACAACTTCGTGCATTATTATCATTAAATTGGCGAAAATTCGGCTTGGCTTAGAGTACCTACTTAAGCTTGTTGCTCGTCCTCTGATTCTCTGATTAAACTAGCCTATTATAAAGGCAAAACCATTCAATGACTATCTCTAAAGCAAACTTATAAAGGTCTTAGAGTTATTAATAAAATATTTTGAAAATAGTTTTTTTTTTCACCGCTTTGGACACATAATTTTTAATATTGAAATACATAATTTTAAACGAACTGTTTTCCTTAACTTATAAATATTATAAAATCATTAACATTATAAGTTCAATTTATAAATAAATTTGCATGATACTTGTGTCTAGCAGTGGTTCTTCATTCATCTAATATCCTTACTAATATTATAAATGTGAATGTGAGTTTGTTTGTTTGTTACGCTTCCACGCAAAAACTACTGAACCGATCACCATGAAATTTTGCATACACGTTGTCTGGGACACCAGAAATAACATAGTGTACCTACCTTTCATCCAAAACCAGGACGAAGTCGCGGGCACCAGCTAGTATAACTTATAAATACTCAACTATATGAATAGTTATCACGAGGCATTAGTTAACAATCGGAATCCATATTATCGTCAACCTAGTTATGCAAGAGGACATAAAAAAGTGATGTATTTGCGCGTCGTACACCCGTAACTATGCGCCAAGTAAACGCATCGAGTATTAAGAACATTACACACTGCTGTTGTAACCTAGTTGTAACCTAAACATGACACATACCTACTGTATGAAAAACCAAACCGTGTCATATACATTTCAAATGTTCAAATTTAATAACTTTATGTTTCTCTCTTTCTTTTCTTCTCTCTCTCATTCTCTCTCTCTCTCTCTGATTAATGCATATTCTATGAACTAAACATCTACAACTTGCAGACACGACCTCGTGAAATCTTCATAGTCCTTGTTAAGCCTAGCTAGAACTTTATAATTTGTCTCTTTTAATTACTCTCCCAAAGATTCGTCAGCATTCGTCAGCAGATCCAAAAGAGCCTTCTACATAGTACCTATACCTACATGTTTTGTACTTTACAATAATTACAATATACTCGTATATAATATTGTTTAGCGCCATTTTCATTTAATTTTTTTAAGACATGAAAAGCGTTTATTGTTGTGTGTTGGTGTACCTAGGGCGAGCGTAACGAGCGACGACAATGCAAATTTTATGGGTTACGAAGACATGGCCGCACATTTACAGAATGCAGACATTACAGTTAAAGAATATTATTATTATCCTTTCTCAGCTTAGCTAACTCGTACTCGAATAGTGTACAAGTGCTCTTACTAAAAAGATCGCTGAATGCAGTTACTTAACAATAATCACTAGTCGTGGGAGCGCACTCGCGTGTATCATTGTTAATTATCTTTTGTTGTACATACCATCGATCGTATTCCGTAATTGCTTACTTTCAAAATTCGCACCAGCTAGCTGACGTCCGCGTGTTTCCGAATGTCATTTCGTTAATTGCTCGAAGTGGAGAGGGTTAACGATTATTAATATTATTTAATTTTATTTAACCTGTTACGCTTAGTCGGCCTAATTAAATGGCAGTTTGTGGACGCAAATTTTATGTCTGTCAATTGAGATTGTGTCTTCATTCGTAATTGTACTTACCTACTCGTTTTAAAAAACACAGTTGTATAAGTTACCTTATTTATTTGTGGATGTCTCTTAAATCATGGATAAACCCTTAATAGAGTGGTCTTTATACAGTGTAAAATATTCTTAGAAAATTTTAAAACAAACATCATAAAACAAAGTATGTATGTTTGCGATGATTTTCATGCGGTTTTCACCAATGGAAAGAGCGTTAAATGAGGAAGGTTTCCACATATAATTTCCAGAAAAATAATGCACCCATTCCAAGCCGGGAGCGGGTCGCTAGTATAATTATATTTATTAACATACAGCTTACTCCAATTTGTGAGATTATAAATCGAGAAGAACTGTTTATTATTGACATGATTAACTTTCAGTATTATTTACACTGGATACACTTTTATACTAATATAAAAAAATAGTACCTAAGTAGCTACTATTTTTTTTTATTTGATGGCATGAAAGGCACGTGTTGACGTTTAGTTTGATGGTAAATAAATAAATAAATAATAAATATTCACACATTCCACACAGCACCATCTAGTTCCAAAGTAAGCAACTTAATGCCTGTATTATGGATACCAGACAGTTGATATACTACATACATTACTTTTTTTGTAAATACATACATATTATAAATACAAACATCAATGACTCAAGTACAAAGGTAAATATTAACACATAAACATTTGCCCCTAGCGGGATTCGAACCCGCGACCGTTTGGTTAACAGCTAGGGTTACTAGCCACTAGACCAAACGTGTCGTCATTCAAATTCGAATTCAAATTATTTATTTTATTAGTTCTTATTAGTTTGAATATGCAACCTCGTGTGCTCCCCTTTGGTATTCCTATATAATATAGTGAATTGTACTGAATTTTATACATATATTGATATTTTTTTTACTGTATACCTGTCCTGTACCTGTATGATTTGTGACACGAGTCTGTCACAAATCACAGCCCCTTTCACCGTGACCAACAGTTACAACAACTTGTCTGTGCATAAATGTACACATTTCAAATGCATGTCCAACTCAACTTTCATTTTACGGTATGATTTAGTGCACTAGGAAGGCGAAGGCTTATTCGATATGCACATTATGCATATGAGTGATTGTATTGAGTATTGACTAACTCTAGGGTTCATTGTCCACTAAAGTCCAAGAAAATTTAGTACCAAATCAAAATTTTAAATCCTCAGAGGAATCCTAATTATACTATGTAAAGAAAAGATTACGAAGCATTGACATTATGTTGCTCAAGGTTAAAAAATTTGGCGGTCCCCGTGATTACCATGAACATTTGGCGAGTCAAGTTACTTTTATTGTGAAATATATAAAAAATTTGAAATATTTATTTATCAATTAGGTTTCCACAAGAAACTCTTATGATCGTCATTATAAATTTAAATTTACCAGGGTTTCAGGGAAAAAAATAGCCAAGATGACAATCCTGAGAATAAACCCCAAAAGAAACTCAGGAAGGAAGCAAGTATTCTATAATAATGGTAGGTACCTACCTACTTTAAAATATCTTATAGACACTACAATGACCCAAAGAAAACCATCAAATCTTGGTAAAGTTATGTTCTTTTTGATATAATAAAATAAATACAAATTTATGAAATCGCTACGGTGGCCTTTAAAAATACATTTCACAAATGAAAAAAAAATCGATGGAATTGCATACGAAAACAATGTTGATTAAATTTAGCATATAAGTTACGTTCGTACGATTTATTTAACAATTCATACGTAAATCATTTGGAAAGTATAATTTTAAAAATATTGAACTGGCAAAAACAATGTCACTTTTATTGCATATTCATGCACTGAAATATCCAATATTGAAATCAGGCTTGTGTCCGTTTTTATTTTAGGTCTTCTATATAAAATCACCTTAATAAAATAATTAAATTTTAAGCCTGTAGATGCTGTAGGTATTTATAGTTCTTAAGTGTTTAAAACTATTATAATTAAATTTGAGTTAAGTAATGTTTTTGCAACAAAATAATATATTGAAAACCGAGGTATAAAATTCAAGAGAAGAGTATTCGAGAGGAGCGAGTCCATTATTATTACATAATAGGTACTTATACGAGTATTAACGATTAGTACGCGACTTCGTCCGCGTAACTTTACAAAATATACCTAGCCTTATATTACTCGCTGATAATGTAATTTTTTAATAGGTGAAAGAATTTTTAAAATCGGTGCAGTTAACTACTTTTCAGCACATTTTTTTTTCCTTTAAAATATTATTACATATATAACAATATAACTAGTAGACTGACGGTCCACTTGCCGTAAGTGGCTACCATCGTGTAAGTACATAGATAGCTACCTACTCATTCTAACAAGAATTTGTGTACAGCTACATTTATCAGCACAGTCATGATGTATTAAAAAACTTTATCAAGAAGTGTTTTCCACAATTAGATTTAACTATGAATTGAATATAATACTCGTATCTACAATCCTACACATATCATGCGCATGCAGCGGACTCCTTAAGTAATTGAGATGAGAACTCACCATTTAAGGTGTTACAGTACGGCGTTAAGAACTTACAACCAATAAGAACGAGATATACGCACTACTTATAAATTATATACTTATAAGCACTACGCATAAAATTAATTACAATTTCCATACAATCATCTATAGATTGAACATCGCCTACTGTTTGTGCTGAAGGGATCTTAAAGGTCACTAGGTACGGTCGACCGCATACCCTGTGCCAATCTCATTCAGCCGTGTCACGAATAGCGTAGGATTGCGAAATTGCTTTCTAAGCCCTCCTGTATACAACCTTTTGTGTACAAGGATCAAGTTTTACGCGTATTTTATTGCACTACAGGTGTGCTCCCGAGAGAAATTTAGAAATGAGTCGGATGAGGTACTGGGGGGTGCTGTGGGTCTGCACAAAAACAATGTTAAGGAGAATAATTGTTCTGTAATAAAACGAATCAGCAGTCACCAACTGTAAATATACTGTATGTACATTTTATACTAGACCTTACACTTGCCCAATGGTGTAAGATCAATTCCTGAGAAAAACTTTACAACAAATGTCCTATAGCTCGCTAGGAATTTCCTAGCTTTCTTCGGAAATCCGTAACAAATATTTAGTACCTATATACAAGTTCAGTTTTATATAGTTTTAAAATTGAAACCTTAACCTTAAATTATAAAGGGTTGTTGTGATTTTATTTTACACTACTAGCGACGCGCCACACTACAGCTTCGCAAGGTACTAGTACCTATACAAACTGTCCCTTTTTCGAAAGCCTTATCCAAATTCGTTAGGTGGTTTAGAAAAAGACAGAGGCAACAGTGTTTCAATGCTTGAGAGATAAGTACCAGATTCTATACCGCTATTCTTACTCCTTTACTTAAATCCTTTTATCCATTACTCCTTTACCCTATCAAGGACGGCAACGTATGAAATGCCTATAAATACAACAACAATCAAGTGGACCGTCAGCCTTTTTTTTAACGTTGGGAAATCCTCTTGGATACCCGGCAGTGAAGGGGACACTGCGGGGTTATGCTGGATTCCTACCGGCTAAAACCCAACGACTTTCTATATATATCGCGGCCGTTGATGGGCGGGGTCGTGGGGACGTTATTACACGACTTCGGCGCCCCGCCACGGCTATCCAACGCGTGGAGGCCTGTGCTCCCATGTCAGATGCTCGGCGTACCCGAAAGTGGAGGTACGCCGAAGTGGACCTTCAGCCTGCCTTTTAACTTCGACGATTTCGTATTCTCGGCAATGAATTTGTCGCAATTAAGAGAGATGAGGTTCAATTTAAGTCATTATTTTGTTTGATTGACCACTTCTTGATAATGTTTTGCCTCATTTTATTATTAACTTTCATTTAATATCCATTAACAGTCACATCATCGAGAGAGGTCACTGCGTTCGCATCAATCATTTCTGACAAAACCAATCCGACGATCGTGCGCGCACATTAAATTAAGTCGTTTTCGATTCAACAAATTAAAATGCACTTACAAATTTAAACGTATTATTTGTTCAATACCTACAGATCAATGCCGCGTGTATTTTAAGGCAACATCTATATTTAGTCAACGGCGGCCTTAGTATTCATTGCACAACGAACGTCGTCGAGTAAGTATTCAACTAGTGAAAAAACACGCTAAAACGATACAAAATACCGGTCCTAAACAAATGTTTGCTCTTTTATCGGCAAACTGTCTTGAAACGAAAGCTAATAAAAACGAGTTGTTCATATGAGAACTTAATACAAATAGGGAAAAAATGATGTGAGAGATAAGAAGTTTTGTTGTTTTATGACACAAACAAACTATAGTTTTCAGTTAGGCCTGATAGACATGTAATGAACCCGGTCGAAACCGGGAGCGTGTACCTAGTATTTATATAATTCACACAAGACTTACTTAGGTATTTCTTTTATAACCCAAAAATATTCTATAAATATATTATGTAGTTGGACGTAACACGATCACAATAGAACATGATTTATTGGTTGGATTCGGGTCGATGCTGAATGGAATTAGAGCTGCTTCGCAAATAGTTAGGCAAACAGCACAATACCGACAATATTCAGAACGTAATCCGTTGGATTCTAATTAACGTGGAATCCGAAACGTGTACACTGAATTCAAATTTGATTTCAACTCGGTCGGTCGGTCCTCTAAATTATTGTATCGGCGACATAGTTTTTCAAGAACCGCCAGGGATTACAGAGATTGCTTCATTAATCAATTCGTCGTCTCAGTTCAAGATATCAACGTAGGAAGTTCACTATTACGCTCGGTAAGCGAAGTTAGTTTTTGGACTATATCCAACTAGTAGTCGCTTCAAATTGTCTGAATGTTGCAATCTTTGTCAAAGTTTACATTAAGTATAGCTTATGGAGCGGTCGATGAGCGTTAGTTAGTTGTTGGTACTTACTTAATAATATTTTTGGGACCTTCAAAATATTCGGCGGTATTTTATTTGTGAAGACTGGATCTTACCTGGAAAGAAAAAAATAAATGTGTTTTATTGATAATACTGCTAAATATTATACTAACATCAAAATCATGGCTATCATAAAAAACATTAAGAATTGTAGTTTTTTTACGATTTTTCTGCAGTACTTTCAAAGTTTAGATCCTAAATTTAGGTTAGTGTGCAAAGCATGTTAATTATAGGCATACCTACATACCTATACTTTTATAAATAGTACAGTTAAGTCAAATTGTTTATAAAATCTAAACCATTTAAAATATATTACAAATTAGCTTTAAAAATAATTATAACAATTCAGTATTTTAAATTAATATAAGTAGGTAAGTATGTTATAATATTATATGATTCGTAAAGCAATATTAACTGTATAATATACGGTATACAATATATACAAAACCAAATTCTTATAAGTACGTAAAACATATTGTTATGCTGATACTGTTTTTTAATGGCAAAATGTAGAATCTAAACATTACCTAGGATTTAAATTAAGTACTACCGAAAATCTCTTTACCGAACCCATTATCTCCATTACCATTAATATAATATATTAAAAAAAAACACATTTCGTTCGACAAAATCTGCTCAGGATGCGTTTATCTCTTCACGCCCACTAACCTCGATAATACGTCGGTTGAATTACAATCAGAAACAATACCACAACGATCATTATATATTTTAATAGCTCGATGAACTCCGAGCGGTAATCACAATCAATTTGGTGCACATTTAATATTTGCTCTGCTTCTGCTATAAATTTCGTAAAGGCAGCATATTATGATGGCAATCAATACATGCTCATACAATAAACTCTATATTCTATGAGAATATAGAGACAAGTACAGTCGGGGTAAGAAAAGGTTCGCCACCTTAAAGTCGACATTTGGTTGCACCGGGGGAAAAAATCATTTCAAATGTCTTGGCAGGTGTCTGCTTAGTGCTGTAGTTTCAAAAAGTACTAAGAGCCTACAACTTGATAAAGGAATCTAATTTGGATAGGTACAGTACTTTACTTGCTTGTCCTTGCGGTACACAGTTAGGTACTTTCCTTGTCCGAAACAGTTGAATAAAAATAAAAATCAATCAATACAATATTGACCTACTCTATGGATTTTTCATTAGATTTTAACTGTTCGATAGACTTCTACTGTTCGATAGACTTCTTACTTTTTGGTGTCTCAGTAGGAACCGGATAAGTTCACTATTAATTCAACACACTCCTATTTTTTCCATTCAAAGGTTTTTTTTGTTAGGTAAAGACTGAGTGACGGCCCAGTTGTCTTTTGCATTTCAAATTGACGGGTTTCAGCCATTTTAAGCTCGTGCGATAAGCCAAATGTTTCAACCAGTGCGACAGACATATTGAAAAGATAACGTTGTGTAAATAAACCACTGAATATTCTGAAATGATTTCCAGAAACCATTCAAACAGCCTATTGTGTGGTTGACTCGATTTAAGCAACAAACTTACTTCTTGAACAAGTTTGTTATTCAACTTGTATGAGAATTAGTTATTTTTAGTGTTGCCCCTGAAAAACACAATTTTACATTCTTGATAAAACACAATTATTAGTTTTCATTGATCTTCAAGATATTAGTAATATAAGAATACAAGCTCAAATTTCCTTTGTGTTTCTTTGTATTGTATAATAATAATAATTTATAGTTTATTAATAACAATATAGCCTTTTATCTCCAGAGATTATATAAAATCAAGTTGTTAGTATTTCATTAAGTTTCTTTAAATTATGAGATACGGATCCCTTTTTGGGTAAAGGCCTGGGCTTTCTACTGAGATGGTCCTTTTGAGATCTAGACTTTATGATGATTTCTTTTCACAATGTAGTCGTTATGATCCCAACCCCCTTTGTACTTAGATCAAATTAACATAGATAGTCGGGTAGGCTCCGTCTTACTTAGTACAATCAATCTTATAACATGCTATTCCGCATGACAACAAGCGAATTGGACACGGACACCGCATCCGATCGGATTACTGAAGCCTCTCGGATGCTAACACATCAATCACAGCGGATCGATGTTAAACTCCTTGGGCTGCGTCAACTAAACCCTGAAAACGATACAGAGCCGAACAGTACATAACCCTAGAGTGTGCTTGTGGTAACATATCTCTGGTTAACAAACATCAAACAAATGTATTTAATACTAGCGACCCACTCCCGATTTGATTTTAAGATATATTTTTTACTTAAAATCAAATCGGGAGCGGTTAATTGATATAAACAAATTAAAAATAATAAAAAAACTAAGACACGAAGCTAAAACTGATAAAAATAAGTAATTTGAGCATTAATTTGATGTAAATTTTTTAATAACGATCTAAGTAGCATTGATACATCAAGATTATTTTATAATAATGTTGAAGCAGACTTTAATCTTAAAAGCAATTTACGACATAACAACGTATTACAAGTAGGTACCTACATACCATATAGATCGACGACATTGACGCGTTGCCAATGTGATAAACCAAACGTATAGTAACGATAGAGAACACTTGGATCAAACTGCACGTAATTAATTAAACATTAACTTCTGATATTGGCAGATATCTACAACATGACTCTTCCCCTTATATGACAATTACATTACAATACTGATATATTGATTAATTAATATATCAGATTAGTTAATTTTGATATATTATTATAGGTATTATATATTTCATTAGTGAAAATTGTGTCAAAATCCATTGGGTGGTTTAGAAGTAGCTAGCGGATGTACAGACAGACAGACAGACGCAGAAAGCGACTTCAATTTATACCATGTAAGGAAAGGATGTAGATTTAAATAACTTTAATGTAACATGTACAAACATGTACAAAATAACATGTAGGAATTCCCATGCATTGAATACGCTGATACACGTGTGTCTCTAGCTATTGTTGGAATGTATTAATGTATTCAATAGAACAAATCGTCTTAAACGGTCGTGATTGCAGCTGGTTAGGGCGAGGTCTCATCTAAATTTCAATAAAAGAACTGACAATAAAGATACTATTTGTTGTAAAGATAAACAAGTTGTAACCAATTTTAGTGGTTACAACTTTTTGTTTTCAGAACTCCAGAGGGTATTTCTAACTTTCATATTTATAATACCTAATGTGAGATTATGAGTTATTTATTTTTAATTTGTAAAGTTTTAAATTACCCACTAATTTATAGGTTCGAAAATATTTTGAAATGTCTTAAAAATGTCATTGGAAGTAACTAGCGTCTAAGATACAGGCTCGGCCTAGTTTAGACGCTAGTACTCAACCTAATTAAATGTTCAAAATGGGATTTAAAATTCACATAAAATTCACATTCACATAAATTCACTATTTTTATTGTGCCTATTAATAAATTTCAAAATTAAATGATTCCCACTGCCGAGCTGAAAATTATAGGTACTATATGTTAGGTAATCTAAGAATATGATCTATTTTTTAAATGCTATTTCAATATTTTACCTTGAATGTTGTACGGATGATACACAATCAAAATCTAAATCCAAATATTTATTTATCAATAAATTGTGTTATCAGAAAATTTAAATTCAATAAAAGACCTGGAAATGAGTGTCGAAACTTCTACTGTTCCTACAGTTAATCTCCACATTAGCCTTAAAACAGACAATACAGCCATCGTAGACGCATTGAAAAACTAAAACAAAATATTCAAATTTGAAAAATCGAATCTCGCGTTTCGTGCACATTAAAACAAGGTGTTAAAGATCATAATAATAAAAATAAAACTGAAGACCTTGAAATGTCTATTTAAGCAAGATAGTAGAATGGGTATAGCATAGCGCTTAAATTGCGTCGGCGTCTTCGAGGTAACTTCGAGTAACGTCGATGAATATTAATAACGCTCTCGAGTCGTTAGACTAGTGTGGAGTTATAAAATGCTCCATGGATTAGTAAACATTTAAGTATGTTGATTGCAGAATATATGAAAGTTATGGCACTCGTAACTATATCAATTTAATCAACTTCATGAAACAAATTGGATACTTAATCGATATCTTCTGAATATTGCTTATAGTACCAGCCCTGGTTTTGGACAGGTTTTGCTTTTAAATTGCATCAAATAAGCATCAAACATTGTCTATGTTTTGCATAATTTAGAACTCTAACAATTTAGAATAGAATAAATAAAACGCGAGATCTTCTACTGAAAAAAAGTTTAATAAAAGGCAGTATTTTTAAAAAGCGTCCGCGTTTATCAATATTCCCGATATCGGGCCAGATCCAGCGTGACTGTAACAAGGCGGGTCGCTGACAAAACAAATTTACATAAATCCCGAGGAATCCGTAAAAATGACGCGCGACAGGCGAGCCGATAAGCTTCGGATATCATTAGCCGGGGGACAGACTGAAGCGATCACTCACTTGTGCGGCCTCCGGGAGGGACGCTCGCGGGAAAAATCCGAAATATCAATCTTCCCTCCCCCATTCTCCTTACGCCCAATTCTAAATTGAAAAGCCCCAGAGACGTACAATCAGTTCGGAAGCAAATATTTCGCGGCGATTTTTCGCAATGAACGCGGAAATTATTTTCGAGTTCAAAAATACGGAGGAAGTACCGCGTTTATTAATTTAATCCCAATCGACGCCGGTGCAGCGGAGGGAACTTTTATAACATTCGCTCTTCAACTTCTGTACAACGTAGACTCGTATTCTTTTATTTTCACGAGATACAATCAAACCGGATTCCTCTCGGAGGATTTTGTATCAATTTCCTTTGTATTGCAAATCTCCAAATGGTGTTGTCTTGAAACGTTTCTTTTGTACTTATTCAAAAAGAGGTTTCCATTCCAATTATATGTGGATTTGTAAAACAATTATTTATCTTGCTGATATTACAAAGAATTTTGATTTTACACTACACTGTCTTTTATAAACAGTAGTAACATAGTAACATAGATAAAAATATGTTTTCAGTTTAATATCCCAATTTTGATACTACACCCTTAGTAAAAACCATTTTTTTTACAAAACGGTAGTTTTTCGACTTCAACAAAGTGATCTTAGTTACCTTATTTTTTAAACTATTTGATTTGATTTCCTTTGGCACCCATCTCTTATCTTTGCCGAAACACATATATACCTACCTACCTAAATGAACCGACCACGTAATAATCTTTGCCGGATGAAAATGACGCTGCAGAATTGGCGATACATATCCTCAGGTCGTTTGCTTCGTGGCGTAAATCGGCATCGCAGGTTACGAGTGATATTATAATTTCAAATTTTGGTATGCGATCGTACACGTATCGTATATAGCCCCATCTGTTTGACCTTTAGCTGAATAACGGGCTTCGTGCCGAGTTTCAAATGGGAGCCGTTCAATTTGCATTTTCTCTTTTGAATTCCTAAGATGTTTCTGTGGAAAGTAGGTCTTTTCAAAATTAATGCACGAGAATATATAGTCTTTGTTCAACTTCATGAAAATTTAAATTCGTGAATGATGAACACCAATTGAGTATATTTAGAAAATTCGTGTTAACAGCTAGATACAGTTGCACGATTCAATTACCTAATATTTTTCACCCGTGCGAAGCCGGGCGCGAGTCGATAGTGAAGAATATAATGAACGTTTACAAGACTGACTAATTGTAATTGTTAGAGTATGTGTTAATTGAAAAAGCGATGTAAGCTAATGTAGGTACCAACAATATTACTTATCACCAAGTTGCCTGTCCTGTATGCAAGTAAGCGTTTCTACTTGTTTCGCCAAGTATATTTCACGGAAGCCCTGGCCGTGAACGCAGCCGAGCGGTTTATTAGACAGCGACAAAATTCATGACACGCTCAGACAGAATTAAAGCTCGTGAAGCATGAGGCAGAGAAAAATTAACAGCCCCTAAACTAGTCTTAACGCTAACGTACCATGAAGATGCATTTACAAGTTAATGTTGCAAATAATTATTTAATTAACATTGAGTAAATGTTGAATTATGTACATTCCTTTTAACGATGTGATAAAGTTTATAAGGTGTTAATGTTCTTCTTTTTATGTTAACAATATTATTGAAATGCTATTTCATTACCCCTATTTAACTCCGATTAACAAAAATTATAAAGAAACAAAATTAATGAATTTAACTCATTGTTTAGATTTAATGTATACTCGTTCGAAAGATATTAGATAAATCAATTCATTCCGATATTACCTTTAAAGATATTTCCAACTGTATAACTAGACGAGCAAGCCATGTTGTCTTACCAAAGGTACGAACAACATATTGTAAAAAAATGATTACTTTTGAGGGAGCACAACTTTTTAACATGTTATTTAAAATGTTTAAATGTTTTGACGTGTTTTGATAAAAATCAGGAACAAATATTGTTTAATTTTAATGTATTTTGTCTGCCTGTTTAATGTTGCTGACGGTCCACTTGATGGTATGTCGCACGTCACAAATTAAACATTGTCTGGAAATCTAATCGTAATATTAGATGAGCTAGGATCTAATAAAGTTTCATCGTCTGTTTTGATTTGAAATCCAATAAAGCTGAATCTCGGCGAAATCAACCGCTAGAGACTGTTTCCGCTCAAGCATCATCGTATCCGTGATCTGAAGCTTGAAGCTATCAAATGCAAAGTGACTATAGTTACGTAGAGCCGCGTGTTTGTATGATCCAATCCAAAATCTATCAGCAATTTTTTGTAACAAAGTTAAAATAATTATTTCTAAACCTACATACCGCTTTTAATTAAACTAGGTATTGCTTATTTCAAGTAATGAAAAAGTAATTGTAGGAATTAGGAAAAACACAAAAGCATTCGTACTATTATTTCTTTATGTTTAATCATAATATAGAGTTTCATCAAGATACGCAAGCGGACTCGCGGATTAATGTTACATAGTTAAACCAATAAAATGGAAATATAGAAAAACTGGAAACAAATGTATTAAACAAAAAAAGTAAACATAGTCAGCACCTTGAAATGACTAACGAAGGCGAGCAATTTGTTAGAAAAATTGTATACGGCTGCATTGCCCGTGCGCCTAATTGCGTGCCGTTATAAGCATACAATTTTGTCATAAATCACTCATCATTAAACGTGACCGTTGATATTGTTTCAAAGTGAAATGAACACACACTCAATAAACTTACGGTTCAAAATGCAAGTCGATTCGATTCTGTGTTAACATTATGGAGTAGGAGCGTTACGGTACACGACAGAGAGTGGACGGCGTGTGTTCTGTGCCAATTCCTTGAGGTCAAAGGCTGCTTGACTATACTGTTGCGGGTCATCTTCCCATAGATCCGTTGATATGATGATAATAACTTTTCGATTGACTTGAAACCGCATTGTGTATTGTCTATGGGAATTCATTCAATTATATAACTGTACTTGACTGTGCAGAGGTAAAATTAACTGTTTTTTTATATAGATATAATATAAAAATATATTATTAACAATTTTATTGTTAGTCCAATCGTTATTAATTTAATTTTCCGGCTTATCTTTTATTGTTTGGAATTTGGTTTTAATTAAAAATTTTGTATTTTTTATGAAAATTTTAATTTCGTAAAACTGCAATTAATAGTGATTAATTGGTTAATAATACAATAAAAACCGAAACAAAACAGCACTCGTGTTGATATTTCACAGGTGGTCTTCTTTAAGGCGGTGGTCACTGTGCCCCCATTCGGTTCCATTTAATAGTGCTAGTCTTAATAGTGTTTGTCTGGGTGCTTTAATAAGGACCCAGACTAGAGAGAACTTTGAAAAGTTCATTTCCAAAGTTAGCCGTGCTGGCAATTGAATCGGAAACCCCCGAGTCAGGGCGCTAAAACCACTCGATTAATGAGCTCGTGTGTCATAAACTAAATCGGAATTGACTCCGATTCCGATATAGTGTGTGATGGGTTTTGTTCTGACTCTAATCCATTGCTTGATTTGCAAAGTGTACAAAAAATCGTATAATTTAAAGTTTATATAAAGAAAACCCTGTGCAAAAAAGGTTGTTATAGGATATTAGATTATATAAATGATGAATGTCCTTGGAGTTGAATAGTTGTATATTTGTGTTATATCGATGTTATGTGTTATAAACTGATTGATGGATTTATGAAAAGAGCAACTAGGAGGTTTCTTGCCGAGTTCTTCCCCCTAGAAGCAGCTTTCCGAACCGGTGGTAGTTTGTAATTGTAAATTAAGTAATGTTGACGAGGATAAATGTTTTGTTAAAACTTACATCTAATAAATGATTTATTATTATTATTATTATAATAATTGGTAATACCTTGTCACAGGTAACACATTCAGAAACTAAAATTACTAAAAATAATTACTAATAATAAACATCTGTTAAACCCAAGTGGAGAGATAATACAGCAACATTGAAAATCAAATTATCGTACCTACTCATAATAGCTGCATGTCATCAACAACCGCGAAATGTACGAACTGCCTATTAATAGACTCCAACCATAATAACATTAAAATCAGAAAGGTCAACGCATTTACTCCGTTCGCGATGATCGTCGAACGCACCGGTGGGATCGTGAGGCAACACTGACCTTCTCCCGGCTCCCCCCTCGCCTCTAGCGATGGCATTTCCCCTCGCGAGGTCACATCACGGATCTACCAGATGATAGGTACTTATCGATTCTAAGTAACTAAATATTATGTTCGAAAAAAAAAACCCAGGAGATGGTATTGGCTAAAAATCACTTATGTTTGCATACCTACTAGAATAGCAGTGATTTTATTAAAAATCTATCAAGAAATCCAAACTTACCCAACACAAAACAGATAGGTACTTACTGCCTGCCTAATACGTTACATTTATTTATGTATTTTAAATCAAAATATTAACGTCAATCCAATTGCAAAATAGTTCAAGTTGTGCCACACTTAACAAAAATTGTTATTACTAATGCAAGTGGAAAGGGAGAAATATGTTGCAGAATACGATGTTATTAAGCAACTTTGTATGGAGTAAATTCAACATTTAAGAAAATTGTAGCCTGTATGATGTTAATTTCAAGTTCCATTCCTCATAATAACTACTTTAGTTTCCTGGCGTATATATATTCCCCTTGGACGACAAAAGTATAGTGGCCGGATGGGACCTTTCATATTTCATTGCTTTTATAGAGCCTATGCTTTTGTATTTCGCAAGCCACCGTTTCTTGTGGTTGTGGAGTATAATATGGTACCATCTTGTAGTGTACAAGGGAACAATACAAGCACAATGTGTATAAAATACAGACATAAAATTAATACCTATGCTTAATAAAACGAGTGATTAAAACAACTCGATCATGCAATGCAAACCAATATGTAATTTCAATCAGACGAATTCGATACAATAGTTTAATTGAACAAGTTAATGGAAAAAGTTTTTTTAATTTTATACTAGCTTTTGTCCGCGACTTTGTTTGTCCACGTTCCTCGGGAACAGATGATACTTTAATTCTGGATAAAAAGTAGCCTATTTCTTTTCAGTGCCCCTTGACAACGTATAAGTAGGTACTATTTAATGATGATCGATGCAGTAATTAAAGCGTGAAAGCGAAATGAACAAACAAACTCACTTTTGCATTTATAATATTAGTTAAGTTTAGGATTGTGAGTTAATGGCAATGGCATAATTCACAAAACTAACCTTATTCGGCTTATTCGGCTTGTTAAATGCATATATATACCTACTCAATTAATTAATTATAAAATTCCTTTAAAAACGTTTTTAATCATGACTGTGGTACTTACGGAGTAAATCATCTTTAGGTATACTAGTACTTAATAAGAGATTTATGACCGGAGATTATGATTATGTGTGCTCCCTGAGCTCGTTACGGACACCTGGTAGATGTTACGGACACCTGGTAGATCACGATAAAACAATGTATGACAAAATAAAGAATGAAAAAATATCTCCAACAAGTTATATTACTTACAACATAACATCTAAATTCATTAGCTCATTACCCTGTGAAACACATTGAAGATTATCAAAAGATTATTTCGCGTGGCTGCATGCATCCTCTTAGGCATTGCGTAACGAAACTCACGTAAAGACGGGGCACAGATTATGCAGCCGACGACCTTTGAGGCTGGCCACCTTCACATCCGGGTTAAATCGCAACTGAATAATAAAAATGTGATTACTCGTACGTTCTAGAATTAGATGACACATAGGTACTGAGAGACTGAAACGGCGTCGTATTTTAAGCTTTGTCACGACGAGTGTTACAACTGGAGACAGTAGCTTTTACGGAAACTTGGAACCAAAATAATACAGCGACGTTAAATAATTCGCTATTTATATAGAAACGAACATTGAGAGTCGAAAAGTAAAAGGAAGCAAATAACAGTATTAAATACTTACAGAGGCATCAAAATATAATCGATCATAACATATATAACCTCTGCCTATTATCACTTCGTGCTAAAGCTTTCAAATTCAAACCACACCCACATAAAATCATTATTAAAATAAATATTTACAATAAAGCTTTTTGAAAAATATATTGAAAATTGTTTAGAGAGATAAAACTGATGATACAAAATCAACCATGTAGATTGTAGGTACCTACTCCGTTTGACCATGTGTTTTAATTATGGTTACTTACTACGAATTATTTTATACATTCCACTCGTACCAGAATGGTTTTTTTTATATACTTACTAGCTGCTGCCCGCGACTTCGCCCGCGTAACTTAGTAAATTATGTACTTATAAACCTTCCTCGAGAACCACTCTACCCATTAGTGAAAACCGCATTAAAATCCGTTGCGTAGTTTTAAAGATCTAAGCATACAAAGGGACATAGGGACAGAAAAAGCGACTTTGTTTTATACTATGTAAAGATATCGATTATAGTTAGGTTGAGTATATCAAGAAGTGACACATACAAGTATTATTTTATTTTGTAGACAAACATGAAATGGTTCAGTTTTTCGCTTACGAAATTAAGATCAATTCATTTTATTTGTAGAATAATGAAATTTTATAGAAGACATGCTGTGCCGTTACATTGTGCCCAAATTGCCGCAAAAAGTATTACTTGATGCCAAGCGGTAATCTCACAATAAGAGACCTATAGTCGACAGATTTGTTCGGAGTCGATGAGTAAACAGAATTCAGTCACGACAACAGCAGTTTCTACATCCAAATATAAAATCATAAATAAAACATTAAAGTTTTATATTGAACAAAGGAACACTGGTGTAATGGAAAATATATTTACGGCTGGTGACAACTACCGATAGCTATAAAACGGATGATGTACCTGTACATGCGGTCATGCATCGCATTGTGATCAGAAGATTAGTTTTTCTTTTTCCAATTCTATTTTATTGTTAAAATAAATGTTTGTAGCCGTCCCCGGCTGATTTTTTTTTTCTGCAAATTATATGACACCTTCCATCTTTAATTCCATCATCATTAGTGAAAACCGCATTAAAATCCGTTGCGTAGTTTAAAAGATCTAAGCGTACATACATACAGAAGGAAGCTACTTCTTTGTTTTATATTATGTAAAGATGTAAAAAGATAAAATCAAATCAAATTCTTTTAACAAGTGATATAAGAAGATTTATATAAAATACTCGTGTCGCGGTGTTTGTTGCCAAACTCCTCCGAAACGGCTGGACCGATTTTGATGAAATTTTGTGTGCTTATCGGGTAGGTCTGAGAATCGGCCAAAATCTATTTTTATTATACCCCTAAATGCTAAGGGCGGTTCCACCCCAAAAAAATATTTTTTATTTTTTCGCAAAACAACGTTTGCCGCGTCAGCTAGAAAGATTTATATAAATATCCATTCTCACTTAGAGACGTCGTTATAAAAATGATAAAAGGTCATACAAAAGTAGAACGTTCACTACTGAGTACTACTCTATTGCTTTCATGTCTTGATTCATTTCTAGTGAAAGGTTTTATATAAGGTCTTGTGCAACGTCGTATGAGAACACTAAGATGCTTACATATTTTACACTAATAACATTTCTTAGTAATAGTACAACCCAATTGAAATGGATCTAAATATAGGTACTATCTATTATCTACGTGTTCTATATAAAATATAGGTATGTGGAAAATGTTTTTCGGATCAGAATAAATTTAATTATCACGATAAAGTGTTATTAAATTTCATGTAGCTTTGTTTTATATACAGTCGGGGTACGAAAATAATATAAATTTAACATCTTGTCAGACTTTAACAGAAAATAAAATCATTAATTTAGGTGCCTATATTACTAAAACCACTAAAATTAAGAGAAAAACTTAAAAAAAAAAACGCAACTAATTAAAGGATCAAAAATTTTGTGTGTGTGATTTTAGATTTGATGAAGTAATTTTTCAAAATGCTGTATCTCAATTAAAAATGTTCGTATCGAAGTCTAAAAAAAGCATTTTAAAGCTGCAAGTATCTAGTTTTGAGATCTGTCAAAAAAAAAAATTCAAAGCTACTTGTTCCATGCAATTCTATTGTTCAATTTCGCACATTGCGGTCCAAATACACAATTTCAATAAATGATACTGCACAATACCAGAAACACATTCGATGAAATTATTCCAATATTTTGCGGCTGCAACTAATTTACTATGAGGTTCTTGGCTGCTGAGAACTCATATTGCACTCGGCAATTTTATCTGCCACATTTCTGATTATATTACTCATATATTTTCTTTTTCAACGCGTACGAAGTCGCGGTCACCAGCTACTTAGATAAAAGTAAGCTTGCTGCCAGACTTGATTAGCAGACGTTTGGGTCTTTGTCAGTCTTCAGCATAGCTACTCGTTTATTTATATGCGTTATAGGAATATTAAAATTTCCAGAGTTTCCAAAACTATAAACGAAAACATCTACTTGTATTTTCATTAGTTGAATAAACAGCGTCTCGCATTATTAAATTAAACATATATTTAGACGAATCATGATAATATTTGCACATCACAGCACAGTCATTTCGTTGGATTGAATGTTTGAAAATTATTGAAGCAAGTCGTCTCTTGATTATAAACGTGTTGCTTAAACTCCATCACGGCTGAGTGCCGTATGGGTATGTTTTAATATACTTACTTAAATAATACAATAATGTTTTATATTATTGTCTGTACGACTGTGTTATGTATTGAAAGTCTTTTAATAATATAAACGCGAAAATTTGTTTGTTTCATTTTCATGCATAAACGGACTTTGATGAAAGTTTACAATAATATATGTATATGTAAAGTTTGTGGATCAATGTTATAGTTTATGTAGTTGATGGTGGATCCAGGCTAATTCTGACCTATCATATTTGAAAATTATGGGAGGCCTTGGTAGGTGTATATACCTAGCAGCATGGATAGCAGTGGACGTTTTACGACTGAGATGATGATACTGTAGTTTGTAAATCGGAAAAACACATAAGTACATAATAAGCGCATACCTATACCTATAATTTATTAAATAAAGTTGCAAACAAAATTTTTTTTAAAAATTATATTCACCTTAAATTAATATTTTTTGTCCATCTTTATCTAGTAATAAGTAAATAAATATTTTAACTGTGATAAGTTACAAAAAAAAAGAGAAAAGTAATTACACATTTATGATTACTAATGCCAGAATTCAGAATGAAAATTAGTTGGAACAAATAGTTAGTACCTACATACATTTATTCGTAAACATTGAATCCAACTAAATCAAACAGAGGTAACATGAGAGCTAACAACTAATCACACAGGTATAATTAATATTATATAATTTGACGACTGTCATTACCACAATCGTTGATTAAATTAAACATTTCACACAAACGTACGTCGTACGTGTATGTACGAGTAAACATAATCAACAAGCGTATACAAATACATACATAGTACATACTCGTATATATTTATATTAAAATTACAAGGGTTTATTGCTTCAATACGGTTCGGCTTGTTCGCACGACGAAACTGCCCAAGTAACGTTTTGATATTATACGCATGAAACAATAAACAACCTCCCTCCCGAGTGGTTTTATTAACCCGAGGAGCGTTATAGAATTCATTGAGAGTAAAAATATTCCTTTATTTCCCTAATAATATAAAGCTTTTAATATCCTTTTCGAAATCTCGCAATCCCACAACATTAATTAAATAGGAGTTGAATTAAGCAAAAAAAAGTATTCAGAATAAAGAATGAAGCAAACTATTCACGGTATTTCAGCAAATAATTGAAATTTTACTTTTTGCAAATTCTACCTTTGTATTGGGAAATTAATCTAGAATTATTTATCGAACTATTGTTTTTTTGAACTAAGGACTTTTAAAATAAAGAAGATAAACGCGTTCATCATACGTTAAACTCTGTCAGGGTGGATAGATTTGAACGGATTTTGAAATAGGTAACCCTTTACAGTAGTAGGACAGAACCTATCACAGTCTATCTCTATCTATAATTTATAAAGATACTTGGGTGAAATTTAGTTACATAAAAAATATACATGCGACATATACCTAGTGTTAGGGGAACACTATACCACAGATCTTGAGTAGAAGGAGTTTATTAAATTCATTAAGAGAATTCATACATATTTGCGGTCACCAAACGTTAGCGCGATCTAACTCGACTGAGTGACGCCATCTAGTAAACAGTTTTGGTATCATTTCGACATACGCGCCTAACACCTAGCTACCTATATTTTGTTCTTAACATTTAAAAAAACATTCCTCGTCCAAGTTAGTTTTATCGTGGAAAGGACATGGAAAGGGCACAGATCAAAACGAATACACAATCGGCCTATAGACTGAGTAAAGAAAATAAATTTTAATTTGAAATACGCAGCTGTTTGAGCCGTAATTTCAACAGTTTCGTAGTTAGATTGCTTTTTACTCTTGCACACATTCATCCTTCGGGCATTGCGACGCGACGGCCTAATTAAAACCACAGTGAAAACAATCGTTGTCAACGAAAGCATTTTATTTTTAAACCTACCTACCTACTACTTTTTATAAGACTGATAACAATTTTCGTCTTAATTTTAAGAAAATTATAGTAGACAAATTTCATCGTATTTAAAAATTCTGTTCAAAGGGTAAAATAAATACCAGAGCTCTATTAATAATGATAATATATAATTAATAATTAATAATGATGACCTTAGTATTAGTATTAGTAATTTCAAGCAACATTCTTCATGCTGACAGAGAGAAACCTAGAAAGTATAGAGAGGTAGTAGGTAGGTACCTATTTTATTAATATCCAATATTAATACCACTTCCAATGATTTTTTAAGTAAAGATGACCCATCTCCATATCGCACGTCTGTAAAAAATGTTCCGCTTTGTACATACCTACTTATCTGTATACTGCTATATACTTATTACGTGAGATATATGAGTAAGCGTGACAGATGATACAGAACGTATGATACGGAAAGAGATAGCTGTCTGTAAAGAGTTGCGTTTGAAGTACGCTAGCCAAACAAAGCTGAGCGATGCAAACAGAAGCGTCACATCATTGATATTAGAGTCTGTGCGGAAAGAGAATGGACGTAATAATTGAGGGCGCCACTGTGATTAATTATCGTATTTGTTATTTTGAAAACTCTGTTACGTTATTATAGTTCGACTGTAAACATCTTGATACCTTTAAAAATTAGTTAAATTTTTTACTACTCTAAAACTTATTGGTAAAATTATTTATATAATAAAAATAATAAAGTCATTATGGTAGTTCCCTTATACGCCGCGTCCATTCTCTTTCCGCCCAAACTCTATAAACGACATAATTGGGGTGGTATTAAATAAAACAACTTATTTGCCAACTTTTATTATTATTTATATATTATTATATATATTATATTAGAATTATGAATATAATATAATATAATATAATATAATATAATATAATATAATATAATATAATATAATATAATATAATATAATATAATATAATATAATATAATATAATATAATATAATATAATATAATATAATATAATATAGTATTTATATAATGGAATAGTATTTCATATAATTCGAAATGAAATCGCCCATCACCAGTTTATAGTTACAGAGCGCGGTAAATTGTGCCTACGGTTTCGCTTCTGACTGTTAATCTATGACGCACGCTATCTGTCCCTATTGCACTGGATCGCCCAATTTTGTATAAAATTTATGTGATTTTTATGTACTTACGTGTGGTATGTAACTCCTTTATCCTTTTTTACTTTTAAACCATAGTTTTTACACTTTCGGAATACACAACTCGGCATTTTAGACAATATTTTAATAATTATGACACAGAGTAGCACACGTGTTCTTTCACTCGCTGTTATTAAGCGACTAAATCAAATTACAACAATTGTCTTAATTTGAACGCCTCCGTTCCAGGGCACTAGTCCCATATCTACCTCGTTTTATATTATAATATCATTGACCACTTCAATTTCCGAAATCAATCCTGGCCTCTTTGAATTCAGATCTATTGATACATTGTAATGTAATGCCTAATGGGAATAGGTAATTAAAGTTTCCTGTGCTTTGTTCGATGAGATAATATTACTAATTTGAATGAGTAGAAAGATACAACTCCAATTTTGAAGGTATTTTAAGCACACTCTTTATACATCGTTTAGTTAATATTAATATTCATTAATAAATAATTATTTAATTATTTAAAACTGCCCTGAGCAATTCGATGAGGTGATTGACGTTTCGGCAATGTGAAGTGAAACAAAACCTTATTATTATTATTTTTATTAGAGATGGGTTTGCTCTTGGCTAACAACAAGCTATGTAGCAAGGAAGAGGCCTATTGATGATCAAACCTATGATGGAGCGAGCTCAACCAGAAGATGCCTATTCACTCGGACTTTGAAAAGATTAGGGTTATATGAGCTCGAAAAAATCAGACACCGGCAGGGAGTTCCAAACCTTGGCAGTTCGCATTCAGCGACCTTTGCTCGCAGAGATATACTATTTCGTTGTGCGCATTATAAAGGATGTTTCAAAGCGCTTGGGCCGAAAAGGTTATAACACCAGCGTTATTAGGTGTATATCAAGTCATTGTTAAAAGTATTAAAGCAAACAAATTAGAATTAAAATGAAGTATAGTTCCCCATCGCTACAATGTTAAAACCCTTCAAGAATTTTCAATAAAACCACAAGTCATACTATGCAATCATGGTTATTGGTTTTGTTATTTTTTTTATACGGTAGCCGCTGTGGCTTGCATTGATCGTATCATGCGTGCATGACTAATTAAAATAATAGATAAATAGTTTTTGAGTTTATTCATTACAAATAAAAATGCAAATCCTTTCCTTTATAAATAATATAATATTATAAAGAGGAAAAGTTTGTTTGTTTGTTTGCTTTGAATAGGCTCCGAAACTACTGGACCGATTTGAAAAAAGTTCTTTCACTGTTGGGAAGCTACTCGTATATTATCAGCGAGTAACATTAGGCTATATTTTATTAAGTCACGCGGACGAAGTCACGTGCAACAGCTAGAATAAATACTTGAAAATCCAATCGATATACTATCCTAAACAGTTAAATATAAAGTACAACTTATAGCAATTAAACAGCCTTTAAAAGCAAAGTTTTCCTTTCCTGATACTAGTTCTGATTTGATAGTATGTAAATACTTTTCCAAAAATATCAATAGAAACAATGAGGCAAGCTACCTTGTTGTTGAAATTTTACGTCTATGAGGCTAGCAATACCTAAAGCAAATTAGTAAAGCGATAAGATTTGCACAAGTACCTACATATAATAGCGGAACTAAACCTAGATAAACCGATTGTCTATCGGATAGGTATCATCCATTGATTCATCTAGTATTGTATAGCGTATACATATTAAACGTATACCTTGTGCATTGGGTATGTAGATATAGCAAGACAATGGCCGTGACAATACATTTTGATGTTAGCTCTATATATTCAAATCTATTATCAATACCGTACAATTTACGGACAGACAATTCAAGAAACGTAATGGAGCATCATTCATTGGTATATTAACTATCAAATGAGGGATCACATGGACTTGGACATGGACTTGGACTTGGACTTCCCAAGTCCAAGAGAAACACGTCATCATCATCATCATCATCTCAGCCGTAGGACGTCCACTGCTGGACATAGGCCTCCCCCATAACTTTCCAATAGGACCGGTGGGAAGCAGCCTGGATACACTGCTGACCCGCGGCCTTTATTAGGTCGTCTGTCCACCTTGTGGGTGGACGTCCTACGCTGCGCTTGCTGGTCCGTGGCCTCCACTCAAGAACCTTCCGGCCCCAGCAGCCGTCGGCTCTCTGTGCTAAATGCCCTGCCCACTGTCACTTCAATTTACTAATCCGCCGGCTTATGGCGGTAACTTTCGTACGTCTGCGGATCTCCTCATTTCTGATTCGATCGCGCAGTGTAACCCCGAGCATAGCCCTTTCCATAGCTCGTTGAGCGACATTGAGCTTCCTTCTGGGGGCCTATAGTTAGAGACCACGTTTCAGCGCCATACGTCATCACTGGCAACACACATTGGTCAAAAACCTTTGTCTTGAGACACTTAGGAATTTTCGACAAGAAGATATCTCGGAGCTTCCCGAGAGAAACACGTAGATGAACGAATATTCGCGAATACTGCTGGACATTGACTGGTATCACATAAGCACGGAGTACTCCGTGCACATTAGCGACCATTTTCACGTATCAATGGATAGATTTCAATAGTGTCTTCGAAAGCACGTAAACTCTTTATAGTCATACCTATACCTATGTATTTTTAACTTTATTTTTAACTTTTTTAAATTTTTTAACTTTGTTCAAATTGCTGCACTTTGTTCACAGTATTTCGAGAGAAAAGTTAATATGAATTTAAAAATCTAATGTGTATATTTTTACTCCTGTGACTAATATCCTATATCCTATCTAGTCTCGTGATCTTATTTACAACATGCACTCAAAGTAAAGTAAGTAAGTATTGGCAAACTCAGGTGCTGTGCTAATAGCAGGATTGAGGATATGGGGATTAAGAAAGGATAGGAAAATGGTCAAGTGCACCATAATAGTAGGATTAAGGATAGGGGATAAGGATAAGAAGGGATAAGGAAATGGGCCCTGACATCCCTTACTCACTCGCCGAAACGTAACAGCATGTGTGCTTTTATGTTTCACGGTGACCTTTTTTGTGAGAGGATAGTTATCTACTGCAGCCGACGGGCTGCAAATATCGCTTCTACAAAGGTATTTTTAATCTACATACTAAATGTGAATTTAAAAAAAACTAGGTTGAAAACAAATCAAGTTCTAAAAATTGTTTAACCTATATCTACCTCTATGAAAAAATTACTTAATTTGATAACCTTTAGCTATCAATCAAACGAATAATCAATCAGTAATGTGACGACTGAATATTAAACGAGACATCAGTTTTAAAGTTAACCTTTCAAGATTTCTAAACAAAAATATTATGAAAGATGTTTTGTTATAACGACGTACCTAATATACCACCACAAAATTAAACAAATGAAAAGCCGTTTGAATGGTTATAGAATAATAAATGTCAGCAATTAAATCATAAATAAATATTTAATAATGCTACTTATATGCATCTGAGATTATGACGATGATGGTTCTCCCAATCGACACTACGTAAAAAAAATAAAAATGATAATTTTACAACGAATGCTGACGTTTCAATGGAAGGACCTCGTCTTTATCACGTTTTTAATAAAAAGTATTAAATGGTATATATCTACAATAAAACATAAATGTTTATGATGAATAATTACATATATTACGAAGCCGACAAGGTTACATAAAATTTAATTCCCAAATCGTTCAATTTATTGCCGCATCTTATTTATGTGTTTGTGCTTTATTCATATGATGCAATATAATATGAGCGCCTCCTAAAGGTTGCGATGCTTTGACATTAAATTCCAAACATTGTTCACCTATAGCAGAAAATAATATGTGCAAGAAGATAATAAATATGCACATATTTTTGAAGAACAGGTCCGTTATGGCTTAAGATACTTTGAACACTTGTTAAATTGAGTATAATCTATACTTACATTACATATTATTCGAGTGGAGGCCACGGACCAGCAAGCGCAGCGTAGGACGTCCACCCACAAGGTGGACAGACGACCTAATAAAGGCCGCGGGTCAGCGGTGGATCCAGGCAGCTTCTGACCGGTCCTATTGGAAAATTATGGGGGAGGCCTATGTCCAGCAGTGGACGTCCTACGGCTGAGATGATGATGATGATGATGACATTACATATTATATATTAAAATCGCAAACGAGCGATAACGTGTCTACATTAAATATAAAAAATGTACACGTTGTACTTATCTACTTATGTTACCGAGAAAAAAAAATTTAGAATTTTTGTTTGTCGGTGCGTTTGTGCACGCTAATCTCTTTAGATCAAATTATGAAGAAAAGCTGCGAGAAAATAATACAGCAACAAATAAATACAATAATAACACAACGCGCAATGCTGCTTATTTTAAAATAATAATATTCCTTTACTAACATTACCTACTGCGTGTTCGATCGGTTCATTACACACGGACGGGCTTTCTCACAATCTAAAGCAACTAAAATCACATCAAACGTATATCAATTTATGGTCAATACAAATAATTTTATCAATTAAAACGAATTGCCTCAACGAATTGAACAGTTTCGTTTCGATCGAACGGCGGACGTGAATAATTCTCCCCCCTCCTCCACCCTGATGAAAATTACTACATTAGTAGGAAGTTGTTGGCCGATGACTGGCAAGTCACTACGTAATACGTTTGTAATACTGTTTGTATAACGTACGTAACGCAAAGTAGGTCAAGAGCGGGGTAGGCAGTAAGCGCCTCAAAAACTGACGATCGTTTGGCATCAATGGGCCCATTATGCCGCGTCAGCCGCGATACGCTTACCATAATAGTGTATCCGCTTAGTGAACGGCTTAGGCAGACATAAGGTTCTGTTAATACCATGTTACTCGCTTCCTTTCATCACGATAAACTTCATGTGTTTCTCTATTTCCCCTTTAGGATTACAATCCCACACAATCAATAGCTCGCCAACGCATTTTTTTTGGTGAATCTCTTTTTTTCTGTGGTATATTGATATTATGTTTTGACCAAGTTCTAGAATAAACTATGTTCTACTATAAGGCTTAGTACCTACAGTCTTGTTTTATTACCTTTATCCTATTGCATATTATTATATGGGCAACTAATGAAACTTAACAAAGAAACGAAATAAAAATCGAATAAATTTTTTTTAACCTTCACTGTAATTTACAGATGAAACTTAAATTCGTTTAATTAAATTATAATGCGTTTAATGAAATAAATAATAAATAAACGATAGAAGAATTACATCAACATGATATGACGAATAACTATAATTTATTAACAACGTTTAATTAAAAGAATTTATTAATTACTTAATAACCTTGATATAACCTAGTTAAATAATTATGAGGTAAATGAAATTAGATGGTCATCCAAAAACATTCAAATAAGCAATAAATATAAATTCAATATAGTGAAAACATTTTGAGATGTGGCATAGTCGACATACATTTATATTACCTATATGAAATACAAGCAACAGAAAAATCCAAATTAAACAAAACAAAGAAACAATACAATTATCATTAGGGCCACTTTCACAAACTACAAGTAAATTCTTGATTAGTCACTTTTAGAAATAATTTTATGTTTTATTAAATTATGCACTCGGTTTAGTGGATCCTTCGATTTTTTTATTATTTTCTTTTTAACATATCAGCTAAATTATTCCCGGTGACAGGGTGACTTTAAAGGACGGTTAGCTTACTTGACAGATGGTGAAAGAGACTCTTATTCCAATAGGTCTATATTTACAGATTAAATATGTAAACAAATCAAAAATTCTAGTTAAGAGGCACCCTCATATTCGGCCCACGCGAACGGAGGAAGTTGGCCACCGCGTCCGTAAACATGTCATTCCCCAGTGAAGGTACATATCTACATTAAATATTAACACAAGCCAACACAACGAATGGAGTCGTGGCTCGACCTATCGATCGTCGGATAGACTCTTCAGTCAAAGGTCGGCGGGTGGCGGTGAAAGTTTTGCGATGCTTTCGCTCGCTGGCCGCTTCGTGATTGTGTCCCCGGCCTTACCAAGAAAAGTACTGGCAAATGGAAAAGTAGCATAATTTCACTATACAACATATCAAAACTATCTTGAATATTTTTAAACTGTGCAACAAGCATGCCATGCATTGTTATGCATTTATTTACTATTCATCTATATCACTATTAGTCGTAACTAATAAAATTATTTATGGAAAAGTTTTGCAAAATAAATATAATTCTAATATCACCTAGTGCCCTCAAACTTAATGAAGTACCTTAAGAACTTCAGTTCTTTTCATAATGAAGTTCGCTCAAGTTGCGTTTTCGAACTGAACTTTAATTAAAGACCTGGTGAATGTTCATTTATGATAATATATTAGGTAGTTAAACCTATTTTAAAAAATCCATTATTTTACGCTCTTATACACAGCTGTTTAAGAATTCACTTTATTGTCATGCGATGCGGTTATGCATATAGGTACAATTGACTTCTTGAAATAGGTAGGTATGTCAAATTATACACTCCCCACAAAATTTAAAGGAGCAAAAAAAAAATCGAAATTTTTAGGTTATTTTCAACAGGCTGTAACTTGAAGACGAATTGTCGTACAGTAAATTTTAAAAAAAGCTAATTGTAGCACCATGGATCTGCACTACAAAATTACTATTTTTTAAATTTTCTTCGATCAATCTTGAGAAAACGACCGTCAAAAAAAATTTCGAAATTTTGTTGGTTTTTTTTTATTTACTGGGCTGAAAAAATAATTTTGGTCTTAACCATTATATGAACCGGATAACTTGTTCATTCAGCTTCAACTTCCTTTTTTTAAGATCTTGATACGACCATTTTTCGATGAGATATCGGTCTTTGAATGGAAAAGGATCATTTCAACTTTGACCATCAATATTTCAGCAACCAAAGATTGCGCAGAAAATTCAAGGTAGGTTTTGAAAACTTCAATAAATTTTATACAAGAATTATTCATTGTTTTTTCTAAAAAAAGTTTTTTTTTCCATACTTTACAAGAATTTGAAAAATCATAAAAAAGGGGCTTTTGATAGCTTTTTGAAAAATCAAGCGCTGAATCAAAAATATGGAGAAAATCATAAATGTTAATTGTGCCTTTTACAGTTCAATATACCCAAAAAAACCCCACAGAGTTTCAATTTAATCCACTCAGCCGTTTTTTTGTCCCACTCGATTGAATTTTTTAAGAAATTGAAGGAGCAAGATTTTCGCTCTAACAAGTTCGTAATTTTTCTCAAAATGAAAAAAAAAGAAATAATCATTTAATAACACTATCTTAACTTATAACACTTTTCAGGCAATCTTCAGATTAGTGCAGCGGGTAATCATGTGAAGTTTGGTAGCGATCGGACGCGGACGAAGTCGCTGGCAAAACCTAGTTAGATATAAAACACAAACCAAAGACACTTGTGCAATGAACTGTTCGTTATAAGTTGCAATGTTAGAGACAGAATGAAAGCGTGAATCAGGCAGTTGGATCAGTTCGTGGAATCTGCAAGAGTAGGTACACGATCTTAGCAAAGGTCAACAGATGTTGATACAAGAATCGTTTCGTGACCTGAAGAGAATTGCCTACATGAATATAAGTATGACAAATTGTCTGCCTTATTTGTAAGTATGCACTCGAAAAATATTATTTTAATACAGTACAGGATTCAGGATTAGTCATACAGAAACAAGAGAAAGCAAAGCGCATTTCCTTTTCCGCGGTTAGTAAAAACAAATAAAGTGTTCACACTTCAAAATAATTATTACTAGATATTTAAACAAACAAAAGTGGATTTTCTGGTTTTGGTGAGTCAAAAATCAATCCACATTTATCCAAATCCATTTACACTAGTGTTAGAGGCTTAAAGAACAAAAACTGGATGTTTCATGAAGTGTTGATGTCCCATACAAGTGAAAAGAAATTTCAACATATTTAAAAATATCCATTAGTTAAAATTAAATTTCTTACATTTAATGTTTGTTCTAATAGTTACTATTTATTTGTAGTAAAAAGTTTTAACAGAGGTCTAATGTCTAATGTTTAAAATGAAAGGACTTCCTAAATACGTATAAGTATAAGCTCACTTTAGTGTGTTCAACGTTCCACAAAATAAATGTAGGTAAAGATGACAGACAACCACAAATAGAATGGAACTGGTGGACGTAATAAGTAAGAAACAGTGAAGGCACAGACAAAATGTCGAGTTTCATTTTTAACCCATAAAGAGTACGTTGTGTTAAATTATTATAACTCTATTTTAGTTTCATAGCTATCTTTTGCTATAGCTAGTAGTTGTTGCACGCGACTTCGTCCGCGTAACTTTATAAAATGTAACCTATGTTACTCGCTGATGATAATGAGCTTTCTATAGGTGAAAGAATTTTTAAAATCTATTCAGTAGTGTTTGATTTTATTCATTACAAACCAAAATACAAATACACAATAATACAAATATCTTACGATCTACATACGACGAATTTTAAATCAACAATACACACCAGAATATGGTATCACAAATGCGATATCCATTCAAATACCTATTTAGAATGAAGCTGAATCATATCAATTTGTGGTGGCCATTGTTTCGGAAGTGAACAAGACAAATAATAAACAAATACAACGCACAGCAGTTAATTAATACCGAAAACATCATATCAGCATGTACCAAGTAAACAACGGCCAATTACGCAATATGTACAAGTAAATTCATTGAACAAAAGGTCGAAGGCTGTGCTATACGAGTCAATGTTTTCACGAAGACTACAGGTATGCAATATTCCAACCGTTGAATTAAATGATCAAATTAAACGTACAATAATTTGCATTCATATAATGTTTCATTGCAATATGCATAAACCTCGCCTTTCGGTCCATTGGGTCCTATGTATCAGAATGACCGGAGTATCATCGATGCACACAACATGATTGAAATAATATAAGGTACATTATCAGCGAGTAATATAGACTATATTTTACAAGTCTAACAACAGGCATACCGAGTTTTTAACTTTCTTTAATAATTTTAAAGATATGTACTATGTGTAAATTAATAAAATAGAGATAATAAAAAATTGTTAATAACTTAGGTTACGAGGCGAAGTCTATTTTCGTTTGATCGATCACACAAACGCTTCAATAGCAAAACATTTATCATCATTGAAAGGCCTTGCAAAATGTGCTGACTGACTGACAATAAACTAATTAATGAAACAACAGACGCAATCTTGCGTTTTAATTGATTATATCACATGGGAAGTGCCAAGTATTCTGAATAGATTAAACAATTAAACAAGACGTTCTATTTCTCACAGTGACAAATTTCTAAGTCGGCAATTATGAAATTTAAAAAGTATTATAAACAGTTAACAGAACAACATAGGTCAAAGTATGTAACTATTCATTAGAACATATAGTTATTTGTTGCAATTTTTTTATTATTTAGTACCTATGTATGTTTTCTGTACAATATTATGTATTTAATTTTGTCTATGGTACATATTTCTTCACACCATTCATAAATTTACGAAAAAAATATTACTTCAACAGTTTGTCTATAGTTTTTTTTCAAATTACTACTCAAAAAAAACGCCTATTTTCCTAATGAGACCAAAAAATCCAAAAAAAGCACAAGCGCCCAACTTGTTTCATCATCTAGCGGCATTTTGTCTTTCCTCACGAAATATACACGCTACACGGTCAAAGTCAATGGCCGTAAAGCCTAATCCAATAAAGTTAACACTGTAGAGATGCCTCAACTGACGGCCTCCGTTAACGGTACGTATATTAACAGGTTTACTAATACGGTCACAAGGCAGCTTTGAAAGAAACACACTAATTTAATATTCATTAGTCGCATTGACGACGGCAATGTGGGACGTGAATCAAATTCTAGTATTGGTATTTCGTTTATAAAACACCTTATATATTTACTAGTGTTCGACCATAATCCGAATATGGGAATACTCTGTTTTCCTTTCTTTATTATTTTTATTAATTAAAGTTCGTCAATGCAACAAACAATAAAGAAAATCCGTTTACAAACAAACGAGAAACAAACGAGTTGCTGTATCTACAACTACATACTGTTATGTATTTTTACATTTCTATATGATCCCTAGATAATTACTTATAGAACATTTTTCTAGGATAAAAATTAACCTATATGTTAATCCAGGTAATAAACATCCCATCATTTATAATATTTAAAAAAATAGAGGTTTTTAAAACTTTGATAACTAAGGACAGAATACCGGTAATATACCGGTCATTTAGTATTGAAACCGATCAATTGCGCTACAACTTCACGATTCGTTTTTCACCTACATGTTAGACATAACAATGTAAAGATGCAACACAAAGAACACTTATATTGACATTCGTAAGGTTAAGAACGTCTACATCGGTTCCGGTGTGCCGCCGGGCAGTGTTCTGGGGCCGCACGCGTGCATATACTTGCATACAATAAAAACCATACCGTAATGCTTTGAAATAAGACTCAAAATAAAAAACTGCAGTGACTGGTGAAAAATAAATTTTAATGCATACTAATATGACAGATAACATTATTTATTTCTCACGTGTTAAACGTTACGTACCTATTATCTCGACCCATTGAAACCCAAGTGAAAACATTGTTATCAAGACAATAATAAGTTTGTGATAATATATATACTTATTAAAATTTTACTACTTAATTAATTAGACACATTTAAGATAACATTTAATTGCCATTATCAATTTACCACTTTATCAACGGAAGAAGGAAATAACTTGATAAATTATTTTGAAACATTTAAGTAAAGTATTTGTTTCTCTCCTTTTAATTAGTATTTCAATAATATATATAAGCATCCATCTTTCTGTGCATATTCTAGTCTATCATCATTTTGTAATATGTATTTTATAATGTTCATTAAATAAATAAGCTATAAAGATTCATTACATTTTTTTCTATAAATTGATATTTATAAAATTGACTAATGCACTTTTTCACCAACAGACACACCTAGAGTTAGGGAACTCCTAAGTACTATTTAAGCCGGCTATAATAATATATTCAAATTAATTTTAAGCGATTTACACAATATTATGTGATAAATAAAAATTTGGTTAAAAGTTGAACATCTGTAAAATTAATTTAATTCATATAAAGTGTGTTTAAAAAATATTTAAACGAAAAATTTCGAATTCATTTAAAATAAATTACAAAAAATAATATTTAAATAAACTGTCGTTAATACTTTCTTAACTTGAAAACCAGAAAAAAGGTTTAACGCATTAAAAATGCGTCACATAAATTGTGCTTTATTATCGATTTTCGTTATTTCGCATAATTTAAAATGTGAGTCATAAACGTTCACGATGTTGTATAGTATTTCATCGGATTTCTCAATACAGGCGCAGACCGGCCGACATAATTCAACTCTGAATGGAAATTCATTCGAAACGAGTTCCGTAGGCTGTTTGCAGTGCTTGGTCAATGTCACTGACCTTGACTATATCTCAAGCGAAGACCGCGCCGGTGTTGAGTTTTAATGATTCAATCAAAACAATTTCCTTTGTGTATTATTTTAGTATTGGCACATTGCGTTTTGCAGTCATTTGGGCAGCACGTCTGGCGACAGTAACCGCCCTCTTACAACATATGACCGCCGTGAAATAATTCGGTGAATGAGTAAGGGATGCCAGAGCCCATTTCCGTAAATGGAGAAAAGCTTTTCGAGGTAGTCCTCGAGAAAGATTATATTTTAAAATAACACTATCAACTTACATAAACAACTATAAATTTATATAGAAAAAAAAAACCATTGCAGAGAATTCTTCAATTGAGAAGCTCTTTTTTTCACATAATTGTTTTGTATTGCCAGTATTTTTTGTGCAATTTCGTTTTATGTTAACTAAGTGATGATGTAATGTCGAATTATTTGGAACCAATTTGATTATGGAAACAAAAACTTCAATGGTTATTTATTGTATTTATCGCCAATTCAAAGTAAAAAAATATATGAAATACAATAAAACTGGTGATGTTTACGTAGAAGAGGCTTGAGATTTTCCATTTTTTTTTTTGCAATACAAAATTAAAGTACTTTAATAAGTTTTTTAATAAAAGAAAATGTTTCTTTACAAGATATTGTAAGCTCATTATAGAGAATTACAATACAATTTCAGAGGGGAACTAAATCAGCCAGTTGATAGTTGTAAAACAAAAATTATAAAAAAAATTTAATAGTTCTAATAGTTATTATAAATGCGAAAGTTTGTGTGGTTGGTTGGATGTTTGTTACTTAATCACGCAAAAATGGCTGAACGGATATGGATGAAATCTGGCAAACAGGTAGTTGTTACTTGGATTAATAAACAGGATCCTGATAAATAACTGAGATTTTAGGCTGCAATGGAGTTTTCAAAAAAATACTATCATATCTACGAATATTTCGAATTATTTTTTATATAAGTTTCATAGAATTGGGTTATTGAAAAATAACTTCAGGTGTACCCAACTATATGTATTCGTATAGGTACGTATACACGTACCTATACGTAAATCCAACGAACCTTGCGTACTTTTTAAATTAAAAAGTTGCAAACAACCTGTAGGCGTCACTATGTCGCCATTCTAACTTCGCAAAGTTGTAATTGGCATTACGAACAAAACTGCCACTTTCCCTGACACTCGAACTAGGCATTACACGCACTTTGAACACACTGGTTATACAGGTAGTGAGTTTGTGATACTGGTATTTTTTGAAATTTACATTCGATTTTATATTTTATTGCGTCTTCTTAAAATATCCTTTAACTTGCATCTTCGTGTCGTATAAAGCTTTGCGCTGGCGGAATACAATTAGTTGACATTGCGAGACTAGTTAGTTTGTGTTGTCTATAATTCCTCATTGAAAACCAGTTACTGTGCATCAAGCATTCCTACAATTATTTGTAAGAACTGATAACACTTCACGTTTCTCAGTTATGCCCAGCTAAGCTTGAAATAAGAAGCTTCCTATACTTACTATACAACAAACAACCGAACTACTACTAGACGTACATTTCAACTTTTTATAAAGGTTTTGGTGTTATATTATTTTTAGTTAACCTTTGTCAGCTTCTCGATATTGATTTCTCTATTTTATTTGATTCCGACTGGATTTTTTATTTGAATTTCAGCAGGCATAGTAACTCCAATTGTGAGTAGGTGGCTAACTAGGTATGTAATACAGTATCGTCACAGAGGTAGGTATAGGATCAGGAATGTGAAGGGTTTTAGGGTGGTTTTTTCGAACTATTACTCGTTGCTAGGCTAACCTGCTTTATCAAGTATAATTAGTACTTATTATTTGTCTAAATTTAACCGCCTAACAAAAAATGTTTCACGTTTATTTATATGGTTCTAGAATTCACCATCTGGCCGTTGTATGTAAGTGCTATGAGTACACTAACCGTACAGTTAAAAATATGTAGTTCTTATTATAAACACGCTTCCACTAAATATGTTTACGAACTCTTTCAGTGAAAATAAAAATAGCTTAGTTAGGGCTTTGTACTCGTTAGCAAGTCCATCCTCTTTTCTACGTGGGATAATAGATTTGAAATTTATTTAAACGTAGGATAGAAAAAAATAATAATACCTTAGATGGGTGCAAATCTGAACAATGCAAAGGAATAGAAAAAAGACTAATGGTTCCTAAAGACAAGCACGCAAACAATAAGTAACATCAATAATCTATGTCTGTGTCAATAATAATCAATAAAAGAACTTTTACTTGGTAACTTTACTTGGTTGGTAACATAGCATTTATACTTATATAGTCTTTGCATAGATACACATAAAGTGTAATATTATAATATGTAAATTGTACTCATTTAAAACGCCAGGGATTTTAACACTTTTTAGTTTAAATCGTTTAGAGAAATTCTCACGGTAAGTGTATAATTTGCATTATATTTTTTTCTAAAAAAAACTATATTAAAATATATTTAAATATTAACTATTATTATTTTTTTATTTAAGGTCTACAGACAGGCTGACGGTTCAATTCGACGTCGCCTATGATTCAAGCAATGCCACAGGTGCTACAAATGCGATGCCTGCCACTACTAATCAACTAATCAAGTTTAGTCGTAAAAATTATTGTCAACACTAGTTGGGGCTTTATTCACGAAAACATAAAACCTTTTGCGAGACTCAAATTGAATGAAATAATTAAACTTCACGTGCGTACTGTGCATAAAATAAACATATTAAGATAACATATAATGGAAGTAAAATACACGGGGCTTTCCATATTTGCTTTGCAAAGACTGGAAAATAACCCTCATTTAGTTCTTCTTTAATGGTTTAACAACTTACAACACATGTAGGTATATTTTGTAGCTTGGCGCAAGTAACAAACGTAAATTAATTTAATATATTATTTATTATAAACGTTATCATAGATTTATTTTTCTCGAGTTTAATTTTTTCCCAAGTTTTGTATAATTTGTTTGTCCAGGTCGAACTCCGAAGCAGCTAAAACAATTTGGATTTGGATAAGCAATTTTCATTTGTTTTTTTAGTTAGTCCATAAAAAATAAATTAAACCGCTCAAAGTCGCAGGCGAAAGCTGCTTCATTTCATTAGTCATAGAGAAGATTTGTATGTTTGTAATGAATATGATATACTCAAAAACTTCTGACTCAAAAACTACTCAATTCGCGTGCAACAGCTAGTAATAGATATACCTATATAATATGTAATGTCATGTCCGCTTGTAATTTGTACCACAATCACACACGAGCCAAGAACAATGCAATAAGAGTGGTCAGGCGCAGTAACGGTTCCTATAGGCCGCGGCGCGGTCAAACCCGATGGGATTTTACATATTTCGCCGACTACAGTCATATAACGGTCCGTTCACTTCTTTTTCATTGAAATTCATTTTACACGGCATGTCTTCACCTACACGAATTCGTAATTCATATTGGTCGCATTCAATCAAAGTACAAGAGCGCAAACGGCAGTCAAACGAAGTGATAGTTTTGTTATTAGATAGATTGATAGAGGTTAAACTTAACTTATAAATCATAATTAAGTAATTCACAAAAATATTTTTAGAATGATAGTTATAAAATTATTAAGACATCCTTTAACCAGTTCCATCTATCCCTACTAAGTATGGCCCCTGGTAGGGATTTTACTTATTTCTGAATGTGTACCTATCTATTTTACTTACAAAAAAATGTAAGTATCTACTTAGGTTCTCATATCATATTACACATATACAAATATTAAAAGATAAGAATGTACAGAGAAAAGGAAATAAAGATTACAATCGCAAATAATGACATTATAAACGTCATACATTACAGAACATTATTATGTCACCCCCTTATTAACTGATGTGTGTGATAAAGTAATTAAATTAAAACAATGACTAACAGGCAAATCGTTAATATACTATGTGGAAGTTTCCCGCAAAACTAAGTGGAAGTGGTTCTAAATGCATCAACAGATATCGCAGGCGGGCGGAACCGCTGACAACCGCTTGTATGAAAAAATAAATACAATAAAGTTTAAACAGTTGATTTCTCCGTGGTACTGTTATGCAGATTAGGTAAGAAATAAATCAAACACTGTGGTATCTTACGCGTCCATTTATCACAAGGGTTCATCGCTCTCCAACAGAAGAAGACAATGAATATTATTTTCATAAATAAATAATATACAAAATTTATAACCGACAGTTACAAAATTTCATAATAGACAAGAGTGACGCATTTTATGTCATCGGAGGCATAACTTTTTGTACGCAAAAGAAACGTCCCGATGTTGGCGAAAAAAAGTGTAGAGCCGGCGCGGTAAACACCATTATCAGTGAATCGACACTCAGCGCTAACAATAGGAGTAAATCTCATCGACGCACAATCAGAATGGAGACGGGAAACGAGAGCGTTCGTATCCATTTATCAATTGTAGACGTCCGAACACAAAAAGAGGTACCTTTATGTCTAGTAGAACGACCGACGGAGGCACGCCGTCAAATAGTAACCGCGGGCATGAATGGTCTCACAAATTAGATGCTATCAATGACAATCGAAGACTGAATTAGACCAAATTGCCAACATTAAGTATGAACTAAGAAAACACTTGCCTGTCACGAAAGTTACACAATGAAACTACTTGAGTAAGTGTAACACGTTTAAGTAAGTAGTAGCTTATGAGCTAATCGTGACCATAAAAAAAAATGAAGTAAACTTAAAAAATATATCAAAAATTTCTGTAATTTTAACCGAATGAAATCCAAACTATACTACATAACCATAAATAGGTATTAACGTATTGCATATTAATTATCAGTACATAAAAAAATAGATTGGTGACCATGGCCGTAACAGCCTGTAGAACAACTCGACCGCATAAGTACTGTTACTATACTATACAGTGTTTTTAACACATTTTTACTGCTTTAAGATAGAACAAAATAAATATTATGAATACTGTAAAAATACTTCTGGATGATAAGTAAATACTTAAAGAAAATTATAAGAACACGCTATAAACAAACAAGGCATTTATAAAAGAAGCAATTGTAAAAGAAAAAAAATCAATTTACCGACAGTGCAGTCATGAGAATTATATGGAACGACAAATCGCACTCGACGTTCCCAAGGAATTATATTACAGGTGACGCAACAAATACAATCATTGATTAGTGTCGCAATGAATAGAAATGACTCATTATTTCCCAAACAGTCTTCGAAAACACGTGGGGGAACAATGGAAGACAGAGGACGGAGACAAGACCAAACAATAAATAATGATGGACGACTCCAGAAGTGAACACACACGTAGTAACACCGGTACACGTATAAAATACACAGAACGGAGAATACACCAGACTTAGAGGTATAGGAAGGTTCCTTATTTATAACAGAAGAAAAAACAGACACTTAGTAGACAAACACAATAGCAGAAATGTTTATTATAATAACAAGGTTTATTAAAAATTAAAAAAAAAAAAAAAAAAATCAGCTCGTTGGACTGCACGTCAGAAATGAAAACTTAGCTTCAAAAAAATAAAATAAAGATTAAATAGCTTTTTTTTTTACGACATAAATGTCGCGTCGCCAGCAAATTTTTCATACACTTGTGAGCGTCACTAAGCATCACTAAGCATCACTAAGCATCACTGAGCGTCACTGAGCTTAACTGCTGAGCGTGTTCTTCCGAATTCACCGTTTTACCCCCGCTATACTAAATTCCCCATAAAAACTTACACACCCCGCCTAAAGTGTTTACTTCAAAATTCCAAATATTTCGATATGATTAATAAATTTTCGCCAATAGGAGTTTTTTTATGGATATAAAATAACACTTAAAACCTATTACAAATAATGCGTACGCTTGAACATAATGTACTGTTTTCTATACACTGCTAAGTGTTATATGAACTTTGAACTTCCGCGAAGCACCTATGGAGGAACATTCGATAGTGACATAAGAAAGTGACTATAATTCTCTTCCATTGTTAGCCATAAATGATCGGATAAAGGTAAAGTGAGCCTTACTTGGACACGTTATTGAAGTACCGTTTATCATTTAACAATGTACTATTAACATCTTAGAATTTGACACGCATAACAAAATATATATATTTGAAATTGTTATGAATATGATGAAGACCTTAAAGAATCAGTAATAACGACAATTGTCAATAAAAATATTTTAATAGTTTTACTGTCCACATGCCGCTTTTCATTGTTTACATAATTTTACAAGTATGCCAGGCGAAGCTCGATGGGTCCGATTACACTGGAGGGTTTGATTCCGCATCCATTGTACTTATAACATTGGGAAAAGAACTTTTTCACAGTAATTAGTTGCTCAGAATATTTAATAATACTAGGCAATATGGTATTCACAAAACTACTAAAGTAAATCTTTACGATCTCGTTAATCAAATACGCGATCAGACAGCGATATGACTGCAATTAGAAACACAATTTGTGCGAATACGCCTCAATCGGTACGGCACATCCCTAAACGATCCAAGATGGGTTATCGACGAGTGAACCGTAACGCTAATGGGCTTTTAGGTTCAATATTTCAGCGGAGACCCCCAACTGTGGCGAGCTCGTAACGTCCTTTAATTGGTCCCAAAATACCGCATCCTGAGACCCCCGGGTGACGTTGGACTTGATGTTTGCTTAGTGGAATTATGTTGTTAAATTTTAGCACCAAACAGGGACTGACTCAAAATTAAACGTCTAAACGGATTCTGCTTAATTACGCCGCATTTAATTAGGAAGCTTCCTGTAACCAGAAGATGAGAGGTAGATTTAACTAAAATCGACAAGCGCTGGAATTTTAGTAACGATGGGTATATACCCATGGTCACTTTAACTTAGAATTAATTTTATTAATAATACATAATTTACAAATCAAAAAAATAACATGAAAAGTGCACAGGTTGTACCTACATGCTTATGATCCTTATAATCAATACTAATAATAAATCTGTAAGTGTAGGTATTTTATGTATGTATGTTCCTCCATTACTCTTAAACGAATTAACTGATTTTCATGAAAGTCGCGGGCGCCAGCTAGTCAAGTGGTTGATAAAAAAGGAAATATTATTAAATTTGTTTCTAAAGTTTTTAAACCAACACAAAATTATGGCAAATTTAAGACTATTTTTCTTCATTCAATTCATATAATATGTATGTGCAACTTTAGACAGGAATAAGTAGAATTAAGTTAAGAACAAAATCTTTGTATGATGCATCATGACATCATATTTTCTTAACAGATGTACATACCAATTTAGCTTCAATGTTAGTGCCAATGTTTACAATTGAGCTGTCTCCATTTCACTTAAAAAGAGAGTGAGAGTATAACGTTTTACTCCGCTATATAGTTCTACATACAATTCTAAGAACGTGCGTGACTTTCTAACTCAATTATCATAATCAGACGTGATAATTATACGTTACGTACTATACGGATAATAGAATCCTAGATTTATCCAATATAATTGTCTATTCTTTTACTATACTCTTCTATAAAATAAATTATAAGAAGAGATATAAATTAAAATATATTATTCTTAATAAATTAAATTAGAATAGAAGAATATTAGATATAGAAGAATTAATATCTTCTATAAATTTATTTGGACCTATCCTTTTGTTTAATTAAACAATATAATTATAAGACGGTTTAATATTAATTGTAAATGTTGAAATGTTGAACTGTAAATTTATTTCTATTTATTTTGGTTTAAGGTTAAGATTCAAGTTATTTGGTTTAAGATACCTACACTTAAGAAAAAAATATTGACAGAATAAGACAATACAAACACAATAATAGAGCTAAGTATTATCTTTAAAACAAATAGTCGATGTTCAAACCCTTTTAGCAGTTTCCAGTTGAGAAGGGTTTGGTTTAGTTGGAATGTGATGACTAAATAATATTAGTACCTATACCGCGTTATTCTGACTAATGTCTACAATCGGAAGGAGACCAAATTTTTCCAAGAATAAAATATTTTGAAAATTCAGAGTAAAAATACTATTTATTGAGTTTCATTTTAGTTGGCTAATGTTTATGTACACAAACATTTATGTTTGTGCCATCGTCTGTTCGGGACGCTCAGGCTGGAGTGAATAAACAGCTATGACACCAAGCACTCACTTACGGTCTTAGGAATGTATAATACACAAAAACATATATCTATATGAAAAATCACAACACATTAAAAAATCATAAGTATTGTACAAAAATTATAAATATTGTACTTACAATCGTGAAGGATAAGGAAATAGACAAATAGAGACAATTTATGTACCTGCAACAAAAATAATTATTTAAAATCTCCTGTGCATTTTGATAGGATTTAATTGAGACCAAACATTTTTGAATAAATTCTAACATACATAATTATATTTTTTATAGTAAAAACTAGCTGGTGCCCGCGACTTCGTCCGCGTTCTGGATGAAAGGTACCCTATGTCCTTTTTGGAGTCCCAGACAACGTGTATGCAAAATTTACAACGCCATCTAGGGAATTCTGTTTGAAGCAATGTAGTACTCTAATTCATCTAATCTCACTTCGAATAATGGAAAAAGTCTGTTAACAGATGGCACTACATGTTAGTTATAGTTTATAAAATTAAGTGTTAATAAAATTAAAGCTGCTGCCCGCGACTTCGCCCGCGTAACTTAGTAAATTATGTACTTAAACCTTCCTCGAGAACCACTCTACCCATTAGTGAAAACCGCATTAAAATCCGTTGCGTAGTTTTAAAGATCTAAGCATACAAAGGGACATAGGGACAGAAAAAGCGACTTTGTTTTATACTATGTAGTGATTATTAGGATTGTATATTCTTGTATATTTTATTCTCATTATACAAAACTAGCGACCCGCTTTCGGCTTCGCATGGGACGATTTTTTTTATATACACAAACTTTCCTCGTTTATCTCTCATTCAATTAGCGAAAACCTTATCAAAATCCTTTGGGTGCAGACAGACGCGAGACAGTTTCGGCGACTTGGTTGCAAAATATTTTTTTGTACTTAAATAAAAATTTAATTAAGTTTTATTTATTAATCTAACTTAAATAACTTATAATTATAAATTAGTAACTTTATTTTTTTTATTATATATTTATCTTAATTAAGTTTTATAACTTAAATTTCAAATTAAGCATATGTTATAAAAATATCTGAAAGATGGTGAAAACCGCATCAAACTTTATTAAAATCTATTGCGTAATTTTTAATAAGCGAATAAATAGACATAAGCGGAAGTCGACTTTTTTTCATTATTTAGATATGTCGCACACATAACAGGTGTTTCACACCCGCTGCCATTTGTTTGTATCAATAACGCTTGAAATATTAAAAAAGCTTTCATATTTCAATTCGATAAATTCAATTATCGATATCAAAACGAGATGTAGAAACAACAAAATATTGTATTGTATAAAGTGCAGTTTTACTATCGTCAGTTACGCTTGCAAGCGTAACTATACGCTTTGATAAGAACATTTGTTGATAAATTTCAAACTCAATACACATACATTATTTGCGCGATAAAGAAGGTGGCGAGACGAACAAATGGCTTATTTGGATGAAATTGCAATTTGCTTTTCATTACTTAGGTATTTCTTTTATTGTAAAACCTGCGTTTTGTACATTAAAAATAAATGTTTAGAATAAACACAAAAAAAAGAGTTATAAATGTTTAAAAAAATAATATATATAAAAATATAAAACGCAATGTGTGTATGTATGTATGTGTGTTCCCTATGGACTCCAAAACAGCTGAACCGATTTTGATGAAATTTTCAGACAAGACGCGGACGAAGTCGCGGGCAAGACCTTGTACTTAATAATATATCTCCACTTTATTGTAATAGTGTACCTACTTATTGTAGAAAACAAACAAAACCAAAGGGACATTCCTTATTCACAGATAGAAACACACCAACACACGTGTTAGCATTTAATGTTAGTTTTGGTAGTTACTGTGGCCACATACTACTATATTCGGTATTATCGGTCGACATTACCAATCAATAACATTTAGCGGTAAATCGCGGCGCTTAAGTTTATCCTTAAATATTAAAAAAACTCATATTTCATTATGTAATGTTACACAATTCTTCGTTACGCAGTAAAATTATAAGTAAGTAATTAAACTTTTAAGTTGAGTCTAATTGCTCATTTGTTGTTGTAATTTGTCACATTAACTTACAAATTGTTTACGAGTAGAAAGTATTTTTACTTTTAAGATTCGGTCAAAATATGTTTATACTCAGTAGGCTTATTATGCGATTTTAACAAAATCCGAATATATATTTTGCCGTCCATTCACCATCAAGGACCGACATCTATACTAATATTATAAAGCTGAAGAGTTTGTTTGTTTGTTTGAACGCGCTAATCTCAGGAACTACTGATTCGAATTGAAAAATTATTTTTGTGTTGGATAGATCATTTATCGAGGAAGGCTTTAGGCTATATAACATTACGTTGCGACTAATAGGAGCGAAGAAACAGTCGAAAATGTGGAAAAAACGGGGAAAATTATTCATCTTTGAGGGCTTCCGTCGCCTGCGCTGCGAAAACCGTTCGAGATACCCAAATGATTCCCAAAATAACTATTCCACGCGTATGAAGTCGCGAGCACCAGCTAGTTTATTATAAAATGTAAATGCTAAAATGTGATTGGTCCTTGTCACGATTAAATCAAATAATAGGTAATAATTTAGGTGTAAGAGACATAATATTAAATATATATTAACAACTAAAACTAAAATTGTATTATCTTAAAAACATCAAATGGTTACATTCCTATTGCACCCATACATAGTTATTTGCGCTCCGTAGCAAAATCATAGAAAAGTGTTTATTTGCAAATTTTACTATAAGGTGGACACATCCTAATATGTTAATTTTGCATTTTGCACATTTTGAGTTTGAGGTTTAATTTGTATAGCAAAACGAGTACTTAGCTACGTTTAATTTGGCTAAATTTAATTTATTAGCCCAAAAATAAATAGTAAAAAGCAGACCTAAAATAGACCTACTGGATAAATACGAGACGTGTAGATTGTAATCTCCGTCGAGTCTAAAATTATCCCTATCCTTAAAATGAAGCCAACGAATCAAATAATAGCGAAAATTGAGTTGTAATTTTGCTAATCATAAAATTTATTTCATGAATTGGTTTAAGTAGTACCTACAGTCACCACAAATGATCCATTGTAAGATGGTTAAGTAATTTCTAACTCTAAACAATGGATTAGATTTTAGAGTTGCGGACCCACAGTTTGTAATTTTAAGTCTTTGTTCGTTTTGTAATAGCACAACTAAGTAGTTACTACTTATGTATTTTTAATATGTAGACCTAAATAACTCTTTTTTAAGTCTTTATTAAGGCGCTTGCAGTCATCAATGGTGTTGGCCGTCTAGCGGGGTCTAGCTACGAAAAAATGTACCGGTCCCAATTTCTCAAGCCTGTCTTCAAGAACTAAATAAAAGTCCGGATTATAACGCATCCTTTATGCATGATTGTGGTCACCTAATTATTATTTTGCGACTATAGTTTTGTGTACTTTTGGTACTTACTAAATATTTCGTAGCAGGAAATTATCATTTCATTTTAGACTATAGACTTCGTAGCTTCAATATAAATATTCAAAGGGATTAAAGATTTAAAAAAGTATGCGAATTTATTTGTAACAAGTGCGGGTTTCCCACGGTAATACTATAGTCCGTTACCACCATCCGAGAGTCGGCAATTGTACACCTTATCATAACCAGCCGGCGGCAAAATCGTTAACAGCCCTATGTGGTTAAACAGGTACACTTGACCGACGAATGGCCTCAGGTGACACCGCAATCCATAATATAAAATCCGCGCAACCGCTACCATGCAACTTTATCGATAAAGGAGACGACGCGATCGACTCGACGCAAGAAAGTAGCACACAAGCACATGAGCCGTACCGTGTGGAATGTTGTCGGAATTAACAATTACATCCTCCACTATAAAACCAACAGAAATAATATTATTAATTCTAAATTCCAGCGTGATTCAAGTTAATATGCAATATTTTGTTTATAATTTTTGAATATTTTTCTTCAAAATTATAACACATAATTATTAAAGAAAACAGTCAACATGAGTCAACACCATAATTATTAAAGAAGGTGGACGCAAGCAGAAAGCATGTGAGCTTGGAACGATTGACATACGAGAAACCTTCTAATGAAACTATCCATACAAGAATTATATAGATAAATAATAAAAATATAATGTAAACTATCTTATCTGTCACATTAAAAGAATATTATGAAAGGCTGAAAGGTTCTTTACATTGTTGGCGTAGTCCTCATAGTTTTGCTTTATACGACGCTTAAAATACATGCTAGAGTCACTGAGAGCTACGGTACCTTCTCTCCGTCTAACTTTAACGTTTAACTTCAATTACGTAAATGATTTGAATACTAAGCTTTGATTAACACAGTGATATATGACTTTACGCCGCATATATTTTACATTTTACAGACAACAATTACAAGTGAATACTATATATTCTTTACACTGTGGCAACAGCAACAGAGGCTTGCAGTTTGCGAGTACAGAGAAGATTTTAACGTGGTAAACGCCGCAGAACCGGTTTGACACGCAACTTAAGCCAAAGCGCTCATTTCTTACCAAACGAATAAATATAAAATAAATATCTTATTAATACTTTTCATATTTTTTTTAGTCCTTAAAATACAATATAGTTAGTTACCTACGCGCTTGCATAACCAACCTACCATTTAAAAACATCACTCTAATAAACAGCAAATAATAGGATCCTATTTTTTATTATATCGAATATATATTATATTTAAAATAAATAAATAAGTAAAATAAACGGAGAGCATGATTTCCGCTCACAAAATATTCATAAAAAATAAATGTAATTAATGTACGTTTGTGTTATGTTATTTCAAAGCGTAAGCAAAGAGAGTAAGTAAAAAGCTCAATACCCAACAGTCCCTCTCCTCTAGATTGTAATATAGATAATTTTCAAAGAATTTGGATGCACATACAAATAAATATGGGTATTTCATTAAACTATACGAGGTAGCCGCGAAAGTAAATTATGATCGACACGGTCTGATACAGAACTAAAAAACTGTTATATTATGCGTAAAACATAATTTCACGGGAACTGGCTGCACAAATGATAACTTTGATTGCCATATTAGTCTGGTTTTTAATTTTGCACGGTACAAGTCCATCCATCATCATTTGGTTAACAAATACAACTATAAAAAACACATATAGGTACCTACTTATGCTGAAGAAATACTTTTCTTCTAAAATAGGTAATAGCCTCATAATCTTTGTGATCACACTAAGATCGTATCTTAACATTATACCTATATAGTCTTTGATCTTAACTAGATAATTTCTCAAATAGATATTAGAGTGGAAACTAGATTTAAATAAATAATTTAACATTAATGTTCAGTGGGTAAAATGTTCAACAGACACACAGGTTCGAATCCCTGCGAATCTGCAAAGAAGAAAACGAAAAGATCTCTTTGAATCTTTCCTTTTATGGTTCAGACAGGCTAACTTTTGGTTGACTATACCTCATACCTTCTCATACAGATATAATTGTACAGACAGATAAATTAAACAAATAATGACGACGCTTTGTACAAACAAAGGTATATCAGCTAAATTATTCCCGGTGACAGGTGACTTTAAATGACGGTTAGCCTACTTGACAGACGGTGAAAGAGGATCTAATTATGTCAACGTTATAATTTAGAAGAACTGAATCCATGTCAGACTATAAAGTTAGTAATTATACAAGAACAAAACCGAAGATAATTGCTTCGATGTACTTAATCATATTATAGAAAGATGCAATAGACACACGTAATACCTACCTCATTCACACAACTTTGTTGGTATTGTTACTGCAATAATTTAATTGAAGGTTTCTTTGGAACATGCCCTATAAGAAGTCAGATTATTCACATACTCCTCGTAACTATCAATGACGAAGATTTCAAAAGACTGGCTGCGTCACGCGGTTTCACCTATCGTTCATTTGTCAATGGCATGCAAATGTTAGTTCATCTAGGTAATTCTCGATAGCCTATAAACTTTCTCAGGAATTAGGAATAAATTTTAAAATCCGATTATGAGCGCGTACAACCAACCAATGAAACTTCAGTTTTATTATACTACTAGCTACACGCTCCCGGCTTCGCCCGGGTTCATAATGAAAACTATCCTGTCATTTAAGTTGGACCAAATTACACATAGTCACAAAGTTTTATCAAAATCGGTTCAGTAGTTTAGGAGATAATTGGCGTCAAACAATCGTGACACGTAATTTTTATAATATAGAGTTTTATTATAAATCAACAAAAAAATAAATACATTTTAAAAATAACGTGAAAGCTTTAGAAATACTTTGGTTCTATTTACCTACATTCTCTTTGCTAATGGCAATTTTTTGTTAAGACACAAAACGTATTTCTTATAGTTAAACTAACCGACATTCTTTACTGATAGCTTGAATGGATGTAAAATGCAACCCCGTTTTAAAATGAAGCGATAACGTGTACTTACCTACCTTGTTTTATTTTGTTAGTCAGCGGAAAGCATTTAACATGCATTTACGTCCAAATACATCCACTTTTGTGAGGTGAATATTGTTGTAGATAAAAGATGAATATTAGGCGATTACAATAAAATTATATCAACCAAACATTCTGCAACAGTTTAATATTATTGTTGTCAAGAGATAAATTAATTATAGATTAAATCTATAATTTAAATTCAAAACTTGTTTGAACATAAACCATAACTCTGTTGTTTAGGAATTAGCATGAAAAAAGTATGTTAAAAGAAACCAAGATACTGTAAAAATAATAATAATTAACGGTGCTGTTATTACGTTAACACTATAAATAACTTCCTTGAAATAGCAAACGAACTAAACTTAGCAAATACCTAAATAGTAGCAAAATTTAAATATAGTACCTACATTCTCCTCTACGAAAAATACAAAACTATTCATCTCTAAAATAATTATACGAGGAAATACAACAATAACAAAATGTCTTATCCGATTAATGGAGACAAGAAGAATCATGTCAATTAACTAGAATATCTAGTTGTTAATTAATTTAGTAATTAAGGTTAAACTAGAAATGCTCATTAGTCTTACTACTAGATTGTAATACTACAAAAAAGATTTACTTTACCAGGTAATCCCTTAGTTTATATTTAAAAAAATCTGAATAACCAACAACAGAGCTGGTGCGGCTTGTGAAGCGGCTGAAAAGGCTAAAGCATACAAATACAAAAGATTTTGTCCCATTCGGTGTCGAGACCCTTGGTCCGTGGGGTCCTACTCCTAGCGCTATAAGGCTTTTTAAGGAAATGGCAAAAAGGTTGGTCGACATCACGGTAGACCGAAGAGTTGGCAGCTACCTCGGACAAAGAATTAGTCTAGCAATTCAAAGGGGGAATGCCGCCAGTATCTTCGGAACCTTGCCTAAAGGGACTACTTTTGGTAATATATTTTAGTTATTATATATTTTTTAAAAGGTTTTTAGTTTTAGGTAGGTTATAAGTATTTAATATTAATTAAAGATTAAACTCGGTAAGACGTCAAAGAAATGATGTAGTGCAAAAGGATTCCAGAGTTGGCATAGTGAGTTCTGTGCATTATTACATTTTGTCTATACTTGATTGAGCTGATGTGACTGATCACTGATCAAATATTCATTTTCTAGAAATTAACTAAACAAGATCAGATAACAAAATCAGATCAAATAATAAACAAGACAATTAATTTTCTTTTTACACATAAAAGAAGCTTACATTCAGCTCGATAAAGGAAATATATATAAGTTAAACTTTGAAATAGAGTTAAAGACAGTCAGTGTATACCTAATAATTATATTTATATTATACTCGTACAAATGGACTCCGCAAAGGAGTGCAAAGTTCGACCCAGTAACCTATAAAGAATACCACTATCAACTTCACTTTGTGTTTTGCAATGTAATAAATTCCAGTGATGCAGTTGCAAGGACGGCAACTTTCACAACGGAAAAAAGTGAAACTATCCAAACATGAGGGTAATTTCCCTTTCGCAACGCCCGCGCCCCCGTTTAATCAGCTTCGGAAGTGATTGTCTGCGCCGATACAATAGAGATAATCAATTATTGCATTGACGGATATGCACAATTACACACAGCTAATTTGTCTATCGTCACTAACCATGTGTTATATTGACTTTACAGGTTATAAAACAAGAAAAGCAAGCCTATACAAGCCTATAATAATATGCATCACTCGCGTCATGCAGCGTTTTTTGTTTGTAACGTCAGCAACTCATCTTGGGGTGGTTAATTCAAGCTGCCCAGCCCAGCCTTTATGCATTTTTTTTTACTCTAGTTCGTTTTCATTTTCTAGTTCTAGCAAGTGAACCTATTCTAAACTATACTTAGGGACCTAATTCCTGTTTATGCATCTTGAGGCGCAATTGCGAGTTTAGCATTGTTGATTTAAAAAAAAAAAAAACAATATTTGAATATTTTTGCAAATTATGTCTTGATTATACACTTATTTTTACTTTTATTTCAAACCAGTAAAGTGGCATTGGCAGTATTACCGGTTTTAACATTTATAAATAGCGATTTTCATCGATCCACTTAAACCCAAGTCTTGTGTTTAAAATACAACATGAGCTGACATATTTTAATTACTGGGATGTGTTATAATACAATAATAATTTAAAAGCATTAACCAATTATCACTGTATTTAGTAAAATGCATACATGCAGAGGGGTTCATGAATGTCATCATTTGAGTCGAACCTAAAAACAGAATTATTTTTGAATTTCTTAATTCCAAATTTATATCACAGAATCCGTTTATTTTGTCCTCAATACAAGTAGCCTTCACTTAACGACCCAAACTTTATCGCTATCTCTATAAAGATCACACCAAATCCTAACTAGGTACGAGTACGAAGGGCAAACAAACAAGCAACTTTCACATCTCTACTATCCATGATATTAGCAAAAACCATTTATTTTGCGGATGTGAGACGTGGAAGGTTGCTAAGGACATCTCGCACCGGCTCCAGGTCTTCATCAACCGCTGTCTTCGCCGTATTCTTGGTATTAACTGGCCCGAGAAAATCTCCAATATAGATCTGTGGGAACGCTGCGATGAGACCCCGATCGACCAGCAGATCAAACGCCGCAAGTGGAACTGGATCGGCCACACGCTCCGAAGGGCCCCTAATCACATACCGAGGCAAGCCCTAGACTGGAATCCCCAAGGAAAGCGTAAGCGTGGCCGCCCAAAGCAAACCTGGCGGCGGACGATCATCGCAGAGGCGAAGAACATTGGGAAGACTTGGAGCGAATTGAAGCGCGAAGCTCTAAATCGAACGGGATGGCAGCGCATTGTGGAGGCCCTCTGCCCCATCTAGGGGACACAGGAATACAGGAAGGAAGGATTTATTTTAGCAAATTCTCAACGCTGTGATTCAAAATAATCGACAAATTAACATTGCGTTTGTATATACCGCCATTTAAAAAAAAATTGGAAATGTTTGCACCTCACAATTACACTCATACAATTGCGATGAGGACAATAAATTGTTGAATTCACCCCGGCCACCGGTCTATTAGCTGGCCGTGTGGCATTTTCCACGAATGGTCGGAAAAACTGCAATTTTCCGATGTACTATCTGTGTAATTGACCGTCGAGTCCGACGTCGGGTTAATAGTTCAATCAATTTGAGTGTACCGAATCAATACATAATATATTGCACATAATGAAATGGTATTAACATTAAGCTGCCAAAAATACTTGAGCATGCTCTTTTTGTATTATCTCAATTAGTCTGAAGCTACGCTTTTTCATTGCGAATTGGCAAGATGTCATGTTTACGAAGATTTTTTTTTAAAAGATAAAGGTGACGATCTCCCGTATATAACTAACAAATAGGGAATTCCACGCTAATTATTTATTTAGAATCATCACAAGTCATATCACAATTCATATGTAAACAAACCAAATAATAATGGCAGTATACTTAGAACCTAACTACTTCCCAAAATAGATAAGAGATTCAAAATAAAAGTGATAAGAAAAAAACTCATATTATTATTATATTGACACCATTTATACCGGACACATTCATTACAGGAAACACTTTATCTATTGAAACATTATGTCGTACATTGTTGACTATCAGCTTATAACTATAGCAGTTTTATGGTATCTGTTTTTGACGACAAATTGAATTGTTTTTAACGATGTTTAATTCGATGTCTGCTGTAGTCTAAATATATGAAGTACCTAAACAAATCTAATGAAAAATCTAAACAAATCTAATGAAAAACTTTCATTCTATATTAATTATTAGCTGTATTAAAGAGAAAATAAAACTATTGTATTTTTGTTTGCATTGAATAAACTCAAAAACTACTGGACAAGGACACCTATAGATAAAGCTACATTATCAGCAAGTCATGCGCGCAGGCTATATTTTATAAAGTTAAACTCACGACAGTGGATGATTTACCAGAAGACTGAGTAGGCTGGAGCCTGGTTTTAGGGGGCGGCAAATTTGACCAAAATATTATTTTTGCCTTTCAAAAAAAAATATACAGAAATTGCTTGCATTCCTCTCGGGAGCTGATACTGTGGCTAAATTGGAGTACCTACTTTATTACATAAGTTTTTTTTTCATATGATTATGATTGTGAACTAGGGTATCGAATTGCAGGGGTCAGTAGGGGCGACAAAATTTGAATAGTCTAGGGGCTGCAAATGTGTAAATCCGCCACTGACTCACGAAGTGTTGGTCTTGGACTGTCTAGAACACAATCTGACTACACTTTATTTTTGCCTAGAGCTTAAATTGACTACTACATAATGAGTCTAGCACTCAAATCTACTGACACAAATTGACTAGTGCATACTTTTCCATAAGGTGAAATGTTTTTCTCGGGTTTATTTTTGGGAAGTATACAAATAAAACTAAAGATTAATTTTTATGGCACAAAAAATATGCCCATTATAAAAATTAAAAAAAAATTAGGCATCATTGTAAACGAACATCAGTGTAGATATTAGTATTATATTTATTGATGAGTCTTATCGACTATAATTTCGAACTTTTAATATTCATACCAACATACCAGCAGTGTAGGTATAACTACTTCAGTACAAAACACTTGAGAAGTAATAAGCGAAAATGTAACTCAATAACCGCAAAGATCATTAAAGTGGTCGAACACTAGAATTTCTACAAACAGAACACGTACCTAACGCTGACGACGTTGACCGCAAAACGCAAATCGAGTTGTGTTCGCATCGCATGCACTCACTTGTGCATCGGGTTCGATACAAAAAAGCAATTTCCCAGACGTTCTCACGACGAGTTCCGTGTGAGTAGAACGGAAGATGGAAATAATTACCGGCACTTGTGTTGCGTCATCTAATTAGGTTTAGTTTAGACTCGTAACTTTGATTCAACTTACGCACGGTAAGCGTATCTATATTAAAAAGCAATAATTGCAATTTTTCTAACTTTTTGTGGTAATTTTTTTATCAAGGTCGCTTTCAAACTTACACACAGTAAGATAGCGTTGCGATATTGCTACTTGCGATACTCAGATAAAGCGATATTGCAGCATTTTGACAACCCGATGGATGAGTGGTTAAGGGGATGAGTCTCAACGGTTCCGGGTTCAATACCCGGCAGGCTCAATTTTGAAAATGAACTTTTCAGATCAGAAGTTAATTCTAGTCTCGCATCCGCATGAGAAGCGATAGCATTTTTCATAATTTCTTCACAATAGACAACTCGATATTATCAACTCTGTCTAAAAGATGAACGCGGTATCTAGCGACAGAATAAGACGAGTCTGTTTGTTCGAGCGGGCCTTTACTCTTTCCCATTCAATTAATTAAACGTTTCGACTTGCAGTGCGGTGAATTTAAGACGATTGTACAACGTCTGGCGTCTCACGGATCCTGCCTTGGCGGTTGCTAAAATTACCTCAGCACTCGGCGTTTATTACTGGAGATAAGCTTGTAACGTCGCTCCACCCGAAATATGGATGGTGCCTTGCATAATCCTGATTGCCTCTTAAACAAGCCGCTTCTAAATTAAGCCGTATGTTTCAGTTAAACTGTTAGACTTGGATAAAACTCTTCGTACACATTAATTTCACATGTGTGTGGTGGCGGTGTGGAGACTAGGCGCTAAATGTACTGGGATTTTTTTTTGTATAAAAGACTTTCGAGCTTAGTACGGTACATACTCGTATATAATAATATGAATTGTCGACGATCCATTGCTCACACAATAGCGGTTAGAGTCCCTTAGTACGTTATGTATGTATAAGAGGAGATGTAACCTCTCTTTGTGTGTTCTACCAGCTGTACAATGGTGAGTGTACTAATGAGTTGTTAGGTCAATTAATTAGTTAATTAATTAATTTCAGTCCAATTAGGTAGAACCAACTTCGAAAAGGAAGTCAATCGACGAATACAGCTCAGATGGAGAGCGTTCGGGAAGCTTCGAGACGTCTTCTCGTTAAAAATTGCTCGGTGGCTCAAAAGAATAGTTTTCGACTAACTAATGTGTGTTATCAACTTGTCAGTGATGACCTATGGCGGTGAAACGCTAAACGTAAAGAACCTCAAACATTTGAGCAATTTGCCAATAGGTATCAAGTATACCGGACAGTAACATCAATGACGCGACATCCGGTAGAGTGTGTCTATTGCCGTGTATGTTGTATTCGAATCTCCGCGATCTAAACATTATTGATAACCAGCTCACACAATTTCTAGTTAAACGAGGAATGAAGAAATAAGATACCCCAGCAGATGTGTGTGGCAGCAGTATTGTATGTACTCGTATATGATGAGCCGACATCTCGCTTTTCCACAAAACAGACTGCGAATTGATCGCTCGTAATTCTCAAAGCGAATCCTCCCACTTTATAATTATCTAGCTGGCGTCCGCGACTTACTCCGCGTGAAAAAAGTTGCCTATCCTGTGTCCCGTACGTCTAAATGTTTATCTAGAAAGTTTCATGAAAATCAGTTAATTCGTTTAGAGTTGTGGAGGAACATACATACATACAATACCTACACTTACATATTTATTATTAGGTATATAAAACAGTTTTAGAGTTCCGCCCCTGATAACTACAGCAGCGTAGGTACAGTGAGTAGCTCCTTTGCAATCTCATAACGTAACCTAATGATGTTTGTTACGCGGCTGAAATCTGTTCGTCATTCACAACCCACCTTTCTAATTAGCTTTGGCTGCGAAGACTTCAAATGCTTTAAACAACTTCTGAAAACTAGCGCCCGTTTCATTTCTATACTTTGCCAACGTTTTCAAAGTTTATTTCCTTGTAACCAAAGGCAGTGAGTGGCGTTCAGTATTCTATTCAAACATTTCTAGTTTGAGGGCTAAATTTATATTCAATTCCTTAACTTCTCTGACGTTATCGCGATATTGCTTTTAGCGGAATGAATTTTCGACAAAGTTTTTTTGTGATAAGTTCCATCGGTTTCTTATCGAAAGTAAGTTGAGTTTCTAAAGACCAACTTACTTCTACATATTAGGTATAATATTATAAAGAGAGAAGATTCGTAATTTTGTAAAACGACCCACGCAAAAAGTGTTTTATGTGTTTGGCGTGTTTGGTGTCTGTGTAAATTTAATGTCTGTAGAATCGCAGCTTTCAAACGGATGGACCAATTTTGATCGAACTAGCTAGACCCTGTTTCATTGTGCGGTTTTTTTTTTGTGTGAAATCTGACGTGGTCGGGATTGTTTTTGGCTATTAACAGTTTATGAAGATCTTTACAAGCGTTTAAAGACCATCAGCCAATTTCTCAGTTAAAGAAGAGTTCTCACTAACTTCCACGTGTCCAAATGATATGAAATTTTGTACCTATAATACTGTTACTTCCCTGGTATTTTTATGCGGTGTGGCCTGTTGCTGCGAGACATCCAACTCCTCAGCAACTTGAAGCAGATATAGGTATAGTGTTTGGGCTGATTAGAATGTGGGGGATTTGTTTATAATTTTAATTATAGCTTGTTACTAATGGACAGAGCGATAAACAAGGTAGGTTTAGATATTATAATTTGCAGAAATAAATTTCATCCCTGCGAAGCAACGCTATTTCCAGAGTGGGTAATTTTCATAAATATTGGGAATTTGTAAATGACATTAATAATGGATTCTTGTAATTTGTAAGTCTGTATGAGTAATTTTCCAAGTAAATCCTACATAGTCATTGTGCATAAATACCTACTCAGCTTAAAATTATACTCATTCATGGCGGATTTCCTTGACACGAACAATAACCTCCAAAATTTGCATTGTACAAACAATGAATAGATCTATACGATTGTATTAAATAAATATAATTTTATTGCAATGCAATTTTACCTACAAATCAATGCAGTGTAGGTGAGAGGTGGGAGTAGATTATTGGTTTCAGTAAAAGAACCTTGAAAAAAACCAAGTTAGGTACTGTTGATCGAACCAGACCATAATGAGTAGGGTCCTGATTTAGTGACCCTTTAAAAATTACAGTAAATTAATGGGTACCTATCAATCCTATAATAGCTAGGTATTAACTTGTTTACGAACTGTAATGAGTATCATACAATATGCATAACTTAACATAAACCATTTAAATTTTCTCGGACAAACTAAAGTATCCCTAATATCTCTTAACTGCAAGTAGGTATGTTTCGAAAACTATTAATATTATATTTACAATCTTTTTTTTTATAATAAAAGGTTAAATTTGAAGACAGATGAAACCGAAATTAGACGCTCGTTACATTGTTTGATATAATTTGAAGTCTCGAATTGAAGTAGTTTTATAATTTCATATCCAGCTAGTACAACCTAATGAAACAAGCAAGTTAATAGATGCTTGGCCTACCCTTTCATGAACCCGATCTCATTATTTGTGCCCAGATAGGTAGGTAACCTAGATATTGTTGAGTATATAACATTAATTGTCTATAACATTATTAAATTAGCCTGCGCCTGTATATACAAACTGCTTATAGTGCAGTTAGACAGATACGCGAAGTAGGTAACTATTGATTATAGAGAACAAATTAATATCCTTTAGAATAATGTACGCAAAAGTGAGTATGGTATCTCAATTATCATAATAATATAAATGTCTCCATACCTATCCATACTCATAAACCACTGCGAGATGTTGTTTGCGTTTTTCCCTACGTCAAACATTTTCTGACTGACAATGCGTACGGGACACAGGATAGGCTACTTTTCTCACGGGCGAAGTCGTGGGCGCCAGCTAGTTAAAGAATAAAATCGCTATCGGCCTTTGTCTGTTTCTCCGCTAACTTCTTCTAAAATACCCAATGGATTTTGACACTGTTTTCACCAATGAAAAGAGCGATAAACGAACAAGGTATACGTGTAGGTATAACATGCAGAAAAAAAATCATCCGTGCAAAGCTGGAGACGGGTCGTTGTTACCTATAAATTGCAGTTAAATTTATACGATATACATTATACTTATATATTATTATTATTTTACACACACATACATTAAAGAATGTTAATGTTTTTTCTTTTGTTAATGTTTTATATTATATAGCCGACTGCTATTAAAAGCACATTTATTAACATTAGCCTATATTCGATAGGCACACTAAATAAAATTCGCAAGTGCGAAAGTGCCTCCCACATAGGTAGGCAGTGAGCTCAAAAAAGATCAAAAACCTTAACAGGTTATTGGAGTCAACGACCGAATAATAAGAGCTTTGTAATCCTTAGATCAAAAACAATCCTTTATAACCTTCATAAAGACCGGCCAAGTGACATACCGAATATCGATGCATTCCTTAATGATGTGTGTAAATATAATATGAATATCACATTACCTATTCTTAAGACTACTGTACCATAATACAAAATCAACGTACCTTGAAATCGAGAGGTTCTTATGCTATTTTATCTTGACGGAAAAATCCAGAATAAGTCACTTGTTTTTTTTTTTTTTTTAATACTGAGAAAACACAAGTCACTGACAATCCACAGGTAAAAATTCGGAGATATATCGCGAGCGTTGACCGAACGTTCAAACACGTGCGTCACTCGCGACGCGCGAAATACAACTGACTGAGTGCTGGAGTGGAAGAGGTTTGGTTGGTTGGTGGAGAATTATTGAGGTCCGTGCCGTTCCGAGGTCGGAGACGATTGGTGGACGAAACGGGATGCGGCTAGATGCGCGCATCACCTAGCTTCCGCTAACTCGTTGATAAAATCACTTTTCTCGGGGGAAAATCTTACATACAGTATCAAAATATTAGTTAAAATAATGTACAAACCTATAAGTAATTTTGCACTATTTTTATGTATTATTCACAGATTGTGTTGTTTTCATTTTTTAAGATAATATGGAAATACGTAAGAGTACAATATAATACCTACACAATAAGATATTGCATTCGATATCAAACGCAAGCAACGGTATTTTATTATTATAGACTTATTTATAGACGAGAGCATTGACTCGATGGGGAGACACTTCGCTTTATCGTTTTGCTTGACATTTTTACACTTACCTACTCTAAGTCTTATAGAGTCTAAGATGTGATTTTAGATCACGATCTAATATATATAATTTTAGTCTAAGATCTAATAAGTTCTCATTTTTCCGTGAAAAGTCCAGTTATTCGCCACAATAGTCAGTGCACAACGTCACACGTAATTTTTTTATACCTATACATAGAGATAAGTTGTAGTAAGGTCTAAGGAGAGTCTAGAATACCTACTAGTACTTGACCAGGGCTACTTGAAATTTAGTATTGCCTTAAAGACATATATATTATATTGCTTTGTAATTTTGATTATTTTTTTGTTAATAACAATGGAAATTTCTCTCAAAACAAATTTCCTCAGGGGTTATTCTTGTAAATTAGCATTGAGATACACCGTTTACTAATTAAAAACGTCAACCACACAAAGAAGCTACGTAAGTTAACAATTTAACGAAGATACTTCAATTTGGACGTTAAAATAGATTTAAATAAACTTGTTGCTGCACGTAACTTCGTCTGCATTTGTTTATCATCACAGTCATAGTATAAAACAAAGTCACTTCTAGCTGTCTGTCTGTCCCTATGTATGCTTAGGTCTTTAAAACTACGCAACGGATTTTAATGCGGTTTTTACTAATGGATAGAGTGGTTCTCGAGGAAGATTTTAGTATATAATTTACAAAGTTACGCGGGCGAAGTCGCGGGCAGCAGCTAGTATAGTAGGTATACTTTATAAATATACTTTATAAATATAGTATTTTAAGATTACAAAATTTACAAAATTACAAAATTTCAAGGGTTGTCAAGATGGATTCCAATACCATGAAACCATCACCTACAGAGTGCCGGGTTTTCGTTGTCTCCTTGGCTTTACTATAAATCTGGTGAAAATATTTTTAGTTACAACACACTAAAAAATACGTAGTGTTATAACCGATACGCACATGACATAGGTACGACTTGAAATAACATCGAATAAAAATTTCATCAAAAAATACGAACAACGACACGCGACCTTCATCACCCTACGAAAGACATTCTTCTTAATGAACTCTGTCGAACATGATATCTCGAAGGCCTTATCTTTGTAATTGTAATACTATACTCAAAAAGTTAATTTTCAATTCACTTTCAAAACAAATGCGTGGGAGCAGTCTACTTACCTTTCGCGTACCTACAACATTTTACCATTTTACGCCTAATAACTGACGATGTTCTTTAATTAAGAAAAATGATATTCAACTAAATAAAGTAAGCTCATATTTAAATTGAGTGGAATTATAAAAACAAAAGCTTGTGCAATCAAGTGAGTCCTTAGCTTATCGATGTACTTTCCGGTGGACATGTTATAGGTACTTACTCACTATTTTACCAATATATAAATTATATATAAATTTATAGTTAAGTATGTAATACTTTCAAGCATAGTTATTATCAACTCTAAAAATAATTTTTAAAATTTGGAATGGAAGTTTCTAAAGTGGGTATTTTTTTTTTTTTAAATTCCTAAAAATGTTTTAAATTATTTTACAAAAGTAGTTTGTAAAATATTGTAAAAAAAGTAGTTTGTGAAATTTTATTATCCTTATTTTTAATAAGGATAATAAAATTTCTTTTTCGTTAATGCAAATTTCGTATACCTACATGTTTATTATTTGTTAGCTCTTAAGTAGGTACTTTACAAGTACCCAAAAAGACATTTAAGCACAAACAAAGCAAAGCATTTATGTTTCAGCATTTAGCAGTTCACATAAAGCAGCTGCGATGCGAGACATCTTATACTAATCCCATTCCGACAGCTTTAGACTAAATCTAAATTGTTAATAGACTGAATTATTTATTAGTTTATTCACGTTATTCACACAATCCAACTATCGCCAGTCTCAAATTATCGCAGACAACAAACATGGACGCAACAAACATTTTGCAATATACTGCAAATAATATATACTTGGATGGGACTGGGTAAATTAAATTATCGTAGCAACCATCACCGATCACCTTTTCTGTGGACAAATACTAAACTTATTTTTTTTTGACGAGGAGAGGAGTAATCCGCTTACAGATTCCCTACCGCTGGCTAGACGGTAGGGATATGTGGGGGTCGCCCAGCACCTGATCATAGCGGCACTGGGAATACCCACTAAAACTCCCCGGTGCCTCCTTGCCCCGTGAGCGGGGTGGACCGGGTTCTGCCGAAGCAACAAACTCCGATCCACCCCAGGGCAGGACTAATACTAAACTAACTAACGAAGCACTAAAATCGCTTATGTTACTAAGGATCTATGTAGCTAAAGGAGAAACGAGTGACTACATAATATATAATAACACAATGGCTATTGATAGCAGATATAGCTTTCAATATCAGAATCCTTACATATTATAAAACTAAGTTCTCCGCCGCGTCTGTCTGTCTGTCTGTTCGCGATAAACTCAAAAACTACTGCACCGATTTTCATGCTGTTTTCACCAATAGATAGAGTGGTTCTCGAGGAAGGTTTTAGTATATAATTTACAAAGCTACGCGGGCGAAGTCGCGGGCAGCAGCTAGTAATATATAAACTGTTAGCGGTGATGTCTAAACACGTATGAAAATGTAATACCAATTCCAAAGAGTGTACTAGAAATATTACCAACCTACTAGAAATTTAAGTGCTAGATAAAACGATCAATAATACTGCTATTTCTGTAATTTACACGAATAATTCTTATTATACGGCGAGAGAACGATGTCGTATAATGTAGCGTAATTAAAAATGTAACGACCTTTACAGAACAAATTCCAAAATTAAATGAAAATTCTAATTAATGTTTTTTTCTAAAGAGGAAAATTTCACCAGACGTAATTTCCACTCTTACTCAAACTACTTTAAAGTGCCCAACGAATTCTGGAATATCTGGGGCACGTAGACAAGTATTTGCTCATAATTAAAAACGCCTAATTTCGACGTGCCTAAATAACTAATTAAGCTTGGGATTCGGCCTGAGTCTGAGAGCTATAATTTCCGAAAAAATATACTGTGAAAATGAAAAATGAAAATGTCTTTTGTCCTTCGCATCCAGCCGCTTCCCGCGAAGCCTTTCAGGTCGTCTGTCCACCTCACGGCGCACTATGGCAGTTCGGGTGCGCCGCACCGTCTCAATGAGCAGTGTCCGGTTACGGTACCGACCCCCGCGGTGGAGTTGCGGATGAGTGTTTGTCCGACCTCGCAACTTCGCCTCATAGCGGACGCGGAGGACGCCAAGAGGTTTAGTCGACAGGTCTACCCCAATACCATCTCGGGGCAGGAGTCCGACATAACCTACCGGTCTGTCCCCAGGCAGGTGGGTATCCATGATGATTCCTCTTATAAAAGAAAACTCTTCTACCCCATGGTCTATCCGCTCTGCGACAGATGTTACAGACCCATTGGCACTTCAACTTGCTAATTATCCTTAAATGCTAATTCTAAATAAATTGTAGTTTTTACATATAAGAGTAAGAAAGAGTAAGAAGTAAATTTCGCATTTATTACATTAGAAAAGGGATTCATTTAATCGTGCTTATTATATAAACTGTGCAGCCTTTAACAGTATACGAGTATATATTTACAGCTGAGCACTAATTCAATACATAATGCCTACTTGTTGAATAATGCAATACCTACATTATATGAACGGGCGATAACAAAAGAATAAACTCTAGTATTCGTGTGAAAGCTTACAAATATAGATTTTTTCACAATTCCATTCTACTTATTCTTCAGAATGCTTGAGATTTCATAATTAAATCTCAAGCATGGATATCGGTAGCGATGAGGCATAAGACACTCTGTCATCCTTAAACCGTCATTACTTGTGTTAAGATAGTGGTTACTGTCGCCAAATAGACTGCCAAGCAGTGATATGTTAAAAAGACTGCCAAGTTTGACTGCAGAACTAAAAATATATTGTTTGTGTTACTAATTCTGAATTAGTGTTCGCCTAATTCTGATTGTAACTGGCAATTGTACACATGCGCGTTAACTATTCGAACTAATTAGATGCGTTTGAAATTACATAACAATTTAGTGTAGTAATTGTGTGTTGTAATAGGCAATGCGCCGCATGTAACATTAATTCAATGCGACCGATATGACCGTGTATTCAGTTAAGCGTCAATAAATATGGGTTTATTAGCATTACAACTGCGTTTGCTTCAGCAGTAACCAACTGAATTGTGCTGTATCGACCTTGTTGACGCAAGGTTGTTGGAGTGTAATTTTGTTCAGGAAAATTTTCAGCCAAAGACGTTATCTTAGAATGTGAATAGAATTTCTATTAATTTTCAATAATCCGTATTAGTATACTTTGAGCAATAATAGTACACTAGTCCTATGGGACCCCAAACGAGGGCGTATAGTTAGTCGCGTTGGGAAATGTTGGAAAGTAATTTTTTGGATGTACTTAATTGTTTTTTGTTTTTAATTATAGGTCTTAAAATTGCATACAAAATATTTTATTATCGAACTAGAAGCTTGCTAACTAAATTTTAATTTTTTTAAAATTACGTACTAAACTTTTTTAACTTGTTTTGGTATTAGTTAGTACAATGGTATCCGTTTGGAATAGAAAATAAATAAGAGTTCAAAACAAAAACCAGTGGTATTCGTTTTTGGTATTATAGATTAGAACGGAATAACACCGATAAGGCGATTCGAATAAATTTGTTATCGGCTCCTTTCATTTCATGCTCTTAAAGTTTTTAATATTCAAGTTTTATTGTTTTCATGTTACACAATTTTATCGTTGCTTTTATTGTTTCTGCGTAACGCCTTTGTTGGATGTTTATTAAAGGAAAAGAAAATACAAAAAAAATATACAAATTTATATAACCTACAAAATTGTGGTAATCAAGGAATGTGTCCTTCATGAATTATTTTTTACTTTCTTACTCTTCTTTACTTATTATTACTGCTACTAGTATTTTGATATTTATATTTTATCGGGAGTCAACAGCGAAATTGTTGGATATGTTGTTGAGAGACTTAAATATTATTTAAAAGCCACGATTTCAACTTTTTTTGCCACTGCATGGACAAAATAAACTAAATATAAAATAATTATCATTTAAACTTAACCATTAATTCTATTTTTTCAAAAAATCACCACTTAATTAATTGAAATAATTATTTAAACCTATGATAAAGTTATACGAGCAGCATTATACGATATGACCTAGATATAAAAAGATTATTACCGATTATTGACTATTGAAGACCAATTTGAAATAATTATGTAGACAAATCAAATTATAATTTTGCGCCGTGCTGTGCAAACAAAGAGAGCAATCTTCTAAACAGAAGAAATAACAATCTCAAATCAATCCAATAAAGAGCAGGAAGGACGCCCGGAGTAAGCAATCACAGGTTGAACAAGGATAAAAGACGAACAGACAACGGACGGGACAGAGATGCAGAAACAATTGCTTCGACTGCCAAAAGAACGGTGTAAACAATAAAAGTTTTGGAAGAAGTCCGCCGGTATTCGATTCGCGAAAGGGTTTCCAGCAATGAATATTACAGATAAATTATTCAGTACGCAATCGCATTATATTCCAGTTGGTTATGAAATTTTGAGGCGCCCTAGAAAAGTTCCAAGTCCACCAATTTATGGATTTTGTTTTGTTGAAGAAGTAATTAAATTCCACGAGAGCCAATACAAATAACCGACGCGGTTAATGAATTATTTCCTTTGCCTTTGTGTCTTTTTCTTCAACTTTGTTGACTTCGTTTATTTTGTATTATTTCAGCTCATTATCACCCTGAGGGTGCCAAGATTTTACAGAAGAATCAATTTCAACGTTACAGCTTTAATTCTTATGGTGTTATTAAATTATCAGTTATTATTATCAGAGCTCAATTACACTTGTACTCATAAATATAGTTTCTTTTTCGTAAATTAATGTTAATAATTTCTTTAAATTTATCCTTTGACGGAATAAAAAATTGACTATGCCGATAACCTTTATTATCGGAGGTATCCAAGTATTTCAAATAATTTCTCTTAGAGAAATGCCAAGCATAGCTGTCTCCATAGCTCGCTGGGCGACCTTTAGATTGTGGATATTTCCTCAGAGTCCACAACTCAGCACCCGTTTTCAAAACCGGCCAATATGCACTTATTATAAACATTCGTTTTTAGAAACAATTAGAATTCGTGATTAAGTATTTCTCATCCAGGCAGCAGAGCAGTCCTCGGGAGTTGAACCTGAGTATCCCATGTCGCGTCATAGAAGCGTTATTTATATGCTGGGCTATTACTTCTTCAATACATAGGTATACCTGCAAAAATCTAGATCATTATGAAAACTCATTGTCCCTTTTGATTATATTATATCAAAAGGGTCCCTTTAAATCAATGCGCATTGTCTCATTGGTACTAGAACGTCATTTACACCTCTTTAAGGGTTCAAGACCCTTCACGGTTGACCTTCGAACAAAGGTGAAGTCGGGAAGCTTATGAGCCCTCAGCTGAATTGTAATAAAATAATATCATTCATCGTAACCTAAGCTAACATTTTGATACGATATGTGTGGATGTGTAAACTAATTTGTTGGCATAATGGAAATGGAATTTGCAAATGAGATTAAACAAATCCAATGTACTAACTCATGTTTTTAAATGTTCCTTTTATAATTTATACATAGCGAGATTATTACCACATTATTCAATATTTTTCTAAACTAATAATTACTATTAAATATATATTTTAATTTTAAAACATTTTCAATTTTATTAATCATCTTCTTTAAAACTTCTTTAGGGTCTCACTTCACTAAATACTGTTAATAGATAGTTAGTCTAGAAAACTTTTTTGAGTTTTGGTTACCAACGTCCAAATTCTGAGTCTGTCTATAACTACCTTACATACCAAACTAAGGAAACGTAGCAAACTTAGTAATCGTGTTGTGTAGCTAATCAAAAAGTGTCCTAATGCGGCCATAACAACACATTCACTTTCAGTAACGTTACGCAAGGGAAAACAATATCCAGCTGAATCGAATGCCACTTACCACTTACAATAGAATGTATGTTTTAAGAGCAAATTATATTGTACCACATTCGAGTAAAAGTAAGATGCCCTACAAAAAAAAAAAACTAGAAGTATTTTTGCAAAATCGATAATGTTCTGTCCAAAAGGATTGTTGGATTGTGGTTATCGGATTGTGGTTATACAATCAAAGACTATCACTATCACTACATAGTATAAAACAAAGTCGCTTTTTCTGTCCCTATGTCCCTTTGTATGCTTAGATCTTTAAAACTACGCAACGGATTTTAATGCGGTTTTCACTAATGGGTAGAGTGGTTCTCGAGGAAGGTTTAAGTACATAATTTACTAAGTTACGCGGGCGAAGTCGCGGGCAGCAGCTTTAATTTTATTAACACGTAATTTTATAAACTATAACTAACATGTAGTGCCATCTGTTAACTTTTAGATGAATTAGAGTACTACATTGCTTCAAACAGAATTCCCTAGATGGCGTTGTAAATTTTGCATACACGTTGTCTGGGACTCCAAAAAGGACATAGGGTACCTTTCATCCAGAACGCGGACGAAGTCGCGGGCACCAGCTAGTATAAGTATAATTAGTTTAGATCAATGGAAACAATCTCGTTATTGAATAGAGAATTTAAGCGTATGAAAAAATAGAATAAACTATTATCGTCAATATAATAATTAAGATATGGGTAATGGTATTTCTTAATCTAGAACTGAGATAGGTACATTAGTTTACTAATGTACAGCCCACGTACATTAGTTTCATATGTTTAGGACCACAAATACCACAATTGAAAATGACAACTTCAAAAAGATTTCCTGCTTGTGTTCATTGTGTAAACTGTCTTTCATACCTAAATATAACCTCCGAAGGACAGTTGTATTGTGAAAACACTAAAACATAAATGGTTATTTCGAGAAGTGATTTTATTTAAACAAGTGGAAACAAGGGTTAAAAACTAAAAAAAAATATGAATTGTTTAATGAAGAGTTTGCAAGAAATATATAACGCATTACCTACTTATTACATTACTTATTATACATTTATGAAAGGCAAATTGTATTGTTTAGAATTTTCGTTGAAGTAATAGAAACTCCGATTTTATGGTCTTTAATTTGTTGAATTTGTCTCCTTCTCGCATAGCAGAATAACTATTATAACAACGGAAATACATATTTATTTTCAAATACATTTTGCATAACGGCCTTTTCAGGTGGTACGAGGTCAGTTAATATTTCATTAAATACTTGATGTGTTATTTTCAACTTGGAAAATTAAACTTTACACAAAATTTTTGTCATATTCTACTAGCATAGTTAATAATTAGTCCTACAAGCCACGTTTCTAGTTCTAGTTGGAAACTTTGCAGCATGAATAGCCCTCAATGGTGTAGCCTAACTTTGCCTTGGCGTAATCCCATAAATTAAACGCCCTGAAAACCGGTTACTGTAATTAATATTATACTGTACTATAGATCGTCTTATACCAATACATATTTCAATAGTCTTATTACTCAATTTTGTTGCGAAATACGCCACAATATTTTCTAACACTGTGACACTAAAGACTGTAAACTAAAAAAGAAAACATCTTTATTATGTTGGATATATTCGTAATTGAACGTAATCACGTGAATTACTTCTACAGAAAGAAAGCAATTTAGATTTTATATTAATTGAGAAACATTTTCGTTACTATTCTAGTTTTACTTAGTAAGGTTTTCTTTGGCATTATTAATAATGATTTCAAAATGATTATGATTAGGCGGTTGTATTTTGATTTCGATTTTAATTTGATTTCGTATCTGAAAGTACTAATTGATCCAAAATTTTCTTTTACTTAGTTATACTTAGCCATACAAAGCTTTAGTATGGCTAAGTATAACAAATATTTTATTAATATTTAGCCACAACAACAAAAGTAAATTTATGTGTGGGCTAGCTAATCTTTACATTAAATATTGTTAAAACTAGGTTAAAACTAAAATTGCATTAGGTTAAAATTAATTTTTTTCCAATATTTGTTTTAAAAATAATTTTATCGTAACTTTTTTTTTTATTTTCCACACATCTGTTTGGCCTGGCAAATTCCAAACCTGAATGCTATTTTAAATTGAAGTAATAACTAAATATTTAATAATTTCTAAGGATCAATGTCTCTGAGAACATTAAATTTTCTAATTTAAATTCAAAAGTATCTTTCTTCACATTCGTCCCAACTCATACAGTAGCTAATTACCTAGAATTTAATTTACTTAATCTCAAGCAATGCCGCTTCTTTGATCCGGTAAAGTTTGAAGCGTGCCAATTTTGGATTTGATTAAAATATTTCTCGCAGACTCTCTTTGTAATGTGTATATTATGGTACGTAATGTATAGACAGTATCGTTAAAACTTTCCGCCACCTGACGCCATATATCTCTTCTCTTTTATAAAATACTGAATTTCCCAGTTGCCAACTCATATAGCCGACAGTAACTTTTAACTTTGTACGGAATTGACTTAAATTGGTTCGAATAAATATCGATTGAGAGGTGTCTGCGGAGGAAACTGAGGCAACGGTTATTATATAAATATATGACGATGCAGCAAGTAAGCTTCTTGTGAAAATATTAGTTCGAGACTTGAAAGGAGAAATGGGAAATGATTTGCTCAGAAAAACTGCACCTCTTTAATAGGTGTTATATTTCGCAAACCTTGTAGTTATTGTATTTTTATATGATAAAAGTGACATTTTCAGGTTCCATCCGGAAAAAGTCTAAAGGAAGTTTTACAAATACTTGCTTGCAGTAAAAAGGTTTTTAAACTGGATTAATTTGATATTTTTTGAAATTATAAACTGAATTAAAATAAGATATTGAAAAATTAGCGTTGTGAAAGTTTGAATTTTGAAAACAATTACAAACTTCGAACTTACTCTATTCTGAGACACTGGACATTCTGAGACTAGACTTGTTATAGACTGGTCATATTAGAGAACTAGGAGGAGCCTTTATTGATTATGTAAGTATTGTTATATTTTTTCACAAAACATCCATCCGGGATATATTGTATCAATTATAATAATAGCCTAATTAAAATCGCTTATCTTAAAGGAAAAAAGAAAAGTCAAATTTCTAAATTCAAAAAGAGTTTAAAAGAAACTGACCGGAAAAAACGTAATAGATGTCTTTATAAAGTATAGGTATAACTAAAGGCCACAACAACAAGAAACAAATAAAAATCATTAACACATAAATATTAAATGCTAAGAACAATTAAATAATAACTAATAAAATTTGGAAAACTAAATTACTTATATATGAAGAGGATCAACGGCCTGTGCAACAATTGCCTTATAATTAGACAGTCAGTCCTGACCGCAATAATGCTCAGAATACAATTGGGACTGCCATGTACTCGAAAGAGCTTTTTTTCTTCAGATAGCATCATAAAAGTCATCAGTTTCGTGCATTAGCAAACACGCTAGAGGCGCTGTAGTATCGCGTCCACCCCAACAGCACCATACCATTTAGGTACTGGACTCGCAAGGCGCTGAACAGCATTTAATCTTTTCAGTTGACATTGCATTTAGAATTTCTAAGTCCAATCCTCATTATGGTCGTTTTAATACCACACATTAGCATATTCGACCGCAGGCGTCATTATTGTAGCCATGTCCTACAACAGGAACGTAAACAATTGGCATAATTCAGGTGCACGTTCTAGCACAAAAGGCGCACTGAACGTTCAGCGGGCACTTAATTGCTTCATTACAAATTCGTGGTTTCCACGGGTGACAAATTTGAAACGAATTGACGGGTCGTATATTACTGTTTGTAGTCCAATGTTAAAAGCTGTGGTTAAAACAGCCGATCGAGGTCGTTCATCATCATCATCATCATCTCAGCCGTAGGACGTCCACTGCTGGACATAGGCCTCCCCCATAATTTTCCAATAGGACCGGTCAGAAGCTGCCTGGATCCACCGCTGACACGCGGCCTTTATTAGGTCGTCTGTCCACCTTGTGGGTTAGATCGTTACATATCCTTAAATATAAATCTGCTCTACCTAATTTCGTGAAGTGATTTCTAACGATAATAAAATATATTTATTTGTCTTCCAATAACTACCTGCGGCTGTGATCATGTTTTTATTTCGAACTTAGGTAATAATTATGTGGAGAGATGTCCTAAGGACAAGTTTTCAGCTTGCTAACCTGCTAACACAGAAGTACAGCTACAGACCTGGTTGGGAGTAGTAGCTAAATCGACCCGGAAATGTCTACCATATCTCGGGCCAAGATGTTGTTGGTATGGAATCTAAAAAATGAATGTCTTATTACAGTTAGCTAGAAATAAAAAATAAAAATAAAACAGATTAATATTTTTCATCCTAAATTCATGTCCATCCATATTTTAGTGCGCAAAGTGTATCCACTCCACATCGAATATATTCTCTGGCAACGTCAATTATCAAATAATTGCTCACAATATTGACATACCTCTCTCTATACTGCTGTTTGTGAAATTAATCGCCCAGTCACATTACATGGTTATTGAAACCTGAAGATAATTAAATTATGCGCTTTATTGTCATACTTAAGAAAATCAACCCAAACACTAAAATAAAGAAATCCTATAATTATTTTTATTCCATTTGCTATCAAAATTATTTTAACCTTCTATGAATTACGTAAAACCAAAAAAAATACCTGAAAAATTAAGGTCTTTAAAAATAAAGATACATATTTAAAAAACCAGGTAAAGGCTTACTTAAAAATAGGACCTATGTGTGCCCCGATAGTAATTCATTTATGTTGTGTTGTTTTTGAGTCTGAAATAATTAAAGCAGAATGGATTATACATTTACAGGTAGGTAATAATAATGTGTGATTACGTAATTCTAATCCCGACAACTAGAAGTGATTAAATAAGTAGGCATGACACCTGTTATGTTACATTTTTGCTCTCTATTGATGAAGCATTAATTGAAGTATCACTAACTAAATAAGTACCTTATTCAACAATGACTGTTTACCAAAGCCTCTGTCTCTGCAGCCAGAGTAAAATAAATAATTAGTTATCTAAATATATCTAACGTGACATTTAGTTTAGTTAAACTATTTTGTTATGCGTGACATTTATCTGGCAGTACCATCAATCGGGTGTTGAAAAGCGCTTCTAATGACAGTAGAGTGTAGAGTGCCTACATCACAATGTCTGTGCATTTTTCCATTAAGAAGTATGTAGCGAGAAGCCTTTTCTACTCTTGTTTTTAAGTCTATAAATATTGATTATGATATGTACTGTACCCTTAATAATTTTATAATGTTAATATTACTAAGGCTGGGTTGCACCATCTTACATTAACCATAACAAACGTCGCAAAAGTGCGAATTAACTGAAGTTGCGGCGTTTTTTTATGGTTAAAGTAAGGTGGTGCAACCCAGCCTAAGTATGCCGAAATAACTATAAGTATACTATTATTTTAAAAGGAGAAAGCGGATTTTGTGGGTCTACTTATATAGGATATGCTCGTATATCCTATATAAGTAGGATATATAGGATAAATATCCTCTGGAATATATATGCTATATATTAGGAATCTGGAATTAAGTATTCAATCTGGAATACCTACTTAATTCCAGATTGAATTGGGGCTCTATATTATGTAAGTCTATCAGTTTCACCTAGGCTTGTCTGAGTCATGCCAGTCTAATTTTATAAATATACATTCTACAAAGCCGGCTAAATATACATCTGAAAGCCTTTTAGAGAAGTTGCCTATAACAGAATATGTTAACATGTTACGAAAATAAATGAAAATAAAGAGAATATTCATAAAGTTATTTTAGTAAGTACTAAAAACGACCAGAATTCAAATGGAAACGGCTTTTTATGAGTTTTAGGGTGATTCTTATCATGATCGCAAATGCTTATTTAACTGTTTTACGATTCTCCATTGCATGAAGTGATGTTGTAACATTAAAAATCGTGTTGTAAAATTATGAACACAAGGTTGACCCTTGTTTGTTAGTCACCTTAGCCATTCTCGCAATAAAACCGCTTGGTAAAATTTCTGTTGTGCCTGGAATTCTGATATAGCAACATAATTCGGAACTCGTAAACTTGTTTTAGAATGAACAGGCACTTACCTAGTTCTATTATTTTACATTTTTTTTTTAATGGAAACACCCCTATATTACACGACTCGACTTTTAAATATTCCAAAAGTTTATAACTTATGTGATAGGATTTTTTCATGAAATAATAGATTAATTAATAAACCATAAACTATAACGGAGTATAAAAGCGAATAGTTTTTTCAAAATATAATTTTTCTACATGTCATCTATATAGATGAAACTATAAAAGTAAATCTTGTAGTAAAATCAAACTACAAATAGCAATGCTCTAGTCTCTTTAGAATAGTCTAATAATAGTCTCTTTTGAAATCAGCTCAGCCATATCCCAACTAAAACCGAAATCATAATTATTTTACGAAAGTTAAGACCCAAAAATAAGTAATTCATTTAAAAATATATTCAACCTTTATAGGTTAATATCCGTGAACTAGTTCATATGTTATACATAGTACACCTACTAGTTTTAGTTATATAAATAAATTGCATTTAAAAAACACTATATATACATACATACATACATACATAAAAGCAAACCAGTGTACAATAATTTTATTGAATAATTTGCCCGCATTTCCGCTGAAGTTGAATGAAACTCAGTGCGTCGTATCGTGATTCCGTTTCTTCGTGTAGTGTAGAGTATAAATATAGCCTATATTAGAATGTCAGTGGTTAACGTTGTAGTAGGTACCTACTTGTATAGTTTAATATTGATTTTTTCAACCTTGTTATCCTCTATTAACTAATGACACAAACACATACTGCAGGTATATCTTACGTGTACACGACTCCACAAGCGATACGTACTTACTATTAAATTCAGAACTGAGATATTGCTAACTTTAAAATTGTACCATTTAAGTAAATGCAAAAAGTGGGATGAAACAATAAATATTCAAAATATTGATACATGACACGAATTTATGTTACAATTTTCGTCCAAATATCAAATTATGTCCCACAAGAAAAAACTTTAAAATAATTTTCGCATTAACAATACCATAAAATTGACTAAATTACAGTAAAATGAAAATGATATCTCAGAGTGATTTATCTGTTCTGAGCATAGTGTTGTGGTAAGATTGAGTTACACACTTCGTATTTTGTGATAAAAGTAGAGCTAATATTATAATATCTAAATAATATAAATCTATCTTCTAGCATATATATTATTTAGATGAGTTTGCATATTCGATAGTAAGATACCTAATCTATACATACATAAAGTCAATCTAAGCATTGAACTAACGTTGCGATACTCAATTTAGACTTATTTTTTTATACTTAAAATTTCCGTCTTATTGTAAATCTTTTTCCATATTGGTAATAATTGAGGTTGGTTTCAAAGTGGTTTCAAAAGTTTGGTTTCAAGTCTGCTTCTTTTCTTAACATAGTACAATAATATGATAGTATGTAATAGACACATAAATTGTTTAAAAAACTATAAAATTCTAATAGTTACCAAGTTTAATGTGTCATCAGTCACTAATTGATCGAATTATTCACGTCTACGGCGGAAACACTTCACTGCTTCTAGTTGGTAGCGACAAAATGAATTATGGCACTTCATTATTGTAAAGTGCCGCCTTAAAGTGCCTAAAAAATATTACATTATGGCCGCTGTCTCATTTATTAAGAGCTACTCTCTTATCTTATTTTGCGACAATTTACACATTATTCTAAGATGATGAGACTTTGAGAAATAAAATTGTTTTAAAACATTTAGACATTTAGTTGTAAATGCTTGTATAACTAATAATAATTTTTACATAGACATGCTGCAAAACAATGGAAGCTCGACTCGATAGTGAAAAAAGTAGTCTATCCTGTGTCCCGTACGTCTAAATGTTTATCTACTAAGTTTCATGAAAATCAGTTAATTTGTTTAAGAGTTATGGAGGAACATACATATATATACACATACATACATACAATACTTACAGATTTATTATTAGTATTGATAGCCGCTATTTTATTTTACTCGCTAATAATATAGCATTCTATATGTGAAATCGGCCCATTAGTTTATTTATTTATTACAAACTTAATTAATTAAACTCTTTAATTATATATATGTAATACTCGTATTAGTATAGATAGATGAAAGTCTTCAATCGTTTTTATGACTTGTAAAAATCTTTTTAATTTTTTATACACATATTTTCATATTGAATTTGTGCTGAAACACATTTTTGATAAATGAATCAATCTGATATCCTTATTACTGAAAGCGCTTCCTTCATCAAATTGCCCTCATTTGTAACGTTAAGTAAGTGAAATGACATTTTATTTACACGGACGTTCTCTGGCAACGAGGGCCTTCCTTCAAATCGCGACAAATTAAGGGACTCGCTTTTTGAGGACGACACTTTTCCTTTTTCCTTTATTTCCCGGAAAAATCACGATTCCCGATTCAAATGTCGAGTGTGTTGATGCTTGGAGGAATTGTGCTATTCACGTTTTATTGAAACTCAGTAAGTGTATTGACAAGTAAGATATATAACTATAATATATACAAATAACGGACCTTTCAGGCTCATTATATGTAAGGTTTTATTTCATTTTTATTTTAATATTATATTCTCGTTTATTCGCGCTAACAAGAAAAAAGAAAAGCTGGAAAGAAAATAGAATAAAATAAGTAGAGTTTCATTTTAATAAATACATATATTGCTACATTTTTTAATTTAATTATTCATAACTCATATTCGTCACATTCTAGGGCACAGGTTTTCTTTTACACACAGTACAGATAGACATAGGTCCCCAAGCGATCTAAATACTTTCTAGATTCTAGATACGCTAGATTGATCGATGAAGTGATTGTGTATTTGATTTTTTCGGATCAAATGATTTGATGATTGAATTTAAGGAATGATAGAAATGTTACAAATGTTTTGGTGTGTGCTTTTCAACTAACAAGAAAAATATTATGTGGGATACTGACTTTGCTGAATTGAATACAGTTGAATAACATGTACCTACAATTCTCATTAATTTCACTATCCATTCCCAATCTTCATGCTGCTGCTGGATAATGGACATAGGCTTCGCCCATAATTCGACCTGTAAGAAGTAGTCCACAACTATTAGCGTTTTTTATGTGAAGGAAGTCGCACAGGCTGACGGTCCACTTGATGGTGGCTCGCTAAGTGGCTACAGTCGCTCACAGCATAACCAACGCTACGAGTGCTGCAAGTGATCTTTGACTTTCCGACAACAGTGACACCAGCGTAATATTGACGTAGAAATTTTAAATTTAAATCAGTCTACTATGACCATTTTACCTAACAAATATTATCAGATAAATTCGTGGGTGCCGAGATGGGAATAAACCTTTCATTTATATGTATATTAGACAGTTTGCTAGTCATGTCAATCAGCAAAGTAGACAATAAAAAGCTTTTATATTAGTGGCTAAGCTTTTATATTATTGGCAAATATTTTGAGCCACCATAGAGAAAGATTTAAAAAAATATATAAATTGAAAAATAAAATAAAATCATAAATCTTTTATAAATATATTTTGTAAAAGACAAAACCTAAATACTGCCATTTTAATACGTAATACGGAATCATTTTCAATCCGTACTCCAATTTTTGAGTATACTCTTAAACCACATTAATGACCCTCTTCAACGTCTACTATCAAATTGATCAATCGTTTATAAATTGTTAGCGATTAGAATTTGCTACGATCAAGAATTACACAGACTAGCTCAATTTACGTTTGATACTATAAATAACTATTCCTCCACAGCCCTTATGAAGAAGTTAATTAAAATACATCCTATCTCACATAATTATATCTAAGCAATTAGGTGTATCTACTTACTTGCTTCGATCGATTTTATAACATTACGTTCAACAATACGAGCTGGGGCAATCTAAGTTCATCAAGTGCTTGATGTTTAGGTATAATGAAGCTAATAAACTAATCATTTAGAATTTATTGGGTGGTAGCTCAAATCAGCTTTAATTAATATGATTGATGTTTATAAAATCATCAAATAACTGTAAAAATTTTAACTTAAAAAAAGTTATTCGATCGTCAACTTATTCGTCAACAGTTATTCAGCAAAAAAAGCGTTGTCTAGCAACAGATAAGCAATATGCCATAAAAAATAAAAATATCTATGTTTTCTCTGTGCAATTTTAGATAGATAGTTTTTATAGATAATCAATACTCAATACTAATAATAAATCTGTAAGTGTAGGTATTGTATGTATGTATGTATGTATGTTCCTCCATAACTATTAAACGAATTAACTGATTTTCATGAAACTTGATAGATAAACATTTAGACGTACGGGACACAGGATAGGCTATTTTTTCACGCGGACGAAGTCGCGGGCGCCAGCTAGTGAAGTAATAAATGTATTATCACTTAAGAAAAAGGGGCGCGGACCAAGACACGAGCACCACCTGGTAAATGATAAAATAAAACTGAACAAACGCCAACAACATAAAGACATCCAACATTGTTGGACCAACAATATTTAAGTTACAAATGAAAGTTTACAAAGCGAAAACGCATCAACGCGAAAATATCAATTTTTTAATCGCTCTTCCCGTAGACTTTAATTTCAATTTATATTCATATCGTGCGCCCGAATCGTGTGCAATAATGCGGACCCTAAATTTATTTTCAACGGTCCAGTTATCGGTATTTTCATTCGGAAACCGACCAATGCGCGATCAGCGAGATTTAAAATGTGCAACAAATCTGCTACGCGCGGCACCTACAAAACCGCAACCCTTTTTTTTTCTTTTAACCTCTTTTAACCCCTTTAGTTCGATGTCGTGGTGGCTCAATATTTTTAATAGATATACCTATTTGAAATAAATTTTATATGCGTATAAGGGCCTCTTTCACAAACTACAAGTAAAGTGTTGATTAGTTACTTTTAGAAATAATTTTATGTTTTATTAAATTATACACTCGGTTTAGTGCATCCTTCGATAGGTGATTTATTTTCTTTCTTGATAATGATTCAATATTATAGAATAATAGCAGCAAATGATGCAGAAATCTTCTATATGATCTTAATTGTCTTTGTTTAATTGAATTTGTCTCCCTCCCAAATACTTAATAGCAGAATAACTATTAAAACATCTGAAAAATATTCACTAAAAAAAATCCCAAAAATTCTTTTCTCACAGTTACATTTTGTACAGAACTGGTTTTTATTCTGAGACGGTACGAAGTTCGTCGAGTGATCTAGTAAAAAATAAATATTGTGAACTGTTAATAAATCGGCCCCCGGGTCGGCTGGTGTCACCCCCGGGGGGAAACAAAGAAAAGTCTGAATGCATTTTTTAAAAGTGATGCTGTAAATGAAATCGGTTTTACGAAACAAAGATGAAATCTATATAAAATGTCAATGGAACCTTTTAAAAGGAACCTTTATTTTCGGTTTGTAACAGTCAACTCGTCGCCATGATTATATTAAAGCTCTTAGAAACTTTAGCGATTTGTTTTGTTTGTGTCGCCTGGTTTAAATGCGAAAATTTCGCAATATTTTAATTACCTAAAATGAAAGTTTTACGCCGTATTTTCAATTAAAATTGTTTATTTTACGTCAAAAACATCCAATTTTGAAACTATATATTTTAATTCAATCCATCGCAGTGACGAGTTTTTAATTACCTGCGCCCTGTTTGTGTCTTAGGATCGCAGCTTTCATACTTTAGCTCTACCTTTAGCTCAATACTAGAGATTGCATTCTGCTATTCTGCAAATAATACTATCTAAAAATTATTAAACGATATCTGTAGTTTTTAGGATTTTTGTATGTTTGTCTGTGCATGCTAATCTCAATTTCTTTTTTACCGAATACCGAAATACCAAGTACAGGTAGTAGTTATGTATAATTTAATTAAATTCAAAAAATAAGATGATATAAGATGATATTTCTATTGCATTAGGTAAAGGTTGTATTTTAACTTAAAGTTTGTATTTTAATTGTCTACATTTTTTTGTTTTATTTTTCAAGTTCAAATTTTACATTTAATTTTTTTTTTATATACATTTATGATTTAAATGAAAAACAAATACAAAAGTGGTTTGACCGTTCGAAAGGTCGGCACGTGTCCATGTTATCTGGGAGAACGATCAAACATTACGAGCCCATTTCACACGGCGAATTTCCATATACGCTATAAATAATACCAGCTTCGCTTTCTATTCAAATAGAAGATTACATAGAGGTTGTTGTATACGTACTGGATATTGCAGCTCTATTAAATTAACATCAATATAGACCGCTTATATCCGGGATGTTGTAAGAACCGTCCGGCTATTAATATGTACCTAACCCAATATTAAAAATTTTCATACTGGAAGCATCCACTAAACATTGTTAGACGAGAGAGGAGCACTATTACACTGATTAAGTTATTTCCTTTTTATATATAGACGAAAAATTTATCTCTAGGATAAAAGTTTATACCTAGGATTCGGAACTCGTTAGAAATTGGATTATTGCGGTCTATTTCAGTTTTTCAACTTCTTTTGGATCTTTTGGATACGTTTTATCGTACAAAATATAAACGAAATCGATTAGGTGCTTTTTTTTTTCATTTTAATTTTTTATTTAGAATGCTATTGGGATAGACATTTAATCCTAAAAATATCAAGAGTTTCAAAATAGTCGAAGCATATGGACCTTCTACATTCATCATACAAAGTTTGGAATTAATCTTTTGTTAGTTTTAGTAATTATCCTTTTCATTAATGATCATAAGGGCAAAAATGCGAAATAAAAAAAACATATCTGTGTCACTTGGCTTTTGTCAGTAGTCACTTGGCATTGAATACACAAATAACGAATTAGGAATAATTCCTAATTATTTCATTTTAAAAATTAATGAATGTATAATCTTTATTTCTATCATTCAACAGTAAAGCTACATAGAATAACCGAAAAATTAAAAAATATTATATATCAATTAGGAATAATGAAAAATAACGAAAATGTTACATCTAGTCGCTTTGCACCTCTATGGTCGCTCCGAAAAATGTGAGTTTCAGTACAAAAACAGAGAAAAGCCCGAGTGCGGGAATGTGAGGCTCTCACGTGCCGAAACCCAGTTGAGATGGGTATGAAATGTGAATATAACAATAATTTGAAAATACGCTGTCTGTTACATGGATGTAGGGACCTTGTACAGAGCCTCTTGGGAAATGAGTGTGCACTTTCATGAAAACATAATAATGGCATAAATTCTGAATAGACGAAGTGCTCGGGTTCAATTCAAAATATTTGACCTTCAAGGGCAAGTATAAAATTCTCTCTTTGTTATTGACGTCAATAACATAAATACAGAAAAGATAACAAGCTATAATTTAATTTTTTCTGTTACTAATATTATAAATATAAAAGTGGGATTGTTTGCTTTCTTTTACGTCTTCACCCCTCAACCACTCAACCGACCATCGTGAAATTTTGCATAGACGTAGTTATGGATACAGAAATGAAGGTACAGGGTACTTTTTATGTAGAAAAGTACCTACTGTTTCCGATGTATCATCTAAAAATAAAATAAATAAGAAATACACACCAAGTCGCGATAAAAGCCAATACATAATGCGCTATTGTTCTTAGATTAATAGTTAATATTGATGTTTATAATATTTTAATTAGCTATAACATAACATTTAGCAGGCTTTAATTACGATGTAACGTTTTTTTTTTTCACATCTCATAATTCCCCCATTCCCTTCATTTGAAGCGATATTTTTTGCCAAATTTTCATGCTTACACCGGCCACGTAAAGCCTATAGGATTGCCCGGTGGCTTTATGCCCTTGAAGCTGTGAGCGGAATTCATAATTCGTAATTAATGACGGCCAAAACATCAGGATCCCGAAACATGCCCGACCTGCATGCAAAAACACTCGGCGAGGAAACGTACCTCGGTAATCTGGAGACCGAAATCATCAACCTAATATCAACCTTATAATTAAAGCTTTAAGGTTTCCGACAAGCCGGGCTTGTCTATTCAATATTATTTATTACGAGGGTTAAGAAGCAAAATGTATAGTAAACAACACTTCCAAAATTCAATGGAATTTTAAGCATTCAGGTTGGCGCGCGGTGCGGCCCCCATTTCTTACTGCAATTTTAGGGGGAGTGCTCTAATTAAAACCCTTGGTCGGTGGTAACTAGGTATTGTGCTTTAGAATAGACTTTTTCGTGTTTTATTCTTTCACGATGCTTTGTGGCCTAATTAAGAACAGCCGCTGGTTGCGACTTGAGTGAGACAATAAGGAAAACCTCAAACTGATTTGACTAAGTAGGTATCAATAGGCTGAGCGGTTTCAGTAGAAGATACATTTTTTTGTTATTAGAAGACAATATTATGTTGTGTTCTTGTTTGGAAAGAAACATTATTGATTTTTTTCTACAAGTAATACTTAATAGCAATAAACAGCACACCTGCTGTTGTGAGCACTAAAGTTGTGCTAGTGGTTGCAACTGTTGCCATACAACCAACGGCAAAGGTGTTGCGAATGTGCTGCCGACTTTGACAGTAATTAAAGAATACGACGTCTTATTTTCTTATAATTAAGTATTTATTGACTAAGTAAAGAAAAATTTATAGCAAATGCCAAATTTTCTCAGAAACGGCTTACGGATTTGTATGAAATTTGGACACAGATATAATTTGTTACCACTATTAACTTATAATATGGTACTTTTTATCCTGTGGGATTCCAGGAAATCATAATAGACAAATATTTTGGCATTTTTAATATTATTTTCACTATGAATGATTAAAAATTATAAGCGCCTGCACGAAATACGTAGCAAATACCTGTGCGCGTGTATTTTTAAATATTAATATGAACGGGAGTTTATACAGGAGTAGTTATAAGGTATACCTATTATTATAAGCTTATGTTATTATAAGACCGGGGACCAGATTAAACAATAATGGTTAACTTGATGTAAGTATATTCGTAGCTTAGTGGTTTGAATTGACTCCGAATAACTAGCACTGTATAAATAAATCAGTGACAGCAGTTGCAATTGCAATGTATGATCAGCCGTTGTGGAAATGATGTTAATTCGACACGAAACAATCTAATCCGCATCCGGATAATCTATTCATCGATGGATTAAGTAGACACGATGCCGGCTGCTTCATATTCGATACAATGATTGCCACAATATCGATAGCGTTGGACACTGTCATCGATCGAGTCTCAACCAACTCTAGTGTGCAACGAGGCAGACTTAATTAGCGCAAATGTGGGCCCCGTTTGCACAGTGCAAACAGTGCACTATGTTTAAAAAGAGTACTTAGAGTAAAATTTTCTCCATATTGCGAGACTTGTCTCTTGGCTACGTATTGGCTAGGTTAAGTAATTGTGTCTTTGAGGCATGTAAAACAAATATTTGAAATATCACAGACTAATTTGTTTATTTATCTTTATCTTTATAAAATATATAAAAAAAATGTTAAGTTAGTTTGTGCGTGTATCTAAAACTCGAGAATGGGTGAACCGATTTTAATACGGTTCTTACATATGGAAAGAGAGAGATAAACGGGGAAGATTTTTTTATATAAAATTGCACCTTGCGCGAAGCCGTGAGTGGATCGCTAGTTAGATATAAAAATGTTGTTAGTTTGTGTACGCACCTAAAACTCGAGAATTTCAATTTCGGGTAGACCGATTTTAATTCGGTTGCCGATATTCGGCTTATTTTGACTGTACTAATTAATAGATACTTACTAATTCGGAAAAAAAAATCATAGCTTAATTTAGAAGAACTTGAAACATTGTACTTACTTATATTAATTAGAATCGATAACTAAAATCCAAGAAGAACCGCCGCATAGTGACGTAAAAGATAAAATGCGTCTACTTAATTCCTAAATCTTTTCTGGAGATAAAGATAAGATAACGAAGAGATTGGATATAGGTACACTTCAATCAACGACCTTTAACAAACAACCTGACAGCTCATTGAGTCCATTAACTCCAAGTTTCCGAAAACGCTACTTCCTAGTATTTCATAACCACTTTATGGTCAACTGAGCCCACAGCCCGCTTAGCCCGCGGGCTCAGTAACTAACATTGAAGATCTATACTTACTACTCTTACTAGTTTAGGTTTTTTAGAGAGGTAAGTACTGACTTAAGTAGGTAACTTTGTTATTTGTAAAATAGACAAAAACAAACTGCTATTCACACAAAAATTTTGTGTGAATTCTATCTTCTAAACGTCCGTGAACTACGCAAAAATACAAATAACTAAGTACAATTGAAAGACTTACCTCAAATATCGCTTAAAATCTTCACTTTCAGGATTAGAATCTTCTATGAAAACAATTTTAAAGTACTAATTAGAAAGAAATAAATCAGATGAACAATTCACAAGACTCCCAAAGGACAGCACTTATTAAAAATACATTTTTAAGAACACACAAAATTTATATTTATTATTTACATGTTCCGAGAGTAAACAGTACAACAAAATAACCTATAAAGTTTTTGGCTTTGTTTCGGACACTAAACACGTTTGAAAAATAGTATTTGTATCACATTAATGAAACATTTAATAAACGAAATGGATTTTTCACTGAGTTTGAAGAAGAAATAGGATTTTAGTGTTAATAAACAAATTTCTTCTGATATGTTTTCACTGCTGTCAACTGTTTAACGCCATGGCGAAGACGCATGCGTGGTAAACATCTCCTGCATTGCGCATGTTGATATGATTAATATTTTTGAGGGACAACAAGTTGGTTTCGAGAAATTTTTCAAACTATCATTTACTTACTTTCTTTACATGTATATTGTATAGGCATTTAATCTTTTTTTTTTCTCTCTCTCTATGTGCCTCTTCAGTCCTGAAGGTCAGCCGTCAACCTCCTGAATTTTACTATTTCACTATTTCTATTTTTGGAAAATTCCTCCATTTTCCTTTAATGCCAATAAGTACGCCTATAGAAATCGTATATTTTTAGAAAATATACGAACAGCTTACTAGGCATGGTTTCATGCACCCAAATTCAATCATACTACGCCTAATAAAAATATTTACTATTGAAAATGCTGAATTGCGTAGTGAAAAGGCGTAAAAACTAATTTTCAAAAAATAAAAGGTAAGATAGAATCACATTTCACACGTAAGTTAACTTGTAAACTAATATTTTTAACAAAAATTAATAAAAATAAATTAAGGATGGCAATTATACCGGCCTACGCACTACATGTTTATAAAACCTACTTTAAATGTGTTGTCCGATAAATTTTGTCTAGATTTTACTTGGTCTGAGGTCAAAAGTAGCGTTAGCTAAACTTATTACTTTTTCGTCATCCCTTGATTGAAAGTATGAAACGGAATAATAAAGAAAAAGAAGCCCTTTTAGGAATCGTATACCATATTACAAACATATAAGTACGTAGTTAATAAATGTTTATGTTTTCGTATCTCAAAACGCTTTGTGAAAACTTCAAAGCCTTTTGTAATCAACACGCAGTAAATGGAAATACCGACCTAACAAGCGACATACAGATTCTCATTCATTACTCACTGAAAACAATATTTTTTGAATAATCTCGAATTTGTTTTTTATTCTTTGTGATTTTTTAAACCACTATACAATTCGTCCGAGAATAATTTATAATATTCGTGAGTACCTAAACCTATAGGTATATTAGAAATACTTAAAATATGCTTAAAATGAAGAAAACTCGTTTTATTTGAAACAAACACTAAGTATATATACCTACAATCTATACATCGAACATCGTATGTACGAAACTTCTATACTAATATTATAAAGAGGTAAAGTTTGTATGTTTGTTTATACGTAAGAGATAATCTTCGAAACTAGTCGATAGATAGAATAACATTTTACTACATATTGCTTACATATTTGCCAAAGCAAACGTCTATTACCTAGGTACATTTCCTTGTGTAAGTAATAAGAACCAAGAAAGTTGAGGCAAGAAAATTATATAATAACACAATTTCATAATTATTTAGGGATACCTTTACAGTATTCATAATATTAAACGGAGGAAAAAAACAGAAAGACTGAATTCGAATAAAAATTGAATATCTCCATGTTTCCTAAAAATTATTTCAGTAACAATAAAATAGCTGAACGAACATAAACATTCCATATCGGACGGGCATGCAGTTGCGTGACTTTAAATTCTGGCCTTTTTAAGCCAACAAGCTTTACGTGCTTCGTAACAACATGAATTTAGATATTGTGCGAAATGTCTTTATTAAGGGTTATTTATAATATCAAACGTGCATCAAAGTGAAAGCAACTGTCTATCTGATATAAATACATTATCTGAGATATATGAAAGGATATAGGGCCTTCAACAGCGTCTATGTCACCGTCGTTACAGCAATTAAATGTCAGGTCATATTACTCATGTATATGTATTTTCTCACGTGTAACATTTTTTTTATTTTATACTAAGGTGTTCCGACAATCAGATACTATAAAAGTCAGTTTTTCATTATAATTATAGTATACTCATAATTATAATATAGTTATAACTATATTATAATTATAGTATACTTATATTATATTATAATTATAAGCGGCGATGTCACCGTCGTTATTTACTCATGTATTTTCTCAGGTGTAACGTTTTTTATTATAATAGGTGTTCCGAAAATCAAATACTATATCAAATACTAATCAAGAAATGCTAGGACTTATAAAAGCTGCCCTGGGGTGGATCGGAGTTGTTGCTTCGGCAGAGCCCGGTTCACCCCGCTCACAGGGCATGGAGGCAACCGGGGAGTTTTAGTGGGTATTCCCAGTGCCGCTATGATCAGGTGCTGGGCGACCCCCACATATCCCTTCCGTCTAGCCTGCGGTAGGGAATCTGTAAGCGGATTACTCCTCGTCAAAAAAAAGTACTTATAAAAGCTATACATTATTTAAGATATTCGTTTAGCAAATACGTAGATACTAATGGATATAAATGCATAAAAATAATATTTCAATCCTAATATCTATTACTTTCAATGCACTTTCTGAGATAAATGAAATTAGGCTTTTGCAAATTAATTATAGAGCAATTCCTCATACCCTTAACTGCCCGAACCATTTAATTCCAATGTTTGTCCATTACTCCCTAATTCTATAGATTACTCGACATTTAATTGACGTTTGGATTTGACCCCTGTCACGTTCGATGGAATTTGGAGACGAAATTCTAATTCAGAATCTATTGGTTTTAAAGGGGTTATATTCTGTCTGACAATATACCAGCGAACTTGCTTGCTTATTTTGATGCAATATACCCATTTATCTAAAGTGGCTGATAAGGATTTTATTGCACCTTAGTTCTTCATTTGAATGGAAATTTTGTTGTCTTCAATTTTTAACCCCCTATGCCCGACGCTAAAACGGAGTGTTATAAGTTTGTCGTGTATGTCTGTGTGTCTGTCTGTGGAATCGTAGCACTCAAATGGATGGAACGATTTTGGTCCATTTTTTTTTCGTTTTTGGGCTCAATAATGGAACATTCCTTCCTTACAAAAAAAAAAAAAAAACAACTGCCTAAAATCTAATGGTGGGCCATATTTTTGGAATTAGCTTATGGAGCCCTTTCGTTTGATAATCCACTCGATAGGTTTCTGAAATAAATAAATAAAAAATCATACAAAATAATTATGACGTAATAACTGGAAAATGTACCAGGAGTATACCCAAGTCAAAAATACTTAAGACTCGTACTAAGGTTTGCTGAAAAAAACTGTATATGCGAACATTAATACAGGACTGTCCAGGTCAAGACCAAGAAACATTGTAGTATGTCTATCTTCTTTTGTCCAGTTAATATGTAATTCCCTTTTCAAAATCTTCCATTCGAAATTCAGAGTTCATTGCGGTATCGCGTGACTAAGAGTATCACACTAAAATCAATAGCGTGAAAGCGCTTATCTCGTGTCTTGGTTGAAGCTTAGCAGTTCGCTTCATTCCGCTTACTTCGCTTTTTTATTATGAAATATAGCTACTTCACTTGATTAATGGACAGGCGTTTATTTGATTAAATATCACTTTCATTGCCGTGTCGTCGCTGTTGAACTGTGGCATACTTATATTTTGAGTAGCTATTTGAGTTAGAAGTTTCGCGGAGCTTTTAAGCCCAGAATCACTGCGACCATTCTTGACTACCTTTTAAAGCACACTGATAAAGCCGCTGTTGTCAGTTAGAATTACAGTAGTTAGGTCCTTTGTCATGATATTTAGCACTAATTTTTGGATAACAGGTATACAATAAAGTCGCTTCTCGCCGTCTGTGCCTCTGTGTCTACGCTTAGATATTTTATACTACGCAACTTGCGAAATGGAAAGAACGTATAAATTTCTATAATATATTATTTGCAGAAAAATATTGCACCCATGCGAAGTCGAAAGCGGGTCGCTAGTGATAGTATAAAATCGAATCAACATTTGCTATAAATAGGGATTAAAATAATTGGCATTTTGTCTTTATTTGGATAGAAACGTTAAAAAGGGATAGAAACACTTTTCAGAGAAAAGAACACCGAGGTGACCGAGGCTGAAGCACATCAAAAGCGACAGTGTAAGAATATATTTTACACCATCGCTTTTTATAAGCCCATAAGCTCTTCCCTTGAACTTCCTTTTTTGTTCTCTTCAATACATATACAATTAATTTTACCGTTAAATTTCTCAATTCCAAACTCGTTTACATAGTATCTAGAATTTTTGATTGTCAATGATTGTCATTAATTATATTATACTAGGTTTTGCTCGCGACTTCGTCTGCGTCCGATCGCTACTAAACTTCACAGGATTACTTGCTGGGCTAATCTGAAGATTGTCTGAAAATGTCATCAAATTCGGTTCAGCGGTTTCTGAGTTCATAAGGAACATACATACATACATACATACTCATACATACATTATTATAGAGATAAATTATTTACAAATAGCCGTTTAGTCTATTTGAAGTTCATAGGTAGGTATTAGAAAATTAGCTATTATCCGTAAAGTAGATTGAAATCTGATTCTATTTATAAGCGAAAGAAGATAGTGGCACGTTGTTAAGTCTAGATACATTCAATTTGTGCAACATCTCCAGAGATTGCGGACGTAAAAGAGTTCTCTGGAAATAAGATTTGTATTGGCGAGAGGATTTTAGCAGCTACTTCTAAAGAAGTAATACTTACTTATACAATCATCAAGATTGAATTTCCTTTACAGCGTTTTGTATTTTAAATTTGTTATGTTTTTGGGTCTCGAGGTGAACTTATAATTCATCAAAAAATATCAAAAGCTAAATTTATCAGAACATAATTAATAGCAAACATTTCTAATATTTTTTTTAAAGTAAAAATGTATATGTATTTGTATACATTCCCTACATTACCTAAACACCTAAGGTACCTTACCTTAAGTTACAAAAATATAGTCTCTTTATAAATAATTGTATAATCACTGTAATAATAACATGAAATTTCAATTTAAACAGTTCAGATTGCATTTCAGCGGAAATTCCCAATGTTACGCATACGCTTCTTACTACTTATGCATTAAACTGTTTTACTATGAGTTCCACAGACATATGAGTTCACTATTTAAGTTATCAAAGCATTACAATAAAAAAAATTGTATTTGTTAAAGTCAACTTATGGGCTAGTCACTTAGTTTACTCCTATCCTAATCAAATCCTATCCCTATCCTTGCTACAGCGATTCACTGCCCACTAGTGCCCACCATTTGAGGAAGTGGACTACCCGTGCATAAGAAAAACGCATTCAATTGAAAACCAGCGCTTACGAATCCCTATATGCAGAGAGACCGGATGCGTAAATGAGATTTCCTGGCAAAATCCCTTGCTTGGCAATAAATTTCCTTACATTTTGGGTCAGTGTTACATGTATGGTTAGGTACCCCACTCGGATTTGCTGAAAGCACCCATCCCCTCCTTATCCCTTATCCGTAATCCTTCGGTAGCGCACTTGAAGCACCTAATGTCGTTGCTTGTGTTATAGGTGACGGTAGCCACCTAACATCAAGTGGACAGTCAGCCTGTCTGTCGACCTTAACATACAAAAAGTACGGGCCGGTTTATTTATTTATTTCTCTTTTTTTTTAAATTTTCCTGTAAATTTCCAATTTTCTCCGTTTCCCCGATAGACAGGCGAAATTCCGGACATGTCAGGATAATTCCTATCATCTGACATTAGTATTAATATGGCATTTATATGCAACTGCTTAGAGGCACCTACAAACTAGCTACAACTAGACAAGGATTACTTGTCAACATTTCATTCCAAAAAATATTATATTATACCTACTGAACTTTGTACAAATGGTAGAGGACGCTACGTGATAAGAGATCTTGATGTGTCTAGTGCTCAGGAAGCGGGCAGGTGTACACATTACAGTGAACTCGGTAGACGACTGGTGTGAAGTACATACGTTCATATATGAATATCCAACTACTGTAGGTTGTTCCATGCTCGCTCGAACAGTTAATGCATTTCTTGATGTCTGATTAGAAGAAAAGCATGTGTGCGTACTGAAAAAGCTGTACGCAATACTGAATTCAACAAAAAATTCTATAATTACTTATATGTTTAAATTATGTTTATGTTTAAATTTGACTTTAAATTTTTGTACTTTCAATAAAAAAGTACAATAAATCTAACTAATTGATTTCATTAAATTTATTTATTTAAAAGATAATGGTAGTCAATTTTAACAAATTTCACAAAAATAAATAGTAATAACAAATACTTTTTAATACTATACTTTTTATCACTACATAGTATAAAACAAAGTCGCTTTTTCTGTCCCTATGTCCCTTTGTATGCTTAGATCTTTAAAACTACGCAACGGATTTTAATGCGGTTTTCACTAATGGGTAGAGTGGTTCTCGAGGAAGGTTTAAGTACATAATTTACTAAGTTACGCGGGCGAAGTCGCGGGCAGCAGCTTTAATTTTATTAACACGTAATTTTATAAACTATAACTAACATGTAGTGCCATCTGTTAACAGACTTTTTCCATTATTCGAAGTGAGATTAGATGAATTAGAGTACTACATTGCTTCAAACAGAATTCCCTAGATGGCGTTGTAAATTTTGCATACACGTTGTCTGGGACTCCAAAAAGGACATAGGGTACCTTTCATCCAGAACGCGGACGAAGTCGCGGGCACCAGCTAGTTCATAAATAAAGCAAATTGTTCCGATGCTCTTTATTTGCCATCAGTTCATCACTGTATCGTATATGAAAGAACTTTGTTATTGCAGTTGTAAAAAAACTTTCTTTATTACGTACGGTTCGAAGAATTATCGTCAATATACGACATATATAACACAGAGAAAGAGAGAGAGAGAGAGAGACTTACCTAAATAAACGCTTAGTATAATATTAGTAGAGATATATGTCTATAGCTTTACTGCCACTCAGCAAAAGCACACACACACACACACACACACACACACACACACACACACACACACACACACACTAACCCTTGTTTAGACAACAGTTTTAGAGAGCTATTTGCATTAATTTTAATAAACAGGAAAAATAGAGTCCGCGTCGAAGCAGTCGTACCACGCGGTCTCAGGATATCTAAAACCCTGCTAGGATTTCATATCCGTCTAATCTTAGCATCGGCAATGCACTTTAACTCATTTCATTGTAGCTTTTGTCTAAAGGCGACGGTAGGCTTTATATCAAGGGGTCTTCTTCTCTTCTTAATATAAAAAAAATAAGGCAAATTTGAAAAAAAACAACCCTTTTTTTGCTTCTTTAACAGTGAAACAGTATTTTATACGTTTCAAGGACATACTTTTATTCGTATTTATCAGGATAAAATAAATTGAAACACCTTTTCTGGACGTTGCGTAAATTTAATGAATGACCGTATTGCGTAAATTTTATATTATATTAATTATGTCATGCAGACCAACATTGATCTCCATTAACGGTAGTTTAATCAAACAGAATACATCAAAATATTCCTGTGAATTTAGGTTGTGTGGTCCAAAGAAATAAATGGTTTTTGTGTGCGTTAATGAACGCAAGTTACTTCGTCTCCAAAGTAAAGAGTTACTTTATCCTTGACTTTTGTGGGATGAAGCATATGGGATGAAAGCGCTCTTCCATCTTGGTGCTTTCGTGCAGACAGTTTTAACCTATAGTGCGGGCTTTTTCATGGAGATCTGGCTGTCTAGAGAAGGCGGGCATTCAAGCCCGTATTCTGTAGATGGCCTAGGGGGACCTTGCGCACATGGTTGGCTAGCTGTGTGTGCCTGCACAAGGTCCCCTCCCTTCGCGTGGGTATTGTCTGGGTGTCTCCGGGCAATCCCTTTCCTTGGCGATAGTCTAGCCAGTAATGGCTAGGCTGCCCTGGGGGTGGATCGGAGTTAGATGCCTCGGCAGAGCCCGGTTCACCCCGCTCACAGGGCAAGGAGGCACCGGGGAGTTATAGTGGGTATTCCCAGTGCCGCTAACATCAGGTGCTGGGCGACCTATGCCCTATACCATATTTTTATTATGGTTATATATTGTCGGATTTTTTCTGTCTTTGTAGGTAGATCTAAAATGATATCCACTCGGGGCCTAAGCCACGGACCCAAAATATTTTCTAAAGAATAATTGTTTACTGCTAGAAAAATTGCTGCTTCCCGTTAAGCGCTCGCTCTAAATGCGCTTAAAGCGATTTCCTCTTCATTCTATGCTTTAGACCAAAACCCACGGTTTTGATGTTTACACTGCTACATTTGTATGTGGTAGAAACGTAACTCGATGCATATTTCATCAACGCCTACGCTCAATGAATTCCAAAGCTGAATTTGGCACAAACGCCAAATTCGATAAGCGTCAGACTTTGAGTAGGACTCGATCGCTCGATATGTAGTTAATGGAATTACGCCACCCACTTCGTGGATTTCAAAACTAACAGCCGAAGCTGTTAGTGGATTTTTATAAAAGTAACTTTTTCTTTTGATTTCGCTTCGAATTATAAATGATTAGATTTCATTTTTCTTTGTAAAAGGCTAACACTTTGTATTTTTTAAATATTGAGGCAAGTACTTATGAAGATGTTTTTTTGATGCAAACGTTACCGCGACGTTTTGGTCACTTTGATTACTTTCAGCAAAGGTGTACACCTACCATAGCAGATTTCTATGTCCTAAACTTTTCCCTTACCCTTCACATTATTAGAGTCTGCATCTACACTATAGCGCAACATCAACATTGTAAGCAACTTTTGTTATAAATAAAAAAAATACACACATTGTAATATTTTCAAATTGCTATACCTATTTCTCTGTTCTTTTTTAATGAACCTACAATATACTATCGTTACATGAAAACGTATTCAAGAACCAAATACTTATAGCCTATCTACTAGCTAATATTTTGTATAGATTTAGGTATAAAGACTTAAATAACAACTCGATACTTTTGTGTAAGAAATTGTTAGACTTTGTATGTTCCCGCATATTAAGGCTTAAGTAGGAAGCAAGTGTTTTTTAAAAAATGATCTTAATTTAAATAACCATTACAGTTATTGAAGATTAGTTTAAACACTAAAAAAATCATAATACATAATTAATTTTATGAATGCAGTATTTATTAAGTAAATTAGATAGATAAAGTTTTAATCGCATTCAAACTATTAAAATTTAATCTCAATATATTAATTAATAAATGTAAATGACATAGCAACTAAATAAATTTTAAAGATTACGACTGTTTACATTCGTTGATGGCGACTTGGCGTGACTGGTAACCCTTTTCAATGAGAAAATATAATTGTTAAATAATTAAAAAGGGCTTTTCACCAATGGATAGAGTGGTTCTCGAGGAAGGTTTAAGTATATAATTTACAAAGTTACGCGGGCGAAGTCGCGGGCAGCAGCTAGCATAGTGCAGTATATATTAAGGATATCAAAACTATATAAACAACTACGAAGTACTTAAGTAAACTTTTATAATCAATAAAGTTATTTTGATATCAATAAAGTGATTTTTACTTCCACTTGCGTGAATTTTAATAATTTTCAATACAACATTTATTATGGTATTAATGGAAATTATTTTAAACGAAATCCTGTTTAAGAGAGGATCGGAAACGAATTGTTGTATTTCAATTTTAATTTGGCATTTATTATTTATTGAATATTGAATCCTCGTTCCAATGTAGTTATCATTTTCATACAAAACTGCGTTCAGTTGAAATGAATCTGGAATCTATATTTACTCGTATTTTGACTAGTATTTTTACGTAAAAGGTTTTTTTTGTTCGGTAGCATAAATGATTTCAGGTGCTTTTCAAACAATGAATGCCTTTTTCATATATTTTTTTGTATTACTAATAAAATGAATTCTCTGCAAATTGGTATTTCACTTTATGTAGCTTTGAACTGTAAATTACTTTTTTTTAAATCTTAAATCTAATTACTGCAATTTGTTAATAATGACTATTTTAAGTATACTCCAATACTTTGTTTTATAAAATTGTAACAAAATTAAATTAATAATTTATTAACAATTATTTATCTAATCAACGGTTATGTAAAGGATTTTAAGATAAACAGCTAATAAGGTAAAATAAAATAATAAATGTTTTTGTAGGTAGTATTTTCTTTAATTACTCATCAATTTGGGACTAGAGATATTGTCAAAGGGGAAGAGTTGAAGATATGGTTTCTTATTATAAATTAGAACCTCTGGTGAGGGTTTTCAGGTTTTGGTGGGTGGGTTCTGATGTACTCGATGGCCCTCACAATGTAATCAGGAATGGGCTGGGGTGCTGGGGTGGTGGGGAGATGAGCACCCTGTAACGAAGAGTAAACAATAAATATTTATCAATCAACATGTTTTAAGCAATCTTAGTACAATCTTATCCAATGCGATGACTGAGGACACTAAAGCAAGGCCAACGAGACAACGCAAAGAATGTAAGCAAACTTTCAAGCGTTATCAAGATGGTTTCCTTTACTTACTTTAAAATTTAAAAAATTTAGTTCTATAATTTTTTTTAATGAAGAACTTACCTGGGGTTGGTATCCGAATTCGTTGGCAATGTAGCTGGTCTGGATGGGAGTGCCATCAGGAGCAGTGTACTGGTTTGATCCTTGAACTTCGATGGCTTCGTCCTCCTATAAAAAAATATTTTTTAGTACATAAATAATTGTAAAATAACTTACGGAAAGCATATAAATAGTTAAACAATATTAAATTTCGTATAAATAAGAATGAATCGCTAAATGTGTTGCTAAGCGCAAACTCGAGAACAGCTAGGGCCGGGAGCTGGAGGTGGCGCTGGGTGGTGGAGACGTGTCACTGCCAAGCATGGTTGAAGCCATGATTGACAGTGAGACCACCTGGAAAGCGGTTGCCTCCTTCTGCGAATCTGTAATGTCGCAGAAGGAGGCAGCTGAGAGGGAGCGAGAGGAAGAGGCAGGTCTCGCTTCCCTCAGACGCAGGCGGCTGGGCAGAAGAAGGCGGGCATATCTAGCCCGTTTTCAAATGTCCTAGGGGACCTGCGCACATGGTTGGCTAACTGTGTGTGCCTGCACAAGGTCCCACCGTCTGGGGATTGCCTGGGTGTCTCCGGGCAATCCTCCGTTGGCGTTAGTCTAGCCGGCAATGGCTAGGCTGCTCTGGGGTGGATCGGAGTTGGTGCCTTGGCAGAGCCCGGTTCACCCCGCTCACAGGGCAAGGAGGCACCGGGGAGTTTTAGTGGGTATTCCCAGTGCCGCTATGATCAGGTGCTGGGCGACCCCCACATATCCCTTCCGTCTAGCCAGCGGTAGGGAATCTGTAAGCGGATTACTCCTCGTCAAAAAAAAAAATAAAAAAATAAAAAAAACTCGAGAACAGCTGGACCAATGCGGTCTTCAAATATACGTTGAAATATTCGTAAGTGCTTTTGCTGACAAAAAACGCCCACAGCTCTTTTCCACTTATTAAGTTCATATAATAAATACATTTATATGTAAGTATTACATAAACGTATGACGTTGCAAAAATTTTGTGTGCAATATTGAAAGGAATTCAGATATTGCGGATTATCTAATTTGATTCTAGATTGCGAATCGCATCTCGTAATTACGTCATATCATTGTTTATAAATAACAATATTAGTACTAGATAATATTTAAGTATTACAAAAACACTATTAAATATTAATAAAAACTGACGAATTTTAAAATTCGTCGAATTAATAAAAACTGACAAATTTTAATATTTTTTTTTAAAAACATAATATGTTCTCAAATATTCAAGTAAAGATAGTAAGCAAAGAAAAAATTTCTTTCACATTAGTTATTTTGTATGCCTATTTATATATAAATATTTTCCTTAAAATATTAAATTTTGACAATCTAAAATTTTTAAAATGTGAGTTACATTACATGATTAATTTTACTTTATGCCTATTCACTTACCTAATATATTTTATATATATTTTCATATAATTATCAATCTCTTGCGTAAACGTCGACATTGAATAAAGCCACATCAAATTAATTAACATATTTAGATCGTACGTTCATCTTCTAGTTTACTTAAATGTCATGGTATATAACCTTGATTCTGAATCCAGTGTGTTTAAATTACGAATATATGTTAAGCTCTTGTTTTTCCCTTCGCGACAACCTTGACTCGGATTCCATTAATTTGTTCAATTCTATTATTATACGAAATAAATTTATGCAACCGCATGATTCGACTAACAATATGACGTTAGGTATTTAAGTCATCGATATTTGATTATGTAACAGACAGAAAAAAAATTATTGTGTAACATTCATTCGAAAAAAATTTAGTGTTCTTTTAACGATTATGTTTGCGATATTTAAAATAAGGTTAATTGTTAGATAGCAAAAGATTTAATACAAAAATCGTTTTTTTTTTCTTACATAATAATATAATAATCGTAACCGATAAAGTTTTAATAAGTATGAATTAATTTTGTTGTATCTTTACATAGTAGGTATAAAACAAAGACGCTTTCCGCCATCTGTCCCTCTGTATGTACGTTAGGTCTTATAAACAACGAAAGAGCCTTAAAATTTGCTGAAAATAAATTGCTGAAGTCATATTTTCAAAAAATTTAGGAACGATTTTTGTGTGTGAAAAGAAAGAAGAAGAAAAGAATTTATGTCTACAATTTAAAAAATATTATGAAATTAAAGCAATTGGTGATCACGGGTCTACGGTGGACCTAGTCTGTTTCTTACCGGTTCATTTGCAAAATTATGGGCGAGGCCTACATCCAGCAGTGAACTTCCTACGACCGAGATAATAATGAATAAGAGGCCAGTCAAAGTAACAATTAAAAACGATAGCGAAGTTCGAATACAATAAAATGTATGGGATTGATATAATGCCGCCGTTAAATTACGTGATACATCCCATACATTTTATTCTATACAACTTTTTTAAACTAAATATCATTTTTAAAATGTTACTTTGATTAAGGGCCAAGGTATGCTTTAGCAGCTACTTACGCGACCAGCGTTCTTCAGCTGTCCACTTTCCTGAGCAGCGATACCGTTGCTTGTCTCGTAAGAGTATTGGTATTGATCGGGAAGTACATCGGCATCCTGTCTGAGAACTTGAGCATCAGCATCAGGGCTGCGCACCAAGTGGGACACGTCGGCAGCGACCACAGCGGCGAGGGCGAGGATAGCAACGAAGGATTTCTAAAAAAAAAAAAAATTAAAAAGTTAAAAAGTGGGTCTTATAGAAATATTTATTGTACGTTGGGTTCCAGATTTAAAAATAACTGAATTCCCACACAGTTTTTTTTTTTGGAATTATAATAATGGTGACTATAATATTTTTCGTATTATTTTTTACAAATCAATTTTAATTTTAATTTAGCATCGTTTAGTATCAAAAAGTGACAAATAATTTTATAACAAACCAAAAAAGACACAATTATCTGGACATAATAGCTTCGTGCACTCAAATGTATAATCTTATATTATTTAAAAACAATTTAGAAATTTGAAAAATAGATTTGAAAAAACAGATTTGAAAAAAAATATAATAGAGATATTTGAAAAACAGCAGATAAATTATAAGTTGCCAACGATAACGAGAAAGCCGATATAACTTATTCTAATACGAACGATCAACGCTCCACGTTAATTTGAACAATGCTTAATGAGTACAATCAAACGCGCGGTAATGAACACATTTGTCAAAATCCCCACGCCATTGTAAGCTGTAATTACTCCGGCTTACAGGACAAAGTGGCGCGTGTAATTTTGATACAATCGGCTTTGGCGAAATGACCCACGGCGAAACATTGAACTTATGATGTAACATTTTTTTTTTAATTTTACTACTCTTCACTCACCATCTTGAGTGTGTCAAAGTTAACAGACGATGTGTAACTGTGATTATCAAATAAACGACCGGCATTATATACTCGTTGGAGCTTCGCTAGTATATGGTTCTAAGTATCGGGCATTTGCATTATTTTGCAACAAAGACGCTCTGATCTTCAGTTCAGTTCGTTGTACAAGGTGAACGCGATTTGAGGGCATTCTTCTGTGGCCCGGCAGTTGACCATATCCGTCATGGATTTATGTGGCGATCTAATAAATTTATAGTTTTTATTGATTAAATTCAAGTCTAATTTTTTTAACTTTATCTGAAAAACTTCCAGAGCTCTTATATAATTTGATATGATATTTCAACGGTCAACGGTCCAAGTCCAAGATTCGCCATATCTGCAGTTGAATAACTTCCCTATTTCTGTTTAGGAGATTTTAGGCCAATTCGTTAGTGTCTTTAAATATCGAGCTGGCTTCATTTATAGAAGGGTAACCCTCCCTTACAAAAGACCACTGTAAAATGACAGAATATGTGGTGTTGTTAAAACCAAACTCCTCTAGAAAGGCTACTATAAAATCACTGATTTTGATTTTGTTAAATTAATTATAATTGTTGTAATTTTATATTTTAAAGATGACAAAAAGGATAGTGTCCTGACTTTCTTTCGGGGTTTCTTTTCAGTATCGTCACCTTGGCTTTTTTTTCCGAAACCCTGGTAAATTTAAATTTATAATGAGTAAGAGTAAGAGTTTCTTGGAAAAATCCAATTTATAAATAAATATTTTGATTTTTGATTGTGTTGACTATTCCTTCCCGCATCCCTAATCCTACATGGTCGGCAGTGCACTTGCAGCACCCCACCCTGTTTTTTACAAGAGGAATCCAAGAGGAACAGAGGTCTATCTGTAAAAAACTACCGGTCTGTCCCCACTCTCCTGCCCCGAGATGGTATTGGGGAAGACCTACTGACTAAACCTCTTGGCGTCCTCCGCGTCCGCTATGAGGCGAAGTTGCGAGGTTGGACGAACACTCTTCCGCAACTCCGCCGCGGGGGTCCGTAACCGGACACTGCTCATTGGGACGGCGCACCCAAACTGCCAAAGTGCGCCGTGCCTCTCAGGATGGAGCGGGCGGTAGAGTCCCCATCTATCGCCCTAGTCCTGTCAGGGATCCAGGTGGAGAGCGTACGCCAGCCGCCTGCGTCTAGTTCGTCGGCGACGGAGAGGATGGGATAGGACGTCGTCCTCCCGTTCTCTCTCCGCCGCCTCCTTCTGCGAAATGACATCCTTGCAGAAGGATTGAGTCGCTCAACTTGCAGCACCCCTAGGTGCTCCACTCTATACAGTTGTTTGTATTATAGGTAACAATGACCACCTACCATAAAGTGTACCGTCGGCCTGTCTAACGACCTTACCATAAAAAAAAACACTAATTTAGCCAGCAGATTTATCTCTAATAAGATAAATTTAAATGTATAGGAAGTTGTAAAACATGATTTATACTTATTGGTCCTTTATCGTGTGAACTTTGACTTTCGATGGAATCCCGCTAACATTTCAATCTTCAATGACTTGGTGGTTCTATCAATCATATGAGTTTATGTCTGATTAATCGGTTTCGTCTGTTGAAATCTCCGTTTACTTTCCTTTTCTTTTGTTTAATAAGAGTCGCCGTTTTTTTTTACTTTTACGAAAAAAAAAGCAGGATGCAAGAATTTTCCAACATTTAATTTAAACTAGCTGGTGCCCGCGACTTCTAGCATCGTTATCGCTGTGATGACGGTATCGCCTATCCTTACTAACTAATATTATAATGTGAGTTTGTTTATTTGTTTGTTACGCTTTCATGAAAAAACTACTGAACCGATCACCATGAAAATTTGCATACACGTTGTCTGGGACACCACAAAGAACCTAAGAACCTTTCATGCAGAACGCGGACGAAGTCGCGGGCACCAGCTAGTATAAAAATATTAATGAAATTATAAGTAAGTACCATAAAATTGTAAATTAATAAATAAACGCCTTATGAGGGTCCTGAATTAGCGCTTGAGAAAAAAACTTCTAAATTAATTTTAAGTTAATTCATTACTGACTAAAGCTCTATTGATGTATCTCTTAATCATGTTCTGTACCTCTTATGTATCGCCATTGACGGACCTTAGACTATAAAAGACCTAAGACTAAACTAAATGTGCACAATCCGGGGGTATACCAGGATTAGAGCATGCTAGTTTTAACACTTAATAATCTTAAAATTTCGTTAGAGTTTAAATACATCCCTTATAACTTCTTAAATTAGCGCCTAAATGTTACTTGGGTACGATTTACGTAATTATTCATTAAAAAAAAATTAAAGTGCAACTTTCGAAACCAAATACATAATATCAAAATTAATCAGGTAAGAAAATGATGAAATTCAGTATGTCATATAAGTAATTTCCATTGACATTTGCTATTTTGTAATAAAAAGTCACTAACTAAAACGATAAAACCTATTATACTAACGCACAAAAGCAGTCATAGTCCAGTGGCACGAATGCTAGACTGCCGATACCGCAGAAACAAATTGTAGTCTGCATCTTTGAAGAGTTTTTCGAATTCATGTTTGGTTTAGAAACAACTATTACCTGTCGGCCGACGTGCCCGGGCGTATGCCGCGGCGCACGTCGCGTGACAACCTCAGGGCGTCAGGACGCATGGCAAGTACGCATGGCGGCTCACGGCATTCCAGTGGGCCTCCACATTAAAGTGAGGCGAAGCCATCGCCCTGAGCTGGGTTCGTTAGAACGTAGCGGTGTGTGTGGATCCGAGAATAGAGCCTCGGCTGACGTCTCGGACCCACACGCCACCGCTGATGGTGGAATCAACCCGGGGGGGTTTTAGTGGGTATTCCCGATGATAAGTCACTTCACCGGGTGAGTCCCACACTCCCCCTCGTCAAAAGGTATATTTATTGCGCTGGCTGGTCAAACTCCGTGTACATCATCTTATTAAAACCACGTCATAACCAATAGTACATTAGATTACACCGAGGAATATTATATTTTGAGCATATGCATAGCAGGCAAAACATAAGACTCAACATACTGTTTGCTTACTGGTGCCTTATACTGTGTTGGCTTAATAAAATTTCTTTTCTTTCTTTCTTTCTTTCTTTCTTTCTTCTTATTCTATCAGAGTAGGTAAGTATAATATTAATGAGCACCTCTGTCCGTACCTTAATGTGTCTCAAATGTTTTTGAATTTTTATTCAATTAAATTATGCCTAAAATTTAAAAGCAATAAATTCAAAATGTAGTTTTTGTGAGGTGCACTTGTAAAAAAAACACTATACCTAGATTTGGCCTAGGTCAAACTAGTTTGGCCTGAAATCGGGTTTGAGTGGAAACAGATAAAACGTCAAATTAATAAAACTGAAGTGGTAATCAGATTGTCTCGTGACTTTTATAGCTCAAGTACATAAGTTATTCACATCATTAAAAACTCGGGCAAGTTTTATTAACGAGTTAATAATAAAAAAAAAAGAATTAAAATATTTGAAAATATATTTTTGGCTAGTTAATGATTCCCCACATAACTTATGCATGTTCTCTTTATATAAACACATATTTTTATATATAACCAATATATAACCATCAATCTGAAATTGACATCAAATCTTCTACTGTCACTATTTCTTATTTTTTCTTTATTCTCTTCTTTCTTCTTCTCCGCGTGCCACTTCTCTACGAAGGTTGGCAACCGTCATGGCTATTCTGACCTTTGAAGCTGCTGCGCGAAAGAAGGAATCCGAACCACTCCTTTAAATTCTTCAGTCAGGATGTCTTTCTTCTACCTCGCACGCCCTTCACGTGGACTGAAGCTCAAATTCATGCCGAGTTCGGACTAAAAATAATAGCAGATTGCTTAAACAAAAATCTACTAACGCTTAATGTAGCTAAAACAAAATTCATGCTATTTTCTAACACTTTACGTACACTCCCAAATGAAGAAACATTTAAAATTCAATTACATTCTTGTTACAACAATATAAATAACACATGTAGCTGCAGTTATCTAAACCAAGTGAAAACACTTAAATACTTAGGAGTTCTCCTTGACGAAAGACTGACTTGGTATCCTCACATCAAGCAACTCACTGAAAGAACTAGAAGATTGATATATGTCTTTAAAAGGTTACGCTCCGTTGCTGATGACAAGCTACTTAGAATGGTTTACTTTGCCTTAGCAGAGTCTATCTTGACTTACTGTAATACGGCATGGGGTGGAGCATGCAAAACTCATATGTTAATATTGGAAAGAGCACAACGAGCTTTACTAAAAGTAATGAAACTAAAGCCTTTTAGATATCCCACAACGGAGCTGTACTTGGAATGCGACGTTCTAACAGTGAGGCAGCTTTTTGTGAGAGATACAGTACTATCACAACATCGAAAACTTTTGTATAATAAACAAACTATAAATGTGAAGAGACTAAAAGGAAAGGTATGTCCTACAATACCCTTTAAGACATACTTTATCAATAAATTTCAATGTTATCTTGGTCCAATGCTATATAATAAATTAAATCAATTTCTAGATATTTACTCCTTGAATAATTATCAGTGTAAAATGAAACTAACAACCTGGTTAAAAACTCAAAATTATAAAGATATAGAGTGCTTATTTGCAAATACAGATATTTCCATTTATACTTTAACTTATTTTAATTTTTGTTCCTTTTTGTCTTAAGTCCATAATTTCAGTAGTGTAACTTAACTTATTTACTTAACGTATACTTTAACTTATTTTAATTTTTTGTTCTTTTTGTCTTAAGTCCATAATTTTAGTAGTGTAACTTAACTATATTGTAACTTCCGAGGGTAATTCTTACTTTTATATGTATAATGTATATTTTACCCTCAAATTTTTAAATTTTTATACTTGTAAATTTTTCATATAATATTGTTTATTCTTATTTGTAATATTGGTGTGTACTATCGTAGACATGTATTAAAAAAAAATGTCCTTGAAAGAATCCAGCGTCTAAGATACAGGCTCGGCCTAGTTTAGACGCTGGTACTCAATATAATTGTATGTTTATAATAACTCTGAATTATGTGTATTGCTTTTTATGTGTTTGTGGGTTTGTGAATAAATAAATATTATTATTATTATTATTATTATAACGAATACTGACGAATACTACTTATTATCTTCTACTTTCTTCTATTTCATCTGCAGTTATATTCCTAATTTAATATATTTTTTTCTCAAAATTGAATATATTTGTAATAATACCTGAAATTTAGCCAAATCCTTAAACATAGGATCCTCCATGAACTGATTGTAATTTTCGTTATACTTTATTTTTTCTAATACCTATTATGTTAGAAATGTAAATTGACTATTGTAAGAAACTGAAATTTATTCCTATGCAATATTTTTTAAATTTATTTTAATTCATGCTAGATGTAAACATTACTTTGATGTAAATATTAGTAGTAGGTATAGGTATTAATTTGTTTTACGATATATTTTAAAAATGACAATTTACTTATTTTGTATATTGCAACATTTGTTGCACTGCTTTAATGCCGTTCAGTATATGAGTCGTAATATTCACAAATTCATATAATACTCGCACGTGTAACATATAATAAATCAAAATTGTGATTTTGAGCATAACGTTACTAATACTGCCTCCATGACCGTCTTTCGCCTTTCATAACATTTCAAATTTTGAGCACTTAGCTTAGTTGATAGTGCACAATGGTACAAGTTGTATAAAAATATTACAGATTGTATAATTACAGGTTGCACACTGTTGTAATGTATGTAATGTAATGTTCGTATGTAATGTAAGTAATGTTCGAATTATAGGCGAAAGCTCCCAGTGAAGGAGCACCTTTAGATTTGAAACTGTTTTCTATTGTTTTGATACTACGTATATTACCTATTAAAAGTTTTGTTTGTATTTTCTAATGTTATATTTGATATTTATTTTGTCTGGAACTATCATTTCAGTGTTTATAGAAATAATGTAGTATTTATGCGTTATTTTATATAAAATACTATTTGCAAAACCATTAAAAAAATTTGTTTGGAATTTTTCTTCAAAGAACTTCAGATTCACAGTCCCACTGCTTTGACCTCGACGACCTCTTAGTCGAGTAATTAACGTGCTTGGTTTAACGCTTGTCTCATTAATCCTGAGTTCGATTCCTTCGGTAGGTTGAACTTTGGAAACGAGCTGGCAAGTAGTGGCAGGGCACACTGCGTTTCACAGTCATTGGTCTGTCGGCAGTAGACAGACAGAAGACCAACTTGAAATGATCATCATGTTTTTCGGTGAGTGAATAAGGGATACCAGAACCCATTTGCCTATCCCTTCCTTAACTTTTATCCTTAATCCCATTATAGCTGGCGGCGCACTTGAGCATCTGTCGCGTTATTCGTTGTATCATAGGCGACGGTAGCCACCATCAATGGCCTATCTGATACCATCAATGACCTTTACATTAATAAAAATGACCCAGTGTTTAGTCGACGAGTAAATTGTTGTTGGTACAACTGTTTTACTGTTGATCATATTATTAAAAATTTAAATATACTTTTTTTTTAATTTAAAATTAATGTTAATAAGGTGCTTAATAAATTATAAAAGAAATACATAACAATCATAATTTTATTGACTACATTTCATATGGCAGTGTATGGAAGTGTTTATCTTATGGAGTCCGATCGATGTTATTTTATTTTCCTCGAGCTGAAAATAGGGAAGAGACTGGTCGTTCGACCGGAGGATGAGCTGCAATGTAGTTGAGACTGCGCTGAATGAGTTCTGGAACTGGATGGGGTGTTGGTAGAACATCGCCCTGCAAGAAAGAGGTTTTGTTGCATTAGGTGCTACTTTGAGGTAGAAGATACAGGTGCTATGTCACGGAGGAATAATTAGTGTATTTAGTTACTTAGTTGTCTTTTATTTTCTGTTAAAATAACACTTTTTAAATCATTACCTGAGGCTGGTAACCTTGTTCATCAGCTACGTAGGTAAGTTTAACCGGGACACCTTCAGGGGATTGATATTGGAATGAACCTCTGACAGCAATCGAAGCTTGATCCTGAAATAAGAAGTTACTATTTTTAACTCTAGTAGACGCAAAAACGGCGTGTCATAAGTTTGACGTTGTGTCTGTGTATCTTTTTAAAATCGGCTCTGGTCTCGTCTGGCGGCAGTAACCACCTCCTTACAGAAGACCACCATGAAGTAACAGCAAGTGTTTCGGTGAGTGAGTAAGGGATATACCAGAGCACATTTCCTTATCCCTTCCTATTTCATTATCCCTTCCTATTTCCTTATCCTTTCCTATTTCTTTTTCCCTTCCTATTTCCTTATTCTTGCCTATTTCATTATCCCTTCCTATTTCCTATTTCCTTATTCCTTCCTATTTCCTTATCCTTTCCTATTTCTTTATCCCTTCCTACTCCCTTATCCCTTCCTATTTCCTTATCCTATCCTATTGTAGTCAGCAGCGCACTAGCAGCGCCCCAGGTGTAACCACCTGCCATCAAGTGGACTGTCAGCCTGTCTGCCAACATTAATATAAAAAATATACTTAGGTATGAACATTGGTAGTAAGATGATTTTTGTATACATTTCGATATTATACCTACATACATATTATTAAATACATATAAAAGCCAGTCAACCAAAGTATATTTACAGGACAATTATTATCAATTATATCTAGACTTATAATAACTTGGAACTATTTAAATTTTATGGCGCAGTTTTTATTGCGTACTAGTTAATCTATTAATTTTTTTATCTACGTCTTTGTGTCAGAATAAATCTAATCTCGTATCTTCTAAATCACCTGACCTTAAAGAGTCCTTGACACTTGATTTACAATTCTTCATCTTTGTAATATTGTTTTTAAATTGATTTAACGCCTATAAGTATGTAGTGTAGCGTTCACCTTAACATTATGTATGGAACAAATAACTAAATAAGCAATATCCTTACATAGATAAAACAAAGTCTTCCGCCGCATCTGTCTGTCTGTCTTTTGGACAGACGTCTTTGTCTGTATGTATGTTCGCGATTATCTCAAAAACTACTGAACATACGATTTTTATCTATCAACAGAGTGATTTGTAAGAAAGGTTTGCATATTGGAGCATACTATGTACAGGCACAGTTTAAGAATTTTTAAACTGTGCCTGTACAGCTTTTAAAAAAAATCTGTCTCAACGTAGCAAAAACACATTTGTACTATACATACTATTATTATTATTTTATTATTATTTTTTATTTATTAATGTTAATTTTTTTTATAATGTTTTATTTGTATATATAATTATGTCTTTAATGAATTAATTGTCGGTTTTTCGGTAAGATCCACGTATATTTCAAACATTAACAGCAACATATATTAATAATATAAAAAAAATAAGCTTATACCCTTATTACTTAATTTTGGTTTTGTTTAATATTAATTAATTTGACATTAATTGACATATAAATTATATAAACTACACATTTCTCTTAAAAATATTATTTATATTAAACATTTTTCTTTAGATATCTTATTTATAAATTAATTTAAAAAAAATGTTACAACATTCAGGAATCGTTATTTCGAATAAAACCCTTCACCTTGTTATAAGACAAGGTCAAATTTAATGTTGAAGCTCGTTATTGTAATATTATAGACGCATACAATCATAGGAACTGGTTTAAGGTCGAAGATTTCTTACGAATCATTAGACTCATTATAGACGAATGAAAAGAAATCGCCTCTATAGATGAAAGAGTACTTATCTTATTAAAAAAAATCTAACGTAATCTTAAAACATATATCTTATTATTAGATAGAAAATATCAAAATATTAATGATTTTCTGTCAATATTACGGACTGCATTTTTAAAATTATAGAATCTTAAGAATCATAAAAATATTTCAACAATAGCTACACGCTCCACAAACTACACATAGTATTTATCAAAATCGGTTCAGTAGTTTTGTAGTTCATAGACGACAAACATGTGACACGTAATTTATATATATAAGGATATATGACATTGACTATGTATTTATATAAATAGTTAAAATTTATAAAAATACTGTTACAGCTTCATCGTTTATCTATTGTTAAGTAACAGATTGTGTCACACAAGATATTGAGGCCTATTTCACCAACTTCAAGTAAAGTGTTTATTACTTTGGCGAGTAAATGTTACGTGTTTCAATTTTATTGAAATAACCCTCGAGTAATGCTACTGGAAGATGGTGAAACTCGTATGCTTTCTTACCGGTGACTTTAAATGACGGTTAGACTACTTGACACTTTACTCACAGATGGTGAAAGAGGCCGGGAGTTTTTAATTAATTAATTAATTAGTTGCATTCTTATTTATTAATTTCTTTATGTCAGTAAAATACATACCGAGTTAGGATTCGTCAAGACACCTTCAGCCTGAGCAGCGATACCGTTACCGGTTTCGTAAGCCCATTGGTACGAGCCCTCCGGATTGAGCTGGTAATCGGATCTGACTATGGGGGCTGTAGAATCACTGCCGTGTCCATGGTGGTGCAGGTGGGAAACATCCGCCCAAACACAGGCAACCGCTACGGAGAGAACTACTAGGAATTTCTGTGAAATAAACAACACTGATATTAGTTAAGTAAGAGGATCATATTCTTAAACTAAAAATTAATAACACTTTTCATAACAAGCTATTCAAAAAGGAAATTACTAAGAGAATAAATAGTTCCACGGGCTTCCTCTCTCCCATTTTAAGAAGTAAACTCTAAAAACAGATATTTAGAATATTGTTAATATTTTACATATCACTGGTCTTATAATTTTATTAAATATGAAACAAATTTGATTAGGCTTAAATAATTTAACACACATTAAGTTATGAAATGATTTTTGATTGACGTTGCATGCAAGACTAATTAGCAGTCGCAACATATAATGTTACTAGAGCGATTATGATGATCGCCAGAGCCAGAATAAACGTAACGGAGATTTACTGACTTCATATTATTTAATTGGACTAAATTCTTTTGTAACTATATGTTTCCTAAAGAATTTATTCATGGGAACAAAATGTTAGATCATCACTACATAGTATAAAACAAAGTCGCTTCCCGCTGTCTGTCTGCCTGTCTGTCTGTCCCTATGTGTGCTTAGATCTTTAAAACTACGCTACGGATTTTGATGCGGTTTTTTTTTAATACATAGTGATTCAAGAGGAAGGTAATTTTCAAAGTTATGCGGGCGAAGTCGCGGGTAGCAGCTAGTACTATATAATTGCTTATCTTCAAACCAAGAAAGGTGCATATCGTCCCCTTATTGGGTGAAATTTTGCTTATAAATGATATTTTTTACTAATTCTTTATTTAAAACTGATCTCAGGAAAAATAGTCAGTTAGTAACACACACTATTTAACTATTAAAATTTATAAAAAGTTCAAAAGTTGTGATTAGTTAATAAGAAAAGCACCATAATTTTACTTAGGTAATTTTTCCACTTAGTGAGTCGATATGTCCATTAGTAGCGTGGGGACGACGAACACCTAAAAATCGTGATGGGGACGATACACACTATAGTGTACATAAATAGTGACGCGGGGACCAACCCTCGGGGACGAAGTGGAATAATCCTTATAACCAAGCCCTTCTGTATCTGCCTTTCATTAAAATTAAAATTAGTAGTTTTTCGCGTCTACCTTAAAAATAAAGATCTATATAAAATAGATTTACTAAGGAGTAATACTAAGGTTTGTAAATAAATAGTAATCTTACCATTTTGACGTCTTTCTTCTCTTAATCACTGCTACGGTCTGATTCCTAAATATATATATTAGAACATTATATATGTTCTAGATTCTAGATTAGGATTTGAGTGCTCTTTAAGACTGTAAAAAAAAATAAAAAATACTTTTTCATAATAAATTAATTTAACAAAGATTATTCAACTTCAGATGCGAAATGGAACAAAGAAATTCACTGACGCGTGATGGGCTATCTACCTACATAATGTTCAATCTAATTAGTAGGTACATACCTAATTAAAAGTTAAAAAATCAATTTTATTGAATTGAAACAATCTTCATTTACTGCTATTCAGTCAATAATATAGTTAATTCAACAGGATTAATATGTAAAATATGAAATAAATCTTCAATATTTACTAATAATTGACTATGCTATAAACATATGTATATTAAATATAGAATAAATTCATAACTCTGTAGGTTGTCAATAGATAAGTTGTTCAACTATGTACACTCTACATCAATCCGTACTAATATTATAAATGCGAAAGTTTGTATGGATGTATGGATGTTTGTAACTCTTTCACGCAAAAACTACTGAACCGATCACCATGAAATTTTTCATACACGTTGTCTGGGACACCAGAAAAACATAGGGTACCTTTCATCCAGAACGTGGACGAAGTCGACAGACAGCTAGTAGGTATTTCTAATTGACGTGTCTATTAAAAATAAATCTTTTAATCTTTGGCAAGGGGTCACTTTGATGCTGTTATTTTTTGGAATATTTTTACAACTCACTGGGTAAACATTATGCACATCAAATATATAGGTGAACGCCACAAACTCAGGACCTGTTTAAGAATTCAAGGTTTCCTAATAGGTTAACAGAATTTATATTATGTCGTCGCTGTTGTAATGTCAATTTAGTTATTTGTTTCAAATTGTATGGAAAATCACTGTTTTGTGCATATAATTTATAATTTTAAATAATTTATAATTAGTGTGCAGATGAAATTTGACGACACGTTTGGTCTAGTGGCTAGTAACCCTAGCTGTTAACCAAGTCGGTCGCGCGTTCAAATCTCGCTAGGGGCAAATGTTTATGTGTTAACATTTACCTTTGTACCTGAGTCATGAATGTTTTGTATTTATAATATGTATGTATTTACAAAAAAAAGTATTGTATGTAGTATATCAACCGTCTGATATCCATAATACAAGCATTAAGTTGCTTACTTTGGAACTAGATGGTGCTGTGTGGAATGTGTGAATAATTATATATTTAAATTTATATTAAAATTAGTGACATTCCGTCAGCATAAAGTTATACCATCATGTAATAGCAGCCATAACTGATGTAGAGTATGGGAAGGTTTTGGGTAGAGCCCGTCAGGCGGCAGTAACCACCCCTTACAGAAGATCAAACTTAATAGCATGTGTGCTGTTGTTTTAGGTAAGTGAGTAAGGCATGCCAGAGCCCAATCTCTTATCCTTAACCCTATTGTTGTCGAGAGGGCACATGCAGTTGCTGTAGCATTACTTGTATTATAGGCGAGTGTATTGTGTATTGTGGCCTCAAGACCTGTGAATACAAGACTCTCTTGTTAGTGGAAGCCGCAGTCGATCTCTTTGCCAACCAATAAGGTCTTTTAACCCTTACGCTAACTCGGCACAGCACACTCTCAACCACTCTGGAGTTGATTTTGTTCAGTACGAACTAAGTATCATCAAGAAGACTGCCAGATCAGAAGAAGACAACTGCCATTTTGTTTTATTTATACCTACGTGAATATTATTCTGAATTAACGAATATTGTCAACGTTTAGAAACTGTTATAAAGTATCCATGGATCTCATAATTTCTCATAACTCTTATTTTATTTTCTATCTATTATTATAGATCTATCTATCTATCTATTATGTTACCCTTAATATTATGATATTTTGGGTGTTTTGAAGTAGGTATAATATATTTTAAATTCATTAGAACATGCCATAAAAATATTTTTTAGTCCTTTAAAATGTATAGAAGAATAAAATTAATATACAGATCAAAAAACATTTATTTGTACTTCATTTCATAAAATCCATGAACAGGTCTAATCATAAAAAAAATACGAACAAACAAACTACATTATATTCACATATAACATAGACATCTAATATTGGAAGACATTCTAATTATTATGCAGACTACCGTTCTAAAGGTCACAATAAATTATACGACTTCGTTAAGCGATTAGTGCTGTCACAGACAGACAAAATATTGGTTTTAAAAGAACACAAGAAATTAGTAAAAGGAACAAGTTACTTCTTGTTATGAAATTATGAACAGTGTGAAATTGTATTTCACACGGTCAGCACACTACTCCACTAAATTGCCTATTGCCTTCACTTGTCCTAATATTTTAAATATGAAAGTGAGTTTGTATGTTTGTTACGCTTTCACGCCTTAACTACTCATGAAATTTTGCATAAAAATTGTTAAGGTTACAAAAAGCACATAATAAAATACCTTTCATCATTTATATTTAAAAACTATAATATCATCTTTCATCCATAAAAAGTATTGTTTCCAAAAAAACCTAAAAAATAAAAATCAATGCTTCACAAAAGTATTTGAACAATAAGGATTGTTTAAATGAAAAAGATTTAAGAAAAACAGGCGCGGACGAAGTCCCGGGTAGAAGCTCTCTTATACCTATATTTATTTATATTAACATTGGATACAGTTTTTTTATTCATTGGTATTAGGTTAGTCCTTAACATTAAATGACTGAGAAGTCTTGGGTAGGATCTGCTTATTAATACTAGCCAAGAATCACGGTCCATTTCTTTTTGCAATGCTTAACAAAATTCTTCTTCTTCTTTAAGCAATCACCCTCGAAAAGGCCTCCTTGTCACGGGCCACTCGGAACAGCTCTTCCACTCCCGCAATTCTGGTCCACTACCGGATGTTCTTTAGCCAAGACATCTGTCTTCTGCCGACTCCTCTTCGCCCCTCAATCTTGCCCCCATGACAAAATTATCATTCTTTTTTTTTTCTTTTTTTTCGATAGCTTTCTCTGGGATTGGTCTTTTTTGTGTATTTTATGTGCTTATATTGTTGTTTACATGGTTGTAATCATTGGCCGTATATGTAGTACGAGCTATAATTGTAATTATAAAGTAATCCACAACACACAATGTATGCAAAGTTTTATAATGATCAGTATAGTAGTTAAAGCGTGAAAAGGTAATATACAAACACAGTTACTTTCACATCAGCTATCAATCACATCGCAGACATCAGCTAGTATCACCCAACAAGGACGCGTGGCGGCTCACGGCATTTCAGTGGGCCGCCACATTTAAAGTGAGGCGAACCCATCGCCCTGAGCTGGGTTCGAATAGAACGTAGCGGCACAGCATACTTATTTCCTACAATAGGCCGACGCCTTTGATGTATTTTAAAATTACGGAAGGGTTGACACAAATAAAAAATGTGCTTAAGTACCTTTATTCATCGTGCAGAAATTGATGAAAGCTTAATTCTTTATTTAAGCGAGATAAAGATTTGCACGCACTTACAGCACATGCCGTATGCACCATTTTGATTTATATAATAAATTAAAATCTGAAAGCCGCGACAGCCCTAGAATATTTATGCCAAGCTACTAAGAACGACGAAGTATGCAGCTTGGGCACGTCCCACTCGCGCCTTACCCCTCACGCCCCGCACGATTGCCCTGTCTAGACGTCTCCGTCGGCCTACTGTACGAAATAGGTATGCTGTGGTATCGGTGTGTGATCCCCGAGAATAGGGCCTCCTCGGCTGTCGTCTCGGACCCACACGCCACCGCTGATGGTGGAATCAACCCGGAGGGGTTTTAGTGGGTATTCCCGGTGATAAGTCATTTCACCGGGTGAGTCCCACACTCCCCCTCGTCGACTGTCCCCGTCGACGAGGTATAGTGCGTAAAGGTCATTTCCTCTCCTAAAAAAAGGCATCAGCTAGTATGTCCGATATTTTTAACAAGCTGGCCCACGACATCGTAGGCGTGGTATTAGGAATAGTGGGTAACTTTTCTTGGAATGAAACAAAGGCTAAGTAAATATTACGAGAAGCTTGTTATAATACATAACACTACAGTACAATACAGTTAGAAAGCTGTTTCTGAGATTAGCGTGAAATTTTATTATATCTATGTTTGATTCAATGGCGCCTCACAGAGGTGAAGGCATCAGCACCTGTGCATTGTTTCGAATTTTCATGTTCTTTCCAATTCTATTAACTTTAAGTAATGTGGTTTCTAATTAAGTAGTAAAAGGTCGCGAGAATTATTAAGAAAGAAAAATCTTCTAATTGGATTGGTTAAAATATTGATAAAACAACATAATTAAAATAATAAAACATAATTTATGTCCTTAGTTATTTTTATTTTAGACTCAAAAGAAAACTTAATTAACATAGAGAAGTTAAAATACTGTAACTCCTAACAAACATTTGTGTGATCGCAGATTGAGTTCCATTGGTTGGTGTGTATTAAGGCTTCTTCTTCTCGACGTACGGATGAGCTGCGATGTAATCCAAAGCCCGAGCGATGTACTCTGGTATGGGAAGGGGCGCAGGCGGTGTTGGTAGGTGGGCACCCTGTGAGAAAAATCACAAAATTAGTGTTATCTGTTGTTGTTTATTGTTTTTGATGTTTTTTGTTCGAAGAAATGTAAAAATACATGACATATTGCCAATCGCTAAAATAATAAGTAGGTCTAGATTAAAACAATTATGGTCAGAATATCTAAATTTCAAGTTGTCTATGAAACAAAATGCCTAATTTGTTATTCGTCTATGAAGCAAAATCCTAATTTGTAATTCGTCTATGAAGAAAATGCCATACTACTATGAAATTTTAACCTTAGTACTAATTATGACACTTTAAAAACTTGACTATCAACTAAAACCATATCCCTGTCGACGTTTTAAATTTAAATTTTTAATTTTGAAATTATTTTTATGGCGCATATATCAATCTTCATTATCTATTCAAATGTTGACTTTAAAGGCATTAAAAATATCAATGACACAATTCGAGACTGCTCGCGTCTATCTATGTTAAGGAAAAGACTTATAAATTTTGACTTCTTAGAGTGAAATAAAATTTTAGATAAAAATACAGTGCATAATAGACTAAATTTAAAAAAATCGGGCAGATTCATACAAAAAATTATATTTTCTGAAAAAAAAAAAGTAAATTATATACTTCCAAAAAATACCTTTTTCGTCACAGTAATAAAAATTAAGTACCTACAGTACATCTGTTTTAAAGCTCAATACTACAATAGAATTTGCGTCACAAATGTCAAAGCGCTCTTGCCTTCGCGCGTCAGTGGTAAAAGGTAGTAACGACCAAATTCTACTATTTATTTTAAGCACCAATGTGTTGACGTAAAGTCACATTTTCTTTAAATGACATAATAACATAATTCATGCTCTACGCATATGTCACTTTTAAATGTTCTATAAAGTTCGTAGTGTTTTGTATAGCACGCGGTAGCGCTCATTTTGATAAAAACCAGCTACCTTAGAGATATACTATTTCGTTGATAAAAACTAGCTAATTTGGGAAGGAAATTTTGAAAATTTCTTCAATTTTATAACAATAAAAAATATAAAAACTTAATTAAATCGAAATAAAAGACTTAATCGATACAGGTACTAAAATATAACACGGAACAATTAGTTTAATGGCGCGACTTTAGAATGATATTTCACTTTTGTAAACTGTCAAAAAGGTCAAAGTGTCTGAAAACAAACAAATAAAAAATCTCAAAGTTCTCATTAACTTTTTCATTAGAACAGAGTGTATTATTAGAAAAATTATTGTTACTGTACTTTGTTGTAAACAAACCGAACTGAAGTTGATTAACGAAATTTAATAAATAATCCTTTCTCACCTGTGGTTGATATCCATTCTCATCGGCTACATATGAGATTTCGATATTTTCACCTTCAGGTGACTTCCACTGATTGGAGCCTTGGACTTGAAGAGCTACTTCGTCCTGAAACGATAAACAATTATTTATTATACTTAGTTAGTTAATAAAAAAAATGTTTATTTTTCACAAGAAAAATTAATTTATTTTTTATTTTTTATTTTTTAGTATAAAAACTAATATTATAAATACGCAAGTTTGTGAGAATGCATATATGTTACTCTTCACGCGAAAACGGCTGAAAAGATCCATAAATGAAATTTCGCGCACTGATAGTTTTTTTTATCTGGATTGATACTTTTTATCCTAGAAAAATGTTAAATTGCCGAGGGATCTAAAAATATTCTAAAAGTCTCAAAGAAATGTAAATTATGTATGTATGACTGTAAGTATACAATAAGAAATGTAAAAAATCACTCAAAAATATATTACTACAACATGTAGGTGCCAGAAATTTATATATTATATGACACACTAGGTATAGAACTATGTGAGATAACAAAATATTACAGATGTGTTTTAATATAACCTAAAACGTTAAAGAGATTTTTAATCCGATTAATATTTATTTGCTGTTGTTTTAGAGGTCCGTGGCTAAAGCACATTTCGTGCATCAATGTGTACATATAATTACCTTCCCCAATGGCTTGACAACCCCTTGGGCATGACCGGCAATCCCATTGTCAGTCTCGTAGTTATACTGAAAACTACCATCAGGTTGACTGTCATAGCTGCTGCGAAGGACTGTCGCTTTTGATTCGTCCGAGACCGCTGCCCACGCGCAGCCAATGACGCACACAATAATTATTGATTTCTGCAAAAAAAAAAAAAAAATTAAACATCCATCAAAAAATTATAAAGACTCCTAATGAATTCAGTGTTTCATTTGAAAATTATTGCAATGCCTAATATTTTTAAAACTTGTCCAGACTGCTTCGCAACTCCCAATAAGTTCAATTTTAAAAAATGGCACCATTAATTTTTAAATAATTTATTAAGTAGCGTGTAATTATTAGGTATAGATAAGGTCGACTTATTGGTCACTTATTAGTCTAGTACCAACATGTGAGAAAGTAACTTTACACCTATACTATTGTAACCACCTGACATTTTAGAAACGCTTAATCATTATGTCATGTCAATAGTTCAAACGAATCTTGCCTCTTAATTCTGACTCATTTGACCTACATTTAACAGAATGTAGACAATAATTATTGCGTTTTCTTTCATAAAAGGTAGACATTTTATATGAATTTATAACGTAACTATATCTAGTATCTATACGAAGTTGATTGTTGTAACTAGGGTTGCCTACAAAACTGATTTATCTTCTTTATTTTAGAAGCTATACTATTATATGTTATAAAAAATATGTATGTTTGTTTGTATTTAGGAGATAATCTCATATCCTAGTCCGATTTAAAAAAAATGGATTTCAAGCGTAGATAGTAGAAGCGTAGAAGATTCAAGCAACCTAGATAGTAGAACACAAGCGATCTATGTAAAAGAAGATCCAAAAACGCTTGAAAAAAGTACAATTAGGAGATATATTTTATTTCTCAACGCGAAAGAAGTCGCGAATATTTTCATTATAAAAATCGACCGCTATAATTATTAAATTTCAACAATACTAAGTACGTGAACCAACCATTTACTAACGATTTTTTGCCCGCAGCACGCGCTAAGCATGAAACTCGATATTGTCATAATAGTTTTGTCGTATGAAATAATATTTTTTTTTTATATTCTTTTGTATTAATCTTAAAACGCAATATAAAAGTACACTCAACAGAATTTGATGATGGAAAGAGCGATAAAAGAGGTTTGTAGATATATAATTTGCAGAAAAAAAACTTGCTCCGAAAAAAAAAACAGAAAAAGAAGCCGAAGGCGAGTCGCTAGTTATATACATATAAACAAACAAATTATTCCTCTTTTTATTATTATAATATTTGAGTGAAGACATTCACAAGTCATAGGAGTATTATTTTTAAGTGAAAATATTTATCACAATATCTTACCATTTTGTCTTCTAATCTTGGTCTAAGCACTAAATGAACTGTTGAAGATGTCCTAATAAATTTTCTTATATATACTTGATATTTAAGAAATGAATGATTATGACTATGACAAATTAAAATAAATAAAATTAAAGGTCACAGTATACTGTACCTACCTATTATTCGGCAACGCGAATTGACATTTCAATAGGAAAACATGTTTCCTCTATTTTAAGTCAGCAAAGTTTTTTTTTTATTATATTGATGGATGAAGTTATTAATCAACAAGCCAATATTCTTATAATCTTCATAATATTTACTGTATCAACAAGCTGCGAGAGGACAAAAATAGAAAAATAAATTTACAGACTATTTCTTTTAAAGTTTCCAGAACGAAAGTCTTCTCATTCTCAGTTTTCTTCTTGTGATGTTTGGCGAATAATGCTTAGTTAAGTTTGTAAACAAACTATTATTTTTCCATACATAGAGTAGAGGTTATGTGGGGGTCTTCCCCCACATAACCTCTAAACATAACTCTTTGGGTCTTCCAAAGGACCCTCGAAAGACTCTCTGGAATTCAAGAAGGGGGTGTCCTTTTTCAATACTATAGCGAATGCATTAAGATGATTTATAATTTAGATATGAACGAACGTAGATAAAAGAAAAAATATATATTAGTGACTCTATCCGCGCATGGACTTTATACACTGAGTCCAATGAACTCAGTATCATTGCTTCTTAAAGCACACATTAATACATTAAAAATGGGGATAACGCTTTTGTGGAAAAAAGTTTTTAAAATGCCTCCCTGTAAAAATAAAATATGTGATGAACTTGATACGTTTCATTTAAATTTAAATTGTCGTTTTTAAAATAAAATATAACTACGCTTTTTTGAAAAGCTACAACTGGGGGCAGTTAGAAATCTTCTGTAAGTCTTAATTAGGCAGGCAGACTAACTAATTTATAATAGACTTTCTACCGTAGCCTAGGGACATAAGCAAGCAAACTAAGCATTGTACAGGTACTTCATTGCTGATCTTTAGTAACTCTATAAAAAAAATACATCCAGACGCATAATCAGTCTGCACCTTAATATTTTGACCCGCGACCTGGTACAAAAGTGAATCTTACTTGGAACGTTTCACGTGACCTGCAAATGGGCTCGGTCACCTTGAGCGTGGACTCACTTTCATTGGGACGGCCTTATGCCACACGTCATAAATATTTTTAAATCATCAAAGTTTCTTCGCCTTTTAATTTGATATAGAACCTCTATGTCATACCTTTTTGCTATACCTTTTTTGCGCAAAGTTTGGCAGGCAAGTTAAAAGGAGGACCACTCAATGATACTTGGGGGGTTGCTTTGATAGGATAAAGGATAAACTAAGCAATAACTATAAAAGCATTGTCGGTAAAGAAAAAAGTTACAAACAAAAGTTGTAGATAATAAAATGATGTATAACTTTGAAAATGAGTGAAATTCAATAAAAATGAGTGGTTATAGGTAATAAAATATAACACCTATATAGTTTTTAATGAAATAAAGCATAAAAATGTATAGGCGACACGCCAGCCAAGCCAACTGAATGCTAATCCAAAGAGCCATGCTTTACATCTATAATAAGCTTGCAAACGCATTATTCTATTTATATAAAAGTTATTATTATATGTACAAATATTTTTTCAAAAAAAATTTTTACTTAATGTATACTTGTTATATAAATTGGTTTGTACTTACACCGAAAACTAGTAAGTCTGGAAAGCTGAAATTTGGAACGTATACATTTTTTATTATTTAAAGTAAGCATCCACTAAGAAAGGATTTTAAAAAATCGACTCCGTGTGAAGCCGGGAAGGGTCGCTAGTCTATACTAATATTATAATGAGAGAAGAAAAACTCAAAAAATACTGTACCGATTTTGAAAATACTTTCACCTATAGAAAGCTACATTATAAGCGAGTAACATAAATGGGCTACATTTTATAAAGTTACGCGGGCGAACTAGTGTGCAAAAGCTAGTATACAATAAAATTACAAGGTCTAGATTGAAAATTTTATTCAGTAATAAAATTCGAAAGAAAATATACTTGCCACTTTACACAAATGTATCCCTTCAAATACAAACCCCAGTAAAGCTCGATGTAACGTTTGCCCATTTAAAACTAATTAAGGTAAAAGCACCTATTACCGCGGTATTTCGGGAATTTTGACTTTAGAGTGAAATATTTTGTAATCAGGTCTATCCTCGGCAAGTAAGCATATTTTTTAAACATTTTAGGGACTCTTTATTATTGATTTCTCTCACTTTTTTTTTTTTTTTTTTTTTTTTTTTTTTTATAAACTCTTCCAAACCACGCTCGTATTGAGTCTTTTGTGGTTTGATTTCTACTCAATGTCGGATGTCGTTTCAAAAAACTGAATAACTTTTCCATAATTACTGCGAAATTTAAATTAATTACCTACAGTTATTTCTTGTCGGGACTAGCCAACTTATACTTGTGACAAAGTCTTTGACGTAGTGGAAAGCAGAGCGATAGTGGGGTGGGAGCAGACCTGATATCAAAACTAAATGTCCTCGATTAGGATGTCATGAATTAATGACCAATCACTCAACATCACAGCAGAGTAACATGATACAACCGTCTTTGTTATGAAACATTATTTGTAAATATTTTTATCAAGAAAAATTAACTAACTCTTAATAATTCGTTATGAAAATTCATTAACGGAACCCTAAATTTGGACACTGGTTACTACAACACGATACGAATACGAATACTGGTTGCCTTATCACTCGGTGATAGATTTTATATCAAAACTGTATTTCCGAGTACTCTGCACTCGTTAATAGATTCTCATATAATCTATTACCGAGGCATGCCGCGGTAATGGGAGTAGTATACAATATTTTTAAATATAATTCCGACCCTTAAAAAAAGAATACCAGAAAGATTTTTTGGTGTCTCTTCAAAAAAATAGAGATAAATCTTCATGAAAAACAGTATTTTGAATCACAAGATATGCCGTATTATCATTCTTTTCTCAAATGAATATTGCATATATTTTATGACGTTTTTGACACCCAGTACATAAGTTATACTTTAAGTGCTATGAGTTTTTATAAAAATAATGAGTTTTAATGGATTTTGCATACATCGGAAATAAATTTTTCGTTTATAGAATACATGAGAACTGGAAGATTGATAAATTTTTAATAATGAGATAATAAATAACTTAAATATATTAAGCAAAATAGGAACCTCAATATTTCCATTACCGAGTGTACCCTCGGTATTAGAAGCTGCCTCCAATTTTAGGCATCTATCACCGCGAGTTTTATTTCTTAATGTTATTATGTGTTTATTGAAAATTTTACCATGAAAAGTAAAAGATAATACTCCTATAAATACGCAAAAACAAGTAAACATCATCCGTAGTCAATCATAAAGTATTTTACCTTAAAAATCACGAAACAAAAATATGAGTGCCCTTACTTGAATTGCCCCTTGCTTGTATGGACATAACCTGATTCTGCGATCCCGTCTCACAAATTGATCGTTTTTGATCTGTTCATCTTTGGTATGTCTACCAACCCCCATTAATTCGATGTAAAACACTCCAAGTTAGAACTTGTCGGAAATAGTATCGTGCTAAAGCTACTGTTATTAAATTTAAATACGAAAATATCGGATACCTCGGTAATTGATGCCGATTTTGCATACCGCGGTAATAGGTGCTTACTGAAAGCACTCGTACGTAATTCGTGCGACCAAAGCTTTTCACAATAAATTGTGTATGTGAATTTAGATTTACCCAATAACTTCTCTTCTGTGCATTTTAGTAATTATTTCTTATTTTATTTATTAAACATTATATTTATCAAACAGAATTATATAAGTTTTAAGCTACACATCTATTTATCTATACCTACTAATATTATAAAGCTGAAGAGTTTGTTTGTTTGAACGCGTTAATCTCAGGAACTACTGGTTCGAATTGAAGAATTCTTTTTGTGTTGGATAGATCATTTATCGAGGAAGGCTTTAGGCTATATAACATCACGTTGCGACTAATAGGAGCGAAGAAACAGTCGAAGAAATGTGGAAAAAACGGGGGAAATTGCTTCCGTTGCGTGCGCTGCGAAAACCGTTCGAGATACCCAAATGATTCCCAAAATAACTATTCCACGCGGACGAAGTCGCGAGCACCAGCTAGTATGTTATATATGGGTTGGTCTCAAACGGTCTAGAACGCAATTTGACTAGTTGTAGTTTTGCCTACATCGCAATATGACTACCGTGTAATACGTCTAAAACTAAAAGCGACTAAAACGCATAACACCCTAAACACATAGGTATGTATTATATATAAAATCTTACTAGGTTAAATATTTCTGGAATATGAAATAGGATAATATTTCCTCGCATACAGACACTTCAATAAACCTAAACAGAAGCTTTCCAAATACAGGAAATAAAAATGTTTATGTCGAATTACAAGAATTAAGGACCAAGACCAAGCTAGCTGACGTATAGAGTAAACAAATGATCGCTGATAATGAAATTGAGAATCAACTAATTGAAAATCTTAGGCGAGAAGTTGATGAAAATAAAACAAAAGATGTAACTCTTTCCAAGCTTTGTCGTACACCACCAAGAGCTACGTGGCAGAGGAAAGGCATGATAAACCTTTTCAAAAATAACATACTCGTACACGCACTTTAATTTGAATATATTTATAAATGGATTATTACTTATAGCATAAAATCGCCGTGTTAATGGGCACATATTTTGCTAACTAATGACATTATAGGAGATATTTATATTCAAGCGGTGGCTATAAAAGCTATCATGATGTTTAACAATTTGCAATTTTCCGCTTATTTTTGTATTTAACATTTAAAAAGTCATAATGTTATGTATGTATAATTTAACAAAATCACAAACAGACTTCCAAATTAAACAATCGTGTAACTACAGGATTTCCAAAATGCATATAAAATACCTTCGATTTTATTATGCCCGCCTTCGGCTTCGTGCGACAGCACTTTTTTTACAAATTTTTTACGCAAATATTCCTAGTTTATCGCTCTTCCATTAGTGACAATCGTATCAAAATCAGTTGGGTGGTCTAAAAGTTAGCGGTAAAATAGACAGAGGTTACCAGCGACTTTATTTAATAATTTGTATAGATAGATACAGACGTACCTATCTATCTTTTATCTGGATGAAAGTTACCCTTTGTGCTTTTCAATACATACAAACATACAAATAGAGTTCTTTCACATTTAAAATATTAGTAGGTGTGGATAATAACGTCTAATGTGAAAAAGCTAATTTAGCTAAAAATTTAAATAAAAAAATAAATTTTAAGAAATAAGAAAACTGAGAACACTTACAAGTCTCCATTCAGAACACTCAAAGAAATGTGATAAATGACAAACAACTTAGCTTGCATTTACTCTCGCGTCAGGAATTGCTTTATTACGTTCCAACGCCTCTTTTTGATAAATAACCCGTGGATTCGAGCTAAGAAAATATCGCCAAACGACCAATAAAGGAGAAACTGTTACGCTTTCCTCGAGTATATCACGGCGGGTAGCTGATAAATCATCCACATACAAAGCTTTGGCTTTTCAAAAAACCCATTGTTTAGGGGAGGATGTCAGCGCCATTTCGCTGTCCCCACCTCTCCCATCCTCCCTCCACCGCCGATTACAATAAGGCTTTGTGTAATGTATCAAATGTTTTCGTAGCCACTTTATTTTGTAGCTCATAATGGAAATGACACAAGTTTTTTTATAAAAGCGACGGACACACACAGGCTGTTTGATGACCCATCCTAACTTCTTTACATGGAATAAAATAAGGTCGCTACCCATCGTCTGTCCTTCTGTATGTGCGCTTAGATCTTTTAAACCACTGTGCGGATTTTAATGCGGCTTTTACTAATTGAAAGAGAATTAAGCGAGAGAGGTTTTTATATGTAATTTCCATAAAAAAATTCCACCCGTGTGAAGCCGGGAGCGGGTCGATTGTAAAATTATAAATGCGAAAGTGAGTATGTTTTATTTGTTTGCTACGCATTCAACCGCTCAACCGTGCTCAACTACTTATATATATGCTCAACTACTCAACCGATTATCACGAAATTTTGCATACACTTTGTCAGGGAAATTTGATACTTCTCATCTGAAAAAAAAAATCAGTTCCCGAGTGAAAATAAAAATTAAAAGTTCAACGCCTGACAAAAGTATTTGAGCAATACACATTGAATAAATGTTTTAACATCTAGAAAAGGCGCGGACGAAGTTACGAGCAAAAAATAAAAAGAACAGTCGGCCATAGTCGGTGAAACACAAGCGCAAACAACGCGCAAAATGCGAAGAGAGCAAGTAAGATTAATGAAACTACTTATTACTTTACTTATATCGCTGAAAGCAGTAGATCGCCTACACCTCATACCATAACTTTAGAATTCGGTTGACAGTAAGCGTATGTCAAAACTGGCAATGACATTAGCAGAGGTCAATTCACAATTTTATTTGATGACGACATGATTCACATGTAAGTTGATTCACAGTTAACCCAGAATAATCCCTTTATTATTTTTTATATCGAAGTAACCCCCTAAGTAAGCCCTAAGTAGCGGCGAAAGGCGGCATTATCAAAGGAACGTGCGATTTTGTCAAAGAATAGCTGCGGCGCGCGATATCTTTAATTTCCGCCGATTCTTCTGAATATCTGATAGTGACCTATCGAACATCCGGCTGAGATGATGGAATAAATAATGTTTCACTTCATCATTTCAACCGTAGGACATCTACTGCTGGCTAGACATAGGCCACCCTAAGATCTCAAAAGGACTAGTCAAAAGCAGCCTGTATCCACCGTCGACCTGCCGCCCTTATCAAGTCGTCTGTCCACCTTGTGGGTGGACGTCCCACGCTGCGCTTCACTTGACTGTAAATATCTAAAAATACATACCTATAAAAGAAATAAAAAATGAAGCAAAAGCCATTTATCCACTTTATTCCAGCCAGGCTTAGATTTTTATTTATCTATTATTTAAAATACACACGCTCTCTCTCCAACGCCCGATTTACGGGCACTCATTGCGCGGGTGGGTTATTAAGGGAATAATTCATGAAGTCGCAGCATTAGTACGAAATATTAAAACACATATTTTATGGCCGCAAATATTTTGTTTCTGAATTAAATGTTTTTGCAAATTTTCATCAGAAGATATTCTACATGGGCACACAATTTACATTATAGAAAATAAATCCTCTCGACCGCCTATTTCCGGTATCGCATCCTGTGGGTCATCATACTTGTGGGTGATATCATTCAGGGTGTCTAGTTTGGTCTGAGACCATATTTTGAGCACCCGAACGTGTAAAGGCAAATAGGCATGCCTTAGCCATCGAAAACTCGGATCTTGTTAGTCAAATAAATAAAAATAAAAAATAAATAAATAAAATAGCCTTTATTTTCTTCTACACTTATTACGTATGTATATATAAGTTAATTTATATTTGTAGTATAAGTAATTATCTAATAGTCACAGGCAAATAATTCCTAAGAATTTTTGTATAAATGGTCTTTGACAGTATTTTTTTTTTAAAAAACAACATTTCTTATTAAAACGTTGATGTTATTTATATCGTTGTGAAACCAGACGGTTTTTGTATTTCTGATAGAAACATACATTTAAAATCTTCAAGCCGTTACGCAAACGCTCTTAGACTTTGTATGACATTTTACCTTATTTTTATCTATCTGTTAATTCTCCTTTAGTATTCTGTTAGTAAATACACACAAGCATCGCACACATGTGTATATTCATTCATAATAATATTCGATTAACTTCAATATCCGATCCACGCCGTAGTTATGGAACCACATTGAATAGAACAAAGACATCACATTCTAAAGAGCTCTTTGTATGAGAAATGCAATAAAGGAGGTAATAAATTAAATGCGTTGCGAAGAGTGTGGCTCTGGTTAATATTGTGGTAGCGCGGTATTGGTGAATTAAAATCTTTTAATAAATATAAGTACTTGCAGAATTTACATTTAATCAATTTAATGAATATTATAATTAGTTTATTGCGGATTTAATTAAAGTTAATTAAATTAAATTTAATAAAATAGCCCTTTGCTTCCTTTACATTACAAAGAATACAATTACCACAGCATACTTATTTCGTACAGTATGCCGACGGATATATCTAGACAGGGCAATCGTGCGGGGCGTGAGGGGTGAGGCGCGAGTGGGACGTGCCCAAGCTGCATACTTCGTCGTTCTTAGTAGCTTGGGATAAATATTCTAGGGCTATCGAGTCTTTCAGGTTTTAATTTTTTATATAAATCAAAATGGTGCATACGGCATGTGCTTTAAGTGCGTGCAAATCTTTATCTCGCATAAATAAAGAACTAGCTTTCATCAATTTCCGCACGATGAAGAAAGGTATAGCACATTTTGTAATACTTAATTTGTGTCAACCCTTCCGTAATTTTTAAATACCTACACAGGCTATCGCCAACGTCAAAGACGTCGGCCTACCTGTAGGAAATAAGTATGCTGTGCTATTACTAACTTTAACGAGGTTCTGTAAGGCTTCTGTATTCTGTAAGGAGCGAATGCTACCACCAGAAAGGTCAAAGGGCTGTCCTGTCTAGATTGTAAGTTTTTTTTTAAGTATTAATAATACTTAAAAAAAAACTTAATATGTTTTTATATTATAACGATACTCATTTTTCAACATTTTTCTATATATGTAGGTATATTTTATTTGAGTGAGTTTATTTTGTTATCTTTCACGCCATCACTACTCAACCGATCGTCATGATTTTTCCAAAAACATTTTTACGGGTACATAAAAGTACAAAGGCGTCTTTCATCCAGAAACTGTTCCTGGAGTGTCATTTAAAAATAAAAACTTAACACCTGGCAAAAATATTGAATAAATGAGCAAAAGTTAGTATTTTATAAACAAAACAAAATACAGCTTTAATGTATTTTACTTAGTACATAAGCTTGTAAATTTTAGAAACTCAGACTTTAGACCAAGTTATATAAAAGCGAATGAATTGCTAACAATGAAGATTTTTTTACTGATCAGTAAATACCAGTAATAGAGATAATTGTTAACAATTAAAAAGAAAATCTGTACTGTAATAGAGTTTTACTTTGTTGCTAAGAGATAAGTTGAAAGTTGAAGTTGAAAGCTAGTTATCGTTAATTTGTTATATAAGTCAGAAAGGCTCCTTCCTATATTGCTTTATCAGCTGTAAGAGCAGTTAGTTCAAGATTCATCTTCATAAGAACCTTCTTCGGATTACAACGAATATTAAAAAAAATACCAAATCGGTCCAGCCGTTTTTGAGTTTTGCGCTTAGCAATATGTACATAATTTTTATTTAGGTAGGTATAAGGTATAGATTTTTATTTCTTTAGGTTATTTTTATGATTTATTATACGTACTTCGGTTGTTTTATAATCTTACATTTATTTCCAAGGTTTATATTATATCTATATACTATATTTAAAAAAAAAACAAATTACAAATTTTCAAATATAGAAAATCAGCCAAGCAAAACAAGCGAAACAAAGGCAGACTTTTGGCAAATTAAAAGAAATTTACATCGTCAAGTTACATTAAATAAATAAAGTCTTTCAAAGGACATATACCTACTATACTAACATAACCAAGTATTTTGGGACATCGCAATATACTTAGATTAGGTCGCATCCCGCAATTAACTCCTGGCCAAGCTATATTGTATAGTCTGGTTCACGTGACAACCTTCTTCGAGGATTAACCCCGGCTTTGTTGGATATTGTATTACATTTTTACACTGCACTAACTGTGCCCCGCGGCATCATTTGACTTAAAAATTAACGAAAATATTATAAGAAATACCATTCCCAAGTTTGTTCAAACTGTTTCTTAATTTGTCGGTTTTAACATTAAAAAAATATACTCTCAAAATAATAGTACCTAATAAGTAGTTAAAAGAATGATAAAAAGATAGATTATAGGTAGTTTGCCTTAGTGACTGAAAATATTCATTACCTACTTCTTTTCATCAATTTTATACTATTGGTTTTATTAATTATATAACTACACAAAAAACTTCCTCGTTTATCGATTTTTCTATTAGTTGAAACTGTATCAAAATCCGTTGGGTGGTTTAGGAGAGATAGCGTATAAACAGACAGAGGCGGACAGCTACTTTATTTAATAATAATAGAATAGATATAGAATAGACATTATTATTGCGTTTTTTTTTTATTTGACCACATAATATTTGACATCAATATCAATAGATAAAAATTCAATTAGTTATCATGTTTGATTTATTGTATTTATTTTTATTTTTATTGATATTTATTTTTCCAATAAAGACTACATTGTGTTTGATGGAGCCGATTATGTCAAATATCTGAAGGCTTTGTTAGAACTTATATTATGTTCTTATTTGGTTCTTATAGATTGTAAAGCCTTTACAGACATGCTGATTCCTCGTGATTTTCCTCAAAAGAAAAAGTAGTTAAAACGTGTTAAAACGTGAACTTTACAGGATTACGTTGTTACGTTAATCTGACCGCCCTTTTTTTCTCGAGAACGGGTTGAAGTATCAAAATTGAAATTGGTATCGAATTCTAAGGCTTTCTCCCTGTTGAAACTAAATAATTTTAGTCACATATTTTGATACGAAAATATATTTTTCATTCAAATAGGTATTGCAACCCCTTGCACTTGAAGAAACTTTTGTGTTGGTACTTTGTATTATTATACACAGATTGATAGGTTTAATATTAGTGATTGACTACATTCTTGGAAAACAATTATCACTGTAAGCTTTACATTTGTAGAAAATTGCGTAGTGTTAAGAAAGCGAGAAGGTGGTACATTTTAAAAAATGAATTGGTTTTTATTTCGATGGATTGGTCAATCAATCCTAAGATTTGTACTTTTATTTTAAAAATCATAATTCAGTGTTGCTTGGTTAGATTTAAAATTAACCAATTAGAAAATTTAGAAACAAAATGTCTTTTATTTAAAATAATATTCGAATACAAGACTCTCAAAAGATAAATATATAAAATATACGTTTTTATAATTAATACCAATTCTTAAATGTATGCATACCTATACTCGTATGTGTGTAGTAAATAAAAAAAAATAACGAATAAATTCTAAAGAAAAATTTTAACTGTCTTAGAATTACGTGAAGAGAAATCCTACATTTGATAGACTAAAATTTATTTTAAAATATTTAATTCAATTATTTTTCAATTTACACCTAGATACCGCTTTGACTTATTGGTCAATTTAACTACAATTGATTTCATTCTTACACTTACTTAAACTGTTCAATGAATTCAATCTTAACTATGAAATGCATTGAACTTTTAAAGTCCAAGCTATCAGAGTCGATATCAAATTGAAAGTCTCGAGTGGAGACTAATAAGTTCAGAATTCAATTTATTCTCATTAAATCTCGTTCAGAGTAAAACACTAAAGGAAAAATCTGTTGCGACGCCCTCTCGATTGGCTATTCAGATCGTTTGGCGTTCAAAACGAATGGCTATGTTAAGATTTAACGATCACCGATTGAAACCACATGTTGATATTTCAAATCTATGTTACAATACGCCTGTAACGATTTAAGTGAAGTGTTCTATTTAGAAAAATTATAATTTTCGATAACAATCCTAATATAATATTATAAATGCGAAAGGATGTATGGATGTATGTATGGATGTTTGTAACTCTTTCATGCAAAAACTACTGAACCGATCAGCATGAAATTTTGCATACACGTTGTCTGGGACACCAGAAAGGACATAGGGTACCTTTCATCCAGAACGCGGACGAAGTCGCGAGCACCAGCTAGTGATTTCCATAAAAACACGTGCGTTCAAACGATTGCTACTACTTTGTCCCTTGTCGAAATTATAATATATTTGTATATTTTCTTAGTGTACATACCTACCCAAATTTGCTAGTGCGTCAGCACAACAGTCCAAGTTTAAAGATAAAACATTTTTTTTCATATGTATAATATAAAGGTGGCAGACAGGCTGGCGGCTCACTTGATGGTAAGTGGTTACCGTCGCCTAAAGACAGAAGAAACACCAAGGGGAGTGCGCTGGCTACCCTGTAGGAGTTTGTTAACAGCTCGCTTGAAGTAGCCCATATTGTAGTTAGGTAAACACCTCAAAGTTCGTGCGAAAAAAAAAGATAAAAGAAAAGTTATTGATACCTTCAATAAATATTGATCTATGATGGATGGATTGTATGATTGACGTGTTTAAATAATAAATAATGTACAGCGATGCATTTCTTATTAGACAGACAGATAGACATACCTATTTTCACATTTATAATATTATTATAGTATGAATTTTATTCATAGCTTGTTAGATTGAGCACAGAGAGGTTGTACCTATTACATAATTTTTGTGAGTTTTTTTTAATAAATTAATAAATATGCAACATTTTTGTACAAAAATACAATTCCTGTTGAATATTTTAATGCGCAACCAAATGCAACGGAGCGCGAAATGAAAATCTTTCTGGATCGCAACCGGCTGCCATTACTGAAGGCCGGAGTGCAATATTGGAATATTTTTTAACGCCTCAGCACGATATTGCGACATTTAAATTCATATCAATATATTGGTGGATTCAATTTATTAATTATTCGGAATGATTAATTCAGACGTTTCGAAACAATACGTAAAATATACGTCTTTTATACCTATTTAATTCGATTTTGGAATCCTAGAATGTACTTTTCTTAAATGGATTTAAAAACAAACTTGGTATTTCAGCTACCACCAAGTGTTTGGTCAGTTTCCTGCTGCCCACCAGTTATCTTAAAAATATTTTTAAATATCTAGTAGCAGCAGGGCACATTGCGTTCAGCAGTAAAAATTAATATTAAAACCAAGTACCTACCTAATTAAATTAAGTAAAAACTAAGAAATAATTTCTTAATAAGTATTTTTGTAATAAATAAATTATAGTTTTTAGGACAAGTTGTTTGCCTACAACCACTTAACAGTATAGGAAGAGATTAGTAAAAAAATTAGAATCTTTAAGAATGACAAAGTCATTACTTACTTACTCACTGCTTCAAACGAATCCACTGGCTACATTTACTTTACGTTTGTATGTATCAATAATAAAATTGAGAACAAAATCGATCAAAGAGCCGACGAACTCGTCGCATTTATTTATATCGCACATACATTTCGATTTCTTATGATAACTTGTAATTCGTTCAACACCAAATAATCATCGGTTCATATTTTGTATCTACCGATTCCGATGGAAGCGATATTGATCCTAAGTGCTTCTAAATATAAACGTATCGCCAACGTATCTTTGTTTGTTGTATCAACCGTCGTATTAATTATGTGTGTTTTTAATAATAATTTAGTAGACGAAATTTGATTGAACAGTTCAATATTTTCAGGACATTTTCCAATATGTTTTAATGATTATTATTTGGTTTATTATTATTTGGTTATTATATTTTATTTGTTGAGTGTTGTGACTATGATGTTAGGTACATTTATTTCAAATTAAAAATAACCTCTTTCTTGTGACTTAAGAAGTAAAAGAAAAGTTATAAATATATTGTCTTCGCAAGAATTCAATATGCATACAAAATATTTAAATAACTTTCTAAAGTCTATTTCTGTGAATCTACAGACAGACAAATATTTACGCTTTCACAATTCGTATACCGATATATGAATTCATAATGTTTTCTAACTTTTATTAAATTAGATATGATCATTATTAATTATTTTCAATAAAACCGAACGCGAATAACTGTTATCAGATAAGAGGTATTCTATTGATAACTTTATCACAGACAATTGAAAGATAAATATTTCAATTTACAGGTACCTACTATGGTTGTTGAGATATTTTATCTTATGGCTAATAGGATTTACAATTGAATTTTATGTCTACCCTCTAAAGCCGTATTGAAACAGTAGTATAATCAAATTAAATCACTTTATAGTAAGTAGATGTATTTGTTGCGTTGTATCGTACCTATTATAATAAGTAAATAAAAACCAGGTCGCCCTGTCGACCCAGCTGAATTTCGCACATGCGCAGAGGGTAGCAACCAGCTGCCACTCCAAACAAAACAAGGTACGTCACTGCAATGTTTCGAAGCGTATCTTCTCTTAAAAATATCAAATATGAACATTTAGAAGACAACTTGTGAACCAATCAACAATAGAAACGAATATCTTTAGTTTTGTGCCTCTGAAAATAACCACGATAAAATATATCATCAACAAAGCATCTGTAAATTGTAAACATGACCGAACGTAAAATCTTGATTTTTATTTTCTCCTTGATCGTTTACTGCTTGTACAGTGTAAATATGTGGTTTATGAAAGAGAGTGGTGTTGTTGAGAAACAAAATGAAACGGAACCTGTCACTGAAAAGTTAAATATATCTGAGAATAACACTGAAGAAATGAAAAGTGAGATAAAAGTCAAAGTGATACCTATGTTTATGAAGAACGCGTGCAGTGTTCTACAAGTGTTTACTGAGAAGCCTACAAGTATTAGGCGCGAGATTAAGAAGGATTTGGAAATGGATACCGACAATAACTCAATTAAGGTTATAGGTATTACTGTTTTTTTAATAATACTGGCCGTCAATGCTGTTTTGGATACTATAAAAGCGAAAGAAGAGGAGAGAGCCAAAAAAAAATTGAACCCTGACGATGAAAGGAGACAGTCTCTGTCAGAATTTGCCAATAAGAAACATCTGAGAAGAGAATCGAGTAAATTCGGACTTCAACTTTTTCAAATAGCCGAATCAGATGTCAGTAATGAGGAACGTAAGAAGAGTCGTCGTCAAGCGCGACCGTATACAAGAGGAGAATCGACAAACTCATATTTGAGTGAAAAGAATACTCAGACTCAAGGCTCAGAGCCGGCTTCCGTCAATGAACCGCCGGCTGGTGAACCTCGGCTTGTTAAACGACAATCGTTAGCTAAACTTTTCGGTATGTATTAATTTATTTAAAATCAACAAAATATTCAAATGTCTCAATGTATGTGTTTTTATATTATACTTATTTTCGTAATTTTTCTTCTAAAGAATGTGATATAAATGTATACTCAGTGCTTGGTGGATTGTTTATTGAAAAATCTTATCGTCTGTCCTTTCTAAGTGTATTTAAATTTAATCTTGTTCCGCACAAGGTCTGTCTGACGACTGAAAAATAATTTCAGGTAATTTTTCACTTTCTTTTCCATGGCACTTTCAGACTCTAGCACTTGCTTGATTATTTAGAAGCTTCTTTTATATTATATATTTTTTTTTTATAATTTGTGTTTCTTTTATTAGTAGATAAGCATACTGAAATATAATTTTGAGATTTATAAAAGTTATAACCTAAAAAACGTATAAAATGATATAATATAAAATGATATCCTATAAAGTATATATATAATTTTATTGTAGGCCTACTGTTGTTTTTTTTTTCAGAAAATTGTAGGTATATCGTAGAATTAAATATTTTTGTTGTAATTAATAAAGTGTCTTATTATTATAAAATTGATTTTATTTATTTGTTTTCATCATATTAGACTTGAGTTCAATTGCAAACACAAAATATAGTTTTCAAAGTTTTGGAAAACAAATAAATCAGATAGTTACTCAGTAAAGCAAAATTCAGAAGTAATTAAACCTTAAAACATTTGAAATAATTTAATTGACGACACGTTTGGTCTAGGGGCTAGTAACCCTAACCCGGTCGTGGGTTCGAATCCCGCTAGGGGCAAATATTTATGTGTTAACTTTTTACCTTTATGGATGTTTTGTACTTATATTATTGTGATTTTGAATTTGCTTCTTTGCAGTTTTGTGTAAGTATAAAAAAATCTTGATTCTATCCTTTTCCTGTACTTCAGTAAAACTAGATATTAAAAAAAAACATGTACCGTACCGTATGTATGTAAAAAAGGTGTACCGTATGACATTATTTTTGCTCTAGTGAATTATGTAAAAAATAAGGGTCTCACAGTATCAAAATTATTGATCTTTGTTATTATCTGTCTCGAATATGTTCTCGTGAATAGAAATATTTGTCAAGGAATTCTTTAATTGGATCAGAAGTTCCAGATGTGACTTTCTACCTCCACGAGCTATACCTTTTTAAAAGTTATTATAAATATAGATAAGTGACTTGTTTGCCTGGTATAGTTTACTTTAGAAACTTTGACAATATTATCACTTAACATTAACATTACTTAACATTTTTATATTTAATTTTACATGATTTACTTATTTATAACTAATTTCACGTGATTTTTTTTTGTTTATTTCTTAAAACTAGTAGTTCATTACTAATGTTGCAGCGAAAACAGAGGTAAAAATATATGCATGCCGTTTCAATCTAGTCTATTGAACATCGCGCTAATCTTCCGGTTGGCTAGTCAAAGCTAAAATTGATAACTAGATTTTAAAATTTATTACGCTTTGGTATAGAAAAAAAGGTAAACGTAGCTTTTTAATAAAACCTTTTATTTTCAATTAGGATGATTAGTTTTTAGCTAGAGCACAAATAATTGATTTTGTTGCTTTTTGAATTTTCATTTAAAAATCCTTACACTCGTGAATGGCACTATAGCTGTAAACCACAGTATGTATTTGTATTTGTTTGCATGTTTGTAGCATTGTTATGTAGGTACACTGCGTTCACTGACTTTACAGTCTTTCAAGCAAACGTGATCGCCTCTATTCGGAAAGAACCTTACTATTAGGTACCCTTAATCCTATCGGCATTTCTATAGCTCCTGGTATTACTAACGTTTCAAAGGGACAGTAGCCACTATACGCGTGGATACTTCGGTCACGTGGCTAAAGGTGTTAGTCAAAGGATCGGTTTCTAGCAATTATCATCCTTCTGGGTGTAAGTATTCGTTCTGGGTGTAAGTCCTAAGTTAAGTTGTATTACATACAACTTGATATACTTTGATATATACATTTAGTAAAAAGCAGTTATTTTTACATTACAAACAGACATTTCATTTTTATTTACTTATTAGTTTAAATTTGCATACAATTTGCACAGCAATTTGTATGTGTTTATTATTAGGCCTTTCTCAGTAGTTCACTGATTAGTCCGGTGACCGGACTTACAAGCCTTATTTGTACAGTGTTTATATTTATTATATCTGTTTTCTTTGTAGGTGGAAGGCCTGCTTCATTGGCGCGACGATCGTCTTTTCCTGCACTTCCCCTAAATCCTGATGTCCAAGCGCTAATGTTAGGCCATAGACAAGCATCATACGACAGCGACGATGAAGGTGACGGCAGAGGGCGAAGGGTGAGGATCATACGTAGGTATTAACTTATAGTCGTCAATTATAACTAAATATATCAGTACTATTTTAGTAGATAAAGATTATATAAAGATTGTATCAAAATAATTAAGGGTCCAAAATTTTAAAACTTGTCAACGATATTTTAAAGCACCGATTCAAGGGTATTATATGTTTATAAGAATCTTACGGACAAGTATATTTAAATAATATAAAGTTTTGGATCACTTTGGTTGTTAATAAATGAAATTATAAAAAAAAAATATTAATTTACTTTCCTATGTCAACGTGGCTACAATTTGTAGACATTAATGAAATGTTAAATATATTTAGAATACATTGAATAAATGGAAAATTATGATAATATAAATGAACATCTGATTTATACTCATTCTGTTTGTCTATGTAATTTTTATAATAAGCTAGTGAAAAATTGTGTGCTTTGAAACGAAATTTTATCCTATAAGTACCTAATTATTTAGGTAAAATATATAAATAAATTTTATTATTTATTGAAATAATTATAATGAAATTTAAATTCACTAAAGATCATGTGAAATTATTATTTCAATATATAATAAGAAAATTATAAATATTTTTAAACAATTGTATAATATAATATACGTACTTACTTATTAAAAAATATCTACATTCTGTATACATATCCCATAATATTCGTGTGTGATATAGTAAGGATCTTGTTAAACATTAAATGTAACTTGTATTTATTTATTACAATAAAATAAAATCAATTAAAAAATATTGAAAGACAGCTAAACTTGTGGCTTAGTAAGTACCTACCTGCTTTTTAAATAACTGATAGGAAAATTTATCCTGGCATATCTTACTGAACCAAACACAGCACGTGTTTACCTTGTGATGGCAAATATTCCCACAGACACACGTCTTTTTATGACTAAAGGAATTCAATATGTCTAAAAGCGCCTATACACTGCCCTAAAATCGGTGGCAATATCGGGGCAGTCGTGGGGAGCCCCCTAGATCGCTCCCTTGATCCTCTCATGTGTAGGCAAATCGTAAACATAGTTAGAGGCATTCAAGGGAGCGATCTAGGAGGCACTCCACCGCTGCCCCGATATTGCCACAGATTTTAGGGATGTGTGTAGACGCTTTTAAAATCCCTGAGCGTAGGTATACGTCTTTAAATATTTTTTCTTGTTAAGAGTGACTATGTTTACCTTCTTATTCTACTCGCACTATAAAATTGTAATATATACTTAAATAGATACCAATATTGTAATACTTCGTACTGATTTTAATGTGATATATTATGATATGCTTTTACCTTAGTATCTAATAGAAATATCTGTCTATAGTCTATAAAACTTTCTACACTTGTTTAAATAAGAGTATTTTAAATACTATATATAATGTGTTATTTTCTTTGTAAAATATTTAAAATTCTTAATCTATTTGTATATTTTTCTCGAATAAAAAGTATACGTATTATATTTCTCTGTTTCTTTTAAAATCACCTAAACAAATTAACGCTTTTGTAGGCTTTAGTCTAGAACACTTTTCTTCCACTATTATGTTCATAATTACGTTTTCATAATTACCCATAATTACGACGTTTAAATATATTACTTGGAATAAAATCAGAAGCGTTTTTCTGGAACTTCCAGCTCCACTCATTCCAATCTCGGAGGATTTTTCATGGCTTGGCATATTTATTTATTTAAGATACCTACACCAATAGTATACGTGTTACTTATTTATACTAATATTATAAAATTGAAGAGTTTGTTTGGTTGAACGCGTTAATCTCAGGAACTACTGGTTCAAATTGAAAAATTCTTTTTGTGTTGGATAGTCCATTTATCGAGAAAGGCTTTAGCTATAATAACATTTTGAACGCAGAAAAAGTCGCAGGCAACAGCTAGTTATAACAGTTAGTTATAGAATATAACGAATTACAGAGTATTTCGGCTGACACACGTAACAATTACAGGCGTATACAGAATTAGCCACAAGAACAGTAATAGAAAATTATCAACTCCAAACAGGTCAAACTAATGTAGGACCTAATGTAAGTATGAGATTCCAGAACATTGTCAATGTTGTTTATAGTGTGGAATTCTGTTCTCATAAATAAATAAAAAATATTATCACGTACTTATTCATTTTTTTCTTTTCTTATGAACTTAATAAAAGGGCCTTGGCCTGAAAATTTTTTGGAACAAAGCCAATCGTACGTGTAAAACTAGTGTAAAACACTATTTGAAGACTATAGCATTGAATAAACATAACTATATTTTAAGCAGGTATTGATAGGACACACTGCGTCTCGCAGTCATTAAGGCAGTCTGTTTGGCGGCAGTAACTAGCCCCTTATAAAAGAGCACCGTGAAATAACAAGTGTTTCTGTAAGTGATTAAGCAATCCCAAAGCCTATTTTCCTATTGCTTCCTACATCCTTATCCTTATTCCTATTAAAGTCTACAGCACATTTGCGGTAGGTAGGTACCTACCTGTTGCGTTGCTTATGCTTATGGCAACTCAACTGGACCGTTAGCCTATCTGAAGAACTATACCTAACCTATACAAAAAAAACAAAAGCAAGAATGTTACATGAGTTATGTTATCGTCGATTTTTTTACTTATCTGTTTAGAAAATATTTTTTAGTTACTATGCGTCATTCCCTATGATTTTAAATAAATATAAAAAAAATATCACTGTGAAATGAAATTTCCTACGTTTAAGATAAAAGAAAAACTATTTATTACTTATAAACTAATTAGTACTTATTTGAAAATTCCTAAACTTTTTTAATGAAAATGGCATCATAAAAAGAAAAGATTTTTTTTTATAAAAAAGAGTTTGATAAAAACATCAGTAGATAGTGTCTGTGTCGCATTTAAACATTAATTTATTTTTATCCGAAAATCTTATAACAGAGACCTTGCCATAGTTTTAAAAATAATTCACGTGACGCTCGTAGGTTGCAAGACGCAGTCTTCACGAGACGGGATCTGGGAAACATTGCTCCCGACAAATAAACATTACATGTAACCAGTGCTATAATAATATAGTTTTATTCGTACTTATATATTTAAAAAAAGAACTATTAGTGTTATGTGTAAGTGAGAGTTAAGAAGATGGAGTTAAATCGTCAAATGATGACTGCTACAGTTCTGCATTGGAATTATAGAGGTTTCACTGAATTCCCTATACAACAATTAAAAGGCGAAGAGTCGGACATAACAGATATATATCTGAAAGAAAATCTTATATCGCAAATACCTAACGAAATAGGTAGACTAGAGAACCTTGAAAGTTTATATCTAAGCGGCAACGATATAAGTGAGTTACCGAGAGAAATATCGATGTTGCGATGTCTGAAATGTCTCGATATTAGCGGTAACAGATTGAAGTATATACCGGATGAGATTGGTGAAGTGAGAGCGCTCAAGTTTCTGATACTAGACGAGAATGAACTTAGCGAGTTGCCGTTGAGATTGGGCGAATTGAGGGCTCTGCGATATCTATCGGTTTGTGGTAAACATCTTCCTTAATTAGTCATTTATAACGTATAAATTTACATTACATAATAATAATTGTACTTAATAGTTCCCCTAAATTAGAAATTGAAATCACTGATCTTTGTCAATTTCTGACAAGATCAACTCTAGATTACCTAGTATATTTGCTGAATGATAATTTATTTTTATTTATTAAGTTAAGACGTATGTAAAAAAATAAAAAAAAGAAGAAAACTTATTAAGTATATATTTTAAAAAATATACACAAAAAAATTAGTAGGTAGGTACTTAATGAAAAATTAATTTTATCTTTCTTTAATGCTATTTAATTAATATTAAATAATAATAATGATACTAATAGTAATTATCAATAAATCTTAATATTACTATTTATTTATAGTTTTTACAAAAACTACTATTTTAATATTTGATATACCTACGACCTTCATCTGTCTACATATTTTCAAAACATCATAAAAATTTTGATTTATTAAAATTGCCAAGCTAGTTAAAAACTCTTCTTCCACTTCACCAAAGGTTTTTCGTGTATATTCTTATAGACGGTCTTAAAATATTTTTTTTTGTTAAAAATACCTTTCTGTAAATAAAATCGACTACAGTGCTCAGGAAAAACTATACTTATCTACAACTAAGAAAACCTAATTTTATCTTACGTTATGCATAGCGCATCTAATGTTAAATATCATTAAAGATAACTACACAGTTGACCGCTTTTCTTCCCCTTGTTAGTTCGAACGATCGTAAAGTTAAGGAAGACAGTAGTTTTACGTCTGCCACCGATAGCGGCCTCGCGATAAATCAATTTTACCGCTTCCTCATTGATTTGTTTGACCCATATACAATTAGATTCTCTTTATCTAATAGGGAAACAACGTTACGGTATAAATCACCTCCTGGGCCCTGATTCTGTATGGCAAATTATGATTTCACGTTTTTGTCCTAGTCTCTTATCCTGGTCTTATCATTGCATTTATATATATGTAAGAGAATAACTTTTTAGCAGAATCTAGTAAGTAGATATCGTAACAATTTACGAAGATTATCGATTAGTACCTAATCATATCGGTTTCGAAGTAAGGAATCGCCAAGTGGTGTTAGAGAATTAGGGCCCTGGATGTATTTCGCCATGGAATTGAATTGAATTGTGGCGGTTGATAATAATGTTTGTGTATACAAATTGCATACGTGTGAAGCCAGATCGGATAGCCAGTGCGAAAAAACAATTTAAATGCACTGGCGATCCGATATGGCCCGTCGTTCCCCGTGTTACCAATCTTACTAGGTACTAGTAGTAACACGGGAATTTAATTTTGTCCGTATTAATACGGACCGTATTAATACTCATTACATGTCACAACTCACACATTTATACTCGTATGTGTATGTCGCTTTCATAGTTAGACACATAATTAAGGTGATTCAATTTCTATACTTCTGTATTTTAACGTTACCTACGTTGGTAGGTATATGCAATGTAATCTTTGATATAATTATACATAAAGACACGCATTTACCTATTGATATTTATCCTTTTTTCTTTAATTTACTAGTTTTTATGATAAATAATTTTTACTATAAATCTTATTCCAAATATTTAATGCAGTTCACTTTTCTGAACCAAAGCGAAGTTATTAAGATATTTTCAAAAAACTGTTAAGTAAGTATATATAAATATATAGGCGATGTCATAATCAAGTTGCATAAAATATCTAAGAAGAAACCTCGTTATCAATTTCCAGACAACAAATTAAGATGGTTGCCGCAAAGACCTGTCCACAATTACTATCACAGCGAATTCAGGTTTTGGCGCAACCCTGAATTGAAAACAATACCGTACTCTTTATGGTACCACATGTTGCGGGATCAACAGACGAGAAGCCTTAATATAGGGTAAGTTTTACGACTCGGTTCGTAACAGCTCGAAACTAGCAACAATTTTCGTCTGTAGGTGACCCAGTTAGGACTTTATGAAGCTTGTTATAAAGACTTCACTGTTGTGTTTATTTGTCTTCAATATCCGTTCCGATATTAGTTAGAAGTAAACGCATAAATGCGACTATGATTAAGTAAACTTTTAATACATAAATTGAACAATATTTATTTTACGAGTAATTGGTTGATCTTTATTTTTAGATTACTTTATTTTATTAGTTGAATACTTAGATTATTTTCACCCTGTCTAGCCTAGCCTACGTAATTGAACAATATTTATTTTGCGAGTAAGTAATTGGTTGATCTTTATTTTTAGATAGCTAAGTTGAACACCTACTTAGCCTATGTTCATCCAGAAATTCATTTCTAACTATTGGTTAATTTTTTTTTAAATCAGTTGATAAAATATTCGTGATTTTTTTCATATGAAGGTCATCAGCGTCAGACAGACTGCCAGTCCACTTGGTGAATGGCTATAGTGGCTAGGGCGTATTCCCAGTAGTTCGGTTAACAGTTCGGTTTTGACCGAACTAGTGAGACTTTTTTTTTCCAGTAGGAACACAAACAACGCTAAAGCTAAATGGTAGTGGTATTGTGTAAGAATGTGGTTACTTCCGCCAAACTGGCTATCCAAAAAACCGCAAAACGCAGTATGACCTTTTTTTTAACATTGGCCACTACTAAACATTCGTGAATGTGTAATAGCTAGTCAACAACATAGTTGTTAGTATCGTCAGTAGAATTTTTTTTATCAATCTGTAATATACAATACTAGCTGTTGTACGCGATTTCGCGCGCGTTACTCTATAAAATATAGCCTATGTTACCTACTCGCTGATAATGTAGCTTTCTATAGGTGAAAGAATTTTCAAAATCGATTCAGTAGTTTTTGAGTTTATTCATTACAAATATGACGGCAACATTGTGCTTCATGTCAAAAAAGGTGATCGTAAGTACACTGGACCGCAAAGAAAAAGGGTCGGTTAGAAAATCTTCAATATCTTCAAAAGTACCTGACCTAGATTTATGAAATAGACTAAATTAAAGCTAAACTAAATAATTTTTATTTTTATTTAAGCACATTAAATTATTCTTTAATTTACTCTTTATTTCAGTTATGTGGACTTATAAAAAAACAGTTACTTTAGGAACGCATTTTTTGGGTTAGTCCAAAGATCTATTAGTTAGTCCAAGTTCTATTAGTTCTAAGATATTACGGTCCAGTCTAAAACGAAAATTAATAACTTTTCAGATGCTTGCAGATACCAAAGCGCAAAAACATTAGAGGACAGAACAGATGTCGCTTAAAATTTAAACAAGACACGAGAGAATGGGAAGCAGATGTTGATTGTCCTTCTCAATTTACTCATGTATTGCAAAACGATCATAATTATCCTCAGAGTCTAAGCGAAATATGTAAAAGAAAAATATATAGCATCATCTCTTATGCCACAAAGAAGTTGAATGAAGACATTTCCGGTATAATGTATAGAGATAGTTATGATACTGAAAATAATAATTATTTAAATAGTCTAGAAGGAAATGTTAATGAAATCCGTGTAAACACAGATTGTGATTTGAATGGCAATAAATGTTCTTTAAAATTAATTCCGTCTGTTCTTAAAAGAGGAAAAAACAGTTGTTACAAAAGAAATGAAGGAAAAGACTATTACGTAGCAGCCGATATATTAAAACAGCACATGAGCTTTTTACCGAAAGTTATCACCCAAGAATTGAGCAACGGACCTGTATCAAACTGTGAAAATGCAAATTGTAAAAGGCCTATATTCGACTATGTATATTATGAATTTTGTATTGGGTAAGTCAAAAATATTAAAAAAATATTTGCAGCTAAACTTCTTACATTTTTCGTTTAAGATTTCGATTCAAAATTACATTGATTTCCATTATGACTTTTTTTTTTGGATAAAAAAAGGAAAAAGATCTTTCTTTACTTCGTGGATATCAAACTTCATATAGAATGTATCTTACCTTTAGGTATATGTAATATAGGTACACTTATTATTTTAAAAATGTGTTGTTTTGTCCACATTTTTTTGCAACATCTTGTAATATTGCAAAATTGTAATTGTAATATTATTTTGACATATTTTATGGAGTTAAGAAATATGTAAATGTTCTTAGTTATCTATAGCATCTTTAATTAATCTTATTCTATTCCAAGATCTTTAAGTAGACGTTAAAAATGTTAAATTAAGACTTAAAACTCAGTAAAGTATAAACAAGATGAACAAAAAAAAATTTGCAGATTAATAAGCCACAAACTTATCTACTGAAATATCTTATTATTACAGAAAAATCACACTGATCGATAGAACAGAAGATGTTATACTGAATGTTACGTTTTGTTCAAAATCGTGTGCAGACACTTGGAAAAGAGGAAACTCAGCTACAATTCCCTGGACCTATATTTAAGGTAAATAATATTTTGGTATAAAATAAAAGAATTATTATAAAATTTTTGAATCTTTATTTTCATAACCAGCCACCGGAATACTCAGTTACAAAATATATTGGGAAATAAAATTAAATAATAAAACCACTGAAAATACTGATACTAATAAAGAAATAATTAATAACCGTAAAAATTATTATGTGACATCACAACCGATCAAACAGACAAACTGTAGCAATCAAGTATTATTTTATTTGAAATTAAACTAAACGATATTTTTGCTTAAACTTTTGGCAATATATTTTACTTAATTACTATAATTTATCTGTGCAAAAACACAAAAAAAATCATTATTATGAAATCTTACGAGACGAGACATTCGCAATAATTTTATTATAAAATTTACAACAGACAAAAGAGATATTAATTAAAAAATTGGAATTCTAATAAACTCATTATAATTTTTAAGCGTAGCGTTGGTTTCAGCCTTCATTTTCTTTTAAGTGAATCATTATTATTGTGAAATTAACAAAAATGTAATATTCGATTTTAAATGACAATAAAATAAGGTCAATATTAAATACTAGTAATTTGGGAATTCATTACACATTTAAAAAAATCCTAACTTAAAAATAAGAAAAAATATATAATATAGAAAATTACAGGCAAATAATGCCTTGACCCTTCGATATAAAATATCTCGTTTTGCTGAATGTATTTTCGTATACCAATGACGAGTTATTTCGTCATTTGAAAACATAATCGCTGTTCAATAAATAAATAAAGAATCTTTCTCATGGAAAGGGTTTTAAAATAATATTATAACTTTTTCTACGTTCAAATGTAAACATTCTGTAGGATGATGTTTTCCAAGCGAGATATCTCGTTATCGTTAACAGTGCACAAACGTATCCCAAAGAAATAACAAATTGTAATGAAAAATTATAAACTAATTGTATTGAGCTCAAACACCCTTATATCTGCTGTGAGTTTCTGAGGAGTTGGGTATCCCGCAGACTACTAGATGGTGCACCATCAGGTCAAGGTTACCACATTTCATATCAATCGAACCTGTAGAAATTAGTGAAATTCCTTAGGGGACTAGGCATTCCCTAGGGAATGGGCCGATTGTCTTGAAACAACAGATTTTCATAAACTATAGCTAAGAAAGGTCTCAATAACGTCAGCTTTCAAAGGAAAAAAAACCCTGAGGCATCCGTTTATGCCCTCAGGGTGACAACGACGACTTCCTTAAGTGAAAACTTCCGAAAATGTTCCAAATTTTCCAAAAGACAATTTCCGAAAACGACATCTTCCGACAATGACATCTTACTAAGGGGTGTCCAATTCGGCCCTCAGTTGTGAAATGTGAAAGAGATCAAAGTATAAAAATGACGACTTCTAAAATCGTACATAAAAATATCGGCACAAAATAATTTTGTCAAGTTAGAATTTAGATGATTGTCTAAGTATAAAAATGAATATGTACTAGTTTTACCCCGGCGGCGGACCGGGAATTAATTTAAGAATTTGTCGATTTAAAAAGTTGTCGTTTTAGGACGTTGACATTTTAAAAAGTTGTCGTTTTAGGACGTTGACATTTTAAAAAGTTGTCGTTTTAGGACGTTGACATTTTAAAAAGTTGTCGTTTTAGGACGTTGACATTTTAAAAAGTTGTCGTTTTAGGACGTTGACATTTTGAAAAGTTGTAGTTTTAGGACGTTGACATTTTAAAAAGTTGTCGTTTTAGGACGTTGACATTTTAATAAGTTGTCGTTTTAGGACGTTGACATTTTAAAAAGTTGTCGTTTTAGGACGTTGTCGTTGTCACCCTGAGAGCGTTTGTGAGCTACGATGCCACAAACTTATAACCTCTTTTGCGTCGGACGTTAAAAATAGTCCGGTGTCGCTTTTAAATATCCTAAAGCAATAAAACATATACATACGAGATTTGGTTTTTGTGAGTAAGAATCTCACATTAGCCTATGTACTCGTATGTATACGAGTTAATATAATAGGCACTTGCGTATATGGATAGGGTGTCAAATATACACCCTCGTTAAAAAAACCAACATAGGGCAGACATATTTCCTTTTTTTTTTTCATGTAGCACAGAAAGGGTTAAAATTTGGCCAACGTAAAAGTTTCAATGAAAAAAATATAATAAACATTTAATTGGAATTTATAAAAAAAAAATGGAATTCGCTCATACATAATAAATATATACTCAATCATTTTATTTAAATTTCCCTAATATTTAAAAATCACATTATTCAATATGCCTTTGTTCTATTAATTTGTGCCTTAATTTCTTATTATGGAACCATTTCAGTTGAGCTAAATTGAAATTTATTATTATTATTAAATGGAATTCGTTCAAAGTAATACATGATGCGGTTGCACTCCACGACCGCATCGTTCGGAATATATGGATCCACCACCCTGCAACAAATATCAAATATCCACTTACAACTGCTCTAATAACCACTCAGTTTAAATATACATACTCGCATTTTACACAATAAAAACTCAAGAAAACCCTAGCAAAAGCGCTTGAAGCGCTATAACTTAAAAGCGCTGCAGGCGCTTCTTTTATTCATTTCTGTCTCATGTATTTTGTATTCTGTTTGTGTCTTTGTGTTGTGTGCATTTCATTCTTTATTTCATTCATTCTTTCTTTCTTTTCTTTCAAAATTTAGACTGAAAATTATTTGTAGACGTCAACTGATAGCACAAACAGTGAGACATTCGCGTGTGTAATATGGAGATTAGATTAGTAAGCTTTATTGCTCATATATTTTTATCGGTTGAATTTATTATTTTTATTTTTAAATGATCCTGTCGGAACAGATTTTTTTTTCTGAATGAAAGGTACCCTATGTCCTTTTCATTATCGCTGACAACGTGTAAAAAAAAATTCATGATGAATGGTTGAGTAGTCAAGGTATGATAGGTCATTTATAATATAAGTTACGTTATACCAATAAAATTAGAATCCTGCTTTTGGACCATTTAGAAAATGTCGTATTTATGTTTATATATATTTTACTGCTCTATCAGTTGAACTCCTTTCTGGGACAAGGATTTTTCGAATAACTTGTTTTCCTTTTTTTTTATAAATAATGTACTAATATTTACACATCTTTTTATTTTTGAAAATAATGTATAACTTACATATGGTGGGGTCCATAAGTGGGCAGTTGCTATGAGGTTCGGCTCGTATAGAACAACACGCAGGGAGATTTCCACCACGCACTAAAGTTTAATACTTCCTCCTGATTAACTGGCTCAATACTGTAACAGAGGCGCATTTATTGTATTTTTATTTTTATTGTTACGTCAATGGTGTTCTCATAGAAAATTCTTAGTTTTAATCACAAGTGATTTTCCTATTTATTACATTAAGAAATTGACAATAAATGACGCCACAAAAAGATATATATACCGAAAATGCATCCTGTGGCTATGTATCGGCATTGCATTACCATGCGTTTTTAATCTCTGCGATATTTCTGAATCCTCTAGCCGCCAGAGTCGGATTTATCCGACAATTATTTTCTTATCCATTTCGCCAGAGTCGATTTATATACGACAAATTCCTATACTTTTATAATGTTTATTTTTAAATCATTGCTATTTCTCTTTAAAAAAAAATCAAATAATTTTTAAAAAAGGGTTAAGAAAGTCATTAAAAGATAAATATCATACTCGAGAGAGTCAACGTCACGTGAAACCTTAATTATTAAGAATAATAAAAACAAAAACAAACCTGAGATCATTGAACAGGTACCAATTGGAGTCGCCATTTTTGTTCGCAGTGTGAACATAGGCCACAAGATTCTTAGGATTGTCCTCCACGCAGACTACTGCCGCGGAGAGTGTATACTCGTCTTCGGACTGCATTGTGACGTGTTTCTTCTTGTGTTTGTTTGTTTCCGAACGACCGGGAGACGAATTGAGTTCCGGAGGAGATTCTCTCTGAAGAAACATTCAATAAAATCCGTTATTTTAATGTTTTAAATTATTTTATATTACTTACATAATAAAGCACACTAGATTGATATTTCCGGAAGATTATTAATACTGTATTATTAATAAAAATCAATGGTAAAGTTTAAATTTCCAAAACCGCGCCAAAAACGCTGTTTCTGTAATAAATGGCGCTGGTGTTTGTCATTGGTGTTGTCATCAGAGTTACAACCAATCACAGGGCGTTTCGGTCGCAGATAAAATTAATTTTTTTTTTCATACAATTTGCAAAAAAATACATAATTTAGCTTAAAATAAAGTGACACTGTTTTTTTTACGCTATTTTCTCATAAGATAACCACAATTTGTAGTATATTTTAAATTTTGTCAAATAGCCAATTGTCAAGATGACCACTTATTATGTTATAATAATATGGCCTTTCTGTTGTTATTGTTATAACTGATGTTTTTTATTGATTTAATGTTCACCTTGTCTTGGATAATGACGTCACCGTCGGACTGCAGTCGGATGATCATTTGATGCGGCAGAATGCAGTGAGAATCCTGCGATGGACTTTTCGATGATCCCGTTTGGGAGGACGATGGCCTGAAAATATCAACATATTTTTTTTTATTATTTGAAGGACCTTTACTGTTGGAATCAAATCCGTTTTAAAGCAGATTTTAGAACGGTTTTTAGAACAAACGGATTAGTCATAAAAAAAAATTAAGTAACAATATTCCTAATGAAACTATTGTTAACAATTTTTTTTGTTATATCTTTTTTATATTATTTATTTAAAAAATATTATTGATAAAAAATATCTATTTTTATTTTTTTTAAATATTTTTGATATAAAAAATTATATTTTTATTATTTATTTATACTATATTATATTATTAATTAAAATATTGCTTCTCATTTGCAATTTTAATTTTAAATACTAGGGCACTCTATAATAGATAGAGGGTGTAACTGATCACTTCCATGTTTTCCATCTCTAAATCCATAAGAAAGAAGTTAGGAGACCAAACAACATAAAAGAAAACATGATGATAATAAGAAATTTACCTGTCAGGATGTTTAAATCTACACCCTGGTCTTGCGCAATGCATGCCATATCGACACGGCTTCCCGCTACCACCTCGCTTTGAGTCCACCTAAATTACACAAATCTTATTTAAAATTATTATAATCATTATCAAAATTATATCGAAAATTATACATTTAGAAAGATGTATTATGATATTTAGCAGAAAAATTAACCTTACCACATCTTTATGTACGCCTTTCGCCCAATAAGCTTTCTCGTGCGCGCTAACACCGCCGAAGTTGATAGCCAGTATTGGAGGTAGTCTGAAAAAATAACATTTAAAGACATAATAATTTATAAACACATATAATATCTCCGAAGAAATATTTATTATTTGGCACCGAAGTTGTGTCATAACGTCCCTGCGACCCGGTCCATCAACTGCCGTTGATAGCATAACCCTACACTGCCCTACGCCACCCTACACTGCATAATCCATAAGGATTTTCCAATGTTAAAAAAAGTTCTAGGGTTAGATTCCCGGCTGCGTCAACTTTGGGAATGAACTTTTCAAAGTTGGCTCTGGTCTGGAGTCATACAGAGTCTCGAGGAGTACCTGAATAGGCGCCCGCGCTGCGTGGTGGGCGTGAACTTGTCGCAGCGCTCGCACCAGGCGGGAGTGCTGCGACGCGCGCAAAGCGACGAGCGAAGCAGCTCCACGAAGCCGCGCGTCTCGCTCTCTCGCGCGCCCGACGGGTACTGAAGCGCGCACGCCAGCACCGCACTCTCGCGCTCCTCCTGGCTCAAGCGAATTGAAACCAATTTTATAGTTTCTCACCGACTCACCAGATGTCACGAGTCGTGTCGAATCCGCTATTTGACTAATTTTAGAAAATCGTTTTAAATTATTCTTTATTACATAATAAGCACACCACACTACATTGATATTTCCGGGAGATCTATACTTACTGTATTATTAATGAAAATCAATGTTAAAGTTTAAATTTCCAAAACCGGGCCAAAACGCTGTTTCTGTAATGGCGCTGGTCTTTCATACGTGTGACGTCACACGCTAGTAAACGCCCTGTGATTTTAAAATGTGAGTAAATTTAAAACATTTAAAACATATAATAACAAATAATTGGAACTCGATACAAACGTAATACATCGAAAAAATGTTGGTGACCCCAGGCGGGGGTCGGTGTGTCATTGAACACGTGCTATTAAAGAGAACGAAGAGCGCTTTCCGTTATTGGAGTTACACTTGATAGAAAAGGATAGATATATAATTGCACGTTCTTCCGCTTTAAACGGTTTTTGTTTACTAAAAGTTCACGTATATATTGAACGGAGTTTATTTAATTTACAGGAGTTTTTTTACAAGTTTTTTTTTCATGATTAAAAGTTTAAGTATAAGTATTCACGGGTTTATTAACAATATTCTACATAACATTTTATTTATACTTAACTTTAATAAGTGAATGGTGCATATTCCCTATAAAGTCTTGAAAGCATTAAAACACGACACATACCTCTTTGTTACATTTCAAACATCTGTTGAGTTGGTGTCTACCGATTGCGAAGAGTTTCGATATTTCCGACTCTTCCTTCTTGGGAGGATGGTTGTTTGTGAGCAGCTCTTGATTCTCACTTGCAGGCTTTTCTGCATCTCCGTTACCTAATAGTCAAATCACCAATCAGTTTACGCAATGGTCAATTAAATGCACTAGAGGGGGGTACCTACACTAGAGGGTCACCCAGAAGAAAAGTACTGCTGCCAAGTGATTATCTAAAATAAAATAAAAAAACTAAACGCCTAGCCAAAGAAGTAATAGCAACAAAAGTTCAAGCTTCACATTGCTTATTACGAAGTCGCGGGCACCAGTTAGTGTATGATAAAAATAATCTTAAAGCAGAAATAACAAAGAAATTATTGTAATTACTTCTTACCATCAACTTCTCTAGCAAACTCCTCCGAAACGAATTCTGTGGTTGGTCCGAAAAATTCCAACTCCACGTAATTATATTCATCCTTGAACTGTCCATTGGCCTGAGGTGTTACCATGTTCGGTACCATTTTAGTGTTGCCAGCACGCGATTGGGGTGAACTGTTTGCATTTTGTGCCATAATTGCAATTTCTTTCTCTTTCCTTTTCGTTTCCAATATTTCATAGTGAATTTGGTGGAGTATGAAGCGATTCCAATTCTGAAACCGCATAAAATCCCTTAACAACATTAACGAATAGAAAAACTAAATTAATTTCACATGTATGCATACAGTTTTAATTATATTATATTTATATTTTTAGAATATAATTTTAGCCAGAAGACAACGAAAATAATGTAAACAAATCCGACACATACTGAGTTTTTTCAATATCGAGTCATTATATGTAGAGATATATATATATATATATTATAATGACTTTAAAATAATATATATTATTATAAGATGTTTCACATGAAATTTTATTTTATGGACCCCTGTAAATTTGTTTACATTCTTTGCGTTGCCTCGATGGCCTTGCTTTAAATGATTCCAATACAATTTACTACATTATGTGTGCAAATTCTATCACTGACCTGTAATATATATATAATATACCACTGGACAGGTTGCGGTGAAATTATTTTTATGCCTATTTGAAAAACGCCATTTTGGCGCTGTAAGCTATGGAGCGAAAGTATCCGGAACTAAAGTTAGTCATGGAATAATTAAAAGATTGTCTATGGAACATTTGAGTTTGGAAAGACATCAACAAACAGAATAAAACAGACACTATTATGGACATATCTATGGAATAAAAATACGCAAACGTCAAAATTAGTTCTCCGTACTTACGTACGGCGGCGTTTCAAAATGGCACACGAAATTATCTCTCATTTGTATATGGGACAGCCTGTCCAGTGGTTGGTTATATTACAGGTTAGTGAAATTGTATAGTAGCCGACCTGTATGAGTACAAATTTTTCATTTGTATATGGGACAGCCTGTCCAGTGGTTGGTTATATTACAGGTCAGTGAAATTGTATAGTAGCCGACCTGTATGAGTACAAATCTTTCATTTGTATATGGGACAGCCTGTCCAGTGGTTGGTTATATTACAGGTCAGTGAAATTGTATAGTAGCCGACCTGTATGAGTGCAAATTTTTCATTTGTATATGGGACATCCTGTCCAGTGGTTGGTTATATTACAGGTCAGTGAAATTGTATAGTAGCCGACCTGTATGAGCGCAATCAGATCGAGTCTCAGGTCGGAGCCGCGGTCGGGCAAAATGAGTCCCAGCGCCGCCGCTTCGGGCACAGTGCGAAATGCCCGAAGGAAGTTGCTGGCCTGACACGGCGACCCCGCAGACGTGTCCAACATTCTAAATAGAAAACCTACAGGCCGAACGATCATTATTATCCTTACTATCCTTACTTACTAATATTATAAATGTGAATGTGAGTTTGTTTGTTTTTAACTCTTTCACGCAAAAACTACTGAACCATCATGAAATTTTGCATATACGTTGTCTGGGACACCAGAAAGAACATAGCACCTTTCATCCAGAACGCGAACGAAGTCGCGGGCACCAGCTAGTAACACTATAAAACACTAAGGGCCCTTTGAACACAATGTTACTGAAATGTAGTATTTTTAGGCGTATATAATAATAAGCAACCTATTTTTTTTATTAAATAAATAGAGGTTTAAAACAAATTGATATGACATCGAAATCTATAAAGAAATAATTACTATTACAAGTAAGTATTAAAGTATAATGTTTCATTATATTACAGATTGAAGTGTATTAATAAACGCAATAATATTATATGTAGACTCCATTATATCCAAAAAATAATCAATAAAATGTTCAAATAATATTAACCATTCATTTCAATACACTTTTGAGAGCAATCGTTGATAATAATTCAAAATGAATAAAGTCTGGCGAAATCTATATTTAGCTATCGCCCTACACACGACGAGTATTCAACATTAGTGGATCAAAAACACATTTTGTAGCATCATGTACGAAGGGTCTTTCATTTACGTTCATTCTTGACATACACTGGAGCGCAAAGAAAAAGGGTCGGTTAAAAAATCTTCAATATCTTCAAGAGTACCTGACTTAGCTTTTATGAAATAAAGACTAAATTAAAGCTAAACTAAATAAATTTTATTTTTATTCAAGCACATTAAAATAATCTTTCATTTAGTCTTTATTTCGTAAGGCTAGGTCACATACTTTTTAATATATTAAAGATTTTCTAATCGACCCTTTTTCTTTGCGGTCTAGTGTATTTATAATTACCTAATTCACAGCTAAGACAAAATTCCTTGGCACAAGTGTGTGCTAGTAGAGTGGATTTTACTAGAGGCGTGTAATAGAGGACCTGTAATAATTGGTTTGTTCATAAGTTCAATTACGCCTTCTCAAATATATTATAATATATTAAACTATCGGTCCCAGCAGACGTTGTTCTGCCCGAACTCGAAAAAAAATTTACTCGATTGAAACGCCATCTATGTTGTCAAACCTGCTACGCAACATAAATGACAAAATATGTTATATTTTGTTTCTATAAACTAACTTTAGAAGACTTTAGAAACTTGTGGAACTTTACACCCTTTGTTCTATAGAAAAAAAAAACATGTAATTTGCAATATAATCGAAATAAAAACTATCTTCTCTTTTAAGTTGGACCAAATTACAGATAGTTACGAATTTTTATCAAAATCGGTTCAGTAGCTTCGGAGTTTAAAACTACTTTATAAGTTAACCAATTTCTAGTGGATAGTTATTGAATTCCTGGTAATTGTAATTAGTATTGGCCGTAGCTAATCTGGCGGCAGTAACCATCCCCTTACGTGACCACTGTCTCTCTTACAAGGTACAGCATATTTTCTGTTATGTTTTGATGCATCAGTAAAGAGTCGATTTCCCTGGGCCCACTTTGTACTATGGGTTCATCCTACTTACTCAATTGTACTACAATTTCGGCATCTATCTCCCTTCTCTGGTTTCAACTTACATAATTACGACACTTTTACCTTTCCTGAAATGTATCAATGCAGTGATGATGACTGCATCTCAATGGCATATAATTCTGCATTTAGATTTAATTCGGCATAGTTTTAGGCTTTCGAGGAGGCTAGTTTGATTGGTATATAAAACAGTTTCAGCCTAGAGACCTAGACTGGATAAATAGGGTTCTATATCTTGAAAAAAAAATACCTTCCCAAAACAAAGCTTTTCCTAACGAGTTTTAAGAATTTTTTTTATGGAAAAAATTAAAATAATTTAAAACAAAAAGGGCAAACGATAGTAATAAAGTGTAATGAACAAATAAACATACCTGTAACATAGGGTTACAATATGAGTTCGGTAGTGTCGCTTCTATACCTGGAAATCCAGTTTTGTTGTATTCTTCCAATTCCTCGTTGTTACCGTGTTTGACGAACCGCAAATCCAACTAAAATATAAGATATTTTTTGAAAGAAAAATAATCAATTTGGGAGCAAAAAAAAATTATCAACGCTAAGTAGGGTATAAATTTGAGGAATCTCATATTAGGTTTTAAGGCAGCTCACGCCAATATTCCGTCATTCAGACGTGGGTAGAAAGGATAGAACCAGACAAGTGGATGAAGAGATTTTCCTGTTAGTGTCTTATATTACACAACCTATGAAATTGCCATTCTGTAGCAATTTGAAATAAAAATTATTGATGTGTAACATCTTTGTTATCACATTCGTGCTAGTACGAGTAATTTCGTGCAATGCAACGGAAACATATTACAGGAAACAGGGATTGACGGAACGCGCGCTGTTCAATGTCAGTGTTGCCAATGTTAAACAATAAAAATCGTCAAAGTTGCCAGTAGAAAAAAATCGAGATATTTTTTATGCGAAATAAAACAAGTATATTTACGTTTTAACAGCAAATTTTATTTAATGCATCAAGGTTTATAATAATAACTAACTAACATATTAACTGCGCCATCTAGTCTAATATTTTGAGTATTATTTTTATTATTTTAACTTATTATTTTAACTAGATTTTTATTATTGTAACATAATAATTAAAACACTATAAATAAATTTTATATAATGCTAATAGTTGCCACCACCACTACAGCTACAATCGATCGATCTATAGTAAAGCCAGTTAGACAACGCAAACAAACCCGACTCTCTTTCCTTTTCCCTCACACGTAGCGGGATTGAAAACCTTTGAAAGTTTGTTTACATTCTTTGCGTTGTCTCGTTGGCCTTGCTTTAGTCTCGACGAAGTATGACAAGTTTGGTAAATCGTAGGTAACCTTATGGCACCATATTTTATCTTAGATGGCAGCACCAATTAAAGCTAAAATCTATCGATCTAGTCGACGAGGTATGGGTGAAAGAAAAAATGAAATGATATATGAAAAGGCTAAATAAACATTAATCGGGATTTTTCTGGGAAATGGTCAATGAGCAATGGATAATTTCTGAGATTTAAGCGTGGAATCACAAACTTAGCTATCGCCAGCGTGACATACGCGTCGAGGCCCACCTTGCGCTGCTCAACAGCCAGAGAAACAAAGAAAATTGGATTCTGTTTGACAATCACAAGCGCTCAGCATGTTAGTTAGATCCTGGTTCAGCACCTAACCAATCCCCTAAACTAAAAATAAGCCCTAAAAAGTGATAGTCACTGTTTGGTGGTCTAAAGCAAGGCCTACGAGACAAGGCAAAGAATTTAAACAAACTTTTAAGGGTTATCCAGATAGTGCCTATACCATGAAACAGATCGTGTGAGGGAAAAGGACACAGGGTTGTTTACATTGTTTGCATTGTTTCCTTGGCTTTACAGCAGTATAGCATGTGTGATTTATCACAGCTTTTATCAAACGGGATGAGCATTACTGCAGATAATGTATATTGTGAAGGACTGAATATGATGGAGAAGCTCGCACATCTGCAACCATCTTTGGTCAATCGCTCGTCTCCGCTGCTCCTGCACCATAGCACAAGACCCCGGGTGGTCTAAGGTATGATATACCCTCATCTGTTATTTTATTACGACAAAGACTATGTGGTAGACAACGCTTACATTGATAAATTGCTTTTGCATTGCCTAGCTAAATCGCGTACCTATACCTACCTATAGCTTTTAAATAATATACAGTTGTGGGCGATAAAGATTGCACATTGACTTTTAGAGAGAGATGAATGACTAGTTTCGGCTTCATAGGGCGTTTATCTCTGCCACACAGTACCTATGTGACGTTAGTGCTTCGAGCGACAGAGATAACGCTCTACAAAGATGACAAAGCCGAAGCCATCTCTCTCTAAAAGTCGATGTGCAGTCATTATCGCCTACAACCGTAAATTATAATAAACTCTCGCCATCCCTGTCTCTCACATGGAGTGGCGCACGCAACGTTTCTCAGTCACTCTCCGGCGCGAGCGTTGAGAGTGACAGAGAAAAGTTGCATGCGCTACCCCATGTGAGAGACAGGGATGGCGAGAGATATTATTATTTATATTATTTAACAGCATCGGTACGCGATTTAAAGCGCCTAGACACACAGCCCTACAATCAGTGGCAATAAACATAAATAGAGGCGATCTAGGGGACTCCCCAACACTGACCCAATATTGCCACCGATTTTTGGGCCGTGTGTAGGCGCTTTTAGCTAGGCAACTCATTTGTAATATCGATGTAAGTTTCATCTACCAAGTACGACCAGATAGTCGTCGTAATTAAATAATGGACGAGGGGTATCTCATACTGCACAAAAGACTGTCTCGAAGCTATCAGAGTCGGGGTCGGAAGCTCTCCGTCATCCTCCATACTCACCAGACTTTGCATCTATGGACTTCTACTTTTGCCAAAGTTTGGACAACTTTTTGGCGGGAAAAAATTTAAATTCAAAGTTTGTTGCCTTCCTTCCAGTCGATTTCTTAAAGAAGGACTAATATTAACTGCTATTGGGTTGGCAAATATGCATCGATTTGGGTGATTACTTTGATTTATATATAAGAAATAAAAAAGATTGAAATTAATGTACTTTAATTTATTTCGCACAATACGACGGCTATGTAAGCTAATATAATTTTCCCTTTTTTTAACACTAAGTCTTCTTAAAATCTTCCGGTTGCAATGTGTTTCGCTATCTCTTCAAAACTACACGACAAATTAAAAAGCCACACAAATATACTTGACCTTTTTATATTTTTTGGGTACCGGTTGGGCATTCGCTTTAGAATCGCTCGATTTTGCGGTCAAATCTTCTAGGGTGTCTTCAATATAGGGCATCTGTAATAAAATGTCCATTTTGTTTTACTAAAAGTACGATAGAAAAGAATTTAGGCTTTCTCTAATAACAATATGTATTACATTTTCATTTTCGACTAGGTACCTGTTTCGAGATATTTTAACTTATTTTAAATCGTTAAAAAAATGTATTTAATCCCATGTATTTCATTTAAACACTGTCAAAATATAGGGCAAAATTTAAATATTAAATATCAATGCTTCATATGTATATTTTTTCTTTTATTTTCTGTTAAATGTTTGTTTAAAAAATATTCCGTAGAATTAGAAAACTAATAATATAATATATAACAAGGTCCAAGTATTTCAATGATAAAAATTTAAAAAAAAATACCTGATTTCTTTTGAAGGTTCCAGGATTCGGTGCGTACCCAATCGGACCCTGCATTTTCATTGTTTTCAGCACTTCAGGATCAATTGGTTTTGGCTTTCTGAAAAATAAAATTTTGCGTTTTATTTACAGCAAAACTAAGGACTAGATGAATGATTATGTTATCATTATCACATACCTATATAAAAAGTGCTTTTTGATCATGAACACACCAATATTAAACCTATGTCCAGCAGTGGACGTCCTATGGCTGAGAGGATGATGATGATGATGATGATGATGATGGTGATGAACACAAGTTACAAAGCGACAGTGCTTTTTTATTGCTTTATGTTATTTAAGCTTCTCGAGAAATCCGTAGCATAGATAAATAAGTATCGTATATAGTGCAGTAGTAACAAACGTGCGACAGAACTGCATTGTAGTTTGAACCTTATATATATTATATCTAAGGTTAATTGTTAGTTTTAAGATTTTTTCGTTAATCGTCGGAGCCGTACTTTCTTTTCGGCGCGAACTACTGTAACTATCTCCCTTAACCATTTAACCGCCAGATTCGGACTTATCCGACAAATATATCCATTTCGCTAGAGTCGTGTATACGACAAATTTCTCTACTTGTATAATGTTTATTTTTAAATCATTGAGTAACTTTCTCTTAAAAAAAAATACGAGGCAGGCGCTAACAACTACAAAACCAAGCAGTTAACGGAATAATCATAAATAAATGATTGGTCTCGCTGCGCTCGACTAGATACCGCCGTCGTACTTGTAAAATGCGGCATAAAATAGTACGCCGATTTCGGCGTACCCGAGCCAGTCAGACTGCAAACTGTCTGATGTGTACGTGCCGAATGTTTTATTAAATTTTAGGCATAATAAAATACCAGTTTGCGTAGTGAAACTGTGTAAAAATATAAAAAATTGGGTGAAGTGATAAAAAGTGACGATTTTTTACACACACTACAATAAAAAGTTGTCACATTTTCGGAGCTATTGCTTTTATATAGCAACTCTATCTAGTCGAGCGCAGCGAGACCAATCAACTATCTTTGGAAATAATATTGAATCCGAATCCATACCTGTATTTCTTCTTGAAGAACTCTTCAGGCAATTCGTTGAACCACTTGGTGCCACTCGTCAAAGGAGGAAGTGGCACTGAAGAGAAACGGAATGTCGTGTCAGAGATACTGACAAATGGAACACCTTGTACTGGGTCGGCGAACGTTGTTGATCTGTAATAATGTAGGATTTATTAGCGACAAGCTGTCGCACGCGACTTCGTCCGCGTATCTTAATAAAATACTAGCTGGTGCCTGCGTTCTGGATGAAAGGAAGGTATCCTATGTTATTTCTGGTGTCCCAGACAACGTGTATGCAAAATTTCATGGTGATCGATTCAGTAGTTTTTGCGTGAAATCGTAACAAACAAGCAAACTCATATTCACATTTATAATATTAGTAAGGATTGTCTATGTTACTCGCTAATCTTCTAGGTTGTAGCTGATAAATTTAAAAATCGGTTCAGTAGTTTTTGAGTTTAGACAAAAATACAATTTCCCTTTATAATATTAGTATAGATTTGTTATTTATAGCTTGAGTTACATTACTTCGTTAACAATAACCTATGTTACTCAGTGACAATGTAGCTTTCTATAAGTGATTTTTTTTTAATTAGTCCCAGTAGTTTTTAATCGGTCCAGTGGCTGAGTTCATTCATTACAAACAAAATACAAATCTTCTCTCTTTATAATAGAATAGCTTTTGCACGCGACTTCGTTCGCGTAAATTTAATAAACAGCCTAGCTGTTGCCCGCCAAAAGTCAGTGTTCAAAATTATATAGCCTAAATCTTCCTCGATAAATGGACTATCCAACACAAAAATAATTTTTCAATTCGAACCAGTAGTTCCTGAGATTAACGCGTTCAACCAAACAAACTTATAATATTAGTAAGTATAGATAGCATATGTTACAAAGGGATAATGTAGCATTCAATTTGTAAAATAATATTTGAAATCAGTCTAGAATTTTATGAGTTTATTCATTACAAATAAAAATACAAATTAATTTTGTAGTTAATCTTTATAATATTAGTTCTTATAGAAATCCTCAACTATCCATTTATGCTCGGTAGCTGTAATTCAACTTTGCAAAAGTTGGCTATGGTTTGGATCTGGAAGTAAGTATTGGCAGGGCAAACTGCGTTATGGGGTTATTTAGGCCACCTGGCGGTTATTTAGCCCGCCTGGCGAAATAACAGTATATGTGCTGTTGTGTTTCGGTGAGGGCCAGAGCCCATTTCCCTATACCCTTCCCAATCCCTGTTGCTGTTGCACACTTGTTGCTTTGCTTGTGTTATAGGCGACAGTAGCCACCTACCATCATCGAGTGGACCGTCAGCCTGTCTGGCCAACCTTGACACAAAAAAATAAAACATGTCTCTCCACTGGTGGATATAGACCTCTCCCAAGGCTTGTCACCACGTACGGTCTTCTGACCATCGCATTCAGCCGCTTCCCGAGAAGCCTTTCCGGTTTGTGGCCTCCATTCGAGAAATCGTCTACACTACACCATCGGTTATCCGCCTATTGCCACTTGATCTTGCTAATTCTCTTTGGTTCTATGGCGAATTTTTAAAATTTATGATCCCAATCAATAGCCACTAAAGAAACTCCAAGCATAGCCCACTGCACAGCTTGCTGAGGCCACGTTTCGATACCATACAGTGTATGGTATCGAAACGTGGCTTCAGCATAAATATGGCATACACCATCACACGCGCGACACACTGACCTTGATTTTCAGACAGGTAGCTTCCCGAATGCAGCCAAGCTAGATTTTTTTTCATCCTCTTTATTAAACTTATTCCCTATAGTAGCTTACCTTGAGAAATTATTAAAGACAGGTTCCTTGTTTTGCTGTGGCGAGAACAAGTGTAGATGGCCCGATTGGTCTCCGAAAACTAACGCTTGACTCGACGCCGACACGTCCATTACAGTGCACTGAGAGCTGTGAGTTTCCACCTGTAAGTGTGATTATTCTTAATATTAATATAATTTTAAATTAAATCAACTATAAAGGTTATGTGCTGATGACTTATCTTTGAAAGGTGGTAGTGAACAATAAAATTTGTATCTCCGTGTAATTATAAACCTGAGGAGGTTGATATATTTAGAGAGCGATTGTACCTAATTTATCAACTACCTAATACTAGAAAATTCCTAAGTGAAAATTCCAAATATTACTGACATTCGAAGAAAAAAATAAAAATTTACAGCAACAAAAGCTCATTGTAAGAATTTATAACAAATAAATAACACACAATTTAATTTACGTAATTTTGACGACACGTTTGGTCTAGTGGCTAGTAACCCTAGCTGTTAAACAAACGGTCGCGGGTTCGAATCCCGCTAGGGGCAAATGTTTATGTGTTAACATTTTACCTTTGTACCTGAGTCATGGATGTGTGTATCTATACTTTACTAATATTATAAAGCTGAAGAGTTTGTTTGTTTGTTTGGCTATATAACATTTTGAACGAGGACGAAGTCGCAGGCAACAGCTAGTTTATTTTATGTATATGTACTTATTTAAATGTAGGGTTGTGTAGTGCGAGAGTTCGAACGGCTTCCAAGGTACCTGGAACACGGACGGCTTCTCGGTAGTGGAGGAGTTGACGTGCAGCAAGGCGACGTGTCCATCCCCGGACATGGCGACCGCGCGCCCGGAGAACGCCGGCAGGAAGTGCAGCAGCAGAGGCGGAGAGGCCGTCGGCAGAGTCCACGCGCTCTCCTCGCTCACCGACCCGCCCTTCATGCGGCGCACGTCCCACACCGTCACGTACGATTCCGCCACAGCGTCGCCTCCCGCCCTTACAGCCAAAATTATTATCTTAAGGGCGTCTTCACATTAGGGCGCAAGCACCGCGGCAGCAGCGCGGCTTTCATACTAAAAATAGCAGCGCGGCAGCTGCGTGCGATCGATCGGTATGGAAACCGCATTGCTGCCGCGGTGCTTGCGACCTAATGTAAAGGCGCCCTAACAGACGCCCTCCACAATCTTCCTCGTGACCCTTGCATTCATAAGATTAACTAGTTGCGTCTCTCGCTAATCGAAAACATTTCACCCTCAAACAATTTTATGAGCAATGCAGTTGATTTTATATCACCGACGGATATCCTACGAGATTAATAAAATGAAAGCTTTTCTTTTTGATGGTTAATAAATTAACTCTTGCTCAAAACAGGCGCTCATTTACTTGACTTACAAGCGGGGCGCGCAAGACAAGAAACGCGGATTGTAGAAATCAATATCTTAAAAGTTCTTAAAGTTCTTTTCCAGAATTTTAGGATTCGATTCCCGGCATGATGGATGACCATACCTTATCCTGCCTTATCCCCAATGCCTTATCCTTAATTCTACTGTAGTCGGCAGCGCACATGCAGTAGCAACACCTGTGGTGTAACTTGTGTTGTAGGCGACAGTACCCACCTACCATCAAGTGTCCATCAACCTATCTTTAGACCTTAGTAAAAAAAAAAAAAACCAAATGTTGTGCGCATGGCCGACGTCTTATTAATAAACAAGTGGAACCAATGACATTGTTCAGTTGCAAAAAAACTTACGATTGACTAAATCCGCAAGAGATGAGCAGGTCCCCATGCATGTCCAAATCGGACAGACACGCATTATGTGCTCGGAATAAATGCTGCACTTTATTGGGTGTTCGAAGGTCCCTTAAAGAAACCATGCCGTTGGCGCTTCCGCATGCAAATAGAGCACTGCCCCCACTACGGAGAACTGCGCAGCCTTCTTCTTCAATAGGCTGTAAAAATTTGGAGGTTCCATGAATTTTATTTAAACAAGACAACGTTTTACCATTTATCGGAAAGGGCTGTAGAGCTGTAGAGCATAAAAGTGTCGAATGTGTAGAGGTTACGTCATTAGAAGCTTATTTTAACATCATCAGTAATATTACAAGGAGGAAATTATCGAGTTTTGTATGTTTATTGATAATGAATAAACTTAAAAACTAAATAACTGATTTCAAAAATTCTTAACTATAGAAAGCTGTATTATCAGCGGGTGACATAGGCTTGTATTGTAATGTCAAATAATCTCTACGATAAATTGCTTTTATATAGTAATTTTTTGGCCTACAATGCGAAAACTATTGATGATTTGTGTAACCTATTTAACATTGCCTAACTATACAAATTATTTAGCATAAGATGGCTAAAAGTAAAAAAAAATACCTACACATTTTTTTGTTTAATTTGACTATTGTTTATGATAATTGTCTTTTCAACGGTGCATAACACGGAGTTCAAGCACAGGTTCAAGTATAATTTTCTGACGCGCAACCTTCTTGCTGGATAGCGGTCACTGCGCAGAAAGCGCATATCAACACATAAAGTCGTGGTCTGAGTAGCAGCGTTTTAGATAATTAATGTGATTGTTTTTAAAATGTACTAGCATATATTGCCGAGTTCAGATTTTTCAGGCTCTAGTAAGATGGTGGAGAAAAGTGAGCTCACTGCGATTAAAGTTGCTTTAAGAATACCAGAAATTTGGGCAGACCAAGATCATCTTTAAGGTTTGCCCCATTTTATGTCTTATTGTGACCAGAAAAATTAGGTGACGAAGCATAGTTTAAACTGGTGATTAGAAAGCTGAGCAAGGTATTAATTCAACAAGTAAGTGACTTTCTTATTTTGCCTCCTGGTGCGGCAAATGCTATTAAGGCGAGACTTATGGAAGTCTGTGAGGAAACGAAGAATCATAGGCTACAAAAACTCCTTTCGGAAACAGAGTCATCACTGCCGTTAAGGAGAATGAAAAGCTTGGCCAGTTAAGATTTGTCACATATTATGTGCAAGTAGTTACAATATTATATGAAATCGCTCATATAGGAACCACACCTTTTGTAGTGGTTGTTATTGCAAAGTAATAATGCTAAGATATGCATAATTATAACCTGATCATCGATGATAAATTGCAACACAATTAAATGTGACCCAATTTACGGTTTTTCTAACATATCCTATAACGAGTTTAAGAGCCCTCCTAGACATAAAGGTCTGAAAACTTTGGACTGCTAATTGGCAGAACAGAGATTTATTGAGAAAACTAGTTTTCTAAAGTCATATAACATGAACTAAATTAAATATAGTATAGACTAGCTATAAGAGCATGAACCATAAACATGACATCACTGCTTTTAACCCAACAGTTTTGGTTCAATAGCATGCTGAATACCAGGGTTACTGGAATTGTTTAATTTAATTAAATATGTAACAACTTCCAATTATTATTTAACCATTAATTTTCCGCAAAAAACATTATTTGGTAGTCAAACTAATTTACAACCTTATTTGCCAATTTAGAAGAATTATACAAAAACAAAAAAATTTATAATGGCGCATGTAAAAAAGTAAATAAAAAATAATTTTCTACTCACAATAACTTTCTCCACCATTTTGGTTAGATCCAAATCTATAATCTTATTCTGATGACCACCCATCAACAGTTCATTTGTACCAACTTGGTATAAACACTGCATGTCTATCATGTTTGCTGACCTGTAATTTAAGCAGGGTTTAGAAATTCCTTTAATATCTCAAAATACCCTAACAATTTTTAAAAATGAGGGTCACACGCTAAGTTACTACACCCAGTAACTACTCAAAAAGTGCCTTATCAAAAAGTATTTTATTTATCAGTAACAACACTGTAAGTGTCCTTGAGCTTTAAAACACATATTTGCTGTCAAAACAAAGTCTCCTTAGTGCACTTTTTGAGTTGTTCCACACAGATCTAATATTAGTTCTATAGAACTATTTGGACAAAAAAATTTCAACTAGTTCTACTGCATAGTATGACAGATTGGACTCAAATAAATTTAATGGAACACGTCCAAACTGTTTACTATTTTTATAATAAAACAAAATACAAATAAAACATGCAATGAGGCCTATTGGGGAGTATAAGTAGCGGAGCGGCGGCAAGAGTCTACCGGGGCACCGAAAAAGAGAAAATTTTTCAAAACTTTTTATATTTTTTAATAAAGTACATAGGTAACACTTTAATATATTGCATGCTTTATCTGCAGCAAGTCATAAATAGATAGCATATACTACTATCAATAGTAATATAGGTAATATGACTATAATAATTTGCATATGGACATGAATTACAATTAAGAGATGTTGTGTAGTTAGTTGACATTGCTTGGAACTGACAACTAACTATTGTATCATACTTCATTTTTTGTTTACACAAAAAAAATATAATTAGTGGTAAACAGTTTAGGTGTAATATAAACTTATTTAAGTTTTTTCCATACACCTAAGTCATCGAAATATAATAAAAAGATATTTAAAATTTTACTTTACTTTTAAACAAACACAAATAAAAAAGTAAATTTTGGTAGGTAGATACAGATTTTTTTTTCATTGTCCATCATTCTACACTTTAAAACAGTGCACCTTTTTAACATATTAATTACATTAATCATAGAAGCAAGCGTTTATAGGGTTTATTGTATTTATTATATATTCCAAACAGGTAACAACTGCAATGACTCTTAAATTAATATATATTATGGTGATTGTAAATGACCAATATAGAATCCAGATAAGAGATATTTTGGATTTTAACTTGATTCCAATATGACTAAGATAATATTCACTAAAAACTAAATCGAAGGACTTTGGGTTTTTTATCAATCTACAATAAATGTCAAGATTATTAGTTAAATAGTATTTAACTAGCTACACGCTCCTGGCTTTGCCTGAGTTCAAAGTAAAAACTATCCTATCTTTTAAATCACACCAAATTACACATAGTTACGAAATTTTATCAAAATCGGTTCAGTACTTCAGGAGTTCATTGGCTTCAAACAATGTGACACGTAATTTCTATATTATATAAGGATTCTTAATGCATCTTACTTGAACGTGTGCTTCGGTATGCCCCTACGTATTTGATGTCTCAGAGTACTTTTGGTTAAAGCAAATACTCCATCCTCGAGTGTCAATATGTCTCTAACTTCCTCGGTTGCGTGTATTTGAAATGATGTATATTTTTGCATTGAAGGCCCATAATAAGATGTCACATGACCCTTGAAAAAATGGTAAGTAGTTAGGTAAACTAAACAGAATCAGTAATCATGCTTGATATATTTTAAGGGCCAAAACCAAAACCCTTTAACAGATAACTAACTACTTACTCCTTGATTTCCCATCCAAATGAGTTCCTCAAACTTATCAAATGCAACAGCAGACACTCCAAATCTATCTCCGCCGTCAACGAGGACTGTACTTCTAACTTCATACTCTGCATCTTGCGCGGTCATCGTGTATTGAGGACCGTATTCCGCTACATAGGGGTCTGAAATGGAAATTAGTTTTGAATTATACAATACTAGCTGTTGACTGCAACTTTATCCGTGTAACAAAATATAGATGAGTACTATGAGAAATTTGAATTGCAACAAGAACACAGCAAGTATAATACTATAATCACAAAGAACGCTTTGACAAGAAAAAGTTGAATATCTAGCGATTTGATATTTCATTATATTTAGGGCCGAGCAACAAGAGAGTTTATATTACACTTAACGTGGATGAAAAGGTTTTCTGTGATAATTAAGTAGAAATTTAAAAAAGTCTAGATGGATACTTTACTTACCAGTTATGTGTTCGCTTGGCATACTGAGATCGGAATAATGGTAATCCATTTCCCACTCAATATTCAAATATCATTTAAAGACACATTTGATTTCAAAGGATTTAGTTTAGCTGTGATGTAAATAATTATTTGGTTTACTGAACAAGAAAACGACTAATCAACCTATGGCTCTTCTTCCTTCACCAAAAAATGTTTTCGCACCGCAAACAAATAATTTACGCGTTTCAACACACACACTGGCTGGCTCACTGCCATAGAGTAACTTATAATCACTTATAATATATACGGAAACTCACTGCGCTGATGGATGGCGCTGATGCTCTGCTGACGATGCTGTCACCCCAGCTGTCAGTGTCACTATGGTGTCACATGTCTATGGGTGTCACTCACTGCCATGGATATATTATATAAGGATTTATTACTTGAATCTGAAAAGCGCAAGGATTTTTTAATATAACAGGATTGATAACTTCAAAAAATTGCTTTTAAAAAATTAACTGTATTACCAATAGTTAGAGTATATTTTTCATTGCGCTTTACACATGGGCTAAACCGAGAAAAAATGAGATAGCCAAACTAAGGCCTTGTGTCCCTTTCTTTCATCTTGCCAGCCTACAAAAATGTATTTCATTAAAAACTTAGATTCAAAAATCTTAGATCAAACACTATGTATATTAATTGTAGTTCAATTGTTTTAATAGTTTTTAAATGAAATTATTATAATAACATTATTTTTATGATATATTACTAAATTACAAAAGATAATATTTATAGTTTCAGTACTATTTTTTTATTTTATTTTCTACTGCCATCCCTATGAAATGTCATGGCGATGTTTTTAAATAGCAGTTTACATATTGTTTTTTAAAATCGTTCATAGAAATTAAATTTAAAGTTAAAATGGTGAAAAAGTGTTGCGTGTATGCTTGTCCGAGCGAATCCTATGGTGGTTGCAATATATCTTTTCACAGGTAAGCTAAAAATAACATAATAATAAATCTAACAACTATGTTAACCATAATTTTGTAACGTTGGTGGATATGCTAATGTACAATTATGTTAATCTAGTAAATCTAGTTGGTCCGGCAAACTTCGTGCCGCCTCAGAAATAAAACTCGTACCATTTATATAGAAATTTTTTTCGAAAAAGTCATTTTCCATTTTGTACAAACAAATTATTGTTTCCGCAATTTACTTTACTTTCCTATATTTACTACATATTTATTGTAATTTACTTTACTATATTTAAAGCTGAAATATCAAATACCACTCATCGTTAATATACCTAACCAGGACGCTCAGTACACCGACCTAGTAAAATGTTGGTGAAAGGTCCTCGGAACGTATCAGGGATAGAAAAGTAGGGTTTGCATAATGTCATAGAGGTATCCCATCCCGTTCATACATTTTTTACAGTCCATACAACTTTTTTGGAGTTTTCATAGTGAATAACCATCGATAAATTTCTCAGTAATCGTCCATTGCTTATGTGTTTATTTATTTATGTTTATATTAAAAGAAACTACTACTACGTATATATTAGTAATTTTTTGTATAAATATCACTGTAAGTTTTCCTTGAAAATAAATAAATAGAACATTTAAATTTGTCTTATACAACAAAAATCTTATGGTCACCCTATTAGAAAGGGACACACGGCTCCTCTTCTATATATCCTACTTGGCCCGCTTTTTAGCCGCAAGTAATAAATCCTTATTATTATATTAAATCCATGGATAAGCGAGCCAAGCAGGATATGTAGTAGAGAACCCGTGTGTCCCTTTCCAATAAGGTGACAATAAGATTTTTGTTATGTGAGACAAATTACATGTTGTAATATACTTGCATATAGTAGTAGTTTCTTGCAAATATTTTTTTAAATTGAAATATGAATTAACCAACACTTTTACCAATTGTAATTTTCGCATTGTTCGTTTTATTGCTTGTAATAGTTTTGCACCAATTGTTCATAATTGATTGATAATATAACAGGATTGATAACTTCAAAAAATTTCTTTTAAAAAATGAACTGTATTACAAAAACTTAAAGTATATTTTTCATTGAGCCTTACATAGGGGCAAATCCGGAAAGAGAGAGATAGCCAAACTAAGGCCATGTGTCCCTTTCTTTTATCTTGCCAGACTAAAAAAATGAATTTCATTAAAAATTTAGATTCGAAAATCTTAGTTCAAACACTATGTATATTAATTGTACTTCAATTATTTTAATAAATTTCAAGTCAACTTATTATAATCACATTAATTTCGTGATATATTACTAAAATACAAAAAGATAATATTTATAGTTTCAGAACTATTTTTTATTTTATTTTCGACTGGCATTCCTTTAAGGTGACTTTATGGCCTTATTATAATCACATTAATTTCGTGATATATTACTAAAATACAAAAAGATAATATTTATAGTTTCATAACTATTTTTTATTTTATTTTCGACTGGCATTCCTTTAAGGTGACTTTATGGCAAATGTCCATAAAATTGTAGCGTTAGTGGATATGATTATGTACAATTGGTGCAAAACTATTACAAGCAATAAAACGAACAATTCGAAAATTACAATTGGTTAAAGTGTTGGTTAATTCATATTTCAATTTAAAAAAATATTTGTAAGAAACTACTACTACATGCAACATGTAATTTGTCTCACATAAAAAAATCTTATTGTCACTTTATTAGAAAGGGACACATGGCTTCTCTACTACATATCCTGCTTGGCTCGCTTTTTAGATTCAAGTAATAAATCCTTATACAATATATCCATGGTACCTATGGACTGTGTGAGTGACACGGCACGACCACGAGTGACAATTACATTGATTTTATAAGTTACTCTATGGACATCCGTATATATTATAAGCATAAGTTACTCACAGATTATAAAGTTATATGATATGTCTAAAGTTACTCTATGATGGACATTGACAACGTTTTTGTTTTGTGTACATATTTTTTGCAATTTCTTGATTTCTGTTTCTGCATCAAACAAAATCAGCAAAATATAATAAATCTAGCATCAAATCAAATATAAATTATAACACTAATTAGATATCTGTGAATTCTTTGATTACCTATAACAATGTCTTGTTCAGTCCCAGGATGTAAATCTAATGCGTCCAGAAAACAAAACGAGGATATGTTTATAAGTTACCATCGGTAAGTGATTTTGTTTGTTTGTATAATCAGTCATGTAGTAAATATACTGAGAGCTTGTTTGTATAATAAATACCACTAATAAATTCTGTTTCTTAAATTTACGATTTTAAGAATTGTATCGACATTTGTATTGATAAAATCGTTATTGTATCTACGTTTGTATAATCTCGTATATGAGTTGACATATTATGAATATTTGTATGGATATTTGTTAAAAATTATAATTAAATTGTTAATAATACAAGAAATAATTAAATTGTATTAAAATTCTTTCAGCTTTCCAGAAAGTATTAACTATAGAACAAAATGGCTTGAGGCCATCAAAAAACCAGATTGGATCCCTAAAAATAGAAGAATATGTTCTAAGCATTTCACTTTGGAGTGCTTTGTAAACAAGGATGATTTAAAATGGCGGAGGTTGAAGCCTGAAGCCGTACCAACACTATTACTACCAAAAAGTCTACAATCATCGGTAAGACTTTGTTACATTATCTTCCTTCATGTATATACAATATACATATACTCACGTTCCACATTATTAAATTGCTTAATAAATGTTTCAGGAATTAGATATGCAGTCACATGAAATTCCATGTACAAGTGCTTCACCAGCACAAACGTCTAAGTGCACTGATATACCTCTACAGGATATAACATATGTAAGTATTATAGTACTTGTAAGTTGTCGAGCAAGTACCTACTTTATATGTTACATATAAGCTATGTTAATTTGTAAATAATTTATTGTTTTTCTTCTAGGCCTCAGAAGACATACCAGTGGAAGTAAATATTACTACCTATGGTATGCTACCTACTGTTTCAGTACACAATATGGAACTAGAGCGTGTAAAGGCTGAACTTGCCCGTACTAAGAAACGTCTCTCTATAGTAACTAAAGTAGCTGAACGCCGACTTCGAAAAATTAATGCATTGAAACAAAAAAATAGACGAATGCGCCACAAACAGACTGAATTCAGCACATTGTTGGAGACTTTGTTAAAAAATGATGATATTGATACTCTAAGCGCTAGTTCAGACACGGCGGGAACTGCGCGATTTCCGCGCGGTTATGTCTGAACGATTACAAAACAACTCATATAAATAAGACCCGTGCAATTTCAGAATCGCATGGAAATCGCGCGGTTCCCGCCGTGTCTGAAAGAGCGCTAAAGCCTCAAAAGTAACGAAGTAATAAGAAGAATTGCTCTCAAAAGTCAAGGTGATCCTCTGCCAAGGGAATATTCTTTGGAATTAAAAAAATGGCGTTGCTCTTCATTTCCTATCGCCAAAAGCGTATAATTTTGTCAGAGGAATTTGAAAACATTTTACCACACCTTAAAACAATATATTCTTGGTATAAAGGTATCAATTGTGAGCCAGGATTTACGTCCGAAACTTTAGAAGCCATTAAATTAAGAGTGCAGAATGCAGGCAAAACTCTATATTGCGCGCTTATAATAACTGATAAGATGGCGAATAGAAAATTAGTAGAATGGGATGGCCGAAAATATTATGGTTACGTTAATGTAGGGTGCGAGATTGATAGCGACTACGTGCCTGTGGCTAAAGAGGCTCTAACATTTATGGTCACCGGTGTCAATGACATGTGGAAGATACCAGTGGGCTATTTTTAATACATTCAATTACAGCTACTCAGAAAGCAACATTAGTTGAACTTTAAAAATGGTAGCTCTAGAAATTGTGTTCCTTTAGAATGTATAACTGTTTTAAATTTTTCTCCAAAAAAGTATGCAGATGTGCCCTCTGTTGAGTTTTTCAGTGAGAAAGAGGGGGAATTAACTTTTAATATGGACCACGATTACATACCTCAACTAACACGAGTATTCGAAGCATGTGATTTAATATATTGCAGGTTTTGTACTAAGAAAAATAAAAATAAATTTGAAATGTGAAGTTTGCCTTGACACTTCAAAAACAATAGAGAATGAGAAAAATTTGTCCCTGATATCAGTCAAAAGTCGTGGAGAAAATCGATTAATTTATCCGTCGAAAGACGTAGTTGAAGTGTGCGAATTAACAGAAAAAGTTCTGCGAAGTTATGACACAAAATTTATAGGAACATCAACAAATATGCAAAAAATCTTTTCGGTGCATTAGGTCCTATGTATCAGAATGACAGTATCAAAATGTCCAGTTGTACAAAATGACCAGATTGACCAGTATTGAAATCTCCAGAGTATCAAAATTTCCAGTTTAATGAATTGACCGGAGTATCATAAAAGTATGTTTTTTTACAACATAAGGCTTGAATAGAATGAAACAACTTCAAAATACGCTCTCTCAGTATGACTTATGATAAAAATATGCAAATTAAATGGTTTGACTAAAAAAAAATTACTGATTAAAATTAGGACAACATTGTTTATAACATCATTTTAATTTACAAATTTTGAAACCATTGCTCCACACATATAAAATAAATAGGAAATTTTTTAATGTGTATTTAGTAATCACAGAAATTTAATTACAAAAAAATTATATTAACAAATTTAGCTGTTAGCTTATAGGTTTATATTTATTTATTCTCATTAAAGCTTAAAGCTACTTACATGATAAATAGAAGAAAAAGTTATTTATATAAAATTATATTTATGTTATGGTTAGAGAAAGGTACAATAATAATACATTATTTAATAATAATATAAATATTAAATTTAAAACTAATTAGGAGTGGTTGGTAAAAAGTGCTGATAATAGCTTTTCGTAAACTCTGTCATTAAGTCTGGCATGGCTTCTGGTAATGTAGTAATTAACCGTGAGGGACTCCCGGAGTATCTTGCAAATGATGGTACAACAGTTTCAGCGGGCAACACAGAGTTATCTTCAATCATACAACAGTCTTTTAGCACGCATCGCCGACCCTGAAATAAAAGAACTTATTTTATTAGATAGTAAATGAAGATGGGCCAAATCAGATTTTTACATATTCAACTTAACCAGGTCGACGGAAAAATTACATTAACTGGTTCAAAATCCAAACCGAGTTTACTAATCTAAATAGCATTTTAACTATCTCAATTTCAACTGTGACTTGGTATAGGTATGTGGTGTGAAATTTCGAGTTAAATGGATATTTGGGTTGATATTAAGTGTTCTGTCTTTTTGAGAATCTGACCTTATGTGAATAACCCACTTTGACTTGTTGAAGTATTACTACCCACAGAATGGCTTTTTTAACATGATTCATCAATGTATTTGAGGAATATAAGTCAGAACATTTTTTGCATTTCACTTTGCCCTCTACTGGACAGTCAAACTTCTCAACTAGTTTTGAAACAGGACATACTTTCCATACTGTCATAAAGAGCAGCCTGCCTGGCAGAGTAACTATAGGAGACCATCTTGTGTGACCTATCTTTTTAAAGAGTCAATGTGGGTTGAAAGATTTTATTTCATCCTTTTCCTTTACCTAATCTATCCTCTTGGGTTACTTCTACTTATAAGTCACCTAATATAAGGACGCCATCAGATTACCATAACAAAAAAATTATGATAAATAAAGTACTTACAATTACTACATTTTTTCCAATATAAACATAAGAACCTACAACAGCTGCATTTACAACCGTGTTCTCACCAACAAAAACATGGTCACCCATTTGAAGAGGAAAGAAGGCAACACTGTAATAAACAAAACAATATGTTTAAACAATATTTAGTTAAGTATATTTTACAAATACTAGCCAGGGTATGTTGAAAAGTAGGTCAAGTAGGATTATTTACTTCTGTATCCCACTTCACTATTTGGATTTGAAGTAATTCTTGGTGGACTTAAAATGTAACTAGATAAAGTATAAAAAGAATAATACATGTATAAAAAGAATAATAAAAAAATAGTACTGAAAGCAGTCTATTGGGTGTGGTCAGCATAAATTTAATGGGATGACATTCAATATGCTTACCCCTTGCTAAATTTCTTGAAAGGAGGTCGTATTACAGAGCCTTTGCTGATTATACAAAATCTACCAGTTTTGACATTTGCCAGGTCCCCTCTGATAATAGCATCACTTTGAACTATTACTTTACCATGTAAAACTATATTTTGGGATCCACATAGTACTGTCTGTCTGCTCACTTTATTGCCCGAAGCCTGTGGAGAAGTGGAGAATAAATTTTCATTGGAGTAAGATAAGTATAAGTTATTGATGTTTTTGACTATCAGATTATAAAAAAGCTTACTGTTTCGACATATTCCGATTTATTGTAGTAAATATCCTGCAACTCCATTCTATTTTATATTGTGTAAGTAGCTAAAAACAAGAAATAAATTTGATTAAATAATGAATTCAGAAAAATTGTTTATTCTCATTGTAATATTTTTTATAACTTAGTATTCTTAGCACGGGAATGTAAACTCACTTTACGTTTATTATATTGTTAGATACAAAACAAATTTTAAGTTATTTACATATAATAAAACTTTAAATACACAATAAAAACTTGGACTTCTAGTATTCTATTACAGAAATTACTTAGATACAGTACAGAGCAAAATACATTTGGTTACATAGACTACAATACAATTAATAACAATTTATTTGACATTCACTATTCGATGTTCGCTATGATTAAAATTTACATTAAACTGAAAAGATAATAGTCATATCAATTTGTATGCAATATTATTGTTACTTCAGGTTCTTGTTTTGTTTGTCTTGACTATTAACGGGCCCTCCTTGAGTGAGTATATAGTGTTCTGTGTTAATAGAATTTTAAGCGACAAGTAACAATGACATTATAACTGATTATAAGCCTATGGGTTTAGCAGGCCTTTATTGTCATCGGCCAAATGAAAACGCCGTGTTTACAAATAGGTATTGTATTGTAATGGAGTCTTACAAGAAGTAATAATTAAGTCAACTTAAATTAGGTGTACAGAAGAAGAAGAGTGACGGACGACAATATAATACTGACAGTTGCTGCGCACAGAGTACTAATCGCCGCCACACCACCCCCCCACGGAGAATTGAAGATCAAAGATCGAAAGGACGGGCAAATTTTACCCTACGACCCGATCGCGTTGTATACTTGGGTGAAGGTGGAGAAGGTGTAGTATGATGTGAGGTCTGTGAGTGTGATGTATGTGTGTCTGGATGTGAATGAAGAGTCTTAGATGGCGAAATGTCTGAAGGTTGAGGAGCGAATGATGAATCAGGAGTGTTGGTAAAGGTGAAATTGTCAGTGTAGGCAGGTTTTACTCGGTCTACACTCACGACAACTTCTCTGTTCCCGACGATGATGGTAAATGTCTTGTCAGTTCTGCTAACCACTGGAAAAGGTCCTGAATAAGGAGATTCCAGTGGTGGCTTCACGTGATCAGCTCGCAAGAATATATGTGAAGCTGAATTGAGCTCTTTAGACACAAAGCAGTTTTTTTTACCATGACGGGAGGCAGGAACGGGCCGTAACTCTGACATCATCCTTCTAAGCTGAGCGACAAACTCGGAAGAATTAGCGGTCTGCCAGTTAGGATGAGGAACTATCATCTCACCAGGAAGACGAAGAGGTTCTCCATAGAGTAATTCAGCTGGTGAAGCCTTTAAATCTTCCTTCACGGCTGAACGCAATCCTAGAAGCACGATAGGTAGAGCTTTAATCCACGGTTCTGCACGACACATCAGAGAGGCTTTAAGCTGCCTATGGAGGCGTTCTACCATCCCGTTGGCACATGGATGGTAGCTCGTGGTGCGTAGCTTTTTGGTACCGAGAAACGCCATGAGTCTACGGAATAGGTCTGACTCAAATTGCCGTCCCTGATCTGTTGTGATGCAAAAAGGAACACCAAACCTCGCGATCCATCCTTGTAAAAGTGTATCCGCGGTTTCTTCAGCGGTGATACTACGCATAGGCCAAGCTTCTGCCCATCGTGTGAATCTGTCTACAGCCGTAAGAAGATAACGATAGTCTTCGCACACGGGTAATGGGCCAACGATGTCGACGTGTATATGGCTGAAGCGGCCAGACGGTGAATCGAAGTTGCCTAATGGGGAAACTGTGTGTCGCGTGATTTTATTTTTCTGGCAAAGTGTGCACGATCTAGTCCACTGTCGCAAGTCTTTGCGAATCGAGGGCCAGACGAATCTATCTGCGATAAGTCGAGATGTAACACGAATGCCAGGATGACTGAGGTTGTGAAGTTTTTCAAAGTATTTCCTACGAAAGGGTAAGGTAAGAAAAGGCCGTGGCTTGCCGGTGGAAGTATCGCAGATGACTTTGATGTCCGTATCGGGTAAGTAAATATTTTTGAGTTTCAGGGAAGAGCCGTTTTGAAGAAGTTCTTGTAGCTCTTGATCACCTTTTTGGGATTCAGCAAGAGCTGCGTAGTCGTCTTCAAGTGATATGGCCTCGATTCTTGACAAAGCGTCTGCTACGACGTTATCTACGCCTTTTATATGTATGATATCCGTTGTAAATTGCGATATAAAATTCAACTGGTTCAATTGTACTGGGGGCAGTTTCTCACGTCGCTGTGTGAAGGCGTAAAGGAGAGGCTTATGGTCTGTGTATATGGTGCAATGTTGAGCTTCCAATATATGTCGGAAGTGTTGCACGGCCTCGTACACAGCTAGAAGCTCTCTATAGTAAGCGGGCCAGAGTGTTTGACGATTGCTTAACTTCTTGCTGAAGAATGCTAAGGGCTGCCAATGTGTGTCAACGCGTTGTTGAAGACAGGCTCCCACCTGGGTACTTGATGCGTCAGTGAAAAGACCTAGTGGGACATCTGGAAGTGGATGAGCTAGCATAGTAGCCTGGCTAAGGCTCTCTTTGCAAGCGTTGAAAGCACTTTTTAATTCGGTTGTCCAAGGCACAGGTTTGGTACCCTTGAGCTTGGAATCGGTTAAAATATTTATTAATGGTGTTTGCATTTCAGCAGCATGTGGTAAAAAACGTCTATAATAATTGATCATGCCCAGGAACCGACGTAGGCCCTGGACAGTTTTTGGAAGGTCATACTCCTGTAGAGCGGATATTCGCTCTGGAGGAGGAGCTGATCCATCTTTCGAGATCCGGTATCCCAGAAAAGTAACTTCTTTTGCTCCTAAAACGCATTTTGCAGGATTTACAACAACGCCGTAATCAGACAACCTTTGAAATAGGATGCGCAGATGGCGTTTATGGCTATCTTCGTCTGGAGAATATACTAAAATATCGTCAACATACGGAAAACAAAAGTCTAAATCTCTAACAACCTCGTCCATAAAGCGTTGGAAGGTTTGTCCAGCGTTACGCAACCCGAACGTCATGTATGGGAATTCAAAAAGCCCGAATGGGGTGATAATCGCGGTTTTGCACACATCCTCGTTAAAAATAGGAATTTGTTGGTAAGCTTTTATTAAATCAAGGGTGCTAAAGATGGTAGAACCAGCGATGTTGTGACTGAAATCCCCAATATGACGAACAGGGTAGCGATCTGGAATAGTTCGAGCGTTGAGTGAACGGTAATCGCCACATGGTCGCCAAGTGGAATCCTTTTTGGGAACTAAGTGAAAGGGGGATGACCATGGACTCTCAGAGGGTCTTGCTGTACCATTTTTGATCATCTCATGAAATTCCTTTTGAGCAACCTTGAGTTTTTGTGGAGCAAGACGACGTGGACGACACGAAACTGGTGGACCGTCCGTCGTTTTAATATAGTGTACAGTATTATGCTTTATTGTTCTATGAAGTCCGGGAGGTCGTGTGACTGTAGGGAATTCTGAAAGTATTTTACTAAAAGGTGATGCTGTGAAAACTGAAATGGTCTTAATGCTTGGTTGATCAAGTGAGGCAACGGAAGTTGGTGTAGACAGACCGGTAACGCCGTCCAAAAGGCGCTTTTTACGGCAGTCAGGTAGCAAATGGTAGTGAGCCAGAAAGTCTGAGCCTATTATGGGAGTGCTGACATCAGCTACAACGAATTGCCAACGGAATTCGCGACGTAACCCGAAGTTAAGGTTTAAAGATATGCACCCGTAGGTTTTTATCGTGCTGCCGTTCGCTGCGTTGAGTTCGTAACTACTAGCGGGAGTTTTAGTAGATAAAATTTTTCGTGGGTAGCAACAAAGGTCAGATCCTGTATCAATAAGGAATCTGACTTTTGAGCTTTTGTCTGTGATAAATAGGCGGCGACTTGAAGGTGTGCAATCAGTTGCCGCCGCTACTGATTGAGCTTGGAGTTTTCCTGCGTCCAGCTGCATGGTCTAATGCACTTAATTGCTTTGGATTTAAAGTTCCTATGATACCAGCAGATTTGAACTGTAGGTGATTGAGTGCGGCTGCGTTGTTGAATTTGGCTTCGGCTGTTGGATCGGTTTCGGCTGCGACTAGGAAGCTGTTGGGATGTGATTGCAGCGATACAAGCTGTCAACTCTTTCATCTGTAATGCAAAAGCATGCAGTCCCATAGGATCCTTAGCGGTTGCAAACGATGCAGTGGTTGAAAAACCGGAGGCTGTGCTATCAGAAGCTGTAGTGGGAGACCCAATATTTGGAGCAAAAGTAGTGTGCACGAAGTTGTGCGCTGTTGTTGCAATTCCAGGAACAACTTCCAAAATTTTATCAGCATCTGCCGCAATGTTGTCAAGTGAGTCAACCCGGGCTGCCAGCAGTGCCTGAAGATTCTGTGGTAAGCGCCGCATAAAAAGTTGTCGAAGGATACCATCGTCTGTAAGAGTATTACCTGCTAAAGAACGAAGATGTCTGAGAAATTGTGAGGGTTTTTGATCCCCTAACTCTGAATCTGTTAAAAGTTTTCGAACGCGTTGTTCCTCCGACTGAGATAAACGTCTTATAATTTCGCTCTTTAAAAATTCGTATTTGTCAGTGGCCGGTGGATTTGTAATTATGTCTTCAATTTCATCGGTGATTTTAAAATCTAATTTTTCTATAACGTGGTCATATTTTGTAAGGTCCTGTGTAATGCCTGCTCTTTGAAAATGTGATTCGATGTGTGCAAACCACATAGCCGGTTTTTGGTACCAAAATGGTGGGATTTTTGGTGCGATTGCGGAAATGCCGGACTCTGTTTTAATGACTGGTGGGTTTGTGTCGGTAAGTTTAAGGTTAGCTCTAAGTGTGGCATTTTCTGTTAATGCAGTTTGCAGTTGTGCCGAGAGGGCGTCCAACTGAAGTATGAGTTGAGGATCCGTTTCACTGTGAGACATAGCGGTGGCAGTGTGGCGGTGCTCAGTACCCACTAAAAATTACAATTATACAAAATAATTTACAAAATTAACAAAACAATTATACACAAAAAAAACTATTATAAAAAGCAAAATATTCAAATTTGTTATGTAATGCAATTATATAAAAAAAAAATGTATATACGTGTTAACCTTATTTGTGCGAACACAGTATGAAAATAGTGATCAAATTTTGTTAGTACAAACACAGATAAAAATATTGTTCATATTTGATCAGTCACACACAAAAGGTTGTAAGATGATCACCAATTCACCAATTCACCAAAAAAAATCACCACCATTTGAAATTTATGTCTATTGGCACAACTTGAGTTGCGTGCAGTGCAGTGTGTGTCGAAGTTACCCAGCGACTAACGTCGACTAACAAAATGAGATGAATGACATGCTTACGCAGCTCCAAACCAGCAATGTAGTGTGAGTTGATTGAAGTGCACTTAGCCCAGTGTGTCCAGATGCACTTGTCAATTGCGGTTGCTGTGGTTATCAATACCGATGTGACAACATGCGGAATAAAAAACTTCGTTGTTGAGAGACAGGCCGAGGAATAAATCGATGATCTCAAACTCCTTGCGGTGTTCTGTCGGGGTCACCAATATGGGTTTAGCAGGCCTTTATTGTCATCGGCCAAATGAAAACGCCGTGTTTACAAATAGGTATTGTATTGTAATGGAGTCTTACAAGAAGTAATAATTAAGTCAACTTAAATTAGGTGTACAGAAGAAGAAGAGTGACGGACGACAATATAATACTGACAGTTGCTGCGCACAGAGTACTAATCGCCGCCACAAGCCTTTTTATAAATCATAACACACTAGCGACCCGCTCCCAGCTTTGCACGTATGAAATGGTTTTGTGCAAATTATCACTATCGGATTTTTTTTCTATTTTTTTATACGGCAACAAAATTTTATTTTGGCGATGGTAATTAATAACGAGATTTTGAATTTTGAATTAATATTTAACTATAAGGATTTTTTTTAATCACTGTCACATTTGGATTGATTAAAACATTTTTTTAAAATGTTGCTACGTTTAAAATATTTTTATAGCCTACCTATTGACTTTTTGAAATTATTTAGTCTCAATATCCAGTGATTTTTTTAATGAGTATTTCTCATGTTTTCTTTACCATATGCAGCAAGACTATGTTTTCAGTTGTTAATTTTATATAAAATTGCCCAAAAAAAAACTGTTACTTTTAAATTGGCTTAAAGGTCTAGTTACCAGGCCATAAAATTTTAAAAAAGTATTTCAAATGTTATTTATTTGATATGGCTTAAAGTTATTATCTATCTTACAGTTTTTAAATACATAGATATATTAAATTAATAGTTTGAAATTAACTTTGTTAATTAACAGATTTTTATGTTTTAATATACTTTCTTATAAAAAAATCAGGCAACATAGAAAAACAGCACACGGATAAAGTTATTCTCCCGCCAATTTGCAGTACAGTCATTGCATACGAAAATAACAACATAATATAATATTATATACTTAACGTATTCCTGCATTCTATGATATAACCACATATAACGTCATAAATATTGAATAGAAATGGATAAATATATAACTAGAATACCGCGAGAAGCAGCAGGTATTTATTAAAAGTATTATTAACTTATTACCTACCTACTAGCTGGTGCCCGCGTCTTCATCCGTATTGCAAAATAAAAGATATAGCGCCTGACATAGGTATGACGCCATGACGCCTGACAATCCAGAAATTATAGTCTTCCAAGCATTTAATCTTTATTTTTAGATAGCTGGTGCCCGCGGCTGAAATTCTATTCTGACTATTGGTGAAAGATTTTTTTAAATCTGATGAATGGTTTCGAAGTAGATATACCTCCTACATACAAATAAACAAACATACAAACTCTTTATAATATTAGAATAGATTGATGTAAATTTATGACAAGAAAAAAGTACCTAACATTTCTTCGGAGAACTTATATTATGAAAATGTTTTATTATGGTTATGTAGCTATCAGTTTTATTATTTTTCGTTGTTGTTTTTTCTAGGTTTATGGGTAGTACGTAGATATATATTATGGTATATTGTGGTAATTTACTGTACCTACTGTAATGTAATTCATTTTGCAAATTATTTGGTTAGTAACTAACAATAACACGTTTTTCTAAAAGAATGAGGATGTTATTAATTTTGTTTGTAAAAATGTATTAAAATTGTATTTAATAATTACAGTTGATTAATAATTATTTATATGTGTATATGTTGCAATAAAAATTATGTAGAGTCCGCGCAAAACAACAGACTGTCGAACTCTGAAGTTAGTTCCGGCGTAGTTCGCGCAAGTATCGCGCGTTCGCGATTACACCTGTTTTTTGCCTGTTTTAACTTACTTTAGTGTTCCTTTTTTTTTCCCTCACTTAATTTTATATTTCTCATGCGCCAGCCAGTTGAATATATAACACAAAATACGCATACAAAATCCTGGTTCTGTTTCAGACTGTCGACAAGCGAATCAGATTTACAGTCACCCTAATATTTCTGGAAATATGGTGTAAGTTATAGTTTTTTATAGTTACGTTGCTTCTAATAGCTTTAAGGTATAATATAACTTCATATAGGTAACTACCCAAATCGTTATTCAGCTTTGCCTTTACAGAAGACCACTGTTATGAGTTGAACTGTTGCTTGCTTGCTAGTACACTTAAGTACTTAGTTGTAAAGTTTTACCCATTATTTACAACCTGACATAACATCGCGACATAACATAATATACTTATGTTCCTAAACTTATGTTGCCCCTTAATCAGGTCGTCAGCGCACGAGGTCTCGAATCGGATTGTTGTTTGAGTTTCTAGGCAACGGTAACCACCTACCGTCATATGGACCGTTATAGGTTATAGTCTGCTCGGCAGCAGATCTCGCATTGAGTGCAGAGTATGCTTATTGTTAGATACAGATGGCAATTATATCATTCACTAAACCGTAAAGTGGAGTTCCTCGGTCGGGACGTGAGTTTGAAAATTTTATCATTTGCTCAAATGATTAAAAACTTCTTGAGGATATCGGCTTATCTTAGAAGACTAGTAATCTTCGATAACTCCTGAAATCCTACAAATCAAACGATAGATAGGTACGCACTTACATAGAAGTTTAATTTCGAAGAATGTCTTCGGAAAGAAGAAGTTTAGTGACTGAAAATACTGAAATGAGTGGGAAGAGCGCCACAGCAGAGTAAACTTATTACAAGGGGGCAGACCTTTATATACCGTTCTAACCCCAGTTTTTGTTATGAAACTGTCATATCCTGTAACTTATATATTGAGCAACTATGCTACGTCCACAGTGCTACAACATTATCTAACATTTTCAGGCCCTTTCAGGCTATTTATGGCCGTAATGCTTTCGGCCCAGAATTCAATATTAATAATGGAATGCAACATGGTAATTCTGGACCATTTGGCGTCACTTATGTCCCTCATGTAAACGCGCCGACTTATTCAACTAACAGTGTAAGTTCATTTTGTATTTTTTTGTTAATTGAATTTGTTAATTCGTTTTAATATTATCGATGTATTTATATCAAACGACGTCTTATCGATGTATTATTATAATATATATATTTTATATTATATTTACGGAATTTTCCACGCGGGAACAATGTTTGATTTTATATGGTAGAATACCTACTTATAATGAAAAAAAAAAGTTTAATCTAACAACTTCTGCTGACTTGTTTAATTTCTTTTAAGTTTCTTATCTTTTATGTGTACACTTTAAAAAATTAGAATTTTATTTTATGTTTATTGACATCTCTTGTTGATCATTTTCAACTAGAAGTTGAAAAATCAGAAAATTTGTTATCTCCCATAGGTATCACAGTTTTAATGTTTTTTCAGGACTTATACCACCTCGACAAAAAAAACTCTATTTGTTGGAAAATGTCTTGGTTATTTATTTATACGTCGGTGGCCTGTCTGAAACAAACATTTTTTTTCATTACAGCTTGTCCCCATTCAAGGTCAGGGTCATGTTGTGTCTGGAATCGATCCCATGTACATGACCACTTATTCCGCATACAACGCACCTCACATAGCTCCTGGTAAATACCATACAGTAAATAGTACTTAACCAGTAAGTTAAGTACTATTTATTTACTCTATGTAAATACGCATAATATATTATTGGTTCACCGGTTCAAGGATAATTAGTTTTCAACTTTTCGGTTCGTTTTTGCGTTTTTTAGGAACGCTTTATTATTATCTATAGGTACTAAATATTATAAGAGGAAAGATTATTATTTTTTATTTGAATTATCTCCGAAACTAATGGATCGATTTTAATTTTTTTTTACTTATAGAAAGCTACATTCTCAGCGAGTAACATAAGCTATATTTTATAAAGTTACGCAGACGAATAGAAGTCGCGTGCAACAGCTAGTTATTAATAAAGACGTCCCCCTTTTTACAGCTAAAACATATTCATCAAAAACTAATATAATATTCAAGAGTAAAATAAAATCAAAACCTTTTTAAAATAATATTTATTTCTCGTTTAATCTCTTCCCCTTTATTAAATGGTTATTTAATTAATTTTATTAATTTTATTAGGTCAACAAATGTGTCAGCAAATACAGAGTGCAAACACGGATTTCTCTGAAATGTCTGTCGACTCTTTCGGCAGAGATTATCAGAATCGTGACTCGATTGGACCGAACAGAAACAACAAATTTCGACCATCACACACAGTTGTTTCAGGTAAGTGTGTGTGTGTCTGTCTGTACGTGTACGTGTGTGTGTGTGTGTTAAGCAACTAATGCTTGTATAATGGATACTACAGTTAATATACTACATACATTACTTTTTCTTTGTAAATACATACATATTATAAATACAAAACATCGATTTTAACGAGATTAACGATTTTAACGGCTCTAACGAACAAGCAAGCCTTATTAGATCGTATTTTAATAAATATATACCAAACTTTCATATTTGATAAATTTTCAATTTTTCTTATTGTTTTTGTAAGAATTTTCTTTGAATTAAATAAAATGTTATTGTTATTGTATCGTCAAGAATTAAAGAATGAAGATGAAGATCAAAAGAAGACCGAATCAGAGAAAGTCAAAATGAAAAATTATCCTCCAAAAGGTTAGTTAATTAAAAAGTTCCTGAAATTCTTTGTTTTGTTATTTAAGTAAGAGACTCAGATTATAGACAGATATTAGTATATTCTGAACAAAAGTTATCTATATCCTTTTATGCTTCTAAAAACATGGTTTCCAAAAAAATCCTTCGGATTAAGTCTTACGACATAAGGCCTTTTTAAAAGATTCATAGGCCTTGAAAGCTTGGGTCGAAAACTTACTTTACTTTTTAAACCTGTATGTGGTTTTAGGGGTTTCTAATTATCCTTAGGTACATAGTATACATTGAAGTCGCTCTTCGCGTCTGTCCGTATATCCGCTAACTCCTACTAAATTATGCAACGAATTTGATGCGGTTTTCACTAATGGAAAAAGCGATCAATGATGAAGGTTTTTGTATAAAATTTTTAGAAATCCGTGTAAATCTGCTAGTTACAATTATAATATAATATTAAAAAGAAGTCAGCTTAACGCTTTTTTTCAGTAATATTACTAAGTGTTCGCCAACTGGTAGATAAATTTCGAAGATGAAGATAGTCTGTTTGAACTAGTTGAAAGTGCAATAAACGAGGAAGATTTGTGTATTAATTTGCAGAAAAAAATGCATCCGCGCAAAGCCGGGGACGGGTTCCTAGTTCATTCATAATTAAGTTAATATACATAGTTAATTCGAAAGTCTCACAAATTAATCCTTTTTCGATAAAAATCAAAAAACTCTTCCAACTTTCACACGGTATAGATTTTAAGTAGTATTTAACACGACCTGCGAGTGATAAGTATCTTAACTCCGTCCAAAAAGCTCATTACTGGAGTATTTACCGTGACACAAAGTTTGGATGAGAAACTTTCCGTTGATACTCGCTTCGGTGTCGTCCCGCTGGATTTTCAGTTCAAAAAGTCTGGTTTCGCGGACGTGATTTAACAGGGGATTACACGTATGGGACTCATCGAATTCTTTCCGCCTGAGGGTAATGAAGTCTCAACAGGACAAGTGAACCAAATGAGCAGGCCATAATTTCTGAGTATTTTTTTTAGCTGTGAAGTTTCGTGTTTTGATGGAAAGTTATGGTTTTAAGTTTAGAGATTTTAAATTTAGTTTAGAAGTTTAAAATATTATTTTTGACTAAGTAACATATTTATGCATAAATGTGCATAGAAATAAAAAATCAAATAATTTCTATACTTATTGTCAAAAAGCATTTAATCGCTTATTATACAATCCATATAGGTATTATAGTATCAATCTGATGTAGGGTTAGACCATCTTTTGTATTACACCAATCGTTTAACGTCATTATTTGGATAATTAATTTAATTATCAATATATTAATAATTAAATAATATAACTTAACATAATTAGTTTAAATTAATTTAATTCATTTTTAAGTTACAATCAAAAATGAAAAACCAGTTGAAGAGAAGAAAAATATTTCGGCTCAAATTCATGGCCAGATTGAGCCACGTTCTCAGGTGCCTAAGTAAAGTTTTTAATATCATGTTTTTATTCCCATAGAGTAGTAAATGTCTCGCTTCATTATAATATCAGTAATTTGTATACTTATATATGTAGATTGTACTTTTCATACATATTTAGTTTCTTAATCATAGATAGTAATCACTTCTAGTTGCATACATATATGTAATACAACATTAGTTTTATGTATTTTCTCTCTTTATATATGTTAAATTGAAAGAGCTGTCTGCGTCTATCTGTTTCTCCGCTAACTTCTTCTAAACGACCCAATAGATTTTGATACAGTTTTCACTAATCTAAAGAGCGATTAATGAGGATATAATTTGCAAAAAATGTTTCCTGGGGAAGCCGCATTCAAAGACAATTCGACTTTTAACAGACTGGTTTTTTCTTCTAAGTTTATATAATCTGCTGTGCTGCTGCTGCCAAAAGCTTTATTCTTTATGTTTTATAAAGTGCAGTGAAGTTCACATCTATAGATAAAATTAATTACTTAGTTATTACTATGTCAGTCAGTGTTATGACGCAATAAAATCTGGTCAGCTTTAGGCTGTTGAGTTGTTCGTATTTGTCAACCGGCTATTTAAAGGGAGAATTTCAAGACTTCCTTAGTTATAATGAACCGTTTCAACAGTTTGGGCGATAGATCATTACCATGTGACAATGGGAGGGAAAAGCTATTGAGAAAAAACAGCAGGCGGCGCAACTGGGCGTCGCGTATTATTGAAATTTATCGTCTGCTCTCGCAGCAATATTCGCAAAAGCCAACAACAAAACAAAGAGTATACAACAGGAAGCTATTGAACGAAATCGGAAGCGTTCGCCACAAGTTTCCATACTTATTGTTTTGTGAAAATATTTTTGATCCCATTTTACAGTTTGTAGTGTTTCCTTAAAGCATTGTTGAATAAACAAGTAGAGTATGATTTATTTAGACAATGTTATCTGTTTAACGACATCAAAAACGGCTCTAATGTTTTACATGATTTTCTACTTTTTATAGCAAGTGTACTTTTAACCATACTGAGTTGTACCTACCTGTTTCTTATAAAAACACAATTTTACATACAAAAAATGTTTTTTTTTTATTAACTATCTATTTATTGAAGGTCACTTCGTCAATTTTGTAGTTTTTTTTTGTAAGTAAGTACTACGTCATACGATGATACTCAGTTGTTACTTCAAAATTTTTGTTAGAGGGATACAAATATGTTCAGCTTACATTCATCAGTAACAATACAATTATACTTACTTACTTAAAGTAATTTATACTTGCTTTACAGGCAATACTATGTAATTTTCACATGACAGTTATAGTCGTTAAAAAGATAAATTTGTATTTAGAAACTTCCGTAAAAAACGATTTAGTCAATACAGTGATCTCATAAGATGTGTATTAACGTATTTATTTAAAGATGTTTTAATAAAACTTAACTTGAAATAATATATACTACTTATTACGAAATCCTAAAAAGAAACGACCTCTTTATCCCCAAGTTATGAGTTAGTCTCTTTGTTCTGGAGACGAATCAAGTTACTACCTTGGAAGGTGATATCAACTGTTGTCATAAAATGAAAACTTAAAGAAATTGCTCGTCGTAAAAGTAACTTGAAGCACTTTCTCCCTTTGTCGCCTCTCCAAGTAATGGCCAGTGATTTCGCCCAAGTAAATAAAGTTAGTTCATTGAGGGAAGTGTGCCAGTGCGCCAGTTGGATGCAATATCCGTCGATTTGTCTTGGTAGAGAAGACTATTGATAATATCATTTCACAAAGAATTCGTTCCCAATTTTATCATTACATTTACAGCTTGGTTTTTCTTGTCATACATACTATTTATATTTTTACGTAAATTTTTGTAGTATCATTAAAGTAGGTATAAATTGTATAAATAATAGTATAGTATTAAAAAATACCATATATAATTTTAAATATTAAAAAAAAATAGTTTTTTTTAAATCAGCACAGCGACTTGAAATAATCTAATGTACAGTAATTTAAAATATTAGTTTTTTTTAAGATAGTATAACTTATAGTAAGTATGTACGTATATCTCAGCCAGAATTTTTTTATGACCAGCCAGTTTTTTTGTTATGACAAACCAGTTATTTCTTGATTTTTTTTTGAAGAATACACTCCGCTGTTAATTTAATGATAAAAAAAATTAAATATTTTTGCTTTTTATTATTTTTATACTTTTATTACATAGACAGTTTAAATGTCCATGTTTTAAATTTAAAGTTATAAACTTGCTAATTGATATCTCGAGTCCTCTTTTTCTCTATTGTTAGATATCCGTCTATTTAAGCCTTTTTAATTTAAAGTAATTTGCCATCATTCAGGCATTGACCATGAGAGCATTTTCTGGTGACGTCGCGATGGTGTTGAAATGGCGTACAATGCTGCAAAACATGAATGATAAGATTTTTTATGAAGTTGTAGGTGAGTATTTTTTATTTATTAATTCACTATAAATAAATATATTCCTCATTTACTAATAAATAAGACCCTTTTTTATTTTTTTGATTGACATGCAGACTCACATTAGTAGGTAGTTACCGTGGCCTAAAATACAAGAAACTTGTCCTGCTAGTTAGTGCAACTTTTTATTTTATCAAACATTTATTATTTGATTATGAAATGGGAATTATATATGTAAAAGCTCACTTAACTTATATAGATAATGCTACTTCACATGCACACTCTCTCACACACACATACATATTGACATACACACATAACACTTACACATTTTATTTTATTTCACTACCTATGTAATATACATATTATTATTATATAATTATATATTTTCTTTTTTTTGTATTCTAAATTAGCCTTAGATTTAAGTACGTTTATATAATTAGAAAATAAGGCATTCGGAAAATTAAGAATCAATAAAATTAAGAGTTTTCACTAACAAGAATTCGTACTAATAATAATTTGCTAAATTTCTCGCTTTGAAAAATAAGAATTAGGAATTGATCGCCGACATCCGGTGTTGTATCTCCTGATACAAGTATTTTTATTCTTAATAGGAGGTTCCCTATACCCTTTTTGTACCTAGGCTTAAGTTATGTTAATAAATTATTTTGTATTCGTATATTGTAAGTGCCGTTCGACCATAGATTTAGGATAAGGGTTTAGGATAGGGATAGGAAACAAAATCATACACCGATTCATATTAAATTCAAGCCTTATTGATTCCGTTGCAGCGAAGTAAAACATCCTTTCCGGTTTATTTTCGTCTACCAGTTCAATTTTACATTCAGTGCTTTCCAACAATGCTTTGAATCTTGTGGATTTGTTCGTTTTATTAAATGCCGTCACTGTGGTGTCTGTTGTACGTACTGTGAGTAACTTCTTCAGGCCTCGTTTCCAAGAAAAATAAAAGGAAATCTCCGAGTACTTTTCCCAACAGAGAGCCGCGATTCTCTTCAGTTTAACGTTTTTCTCAGAAGTGTTTTTTATTTTTATTTTTTTATTTTTCATTCTACAGTTGTTCAAGGCTTTATTGACCAGATCTGTAACATTTATTTATTCGAAATACACTTCACTTTAAATTATGTGCGGGTGATGGCGTTCATTGCCTGCACTCTTTCATGTATTGTTGGCGACTTCCAACGTCGTGAAATAACAGCACATGTGCTGTGCTTCTAAATATACATCACGCCAGATCTCGTAATTCGTTATTTTATGTAAAATTACAATCGTAGTTATTGTATAATTATGTAAATAGAGGCATTTGGGAGGTGTAAAAAAACTGTTTTAAATTTTTTATAATGATTCAGTTCAACTAAAGCTTCAGTAGCTAAATAAAAAAGAAAATTTGGTTCACAAACATAGTCGAAAAGTATAGGTACTAATATTTATATCATGCCCCACCAATAACAATGAAATTTTATATAAACGTTGGCCGGGGTAAAGAAAAGAGTATAAGAATGCTTTTTACCCAAAATAAGACGTTTCTCGACGAACCAACTAAAAAATAAAAATAAAGAATCAATTAAGTACTTACTTAAAAAAGGGAGCGCGGCGAAGTCGAGGAGAAAAGCTAATTAGTTTTATATATTTTTATCTAATAAGCTTAAGCTAGACTTCTGAAATACTTTTAAGTTATGATGTACCTATCTAAGTATTTGAAGTCATATCATAAAATCATGTAAATTATATTTTGAGACAATAAATCATGTGAAAAAACAAATTGTTTGTTTTTTACTTGTATGTACTCTGTCTTTTTGAGAATTCGTCGTTATGAGAATCTGTCTTTTTGCGAATCTATCTTTTTGAGATTCTGTCCTTATGTGAATAATTCAACGAATACCTATCGTTTTTCAGCAAAATGCATTAAAATCGAGCCGGAAGGATCTTGTGCCAAGATCTTACTGTTGCGGGGCGACAAGGGACCAGCAATGCAAGTTGTTTATTACGAAAGCGAATTCCATGTACTGCCAAACACGAAGCTGCCGTGTATTGTCAGGTGAGACTTAAGCTCAATAATGAATAAATTATTTGAAAATGTTATTGAAATTTTTCTTATTTCTTAGGGCCTCTTTCACCATCTGTCAAGTAGGCTAACCGTCATCTAAAGTCACCCGTCACCGGGAATAATTTAGCCAATATACCTACCTTTGTTTGTACGGTAATAGACCCAAACTTTTAAAAAGAAAATAATAAAAAAAAAACACCTATCGAAGGATGCACTGAACCGAGTGCATAATTTAATAAAACATAAAAAATATTTCTAAAAGTAACTAATCAACAATTTACTTGTAGTTGGTGAAATAGGCCCAACTAATATATAAATCTAATATGAAAAATTCTCGTGTTTGTTACCAAACTCCTCCGAAACGGCTGGACCGATTTTGATGAAATTTTGTCTTATAGGTCTGAGAATCGGCCAACATCTATTTTTTTATACCCCTAAATGTTAAGGGTGGTCCACCCCAAAAAAATATTTTTTATTTTTTCGCAAAACAACGTTTGCCCCGGTCGAGCTAGTGAAATATTTTTAATATTATTTATAGAGTTATTGGTCGCATAATAAAGGGAGCGAAGCGTTTACACGCTTTCGGAGTGCGTTTAGCGAATAACGACGACGTTATAAGCTCCCAACGTCGAGCCGCAATCAGCGATCGGCTCGTTAGGGAATTGCACATGCAGTCACTTTAAATTGTCGTTTTTCTCACATCATCAACCTCTACACATAAGCAATAACAATTTAATACCAATTTTAAAAAGTTTACCTAATGTTTTCTTTGATTTTATTTTTTTAACAATTGTTAAAAAATTCTTGTCTATCTATAAGGGGATGAAACTTTTTTTTTTTTCATTTAATTCATAAAAATTAATTTGAAATTTGTAAAATTAAAATTTTAACTTTTCACTTGAATACCTACCAGCATTGTTTTAACTTCTGTTAGCGTGTAAGTAACTAAATTTATTCAAATCAATTTAGAATTTGTACATAGAAAATATCGGTTTTGTATGGAGATTGGAGAAGCTCCATTTTCTGGAGCTGGCAAAAGATTGGCAAAAGCTGAATTGAGCTGAATGAATGTAGTTACCGACTAAATATATTACAAATATATTTAAAAAAATAAATTAACAAGAATAACCAAATTAAGTTACCTATTATTTGATTTTAAGTCTATCTGCTATAACATAAGTATAGTTATTGATTGATTAAATGATTCATTTATGATTTGTGTGTTTATTTCATTTATTACGATTTCATGATTATTCTTAAAAATCTATTACATTGTTATATCAATACTAATAATAAATCTGTAAGTGTAGGTATTGTATGTATGTATGTATGTTCTCCATAACTCTTAAACGAATTAACAGATTTTCATGAAACTTGGTAGATAAACATTTAGACGTACTTACGGGACACAGGATAGGCTACTTTATTCACGCGGGCGAAGTCGCGGGCGCCAGCTAGTGTAACATATACATTTATGTACCTACTTATGAAAAAATATATAATAAATAATTTAGGTACTTATATTGTTGAATTGATAAATTGTTATTTTCATAAGTCAGTAATAAATTTTTATCTATACTTATAAAATCGTTAGTCCTGGCTGAATATCAACGTACTCACAAAAATACTAAGTCTAGAAGGCTGAAATTTGGTTCATATGTTTATTTATAAGGGAAAATCCCCTAAGAACCCTAAGAAGGATTTAAAAAAAATTCAACTTTGTGCGAAGACAGGGTTTACTTTTTTTTCTTAATAAAATACTTTCTAGTCTTAGTCTAGTTTTTAGTCTTCCTAGATTTAGTAGTGTTTTACAAACGCACATACAAAATTACTAAGTCTAAAAAACTAAATTTGGTACCTTTCTTTTATAATTTTCGCATCCGCTAAGAAAAGGTTCAACTCCGTGCGAAGCCAGGCAAGTCACTAGTATAACAATAAATTTGCGTATAACATCATTACTAAAGGCGGTTCTAGAGTGCATTTTTACAAAGGGGCCAAAGTAAGTGAGGTTAAAAATTTCCAGTATTGGCAGATTTTCAAAGTTTGTACCGTCGAATTTTTTGGGGAGATTTTTCCTAATGCCACTAGAAAGTGCATCGAGACGGTTTTGCATCGTGAATTTAATGCGCTCTATGTTATAAAAGCGCTCCTCATAAACAGTGGCGTATCGAAGCTTGGGCAAACGCCAAACGACCTACACTCATTACCATACAAACATACGTAATAGCGTAATAGGCAATAGACATCCCACTTTTGAGATTTCCAGTCACGATATCACTGGAGCAGCACTCTATTTTTCATCAGTAAGATAAAAAATAGGAATAATTATTTATCTAGGAAAAATGTCAATTTTTAATTATTAATGTTTTCGGGACATTGATCAATAGGGACTCACTGCGGCACTTTTAAATGTAAATACAAAAATACTTAGATTAATGATTGGTCTCGTTGCGCTCGACTAGATACCGCGCTATCTAAAAACAACAGCTCCGTGAATGCAGCAACTTTTATTGTAGTGTGTGTAAAACATCGTCAATTTTTATCACATTTTACACAGTTTCATTGTATTTTTACATAGTTTTACTACGCAAACTGCATTTTATTATGCCCAAAATTTAATAAAACATTCGGCACGTACACAACACAGACAGCTTGCAGTGTGACTGGCTCGGGTACGCCGAATTAGGCGTAGTATTTGTTGTCGCATTTGACAAGTACGACGGCGGTATCTAGTTCAGCGCAGCGAGACCAGTTATTAATCTAAGACAAAAATCGTACTTGTTTTAGTTTGTGTAGGTCTAGTGTAGGTACAGCTTTTTAAGATGTAACTTTTTTAGAAGTAGATTAGATTTCCCTATGTCTTCGTCATCGATTTTTTTTTATATTATTTTCAAGATTATCCTGCACAATTTAACCGACACAGTTTTAGTAATGATATGGTAATAAACAATCTCAACTGTATCTTAAAGTTTTTATTTTACAGATAAGACACTTTAATTCTATTTATTTCTGTATGTAATATTGATAACAAATTTACCTTCAATGCATAACATAGATCATGTTTATTTCAACCGCTAAAATAGAAATGTACGTTTCAAATATCGTTTCGTTAGAATGCATAGCATATCTACCGATTATGGCTTTGATCCCATAGCATTTGTCTTGTAAGACTAACGATGCGTTGTGCACAAATATTTGACATACCCAGGACCGGGAGCAGAATCATTCTTTCTTGAATTCAAAATTCAAAGTAGCCGTTTATTTAAACAATTATTACTTTAAAAAATGCAAAGTAATATTAATAGTATACCTACTACATACTCGTATACCCTTGAACGATTAATTTCAATCTTTTTTGCGAATGAAACTTAATCACTTAATAAACTTAAGTTTCATTAACTTAATGTTAATGAAACTTAACTTAGACTGTTTTAATCTGTTTCTGACTTTTTGACTACGAATTTTACAAATAAGTAATATTAGATACTATCCATAGTATTATAACTTCTAATAAGTTGCTTGATAAGTACATTTAAAGTCAATTAATTTGAAATTTCTAATACAAATTTCGACACTCATAAAATAAATTTAAGCCGAGCTTGTACAACGTCACACTCCCTTGATCGTACCTCTATAAAAGGCGCCACGGGATTAAATTCAAATTCATAGATGTTTTACGACCTTTGCTCCGTGGTAATAAAGTTAAATGTAAATCCTCACAGGTGCAAACTTTTGTCAGAAGCAAGATTTCCTAGATTTCACGATAATATTGCGATGGAATTTCAAATGAGAACTGTAAATTTCTCTTTGAGTAGTCCACGTATCGTAGACAAAGTATGCACCAGTTCAGTGTTTTCATGGAACTGCTCGAATGTGCAAAATGATTCCTATCTAATGGAATATTGAATTTACTAAGTTCGTTTGAGTTCAATTAGGTAGAGCTACATGCAAGATGGGAGGTCAAATGACGAATCCGAGAAGCTCCGAGACATATTTTTATCAAAAATTCTTTAGAGCCTCGAAATAAAAGTTTTTAACCAAGAAACCCCATAGGGGTTGCATTGTGTATATTATAATATTATACAATAAAATATAATAAAAAAAAATTACTCTCTAACACTTTAAACAACATTGACAAAAGCAGTCAGTTTGATTTTACAATGTTGCATAATTTTCAATGCCCGCAAAATTTCAAATTTTAATTTCAAGGTTGGACTGCTCGGATACTAAAAAGACCGTAAAAGGATCCACGGGATTAATTCAAAGTTGCAAAGAACTTTGTAAGCAAAGAAGTCAATTTAAGTTGGCTTCTTCCTGAAGGTGATAATTTTATCGTTTGATTTCTTTAAAAAGTTTGCCCTGAGGTGGAATTTTTAATTTATTTGAAATACTTATACATGTATACTTTACTCCCTTATACTTTATGTAAATCCAATCATTGAATTTGTACACTGTACCGACATTCGCTAGGACAGCCAAAAACATGAAATAAAGAAAATTATACCCAGTTTTTTTTTAAATATTAAACTTATAAGCTTCCCTTTTATTACTATTTCACGAAAGTAATTACTTACACTACAGAACATCGTTTTATTACACGTTTCGGTATGTAAAGAGATGCCATATCCATAAGTGATCGTCATTTTGTCCCTAATTCGTTAACCCTTTTGACCTTGATGTTTAATGTCCCATCTATGGATGAAATTATGAAATTCATTCGGGTCAGTGGGTCCTACATCAAATAAACTAGGGTCCAAACTTGCGATCCACACCATATTTTTGTATATTTAATAAAAAAAATAACCGGAAATATTTTGCAAGACATTATGTGTAATTATTTTTCTTTCTTTGAATTTAGATCGTAATAGGTACTTAATTGACAATACAACTATTCAGAAACAAATAGGAATTAACCCTCAGAAGGTTAATTAGGAGCAATTGAGGCTGTAGAAAATTTCATTAACGACCTTAGAAACTTCATCTTGTCGAAAATTACGATTTTCCGTCGAATAGGCGTTTAACATGCAAATTGCATATTAATTCTCGAGAAATGGTCGCCAATTAAAAGTTAATATCGAAGGATCAAAAGTTTAACTCTAAAATAGAGTAATATTCAATAACTAAGTAAGGATCATAAGGTAAACTTTCATAAAATAAGCTTTTTTTAATAAAATAAGCTTGTCTAATGATTCTTAACATTCATCAGTAATTTATTCTAACATTTTTTTTTAATAATATAAATAAATAAATCTTGTCAAAAGGATCTCGTAATTATTCATGAAAACCAATAAAAAATTTATTGTCATACTCCGAAATATGTTGTATTTTACTTTTTATCTGTTTAAAATAGGTTTAAAACTGTATAGAGACCACATAGAGACTGGTTCGTTTAATAGAAAATCAAGTTTCAACAAAATCACTAACGCGGCCACGTTATTTTCAAGAAATAAATATTTTTATATCGACAAAGAGGTTTTCTTCCTGAAACTGTTACATTTTACAATTTATCTATCATTTCGCTGTAACAAGACAAGTTGTTTTCGATAAAAATGTTTTCGGTACGTCAGGAAAATCCGTTGCTTTCTCGAAACTCAGGTTGTGCAACTAAATTGTGTACATTGTGAAACAATCATAGAAATACTTTTCTGTTTCGTATTGTTTATATAAGAGTTGACTTTGAATATGGCCTAAGTCTTTTGTGATTCCGTTTGTTGACAAATTATTGTTCAAACATTTCTAGTTTAAATATGTTTAGCATCGGTTTAACAGTTTAAGGCGTGAAACGAACAAAAAGAAAATCGGATTTTTACATTAATAATAATAGTATTAACTGCATACAAAACTGTCGAAATTTTTATCCCAACATTGAGGTTCAGTTACAGACAGAGGTTAGCAAATGTAATTAAACTAAAACAGTTAAGTTCTGACCTCACCCCTGCGGTTGTACCGCCATCACAACACAGATAATCAGTGTGAAACTACAGGCCATGCAATAACAGAGCCATGTTTTACTACTGTAATTTAAGACGAATTATCTCAACCAACAGGTTGAGAGTTTTGGAACAGATTAATGAGGGTACAGGATGGGCACTTTAAGAATTTAAGAAGCTTGGTACGAGTGTATGCTTGGCTTGAACTATATTTTAACAAAATTATTCTTGATCTAAGATAACATAATCAAATATATATATATAACATTCTCGTGTCGCGGTTTGTTGCCAAACTCCTCCGAAACGGCTGGACCGATTTTGATGAAATTTTGTCTGCTTATCTGGTAGGTCTGAGAATCGGCCAACATCTAATTTTTATACCCCTAAATGTTAAGGGTGGTCCACCCCAATTTTTTTTTTCGCAAAACAACGTTTGCCAGGTCAGCTAGTATATTTATAAGTTTCATAAAGAAGTATATGACTTTAAGCTGACGTTTGACCTAAGAAACATAAGGCCGGTCGTGGAAATTATAAGAAGAACAACTCGAAAACTTTTTAGTTTGTTTCAAGTACCTAATAACAACATACTTATAAAGTGTCTGTCCGTCTCTGCTCACCTCTACATTTTCTAAATCACTAAAAGTATTTACATACAGTTTTTCTATTCGAAAAAGAGTGAAAATCAAGGAGAAGTTTGCCTTTGAAGTTTGTGGAAAATGCTTAATCATAGTTTGTTAAATCTGGATAAGGTATAATCAGTTTGACGAGCCTTAGTAAGGAGAACTGAAGGTTTTTCTTGTTATTCTTATGTTTATGCACGAAAACAATCAATCTGTCAATATTGGAACTTCCATTAAATAGGGTATTAACCATTAATCAAATCACTAATGTAATTTCAACTAATCACCCAACGAGGAACATAATTACTCACACAAATCATTGTAATACCGTTGTTATTAAATTATAACTGTGAAATGTCCGTTATTAGAAATAATTGCAATTAAGCAGCGGTTTAATCCAATTTCCAAACCAGTTAATTGAAATTGGACTGAAATGTGCATTTATTTATCATTCTTCTGTAGGTAAACATTTTGCAATTTATAGGTTTACAAATGAAATTTAATAAATATATGTTTGTATATCTATATCTATATCTGTATCTGTATATCTATATATCTATATATCTATATATCTATATATCTATATATCTATATATCTATATATCTATATATCTATATCTATATCTATATCTATATCTATATCTATATCTATATCTATATCTATATCTATATCTATATATCTAAATCTATATCTATATCTATATCTATATCTATATCTATATCTATATCTATATCTATATCTATATCTATATCTATATCTATATCTATATCTATATCTATATCTATATCTATATCTATATCTATATCTATATCTATATCTATATCTATATCTATATCTATATCTATATCTAAATCTAAATCTAAATCTAAATCTAAATCTATATCTATATCTATATCTATATCTATATCTATATCTATATCTATATCTATATCTATATCTATATCTATATCTATATCTATATCTATATCTATATCTATATCTATATCTATATCTATATCTATATCTATATCTATATCTATATCTATATCTATATCTATATCTATATCTATATCTATATCTATATCTATATCTATATCTATATCTATATCTATATCTATATCTATATCTATATCTATATCTATATCTATATCTATATCTATATCTAAATCTAAATCTAAATCTAAATCTAAATCTAAATCTATATCTATATCTATATCTATATCTATATCTATATCTATATCTATATCTATATCTATATCTATATCTATATCTATATCTATATCTATATCTATATCTATATCTATATCTATATCTATATCTATATCTATATCTATATCTATATCTATATCTATATCTATATCTATATCTATATCTATATCTATATCTATATCTATATCTATATCTATATCTATATCTATATCTATATCTATATCTATATCTATATCTATATCTATATCTATATCTGTATTTATATATTCTATTACTATGACCTATAGTTTCAGTGAGAATTCCGTTCAAAAACGATAGCATTATTTAAGTTATGATTGATGGCTCTCAATTCATTGTGGAAAGTGTATTAAAAATATCGAGAATAACCTTTTTTTAAGGTCTAAAGCAAAAGTTTCGCTCGAAAATTATGTGTGTGAAAAGTAAAAATGAGCTTAATATTTGCCACGTACAGTCCGTAAAGTACATCACCCAATACGAGTAGGTATAGGTAAGAATAATTCTTGGTCGGCACTGGACAACAACCGACCACTACTCTTGATTTATGAACGCATATAATTTACATTCGACATCGGCTTATTTATGTCCCCGGTTTATTCTAATATAAGCAGCAAAAGGCTCATTGGCATAAAACGGAGATACATCCCAGTCCTAGGGTTTGTTTCGATATTTTTTCACAGATTTCATGAATTTGTGAAAAACCTGTCGAGGTAGATAGACAGTCGTCTATAAGTGCTCGGCCGACCATAGTAGGATTAAGGATAAGGAAAGGACATGGGCTCGTTAAAATCCACAAAAGATCGTCTAAATGAAAAAAAAAACACAAAATATAAGGTTGATATATTCTGAAATTCGTATTTACTCTGTAGTGTGTAGTTTCTATAATATTTTTTCTGACTTTCCGCTATTGAGATATAATTTGGTCCAATTGCAATAAGTATAACATATTCTTTTGGTCTCTTTTGGTCTCTTTTGGTCAAGCGATGGTAAAGTCTTTACGTAAGCGATTTAATTAAATAAGGGACACCGGCATAACAATTGTTCCGAAGGCTCCTCTTAATGCGGCTTCATTTCATTACTATTTGCGGGAACGTCTACGTTATTATCTACCTTTTATGGAGAAAGGATTTCTGTATGAAGACAATTACTGTAGCACTGTAAAAAGACTCATAATACGTGAGCTGTTAATTACAAAACGTTAATTAAAATGTGTACTTAATCGTCTCAAAAAATAATGAAAATAAAAAAGTTTAAACTTTATTTAAGACCTAGGCAGGATAGGTTGATAATACCTGAGTTGCCTATGCGTTGCCTACTTAAAATTTTTCATATGACTGAACTATTTTAAGAAGCGTTTTAAATCAAATCTAAATATTTTTTTATCAATTTTAATATTATAAGTTTAAAATTCACATAGAATATTTTTATTTTACTCTACATTAAATCTTTTTCAAAGTGTTCTATGCGTGAGTATGATATATTTGCAAACGTTTCGATTCCGCTACGTGGAGCAAATATCGAAAATCTTCCATAACTCACATCCAATCAGCCGTGAGAGATCGCGCTATTTCCTCCAAGTGCATCTATTCAGGGAAGTAATACGTTCACGCGCGCCCTATTACCCCGATGACATAATAGGAGCTCTGATTGGATGAATTTCTATAGCTCACAAAAAGCCGGGATTTCCTCGACTTATTATAAGTTTTAGCTTCTTCTATTTAAAAGAAACATTATTTTCGTGCGAATAACGTTATCCATTTGTATCATTAGTACCTATGATACTGTTGTCGAAAAATGTACCTGTTTTAAAATTTCATAAAGAGAAAAGCAATATAGCTAGAAAGAGGAACAGTTTTGATGCTTTTAAAAGGGCAAAAACCCTTTATTACTTTCAATATACAGCCGAACTGTGCTGAAACAACATTTTTAAAAATACAGAAGTCTGAGTATCTACTCCGTAGTAAAATACTATCGTGCGAGCTCTAAAAGAGGAAGCATAATTATATGTAGGTACACATTAGCAGAATATTATTTTCATTGCAAGAGTATGGTAGTAAACTATTCAAAATTAGTATTATTAATATTTGAATATTAGTAATACTAATAGTAATACTAATATTAAATAATAGTTACTATCGTGGTAATACTAATGTGTCAGATGTAGTTTACTACTATATTTTACTATATTTGAATGAAAGATTTCATGAATGAAACTAGGATTTTATGAGGAATCATTATTTCAGCATTATAGCAGCATTAGGACGTCCTCTTTTGAACATGGTCCGTCGAAATAATATTTCTTTGCAAGCAATAATTAAGTATCCAGAATAAGGAAGAACACAGACAGACTCGTTTTGGCTCTTTCCCTAAATCCTTCTATGGTCGGCATCGTACTTGCAACACTTATTTGTGTTTTAGGCGACGGTAATCACCCTACCATCAACTTAGTGGGTTTCACTAGTACAGGAGAGTGTCGCTTCTGCCATGAGGCTGAGGCAGAAGAAACACCAATGCATATCTTGTGCGAGTGTTGCCCCTTGATGCACAAGGGCAGTCACATCATAGGAAGCCACACAATGGCTCGAAGTTGTGAGGTATGCCTCTATCAAAAAAGTACTACAGTTTCTTAACGCGGTAGGTATAGGTAGAGAGCTTTAGTTTACGTGGATATCACAATATTTCAGCAATGGACGAAGTGATACTGGTACTCTAGCAGACAGAAATAGCCACTAAGAAGATAATAATCAACTGAATCGTCAGCCTGTCTGACGACCTTAACATTAAAAAAAGATGTTAGCCGAGCAATAGTCAGAGTCAGAGTCAGTAATATGCATATGTAGATAGAAGAATTTCACAAGATGTTGTGTTTCGTAAAGTAATGTTGAAAACAGCTGGAGTTAGAATTTAATAACGAAGTGTTCTTTAATAAAAATCCACACGAGCAAGAAAGACGTGTCAGATGTAGTTTTAATGGTGCTCGCTGCTCTTCGCAATTTACGAGTGAATGAAATTATCTTTCATGCCTCGCGTAAGATCTATTAATGATACCTGAAGGATCTTTTGAATGTTGAAATATTTACATTCTACATTAGATTAATTTAAGTAATGATGGTTTAAAATTAAAAAATATTGTTTTATATTCTTTTGTTTTTATAAATTATTGTATGATTGTGTAGGTTGATAGTAATGCACCTCTTCACCTCACGGTCACACTATTGATATCACACAAAATGATATTGTTTATTGATCTTTACAAAACTTTTCTTGTATCTCTGTCTGTTTGTTAGGATTATAATTTTTGAAGCGTCTTTTACTATTGTTTGGTAAAGGACGACTAATAGTTTTACATTGTCAAATTTTAAAAACTGAGTATGAAGACAAGCTCGCCGTCGTAGTACTTGATGCATATTATTTTTATATCTATCTAATGCCTTTACAACATTATAGCAACGAAAATTATGAGTCTAATTGAATTCTTATAACAAATGCAGAATTCTTTTAATTTCTTGGGTTAGTTTTGTTTACGTCTATGTAGGTCCACTATTGCAAAGAAGGACGACTGGGATCAACGATAATACTATCTGCATTGTATGCTTGTTGTCTGAGGTATGTTATTCAAATCTCCCAACTTGGAACATCAATTAAACTGGATTTAGTGTCCAGCTTTCATTTACATAGAATAATTTAAGCAGCCGTAAGTATTATAACTATTTTTTTTCTTAATATTTGTCTATATTAATTAGATATTTTGTTGGTTTGTTTGCTTGCATTGAATAGGCTCCGAAACTACTGGACCGATTTGAAAAATTCTTTCACTGTTCGGAAGCTATATTATTATTAGCAAGTAACATAGGCTATATTTTATAAAGTTACGCGGACGAAGTCACGTGCCTTTTTTTTATAACACTGATTAGTTTAATTAAATTAAATTTGTTCACAACTTTGCGTGGTATACGCAAACATACAAGCAGACAGAGAAAAGGATGAACTTTGACTATAACAAAATTGACAGGTTGACAGAGTAAAAAGGATTCTATACAAGGTTTAAGTTTCAAAATGTTATCGGTACTGAACTAAAATTTGATTTGAAACAATTTAAGAGGCAGTCGTAAATGTACACTCTAAGTCTAGTACGTTTCCAATGATTTACGATGCCAATACGATATTCGAGACCGCAACTGTGTAGGGTGCACAATAAAGCACTTTATTAGCTCTACCTGGATAAGAACTACAATTGTTGAATATAAAACAGATATCTGCACCAATAAAATAATATTTGAAATTTATTTAATTTTTATTTTGGGCTTTGGCCATAAAAATCCAGTCAACTAATCTCCAAAACGTATGAACAAATTTTAACGAAAAGAGAAATTTTAAAAACATACATAAAACCACAAGATTAAATCTTGGTTGTTATTACCAAAATTAACATACCTCGTCCGCAGCTGCTGTACTCTAAGGAAAAAAAAATCCATTAAAGAAAAATTTAAATATTTTTAATAAATATATAGTAAATTTAATTTTATTAGATATTTTTTTATTTATTAGATTAGTTTTTAAGTTTTTATATTATTATTATCTAGTATTGTAATTTAATTATTTTAGTTATTTTTTGAATAAATTCAATGATATAAAATCTCTCCAGCAAGATAGAATGCACAATTGAAAAGTGAATTCTCTCGCATATAAAAACAGAAAAGTCAGCTGCAGCAATCGTTGTAATTTCATTATGCACCGACTACATCTCTCAGGCTAAATTTAAAATTAATTTGTTAATTTCATTTAAATACAACTCATATTTGTTTTTTATCTTGAAATACGAAAATAACATATATAGGTATTATTGTTTTACGAATACCTATAGCTTTGTATTAAGCATGTAGCATAACAAGTGAACCAAGCAAGGCCGTAGTCAGAAGACAATTTCGGAATTTAGTTCGATGGAACAGTAGGAAAACATAGTTCTTTTAATAAAAGAAATAAAATGGCGTTACTTATACAGGCTGTCCCAGAAATCAACGCCAAACGAACACGGGGCGCTAGGCTAGGCTAGGTTTTACCAGCTTTTGATTTTTTTTCAAATTTTGTTCTTTTTTTTGTGTAATCCTGTTAATTTAGGAATGTACTTATATAAAATAAAATATAAATCATAAAAATACATTAAGAACATTATTATAAAATTGAATAATGTTTCAAGGGACTCATTTTGTACATTTCAATATTTCTTTAGTTCACTTTAATTTTTCACTTTTCACTTTCTATTTCTTAATTTTATTATTAATATTATTATCGCGACATAATCGAGCACACATTAGCCTTCAGTTTTTTAACAGCAATAATACTATAAAAGAAATACTGTCAGATGTCAGCTGTTGACGAAGCAATTTTGATAGTGAAACTTATTGAGGACGCAATAAAACTGATCTTAGAAACGTGTGAACATTTGAAAACGTCAGACGAATAAAATATTATTCTAACAAATTGTGATACGTGACCACGCTTCAGCGAGCGGTTTCATATAACAATACTAGATAAATTGCTTTTGCGGTATTGTCACAATTTTGTTTCCGATTTAAAAAGTCATAAACATCAATGCGGTTTATTGTTGTTTTAATTAAATAGAATATTTCCTTTTGTGACTACATAGCTATATATTTGTTTAAAAATATCTATTACTATGGATGGATGGTCTTGAGCAATAATCGTGAGTGTGTCTGTCTTGATCTGTCATTAAAAATGCATATTACAGAAAATAAAAAAAATGTCTACAAAACAATGCAGACGTAGACAGTATATAAACATAATTCGGTCTATTGAAATAAAAGTCATCCTTTTCTCTATTGAAACCTAACGCCACGCAAATGGTGGAAAACATCCGCGAACTCTAATTGGGAATTGCGACTGTACTATTTATAATCTCGACTGTGATAGTGCTCGTTAGTTAATGTTTTACTTTGGGAAGCTGGATTCGCAAATCATGCTTGCCAACTGGAAACCCATACATTTTCATCTTGCAGCATCACTTTGTGATTACGTTAAAATGACATTCACAATTAACTAATTCGTCAGTTGCTCCATTTCTGATACTGAGGGCCTAGTGCGAGGCGTCGAACGCGTAAACGAAAATAATTTGTATTGAAATGAAGCAGTACCAGCGAACTGGGGCCCTAGCCAAGAGCATACCAATGCAAACGTTTCGTTGCGTTCTGACGAATAGAAACGAAATAAAGCCCGGTGATTGGTTGTTGTAACGCCCACATAAATTTTTGACTAATCACCGGGCTTTATTTCGTTGTATGCTCTTGGCCCTGGAAAGTTCGCTGAGCGCTACACGTTTTAGCCACTAGGTGGTGCTGCTTCATTCCAATACAAATTGACGTTTACGCGTTCGTTCGACGCGTTTGATCGTGTGAATCTCGCACTAGGCCCTCTGATAGGAGTATCTAATTTTCAATCGAACAGTTTTGAAAAAAGAAATATAAAATTATAAATATTTAAAGAAATGTAATGTGAATATATTATTAGAAAGTGTCAAGAAAACTCTGTTTCCCATTTTAAGTATATTTTCTCCACGGAGAAGTGTGGAGAATTTATATAATTCATATAAATTGATATGCTAAGTGTAAAGAGTTTGAATTTATTATATAAAGTAAGTATTATGTAAATTGGCAGTATTTTTTCTTCATCTTCCCTTCCGTTTTACACATTCACACAAGGTCTGTAAATAAGCATGCAAAGTGAAACATAGCGTACCATTACATTATGTATTGTGAACTTCTCAAACGAACGTTTATTTTTACACCAGATTTATTTCTTCCACTCCACATGATGCGAAAATAATAAAGATCAAAGCGAGCCTGTTTCTCTTGTATTGTGTCATTATTTGAAATATTCATAAGTATGGGCAATATTTACGTATTGTTATTCAACAAATCAAGGTGTGTTTTATTTTATTAAATGTTCTATTTTAAACAAGAGGTATTTAAAGCATTTTTATAAACTTAGTAGCAAAAAATACTAAGTTCATAAAGCTGAAAATTGGAATATAAGGTTTTCCTGTAAGAAAATTTTCCTTATAAGCTTATTACTTATACTTTTGTGTCATGAACGAAATTTAATATACATACTTATAAGTTATAAGTATGACATTTCATAAAACAAAAATTCTAACTCTCGAGTATAAATAGGTGTATAGAATTTTAAGAACTTATAACAGTGAAATTTTTTTCTATATTTTTTTAATTGATTTTACTTCAGACAACTTGTTTTCAAGACTTTTCATCCAATTAAAAATCAATTTTTGCTTTCGCTATATTTTGCTTTCGTTAGCTTCCCCAATTTTGTCGAGTTGCGTTACCACCCAATTTAGAGCCTCGATAACGCTTCAAGAATTTGAACAATCCGGAATTCCAAATTTAATCCACTGTGTGTTTCTTCTCTTGGAACGAAGAAATAATTTCAGATAATTTGCCTTTGAACGTCTTATCGAAGTAATATTGTGCGATTATCGCAATTTTATTAACACTTCGGGATGAGAAAGATTCTTTATAGTCTGTTTTACATACGCAATTTGGGCGCGAAATAACAATTTTCTGTTTTTAAATTTGCTCGCCAGGGCTCGAATAATTAAGTTATATTTTGCTGATGCCCGTCTTGGGGATTGGAGTCGCGGGTTCTGAATACCTACTATTTAGGTTTAAGTGAACACGAACCAATTAACAATAACTCAAAAATTCAGACTTATTTATACTAAACTATTATTTAATAACTACATAAATATATATTTAGTTTTAATGTTTTCAAATCAACCCAAAGTATTATCTATATACTACATACGTAGATATCTATATCTATAGGTATATTCATCTGTAGGTATATATAGGAATCTGTATTCTTCAGAAATTCTCACAGTAATTTTTTAGACTTCATATCACCCAATTTTTCTTATATTTTTTTATTTGCCACGAAGTTGTAGACGATTCCAAATTATGGCCCATTTACGAGGGAAAATTTGCTCTTTTAAAAGGTTTACGATAAGCTTGGCTCGGGTTAAGACTTCGAATTTTCCATTCAAAGGTAATTTTCTTATTAAAGGGATAATCTAATCCTTTATAATCCTTTATTTTATTTCCGTCAATTAAATATATTTTTGATTTTGTAGTTACGATAACTTAAAATAAAAATAATAAATTACAATGAAAAAATTGTTTTAGCCAGCTTTTCAGTCTCAAAATCTATTTTTGAATTTTTTTATATATTTTTGAAATTATAGTGGATACTAAATAAAATAACACTTAAATAATAAAATACTATTACAAATTTTTGCACTGCGTATGCATTATTGCATATTATGCAGAACTCGTGAATAACATACAAAATGATAAACCTGGGGAAACTAAAGGAAAGTTAACATATAACACAACATACGAAATACGTGTCATTTCGGTGAATACAGCGAGATTTGTATGTAATGTGTACGACTTCACACCGTTTCGTAATACATCGTATTTTTTGGAAGTAAGTAGGTATTTTTTCTGAAATTCTGAAAAAAAGTAGTCTATTTTATCCTGTGTCCTGTACGTCTAAATGTTTATCTACCAAGTTTCATGAAAAGAGTAAATCCCAGAGTGGATTATAATAATTTCGACTAATTTACTGGTTTCGTCACATGAATGATGACCCGAGATTTTAGTATTTTTGCAGACGAGCCCGTTGGATGAGTGGTTAAGGGTGCTTACCGAATGTCTCAGGGGCCCCGGGTTCGATTCCGTCAGCCTGTATGATACGATTTTGGATACTGGATAAACAACATTACACGAAATAATTGATTTGTACAGATGATTTTTTTATTGTTTATATAAACACACGTTTTTAATTCACACTCACGTTTCGGTGTTACTAAAATCCTGTAGGTAAGTATTGTCGTGCTCAAATAGGTACCGTCCACATACACTCCGCTGAACAAATTGTTTTCGTTCGCATTTTCGCTCGCTGCTACATCCACAATACGATACTCAAATGCCACAGAACATACTAATACGTAATATCTTTACATAGTATAATTTGAAGTCGCTTTCCGGCGTGGCTACATTTGTACATATGTATAGTAGTAATGTTAGCTTAAAATAATAACTGTCAGTTGTAGAACTGCACGTAAGAAGTCGTAGCACTGAACTGATTTTGATACGCTTTTCACTTATGGAAAAGCGATGAACGAGTAAGGATTGGACAAGTAAAGGATTTAAACCATAGAAAAATAAATTAACCCGTGCGCAGTCTCGTTAGTAAAAAAATATATGAAACAAAGGAAGGAGATGCGAGTATTATCAGCACTACCCAAAAGAAATTACTTTTATCTAAAAACTTTCTCTTTTCTCTTTCCCTCGCAGAGTTTTGTATTATGAAGTTTAATCGAAAAATATCGTGAGGGTAAAATACTTAAAGTAAACATCTATGTCTATATGTAGAATATAGGTAATAGGTTACGGAAAGACGTTGAGTGCTAAGTATAGTAGTAGACTGTTTTGAATTCGGCGATGTCTTTGGCGGTCTTGTCGAAGTTTTCAGTAAATCATGGCCACAACAAAATGAGTTTGTATTTAACTTAATATATTTCTTAGTTGTGAGATTAAGCCGATTGTTTTGAACATACGATTTTTTTTAAATCCAGGATAACAAGGGTTACAACCCAGCTTAACAAGGAATATAACTCAGCTTAACAAGGATGCATTTGTTTTTGCAAATTACATAAGGGCTCTTGTAATAAGTGAAAAAATATCGATATCCATTACATGGTTTAAGTAGTTGTTTCAAGAAACAAACAGAAGCGGCCAGCAAGTTTATTTTATAAAATGTATAGATGTTGTATTGTTACAATACTAACCTACTTTCAGTGAAACAAAAGTACAAAATATCTACCCAAATATATAAGCATTAAAAATAAACAATGTTTCTGTATTTTGCACTTCACCTGAGGTTTCTCTTTACTAAATAAACTCGTGTATATTGCGCCAAGTGTTAAATTTATGAACCATCTGCCGTTTTCAGTGTTCTGTTCTTCATAAAGCGCACCGGTGTTTCCTAGTAACCATGTTTTTGTCTACAAAAATTGTTTTTGTAGATTTTTTAAAAATATGACTTTTACGTGGACTTTATCTCTGGGTCTAGCATGAGTTTATAATAACCGCACACGCTAGCGAGTGCGTAAAAGAATTATATGGAAAATTATGTGGAAAAGTATTGAAATCGCTAGCATTTGTTGACCACACACGCAGTCATTATAAACTCATACTAAACCAACAGATGAACCTACTCATATAGAGTAAAATCTAGAAAATGAAATACACGACAAGCTTTTCTCCACTTGCATTAAGACTTAAAAATCTAGGTCTCAGCAGACTTTTCGACCTTTAACAGGGTCATCCTGTCTTCAAGTACATTTGTCTCAACTGTCTCATATCGCTTGAATCTGTACCAAGTATAACAATTTCTCAATTGTCTACGAGTGCGAAAGCGTACGCCCCTTAAAAGCAATCTCGCTTTGTGAATTTTTCATCGTATTATGGTAGCAATAAAGTCCTAGATTTATTGTTGAGGTTTACAGTCGAAGAAGATAATAAAAGGTGCCACTTCAATTATCACTTCATTCCATCCACTTGTATTTCTAGCAGTTTGTTACAATTTATGTTAACATTTATTTGAGATAGCGTTTTATATGCTGTGATAACGTTTCAATGTAATCTGTACAAGATGAACATATCATAAACTTGGGTAACTGAGCTGCGCTCGGTGGACTTAAGACCATTACAATAATTGCATTGCAACAGACGCCATTTAAGACAAAAGTTAACAAAAGTGATCTACAAATTAACAAAACAAACACATAGAATAGAATAGAATAAAATTTTATTTGCTACAAAGGACATACATAGACATAGGTACATAAAAAAAAACTTAAAAGACACACACAAACGTACCTTGTAACAAACCAACAACATTTTTTTTTTTTTTTTATATAAGTCAAGGCAGCGCTTGGCCGCGATCTCACTTGATGTTAGGTGCAGATGCGGCCGAAGGTGGACCACGCTTACCTAGTAGATGCCCATTTACCCTACGTTTGAAGACCCCGAGATTGTAATTTTGGGGAAACACAGACGCAGGCAGTGAGTTTCACTCCTTAGCAGTTCGGACAAGGAAGGTGGAACTGTAACGCTTCGTGCGTGACCGAGGAACTTCAACCACGAAGGGATGAAACCCCCGCCCGCGCCTCGTGTTTCGTAAGTGGAACGGTTCCGGTTGGATCAAATCGAAGAGAATGGACGCACACTCTCCATGGTGCAGACGATAGAAAATTGATAGACATGCTACTTTTCGGCGATGCTGTAGGCTTTGAAGTTGAGACTCCACAAGGGAGTCGTCGCCAATGAGTTTCTTAACTCGCCTTTCAATCGAGTCCAGTGCAGCCAACTGATATGGGGCAGACCCATCCCAGAGGTGGCAGCAGTACTCCATGCAGGATCGGACTTGTGCTCTATATAAGTTAAGGAGCTGTCTTGCAGTGAAGTACCGCCTAACCTTGGAAAGGATGCCCAATTTTCGGGCAGCCGTTTTGGCAATGGACTCGATATGCCTACCAAAGTTCAGATCGGAATTAATGTCTACACCAAGAAGTTGCATGTGGTTTGTGATTGGAACAGACACTCCCCGGAATGACGGGTTCATGATGATAATGATGACGTTGATGAACATGATGATGAAAATAACATGCAACAAACATGAGAAAGATAATGATTATCCTTTAAGAATATTATAATCTTGGTTAAATTCTTATTACATATTAGCATTAACATGATACAGAGACTTCACGTAACACAAAAGCTAGTTGCATAAAGGTGTTTGGAAAATTGGATTCTGCTCATACAACGATGTGTTCAGACACGGAAAACTTATTAGCGGCACAAACTTTGAGATCCTTTTAAACATTGCAAGTAGTTAACAGCTAAGCAACGTTACGTCTTTTAAACCACATTAAACATACAATGAAACTCTGTACGTTAACTGGAAATGTTTTAGAAACGAACAATTACACTTGAACAAGGTTTAAGTTCGCGTTCGTTTACAAATTCACGAACACCACACACTGCTTTCAAATGTGGCGAGTGGGATTTTCAAAGACGGATAAGAAGTAAGTAGTGGAATATACGGAACCATATTTCTCGAGCACGGGAAGAAGGGAAACTTTAAAAAAGATTGAGAACTTGAGAAGTTGGTATTTGGTAGCTTTGATTTGGTAGCTCACGGTTGTAAAATATGAAAGTTGTTTGTTTGTTTATCTCTGAGTGATTTTAAGTCCTTTGCGATACATGTGCTTAATGATATTAAATTGAACTTTTATATTTATTTAGTGCAAAGTTTCCATAATCACAGCAAAAAAGGCTAATAAGACCGAGTACGATAAGTTACATTAAAGAAATTAAATTAGTTTATAGGCTATAGAACATGATTAGCTAAATGCTTTATTATGGGATTCTAAATAATGTTTAATTAAGTAAGTACAATTAAGTAGCTACTTAACTGTACTTAACATACTTTGTGCTTTGACAGCCGAAAAAAAACCATTGTTTTTATAAATAATATTGTGTAGATTTTGCGATTGCGATATTCTCTGGATGATATGGATGATATGGATGATATGCGATGGAGATATTTCTCTGAAACTTCAGATATTCTAAAATATTCCAAAAAATAGAACGGAACCATAACCATAATAACATAACGCATTTGTGTAATAATTTTTTTTTACTCCCATAAATTTTCATACCACGGGCTTATTATTTATGGAAATCGATTCTTAAGGAGTAAACTCCAAAAATATTAACACGTATGTTTTCAGACAACAGCTATAAGAATTTAAGATGGGATAAAACTAGAAGAGGTATTAGAACGCTCCGGAGTTAAATGACTAACGACAAAGTTCCAACACCTCACAAGTTTATCCGGGGAAAATCTTTACTTTCTCTAAGGAAAGATGAAAGTTTCAGACAACGATAAGATCTGTGAATATGTTGTTCTAAGATATCTGCTAACAAGAATTAAGTTTGAATCTTCAGAATTATGAACTAAAATCAACACGGATTAAGAATTCGTTTACAGAAACGTGTACATGCGATATTGGAAGATCTTGTTTGCTTGTATTATGTATAAAATGTGTTAGAAGAAATTTTATACAAATAAATTCTTTACATTTTTTTAGTAGGTATGTATGTATTGATGTTGAATGTTTCAAAAACTTTCAAGAAGTAATAAGGTTTCAAAATAATAATTAATTAATTATTATTATTATTATTAATTAATAAGGTTCATAAGAAGTAATTATTAGAAAAATATTTCAATAAAAATATTTTTAAAAGGGATTAGATTTAGAAAATCTTGATAATATTGCATAGCAATAACTTAACACTGCATTTCTAATTAATTTTCTTAATTGCAGAAAGATATTGCATTCTGTATTTAAAAAAAGATAACTTCTTTATTAAAATTTTTACTAGCAAATAAAAACATTAGCTAATTATGTAAGTAAACTCGACAAATATAGTGCTTTATAACCCTAAGATTGAATATTCTTTGTATGTTGTAGAATGATAAGGTCTGTTTTCCTTTGAAAATTTAAAGTGACAATTTCTATTGCTATCTTTATTAGCGATGACAAATTATGTCAATCAGTAATCAATACGAGTACTTTTTTCAAATCTAAGCCTTAGCGAATTTTAAAATGAATGGAATTTGTAATCGAAACTGATAAAGCACTTTTCTTGTTGCTATATTTATAATTTAATGCAAAATATACGGTTCCCTCCAGTCAAGTATTTATTCTTAGATAGTTTTCGCAATAGAGTGCCCTTCTAAATTAATCAAGCCAACTTTACAGTTACTCACAGCTTGTGCTGAGATTGAGAGCGATACCCCACAAAGCGTCTGCGGCAACAACCAAGTTAGTACAGCCCTCCACTCTAACTCTTAACAGTCTAACGTATACTCAACGCTGCTGTTCAAGATTATGTGGTTCACTGTATACTGGTTGAATTAAAGTGACAAGGGACTAAACTTTGAGTTGTAAGTAACTGATTCAAAGCAAGCCTTTTGTATAGCATGTTATCGATGTTATCTTATGTTTTTTTTTTGTTTTTTTTTTTTTATTTGTCCTACCGGCTAGGGTTCCTCTGACATGGGTCAGAGACCTTATGTAGCTAGTAAAGTAAACGAACTAAGTTCACTTGCTCTATAGAGTTTGGTACTGCTATACAATGGTCCAGAGTACTTACTGATCGACCATTTTTTTTCCTGAAAGTTAAATAATACCCACTTTTTTTTAACCAATGTCAACCTTTTGTTTTTTTTAGTCTTGGTCTTGGCTCCACCAGGGTGTGTTATCTTCAAAGGGCAAGGAGGCACCGGGGAGTTTTAGTGGGTATTGCCGGGACCGATACGTCTAGCATAGCGTGGTGTGCCGGCTGACCCCCACACACCCCTACCGCCTAGCAAGTCTGTAAATGGATTTCTCCTCGTCAAAAAAAAGGGTATGTTATCTTATGTTATTATAATCAAAATTATGAACGTAAAGTTATGTTACGTTGCGTTATTATATAAAGTTACGTTAACGTTGTAAATAATGGCTGGGATGATTTCAGCGGATGCAACATGTCGACGATCTTGTGTGCCAATTCGAGATATTTATTTTTTATTTTTTTACTTTCCCGCATTTAAGTTTCCCCGTTTATATATTTTTCCATAAGTGAAAACCGAATTAAAAACGGTCTAGCCCTTCTTGAGTTTTAGAGAGAATAACGCACGGCGATTGATTTTTATATATAAAGTTTTTATATTATAATAACATATGAAAATAATAATTTCTTGTCTTAATAGGCAAAAGTAACCACATACCATCATCACACGGACCGATCCCTACATAAAGCAAACCAACGTTTTATTTCCTTAATAACTTTACAATTGTTACGCATTAACTTTGTGAAATTAAATTTAATACTTTGAGTGGAACAAGGAAAACGTTTTATACTTGGCAACATCTAATGTTTACAAGTAATAGAGAGATTGCAAAGGCGTGTACGTATATGAAGCTAAACAACTTGGGTATTACAATTAAGCGGAGTCTTATAACTCCTCGTGTGGAGATAAGGGCTTCATCTTGAAATCTCAAAATGAAATTCATTTTACATTATTTACTACACAGTAATTGTTGATCATAGTTAAGTACTGAGGCCCTAGTGCGAGTTTTACTCTATCAAACGCGTCGAACGCGTAAACGTCAATTTGTATGGGACTGAAGCAGTGCTACAAATTAGCCACCAGGTAGCGCTGCTTCATTCCCATACAAATTGACATTTACGCGTTCGACGCGTTTGATAGAGTAAAACCCGCACTAGGCCCTCTGATTACCATTAAAAATAATGCATCGCAAAAAAAAAATAATAAAAGCTATTTGAATATTTCAAAAACCGATAGAAACAATTTGAATAGAAAACACTCGTTTCCGCTTTTGATTCAGGCTAATAACAGTTAAATTGGTTCTAAACTGTGACTTACATAGTGTATTTCAAATATTTTGTTCGAACAGTCCAAAATAGGCAGCGAAGTCTTGTAATTTGATTAAATCAGTAACTGAACCTATTTTGATAAAGTTTCATAACTATGTATAATTTGGTCCAACTTAAAAGATAGGATATAATATGAATACACACCCTACACATACACTAGCTACCCGGGCCAAGCCGGGGGTGCGTGTAGCTAGTAATATATAAAATATACTAGCTGACCCGAAAAACATTGTTTTGCCAAAAAATAAAAATAAAAATTTTGGGGTGAAAAATAGATGTTGGCCGATTCTCAGACCTACCCGATAAGCACATAAAATTTCATCAAATTCAGTCCAGCCGTTTCGGAGGAGTTTGGCAACAAACACCGCGACACGAGAATTTTATATATTAGATATTTACTACTAAAGCGACAGTCATATCAATTGATATTTTTAGGATAAAAGTATGACCGTATATTTTGCACTAATATTGAATCTGAATCCGAATTGATTGCAGACTAAGAGCTGTAAACGAAATGGCGCGACCGATGTTTTTTGCTTGCAAATAGTACGAGGACGTTATTTGCACTTTGAAATGAAAATTCTTTACCAACATTCAGTGCAACTAGCAAGCGAAGTAAATGAAGCTTGTGTTTATATTGCTGTGAATTATTTTACATTTGTAAAACTACTTTTTATAACTTAGCCAGACCTTAATTATAATATTGTTCAAACTTTGTTAAAACAAATTAAGCAGTTATTTACTTTAAATTTTATACAGTACGATTATAATACAATTTTCTTAATTTTACTTTTTTCTACTAAATAGTCTGAATACAAGTAAAAAATAATTGAAGTTAAATAATTAAGAAATTCAGAACTGTTTTGAATGCATTTGAGCATCATTCGGATGACAACAAAATTGGAACATAAATAAGATAGACCATGTCATGGTCATACTTTTCACTTAATGCATGACGATACTTTTCACTCTGGTTTAAGAGTTTTTTTGACTCGGTACTCGAAACAATTAAGTATTTTTTTTTATAGAAATCAAGGAAGCGCTTGGCTTGATTAAGTATTACTTAATTAAGTATCTAAGAAGTAAATTTATTAGAATATAGTTGAAATTAAATGAAAGGTAATTTTTAGACCATTATTAGTATATAAACAAAGGTATATCAGCTAAATTTTCCCGGTGACAGGTGACTTTAAATGACGGTTAGCCTACTTGACAGATGGTGAAAGAGGCCCTTAATAATATAAATTTAATTTTTATTCGAGAAATGGACTTGAAATTTTTATACAACATTTAAACAGAGGAACAATCTTATATTACTTTTTCTTTTCCAAAATTCCAACGCAACCGATTTTTTTAATTTCATACTTTGACCGTTGTTATGGCAACCGTGGTATGTTGCTGACTGAGTCACAGCGAAGTGTGGCTGGGTTCAGCTAGTATCAAATAAATAAATACAGAAAGTAATTTGATGACCATGACGTGTCTTCTCTAAGAGGGTGGTTACTGCCGCCAGACTGGTAGCCTAATTAACTTCTGCGAAACGCAGTGTACCCTTCTACTACAAACACAGTAGGTACCTATGCTTTATTAAAAGCAACTTTTTTGTATTCTTATGATATATGGAGTTGTACTTTATACGTCATTATTTGGGGAGACATAATAGCAACATTCCGTATGATTATTGTACACCTTAGGTGAATAAAGAGTTACGATTATGTGAGGCTTACATGTTTATTCGTGTGTTTTCTACTACCCACAGAGATAAAAGTAAAGTATCATGATGTCATAATCTGTGTTGGAGTTCCTTTTGTAATATAATAATGTACTATGTTGATCTATTTGATACTTTTATTCACGATATCATTATGTTAAATACATATGAAATCATGATACTTCTTTAGGCGCGTTGAGCACTTTAAGTATGGGATAAAAACAATAAACTCGCAACGTCACGCTCTATGAGTGACACCTTCATTGAAGTTTTACTCTATGAAATAAGCGCCATTAGGTAACTACATAAGTTTTGGTTCATTTCATAATAAGCTTAACTTAGTCAATAATTTGATACTTTTATTCACGATATCATTATGTTAAATACATATGAAATCATGATACTTCTTTAGGCGCATTGGGCACTTTAAGTATGGGATAAAAACAATAAACTCGCAACGTCACGCTCTATGAGTGACACCTTCATTGAAGTTTTACTCTATGAAATAAGCGCCATTAGGTAACTACATAAGTTTTGGTTCATTTCATAATAAGCTTAACTTAGTCAATAATTTGATACTTTTATTCACGATATCATTATGTTAAATACATATGAAATCATGATACTTCTTTAGGCGCGCATTGGGCACTTTAAGTATGGGATAAAAACAATAAACTCGCAACGTCACGCTCTATGAGTGACACCCTCATTGAAGTTTTACTCTATGAAATAAGCGCCATCTACCTAAATTAGTACCCCTACATAAGTTTTGGTTCATTTCATAATAAGCTTAACTTAGTCAATAGTTTGTTAAAACGTTAATAGATGGCGTAGTTTTCACTTATTATGTGCAGTTCCTTCAACTGCCAGGTTTTTTTAAATACGAAAAATTGTTCGACAATCGATACGTTATTTTAAACGAATTAAATCATCTATTGTATATTAAAATAATTCTCTTGAGACGAGTTTGTTGGTGACTGGTGAATGAGAGCCTATATATTATTTCATATATTTATTATTAGAAACATTACAAGTATGAATTGATGCCATTCATTGTGACGAGGGTGAGGTCACGGAAAATGTTGTTATTACAGCAATGAGTGAGGGATTCCTATATTTCCATGTTAACAAAAAGGATCAATGTCGACATATTTTGAAAAGAAAATACTATGCTTAGGAAAGTAATGATTTTTCTATTTGTTTCCATATTACAGGCGACGTTAGACATACGAGTATATCATCAAGTATGTTAACAAATGCAACACCATAGGTGCTGCTAACCTTAGTTGGATTAAGTATAAGGAATTGGCGAGTGAGTAAGGGATCTAGCATCCCTTACTCACTCGCCGAAACCGTAAACACCGTAACAAAGTAAATATAGTGTTATTTCACTGTGATCTTCTATAAGAGTAAGAGTAAGAGCGAGAGTGAGAGAGGTAGAGTCAGAGTGAGTGAGAGCGACAGCGAGAGCGAGAGTGAGAGTATTCTGGTTACTGCCTCCAGTACCTCTACCATGAGTTATAATAACCGCACTCGCTAGCGAGAGCGTAAAAAGTTTGTATGAAAAACTGTCAACTGTCAATGTCAAATTGACAATTTTCCATATAAATATTTTACGCTCTAGCTAGCGGGTGCGGTCATTGAGTCATTGAGTAAACTCATGGTAAAGGTACAGGTCGGCCAGGCCGTCGAAATAACTGCGAAATTCAGTTTGCCCTACTTACCTTATAGACTAACAATAAATAGTAAAAATAATCAAATGTAACAACAAATTCTTAAGAACAGTATATAGTTACATCGCGTTTGAAACTTGCTTTTTAATGTTTGTATCCAAATCCTGAGTTCGTGCCTGAACTATGTCAGTGGAGATCTGGAATGAATTTGAACGGATTACAATGCTTATACAAATGTTTGTGTCAGTTGACCAGCTGGCAGTATCAATAATCACTTGTTATAAATATGAATTTAATAAATACATACTATGAGTAGGTAATACCTACTTAGTTGTTAGTTACAACGTAAATGTAAAAATAACTGTTAATTCGCTTGGTATTTTATTTATTTTTACAGAATCAGTAGGCCACCTACAGAATTTATCTTTTCTAAAGACTAAATAACATTATACAAAATTATAAATGTCGTTCAAAACGGAAATATTTAACCACTCATAACCAGCTACGAAAGCGGAAATTTTCTTCACTGTTTCATTACTAGTTATAAAATAAGAATTATTTTTCAAGTAATTATGCTACATTAAAAAATAAGTAATTTTGAAAAATAATAGTAAACATAAATTACAATAAATTAAAATGAAATGAATTTTGTAACAAAACAAAAAACAGAAAAATCAATTTAAAGTGCAATCAGTAATATTAAAATGCGATGATATTTGATAGCGGTTATGCAATCACCGAAAACTATCGTCCGCCGTATAGTATAAAGGCGAAGAGTTTAATGGTAGAACATTTAAAGTAATTATTGAGTTCTGTTAAGTTGAAAACTAATTTAGTTCGATTTGAATTTAATATTTTATTGTATTGTAATGTTATAATTATATTATAATTTTATTGGTGAAGTGTGAAATTAAATTTGGCTGAGATTAATGATTTTAACGTCATTATTTTTGGCACGGGGATTCGCCCAAATTAAAAAGTTAAAAAGCCAAAGTTTGAAGCAGTCTTTGTTTTCTTTCAGATTCAAGTTACCTCCTTAGTAAAATTTTTCTTTTCTTTTCTTTTTTTATGTTAAAGTCTATAGACATGCTGACGGTCCACTTGATGGTGGCTACCGACGCAATAGTTGCTTCAAGTGCATTATTTTGACTATATAAACATAATAATAATATAAATAAATATTCACACATTCAACACAGCACCATCTAATTCCAAAGTAAGCAACTCAATGTATTATGGAAACCAGACAGTTGATATACTACATACCATACTTTTTTTTTGTAAATACATACATATTATAAATACAAAACATCCATGACTCAGGTACAAAAGTAAATGTTAACACATAAACATTTGCCCCTAGCGGGAATCGAACCCGCGACCGCTTAGTTAACAGCTAGGGTTACTATAGCCACTAGACCAAACGTGTCGTCAATACAGAGGATAAGGGATTGGGGAAGGGATGGGGAAATGGCTACTACAACCAATCACCGGGCTTTATTTTTTAACGTTTCGTAAGTACGCAAAGGAAGCGTTTGCATTGGCATGCTCTTGGCTAGGGCTCCGGAGTTTAAAAGTTTAAAAAGAGTTATAAGGCTATTTTCGAATAAGTAGACTAATATTCCAATTCCTATGAATAACTAAATGGGCAGTGATGTTTCTTACATACATAATACTACGATCAAATACTACAATACTACAAGCCAAATGTGAACTGTATGTATCAAGCAATAGGATGTTATAGGCAAAAGCAAAAGGAAGTGCAGTTTATCGCTGCGGGATATTTGCTTTGCTTTCCACTTTAATACTAATAAACTGTTTGATTGGATGTACGAACTCAAAGCTCACACGAACTACGAACTTAAGGCCTTACATTACAAAATGGCTTAGTAAACTCAGTATTCTCGTGGCAACATTAGATCGGTTATTATTCAAACTAATTTAGATCAAATCTCAGAAAATATGTTTTTCTTTTCAGAGTTTTAAATCACACAATAAAACTGCCTTATTTGAAGGCATTCTTTTCTTAGAATTCTATTTCTATTCTATTCTTAGAATATTTTTTTCAGATGGCGCTGATCAAATTGTAATACTAGTAAATATTCTTGCGTTTTCTTTCGTAACTATGTTTCAAAACTAGCTACGAAAAATAATAATATTTCAGACACAGTTCAAATATTTACATTTATTATAATAAAATAAAATTATGCTCAGTATTTAGTCATGTTATAACCTGGAAAAGGCCTATGATCCAGCAGGGTACTGAAATGGCCTAATCTTCTTGCAGTTGCTTGTCTTCTTACTCGTAACTTCAGGAAAGTAAGTATGTAATATGAAACATTTTTAATAAAAAACAAAATGAAAATCCACTGTTACGTTTGACCTTGAATATCATATTTTATATTAGGTAGTGAGTTAGCCCTGTGGCTTCCTCCGCTCTCCGGGTATCCTCAGGGGGCTGTTGTTAATATTATTTATAGCTTGTTTCGCTTCGGTTGTATCATTCTCTGCGTTACATTACTATATGGTATTTACAGTAACTGTCTTCTGAATATAAATTTTCCTATTATGATTATTGTGTTTTTATGGTATACTGTGGCTGTATTTATTTTTTGTTGGCTCGCCTTCACATCCGCTCAGCCAGCACCTCTTGGTCTCTTGGCAAGGAATTATTTTTGAAATTTTGTGAATTAAATTAATGTGGAATGTAACCTACAAGTTATTTTACCCACAAAAAATGTACAACCAAAATTTTTAGAAATGATTACTCTCTGTTAGCCTCGAGTGAGTAAAGAATTTTATCTTTGGGAACTAAGAATTTTTTTTTAAATCTAATGTGTAATGATTGCATAAAAAAGTACATTTTCGGTTTAAAATAAACACAAGACTCACAATTTTTAAAGCTAAATAAATTTTCTCAGTTGTATTATAGATTTATCATTATCATACATGTAAATACTAGTAAACTTAATTTGCGTAAGTAGTGAGTTTGTACAATGCTTATCCTCTTCAGTGAAAAAAAACCTTACTTGCCTCATTTATAATTTCAAATGCTACAACTTGAGTCAACCTCAAGTGCTTAAACGTAGTCCCAAAATCCCATACCGCACTTTCATTTACTGTAGGTACATGTTGTAATTTTTTTTCACATAACCATCCGACATTAAGGTTCTCAAACTTTCTGATATAAATATTTTATAAAAAAAATATGCGGGCGAAGTCAGGCGCTGCGTGCAACAGCTTGTAAATTATAAAACTATTTAATTGTATTTATGTTTTCTGTGTTTGCGGTGTTCTTTCGATTCATTATTGGTTTAGCTTTATAAACTCGCTGGCTAATTACCTAACCATTTTTACGAGAAAGAGTGTTTGTTTAAGTATATAGTATAGACATCGGTAGACATCTATCTTTGAAGTTGATTGTTAGCCTGTCTATCTCCAACTCAAAAAAAAAAGGAAATTAAGAAAGTAACTAAATACTTTTAATAAAATTTAAAGACTTTCTCTATAAACAGCATCTTTCTAAGCTTTTATACGACTTCTTCTAACCCACTTACCCAACTCCTCTTTAGAAATACTTTAACTCCACTTTGAGAAACATTCGTTATAGAACAATGAAGATTTGAGTACAGTATAATTTATAATTAAAGAAGGTTTCATGTCAATGTTTAATGAGAGAGCCCCCTTAGGACGCGGGAAATGATGCGATCCGCGAGCAGGTAAACCTACCACTGTGCAATAAGTGGTTGTAGCATTCTTTTATTTACAACAATGTTCCGTTCAGTTTAAATGAGATATCATCCTGCTCTTCAATATATCTGTCTCTTTCTGACAGAATGCTTTTAAGCACTGTGCGACAAGGACAGTGAGAGTTGAAAACGCTTCAGCAATGATGCTACGCGTACATTCTGTTTAATGGATTTATGTTATAACTCTTGGCAACGGCACACTAGGGGAGAACTCAAAGTCGAACGGACATTTAGGTGTTGCGATGTCCATATTTGTTTCAAATACGACATAATAATGATCTAAATCTAGCGGTAAGATCCATACCATACTTAGGGCCTCTTTCACCAACTACAAGTAAAGTGTTGATTAGTTACTTTTAGAAATAATTTTATGTTTTATTAAATTATGCACTCGGTTCAGTGCTACCTTCGATAGGCGAATTTTTATTATTATTTTATTCCCGATGATAGGTGACTAACGGTCTTACTACAAAAGATTCAGTAAGCACTGTTCAAACACATGCTTAGTTAGACAAGCATTAAGCATTTAAGCATTGGTCAGCGAGCGTTTAAAATGTCCCTACCACAAAACCTTATTTAGCGCTTGTTTCGGTAGACAGTGTTAAAGTACGTGAATCTTATTGAATTATGGCAACCTTGGCGAACATTCATTCAGTCACTCGCCCTGCATTCATGTCGTTTTCATTTTACGCAGATCTGATAGGCGTATAATGATGAATTTTGGTTTTCACAAGCTATTATTACGGACTATATTAATGATATCAGCAAATTATAAGATTGGAATAAGTAATAAATTACAACAAATACGTTAGATTATTTATAAAATTTCGTAATACCAAAAAATATTGAGCATAATGGAACGTAACTAACACTGACGTAATTGTCAAATGTGGTCAAATGTAAAGTTTGATTTGTTAAAATTGTTAAATAAAATTTTTATTTGAGGATCCACCTCTAGCATCACATGGTAGATCATCCTTTATTAAATAAATAATCTTGTTACCAAAGTTATATATTCGAATGGATTAATTCTCTCACGATGTATTCTATCTCAAAAATTATCCATGTAATCCATATCCTCCATGTCAATTAAATTTAAAATATCCATACTCATTTATAAAATCAAAAGAAATCTTTAATATTAACTATTAAGTATACGCAAAACGAAATTTGACACAATACGTCAGAGGAAGAGAGGCCGTTAACTAGATAGACACTCGTTAAACTAGCATATGGCGGTGGTTAAATTTAAATAATTCTCAAGCATTGTTAAACCCTAAACAATGCCTAGACACTCTTTTGTAGTAAAGTTTTTTTTTAACACGTGTTTTAAGCCTGATTAAAGTGTGTTTAATGTTTTTGTAGTAAGACCGTAAATGACGGTTAGCCCTTAATATTATAAATGTGAAATTAACTCTGTCTGCCTGTTACCTTTTTTTTTACCCTTAACTACTTTCAAGATACAAGAACCTTTCATCCTAAAAAAGTACTGTTCTTTTACTTTTACTTTACATTAATATTAATTCAGATTCAGATGCACACCGACAGCAAAAATGTCAACATTGTCAAAATACAATTCGTTCCGCAAAACTCATCACTAAAACACAAATTTTCTTTCTTTTCGGGCATAGCCTGCGGCTTCTGGTGATTGAGACGTCAATGATCCTCTTTGACAAACATTTTTCTATTGGAACCAAGACAAATGAGCACATTTTTTATTTCGCTTCCTCTAAGAAATTTATTACTGTAACGAAATGAATGTTATCGTATTGGTATAGTTTCTAAAAAATATCTATTCAAGCGAAAAATATAAATTAGATATTTGTTAAAAATTTAACTTTGCAGAGTAGTAACTTTAATAAATAAAACTTAAACCTCTTTAACTTAAAATGAGAAATCTGATTATGTATTTTTTTCATAACACATGGGTAGGTAAGTACCTACATAGTAAAAAACACGTAGGTACACGTTGTGCTTATGTAGCAGAGGTAAAAAAAAAGTTTTTAGAATTTTTGTTTGTTTGTCTGTCTGTTTGTAACTGTTCTCTTACAGAAGACCACCGTGAAATAACAGCACATGTGCTGTTGTGTTTTTCTGTGAGTGAGTAAGGGATGCCAGAGTCCATTTCTCTATCCATACCCAATCATTTATTATTCATCCTACTGTAGTTTCTGTCGCGTAATATAGGTACGAACCTCGAGTCGCGAAATAGTAGGCAACTGCCATGATATGATATACGGGCAATAAAAAAGTGCCCGTAGTACACCTAGATGAACAGGTGGACCACGGGCCATAAAAAAGTGCCCGTAGTACACCTAGATGAACAGGTGGACCACGGGCAATAAAAAAGTGCCCGTAGTACACCTAGGTGAACAGGTGGACCACAGGCAATACCCGGTCGGCAGCGTACTAGTAGCACCAGTGGCGTTTCTTGTGTTATAGGCGACGGTAGCCACCTATCATCAAGTGGACCGTCAACCTGTCTGCTGACCTTAATATAAGAAAATTGTATTATACTTTTAATACAATAAGAACTTTTGAATCGGGTCATGTAAATAACAAAAGTTTTCTTTCATTTTACTTAAAAAAAAATCGAAATAAAATTAAAAGTAAAATTTCACATTTAATTAATGTGGATCGAAAAATTGGATTTGCTTAATTCTATGAAAACAGCTTCAGCAAATTGGTTTCATTTTGGAGATGCCTGTTATACAAGTAAGGTGACCATTAACACACATAAGGGACACTCTTAGTGTTACTTTACGTTGTACAATTTAACTTGATTAGTACATTAGACCAAAATTGTGGACACCCTTCTCAAGTAAAGACTTTTCTTTAATGTTCTTACCTGTAGGTATATTACATATGCCTTGGTAGTGCCTTGTTCTAAAATATTCATGTTGTTAGTGTCATGTTATAAAATATTGATTTTTAGCAAAAATCTAGCAAAAATATAAAATACTAGCTGGTGCTCGCGACTTCGTCCGCGTGGAATAGTTATTTTGGGGATATCGAACGGTTTTCGCAGCGCACGCAACGGAAACCCTCAGATGAATAATTTTCCCCGTTTTTTCCACATTTTCGACTGTTTCTTCGCTCCTATTAGTCGCAACGTGATGTTATATAGCCTAAAGTCTTCCTCGATAAATGATCTATCCAACACAAAAAGAATTTTTCAATTCGAACCAGTAGTTCCTGAGATTCAGCTTTATAATATAGATTGATCAAGATGATTTTTAGCACTTAGCAGTGGTAAAAATCATCTTAATCCTTTTAAACTTGATTTGCTTCGACGTGGAAAATTTTAAACAAAGAATAATCTTTTAAGAGCGAAACAATTATATTATAAACAATGCATTTAAAACAATAGGAGTGGGGACGACCGTCTGGGTGGGCTGAAGGCTGCCTCACTTGTGACAGCTGCAATAGAATAGAAACTTTATTAATATAGGTTTAAATCCTTTTTTCCTACACAACAAAAACATATAAGGTTATATTTAATGTATTAAATATTACGTTTATTTTATTCACACTGTCATAATTATCATAATGCGCATCACTGTATATGACTTTTTACTGACTTTTTTTCAAAAACTGAGACTATTTTACACATATAATATTTTTTTTATTTGTATAATATTTACTATTAAAATATTTGTATAATATTTATACAAAATAGCGTGTCAAGAGTTTTGAATCAAAACTCTTGACACGCTATTTTTGTTTTGTGTTGTACAACACCACTTCTACCGTTTCTAATTAAGGAAAGCTACATTTGTCAAACCACGCATAGTCCACCCGATTATAATATAAGAAATCTGTTGTGCGATCCGAAAGCCACCGCTCAGTTGTAGGAACTGTATCAAAATGGGAAAGTCTGCAGGAAACTGGATCTAATGACTATCAGAGGACAGTAAATTAGCAATAGAAAGAAAGGAAGAAAGAAAAAATATCAAAGGAATAGGCTGCAACATTCTTAGAGCGCTGATTTCATGACTCGTGGCATAATAGCTACTGTAACTAATATTTTAATTTTTTAACAAATTTATTTCGAAATATAAGTATGTAGGTACGTGACGGACAACCAAGCAATTCATTAGATGGGACCTCGTCGCCTATGCTTTCTATTAACCCATCTTTTGCATGTTCGTCGCACTACTGCGGTAGGGCAGTAGCCGCAGTAGGGCGACTCCTCATTTGCTCATTTATTTTTCACAACAAGAGGACAATACAATGTGATCGATATGAGATCTAAAAGTGAGCTTGCTATCAATAAATACTTTTTTCCTAGTGTATTTTATATAAATATAATAGCATTTGTGTACGTTAAGGACCATTTTATTTTCGTCGCACCGCTTATATATGCTGTCGATATCGCTCTGAAGTGGCTCTGAATAAAACTGCTATCGAGAGAGGACACAACCGTTTTATAAATCTTTAGGTCATCATTGTGTTATAGGTGACTTATCACCAAATGTATCAAAACTATTTAACGTACTGATAAAACCCGAGTTTTGACTTGAAATAACATGGTTAAAGTGGGCTATATCTATTTTTTTTTACCGTAAAACGTATTGTGGATTACACGTGTACAACTTTACCGAGGTAATATTAGGTATACAATCTCGCTGCACTGCAACTGGCAGCTTCCACAGCGCTGATTAAACTTTAATCAAGACGACGACGGCAAATATCGTGCACGGGACTGGAATAAACCTCTTTGATCTCCATTTCAACACCACTTTCAACATTTCATAAAATTTTACATCAATTCGATTGAAAAAAAAGCAAGTTATATCACTTTAATAAATAATCAACAGCACTTCATATGACACATTTCAGATTATCCTGTCGAACGAATTATCCTAGGAATTCTTAGTAATAGTTTTGAATGGTTGCCTAACTGTTATTATATGTTGTAGACAATCAACCATTTTTGAAATATATAATATCACAATATAACATTTTCCATTGAACCATTTTTGAAATACTGGTAGGTACTCTGATTTAACCAAGAAATTAAACCCTATGCAAATATTACGCTATAACCATGCATAGGTTATTTTAAACTTCAATTGTAATTTCTATACACTTGCACTCTGTTATCGCCTATTCTACCTCGAAAACAATGCACCACAATTAAAAAGTTACAATAAACTGCCCCAGTAGCTTTCTCCTATAAGAGAACCAACTGGCTACTGGCTAGCGTTTTTCGTCCAAAAATAATTCTTACCGCTTTAAAATATGGTCTAATTTAACAGCAATGTGATCTGTGTCCAAATAGAACAATGCAGGTGTCCCAATTAGGGAGGATTTCTCGTTGGAACGCTGGCTGTCAACTAATTGTTACTCCTCACTATTGTTACTATTGTATCTGTTCGTCTTATCTTGGACCACCTTAAACAATTAAAAAAAGTTTTTAATAATCCACTAATGTTATATTTCCTTTTAGTTCCTATTCTCTTTGTAATGTCATAACTCATAAGTGATTATAGGAATATGTAAACAGATATTAAAATCTTTACAATCATAGATGAATGATTGGTCTCGTTGCGCTCGACTAGATACCGCCGTCGTACTTGTCAAATGCGGCAAAAAATAGTACGCCGAATTTGGCGTACCCGAGCCAGTCACATTGCAAGCTGTGTGTGATGTGTACATGCCGAATGTATTATTAAATTTTTGGCATAATAAAACACCAGTTTGCGTAGTGAAACTGTTTAAAAATATAATAAAACTGTGTAAAAAGTGATAAAAAGTGACGATTTTTTACACACACTACAATAAAAAGTTGCCGCATTTACGGAGCTATTGCTTTTGTATAGCGCTCTATCTAGTCGAGCGCAGCGAAATTTATATTTGCTTTACATTGGAATAATTGGAAAGTTAGCTAATAGTTCCAGTTTAAACTGGAAACTTTTCCGAAAGTTTTGAAAATTGGTACTTTGCAATTGTAGTAGACTTTGGTGCACTCGTACGCTGTAACAATTTTTTTAAAATTTTTAAAAATTATAAAAAAAAAATTCAAGTTAATTATCAATTAATTAACTTGAATTAAGTTTGTTATATAAATTAAATGAGATATATTTATCTTAAGTACATATGTATTCATAAGGTAAATATTATGTAAAGTTGTAACGGGTTCAGTCGGGTTGACTGCAACACCTTACCCACCGACGTAGAAACAGTCAGCAGAGCATGAGATTGAGAAAGGATTAGATGGAGTTTTCTCTTCTTTCTCACTCTTTTACCCAGGGCGCCAACCACGTAAGAGTCCTACCGATCAGGGATCTATCCAATGAAAAGCTGATTGGAAACTACATATATTTATTATAAACAATACACAAAATATACAAGACAGATTCCTAATTCTAACCTTAACTTACTCTTATTCTTGTTACGTTGAAAATAATTGAATTAAGATAACGTTATCGGCTACGAAATTTAAATTTTATGTTAGCACTAAAAATATATTTAAACAAAAATAATAAAAAAAAACACAGGGGTGGTCCTTAAGCCCGTACGTTATTATATATATATATATATTAAATTTTAAATTTGATTCAATAAATCCGGCTAATAAAAATTAAAAACTTAGCTGGATGTGAATAATGGCTGGATGTAGTAATAATAATATTTTCCTTCTCGGCAAAATAAAACACGCTGCTCATCAGTGTCACCAAAGAAAAATGAAGAAGGCTCATCAAAATGTAAAATGCGGATAAAACCCAGGATTCATTATATATTATTAATATATCTCAAATTAAATCCATGAATGAAAAAACCAAAAACAAAAAAAAACCCTGAAATGAAAAAGAAATAATTAAACACAAATCTAAAAGAAAAAATATGTGTGCCTGACCGTGGGAATCTAAAATTTAGATATAAGATCCCTAAATGTTAATAATTTATTCAATAAATGGTCAGGCAAAAAACAAACAAGAGTAAAATAAAAAAAATACAATTGCATAAGGATTAAAAAAAAACTGAAAAGATAATAGAATTAAATGAGTAAATAACAATAAATTTAAAATGAACTAAAACACAAATTATAATAAAAAAACATTAATCAACAATCTATCATCAGAAATAAGATGAAATACGTACCCATATTATAACCGGGGTTTTTTACATAAATTTTAAATTGAATACTTAAATAAAATTAATAAAATTTCAAAAGAAAATAAACTGGTAAAAATTGAGGCCAGCAAAAAAAACTGAACCTCTCTGTGTGAAGACGGGCAACAAAAGACGCTCTGCTATACTGAAAATTTTGAATATTGAAAAGTCAAATGATGGAATACGTACATTCTATTTATTTAAAAAAAATAAGGTTTAAATACATACTTAGATAAAAAAACAAATAAGGTAATATAACTAAATATAATATAATATAATATAATAAAATAAATAAATAATACTACGTTACATTCTATTGCTATCTATATACACAAATCAGGTGGGAGTTCAGTCTGTACGTTGTTCCTTCTCTTCTTATTGATTAGGAATAGTTTAAATACTATCACTCTTTACTAGAGTGCACTTTCACATACACACCGTAGTGTGCAGTCACAAAAAATAAACAAGAGGGTACCTTCTGCAAAAGGTGGCCGTCGCTGACGCCGTCGAAGTTATGCGGTGCGGAGAGTGGACTCAATAGGGTGCCTCACCATCCAATGCCATCAACCACACCGTCGACCTTCGGGACTTCACGTAGCTATAGTAGACTGCTGGCAAGCTGCTCACCGATCACTTATGTGATCGTCAAAATATCGTTGCCTTGGAATTGCAATTTGTTGGAGACGGAATTCGTCACCAACACCAACCGCTGCAAACGATGCTGCCTCAGCACGAGTCAAAAATCAATTTAAAAATGCTACGCAGCTATAGGGCTCTGACAATCTGTCTTAAAATCTTATTTCTTTGTTAATGCGACCGTTCGGCTTCAGATCCGCTGACCAAGAGTGCGATATCTTTTTCCGTCACCTACACTTTCCTTTTCTTTGTTTTTATAAATTTCTTCGCACCCCACAGATACGAAAAATAGCTACTTTGACAAGCGTTCTTATTGTTGTCTTTTACTCTCTAGATGTCGCTTTCAATCGATTCCATAGACTAATTTCATAGATATCCATAGATCATGGGTCGCACCACTATTAATGCTTCCCCTCCACTATAGAGTACGCTAGTGTAGATTACGGGGATCTGATCATTCCCGTAAGATACGCTAGATGGAGCTAAATAATACTTATTTCTTAATCACAAATTATTTATTACTAGCTGCTGCCCGCGACTTCGCCCGCGTAACTTAGGTACTTATAAACCTTCCTCGAGAACCACTCTACCCATTAGTGAAAACCGCATTAAAATCCGTTGCGTAGTTTTAAAGATCTAAGCATACAAAGGGACATAGGGACAGAAAAAGCGACTTTGTTTTATACTATGTAAAGATGGTAATATTTTATTATATCTATTTTTTATACGTTACAAAGTATGTATTATGTAAGTTGTTAAAGTATGTATTTATAAATATTCTCAAGTATTGGTTGCGCCGTGATCGAATAGTTGGCTGTCAAGTCCTTTTTTTCCTTCACGTATTACCCACCTTCCTAATAATTATGGCCCCTCACATTTTTCCTCTTTACCCTCTTATCAAAATAATGCACTACTACCGATGACCGCCGCGTGAGAGGTCGAAGAAGGAACGCGCTCGCGCTTGAGCTGTGTTTCCACGCCTATATATGGGTTTATCCCTAATCCGCGCCTTAACTCGTTCTCGGAAGTGAAGTGAATTCATCCGCATCTTATCGCTGAACATTTAAATACATGTAAACAGTGTCTGCCAGTTGGACGTTTAGAGATTCCTGCAGGAGAGCGCACCAGAGCACCGGTATAAGGTACGTGCATTTCTTTCTGCTTCTTATCCTGTCGCTTACAGCCGCAACCAGATATACAGTCCACTAAACCGCCAATAGGGATTCATGGCGTGATTCTGTCGTAATCCCGCCGCAACGAAATTTAGATTTCGTCCACCCCTTTAGAGGTTTCATCGCGCCTCAAAGTATTTTTTTTAAATAATTGAGAATTTATTTTTTAAATTCTATAATGACCAATAAAATTTAAATTGATCTTAAGCTATTTAGCTAATTAAAATATCTCTCTTCTCTGTATATTATATCCATCCACTTTACAAGTTAATTTAATGAAAAACCATTTTCTCCAACAAATTCAAGATCTTTAGTTCATTATAAGCTATTCTCGAGAAAATTAACACATTTCTGTCGGGATAAAGCCTCGTAAAACTCTACGAAGAAAACTCAATCATGGCGCGACCTCGTGCTCACACCACTTTCAGACTAGACTATGGAATCTGATTAAAATTTAATCAACCCTTAATCCTGCTTAGGTTATTAAAAACAGTTTATATTTGCTTTGGGGCGTACTTAATTCAATAGTATAAATTAGCGTCTGTATTTATATAAATATCTCGTAATATTTATATATTTTTATTTCATAATCAGGCATGTTCATCACAGGATTTATTTCTAATTTGATGAATCAGTTCATTTTGATTGTTCATAATTGATGAATGATCACATTTACACAAGTTAAAATAAACATTATTTATATAACACAAATCAATTACCTACATAAATTATAAAAACATGACCAAGAATACTTAGCGTAAATTAATGTTGTTATGGCGTGAAAAAACCAACTATAGCGCAGCGCGTAAGTACGAAGTTGTGGCCACCAGCTATTTTTTTTAAATTAAAGTAAAATGTTTGTAAATTCTAATAGAATAACATTTAAATTAATTATGGATCAAACTTAAACACAAAACAAACTTTATACGGGATATAGTGTCAAATTGGTTGTTTTCATAAAACATTTTAGTTAAACTAAACACACGAATATCTGTTTACGTTTTAGAAGTAGCGTTTTTAAAATATGAATCTTAATTAAAGTTTTAAAGTTTAGCGAAAACTAAAGTTTTTACTAAATAAACGCAATTTTGCTTGCATCATCCAATAAACATATTTAGAAAAGGAATTTTGTGTGAAACTATGAAAAAAAAAAACAGCAACAATAAAATCAAAATATTTACTACAAATGTGGTAACGAGTTCATAAAGTTTAAAATGTGGAAAGATTTTTTATGTAATGGTGGGCAGACAGGATGATAGTAAACTTGATGGTAGGTGGTCACAGTTGCTTTTTTATCCTATGCAACGGCATAGGATAAATTTTTTTGCATAACTATGCCCATAGGATAATGAGTTTGACTTCAATTACCTATTAAACTTAAAAGTATTGGTACTGCGTTTGGGGCATTTTGGGCAGCCCATCTGGCGGCAGTAACCTCCTCTTACCTTACAGATTACTCCATTACCCCATCCCTTCCTTATCCCTTATCCCTAATCCTTCAACAGTGTCCTTCAATGTCAGCCCACTTGCAGAACCTGTGGCGTTGCTTGTGTTATAGACGACGGTAGCCACCTACCAACAAGTGAACCGTCAGCCTTGTCGTCGACCTTAACATAAAAAACAGTATAAAAAATAAAACAAATTTTATACCGTCTCTGGCGCGTCTGTTATAGAACTCCGTATGTTTCCATTTACAATCTCAGCTCTTGATGTTACACCGGCATTACTTCAATAAACTCTGATTAAAATTTAATCAAGCGTATAACTGCGCTTACAGTGCGTTTTTGCTAACAAGGGGCGGGTGTTTTGCATACATTCAGTATATAGAATGTTTCAAAGACGACGGAACAACGTCAATGTACTGTAAAGTTATAGACGCGTGTTCAGTAGAATGGTTTTAAGGGTTTTCCGTTTCAGACTTAAAAGAGTGTTTACTAAAGTAACCAATAAAACCAACAAGTATTTCCTTGAGCTTATAAAGATTAGTCTAATTACAATCTAATTACTAATTTTTTATAACTGGCTACCCAACTCAAGCTTCGCTGAGGTGCGATTTTTTTTGGGAAATTAGTGAAAACCGTTATTTTATATTATATTATATTATATTATATTATATTATATTATATTATATTATATTATATTATATTATATTATATTATATTATATTATATTATATTATATTATATTATATTATATTATATTATATTATATTATATTATATTATATTATATTATATTATATTATATTATATTATATTATATTATATTATATTATATTATATTATATTATATTATATTATATTATATTATATTATATTATATTATATTATATTATATTATATTATATTATATTATGTTATATTATTTTTCTAAAAGAAAAATTATGCGTACTTGTGAACAAAAAGTATATCGTACACTATACTTAGAATTACACTATACTTACAAAATCATCTCTTCAACATGGTGTCACGATACTCTACTATGTATTGATAGAAAACGCCTGTACAGGTTGAAAAGAAGAAGCATACTATTGTGGTTCAATCATATAAAGGTAGCCATCCAATTTATAAGGTTATTCGCGGAACAGAATTTACACAACAAGAGCCTGAGGCCTTTCAGCTCAGTCGCAAATACCTACCTAGTAAAAACGATTCTCTTGACACAAAGTGGACGGCCCCTTCTAGCGACTTAATGGCCCGTGAATGCACGCCCTTAGATGAGGCAGCGTCAACCTGTATAAGACATAATAACATAAATTATACTAGCGGAGGAAAATGTAAAATTTATGGCCCTTTGACGTAAAAGTTTTTAGAGCTATAGGTATATTATTGCACAGTGCGTTCCAAAGTCATAAACAGTGGCAGTGAACATTTTCTTAGAATATCAATCACCATAATCATAATGTGAACACGTCATGCATACTAATTACACTTTTACTGTTGATACCTCATCTTTTCCATATACATCTATATAAGTATATAAAAAAATTAATGTTTTGTTGGTTTGTGTATCTCTCGGAAACTATCCTACGGGATGACTTGAAATTTTTACACAATATGCAATCCACTACAAAGATTGATCATAATTATCAATTTTTTGCGTAATAATATAATCTCAAATAATATTATAAATAATAATATAATCTTCGAATTATATTATTATTTGAGAATAATAATATAAAAGTTCGAGTGAATAGGTATGTTCTGGGTGTGCTCGCTCCATCATAGGCCTCATGCTGCACGGTTGGTTGTTACCCAAGAGCAAACCCATCCCTTATAAAATAAAAAATAAAATTAGCTTTTTTTTATGGCGCCATCTACCGAAAGCGAAGGGAACTAATTCGCCAACGATAACCGCTGTCACATTTAAAGTGGCAGTTAGCCATTGTCATGGCAGCCGCTGACCAATGAACGTCAAAGAAAACTACAGCGAAGCGTGGTTGGACTCAGTTAGTTGTCTATATTTTAGTAGTGCAAGGCTCAAAAAAATGTTTGAGGAGCTGCGCTGGTATAGATTATCTACACAGAAATTTCAATATAGCACAAATATTACTTTAAAAACAGTGCGCTGAATATTCGTATCTACTAGATCATTAAATTAACTTATCTGGATGTTCATATTCCGTGGTTAACATTATTCAACTTCAGGTGGGAAGCGGCGACAACTTTCTATAGATAACGAACTGGACAGTTTTGTATACATATACAATTATACATAGCCTTGTGTAACTAGTGTACAGAAAGCACCAATACTGACTAATAACAGAACTATATTTTGTGTTACAGACGACGATCATAGCCATCTACTATCAAGTCGACCTTCTGCCTTTCTGACGACGTTAACATAGGTAAATTAGTAAAATGAAAATAATTTCATTTAAGATTTGTATAAGTGATATTAATTTAATTATTTATCGTCGATACATAACTCCAAATCAGTTGAGTTACTAGACTACTCGCTGGGATTTAACTAGCGTGAACCGGCGATGTAATGTTCACAGAACGTTTTTGTCAAACAACAGGTTTCTGCGGATGTTTGGCAGTCCACTAGATGAAAGATTTTCTCACGAAACACTTTACGTCTTCTTTTATAATGTGCACATCGAGAGAGTGGAATTCTGTCCCGTCTTCAGTGTTCCTTGAAATATACAAGTTATCATGAAAATAAAGTCAATACGCTATATGAGTTGATGACCTTATTTTATAAACATTTATAAAAGGCCAAAAAATATAACAATTTTAGAAAACAAGTATAATGTAATACACGCCTAAAGCCCGCTTCACATGCAATCAAAACAAACGGCCGCGAAATTGCGCGGCATTGTTGCAAAGTTTTAGTTGCGAGTTTTCGACAGACGAACTGGGTGAGCACTCGTTACTGTACTGACATAATAAACAGACGAAACAGTATGGAATCTTCGTTACCACTTAGACACAATATTCATGAAGTTTCCCAGGTTTCTACTGCTTTAATTTTTATTTCCAGTTTTGCGATCCACCGCGCCCCATATATGTCCACTACATAATGGTAGCATTAGACGCTGTCCTAAATGTGCGATGTGCGATGTGAGGCATCGCACGACGGTTACGTTTTTCGTGTTTTTTTTTACAATTTACATTGTCGACAAGTTAAAAAAAATAGTATACGCACTCACTCTGCTTACTCCTCGCGGCTCGCTAGCGGCTGGCCGCCATTTTGTTTTGAGTAGTCATTGAGTATGCGTAAAACGAAACGAAACGACCCATCGCACGATGGGATCGTACGATCGTGGCCAACTAGAACGCCCCATTGTTTTATGTACGAGCGCCCCCATAATTGGTTTTAGCTGTCACAAAATGACGATAATAAACCCCTTACCTTAAAAGAAAGTGTACCTACTCTTCTTTATTTTACCCCTATGTGACATTGTTTTGCTTGTGTCGAAAACAATAACATTTTAAAACATACGTCAAACTTTTGAAGTTAATAATTATTTTGTAAAACGCTGAGTGCATTTTGAAATTATTCAGTAAGCACGTATATTTTTATTAAATTGTTTTTAATGTTTTTTTTTCTTTTTATATTATCAAGCAAATATTTTTACAAGGAAATACACGATTACTTATTTCACCTTACTAGCTTTGTCTCTCGGCTTGCGTGATATTTGAAAAGTATCCTTGGATACTTAGTTTTAAACAGTTCGATTTTCACATATCATCATTAGTTATTACAATTTGCAAATGAACATATCATAATCTCGCCACGTCATCAGCAACGTATCGTCCTAACTCGTAACAACATTCAGAATGGTGTCACTGATTTCAACCGCATTTCTGCTGTCAATTTATCGAGCGTTTAGTAATAGTGTGTTAGATTCAAATCTGCTGCACTGATTTAGTTTAACAGAACGCTTTAATTGAAACTATTCGTTCAATTGATTCGTTTATTCCGTAAAGATTAATAAATATATCTTTTAAGTATACATTTTCCCTAAATCTTTTAAATATGAGTAATTGTTCAAGGCTTAAATGTTTTTGATTACTTTAATTGAACATTTTTTTTTAAATTTTCCAGTAAAGTCCAGTAAGTAAGTAAATTAACACTGTTAGTTACAATAATAAAATAAAATAAAAAAAGAGTCACGTTCCATTTTCGTGTATATATGTATAGTGTATATAATATAATAGTAATATGTAAAAAATTAATAATATAAGAAAATACTTTATTTCTGCCCTGACACTACTACATATTAACTAATATTTTTCCCAACAATTACTATGTAGGCCCCGGGTGAATTTAATAATAATAATTAGAACCTACAAAAAATTCCCCATTCACCCGACTCTTTATTTCATATTCCAGAGGCCCGAAAAATAATTACCCACCGTACGTACCACTGTGTTGGTATGGGGGGGGGGGGGGGGTATGGTCGGTGGTACGGTGGGTCAGAAGCGCCCGAGGAACATAAAATCAGTACATAGGACTTCTAGGAAATATATTTCGATATTGTCACCCGATGCGCAGGTATCGTTACCTGTATATTGTAACACAGGTAACGATATCAAAAGATTTCGTTACCTGTCTTACAACAATCGATGGCACTTCGCAATGTACGAAACTAGTAAATCAGATAAATACAGAAATCGTCGCTCATGCACAGAACTAAAACTTAATTAATCGCTTCAGTTGCCCACTGATCGGATCAGATTTAAACGTTACATTTTGACCAATTATTGAAGTGACCAACATAGCTTGGTTATTCACACACACATAATATTGGTAAATTGCAGTGAGGCGTCGACTTCATTACAGAAAAATGACCTTTTCTGATGTTTGAACCTGATACCCTGATCAGTACTGCTCTGATGTCATATTATATACGGAATCTTAGTCAGAAACTGTAGATACAGACTGTGCTTATGTTAAATTGAGTGCATGTCTATATCTCTTTTACACCACACAAATATGTATACTATCAAGAACCATTTAGGTTACGTGTTTTTATTTTATTTTATTGGGTGTGAGAGGAACGTAATATATGTGAGAGAACAGCTTAGACTGAATTATTAATGAACAAAAAAAAAATGTAAGCGCTGAAGTTAACAGAAGCAATACAAGGGCTGAGGCAAGTATATTTCTTATCCATACGGCTAGCAATTTTCATACATAAACGCAACCTAACCTGTAGTTTGTAGGTACCTATAATTGCACTGAACTTTAGTATTGTGAGATTCTTGCAGTTTGTGCAGGTTACCACACAGGCTGTGAGATTCTTGCAACTTGTAAATGAGTTGCTTAACATAGGTAAGTACTAATTGTTTTACAGAGTCTCGCTTGAAAATGAAACTTATACTGAAAAAAATGTACTACCAATAATAACTCTTGATACTTATGTCTTAACTAAAATATGTATAGTGGCACTAGTGCTGTTGGTATCTGTTAGACAGAAATAACTCTAACCATATTTAGAATGACATATTTATATCTGCAGAGAGCAGATTCTCATTCGGTCGAGCAAATCAACCGAAATAGTAAGACCATTTTTTCTCTGGTCCATTCCCACTACTTCGGTTGACCGAACTAGTGAGACTTTTTCTTACCAGTAGTTCGGCCGAAAAAATCAACCGAAATAGTGAGACCATTTTCCAACAGTACTACAGTACTGCCTTACCTTACCTTACCTTACCCTACTTAACCGTGAAAAAGTCAACGACTAAATATGAGTTTTTGTTAATATTCTCAACGAAAAATAAGATTACTTAAGTGTTACATTCGCTTGTGTAATATCTAAATATCTGTACAGTGTTGTATCGTTTCCGAGCAAAAACAAAAGTATTAATTTCGTTCAGAAACGATCTCATTCTGTTGACGATTCTTTTCTTCTTCATTAGCCTATATTTTGAAGAAGAAGATATATTATGTTAGATTACCGAACACAGGCTTTCTCCTCAAAATGAGTAAGAATAATCCACCGCATTAGAAATACCTAGCAAGGCACACTACGATCACAGTTAGTCGAAATTTCCTTAGAGGAAAATAAAATAAATAAGTAGTTTTTGTTAATATTCTCAACGAAAAATAAGATTACTTAAGTGTTACATTCGCTTGTGTAATATCTAAATATCTGTACAGTGTTGTATCGTTTCCAAGCAAAAACAAAAGTATTAATTTCGTTCAGAAACGATCTTATTCTGTTGGGGCTTAGCGCGAATGATACAATAATCCCTTAATCGACGGGGGATGGGAGAAAAACGACTTTAGGTAATACCCCATTATCTACTACTCCTTTGTTCTCGCTTACTCAATTGTAGAAATGTGGGTACAATTGCGTCTATATAACGTTTCATTTCATCGCGCCGTGAAAGATTGAACATGTTGCACGATTGAGGAACACAAAGGCAATTTTTATTGAACACGAGAGTATGTAGTAGTATCATTTATTCATTAAAAGAGTAGCAAGACTGTGCAATTGCTCACTCTAGAAACCATATAATCTAAACTAATATTGTAAAGAGAAAGAGAAAGTTCAAACTAACATTGATTTTGTATTTTACTAGCTGGTGCTCGCGACTTCGTCCGCGTGGAATAGTTATTTTGGGTATCTCGAACGGTTTTCGCAACGCACGCAACGGAAGCCCTCAAAGATGAACAATTTTCCCCATTTTTTCCACATTTTCGACTGTTTCTTCGCTCCTATTAGTCGCAACGTGATGTTATATAGCCTAAAGCCTTCCTTGATAAATGATCTATCCAACACAAAAATAATTTTTCAATTCGAACCAGTAGTTCCTGAGATTAGCGCGTTCAAACAAACAAACAAACAAACTCTTCAGCTTTATAATATTAGTACCTATAGATGAGAAAAGTATAATCTCCGGAACTTCATCATATTGAAAAATTCCGTAACTACTTGGACATTATTTTAGATAGAGAAAGGTCCTGACTAATATTCTAAAAGGTTATATTTTTGTGACATCACAAAAATTACATTATACTATAGAAGATTGACTTTACAACAGATTTTTATTTGTGGTATAAATTATGTTATTTTTAGATTTCAATTTGGATAATGGATAAATATTTATATTTTTTTTTCGTGGGCGATCCTATTAATAAATAACATAGTTTGAATTATTTGATTTCCTTTCCTGTTATGGATTAATGACATTTTGTGAAATTTACTTAGGTACATTTATTATTTGATAATTTAATTATATAATCTTTAATCATCAATTTACATTAAAATTCACTAAAAAGCAATTCCAAGTTTTAGCAAAACTTTTCAAAATGGAGATGTTATTATTATTTTTTTCATTACAACTCAAATAATAATTAGGAAACTTATTCTGAACTTTTATCAACTTTTTCACTTTCAAATGTTAAAAGAATGTTCAAATAACAAAAGTTATTGAGCAAATTAATTCAACGAACGAGAGTTTTTTTGTCAAAAAGTGTTCATTTCTTCAATCAAATTTAAATAATACCTACACATAATTTTTTAAGGCATTAAGCACTTACAACCTGGAAAGATTGTAGTCTTAATTTCGACTTGCCTTGACTAGTATTAGGTACTGATGACTGATGACTATGCAGACATAGGTCAGACGCGGACAACAACTTCAAATAGTATGTAAGGATTTTTATTTACCTACTATAGACCAGCAAAAAAAAAACCACTATATTATTATGTTTCCTGCAACAAACATGTTATGTTCAGAATAAAATAAATGAATAATAAAATACCAACAAGTATCGTAGGGCCAAAACATAAAGCATACCTACGAATACGAGTATAACATCGCTTATACTAAGTATTTGGGTTCTGTAACGCTAGTAGTGAAGGGATAAGATAAATAAAACGCAGTATTGGCTCTCGCGCTGACATATTGAGGCATTTGTTCTTCTGATCAAAGTAAATTAAATATAGAGTAGCGTAACTTGTGCTAAAGACCCGAAGATGAGAAACGTTCTTTTTTATAATATTGTAGGGTAACAGACATTTGCTAGTATTTCATATTGTCGATTTAATGCAAAAATAAATAAAAAAATTATAATGTTTAATATTTTAATGACTAATTAGTTGTAATTTATAAATATAGTCAACTCCAATAATCAAAAAATGTATCGAAATAAAAGTTCTTTTTTTTAACTAGAATAAATTAATCTTAAGTTATAACTTTGTTTTTGATCTGCGTTAGCCTATATTTTGAAGAAGAAGATATATTATGGCAGATTACCGAACACAGGCTTTCTCATCAAAATGAGTAAGAATACTCCACCGCATTAGAAGTACCTAGCAAGGCACACTACGATCACAGTTACTTAGTTGAAATTTCCTTAGAGGAAAATAACATAAACTGTAAAATAACAGAATCCGATGCTGTGTTTTCGTGAGCAAGCAAAGGTAACCATATACCTTATTTGATCCTAAGAAGTTCTGCAGTGAACTTGCAATCCCTTAGGCATTGCTTTTTATGTATAAAAATGAAAATAAATGAATTTGAATTTGAATTTGAATAATAATTGAATAATATGGCAGCTACCTAACATCAAGTGGCCTTCCAGAAAAAAATAATTAAAAAACAGTTTCTCTTTTGTATTACTGTTACATTGATAGTAGTGTAGACGAAACTGGCCGTAGATTTACGCGCGATTGCCCTTCGATTAACCTCTGTCTTTTCTGTTTTATACTTAGGTACGGGTTATCTTTCCTTAATAGAAATATATAAATATATGTCATATAAAAGCCATACCAGTGACTAAACCAACTTAATCTCATTTGTAAATGGCAAGACATAGTGAGTTATGTTCTTAATTAATTAGGCAGCTTATCTGTCTGAAATAACCACCTATTACCGAGAATCACAGTGAAAAGACGAAATATGCATATTATGCTGTTATTTCACTGTGATATATGTTGTTACCTTTTTCTTGATAAGCCGAGCTTGAAATTCCTTATGACATATTTATAGTATAATTTCTTATATTGGAGTTTCAGCATTGAAGAGGGAGCGTGTGCTTATACTAAACCATTGTCTTGAAATTTTCAAACACGATGTCTCTCTCTTGCCTCTGTTACGTTTTCCCTATATTCCTTGTAACTAGTTGAATAACACAGTATCTCTTGACTCAAGAGTCAGCAGTTTTTTCCTAAAAATTCTAAATAAGTAGAAAGTAATTGTAGTATTTATGGAAAGGAAAGCTGACGCTCTCTTGCCGCAACATATGTTACAGGAGTTAATAAAGACCTCTCTGCACTAACTTGTTTGGCCGCAAGTTTCGCAACATCACCCATAAAACTTCTTCGCAGTTTTTCTTATATAATGACGTCGCGAGTTTTCGTGTATTATGAATTTTCGTGTATTTTCGTTTGGTTAACATAAAGTGGTACATATGTTTGTACATTTTTGTTAACAAGACTTATTTAAATACTTCATATACTTAAATATATTATGTATTCGCCCTCGGCTTCTCACGTAGGTATGCAATTTTTTCTGCAAATTGTATATACAAACCTTCCTCGTTTATCACTCTTTCCATTAGTGAAAACCGCATCAAAATCTGTTGCATGGTTTAGAAGAAGTTAACGGAGAAACAGACACACAATAACATATATATAGATATACAATAAGTCTAGAAGATAAAGTCAAAAAATTCTCTTTTCTTCTGAAATCATTATTTTAAAAAATGTTACCCAAAATTAAAATCGTAAAATATTTCATATTGATAATAGATATTTTGTTTCTTGTATATTAAATTTATTAATTACTAGCTAGTGTCCGCGACTTCGTCCGCGTTCAAAATGTTATATAGCCTATAAAGCCTTCCTCGATAAATGGACGATCCAGCACAAATATATTTTTTCAATTCGAACCAGTAGTTCCTGAGATTAGAGCATTCAAACAAACAAACAAACTTTTCAGCTTTATATATTAGTATAGATATATGTAATTTATCTAATTGAAAAGAGTTTTATATATTTCTAGTGGTTAGTCTACATACTACGCTATAGATGATGGATACTCTAGAAATATTAAAAATCTAGAAAAATCATAAATGCCTTTTCGAAGGCAGTGTGCTCTTTAATAAATACAATAATATGCTACTTAGTAATATAAAAGTATGACTACAGAATTACAGGTACGAAGGCAAACAATCAAAGAGGAGAATTATGATTTCAGTTATAAATCTTCCATTTAAGAAGGTTATAAAATTTTATTAAATTCCCCGATTGAAATTCCAGAGAAATAAATAATCATGCAACCTTTGAAATATTGTATTTGTTCCTAATCATTTTACCATTTAATCAAGCGAATAATTAACAGAACCTTTTGAAAAGGTTGAATGTACATAAAAGTCAAAGACCGATATCGTTTGATGTTTTAACGAAACTTCAACATTGTGAAAATGTTTGTTAAAATATTTTAAATTTAAACATAATTGTATTAATTTTGATGTATTTTTGAAATAGAAATGCGTTGTTAATTTCTCATAAACTTATTACTTTCAAACACAGCAACTTTACTAATATATCTTCATAAAGCTTTAAAGAGCTTAACTACTAAATGCATACTTCATCCAGAGACATAAAGTAATCCATTTATTAAAATTAGTGCTTACTTATGTGTTTTAATGTGAATATTTTATGAGAAAATAATGTTTAACAGTGACAAAATAGAAAAAAACAACGACGTACTGAACACTTATCAATTTTCAATATTACTCTGTGTTTAGCATAAAAAAAATAAAGTTTAGTTCAGTCAAAACTAATTATTTAAATATTTTTTTAGCCATCTTTGACATTAAACTTCTTCTTTTAATTTTTATCTATAAAACATTTAAATATTATCTAAAATAAAACTGTAGAGAAAATACATTTGTTTATTGAATTTTTTGGAGCATGACTTTTGACGATAGTATTTTTTAAATATTTTTAGATGATCCGTCTGGAACAGTAGTTTTTTATGGATGAAATTTCGTAATGATAGGTTGAGTAGTAAAGGTGTGAAACAAAAAAAAAATATAACTCGCATTTATAATATTAGTTAGGACGTTAATCGGTATGAATTAATTTAAATAGGATTAAATTTTAAGAAGGGTACGGACATAATTCGTGACTTCTAACGATGGTCTGTAATAAGATTCTGATGACCGCAGAAAACTATGGTTGCGGGGCGAGTGACAAGGGAACTTTTGAGGCAATTTATAGAGAAAATTAGTAAGAATTTGAACACAGAATTAATAATAAACGGTAGTTACTCTTGCATATATTTTTTTTTTAATTTATAAATTTTTATAAATGTTTTAAAAATCTTTAAATCTTGCATATTTTTTAAAATATTGTAAAAGTTTGTAAAATACTTAGCAGAAAAGCGTTATTTTCTTCGCTTATTTTAACCTTTTAAAGTAAAGTTACAACTTAGTTAAAAATTGTCGAATCCTAGGCTCCTCTGATGAATGAAGGGAAAGAGGTAGAGGTAATGAGAGTGGTGGTGGTGAAAATATTTTGTATTTAATATTTATTGACATTAACTTTGCTTACTGTCTATAATAGTACTGTGATATTTTAAGGAAGAAGTTTGGCCTCTTGGCGAAAATTGTTTAAACTTTTGTCATTATCTCTTACAGATAAGGGAAAATTTCAGTGAAATAACTTATTTATTTTAATGTATTTTGTCATCGCTTGTTTTTGTTCTTAACATCACTGAGTAAATTATGGTATCTAATCGATAATGACTGTTTGTTTTACATTTTCTCATTCAAAGTAAATTATCATAATAACCTTGTAATTTTAAAGTCCTTGACAACAGTTTTCTATTACACAAAGACATTAATGAAAATTGACTATCAAGGTTAAGCAAAATGTAAGTTTTTGTAAACTGTTTTTCCGTTTACTTCTTAGAGTAAAATTAAAACCAAAACAGTGACAATATTTAAAAATTCTATTTTCAATGGTATTTTTGTTAATCCATAATGTATGTAATATATAATTATGATATTAGGTACGTAGGTATGTACATTCACACAGTGAGATCCTCAAATGTCTAGTAGGAATATTGACTAATAACGTCACTAAATCATTAAATCTTCTACAGAAGTATGAAGCATTTAATTTCTTCACATTTAGGTTACTGTACTTGGTGGTTTAATAGGGTTTCTGAACTTCAGAGACGAAAATGTATTGAATAACTCGCTGCTGCACGCGACTTCGCCCGTATAACTTTATAAATTATACCCTATGCCTTTTCTGGTGTCCCAGACAACGTGTATGCAAAATTTCATTGAAATCCATTCAGTAGTTTTTGCGTGAAAGGGTTACAAACATCCATACAGATTCCCTACCGCTGACTAGGCGGAAGGGATATGTGGGGGTCGCCCAGCACCTGATCATAGCGGCACTGGGAATACCCACTAAAACTCCCCGGTGCCTCCTTGCCCTGTGAGCGGGGTGAACCGGGCTCTGCCAAGGCAACAACTCCGATCCAACACCTACAAACTTTCGCATTTATAATATTAGTACGGATTTATAAAACGACAGAAGAAAAGGTGACGAATGTGGTTAGATTTAACAAATATATTAATCAAGCGGAAGAAACCGAATGGACGAAGAAAAGGTCATTTCCAACCTACCTACAACCTAATCTTGAAACCTCAGAGCGATTTAGTTTCAGTCTCGGCTATTAATAAGGGAGGAAGGCACCTTTTACAATGTTTTAACATCTTAACGTCTAGGAAATTTATTTTATTTATAACTCAGATAAAATAAAAACTAAGAGTTCTATGTATAGCAGAGTGAAGCTAGTACATTTAATTTTCGAGGGAAATTAAATGAAATTTTTTTCGTTGCATATTGTGAATTTTTCAATATTTTTAAAAGATTCTCTTTTTTTGTTATTTTTTTTTATTCCTAGTTTTCAAACGAATCCTGAAACCCTTCTGAAGCTCGAAAGGGCAATTAGAGTATTATTCGCTTGAGAATTCAAATGTCAAATAAAAGTTACCCTGGTTTATAAAAATGCTTCTTAAAAACACCTTTCAAAAAGAAAACATACAAATTAGTGTCATCATTCGATAGAGTTCCTTTATTTTAATGTGCAGGTAAACAGTCTATGATAATAGGGGTATGGTTAGTATGATAGTATTCGGCACTATATTCTTAGCTTTTCTTATGTGAGTTCCTACCGCACACATGAAATCACATGAGCGAAGGCTTGGCTGAATATTGAACCTGCGTCTGCTAAGCCAGCATCACTTGAAGTAGTTTGTAATGAAAATTGAAAAATGATCTCAAAGTAAAACAATGTACCTACACATTATTATTTCGAAATATAATTGAACGAGAGTGCATATTTAAAGTAGCATTGTAAAACTATCCCATAGATAATATAGACAATGTATCTCTAATATTTCTCTACACAAAGTTATAGTTATTTCTAAGGTCAAATATTGTAAGTAAAGAAACTATTCTTCACATTAACCATAACTCATATTTTTTCTGTACATAACCCTCACATCCTCACATTACCATAAAACTAACAATATGGTCATAACAGTACCGATAAGTAAGCTTTATTTCACGATTTTCATGCTCAAACCTGAGAGTATCTAGTGAGCATGAGCAAATATTTACGCAGTCAGTTAAATTTCTATGAGGATATCGCGTGTTACGGCCGCTCTAGATTTGGGGCCACGAGAAAAGCGTTTTAAAGAATCAAAACTGTATTCATCAGTAAAATCAGTATTTACTTTATATATCATGTGCATATGCATGCATTTATATGTGTTGTAATTCAGTAATTTCATTATATAATACAAAATTATACATTTATGTACATACAAACAAAGTGGTATTAATAGCTACATTTCCTATTCTCAAAGAATGTTTGTTCAGGCTTCCGCTCTCAACATTGCAACAAAAATAATATTAATATCTCGTTTTTCATAGAAATGTTTTACATTTATACTGCCAACGCTAAAGGAAGAATGAAAAAGGAGATGTTATCTCAGACCAAACAAGAACTATAGACAGAATTTTGTGGACAACTAGTGAAGCTGGTTTTATAAACATGTGTGCGTAAACCGTTTACTATGTTGAGATTTTGTATTTCAAGCTAAAATCTCAATTTTTGTCTATTTATATTGAAAATATTGGTTTCCAAGTTTACTTACATACATGTGAAATGTGATTCCATCCTGCTTTTTTATCTTGTGTAGACTGGTTTTCACACCCAATCAATTTAGCATTTACACTACTAAATACTAAACCCTATCTTGTATTTGTATAAATACTTAACGAGCTGACCCGGCGTACTTCGTACCGTCCTAAAATCAACTCTTGGACCAAAGTCTTGGAGATATGAAAATCCGCTTGCGGCCTCGATTTAATAGGGAAAATTTTAATGGTGCTGTCAAGTGTCAACACTAATTACTAAAGCACCAAAACAAATGTGTGATAACTGCCGTCAGTCGTCATGTCCAGTTTAAGCCACTTTTCAAGTTTTAGAGCGTATAAAATAGTTAAGCACTCGACATTGATATGTTAAAAAAACATTAACATACATATCTGAAACCTCCTAACATATCACCGAAACTTTCGAATTTCCATTGAAAGTCCCAACGTAATCATTTTTACCCACAAAAGGTGTTTTTTTACGTCGACGACCCTTCGCCTCAAAAAGTTTTCCTTATAATTTTATTAGGTACTCTTTGTCAAAGTTTCCTGAAAAATAAAGTTTTATATTAATATTTTATGAGATCCTCATCCCATGGTTTACGGTTCAGAAGCCTTAATTATGAAATTATTCATTTTTTGTGGCGGTCTGTCGTTATTACGTCCGCTGGTGACTTGCCTTAGCACAATATTCCTGTTATAGAATCTATGACAATTAATTATATTGTAAATTAGCTGGTGCCCGCGACTTCGTCCGCGTTCTGGATGAAAGGTACCCTATGTCCTTACCTGGTCTCCCAGACAACGTGTATTCAAAATTTCAAAACGTGTATAAAAAAGAGAACTCATATCAATATATCACTTTCTAGATCGTTTAAAATTGGTTTCCCAACTACATATTTGTCGGCGTGTAAAATATATTTGTTCACGTATTCACGCGACGCTCGCGGTACGTGTTACGAAAGATATTGCTATCAGCAAGTGCGGAGCGAGAGTGAAATGGAGCGTAGAGTGGACGATATCGGACTTTAAATGTCTACTCACGTGAATTTAATTCGCGTGGACATTTATCAAACATTCAATATGTTTTCAAGTTCTTTAACGACCATGAAATATGTAACATCTTTTTTGCTGTGACCTCTGCGGCGTCACCACGGCGATAGTGGCGCCCATTTTTTTATAATTTTCAGACGATCCTTCAGGATCCTAACATTTTTCCAGGATAGAAAGTATCCTATATGTTATTTCAGGTAATATACTATCTGTATGCCAAATTTCATCCAAATCTCCAATCTCACAGTGTTCACACTTTGTCTTTTATTTCATTATATGGCGTTAATTTTATTTGAAATACACCACGGTGATTAGTAAAGAAAATTCTCGCTACGCTGACTAACGACGGCTGTGTATATGTGTACAAGCATGCTCACAAATGTAAATCCAGTGTGCAAAAATGATTTGGACTACCTAAGACAATTTTTTCTACGACTGTCCTTAGAATAGAGAAATGTCAGCATTATTAAAAAGATTCATGAAAGTGGAACAAATGACAGAGGCAAAGACATAGAAGGTTGAGTTTTCTTTCTTTGAAAATTTTAGCTATGTGACCTAAACTCGGAGAAAAAGTTAAAAAAACAGGATATGTTTCTTGTGAATATTTATAGTGACTTAAAAGGTTGTGTTCTTGTTTACAGGTTATAATTATTAACTTTATATTAATTAATTATGTTTTTAAAGTTTTAAGTGGAAGTTTTATGTTTTTAAAACAATAAAACTAATTTCGTTACAAATCTAAATCAAAGATAATTAACAAGAAAATTAAAGACTATTTAACTTCACCCATTTTATAATAACAAACCTTAAGGCGATGACTCAGCTGAAAAGCGTTTTTTTCGTCGCCTAGTTTGACTTCTTAGAGTAAAATTACAAGTCAGATAAAAATATAGTGCATATAAAAAAAAGTCAATTTTCTGAGAAAAAAACTTGTAAAATACTGCTAAAAAAACTTACTGTTCACAGAAATAAGAATTTTCCGTGACAACTACTTTTGTTTTTAGGCTTATTAATTAACTTAAGTCCTACACTAAAGTTTGAATCGGCTACTTTTATTTCTTTTTTCATATTTTACACAATATTTAAGAAAAACCTTCCAATTTTAAATTTGTTCCGTTGTCTCCAGGAAGCTACAAAATTTGTTGTGCAAATTTACACCTTATTCATAGGATATAAGGTTGCGCTTATATGGTAAAAATTGTGTTCGGTCTGAGGTTAGTCCTCGTCTTAAGAAATTCCCTAAATTACTAAAAATAATTTAGGAAAACATTCTGAGTTGTCATTCAGGTATACTGAAAAATCCTAATAATATTTTCGCAAATGAACTCGTAATTCAACGTTGAAAGGTTTATGTTGTGTAGCTGTTTAAAGATATATTATATACTAGCTTGCGACCGCGACTTCGCCCGCGTGAAAAAAGTAGCCTATCCTGTGTCTCGTACGTCTAAATGTTGGGTTATCTACCATGTTTCATGAAAATCGGTTAATTCGTTTAAGAGTTATGAAGGAACATACATACATACATACAATACCTACACTTACAGATTTGTTATTTAGTTACATTTTTCTTATTGATTTAAGGGATTCACAAAGGCGAATGACATTGACGATTTGACCTTCACCGATACGACCTTTAAAATGTTTATATATATCATACTAATTCCGCACGAAAAACACAAACGTAATCCACACCTCAACGCAGTTCCGAGGCGGCGGAAACAATTCAACAGGCCTGATAAATGTGGTTTTTTGTACTTTTCATTAAAACTACATTAAAAAAAAATTAAAAAATCAATACTTTTTTTTTAAATGATATTGACTTATTATTTGGTGTAGGAATCATTTGCGCGCAATAAACCGTTTTCGCAACAATTTTCAATATAAGTCAAATTCTTCTTATGTTCTAACTTTTATTGTGGGGTTTCTACTACTTTGATGGAATTTATAAACAATACAATTTGTTCTTCACATGTTTAAGTATAACATATATTTTTTTCAAACCAATTGCATTGACAGTTTCTTCTAACATATTTTTTTAAAAATGCAAATTTTTAGGATTGGCGTGTGTTTACACCTTAACTTAGAAAATTCCGTGCGAGCGGATCCGTAAGTAACAACATTGTTATAAAGAATACTCTTAAGTAATTAAAATTTCCTTCACACACCCCAAAATCGTGACAGCATTTTTTCTTGCATATCATATTCATATTTAAAAGCTATTTTTCATCTTACAAATCGTGTCTTTGACGGGGAAGCAGGGCGTTCGGGTATAGGGGCCGCAATAATTTGTTTGCCGATGGAAAATGACGCTTGCCACAAGTGACAAACGTTCCAATTCATTTTAACAAATAATCTAAACTTTGAATAAGAATACAAAATGAGAAGAAATAATTTGGTTGCGTAAAATATCATTTCATTGTGCTAATAATCATTAGTAAAATATTTAACATTGTCTTATTTAAAATATTTACATAATATGGAACCATAATGCTGATGGGTCTAGAATTAGACCATCATTTCCATTTAAAATTATGACTATTTTTACCAGAAAATTCTTAAACATGTTTTCTAACATTATCAGATCTAAGAGTGAAGTTTTCTGAGCCCCGATTGCACTAGATCTTGTGGCGGAAAGTTCATAATAATGGTTGAACTAAACAATAAGTATAAGGTGCTAGATTTCTTGATTTATATTTGTGTTCTATGATGGATTGGATCAAGGTTGTCGGCATAGCCAATGGATAGCCAATGGAACAGAGCAGCAAGTTGAAGTAACAATGGGCCGGTTTAATTCTGGAAATGACGATGGAGTAGGGCGGCACGAATATGAAAGCGCAGTGTGGGATGCCCTGCGGTTTAATGGACAGACGACCCTTTCGTCTTTCGGCTTCGCAGGAAGCGGCTGCATGCGAAAGGCAGAAGACCAAGCGTGGTGGCGAGCCTTGGAACATATAAAATTCAGCATATATCAGTGGAGAGATAGAGGCTGATGATGATGACGTACAAAACAAAAATAATTTACAAAAAGACACGTTTGAGTAATGCAAGGAATAATCAAAATCCAAATATCTAGATTCCAATTGAATTAATATAGTCAAAATCCCAATCCTGATATGAAATATACAATTTCTCATCACTTACACACACAAAGCAAAGGCTGGGACGAAGCCTTTTTTGCAAGTTGAATTATTTATTGTTGGGAATTTTTCATGCGACAGGTGAGTCTTCTTTTTCCCAGAAACGACTGCGAAGACATTTCATTTTAATTTCTCTTTTCATTATGTATTTTACATTATGCTTATCTGGTTAAGCATAACAATATATTATGTTATGACAGTTACTATCACTTATCACAGATATTTTCATTACTTTTAGTCGGGTAACCACACAACGATGTGAAATTTAATGAAGCTTTAAAACCTTCATTTTTGTAAAATAATGGAAATTTCTCTTTTATTAGTCAAGAAGTTAAAGTGTTTGCTCTCTGACTTAAGGGTCTCAAATTAGATTCCCGTGGAGATTCATTCATTCATTCATTCAATTAGATTCATTCATTCGCATACTACGTTGACGGTCATAAACGATGATTTTATTGGAACTCAATAAAATTTTTAGAACTATTTCAAACTGTATTTTACATAATATAAATATTTATAATAATCTACTTAAACGTTTATAAATTTCCTTGTCACGAATAGAAAGGCTTTTCTGTTAATATTTATAAAGGTACGCGACATGTCTACATATTTAGTTTGAGAAAGAATGAGTGATTGATGCCTTTTACACCTAGTGTGAGTGACTTGCTATTTTAGTGAAACATTGACAGGTATGTACATTATATTTATAATACGAGTACATTATGTGGGGGAAATGGATTTTCGATACTCTTTTTAAGTTTTCATAGCTAAGTTCCCTTTTCAAAAATGTTCTATATCTTTATAATCTTTATATTTAATTTAGCTTCCGTGTGTTAGTGTCTACAAAGGGGTTAGGATAAGGGGTTAGGAACAACGAAATAGTATATCTCTGTATTCAAAAGTCGCTGGTTAGGAAAGGATAAATTAACAAACAGTTGTATTAGATAGAGAAACAAACCAATATAATATATTCTTATTTCACAGTGGTCTTCTGCAAGGGGATAGTTACTACTATCAGATGCCGCCGCATATACCACTATTAAAATTATTAATTAATTATTAATTGTAAGTTCTTAATAAGAGATACTAACAAAATGTTAATTTATTTTATACACTTTAATTAATTTAATATTCTATAGTTAGAGGAATACGAAAATATATTAAAAATTGAACTGAAAAATAACGTACTTAAAAGATTTTTTCGAATCTATCACATGTTTATATTTTTTTATATTATAACCGAAACATAAGTAGGAATTTTAAGTGTTTAGATTTTTTTTTGAAAGAAAACCTACATTTTCATTTAAAAAAACCGTAGCGCAGGGTAGCAGTTATCAACATCCAATATTATACCTGATACACGTGACCACTGCGTGTCTCAAAAGACACGATCATGAATAAAAACGCAATAAAGTTGTAGCAAAGCTGTCATGAGATTTAGAACCTTAAGTCCTGTGAAATTGATTCTCTTATAAATGCTCACAGTCCGACTCAAAACCTATCTGGCTGTGGCTCGCAAAAGGCCATTAGTATTAATAACGCAAACGTTCGGTCTCATTAACCGTCAACCCTCTCGACGCCCGAGGGGCCTTTTAGACCTCCACTTGGTATTGATATTTCTTTTCACCGACATTTTTATGACTCGTACCCTACTCGTACCGATTAATTTGTAAAGGTGTGTGTCAAATGGGAATTTAGAATTATGCGTTTCAATGAAATACACGTAGCTAAGTAAGATAATATTATATTCGTTCTTTGGAATCTTAAGACCATCCTGGATCAGTAGTTTCAGGGTGCTGTCGTGTTTAATTAAGTGAATGAAGAGATGGTAGACAGCCAGTTTAAAGTATATTTTTTTTATAAACGGTTTCAGTTTTAAAGTTATACAATATGGAACTTATTTACTAGACAAAAAGACTAGACCAGAATGGTAGACATCATATGCTGTTATGTCAATTTATCAATTATTATTATAAGGGGTCGGACGGAGGACTTAATAAAATATTTAAAAAGACAATTGAATTGTGATTTAACTTAGTGGTTATATAATATAATATTTTTTCAATAACTTTTATCTTATAATTATAAGCATTGCTAAAAAGAGCTGAGTGTTCTAAAATGATGGCATTCGGTAAAAATTTTATAATTAATATTGTTTTTAAAAATGAATTATTATTTAACACCTAGTTAAATAATAATACACAAACTAAATAGTAGATACTAAGTTGTGCGTGCCCCTCAAAAAATTTCAAAAGATTTTGGTGTGCTTAAGTGTAAACGGTTCGTAAGGTAAAGTTTTAATAAATGTGATTTCCTAATTGAAATTTGAAATCAAGATAAGACCTCACCTTAATATAGCTGCTAAAGTAACAATACAGTAACATTACAAAACCACAGGTATATCAGCTCGAAGTAATACCGTTGTCAAACAATTGCAGTGAGCTCAATCTCTTAGCTAAACATCCCAAATTCCCTCTGAAAATCTGTACGGACTATTTGCCGTGTCCCCTTCATGGTTAATTCCGTACATGTGTGTTCTACTTCCTCGCGCGGAGGTGCACGAAATTACAATTAACATATAGATGTTCCGACCCGAGCTTCGCCCCTTTTAGCAAAATTACAAAAGACACGCTTTTAACAAGGTCTTGTGAAATTGCGTCCCTACACTTAAACCACAGATTAGATATATACACTGAACATATAATTTACACGCACAGCGTTACGTTTATCGCCATGTAACTTTTTTAGACTGTGGCAATCTGTTGCGTTAGGGTTGTCAATGAGAATAGAAAGTGAACTGGTGTTTGTGCCCTGACAATAGAATTCATTAGCACGCCCCACAGACGTACAACAATGGGATGAGTTTTTTTATTTTGTCCTCTGTTATAAAGAAGAGTGGAACGCTCGTATTCAGTACGGATTGTAGGTTTTTAGTTAATGATCCTGTTTTATTTATAGCAGACATCATACCATCGCTGTAATGGTCGTTCTATCTACACAGTATCAAATAGATAATGAGTTTCTTTTGTGAATTATCTAGCCATTTGTTTGAGAGTTCGTGTGGAAGGGAATAGTTTATCTGAATCAGATTTCAAATTTAATTACTAGAGTAATTAAATTAATTAAATTAATTAATTAAATAATAATTATTAAAGAATAATTTTATTTAAATAGAACATTTCAGTGTTATTGAGTGTCTATAACTTGATATGTAATATCTAAGTTTCTATGTGCAATTTTTAAAATAAAGATATATTAATTATTAATTTTTTTTAGTACAAATTATTTTCATTTTTAATTCTGCTAATCTGCATTGTCCTTCTCGCACAGAGCTCTGTAACGTGTATATACTAGCTTTTGCACGCGACTATTTTATAACTATGACGATAATAAAATTCATTTATATCATTTATAATAATAAAATATCATCTAAGTATAGAGAATGTTTGTTTTATTTTTTGCACGACCATACACAATTGTAGGGAATAAAAGTATTATGTTAACATATTGAAATCAATTCGAATTTGGTCTTTTCTGAATCCGGATTGTGGACCGATTGTCAACCTTTTCTTGAACAAATCTATATCTTCGTATTACCGCTTTGAAGGTATTCTTTGGGTCGTCAGAGGATTTCTCTGTAGATTCAACGATTACTCACGGCTGGTTTGATATCGGGATTGAATAAATTCTTTGTTTGTCCTTGACGTTAGAATCTGGTTAGAGTATTGCTTGACTTAAAAAAAAAACTTAAAACATTCCTTCAGATTATTACTAACTAGTAGTTTATACAAATAATATGTTTATTTATACAAAAATAAGAGATGATTGAAATTTGAAAGTTCATTGAAGCATTACAAGGTATTGCTTCATTAAACATCGCAATGCTGCTCCGCTAATAATATTGTATGTTTTTCAAAATAATTAAGTAAGTAAATATAATTTCTGTGAATGCTCACAGGCTCAATAAATTTCATAACTTCGTAGCCTAACATTGTTACTAACTTATACCTTTGTTTTAATTTTAACGAAAAAAACAAATGTATAAAATGTATAAGCTGAGATAGGGTTATTGACTTCAATATATGTATCTAATACTAGCGACCCGCTCCCGGCTTCACACGGGTGCGATTGTTGTAAATATTATTTATATGCTCTTTGTATTATGTAGTGGAAATCGTTTTAAAATCAGACAGAGAGGCGAATTCATATTTTTATTCTATGTAAAAATATTCTAGTTTTGCATAGATATAGAAAGTTTTCTACATAAAATCCCAAGCGTTGTTAGAACCTTATAACCGTCTACAACATACATTTATATATTTATTTTTACTTACATATTAATTTCATTTGTATCATCTTTGTTCTTAGCATTTTGCCTAATAAATAGTTTACAACAATTTTGTATAAAAATAATTCTTATTTTTAATTAATTCGTTCTAATCAATGGTATTAATGAATGATACGTTCTAATAAAGGAAAAACACCAGCCGTTGGGATGACTTTCATACCAGCTATATTCGAACGTTCGGTTGTCATAAATTGAAAATGTAATATTAGCCCATTTCGCACACGTGCGGATGGTTTTTATTAAGAGTTTTTAATTCCAAACTGTAGCTTGGCTTCGCTACAAAAACAGATTTAATCCATAGGGTATGTGAGTACTCTGTACAAAAGTTTTAACTTAAGCTTTTAATTTAAGTTTTAACAAGAGAAGTCATTGGTAGGTCATTAGAGCTGAAAGCGGTGTCGCAAGTACCTACTAGCGCAAGTAAAATATGTTACTAAACGAGTTACTGCAGGCATGTTACGATTTCATCATGCAAGAGTCACCGAAAGAACGTCACCCACATGGGTGGTATTGTGACTTGCGATTCCCTGAAGTATCGCGCCCTTACGAAATACATTTCATGTTAAGATTACAATGTGCAAAAGTCACCGAATGAACGTCATCTACAGAAACGAAACATCTTATTTGTTAGTTGGGGTTTTGGCAGTCTGTAATCGAAGGTCCAAGATTGATGTTCATGCACGTTACGAAGAAAAAAAGCCTTAAACAGGTGTACATAAACAGGGGTAGGTACATCGATCAACGTTTTTGTAACGTCTCCTTGGAGGAAGACAAATGTAATGTTTGTTACGGCAATCTATTTTGCCGCGTAAAATATATTATTTTGATGTAAACGAGGGAAAATAAAATTATTTCGGCGGTAAATTTTCATTTGGTTACATAAAGCGAAGAGTTTACTTACAAATTTCATAATACATACATGTAAATTTATATTCGCGGATCATATTCGCTTTTGTTCCATTGTAAACTTGTAAAGTTAAAAAAATCTTTATTTAGGAAAATCATTTAAGTTTATATGATACATAATAATACATACACTACATTTATACATAATACATAATAATAGATAGATAAGATAAGTCGATGGGTTTAAAAAAAGTTGAAAAGGAACTGGTATCTTCTCGTCATAAATATCTTATGACTTTCGAATTGAAACATTTGAAAGATATTCCATTCCATATTAAATATAATACATAAAACAATAAAATAATATATAAAATTATGTAAAATTCATATTATAAAAACATTGGTCTAATTGTCATAAATGGTTACTCTTATTTTAAATAATTTTCACGGTAATTCTTATAATAGTTCTCATAATAAAAAGCTAGTTCCTTATAATACAGAAATTAAGATGAATTCAATGAAATTTAATGAAATACGGATAAAAAAGTAGGTATTTTGTGTCTGCAAAGAACGAAATTTTCCTCTTTTTTTCTGGTAAACACCATAATTTATAAAGAAACGAAAAATATTGCGAACACTATCGGAACCGAAAATTTCAACCCTACTATTGTATGCGGTAATGATGTGCAATCTTTAAAGTCACGAGTTAATGTACCCGAGCCAACATGCACTACCGAATTTAACAGTAAGTTACCTAACCGAAGCTGAAACTATACCTACTAGAGTTATGAATGAAAATATTGCTTTGTTGAAATCTTTATAATTTTTTCAATATAAAAATAAGGTTTTGAATAAAAAAGTAATTGAAATGTGATAAGAGAGAAAAAATTAATACTGAATCTGAGTTTTGTTAAAAGAAATACTTTCTTAAAACTAATTATTGTTGCTCATTTATATTCTGTAACGAAATTGACGCCGACGAAGGGAAACTAAGCACACGTTTAACGTTCCACGTGCTAAACGGTAATGATATTAATGTCAACAATCCCTTACTACCGGTTCTATGACCTAATACTTAATGTTGGGGAAAATGAGATATTGTATCTTTGTCATGCGAACGAACTTTAAGGGTGAGAAATGGAGCGCGTACTATGCGCATAATGCGCTTCCTTGCTTTACCAGAGTTTAAATCCAGGTTGCTTTAGCTAGGTCGCAGAAGTACCGGATTACTTACACGTACATACGCTTCCGGTCCACCCGGTATACGCTGCAAATATCCGATCCACCTTGTTGGATCGAACACGTTATGAGGTTGAAACGCAAAGCATGTTTGAACTGAATAGCTGTCAGAAGTGGTCTTGAGAGAGTTTTGAAAGAACAATGCATTTTAGCCTCGGCTTATAACCGCACATCGCCAGAATTTTCCAGAGTAAGTATGAGTAAGTACATTATGGTTTGACAATTTATTCCTCGTTTCTGTAGAGAAACGTGGTGTAACTCCTTAGCTACTCATGCAGTGAAACTCTCCCTCTATCGTCGTCATGCCCTTGAGGCGAGTCAGAGGTGAGTTGATCTTTTTTTTAGCTCACAATCCTGAGTTGGTCAGTTTGGAAATATGGACAAAATAATTCTTTATTTGATGACACATTTGAAAATACAGAACATACAGAACTTGCTAAGAAAATATTCAACATCTATTTTTTTTTTAAATTAATTTTAGTCTTTTGATGAGAAAAGTTATTATATTATAATGTAATTTCTAATAAATGAAACAGTGAAACCGGTAGTAACCGCATCTGAATTCCAGGACAGTAAGGTTCGGTCGGTATGTAATCCTTCTGGGGATTTTACGGGTACAGTTCTAATCGGCGTTCTTTTAATGTAATTGTTCGTTTGTCTGGTTAACCTATGGTAATGTCCTACGACATCTGGACTATTTAAAGACAGTTTTGGTTGTATTAATATCGAAATAGGATTGAACAATTTCAAATTATAATTTCAGTCGCATTTTGAATGTGTTTCGTTAATTGTTCGTATTGGACAATAGTAGCAGAGTCTCCATTGTTTTTCTTGAATCCTATCTGACGCTTTTTTTAATGTAGGTACAGATACTAAATACAATACAATAAAACACAAAGACAATTCAACACAATTTTATTGTTTCATTACAATTTCAGCCTTGCTTTTATAAATAGTTTTTTTTTTACATTATTTACATCACAAACATACTTTCAAATTTGAGTACAAATACCGTAAAAAGTTTCCAATTTAATTTAATTAAGTCAAGTAGATATGAGAAAATAATTTCATTTATTTAGTACAATACGTGTTTACATTTCGTTAATAAGAAGTACAGTTAGTGGATCCAATGGAGAAATAAATGTTTGGACCCCAGTTTAGTATTTAGTATAACAACGATCATAACATCCTCAGGTGATTGTCTGATGAGCTACAATCGCTCTTGTCGTATTGTCATTGGCGCGATAGCCCCAATACATTAGCTAACTGCGAACATCTAGCCACTACTTCGTCTTGGAGTAAACTAAACGACATTGCTATCAATATTAATCCAAAAACTAGATATGCACAACACGCTATCATCTGAATGTATTCACTTTTCGAATTATCAGTATGTTTCGAAGTTAGAAAGCTAGTTGGAACGAAGTCTCCGAAACCGATAGTCGCTAAAGCTATGAAGCAAAAGTAGGCAGCATCGAGAAAACTCCAGTTTTCCCAAGCTGAAAATATAGCAGCCCCAATACATATGTACGCTAGGAGTAGGAACAGTACTATGCCGACTGGTACGTGACAGTGCTCGATGGTGTGGCTAGAGTGATGTTGGATGCTGGTAGATGCACTGCTTGTGACCGCGCAGCTCTTTGTTTTGTGATTCTCTTCTTTCCAAATCAAAGGCACTCGTGATGGTGTGTCGTGAGGACAAATTCTAAAATAAAAAAAAATGTATTATTTTGATTTTGTTTTACTGGATAGTAAATAGCTGTCGTCACTTAGGACCACGAACACTTCCATAATAGTCTAATAATGGTTCCATATGGTAAGGGGATAGTTAGGGGAAAAATGAAGAGTGCTGGTTGAGCTCTTATTTTTTAACAACATTAGAGTGTATTTAGTGTGTAGTTAAAATATTGTATTTAAAATGTTGATGGAACAAACTTTACAATTATAGTAAATTTGTCAAAATTTATATGTCACACCATTTTTAATTTTTTTAGAAGATTCAAACAATTGGCCATAACACACTATAATACTTACGATTCATCTGGGTCTTCAGAATCATCTAAATCTTCTTGACTCCTATTAAATGGCAATTGTCCGCACTCCTCAGCTATTAGTTGCTCTATTGCCGGTCCTCTGGGCCTTTGAAAAGTTCCCCTGCCTCTGCCTCGCCCTGATCCATGGACAGTAGCCAAGCATTTGTTACTCATGGTCTTCTTCCGATCTAATGTCTGTGTTTGTAGAGCTGATGACGTATGAGGTTCTGTAATAAATTTCATAATTTAAGACTTTAATGTACTATTTATGTCCTATATGTGAACGCAATAAACTGAGAATACAAATTTAGTATTTTATTTAAATAACTAGCTATTGCAGGCGACTTCGTGCAAGTTTATAAAATATAGCCCTGACAATGACAAGCTAAAGCTGTCTAATCTAATAAGCTTCTAAAGAATTTTTAAAATCGGCCCAGTAGTTTTTGAGTTTATTCATTACAAACATATAATATTAGAATATATAATATATGTATATATAAATAAAGTCAGTTAATGTCATGGATAACTAACCATCAGCTAAGGCACTGCGCTTGACCCGACCTAGCGTTGCTGATCGTGGACTCGGTGGGGCCTTTTCGAAGACCTGCGAGTACTGACCCCTCTCACCAGCTTTGGCACGCACAGTGCCTGGTGATCGGTGAGTACGAGGTGGAAACGACGTGTATTGATTATGTTCTGTCGGTTGAGGAAGAAGACGCTGTTGCTCGTGGAGTTGAAAGTGGTTTTCCTGAAGAAATAATAATATTTTAATAAAAAAAATGGCAAGATTTCTTTATAACTAGCGCATGTTCCCCTAATAATGAGTAAATTGTAATACTCCGTACTTATATTGTCCTTTATATTTTAACCTTAAAAGTATGTAACGCTTTACATTATAGGTGATTTTTTTATCTATTAATAATAGTCAAAGACTTAAAGCGAAGTTTTTAGACGATCATCAAAAGTTGTGTGAACTTTCTCATCTTTTCATTTGAGCACTTCTTTTTCGAACACTTTGTTCATAGTCTTAACATGAATAAAAAAGTTAAGTACTTACTTATATTAGAATTGTAATATTAAATTTGAATTTGTAATAAACTTACTTCTCCATCTTTACGCCACGTCGTAGCCCCTTTTCTGTTAGTAGCTCTGAGCCAAATCGCTCTGGCGAATCTCGCGAGTGAAGCTCCTAGTCCGGCTAAACAGGCCAGTGTCAATGGAACACCGGCTGCGGCATACGCCACTGTCGCTGCGCGTCCAGCCGCAGTACGAGGTGATACGTTGCCGTAACCTAGTCACAAATAAATATATAGGTATGTATCAGAAGATATTATGTTATAAGAACTATAGCGACCGAAATTTATTTGAAATCAAAGTGGGACTTTATATATGTCGTCGGCACATCTTAGAATTGGGCATATCATGATATTCCTGGGCAGATCATATTTCTGTTAAAACTGAAAGAGTCGCCTCACTTCGCTCTGCTTCTCTCGGCTCCCCAAATTTATTTCCATGTAAACCTAACACAACTCCTCCTCGCTTTGCTTCGCTCCGCTCCTCCTCGCACCTATTTTTGACTTTTGGTGAAAGATTTTTCATTTCATACTTTACGATCTGCCCAATTCTACGATCTGCCCACGACATATATATCAGGAGACGTAACATAAGTATATAAACTATTTTATAAAGAAAAATTTAGGTATATTTTACTCAACAATTAACGAATTATACTGGTGATATCACCAGTATATGAGGACGAATTTAGGACTATATTATAATCCCTGAACTAACCCATCAAGATATGAATAATGAACGCAAGTCTAATATCGTTATAGTATGCGTGACAATGTCTAGATAGAAAGCTAACAGGGTTTTGCACTATTCAAGATTGGGTAGAGTTTGTAAGATGTCAGCAGTAATGATTGTAAAATCTAATTCACTCGTTGATACTTAGCTGAGTCCATAAATGGTGTATGAAAACTACATATCCACAATTTTCAAAAGCACACTGAAACTATATGACTATATGAATTATAATTCAAAAGCTCTAAAAAATTTATTTTAAAAGTCTCGATTTAATAAGGCCCTTAGATAAGTAGATATTCGTCGTTTTTACGACGATTATCTTCATTACTTTTCATCAATTACTTTCCCGCAAAGTGCTATAACTTCTACTAAACTGAATAACAAATTTTTAAATAACTTTGAAATAATTGTGTTATTAACTTACAAATTATATACGTAGTAACTTTTTAAAGCGAGGACTTAACAGAAAAGCTTTATTTTCGTCGTATATAATTTGAATTCTTAGAGTAAAATTAAACCTTAGATAAAAATGCAATGCAAAAATATACTATATTTAAAATAGTTTGAAATTGGGCAGATTCATAAAAAAAAGCTGAATTAAAAAAAATTTAAAATGTTTGCCCAAAACAAGCCTTTTGTAGCATATTATAAAAAAAATTTCAGCGACAACTATATATATATATATATATACAAATAAATTTGTTTTTAAGTTTATTAACTTAAGTTCTATTAAAATCAATAGTCGGTACTAAATATAACTTAGTTTATATGTCAAGTAAACGATCTATTTTATTGACATATCCTTACCTATAGTAGTAATAAGTGTAATACAATAAATAAGTGCTCCAGAGAAAGTCCATTTAGAATCTAATGCTAACTCTGGAGGTTGAGCGTCTGCTGAATGTCTTGCGGCTGCTACAATGGAAGTCTCGAATTTTCTCAGTTGCTCGTGAACCAACCGAGTCCAATTCCTTTCGTAAAGTACGTTGAGTCGTTCTGAAACAAAAAGAAATACATTTTAGTGCATCATAGTTCGTTCTCTTTGCAGAATATTTATCAATCAAACTTCTTAAGATTCATGTGTGTGGAATGTGTGAAGATATTAATTTATTTATTTCGTAAGATATTTATTCAATCAAATCAAATCATTTATTTCAAATTTTTTGATTTGATTTATGTTTAATTGTTATATTATATTTATAAAATTAACGATATTGTATTCTTGAAACATAAAATATACAATAAACTATACAAAATTTGATGTTGTGTGCTCAATTTCTGAAAATTGCTTTAACAATAAACATAGCTAATATTTTTAGAGGTGTTAAAGAGTTAGATATGAATGTTTAGACAGGCACCGAAAAAATTAAATATTGGATACTTCACAAGAACAAAACCCAGAGGGGGAAATAAGAAAATCTAATTAACGCTCCTTTAGGGGTGTTCAAACACTGAGGTTGTTTATACCTTGTTGGATGACTTGTAAAGAATTTTAATTAAGTGTTTAAAAAGACCAATCAAGCAGAAAAGGTTTTCCATTGGATTAAATAGCTCCGCAGATAAGTTCCGTATAAAATAAGGAATGCAATGATTTCTTAATTAGTCACTTTGTCGAGGTTTTAGGTTTCCCAAGAAAGATATAATCAGAAATAATTAAACACGAATTAGGTACGTCCCACTAATTATTATTAATATGAGCGTTTTTAAGGGTGTATGGACGTATGGATGTTTGTTACTCTTTCACGAAAAAACGGCTAAACTAATTTGGATGAAATTCGGCACACATATAGTTAATTACCTAGATTAACATTGTTTTTATCTTGGAAAAATGATAGGTTACCGAGGGATCGCCTGAAAATATTAAGAATGGCGCCACTTTCAACAGATCTAATGAAGAGTACCATATGAAAGATTAATAGGAAAACAATAATGAGTCAGAAAATATAACGATATATATATATATATATATATGTTTAAGTATTGACCCTAGAAAAGGTTTAACAATTTAGATTTCCTTGTTTATTACAATTTTAATTTACTAAATAACAATATTATATTTTCAAAAACAAGGAAGCTATTATACCTGAAAGTTGGTGCTTTTAAGATTAATGTTACGGGGTGCTGAACGCGAAGTCTTGCGAGAATTTATTAATTTTCGAAACGACACTGTAGTTTCAATGACACTGAAGTATTCAGTACAAAAAGCCTATTAATAAGACGCAGCGTTGCAATGATGTCACTTTCAAGGAAGGCTTGAGCCTCTTAAAAGTTAAATGGCCCTTTTCACTTTTGATTAAACTAAACAGAGGCTTGTGATTGCGGGGCTCATTAATTTGAGTGTCGGCCCATCGAAGTTATAATGGCCTCTTGAAAAGTGAAGAAGCCTTCGCGATATTTTGATGACAACTCTTAGGAAAGCAGTTGTTAAGAAATTGCGACAATAATGTTTCGAAAATGATCAACAAATCATGATGTAAAGAAATGTGTATTTTTAGAGTCGTTAAGTTAATTATGTAACATTAGTTTTGCATTCTAAGAGACATAACGCCCTACAACACTTTCAACTTTGATTTCCAGTTTCCGGAAAGATTTCATTTCCGTCTTGGTTGTCACCATCCTGTGCTATAATTTAAGATTTTTTAAAGAAATAACATATGTATAATAAATGCCGTAACACAACTAAAACTAACGTCATAAGTAAGTACATGTGGTTGCGTTAAAGCTATTAACAGTGGTATTTGGAAATGTTTAATAACAAAAAACATCATAGCCAAAAAATAGAGTAATATAATAATGTAAAAACATTTCTCAAATTATTTTTAAATATATTATGTACTTATCAAACTTTAACAATATTAGTTATAAAAGTAGTTCTTATTTATGTATCTGTTGTAACTATTAAATACAAACTAAATATGTTTTAAATTTGAATAGCACCTTTAATACTGTCATATCTTTTAACTTGGACCAAATTACACATAGCTACGAAGTTTTATCAAAATCGGTTTAGTAGTTTAGGCGTTTATTGGAGTCAAACAACGTGACATGCAATTTTTATATTTATATAGAGATAATTTACGGTTCCACTATACACATATTACTCTATACTCTATTTGTAGTTCACAGGTAATTTCTAATATTTTGAGACTGTAAAATTAATTTCATTTGAGTATCTCTCTCATAAAATCGCTTTTAGGTTATAAAATAAGGCAGATAAAAATGTTTGCAATAGTGCTTTATCAGATTTAGCGAAGCTGAAAAATGTATTGAAATGTTTCTTGACGCCGCGAACCCTGTCACGAACTAGGCGGTCCTATCTCGATCAGTATACCGTTGTAAGCTTCACAGCCGTGAATTAGTTTCGTGATCTTGCATGTGGTGTGATGAGATTTTCACATTGCCTACTACGGTTAAAATTGTTACGTCATTTCTTTGCGTAGTAAAAGATTGATTAATGAGGTTTTCTCGAGTTAGGTATACGTGTTACTCTCAGGTACAGCGAAACAGAAAAATATGTAGGCATTGTACTAATTTGTTGATTCCACAATCTAGATAGGCTTTCCAAATGACTTCGAAATGGAGTGTGCACCTCTAATCCTACTAAAATTTAATAAAAAATACACATCCAAATTAACCAATGCTAAATTTAGTGTTCTTATACTAAATTTAGCATTAATTAATTCATTCATTTAATTTAATTTATTTTAATTCTAATTATATTTATATATGTGTACCTAAGGAAAACACACAGTTCAATGTCTTTAAATATTTTAAACCTAATTTCTTTGCCATTTCTCTCCGCTCATACCAACCTACATTGTGTTAAATTGCCAGAAGCGATACGAAGAAATTCGTGAAATATAGGCCAAGTTTATCAGACCGAAATGAGTAAAGTGTAAAATTTCATGTTTCAAGTTAAATTATTTTAATTGGTTTGTAAATTATAAAATGTGTACACATTTAAATTTCCAAATAAAGTTTTACTTATATAACTGTATAATACTTATAATTGGTAGTACGAAAGAAGTTTGAATGGGGTAACGAATCTCTTATGGCAGTTTACTCAATATAATTTTTTCAATAAAAATATAAGTCGCTAAATTTTCTAAAAACAATTACAAACTAGACTAGTTATTTCGATTATCTTCTTTTAATTTATTTTATGAGCCAATGGCCCTTAATACAAAGTACATGTGCCACAATCCAGATTAATTATACTTACAAAAAGCTTATACAAATAATGGCAAATGTTCTAGATACACTTAATATATATGTACCTAATTTAGGTACAGATACAGATATACATTAGCATACCTAATAACTAAAATTTCGATTATCTTCAATGGACTTTAGAAATACAGCATTTCTGAATAAAAAAACATTACTAAATCTTCATAAAAGGACGACTTTAGGGAGGTTTTCCGCACGCATTGCTCCTTGTAAAGAGGAAGAGCTATACAATGCAACGATGCAACGTGAAAGCATCCTGAGATACAAAGACTGCAATTTCTATTGTTACTTAGTATCCTTACATTCTTTCGGTTTCAAAATGCAACTTTTTGCACAATAAAATTATATGCAAAATTTCACAATACCTTTGCATCGATAAAATAAACTATGTACTGTTTCATTTTATAGGAGCACTTTTAATATGTAAATTTATTGCAATAATTCAAAGTATATATATTTTTTGTTGTTAAAGTGATTCCTTATATTTATCCAAATTTATAAATTATTGAAGTTAACAAACCTTGCCTATTTCGTCACTGAAATTTATATTTTTAAAAATTACTATACCTGGAAAAACCTTGAGTTCATCCAAAAACCTTTGAGTTAACCTTTGAGTTTAGAAGTAGTTAGAGGAGAAACAGACGGACACTGACAGGCGGACGATGACAGACGGACGTAGACCCGAAAACCTCATAAAATCCTTTGCGTAGTTTAGGAGAAGTTTAATACATATTATGTAAGCATAATTTATTATATTATAATAAAATTATCAATATAATATTATTATATTGTATTTCTCACATAATGAAATAGGTATGTGACAAAATAGATAATAAATTATATGGATAGGTATAGGTTTAATATATTATAACCGACATAATACCGTTTTAAAGTTAGTTAGGTTACATAATAAGCCTTCAAAGTTTGAATCGGAACAGAAGTGGTAACATGCACTAGGGGGATGTCGGCTTCATGCGGTCGGATTTGTACAACTCCCGATTCCCGGCTATCTCGCCACGGTGGAATGGATTCAAAATAAAAATAGAGGAATCGCGTACCGTGAACAGCTTCAACTCGCGCCGATATTCACAGATATCTCGGATTGGTTTCTATAAAGTTTAACAATATTTGCAGTCGGTTTAATATGATTAGTCAATGATATATTTTTTTATTCGGTGAGCTTTAAAAATATTAAGACGATTTTAAGCATTGTAAGAGTCGGGATTAGATTAAATTGATTTAAATTAAAATATCAATAGCAAAGGAATAAAAGTAATTCAATTTGATCTATTTTTCTATTATTATAGTTGGTTCTATTATTATGAGAGCCTTAGAGTTGGTTATATTTGCTGCAATTGACAAAATTAAAATAGACATTTCAATTAAACTTAGATAGATGAAAAACAATGTTAAAAAATGTAATTACTTACCTACAGGAAATACTACAATAGTTTTTTTATTATTGATTTATTCATTGATATAACTTGATTTTCATAAAAATTTGGACATGAAAGATGGAATCAAGAATTAAAAAATTTGGAAGTATTAAATATAAAAAAAAACTTCCTGTATATTTTTAATATAAATATAAAATTTGAATTTTATATATAAACTGAATGTTAATGAAGTCTTGTTGAAGTAAAAATGCTGAAAAATGTTGCACATTTATTTTTCATAGTTTTTAATGCGGATTCGCTAAATTTATACTTGTCATTCACGTGACTATTGCATTGCTGTAAAAATACATTAAAAAAACATGAAAACTTGTTAATAAAAAGGCTTATTTTTGAATACGCTATTCGAATTTTAAATATAAAATGGTCGCACGGAAATGGATATGAAAAATCATTCCATTTTTATTTTTTGATAGTGACCCACTCTGCGAGGATGCATATTTTTCTGAAAATTGTATGCACAAACCTTCTTCGTTAATTGCTCTTTATTAGTGAAAACCGTATCAAAATCCGTTCAGTGGTTTAGAAGAAGTTAGCGAAGAAACAGACAGAGCAGAAGTTAGCTTACTAAACCAATTTTGATACGGATGGTTTTCACTAATGGAAAGAAATATAAAACAGGAAGGTTTGTGTATATGTCGTGGGCAGATCGTAGAATTGGGCAGATCGTAAAGTATGAAATCAAAAATCTTTCACCAAAAGTGAAAAATAGGTACGAAGAAGAGCGGAGCGAAGCAAAGCGAGGAGGAGCGTGTTAGGTTTACATGGAAATAAATTTGCGAGCCGAGCGAAGCAGAGCGGAGTGAGGCGACCCTCTCAGTTTTAACAGAAATATGATCAGCTCAGTAATATCATGATATGCCCAATTCTACGATGTGTCGACGACATAAATATAATTTTAAGAAAAAAAATTACATCGTGCGAAGGTTGGGTCCCGCCTAATTCGTAGGGTTTCGTTTAATTTTATATGGGTTATAGTATTTTTATATAGAAGATGTATTTTGGTATTTATACCTATTGTGTGCACATCATATTTAGAAAGAAAATCACATTTCAACTGCAAAGTATATATCAACACGCGAAGCATCGTTCAATTTATATTGAGGAAGTTTACTGAACTTTTGTGTTTTTCGGGACCACGTTCAGGACTAGACTAACAACATTTTAAGCGTAACCGCTATCTCTGCATGTCACTTGTTCTCTAATATCTTATAATATAATAAAAAATATCATATTTCGACTGTATATTCTAAATCGGATGCGGATTCTGTCCCTTGGGAAAATAAGTATATCTGAGCGATGCTTAAAAGTAAGGTATTGAGTTATCTCTGTCCCATAAGTCAAAATTGGCATCATACATAGAATAAGATCTTTAGCCGAATATAAATCGGACGAATTGTGAAAATAATTTGTACAAAGCAAAGAAAATAATATAATGCAACTGCGCTTTCCCGACGTTCGAATTTAAGTAAAAAAAACTCTCGAAAACCAATCAGTACCGGTCTGTACGAACACACGAGCCATTTGCTGCGTGTCAAACTTTAAATGGAGCTCAAACGTGGGTCGGGTACATTCAGAGGGATTATAAATTACAATTTTCATATTGTTCCTTTAATGGCATGAAATTCACAAAAGATCTGTATTTGACTAGAATGCAGCACATTGAGAAAAAAACTTACAGTAATTATAAAGTGATATTAAAGTGACCTCTGAAATTGAGTGTAAGAAAATTGTATAATAATATAACCCTGAAAATCATAGATGAATGATTGGTCTCGCTGTGCTCGACTAGATAACCCCGTCGTACTTGTAAAATGCGGCATAAAATAGTACGCCGAATTCGGTGTACCCGAGCCAGCCACACTGCAAACTGTCTGTGATGTGTAATAAAATACCAGTTTGCATAGTGAAACTGTGTAAAAATATAATATAACTGGGTAAAAAGTGATAAAAAGTGACGGTTTTTTACACACACTACTTAAGCCTGAGTCGTGAAAATGTGAAATAATTGCGTTTATTTGATCCCTTGCTGTATCGTTATTACTAAAGTTTTAATTATGCAATTAGTATGTAAGATATTTAAGGATACATTCTATAAATCACACTCTTTAGAAACACGATTACTTATAATTTTCTCGATAGAAAAAAAAATCCAAAGTTACCTCTAAAAAAAAAAATAAACCGTTAGTACGGCATAAATACTTCATGTAAGGTTATCAGTTTTTGAATAATAACAAAACAACATGTTTTCTATAACGTACACTCTTCACATTTTCAAAATGTATATTTGTTTTTTAATACGAAGGAAATACCTAAATTCCCGTGCATTCGGCCTATATTAGCTAGAGCCGCCAAGCTTCCCCCCTGTCCGCTTTAGTATTGCTTCGGCCGTCGGACGGGGAGGTTGTGTCGCTTGTGCTAACGCATATTTTTAAAACGTAAGTGCTTCGTAAGTGTTAATTTACTATGGGGAACAAAGGAAACAAATCAAAGAAAAGAAGGGGTTGGCAAAAAAACAATGGTAAACGCTTGCAAGAAGAAATAAAGTAAGTAAAACTCATAACTATTATTTTTTCGTCTATGAAATTTAAATTAATACTAAAATGTATAGTATATGTATATTACATATTACATAATGTATATGTATGTAGGTATATTGTTATTATTTTTTAATTCTTTTTGTACATATAAATTATAATATATTTTATATAAATTTTATATTTATTTTTAAATTTTTACATTTAATTTTACATTATATATTTTACATACATTTTACAATTAAATTCATATATATATATATATATATATATATTATGAATTAGTGAATTATTATATGCTGTTAGGCTTATATAAATAAAATAAATATTATTATGTTGTAGGGCGAGTAGTAATAACTCCACATATTTCTATTTACACGATATATTTACAGAGAAGATTTACAATTGCTAAAAAAATATAATAATTACACGTGCAGTATGTAAACTCGACAAATAAAATGCGTTAAGATTGAACCAAAGATAATTGATTGGTCTCGCTGCGCTCGACTAGACAGAGCGCTATACAAAAACAATAGCTCCGAAAATGTGGCAACATTTTATTGTAGTGTGTGTAAAAAATAGTCACTTTTTATCACTTTTTACAAAGTTTTATTATATTTTTACATAGTTTTACTACGCAAACTGGTATTTTATTATGTCTAAAATTTTATAAAACATTCGGCACGTACACGTCACAGACAGTTTACAGTGTGACTGGCTCGGGTACGCCGAATTCGGCGTACATACTATTTTATACAGCATTTTACAAGTACGACGGCGGTATCTAGTCGAGCTCGGCGAGACCAATCATTCATCTATGGTATTAGTTTTAGTAAGCCCCATGGCATCTGCTCATAAAAGGGATGCTAAGTTTCGAAAAATCGGTGAAAGAAATTAGAATTGGCCGAATTTTACTACTGAATATAGATAGGATATATATCGAATAATTATGCCGCATTTTATTAAGTATTAAGTTTAAGTACGACGGCGATATCTAGTCGAGCGCAGCGAGACCAATCATTCATCTATGGATTGAACATTCTTTGTATGTTGTAGAATGATAAGGTCTGTTTTCCTTTGAAAATTCAAAGTGACAATTTCTATTGCTATCTTTATTAGCGATGACAAATTATATCAATCAGTAATCAATACTTTTTTCAAATCTAAGCCAGCGAATTTTGAAATGAATGGAATTTCTAATCGAAACTGATAAAGCACTTTTAGTCCATTGAAATATTAAATTTTTTTGGCTTTAGAGTGCGTTTGTCAGAGGATGCAATTTTATTTTTTAGATATGAAGGGGGGGTTATTGTAAAGTTAAATCCGAGGTTGTGGGGTTGCAACCCTTGCCCCCACAACCTCGGCCACCATCTTGGAAAAAGGGGTTAAATGGTTTTTACGGTTTATCTGCCAAGCTATAGGTCTCACAAAAAAAAATGTTCAAAATTTTTTGTTGCAAATAAAATTATCTACAACTTTTGTTTAGTAACTTTTAGTCGTAAAACCGTAAATAAAAAAGTTATAAGCGAAAATCCATAAAAATTTGAGTTTCTATTTGTCGATATAACTTTTTTTCTAATCATTTTACAAAAAAATTATATCAGACCATTTTTATGGATGGTGTTTTAAGGAACAATTTTCATCATAAACATTTTTAAATTTATTCATAAGTTAAGTTTTACAGCGCTGCGAAACGAATACTATTCTTCAGTATTCATAACTATTATTAACTATACATAAGTATTAATGATTTGCCATAATTTTTAATCATTGTTATTTTTTTTATGGGAATCTTTTTAATTATTGATAATGCAATATTGTTATTACTTAATTATTGACTCTTTTCCCCACGTTCTACGAGGTAGAGTCTGAGGTAGAATAACAATATTGCATTATCAATAATTAAAAAGATTATCTTTAAAAAATAACGATGATTAAAAATTATGGCAAATCATTGATCCTTAAAACACCATCTATAAAAATGGTATGATATCATTTTTTTGTAAAATGATTAGAAAAAAAGTTATATCGACATATAGAAACTCAAACTTTGATGGATTTTCGCTTATAACATTTTTATTTACAGTTCTACAACTAAAAGTTACTAAACAAAAGTTGTAGATAATTTTATTTGCAACAAAAAATGTTAAAATTTTTTTTGTGAGACATAGCTTGGCAGATAAACCGTAAAAACCATTTAACCCCTTTTTCCAAGATGGCGGTCGAGGTTGTTGGGGCAAGGGTTGCAACCCCAAAACCTCGGATTTAACTTTACAATAACCCCCCCTTCATATCTAAAAAATAAAATTGCATCCTCTGACAAACGCACTCTAAAGCCAAAAAAATGTAACATTTCAATGGACTATTTTCTTGTCTGCTTTACATACAAGATTTCTGCAGCAGAATGACAGATGTGTATACTCTGTCTCTGTTTTTGCGTTTCTTATTTGTTTGATGAAGGAGGTCGCCACAATGTTTATTATAAAAAAATCAATACAACAAAAAAATTAATTGTAATACAAAATAAATTTATCTTTCTAGAGCAAGATGAATACTGGCCGCGAATTTTGAAGACAAAGAGAATACTCCTGTTGCTTCATAAGTATACTCATACTTGCCTACCTACTTGCTGGCTACTAAAAGCTCAAGGCTGTCCCCAGCTCGCAGAGATATACTATACGCAGAGATATTTCGTTGGCTGTCCCCAGTTCAAAAGTAAAAAAAAAGTGAATGACAAGAAAAAAACATATTTCTGTTACATAAGACTTTATGGTGCTCAATATTTTGTTTTTATAACCGGCCCGCTTTCTTTGGTGCCCAGTATAGGTATTTATTATTACTGTTTAGAAAAAACTGATTCTAACAATCTAATAGGATGATTATTTGAAAATAAGGAGATCTCTACGGACAGGCTGACAGTCCACTTGATGGTAAGTAACTATTGTCGCCTATAACACAAGCAACGCCACAGGTGTTGCAAGTGCGCTAACGACCATAGTAAATCCAACTTTGAAAACTTTTCAAAGTTGACACCTCCTGGAATCGAACCTCCTCCGACGGGCTATTATTTACGGCTAATTATTTATCTTTTTCTATTTATAGAATAAATATACCAGTTGTTGGCGTTTCACTACAAAACAAAGAGTCATCTGATGAACCGGTAACTTTTGACAGCCAAAAAACGGTGAAAAAAGTTACCTTTTTTTTCAGATTTTGCCTATATCTTCGTTCCTTTCGATCTTACCGCTATGAGGTATACTTATAAAAAAGAAATAATGGAAAATTCTCTAGAAAAACGGTGATATTAAGTTTATGTATACAAATTTTCAGCTTGCTTGGAGTTTTTCCGAAGTCATGCCCATTATTCGTCTAAAGTTACTGGATTACTATTTAGAGACATACATCTATACATTTAAAATCAATTAATTAATTTTAAGTTTAATTACCTACTTATTTGACAATGTTACGAGTTTAAGAAATTTACTTACTTTATATAAACTACTTACTTTAATAAATTAAAATATTTTTAAATCGCCGATTTTGAAACGAATTAATTTATTATAATATGTATATATGTCGATATTATATGTACACATATAATTTATAAATATATAAGTTAATACATGATCTTACGAGTCGTGTTTATCGATAAAAGTTTTTATTCAATTACGCTCGTAAAACATATACCAACCTACCCACCTATGGACAGTAAGTTATAAAAAATAAATGTGTGAAATCTGTGAAGTTTCCAACCGTATAATATTTTTAATTTAATAAAAGTTTTTGAGACCGTTTCTATTGTTTTATTTTGTAAATATTAGTAGGCGATTGGCGCACGACTCTAGCCACTCGGCGCACCGCTCTCCCGCTCCTGCGTTGTGCCTCACGCACACATACACTACCTAAAATCAAAACGCGGAAGAAGCTCGGTACCCCCTTAAAAAGTTGCCACGTTTTCGGACGTTTCGGATAGCGCTCTATCTAGTCGAGCGCAGCGAGACCAATCAATTATCTTTGCCTAAAAATAAGTATTTTGTTAAAAAGGCAGGCTTAAGAATTTAAATATTAAATGTCTATCGTTACTTTAGAATTCGACACAGTTGATTCGACACCTTGAAAAGTCATCAACATGAATGGAAGCAGGGAAATTGTTCTACAGTCATTCAAAAAGTAATATAGAATTCAACATCATGTTTTACTAACAACTGACCTTAAAGGACGATATTACATATTCTACCGAACATTTTACTATCCAAGATTTTTATTCAGATTGTGAAGCAAGCAGTAGAGGATCTATTAAATCTATTCAATCGACTTTTCGTGCAATATCTTCAATTCTATAAGCTCCGGATTGCTTGGTCGAGAGGTAACGGATATTACATCTCAAAAGATTTCCCAAAGCGACGATAAAATGCATCTTAGAATTGATACATCGCTTCGGGACCGCAAAGTGCATTATAAATTGAAAATTTTCACCATTTTTAAATAGTAGATGTTTTCATTTTTATCTTTACAAAAATCGACATTTATCAATAAAAAAAAAGTGGATCGTGAAAATTTAAAAAATATACCTAATAAATAAAATTAACATTAAAACAGCAATCATTTATAATTGTAAAATAATTTAAAAAAATGTAAATTAACTCTGCTATTAGTTTTTACTATTAACATTAATAATGCAAAAACTTTAATAATATATTTTTTTACATAAATATTTTATATAAGTTAACTTGAAATTTATAAACTAAATTTGTTCAGATAAGTTTTTTAGGTTCGGCCATAACTACAAAGTCTATATTGTAGGTATAATTATGTGGTTCTGCCAGTGCATGATAAAGCATAAGTTTCACCTTGAATGGAATGCGATTTTTTAACACTGTAAAATGTGACGCTTCTTATGACGATTCATGTAAAGCTTCTTGAAATCTAGCGCTTACTATAATCTTGATATTTGATTATACTAGCTGGTGCCCGCGACTTCGTCCGCGTTCTGGATGAAAGGTAGCCTATGTCCTTTCTGGTGTCCAAGACAACGTGCATGCAAAATTTCATGCTGATCGGTTCAGTAGTTTTTGCGTGAAAGAGTTACAAACATCCATACATACATCCATACAAACTTTCGCATTTATAATATTAGTACGGAAGTACGGATAATTGATCGCCAAAGAAATTACACTTCTGACATTCGTACTCTGTACACGCACATGTTTCTTTCAAATGTATTTAACAATCAATATCCCTATTTGGATACTGCTTTTTTAATTATTGTGTCTGTAAAGATCTATGTATTTTTTTTAACAATGGCAGTACTTAATGGCGTTGTTGACATCTATCAATCAATGTCACGTCCATGTTGTGTCATTATCATTTCGTTGTTTCTACCCTCAGTGAACACTTCTCGAGATAATGGTCGCTTCATTGTTTTCATTTTTATGAAAAAAAATAAACAAAACTTTCCTAACTCTTATAAGTCAATGTCAAAAGTAAAAGACGAATAGGATGGAGTCGTGGGCAAAAGATAGTTAATTAATTTTTAGTTTCTTAGTTAAAAGTTGCAAATTTTTGTGGTGTTAAAACGTTCACGCAGAAGTCGCAAGCCGATCGATAAATGCACTGATTTATAATTAACTTGTTTTTTTATAATCCATCATAAATGTTGGTATTTACTGTTTTAAATAATTATCTTATTTGAAAAGCAGAGGCAGAGGTTTGCGAGATTACTCTCCACATAACAACTTACCAATCTTACAAAATCCGCTCTCTCTATTTTTTAATTAATGTCGATTAATAATGTCGATTAATTAATGTCGATTATTAAATAAGTAAATGTCGATTTTAGAGTTGAAAATCTCTGCTTCCAAATGGTGCATAGATTTATGATAGCAACTGAAACAAATTCAAAAAAGAAAACAATTTCAAAAACTAAAATAAACCTCTACCATGAGATGACCGCACTCGTGTCCATTTGTGATTATTTTACAATTTTCCATATAAATATATTAAGCTTTGGCTAGGGAGTGTGGTCATTGTTAACTAATGGTAAAGGTATTAATAGTACTGTCCGTGAGACGTCAAAACCAGCACTCAAAACCAAAACATTACTCAATAACCAAGTTCGTTTAAGTCATTTGAATTTTGACACTAGTAATCTCCCTAATTCCAAGTTCGAATGCGACCAAACAGTAGGTACCCTGTGTAGTTTCCATTTACATGAGTAATTAGTTGGCGCCAGGCCAAGAACCGCGTGACTAGGTGTTGGTGCAGGGGCTAACGCACGTATTGATTGCTTTTAGAAACCTTGTAACTTGCTAAAAGATTTTTTTAAAATTGTTAAAGGTATAGTGAACACATACTTAGATATTATATCAAATAGTTGAATTTTTCAAAAGGACATAAAGGTCTCCATTCACGGGCACTCTATTTGGCAGCGCTCCACTCCATTACGGCATCGGTGGACGACATCCAAATTCTTATCATACAAAATTCACGTGGTTTTTTACATTCACGATGAGATTTGGAGTGGATGGAGTGGAGCGCTGCCATATGGAGTGCCCATGAATGTTGGCCTTAAAATCCAAGCCCTATTCATAAATTGTACAAGTAAAAATCAGTATAAAATCATCGGCTCTGGTATCATGAAGACAACGCTTATTTTTCTTTAAAGATACGTCTAGATAAACGCGCCGGCCTTACCGATGTTATCTTTTGTGACATCGGGTTTTAAAATAAATATCCTTACCATGTTAATGAACCACGAATACTTAGATATTAGATAATAATTATATTGCGTGCTTATGCATCAAGGTTTAGGATTAGTTGTTTTAGAAATACTCGTAGCGCTATTCGAAAATATTACGTGAAATTTAATATAAAATTTTTCTATATATTTCGTTAAATATGTACCATCTAGTTGTTACTTTTGTTTGTTACTCTTTCACGCAAAACGGCTCGACGGATTTGGTTAAAATTTAGCATACAGATAATTTATTACCTAGAATAGGATACTTTTTATTCCAGAAAAAATGTTAGGATCCCGAGGAATCGTTTAAAAATATAAAAAAGTGAGCAACACTGTTACCGTGACGGCGGCACGTCGTCGTCACTACGATAAAGATATCAGATTGTTTCCCAGGTTTCATATTTTTCATTTTTAACGCTGACAAAGTCGCATCACCATATAGTATTAAATATTATTTTAATAATAATACGTTCATTTTTCCCAATATAGAGAAAATAAACATTGTTTGCTTGATGCTTTAGCATATACGTCAACGATTGATCAAGAGGCTTAGCAGCATGCATGTGGGTCGTTACATAAATTATGTGGTTGTCAATAAGGTTAACCATCTGAAGGATTTGGTGCCGCTAGGCCCCTAAATTAATTGTCAAATGTGAGTATAATTAGTTATGGCGCATATGCGTGCCAGCATTCTAATGAAACAGTAGGCGTTTATTATGTAATAAAAGATATACAAGTACAAATTTTTAGAAAAAATTCTCACTGTTCAGTAATACATAAGAAAAAAAAACATAGCAAAGTTCAGTTATAATAATTCTTCTAAATGTCGCAAAGGACTTAAAAAAAAACATTAACGCTAAGTGTACCCAGAGTTTTTGAATCATGAATGATGAAGGTTGTATATAATTTAAAGGCGTCACAAAGGCGAAAATGGCAACAGGCGACATCTATATAAATATTATGTGTGTGAGAGACCGGAAGTTTACCCATTACCGCATGTCGAAAACTGCCATTTCCTTGTTTATGCAAACATACTTAAAAACATAAAATGTTCATGTCATTCTATGATAAAAAGTTATAAAAGATTATGAATAAGTAGGTAAAGTTGTTTCGACTGGATCTATTGAGTTTAAGTACATATTTTAGCAGCACCGCACCAGCGGGACGTTTGCTCGTATTGATACGATAGACGCACGTTTGAATACCGGTCGGGTCTAGCACCCGACTGGTGGTAGACAGGGTGAGGTCCACTTGACACAAGCAGCACCAAGGGGCACCAAGCACTGAGCGTTTTTATTTACCTCCGACGCGCGACGTAAAACCGGGGTGTTATAAGATTAACGATTTTGATCCGTTTTGTTTAGTTGAAATCCAACGTTATCGGGGTCGTTCTTAGCTAAGAATATCTTATGAAAATCTGTTCAAGCGTTTGAAGACCATCACCCCATTTCTAAGTTGCCGAAGGGTTATCTAACTTCCAGATGTAGAATTTCGTATATTGTTACTTCGGTAGTATTAGTACGACATGGTAACCTTGACCTGATGCTGCAGAGTCCAGTAGTCTGCGGAATACCCAATTTACAGCAGATATAGAGCGTGTTTGGGCTCAGTATAGTCAGGGGTTAGTTTATAATTTTTATTTAACACCAGTATTTTCGCTAGTAGATACCGCACACGTACTTATTTAGTTATTTATTTCACATGGCCCCCAACGAGGCAGGCATCAAATTAAAATAGGATGTTACTACCAATTATCACTAGGCGGATGCCGCCGCAATTAAAGGAGGCTCAGCATGCGCCAATAAGAGCCACAAGTAACATCCCATGTATTAACTAAAACTACTTAATCTATCCCTAAATCTACAACTACAAAAAATTTTTAAAAAAATTAAAAAAAAAAAAAAATTAAAATCATAGTAGAAGCACTCTAGCTTGTCCTAACAAACCATCCCTTAAGAAACAGGTGTAGTCTTATTTATACAATGATAGATGGCGGTGATTAGTTCAGAATTACACAACTACATATTTCCGCTTGAATAAATGTTGACGCATAAATTACTACATTGATTGTATAGATTTTATCTTGGCGTACCTACTGTTCAAATATAAGAGCTTGTAGGTCTCTGATTGCATTAATATTACAGAGTCTGTTTGTTTGTCATATATGTTCGGTTTTAATTGTAAATAAACAAGCTTTAGGCACGACAAATTAAATTCATGAATTTCGATTTAGTCACAATAAAATCCATACCATATATTATTAAAAATGTCTGTCTGTCTGTTACCTTTTCATGCCTTAATTACTCAACCGATCATCATGAAATTTTGCATACACTTGTCAGGGATACCGGAAAGGACATATAGGGTACCTACCTCTCATCCAGAAAAAAAGTACTCTTCCCGAGGGATCATCTCAATCTAAATTTAAGAAAACTAATGCCTGGCCAAATTGTTATAACGACAAGAGGTCAAGCGTTATATTGCTTAGTTATTTTTTTTTAATTTTAAACGCGGATGATTAATTAGATTAGATTTAAGCCGCGAACTCCAGCTAGTTTAAATATATATTTTTTGTGATTGCTCTTTTTCTCCTTCAAGGAAAAATTGTAATTTTAACAAACAAACAGAAAATTTCAAATTAATTTATAAGAAGACTTAAAAAATATATTCTTATACCTTTTGTGAGTAATCAAAATTTTCTTCAAAAGTCCACTTGTGACTGACAAAGTTATTGTTTTAATGACTCGTTACTTTTTTATTACTGACTTTGGATGTAATGTAATAAAAATGTTTGTTTCAAGTTGAACTTGCTGATTGTGAAGAATATCAAGAGAAACATTCTTCACATTTTTGTTTTCACAGAATTAAATATTAATAACAAAGTATGTTAGGTTAGGGGATAGCTTAAACATATAAAAAAATAGGGCACCAACGTTGTCACAGCGATAATGATGTCATATAATTATGACACGACATCGGTGCCCCGTCACGGCTATTCAGCGCGGGGAGAGCTACGCTCTACGCTCCCTGTCGGAACCTCGGCGTACCCAAGAGTGGAGGTACGTCGGCCATCTCGGGGGACATTACAATGGGATCCACAACGCGGGGAGAGCTACGCTCCCTGTCGGAACCTCCGCGTACCCAAAAGTTACGCCGGCCATCTCGGGGGACATTACGATGAGCGGCAGTCTATAATAGTAGCGGTAGACTATAGTCCAGGGAAGTCCCAAGAGGTACCGCCCTGATAACATAGCGTGCCCTGCATATATTGAACTAGCTGGTGCTCGCGACTTCGTCCGCGTGGAATAGTTATTTTGGGAATCATTTGGGTATCTCGAACGGTTTTCGCAGCGCACGCAACGGAAGCCCTTAAAGATGAATAATTTTCCCCGTTTTTTTCCACATTTTCGACTGTTTCTTCGCTCCTATTAGTCGCAACGTGATGTTATTTAGCCTAAAGCCTTCCTCGATAAATGATCTATCCAACACAAAAAGAATTTTTCAATTCGAACCAGTAGTTCCTGAGATTAGCGGGTTCAAACAAACAAACAAATAAACAAACAAACTCTTTAGCTTTATAATATTAGGTATTAAGTATAGATATATTGCATATTATTATAACTATAAATACCACGGATAACTCGTGACTATGGCTACAAATTATAACTAAGCGCAATGTGTAACTAATTCTACGTAAAATACTGAAATTAAAGTCTAGCAGTTTTACGAATTCCTTTTCATTTTACTTGTTTAAGTAATGGAATATTAACATGAAACCTTTCAAAGTCATAGCGGAATAATGACGAATTTCTTTCCTTGAACCGCAAACATCAAAGTTAACTCTTTGCAAATTACTATCCATCAGGATATTAAATTACAATGTTGAAAGAAAAGCGTTATTCAATGTTATCGCGTAGCTTAGCTTTTAATGTAAATGGTTTTGTTAGCTAAAATCCTTTTTGTAAAAAACACTTGTTCAGGAATCTTGTTTTCTCTGAATACTTTTACTAAAACATTTTTTTTTTCATAATCAGGGCGATTCATATTAGTAAGATTTATAAGCAAGGATTGTCAAATCAGCCATTATTAAACAATAATTTTTTGTTTAATAATGGCTATGGGGTTAGGGTTATATGTGCTCGGAAATACAGACGCCGTGCGCATTATAAAGGATGTTTCAACTAAATAAATAATTTATCTAAACATTTTACAATAACAGCGAAGGCGAATGAAGAAAGACAATTTTGATCTATTATTATTGGAGTATCTTAAACAGACATAATTGTACTCGAATAACTTTAAATATCAACAAAAGTAGTGTGTCTATTTTCTATCTGAGTTTTCGATATCAAATATTAAAATATTGTTAACAAACCAATATCAAACAAACAAATAAACAAAGCAATATAAAGTTCAGTTCAGCTTATGTTTACGTTGTGTTTAACTTTCTCAATTTATATCAAACTTCAGAATTCGTGCGTACTGGCTGTTTATGCTTACTCGTACATGAAAATCTGGATGCGGCCATATTCGCTTACCTATTCACTTACACACCCACAATCTTTATTTTTTATATTATAATATATTTTATTATACATTAATTAATTGATACCTACATATTTTTGTAAATATAGTTTCAATTCAACTTTGAAAACAGTAAAACTTGATTAATGTATTTTAATTAATGGAGGACCAGGAGTTAATTTTTAAAATGTTTGTATTCCTAATTTAAAAAGAAATACAGGATTACTGGTAACAACGGATTTAAGGTCAAATATAAGGAGAGCTAAATGCATGAAAATGCTATACACATAAATTAATTCAAATGTTTAGAGATTTTATTTTTAACATGATCTTAATATAACAAATAAGTTATTATTTTGTGTCTAGTACTCGCCTCAAGTTTTTTAGTTTTTTCTCACCCTTACAAAGATAATTTCACTTACTACAAGTACAGCTTTGTATGTTCACAATAGTGAACATGAAAGAGCACACACTCAACTCCTCAGTTCCAATAAACGGAAGCAGTCGTATATTGACGTACGAAATGGAATTCGTCAGCACCATTTTCAATTCGTCCAAAAATTGCACCCAGCATATAGGCGGATTGGTTTGACCCATTGTTGGTTTTCGATTATTGTTTTATATATTAAGGTCAACAGACAGGCTGACGGTCCACTTGATGGTAGATGGCTATCGTCGCCGTACTTGCAGCATATGCAACAGTTGCTGCAAGTGGGTTGACGACCACAGTAGGATTATGATTACGATTATCCTTATCCTTATCCTTATCCTTATCCCTATGCCTGCCTATGCTATGCCTATGCCTATCCTTATCCTTATAAGGGGTCGACGGTGGATACAGGCTGCTTCTGATTGGTCTATTTGGAAAATTATAGAGGAGGCCTATGTCTAGCAGTGAACACCTTTTTTTAAAATTGGGAAATCCTTTTGGAGCCAGTGTCTTGGATCATCTTCGGTTGAGATGATTATGATGATTGGTTGTTTCTAACATAATGCTTCGCTCAGCTCATCTCGTCTCCGCTTTGGAGCCCCAGCCCTAAATACCATCGGAAATGACCGTGGAATTTTTCAAATTATCTAGTTCTATTAGGTAAACATTTACATTAGGTAAATCATGAAAAGATACGCTGGTGGGCAAAGGAGAAAGTTGCGTTTACTAAACATCCGGTAGTGGACTGTAATTTACTATTTACTCAGTCGAGCAACTCTTGTTGGACAGTGGATGAAATTTATAGAACTGACGTCCAACGAAATGAAGGGTTACTGAAAGAAGAGACGATAACCTAAACCTATTCAATATAAGTAATAATGAATGTGTAGCAAGACGAAGTATCGTTATTTCATAGCAATTAATAATGCATACTTCATTAAGCATTCAATGAAAGCTTTTTACTGCACATTAATGAAGTTGTATATAAATTTAAAACAAAGTTGGTGCATTTTCTACAATTAATTTAAAAGCGTTCACTGATTCATTATTTAATTCTGAAAGCATATCATTCAGTTTTAACGAAGCTACTTTATTCTTCACTTTTATATTATTTTTATATATATTAATGAAATCATCTGTGAGAAGAAATTAATTTGAATTTGGATTCAATCGAAAAGGGAATTTTGAATTGGTTTAATCTGTATACTGTTTGATACAAAATATTTTTTATCAATTGTCCGTCCGTCCGTCTATTTGTCCCGGCTAATCTCTGAAACGGATGGACCTATTTTGACGGGACTTTCACTGGCAGATAGCTGATGCTATAAGGAGTAACTTAGGCTGCTTTTATTTTAGAAATAATGACACTTAATGTCGATTTGTACACCTTGACCTTTCTAATTAGCCCAACTGTAAACTTTGGTCATTAAGGTCCTCTATTCTCATTCTCAGCTACAGCATTTAATAAATTAATTAAAATAATTAAGCTCTTTGAATAAATTTATGTCTTGTACGAAATGTACACAGCTTGTACATTTCGTCCTTGGCATAACAGTGAGTTTACAAAACAACTTCAATTAAACTGTCTGGTCTGATGACGAATCAAACCTCCAACGAATCAATGAATACAATAATTGGATCGTACCAACCTAACAATGTGACAATTTCAATACATGCTGTAGACAACTGAGTCCTATTATAAATTACATAAAATTTTGTGTTCTATAGTAGGAATCACATTAAGCCGAATAAGGTGAAGGTGAAATAATTCGTGATAGCGCGGATATTTGAGTTTTATTCTATAGTTCAATGTATAACGACAAGCCTCAACGTATTGACACTCGGCAGATATTATTAGCACCTGTATATTCTCGCACTATTACCCACATCCCCTTTTACCACTTGGCTGACCTGCTCTATGAACGCTATCAAATGTATGTCAATATGGGTCGCTAAAGGGAAGGAAATAATGAGAACATTTATCATGTAGCAAACAAAAATCATTCTGGTCGATGTTAGCTTTAAAAAATAACATTGAAGAATCAATCAGAATATCAGAATAAACCGTTCTTTTTAAGAATGTGTTATTTAAAATTAAAACAACTATTGCAATCTAAAGTATTGTTATATAAATACTAACTATAACTATAAATATAACTATAAATATAAATACTAATATAACTAAATAAAAATTATTCGCTATGTTTTTGTTGCTAAGCTAAAAATTCGAGGACTGTAGGACTAATTCAGCTTTTTTTTTTTTTCAAATATTCATTGAAGATCATGGGTTCTTAAAAAGGGGGAAGTTCTTAAAAAGAGAAAGTCAGGGAGAGTCGAGTAAAATAATTTATTAAAACATTCAAGATTGAAAAAGAATAAAAGAATAAGTATTTATATCAACATGTTCTTTAAGTAAAAGTAAACTGCGTTATCAACATATATTTTGTTAAAAAAAATCACAGCGAATAATATAATACCACGAAATACTTAAAAAAATATCGAAATTATTTTAGCAATGAATTTAACGTTGGTAAATGAACGAGCTAAAAACACGTGTCGTGTTGGTTCGATGAAAAGGGGCGGTTTAATTCGTAAACGAAATATCAAAGGACATCGCTTTCGAAACGAAATTGGAATACAATTTAACGGATCGTTGGGCAAGTAACATACTCGCGCATCAAAACGTACGAATGTTCGGAATGCGCTAAGTGAATATGGTTAGAATTTACTGTTCGCTCCGATACTGTCCAGTATGTTTAAGAAGTTTAAATCTCGCTCTATGGACCATAGCTGCATTTATTAAAATTCACAATATATTTGTATTGGAGATACTACGGAGTTTATCCGCTAGGAATGGTTGGCTAGAACGAACTGAGAGTGAGTCGTGATCTTGGGGTAGCCTTATACATTTTTAAATTGCTGAAAGGAAAAACATACAATTGTGAATTATTAAGTAAAATAGGACTGTGTGTGTTCCTGACAGATTTGTATGGAGTAGACGGGAACAACAACTCTTCGCCATACCGCGCGCAAGAACGGATTTGCTTGTCAAGGCCCCTCTGACGCGAGCCTTGCGCAACCTTAATAAAATGGCACAATTGATTCCATTTCCATTGCACACTGAACGAATTCAGCCTGGGTTGTAATTTTTATAATTTGTATAATTGATTCTTCGATTTGGAACTGATACATCGAATTATGATTACTCCTGTTATGATGTATACTTAGCTTATAATATACTTAGCCCGCTTGTCAGATCCAGAACAGAATCAAATATGAAAAACTATGACAAAGCAGTAAAGCAAGCGTCTTAACCACTCGGGGCTAGTTAATTATGCATTTTCTCTATTATAGGCTTTTTTTTATCTGAACCTAAATATCCTGAAAATATACATAATAAAACAAATTGAATTTGTACTTATCTCGTTCAGTGAAATTTCTAATTTCTTCCGCAATCAAACAGAAACAGTACGTAAAGGGTAAAAACTAAACGAGGTCTGCGCTCGGCCTCTATCCATAAAAGTTTGCACGAGGGACCTAGTTTGAAATAACCGAACGCCAAAGTTATGTTGCAATAAAAAAGGGATCAAACGACCGAAGACATTTTTATTGGAATCGCGAAATAATGACGGACTAAACCCCTGGATATGCAGTGAGACACACGCCAAATGTCGAAGCCACATTGGAACGGGGCCAGTGCTTAACTTAGATATTTCATGATGAAAACTGAACCATATTTGGGTAACACGTAATTTCTATGACCTATGGCGAATGATGTACTTCATCTTTAATACTAACACTAACGCGTTTCATACTAACGCTAAAAGTGTTGTAGATTTAAAACAAATATTTATAGCAAGATTTAAAAAAGGCTTTAAATGTAGATTTAAAGCCTTTTTTTTTCTTAGTCGTTGAAAATATTCAATAAGATCTATGCTTTTAAAATCAATATCCTGTTAAATGCTATTTTAATCATAATCCTGTGAGGTTGTGAATTAATTAATATGAAATTTAATTAATAGGAAGTTAACATGTTTATTTAAAATTGAACGCGCTTAATACATGTTAAGTTTATTAAATATTAAAATTTATTAATTAAAACAACTGTTCCTTTGTTGTGGAGCAGACTTTAATAATAAAGTGCTAAACTTTATAAAAATGTTTTTCGTTTGCCTATGTTACTCGCGGGTAACGTAGGCAAACGAAAAACGAATAGCTTTCTATATAGCTTTATCCATTACAAACAAAAATACAAATCTTTCTCCTTATGAATTAAGCACAGGTATGCTGTGATATTAGTATATAGTCTATGCAAAGAACATAGGAATATGTCTATATAGAAGATACACATATATTATAAACAAAATAATACTTTGAAATTCCTATAAACTGCTAAAACAAAGTTTACCAATAATTTTTTATTAGAAAAATATATTGAAAATATTAATGTGACAGTCAAAGTATTAATGTGTAAGGGACCTTAGTTTAGTATAAATTAGCCAACTGCTCGTTGGCGTTGACGGCGTTTTTCAAATGTCGCCATTCGTTACAAAGCGGACATTGAAGTGAATTTTACTTAAGGAAACCAAGGTTAAGAAAGAGTAAACCTGCAAACCAAAAAGACTTGAAAGCAATTTATCATGACCACTACCATTGAATACTAATTGAAAGTAATTTATCAAATAGAAATGTAAGTATTTGTGAGTGTATTCACTTGATGTGCTCGAAAGAATGCGAGCACAAATACAATGGTGTGCTTGTATAAAACTAAAGAAAAATGAAGTCAAGAACTACAGAAAATTGTCAGGCTTGCCCTATCTAGAAGTACTGGCAATAACAATAATTGCTTGTGGAAACTTTAAAAAAAATATTTAAAAAATATATTGTGCGTATATACTTAATAATGAAAAGTTCAACCTAAGGGAAAAAACTACTAATATTAAATTAAAAAAAAAAAACATAAAATATTCAATTACTTTAACTAACATTAATGTTTACATACTCTTTTACAGTATAAACTCTGATCGAGGCTTAAAAAAATTGCGTTCTTGTAAGAGAAGTCCGACAACATTCAATCGAGTTGTAGAATAACATGCAATCTAAATATATGTATATTTAATCTCTTCGTTGCAAACCAATATGCAAGTTGACTTCAGTAAACACTATTACAAATAGGACGCGTGAGCAAATAACGAAATGTCAAACAGCTTACGCTTTTTACTAACATTTGCATTTAATTTTAGAACTTATCTCGTATCGTAGGGTTGTGACTCTTATTTATTTATAATATTCTTTTTATATTTTTGAAGTTTCAGAATATTGCGCCATCTCTGAAATTAGAATACATATGTTACGTAATAATACATTATTGGATAAAGTAATAGTTATTATAATTCGAACAGATAGCGCTGATATTTATTTATTTATCAAATCTATTAATTTTTTAAATTATATTTATTTAATTAATTTTTTTATAATCGTTCGTAAGGAGTAAACTCCATACCAGTCGTGTGTCGGAGCTGACACACACACATATTTTTGTTTACGCGACGTCGTGTGAATTGTGAATGCGTCGCTTTGAGAGTCTTACGAATAAATTTTATATATTAAGGAGCACTGCCGTTGTATGCAGGTTAAGTTTAAGGTTAAGTAACTAAGTATATATAAAATATGTTAAGTATAGGAAATCACTCAATACTTTTCAAATTTCGTTTCTCAATTCAACATCTTTGACCTCAAAACATCACTGATAAAATATATTATAAGTAATTACAACACAACATAAAGTGTGAAAACCAAGAACAGACCCTTAACTACCTACTTAAAACCAACTTGGAGTAAAAGCGGCAGAGCTTGACACCTTTCTAAACGATCGGATTACATCTTTGAAAAATGGTTTCATGACATACATATTTCATAATCCATTAAATAATTTGTCATTTATTATAACGATGATAATTAATTATTATACTGAACAGACTACATAATACTATCAAGTATTCGCAGCTGTGCCCTCCACGACTAACTATAATTATAATATAATAATATTGGTTTAAATATGAAATTGCTGTTTAGAAACACTGGCCATTTTGAACCACATTCAGCAAATAAATCATTTTGAATTTGAAATTAAAATTAAACCTGCTTAGTGCCAGATATCAGAGTGAAAATTTTTCGAACGAAAACTATAACATTCTAAATAATAATAAAAAATACATATACCTATAGGTACATACATTCAATCGTTCGAATTAAAAAAAAATACATGGATATGAAATCACAGTAATTTTCGAACACGAGTTCCGACGTGGGACTTGTTCGTATTTCAATACATAAGTTTAGGTTTATTTTTACATATAGGAAAAATTATGAATTATGAATTATAAAATTAGTGGCATAATTTAAATCAAACATATTACCTACTTTTATCTCATGCAACTCATGCAATAGTTTCTGTTAACTAAAATTTTATATTTCTATATTTTGAAGGTTCTATATTTTTAGATTATATACACGTGGATACTAACAGGTTAGTCATCATATGATTTATTTTAATAATCAATTGATTCTCTTAAGAGTACTAAGAGAAACTTACGTCTTTTTCAAAAGCATTAAAAAAACAATATAGTACCTATTATGTGTATAAGACAAAGGTTGGTTTTATGTTTAAAACTTATTACAACTGAAGTCTACGCAATATTTAGGCGCCCACTAAAAAGTACGTTTACCCCAAACGTTATTACAAACAGCTCACGTAATCTTCGCAAAATGACATCCCAAATCTGAGTTTATTGTTTCAAACGCAATTATTTAAGAGATTAAAGAGCCCGTTAGGCTGGATGGTCGGTTTCAATTTGCTCGCTATACGTCGACGGTTTAGTAGTATTCCATAATCGCTTACCCAGCTTCGATAGACACTATTGTTACGGCAATTGAAATTTACTGCCACATCACGAACGCATTAAAAGTATAGAAGGCTAAAATATTGAAGGAACTGTGAGACCTATTCACTTTAGATAATAGGTCTAAAGTTTGATTCCTACTTCATTTAGCATTGAAGTGGAAATTTAGCATAAAAGTGGACAATTTTGCTTAAACCTGTTGCTTGTTGCTTAAATATATTTTAAATGAGTAATTATTAGACAAAATATCATGACAACAATTACCGTCTATAAATAGATCAAAGTAACTCGGCAAGATAGAATTGATTTTACAGGGAATCAACTTTGAAAGTAATGAAGCGAGAAAAGGCTTGGGCGTACTTATTTAAGGTTAAATCAGGTTGACTGTTATTTATATACGTAGTCTTGTATGTAATTTTTTTTTTCATATTTATTTAATAATTTGTGATAATATTTAATGTGTCCTAATATTTAATCTTCTAATACCTACTTACATGAACAAAATTTCTTTTAAAATTACTGGATCTTGGACTCCAAAACATTACACTTTGTGAAGAAATTCAATTATGGAAATTATTTTCCAAAATTACATTTTTATAGTAAAATGCCATGAAAATATTTCGGTCACACGGATAATTTTTCTTTCGTACATTTTAAAAGCTCCACAGATACTATCTAGCTAAGTACTTCAGTATTTCAATACTTCACACAATTTACTATTTGCATAGAAAACAAAGCTGGAAATGTACTATAAAATAAAGATAAATGGTTTTTTTTTTTTACTTAATGCAGGACTGCGGTGACGTGGACACTTGGTGCAAAAGACAAGTTAGAGCGTTTACCTATTTGTTTTTAAATATCATTTTTAACTTGTATTAAAAAAAAAAAAAGGTTATAGGTTAAGCAAAAATATATTTTTTTGTGTTAAAGTCGTCTGACAGGCCAGATAAGTGGCTAACAGCAAACTACTTAGTCAGTAGTAATAACTTAGTACATATAATTAAGGATAATACGGTCAGATTTACTTTACAAGACAGAAACCGTCATGAGGAACTTCATAGCAGAGTTGAAACACTCCACACATAGAATATAGAAATAGCAAGCAAGCTTGGACGAGTGGTTAGCCATAGCACTCTATTTCAGGGGTATCAGGTTCGATTCCAGGCAGGGCAAACTTTGGATTTTATTTAAGTTGGCAGTGGACCGTCAGCCTCTCTTTTTTCTGGCGAATGACTAGTGGGGACTAATCGAAGGTCCACAATTAAATGATCAGACAATAAGGAAAAGTAGCAGGAAAACATATTTGTGGGCTGCGACTGCAGTGGTGTGCTTTGGCGAACTTTAGACTATATCATGCTCTTTTTTCTATGACTTAGGTTGAAATAAATTTCAGTGGCAAGAAACAGTAGCGTGACGACAGTTCTTCGCCGCTTTATACAGTACTGTTAACACAAATGGCATATAATCGTAGGTGTGCTGGTATTGTGGTAACCGCATTGATTTCTTTCATCGCGAGTTTAATCACCCCAAACCAAACGTTTTATAGAATAAATAACTTTATACTTAGTAGTTAATAATACAGATGGCTATCTTTGTTCATGTTTCGAGAAAGGTCATTTATAAATAAAAAAAATTAAATTTGTTTTTATTGTAGGTAACTATCTAAATTTAAATTCCGCAAAAATTTATAATCTTTAAACATCTAATAATAATATAATATTTAAATGATGCGTCATTTCGAAATTATTAAGAAAGTAAATTGAAATATAAGTTGAACATTTTGTTAGCTATATTTTTATAACGTGGTAAGCTTAGATAGATCTAGAACCGTATTTATATGAATAAATTATTTACTGGTAATCAGAGATCTTGGTTAATATTAAGTAACCTATAAATTTTGATTGTCCTAGGTAACTTAATTAATTTAAACTTATATGGAATGGGAATATAGTCTTAAATTTTTATCATAAAAATTATTTAGAATCAAAGCTCTCGCCATAGAACATTTTGAATATTATTTATATAATTTTATATTTTATTCTCATTTATTGGATTAAAAACACATTTGCTGCGAGGTGTAAATACTTTCAAGTAAATAATAATTTACAATAAGCAACAATTCGAAACCAGACAGCAAGTTTCAATAGTTGAGCTAAAAACTATTATACGTTATTTTGTAAAGCCCTATAATCTGGCTTCACACTTGAACGCTCTTGTCGTAAATTGCAGTGAAGTTTACTGCAGCAGCAAACTCGAGTTATAATAGCATACAACGTTTATGCTTTACTTGTTTCATATGTGGCTCTACCAACTTAGTTAATAAATAGTTTCTGCTATTGTTTAATTTATACAGTCTACCATAATGTTCATTTTAATACGAATGTCATGTCAGTTTACACGACGAATGCGAAGAAAGTTTTTTTTTTTGGTAAAAGTCGGCAGGACGGACCACTTGGTGGTAAGTGGGTAGCAGTTATAGGGGGTTGCAGGTGTAAAAAAATAAATAAACCTAAATTAAGATTAAACAATAAAATAAACATAATAAAAGTTTTTTAAACAACAAAAGGCTATCGATCCATTTGGAGAGTAGTTAGCTGCAGCTACAAAAAATATGGCCTCACAGAATTAAGTCTTTTAATCTTCTTTCTTTATATAAATAAGTATAAAAATCGATTAGTGTATTATGGTCCCTAATAACTGCAAAACCGTTACCGATTTTAGTGGAATTTTCTGTGAAATTTAATAGCGATCGGATAAGAAAATTGAGTGCGTATGAAAACGCAGGCAAAAGATAGTTACATATAACACCTAAGCAGGTAGTGGGTACTGGGCTGAAATTGTGGCAGAATAAAACAAAATTTCTGCCAAATCAGATAATCACCATGCCAAATCACTATGGAAATAATTCACTGGTGTAAATGGTATAAACTCAAAAAAAACACAAAAGATACTCATCTAACCACTTCCTATTGGCATATCATATCATATAGAAAGGATACAATACACTTTGTATATTATAGATTTTTCTCCCGAAACTAATGCCTAAAGTAGGCACTACTTAATTTTTTTATGCCCACAAAAATAACTTAATCTTATCATTCGTACTGGTTGTCCTAGCCGATCAAAAATTATAATTTTTAGATAATAAATTTTACTAAATCAGTTTGCCTTTTAATTGATAAATTTTATCTTTCATTATCTCTGATATCTACTTAATGTAATATGTACTCAAAAACTAAAGCATTGTATATTTATGTTTAAGTTTCAAAGACATTGTGTAAAGGACTGATTATTGCGCCGACCTATTGACCGCACTAACGCTGTCTGATCCCTTAATATCCGGTCACAAATAACCGAGATAAGCGGTTGGAATGAGGTGGTGATTAATTTCTGTGTACCTACAGAGGGAATTTTCGATTTTCCTCCAGAGCCTGTCTAAGAACTTCAATCGTCTTAACTGACTGTTTTAATACTTACTAATATTATAAATGTGAATGACTGTGAGTTCGTTTGTTACTCTTTCACGCATAAACTACTGAACCGATCACCATGAAATTTGCATACACTTTGTCTGGAATACTAGAAAGAACATGGGGTACCTTTCATCCAGAACGCGGACGAAGTCGGGAGCACCAGCTAGTTTTTATATATTTGTTTAGTATAAACAAAAATATTCAAGACACTAATGTAGTAAAATAATTAAAATCTCAAATTCATAAAATACCTTTATGATAGAATGTTAATTTGTTTTTTTATGTTATGGCAGGCAGGCTGACGGTCCACTTGATGGTAGATGGCTACCATCGCCTATAACATAAGCAACGCCACAGATGCTGCTGATGCACTGCTGACTTTGTTAGGATAGGGATTGTTGAGAAGGTATAGGGAAATACGATAGGGAATTGTCTAAATTATTAATTTAACTTTTTTTTTTCAAAATATCAAAAACAACTTTAAAAATATATTTAGTTTGTCCCATTCACGTTTGACATTCGTAAGTATAGCATAGGTAGTATATTGAAATAGCACGCCAACATATTGACAATTCGTATGATATCGCCCTATTTTATCGTTGATATGATCTTTGAATGCAATTCTACGGACGGATGCAGCCGCTGCGTTTGACATTCCTATTACATTTCAAATATTAACTATTCGCATCATTTCTAGTTTCCTTTACAATAATGTGTGTGAAAACAATTTATTTTAGAAGTATTTTTCGGTTAATTTTAGAGTACCTATGTTTTTGAAGATTACTTGATGGAAGGTACAGTAGGGAATGCAAGTACGCTGCGACCTCGGTAAGATAAAGGATAAGTGATAAAGAGGTAACCAGGCAAGAACCAGGAAATGCTAAGGCTTCGGCACTTTTTGCTCACTCACACACGACTTTTATTTCATGGTAGTTTTTTGAAAGGAGGTGATTACTATTATCATCATCAGTAACTACCTGCTCAGTTTTTAACTGCCTTTGTAACTGAGAAACGCTCCCTCTTGCCTGCAGCAGCTTCTTAAAATAGCATTGATTCGTGCGTTAAGATAGGCCATGATGGTCGGCCTACCTAAGTATTATGTATTCTAAGTATTAGTATGCGGCATTTAAAAAATAAAAGTCTATCCGCGAAGCTCACGATATCTCTAAACCAAATTAAGTAAAAATCAGTCATGCGGCTTAGCTTTAATAATGCTTTTAAAGCTAGACAGAATAACTTTTGCATTTAAATAAAGGGTTGAAATTTTTCATAAGACTTGCACTTGTAAATGAACTCACAACTTGTGAACTTTGAAAGTTGTGGACACCAAATGAAGTTGTACCTCATTACATCTATTTGAAAATAAGAAAACTTCGAGCAACTTTGTAAGCGCTATTGAATTACTCGACGGCGAGAACAATGCTACGGTCGGTTCGCAGTGAACAATGTCGATTGTCAGTCAGGTATGGGAAGTAATGGAAACGTGCATCTATGTCGTGTTTGTAGCGCGCAATGTATTGTGCGAAGGACGATCGGAACGCGTCCTGGGATTGTAACGCCGCCGTCAACACTTTCCTGCTGTAAATGAATGCAGAACTGGAACGTTTATTGTCATTAGATTGTGGACCGCTTTTCGAAATAACAGCGCAATAACTGTAACGAGTTTAATTAAGCGAATTTTATTTGTTTTTTATAGGTTTTATGTTAATTTCTTGGGATGGAATCCACTTTCTTTGCACAACATATCCATTTATATTTAGCGACCCCACATTTAATATCTACATATTCAATGATTTTGTATAATTATTTATCTGCCTGCAGCTCTTTCTGTATTGTATTAATACATAATGATTATAAGATAATATATGTTTTGATAAGATAACTAATGTTTTATACAGTATTGAAGAATAATAATAATATCCCAATGAATCCTACAACATTTTAAAAGTACATTTACTAAATTTTACTTAAAATTTCAAAGTATTAGACTCAGGTTACAAAAAGGTACAGAGGTAAAACAAAAATATACTAATTTTATTTTTTATACTAAACTAGCTAACTGACCCGACAGACGATGTTCATTCAACAGCTTTTGGACTGTGTAAGTAGATGTTTAATTTAAACAAATAAAAATTTTCCAAATTTTCTTTTTATAAGAAAAGAAAAAACTTTCCTAAAACTTCAACGAATTCTTAAAAAAAATAGCCGAACTGGTCCATCGGTTCTTGAGTATTGCTCTTACCACCACATTTAATAAATTATTAGTTATCGCATGTAACAAGTTGGAATTTAAAAACCAGGATTTTTGATATTGCAATTGTAAGCTAAGTAAATATCAAAATTTATCTGTGCATTTTTAAATTCGACTAAATATAGAAGCGATAAATTTTTCATTTACATAAAAACTCACTGTACCTTTTGAAAAAGGTACAATATATTGCGACATTAAATCACCCGCCTGAATGTTATTAATTGTATATGATATTGAATTCCCATGTTTTACTGCATATCGCGACTTTTCCATTTTACAATTCATTCGATTTTTTCCAATTTCCAACAAAGCAGTAATTTAATTTTTGCATTTCGATTTTTTATATAAAGGTCTTAAAGTAGATTTTTTTTTTGCATTTATGTTGGAAAGCTAGCTATAAGCCAATCTTATATTAGGTAAGTACTAGCTTGTGTTCGCGAATTCGGAAATATGTAAAGCAATATAATTACGCCTGACATCTTTATGGAGTCTTTTTAGATAGCTTCGCCCACGTGGAATCCATACTTACTCCATACTATATTATTAATGTGAAAGTAACTCTGCCTGTCTATCTGTTACCGTTTCACGCCTTAACTATTTAACCGATCATCATTAAATTTTGCATACACGTTGTCAGGGATACAGGAAAGGACATAGTTTAGGGTAACTCTCATCTAGAAAAAATAACGCCTGGTGATTTTGGATTAGAAAAGTTGTAGCATTTGCCCTTAATAGAGACAAATGTATTGCGATGAAACAATACATGAGTTTATATTATTATTTAAATCTTTAAACATTATAAAACGAGGTCGCTGTCCGCCTATGTCTGCTTCTTCGCTAACTTCTTCTAAACTACCTTATCGATTTTGGTAGAATTTTTATTAATGAAAAATCTAAAAACGAAGCAGATGTAAGTACAAATCAGAAAATGCTGCATCTGTGTGAAGTTGAAGGTGGGGTATTGTTGTGATGTAACGCTCGTGGAACATAAACTAACTGAATTTAAAAGAATATAATAAAAAGAATAGTGGCATAAATTTGAAACTGTTGTAACAATAGCAATACGAATCTAAAATTCAACGCCAGAACTGCATAACAAATCTGATTTGAAATGGTAATCGAACCCGCACCGGCACCGCGCAGGCAATTTGTATTACCACGCCACTTGGGAATTATAGCTACTCGTAGAGTATCAAGTCTTAACTGGCGAAACTGCCTTTAGGTAATAAATAATTCACCTTCAAATAAATTTATTATGCGCTTCAATATTGACAATCTATTATTAAACTTAAGATTATTTATTACTATTACGTTTGGAGAAGGTTTACCTAATTTAAGTCGCCTTATAATCATCATTTAAGTAATAGTGGCAACCCGTCTGGCGGCAGTAACCACCCTCTTACAGAAGACCATCGTGAAATAACATGTGTGTTTTTGTGTTTCGATAAGTGGGCAAGGGAATCATTTTTTTTTTTCACACTAAAACTGACGGATTTTAGTTGGGTTTGTTCGTTACTTAGTTAATAAATCCATTTTAAACTATTTAGAAATAACAAATGTTGTTATAAACTAACTTCATTAAATTTAATTTAGAAAATATGTTAAGCCTTAAGTAAGTAGAATGTACTTATACAGTTTAAAAGCTATACAGTTATACAGTTTAAATTTAATTTAGAAAATATGTTAAGCCTTAAGTAAGTAGAATGTACTTATACAGTTTAAAAGCATTATTAAATTGTTGGGTCTGTAGCAATCGTAAATATTTCAGTTACGGGAAATATATTATTTAACTTGACCCTACTAGCCATCCATTAAGTTGTTTTGCTTGAAATATGCACCTAGGTGCGCTATTGTAATTAAGTTCTTTATAAATGGGTGCTTGATATACATAAATTAAACGCATTAGAACAAAGTAAATTATACCTGGTCGGTAGTAGTAGTGTTGATCTAAGTATTATATACTCAGAGCCTCTTTCACCATCTCTGAGTAAAGTAGGCTAACCGCCATTTAAAGTCACCGGTAAGAATGCGTAGGAGTTTCACCATCTTCGAGTAGCATTACTCAAAGGTAATTTCAATGAAATTGACACAAGATATTCGTAACAGTTACTCGCCATTTTGCGTTACTTGAAAAGTAACTAATCAAACTTTACTAGTAGTTGGTGAAAGAGGCCCTTAGAATAATATTTATTAACAATTTTTTTTTCTTGTTTTTTTTAAATAACGTTTTCGCAATTAGCTAAACATTACTTTTTTAATACTAATAACTTGTTTTTAATGATCATACAATGAACATAGCAATTAATCTATGATTTCTATAAAAAGTCTCTCATTAATTTCTCTCTAAAATAATTGCGAATTAAAGTTGATTGAAGATTTACATTTATTTTAAAATTTCATTTCTACTTTTTGTATATAAAATGATATAGTATTGTAAGTATAAAGTATAAGCTGGAGGAGACTTGCATCCTGTTTTTGACCTTTTTGCTTCTAGCACCACACCCAACCCAACGCTTTACGTATTATTTATTCGTAGCGCTCTACTACATAATCCTGGTAGATCAACATCCTAAACATATTTGTATTGGTCAAGGAGGATGCAATATCATAAATGCCTCTGGCTTACATTCCCCTATAAAATTATGTGCAAGAGTCGCGGCATGCAATGAATGCTAAAATCATTGCAATAAGGTTAAAAATATTATAATATGTTTAGGAAAAATGCATTGTATGCCCACCCTCGAATATTTCAGAAACAACTTGTTGTCGCGTTGTTTAATCTTTTTTTTATAATTAAGTGAAAACAACCCTTTACTTAATTACTTAATGTCTAAATATTTTCATTTAAGAGACGTTTTCCACTTTCTTAATAGAATTTCGTTAAACAAAAATAACAAAATACGCCTATATGTGTAGGCAATACCTTATCTTTAGACAAGTTAGTTGCAAATTTCAAACGATATCAACATGAATTTGCATCGGTCAGATTTCCAAGTGTAAATACATTGTAACACCATAACAAGCTTCTTGGACAAAGTTGCGAACTAACTGCATAATGTCGAAGGACATGGCAAAGTTGTGGAGCAGGAATACCGACCAAACAATGATACTGAAAATACGAGCTTGCTACAATCAGAGATTCTCTTTGTGCAAATGCGATAGTAAGACATACTTCGTCGAATGTTTTTTAGAAAGATAAATCTGAAATATGCTTTTTTATTTTTATTGAACAGTTTTTATTGTTTTATTTCAAACAAATATGGCAAAAAATGTTGTTAACATGGGCTCTACGAGAACGTAGAGACTACTGGTGAATTCGTAGAGGCTCTACGAGTTCAATGCTCTACGATTATTATTTAAGTAGGTATATAGTAACCTACCAACAGCCTACCAATCTTTATCAATGGACTACGAATAATTAATAATACTCTTATTCGTAGTCAATGGATAATAGTTCTTTGTTTACCTATTGAAAAAAAAAAAACTGATAGCTTATTTTTAAAAGTGTATCTGGGAAAATACAACAGATACCGCCTGGGAAATAACATAAATGTATACAAGGAGTGAGAAGTGGATGAGCGACATTGTAAGCCGTAGCTGCTAGAATATTCTAATAAATTCTAGAATAGAAAATCAGATAGCACTTATTTTCAGACTGACTAACTGTTATCAAAACACAAATCAAAATATTTCAAAATAAAATCAGATTATGTTACTTGTCATACGCCCGCAACTTCGCGCGCTCTGTTGTTCGTTTTTTGAAACCGGAACCTTGAATTTTCTAAGATTAAAAGTATCCTTAATATAATTAGTAATAAACTATTGTTTGACACATATAAAAATCTATGTGTCAAATTTTATCCAAATCATTTCAATTGATTTTGCGTGATTGAGTAACAAACATCCAAACATATACTTTCGCATTTATTTCGCATTATTATAATACTCATAACAGTACCTACTTAAAAAAGAAATATCTAAAAATCCAAATTCACTGAAAACAATGATGTGATTAAGTGTACATTACTATGTAAACTGGTTGAAGGAGATAGCCAGCAAAGTTTGAGAACCGCTCGGAGCCCCAATGATAGTCGACTAATCAGTGAGTCCCAAACTGGCGGATGAGTTATGTTACAAACTGATAATGGCATATGCTAATGATAATAGTGAGAGTTGAATACTGTAAAGTGTTAGTTTACAAATTAAATTGTGCTTATTTCACTGTTTCACTTGCGGTTCATGTTGTAATTAATTTAATTAATTAAATAATTGTATTTAAATATCAAATACTAACTGTGCCTGCAACTTCGTACGTACGGTTTTCGTACGCTATTTGTATTTCGGTATTCAATATAACATTTTTTTTTGTGAAAGGTTGCTATTTGAAAGATGTTATTCCAAATAAATATACAGTAATACCATCCAGACGAAGTTGCTCTTGTCGAGTCATTTCGAGATGTATGTGTGAATACGAAAATAAATACATACAATGACAGACGTATTTTAATTCCAAGAAAAAATTAATATTCGCGCCATAGACTAAAAATTGGTCTCGCTTCACTCGACAAGACAAAGCAGTCGTAATTGTCAAACGCGAAAAAAATTATACGCAAAATTTGGCGTACCGGAGCTAGTCACCACCCAGTCACACTGCAAGCTGTCTGTGTACATGCCGAATGTTTTATTAAATTTTGGGCATAATTCAAACTAAAATGCCGGGGTGCGTAGTGAAACTGTGTAAAAATAATACCACAAAAAATAAGAAGAACACTGGGATCACATACCATCAGAAAGTATCGTATAATTTCGAAATTTCAACATAAAATAATATGAACCCAAAACGCCATTCAGTGTTGCCGCGTATACAAGAATCAATTTCCCCATGTTTGAGATTTTTATAATGTGAATTTATTGTTTTTATTTTATTTTATTATATAACATATTTCATTTATCTAACCAACGTCCGATAGCTTGAAAACTATGGACATTAAAAAAAAAAGTTTCAAATAAAAGTTGTGGGGAATAGATTGATCTTTAAAAATGGATTGATGCATTTTATTGATTAATCCAATATTATAAGAGTTATCGGCCGAGATAGAAAAATGTGTTAATTAAATGAGCCATAAAACGTAAGCGGTGAGTTTTACAAAAAAATGCGTAAGAAATAAAAGATGCGAAATAGTATTCTCTACAATAATGGTCTCTATCACTTTTGCCGTAAAGTGCATAGTTTCCGAGATATCGGCCAGAAACGTTTTTTCAAGATGGCGCCTATGCTGTCACCGGAATCTGTCAGCATTTTGTGATTTTACACTCAGTAAGTGATCCTAAACCTTATAGAAAAAAAAATTGGATCGGTAGGATAGTGCAAAGTTGACCAAAAAAAAAAGCGACTATATTCACTGTACTATAAATTAATTGTAGACTGATTTCCTTTCCATAAAAACTATATTTTTATGAAATTAACATCCATTTCTAACTAATTTAACCTTCAAATACCCTAAAATCTTCCCACACGATTCTAAAGCCAACCCTTATTAACCCTTATTTTTAATAATAACTTGTAAATATTACATGTAAATAAAAAAAAACTATTAAAAATGAGGCCTAATCATTGATATAATACATATTTTCCATTTTTCTATATATAAATATATTTATACATTCCGTTTTAATTTATTGTTCATTTTTAAGTATTTTCTGAGCTATATTTATAACTTAATTGACTAATAGACCACAGCATAAAATATTTTTCCCATTAACTCGGGTAACAGTTAGCAGCTGGTAACACAATTCTTCACGCACACTAGTACACAATGTCAACTGACAATTGTTGCTTAAACACACTAGAATAAAAAACGGCCGCATTTACGGAGCTGTCGTTGTTGTATAGTCCTCTATCTAGTCGAGCGTAGCGAGCGAGACCAATACAAAATCATTGATTCGCGCTAACTCCAAAAATTCAATAAGTGAGAACTTTGTGGGGCATTCCGAGAAGAATGTCGAAACGGAATGATGAAACGGACATGGTAATGTAAATTACTTGAATACCAATAAAACAGATGACTGCATATTTCATTTTCGTTTGGTTCCATTTTATATCATTGATTAAACATTATAGTCAGATAAAGCTAAAAAAATGTATCAAAAATGTGAGGGGTACATATGTCATATAGTCTCAAACCTATTACCATGTCTGTAAGAGACTACTATTAGAACTTGGTTACTTGAACTTAAATTTCTTGAAAGTTTTCTTATGAAAGAATCTTTCAAAAATCATAACCACTTAGAACCATTTAACGAAAAGCACAAAATAAATGTTATTAAAATAAATTATTGACTCAGAGTTCATTACCTCTTTAATGAATTTTACAACAGCCGCTATAAAATTAACTTTTGGCCCTAAAAGGTCCAAAAAGAATAATAAATTGGCCCACGCTAATAAGGCCGGTTAGCCAGGTTAATTAGACCTGAGTCCGGAAATTTCTTCTCGGTCCCTTCCCGCCTTTTCGGTTAATTAATGATATTTTTCAGGATTTTCCTAACTCCCCCGTAAATAAGGCTGTTAAGAATTTAACATGAACGTAGGGACATGTGACGAAGTGAAGAATCGGGAGATTACCTTTTTTATCCTGTTAGGGAGGGTTGCGTTAAATGTAAAGCATAGTTATTTAACTGGTAAGCTTTTAGAGCCTGTACAATGACTTTTAAAGCTTTTTAAGACACTTTTTTTTGGGTGGATTCGCATAATATTTATTAAGAGGTCGTAGACATGTATTAAATTTTATTTATATAAAGGTGTCAGATAGGTTGACGGTCGAATTGATGATACTGTCACGTACGCATACAACGCCTTAGTAAGTGCAAGCTTACTAAGCCTTAGTCTTGCAGTGCTGCAATTTTGCACTGCTAACCTTAGCAGTATTAAGTATAAGTGAATAGGAAGGGATAGGTAAATAGGCCTTACACCGATGAGTAAGTAAGAGATGCTACACGCTGTTTTTTTTCACTGTATGGAAGTGGTTACGAGAAGACACATGCAACTCCTTGGTGTAGACCTTAATTCCGATCTGAACTTTGGTAGGCATATCGAGTCCATTGCCAAAACGGCTGCCCGAAAATTGGGCATCCTTTCCAAGGTTAGGCGGTACTTCACTGCGAGACAGCTCCTTAACTTATATAGAGCACAAGTCCGATCCTGCATGGAGTACTGCTGCCACCTCTGGGATGGGTCTGCCCGATATCAGTTGGCTGCACTGGACTCGATTGAAAGGCGAGCTAAGAAACTCATTGGCGACGACTCCCTTGTGGAGTCTCAACTTCAAAGCCTACAGCATCGCCGAAAAGTAGCATGTCTATCAATTTTTTATCGTCTGCACCATGGAGAGTGTGCGTCCATTCTCTTCGATTTGATCCAACCGGAACCGTTCCACTTGCGAAACACGAGGCGCGGGCGGGGGTTTCATCCCTTCGTGGTTGAAGTTCCTCGGTCACGTACGAAGCGTTACAGTTCCACCTTCCTTGTCCGAACTGCTAAGGAGTGGAACTCACTGCCTGCGTCTGTGTTTCCCCAAAATTACAATCTCGGGGTCTTCAAACGTAGGGTAAATGGGCATCTACTGGGTAAGCGTGGTCCACCTTCGGCCGCATCTGCACCTAACATCAAGTGAGATTGCGGCCAAGCGCTGCCTTGACTTATATAAAAAAAAAAAGCCCTATTACTACTTATAAAGCCGAGACAAGAGTCAACTTTTAAAAGTTGAAAAAGTATTAAATGGATAAAGTTAACCACTCGATCAATACTACGTAAAATTCAATGGACGAGGAAGATTCTGTGGTCCTATCTTACTAATTATGTATTTAAATATATGTACCTTCTCGGAATCAAAACTCGAAAGCTTGATATGAAGCTTATTTTATGGTAGTTGAAATGAGGAATTTAAATTTTCAATAGACAAAAATTGTCACTTTGTCAATCAGTAGAATAGTAGACATAAATAAATTTATAATTTTTAAAAATGTATGACATAGAAACAATTAAAGATAAGCTTAAATTACGAAGAAAAGCTTAAAGAATTAAAGCTTATTTCCAAGCTTGATTAAATTTAGTATTTGACTTACCAAAATAAAAGAAAAATGTGGTCGGATTGCAGATTATGTAGGTAATATATTACATTACAATACTTTCACAAAGTATGTAGTAAGTGCCAGTGTTAAATGTTTTAATCGTCAGTAATATGTGCATACCAAAGAGTTTTATAGAAAATTCACGACTCGTATTTCACAAAAGCCAGCCTATCTCAATAATTAAATCAACGATTCATAGCATCCCGATACTTCGGCTCATGAAAAATGCAACGCGGCAATTTGTGAGATGGCCCTTCAGAGGCGAGCATTATCTGAGTTCCCACACTTCCCGTGACGCTATTACAACGCCGTTAGGGGTTAACGAACTTGTTTTCAAATTTACTATTTTTCAATTATCGAATGTATAATCTTTGCATTTCACGAAGGCGAGTGAGTTTTGCTTGTGGTTGAACGTGTACACGCACATTGCGATAGTGTGCGTGTCTGACGGAGCGGTAAGTTGCGAGCGAGCATTGTATTAGGATTCTATTTTTTTTATACTAACCATACCCTCTTTCGACCTCACGCACACTGTGACACATATACAGACAAGCGTTTACTACAAGTAAATCCCGCTCGCCTTCGTGAAATGCAAGAACTATATAAGTTACGGGAAAGGCATAGTTGTGAATAAAGGACAGGGAATTGGGAGAGTAATATGGAAATGTTCTTTGGAATCCCTTACTCACACAATGAAACACAACAGCACACATGAACATTATATTATTCACGGTGGTCTGTAAGGGTGTTGTTACTGCCGCCAGACGGCTTCAGACCCTTTGGACCCGCAAGTTTTGACCCTACGTACGAAAAAGTGCCCGTATGACCCGCGCCCGCTAGTCTTTTATATGTCTCGTTTGACCCGCTGTTATAAAAGGTGCAGTCTAACAAGCATTGTAGCCGTTAGGAAAAAATATTATGAATTAAATAAAACGATATCCAGGCTGACGGGGCTGGTGGGCTGGACTGGAAATCAGACTTGGTTGCAATTTTAACCTATAGGTTAATAACCTATAGGTATGTTAATAACCTACCTATAGGTTAGGTAGGTAACCTTTCTCGAGAATTAGGATACTTATAGTAATCCTTTAAGATCAGAAAGAAAGAAAAAGTTATGCTGATTTATTTCAATAAAAATAAAGATTTTTCGCTGAGCGAGACGATTAGACATTATAATATCGACATTATATTGTTTTATTGTTGTAACTACTGGATTAATTTTAGAAATTCAGTTACGAACTAGCCCTGAGGTGAGGTTACTATGAGAAACTTTTGCGGATTCAAGTTGTTCTGTTGTTGATGGTATTTAGGGATCGTTTTGTATTATAGATATAAATGAATGAATAAAATTGTATGTATTTTAATTTTATTAATATATAATGATTAAATGTATAAAACCTTAAGAAATATAAACAAATAAAAATCACAAGAAACCTTACAACAAAAAGAAAGATTTTTATAGTTATTATATCGAAAATTTATTAAAAATATATTATAATTTTTGGTTACCAGTAAAACTAACTTCCAGCGTCAAAGATAAACAGAGTAAGTTTATCCTATCTCCTACTATGAAACTTACCAATTAACTTGAAAAATTTGCTGGGTTTACCTGTAAAAAAAATGTAAATTTGAATATTTTTTGAATGAGAAATTAAAATTAAGAAATTAAACTTAAACTTTTTAACAGATACTTTAAACTTTCCACAGATATTATCAAAAGCCTTTTAGTGGGTATTTTTTCTATAATAATATTTGATTTTATTATAAATTTTTAATTATTTTTTTAATTATTTTTTAGGCGACATATCCCTAAGGGAAAAGCCTAAAAATAAAGATATAAAAAAATATATTTGATTTTATTATGAATTTAATTTTAAATGGAATTTTAATTGCAAAATTTTTAAATTTAAATTTCATTTGTTATATGTAGAGGTCATCAGACATGCTGGCTATCGTCCCCTTGTGTTCAGAAATGCCACAGGAGCTGTAAGTGCGCTACCTACTTAGCTTGTATAAGTAGAATCAGGAAATGAGCTCTGGCATCCCTTGCCTATTCACTCACCAAAACACGACAGCCCGTGTGCTGTCATTTCGCTATAGTTTTCTGAAAGTGTTTGGTTATTGCCACCAGACGGAATGTCCAAATGACTGCGAAACGCTGGGTGCCCTTTTTTGACATAGTATTTCAAGGAACCAGATCTCCATCACTCCACTTTCCAGTGTGTGGAGATTCTACTTCACAAAAACCCACGGTGTTTCCTCGCGTCGTCAATGTGAGTCTACGGGTGTCACGGATGCAAACACCACCTCGATACTAACATCACTACTAAGTAAATTGTTTTAATAATATTAGACAAAGCTTCAAAAATCACCGCCGTTATAAATCTAGCTCTTTGCAATAGAAAATCGAGGTCCAAAATGAATAAAATAGATAGATGTCTTATAAAGTATGTAACAGATAGCAGTACCTACACGTAGTGGAAACATTTTAGTGGCCAGGCAACCTTTCCGGCATTCCGGCTCTTGTTACTAGAGATTATGTACGGCCACGAAATAAGCGAGTAAAAAATACCAATAGTGCATATTATGATTTCTCTTTTTAATGGAAAACAGTGAAACAGTCAACTTAAAAATTGTGTCTAAAGACTGTGATTTTTTGGTCATGTTAAATTTTCATTAAAATTTTCTTTCAAAACAAAATGTGCCTTTCTAATGCCTAAAATAGCCGTTGGAAATTGATACACTGACGACAAAAGTTATAGAAAAAAAACACTCAAATTTAATGGCCGTACCACAAACCACACTAGAAGCTTTTTAGGGAACATTTGCGATAACAAGTACTCGCCAGAATTGAGAAGTGGATATTGTTGATTTATCCTGCCAATATTACAAATGCGAACGTTTGTGAGCGTGGATGAATGAATGTTTGTTACACACCCACACGAAAAGTGCTAAACAGATTCTTCTGAAATTGTGAGTACATCATTATATGTAGTTTTACATGAGTATAATCTATAGAAACACGGGCGCAGTCGCGGGAAAAAATTAGTACTTCTATAAAATTGGTTTTGAATGAAACCATTCAATGGACAATTTAATATATTGTTTTATTATATTTATATTTTTAAGCAACATGTATTGATTTTGATTCATGTTATCTCAAATAAATAAAATGAGAACATATTAAATTATTCCTTGGAAAACTCATATATATACTATACTTATATATACTTCAATAAATAAGCTGCTATGTGAATAATAAATTCACATTAAATTACTAGTAATTAATATGTCCATTCGTAGCGGAATAATAGCATAGTAATACATTATTATACTTAATATATGTAACTAGCTGGTGCTCGCGGCTTCGTCCGCGTGGAATAGTTATTTTGGGAATCATTTGGGTATCTCGAACGGTTTTCGCAGCGCACGCAACGGAAGCCCTCAAAGATGAATAATTTTCCCCGTTTTTTCCACATTTTCGACTGTTTCTTCGCTCCTATTAGTCGCAACGTGATGTTATATAGCCTAAAGCCTTCCTCGATAAATGATCTATCCAACACAAAAAGAATTTTTCAATTCGAACCAGTAGTTCCTGAGATTAGCGCGTTCAAACAAACAAACAAACAAACTCTTCAGCTTTATAATATTAATAATGGTATAGATATAATAATTAATAAGTCTGGAGGTGACCTTATAACATTAACATATCACAATAGCGAGTAGTCGATATTCATCGTGTAATCAAGTTTCAGTATTGGTTGGCTATACTTATGTATCAGTGATATTAACTACGTGTTATTAATACAAAAATGCTGTAAAAAAGGGACTGTTTTTTTTTTTGTTTTTGTTGTAAATGACACACACGAATTAGTTCCATTTCAACAAAATAGATGGAATATAAATATTTCTTAAGGATCACAAGAAAAACCAAGAAATATTTTAATGGAAATCATTACCAGTATTATGCAATTCTAAAGGTAGATAATTTTAAATTTGAAAATTTATTATAACATATTATTACACCATAAATTAAAAAATAATAATAATAAATATCTTCACACATTCCAGACAGCACCATCTAGTTCCACAGTAAGCAACTAATGCTTGTATTATGGATACCAGACACAGTCGATTTCTTCGTAAATACATACATATTATAAATACAAACATCCATGACTCACGTACAAAGGTAAAATGTTAACACAAAAACATTTGCCCCTAGCGAGATTCAAACCCGCGACCGTTTGGTTAACAGCTAGGGTTTACTATCCACTAGAACTGTCGTCTTTGGGTAAATAACCTAATGGAATCCTTTGGGTGGTTAAGAAGATAATAGCGAGAAAGAGACAGAGGCGGACAACAACTTTATGTGCAATTTGCATTATATATGCTAATTTTATAAAATTTTGCAATATAATATACTTAATTATTATTTATTGCATTTATTATATATCCCTATACAAGAGTGTATCGATCTGTTAAACAATTAGAACGTTATTGGTCATAGTCATGGACATCGTAAACCATTTGCTCATAATTTTGTATACGATAAGAAAATATAAGAAAAATTATGAATATGGGTGAAACAAAAAAGGTAACATCAGTGATATATTTTATTAGGCAGGTAATAAAAAGCTGTAATAAATCGATCATTCAACTGTTTTCATTTCTTTTTAATTTTCAATTATATTTTGTGTCCAATTGTAATTGAGTTGTTTGATGTCATTTTGCTTTATTATTTAATGTTAAAGAACAATATGAAATCAACCATTTTACGAAACCTAACAAAGACAAAACTTCAAACGAGCTGTTTGTAAGTAAGTAATGAAAATGCAAAAGAAAATTTTCAATTGTTATTTATCATAGCAAGCTTAATTAGCTTATTTATTTGTATTAAAAATATATAGTATTTCGTTTGAACAATATATTGTTAACAGGATAGATGTATCGATTTATCTCAATCAAATTTTACTGCCTGTATTACTGTTTGCCAACAGACGGTTTGCCCAAATGACTGCGAAACGTATTGGTGCCTCGCAAGGAATCGAACCCGTGACCCCTATACGACTCTTCGAAACACTCTCTAGTATATTTTTTATTCTAAGATTTTAATGTTTTATACTAATATTATAAAGATAAATTTGTATTTTTGTATGTTTGTAATGAATAAACTCAAAAACTACTGGATCGATTTTGAAAATTCTTTCACCTATTATAGAAAGCTATAATAGGAGTATCAGCAAGTAACATAGGCTATAATTTGTAAAGTTGCGGGCGAAGTCGCGTGCAACAGCTAGTAATTGATAAAAATAAAAATAAACACAAAAAGTTTAGCTCTATACAGTATAAAAAAGTATTATATGTTATAATATGTAAGTAACTTAGTTTTATAAGATTCCTATACTTATTTGTGAAAATTTAGTAGATTTACGACTTCGTGTTTTCGTGCTTGGGAAAATTATTTAGTGGCTCAGTTATAGGCAATTAAATGCTTCACAATGATTTAGGCGACAAGCTCTGCACAGTTCCACTATTAATTTGTCAACGATTGCAGTATAAGCATTGTAAAATAATTGGTTGCCGTTATTTATGATCGGTTTGTGGAAGCTGCGAGTTATATTAATGGTAAAGATCTTATATGAATAATTGGTCTCGCTGCACTCGACTAGATACCGCCGTCGTACTTGTCAAATGCGGCAACAAATACTACGCCGAATTCGGCGTACCCGAGCCAGTCACACTGCAAGCTGTCTGTGATGTGTACGTGCGGAATGTTTTATTAAATTTTGGGCATAATAAAATGCCAGTTTGCGTAGTGAAACTGTTTAAAAAGTGATAAAAAGTGACGATGTCTTACACAAACTACAATAAAAAGTTGCCGCATTCAGCGCGGTATCTAGTCGAGCGCAGCGAGACCAGTCATTAATCTAAGGGTAAAGATAAATAATGTCGATATACATAAAATAGTTTTTTAGCTTTCATATTTAATTTAATACTAGCTTTTGTCTGCGACTTCTTCCCTTGTCTTTATCTGTCATATATTTTTACAAGCGTTTTATTTTTTACTTTTAGTTGATCCCTGCGGAATAGTACTTTTTTCTATTTATAAGTTAGTTTCTGATTATGTGTATGCGAAATTTCATGAACTTCGGTTGAGTAGTTAGGCGCGAAAATGTAACAAACAAGCAAACTCGTTTTCGCAGTTATAATATTAATTAGGATTGATTGCAATCTCGCAATGCGGTCCCATTTCAAAAAACCTATAACTTAGTACTATACTAGTACTTATTGAAACACTAAACATAGCTGATAGCTGGCACCAATTTATTCGAAGAAAAGTACAGCATCCATAAATTCGTTTGATTGAATCGAGCTCATAAAATTGCGTGTCAAATGGCCCAAAGAATCCGGAGGGTCGGAACTTTTGTCGTTCCCAAATTCCTAGTAAAAAATCAGACCGTACTTATCCGATCTAACGTTTCAAATGGATTTTATTTTGTGTTCGCGTTTAAAATAGACGAACATCGCTCTTGCGTGTAGATCTCGGGACTCTTGACCTGAGTCTTGAGACTATCAGGAACATGTTGAGTTTTTTAAAGATTTTCCTTATTTTTAAGCTCTGTATACATTACTGTGAAAATATTTAAGTTTTTAAGTGACTTCTAATTCGAACATAGTGTGGCAGTGGATAAAAAATAGAGCGCCTCTTTCTTGTTTTGAATACTTTTGTACTTACTCCTACTGTGGTTCTGTTTTGCCAACTTATATACCTATCTTCATAAAAAAGTTCCATTTTGTCAAATTTTTTATTTCGCCAACTTTTAATTATGTTAATATTGTGATTCTTGTTACGTACACTATTATTAAGTAGATACAAATATAGTATTATTTCGTCAACTCTAAGTACAGTTCTACCCACGTTATAATACATCTTGTCTTCGTTCCTAACTATTTATTAATAACAAGATCTAATAATTTCATATACACTATCTACATTGCTTATTAAGTGACAAATCTTAGAACATTTTATATTAAGATAGAAACATTTTACAGGTTGTCTTACGTAAAAATATTTTGAAATTCAATGTTAACTTTAATAAAGAAGCGAAACGTTTCTGGTACATACTTATACCTTCGAAGGTTACATTTTTAATTTCAAAGGTCAGAAGACCCCATTGACATTCGCATTGGCCATAAAGTCAGTCCAAATAGCATGTACAAAAGATATCAAAGTCATTTAATTTTCCGCCAAAACAGAGTAATGACCTGGTACGTCCTTTTAATAAGACTGACGAGATTTTCTTTCTATTTTATTGCCCACTCCTGGGAGTAAATCGCTCGTTTAGATGTAACGACCCTCGATTTACAGATCTCTTCATGGCCTTACCTAATTTTCTTCAAGTTTTTACGTCTTCTCCTTCGTTGGCGGTTGATTGTTTTCATAGTGTTAAGTTTAAACGCAAAGTATTTGACGGATTTATAGTCTCAATAAAGCTTGTATTATTTTGTTGCTGGACTGGTGCTTGGTTGAAAATGTGTTTGAATCGTTGTCATTCTTGTTATTCGGTTTTTTTTAGGATAAAGGAAGGATAAACATGTACACTGTTGACTTGTTTAAAAGGTAAGTAATAAGGAGAAAGGGCATATTATGGCCTCTTGGTATTCCATATTTACGGACCAAAACACGACCGTGCTTCGCGATGGTCTTCTGAAGACGGGCGCTCCCTGCGCCACCAATAACTGTTTGTGTATCTATGAGTGAGTGGGGGATGCCAGAGCCTATCCCTATTCTCTTTTCAGATTGTAAAAGTATAAAGGGTTTCCCTATCGACCTTGGTAGCACATTTACGTCTAAAGTTGCTCGTGTTTAAAGCATTGGTCGAAACTTACTGATATGACTGTACCTACGTCTGCCGACGTTTATCCTAAAAAGATTATAAAGTTAATTCTAAATTTATATCGAATATCATCAATATAGATTCAGTGAATTAGTCAAGCAGAATAATTTTACAGAATGCAACATAAACCCGAAGATTATGACTTTCTTATTATATCTTCTTATCTTTCTTATGACTCTCTTTAATAACCGAGATAACATTTTACTTTTCCTATATAGTTTAAGGAAACCCTTCTCAGCAAAACTTTCACTGAAGTAATCAGCAGTAAAACTTCCATTTCCGCCAGTTCACGGACAATTTGAAATCAAGTACTTTTTTATAAAGCGAATCCGTTGTGCACAAAGCAGTACGTTCGGGTCCCTTACTTCTAACCAAAGGTGAAATTATAAAGATTAGATCTTTCGATTTAGAAAGGTCGAGCAGTCCTGCAAATGTTGAAGTGTACATTTTCTTCTTTTGTAAATTGAATTGCTTTTAGGAAAGCATGAAAATGTACAGTGAACATTTTCGCCTACGGTTCTCCCGAGAGGTCTCACAAAGAAGCCTTGAAAATACGTTAGGTATCAATGGATCGACGAGTATGACGATTTACTTACTACGATTTCGACACTTTCTATTCCTTTGAGGGATCTTCAAACTGAAATAATTCTTATCGGTAAAATATAGTTTGGTAAATGATACGAATGGCAGAAATAAATATGGAACTCATTAATGGCAGATAATACCTACTTATACTTAATATTATATATACTTACCTATACTTACTCATTTAAATAAAATCTTGTACATTTACACTCATATAGACGTATTTGGTTGTATATAATTATTTAATAATAAATAATAATTAATAGTTTCCATCCAAGTATTTAAACTTTCTATTTAGACAAAGAAAAAACAGTTCTATACCTACTTATTTCTCATTTGTTTGTGAACTGATTTTTATTAAATGAGTGCTAAAAAGAGAAAATGTAGAATAATTAGACTTTTTTTAAAAAAAAATAGTAATTTTTTTGTACTTACATTATTTTTGTTAAAATTTCGTAGAACATACATTCGAAAACTCAGTTTCTTGTATAATAGTGTACGGCTAGTGATGGCCATCAACACAAATGTTTATAAGAGAAAAATTTCATTTCTTAATTTCTTTTACCGAAAACCTCGGAGGAAGCCAAAGCTTGCAAAAACCTAAAAAAATGTGTACCATGTTACAAAGATCGAAAGGAAATGTCTTTATTCTCGCAGGAATAGCAAATTACGTGTAATGATCATTTATATCTCTGAAAATTTGCCAACAGTCGCTCATAATAATTTTGTCTCCCAAAAAGCAACTGTGGTGGTCAGCACGGACAAATTCTAAACATTTGTCAGAGAGTCTGCTGCGGGCAGACGTCGAATCATTAATTCACAAAAGCAATTTATCTTGAGATTTCGAAGTGAACAATGAAAGGAGTGATAAAAAGGCTATTGATACAAATGGGGGATTGTTATTACAACACTTCGTGTTCCGAAGATATAACATTCTACAGTGTGGGGACATTGTGTTGATATACAAAGAAGAAAGAGTATTTGTAAGAAGACCTATGTGTTTAAATAAAGATCTCCTAACAAATAATAATAATAAATAATAATTTATAATATTATAAATTCGAAAGTTAGTATGGATGTTTGTAACTCTTTCACGCAAAAACTACTGAACCGATCACCATGAAATTTTGCATACACGTTTTCTGTTACGCCAGAGAGGACATAGGGTACCTTTCATCCAGAACGCGGACGAAGTCGCGGGCACCAGCTAGTTATTTATAAGTTTAAATGCAGCATTTGGTGCGGCCGGCCGAGTCTCGAACAGGACTCGAAGGATTGTTATTAGACTACTCGCGGGCAATTAACTCGCGTGAGCTATGGATAAATAAATTGGAGAGGATATCACAAGTTAATATGTTCATCTTAGGTTTCTAAATGTGATAGTATTAGGTAAGAGTTATAAACATTTTATATATTTTTTACTGAATAAAAGTATAGATTTTTAGCTAGGTATTTACTTAGTTTAATTTTTTGAACAAAATAACTAAATTTGATGTCAAAATACAAAATAACATTTCGCATGACATATTGACTCCATTTACTTGTTTAGCAAAAGTTTTGACTTTACACATAAATCGTCTGCAGAACTGAGCTCTATACTAACCGAGGTTAGTCCGAATTAATCGCTTTTGACCTGAATTTGCAGTATTTTTCTCGATGCTTTCTAATATGTTGGAAATTTAAATATATCATTCGAATCAAACGCCCATGTTTTAATAATAATTTATATAGGTATATATACTATTATTTTTTTAATTTGTATTTTTTTTAAGTTAGTGATCATCTCGAAAATGTCGCCAGTAATCCTTAACCTTTCCGCTACGTCATTTTCCTTTGTCAGTAACTGGGACAGCGAATCCGACCCATATATCCATCGGCACATGATCCGCGCACTGAATACTATCTGAGTGACGTGACGTCATTAATTTAGCTAGTTATCTTTACAAGACAAGGGACAGCTTTGACAGATTTCAAAGGGCCTTTGGAGTCTGCAAAAATCGACAGTCAATTTTCGGTCGCGAAAAATTTATAATACTTTTTTTAAGTAAGTATGATTGAATGATCAAAATGTTCTTAATGTTCTCATATATTGCTAATAGATTAAATAGGCCAAGTAAGTAAAGTCTTACAATTAAACTATATAAGCTAAAAAAAAAACTTAGTGTATGAAAACAATGTTAAAAGTGTTGAGGATGGTAAATTCATGGCTTTCTTTTCTTTCTTCTGTTATATTTTGGGATCCATAAAAAAAAAAACCAATCAAACTTTTGTCATTATTACTCTTTTATTTCTAGTAAGTACATTTATTTAAAATACTTTCAACACCAAACTTATAAAAAAAACGTAAAACAACTAATAAACAACATCTATCCCCACTAACTTTTGTATTTATAATGTAAGTGAGTATAAATAAAATGTCAATTTTCGACTATTTTGGACCTTAATTTTTCGTGGGTGGATTTTTCGCGATTTTTTGACGAAAATAATGGCGGCATTTATACCTTGGGGACCTTTTTCGCGGGACTTGATCCCGTGAGACATTTTTCTGTATAAAAACATGAAGGTCTACAATGAGAAGACATTTCGCGAATACGTACGAGATAAAGAATGAATCGCTCAAGGAGTTGAGGTCCATTCCCAAATGTGTTTTTCGGAAATGGTTCGAAGATTGGAAAAGACGTTGGAATAAGAAGGTTATAAACGACGGTGATCATCTTGGATTAATAAATATTGAAGAATAAATAAATTAAAGTAATTTTTAAATATACACAATCTTCGGATGTGTATATTATTATGCAACCAGTGATGAAAATGTGTTTAAATAACCTCAATAAAATGCTTTTTCTTTCTTTTGACTTCTAGACTTCCAGAAATTATTAAAAGAATTTTCAAGATTTCACGTACACGTTCGTTTTCGTTTCACAGAAAAAAAAATAATTCTAGGTAAGCGGAGTCCCCAAAGACAGGTTAATGGTTTTGGGCCGCTTCGGAACTAATCCCGGACAATTTGATGGAATGAGCTATTTCCCGGTATAGTTTAATGTGGGTTAGTATAAATATAGCTGAATACAGGTGTCTGAATTGTTGCTACAATCGGTTTCATTTTTATTGATTAACAAAATTTGATCAATTTGTAACCCAAGTAGAATTTCTAAATGTTACATTTAGTCCGCAGGTACTAATTTTATGACTATATACTCTTATTATACATGATATACTTATATTTATTTAGTATTTTATCATAACTTTTATTATCCATGGCGTATGTCTTGATTTTCTTGGGTACATCTCTTTCTGCACACCAAGCTTGTCTGTACCAAGCTTTGTTGTATACCAGCTGATATATATTATTTATGTTTATATTATTTAAGTAACATATTTATTTATGTTAAAACTTGCAATTGGCTCTTTCTAGCAAGGTCAATTCGAGCTGAATTGTAAAGAATTGGATAAAAAGCAAGATTAGATCTTTTCATTTGAGGAAAGGTCCGAATATTGGCCCTTCGAGGCAGTTACGCTAAGAAATAGCGGATTGAGTTTGCAAAAGTCAACGCTTGGAGCATTTGAATTGAAGAGAAAACATTTTCTCAATGGATCAGAATAACGGTTTAAACGTTGTTACTGGCTCTACCTTGATTAGATATTAGATTGGGTGGTAATTTGAGGAAACTGCTAAAGGGGCAATTCCTATGTACATTTTTTATGTTAGTCTGAAGCCCTTTTTTATAAAATATTAATGAGAAATGTGATATTCGATATAAGTAGGTTTTTGTTTACATTATTATAACCGACAAAAATTTTGAAATTTGACAAATAATAGGCGTAATTAATAAGTGAATCTATGTTTTCTTTAAATGGGCATAACCTTGTAAATAAAATTAAAATACATAGGACATAATTAAAAAGCTTATTCTGATTTATAGGAACTTTTAGATTGTCAATAATTGGGTTTATATTTTTAATGACGTCACCACGTTTCTATTCTAAAAAAATAAATAAACAAATATTATTTAATTTTCATATTTATTGTGTGATAATTGAAAACAGCACTCTAAGAGGCATTACTTTCATCTCTTACATTACAAGTTTCGTCTTGAGGCCGTTTGATAAATGGGCCACACGCTTCTGCTCATTTTCATGGGCGTCTTGATTGATTAGTTTCAATATTGAAATTTGTAGCAGGAAAATCGTAAAAAATAAACAATTACTTGCTGACAAGAAAGTAAGTCTTTACGTATCAGTTAGTAGTAAAATTTCCCAATATTTCAAGAATCATTTAAATCGAGTGGTCATCTCTTAAAGAAATCTATATTATAAAATTTATGCCCATTGTAAATTAATTATATAGTTCTTAAAGTAATCGATAAGACTCAGAGGATAAAAATAAACTAAATTAATAAAATTAATAATGAAGCATTAGCCTGTGGAGCAGGAATTAAAAGCGCTTTAAAGATAATAGCAAAAGATTAAAAAGATAACAATATAAAAGAATTAAAAGTGTTGTCGTAACCTACAAAAACCGGGATTAAAAAAGCTTTTTATTCCGGTTAATCCAGAATATATATAGGGAAATATCACATTTATTAAACAACCGTTTTCGTGATTGTACATCTTAACAATAATATATGTAATATTAGTTTGAAATATCATTAGTTAATCCAATATATCAAAATTGGATTACGTAGGTACTATAATTCATCAAAACTTTCAGATGATTGGCGTCTATCAAATATTCTTATCAATATCAACGTTGAAAGGTAATCAATCAATATACTGACGACATGTTTTGATGTGAACAAGGTAGATTTAAAATATATGTAGGTATATCGGGCTCTGTGTCTATACACATATCACTGCCATTCAAAAAATACCTGTTTTCAACTACGTCACACTAAACTAGCGTTATGTTTTTGCTTCACAAGAAAACTTCATATTGGTTCAAAAACAATTAATAGAAAAGTAATTACTGAAAATATACCGTCCTTCGTCATTAACATGGATCAAATATTCAATACTAAGTTCAATATTGAAAAGCTTTCAAAATTAACTCGACATGAAACCTGGAGATCTATTGAATTATTTTATTTGACTTTGCGGAGTTTCCTTGTCAAGTTTTTAGTTAAACTTGGAGGCCTAATTAATGATTGGTTGGGAAGTTAAACAAGTTGCAAGGCCCAGATGTTTGGGCGGCGTATTTCTATTCTATCATTTAACTAGAGTGAGATTTTATAGCATAGTAATGTGCAACATAATTGATGACTTTATAAACAAATAGTAGGTTTTTACTTTCAATTAGGATTTTTTAAAATTTAAATAAATAATCGAACATCTAATTCGTGTATAGCATAATTATTCTGACGTTTATCACCTCAGAATCATCCATATTTAAAAATCGTACAACTCAATACAGTCTCAAAACATAATTATAATCATGTAAAATTTAGAGAATAAATATCAATATTTATACACCGAACTGGTACAGCATAAAGGGAAAAAATGGATTGGACTGTCAGTCTGTCTGACGTTCTTCATTATAAAATATAAAAATCTTTATGTTTTATCAAAAACACTAGAAACTCTTCCTTCTATGATCCTATCAAAATCTATAATAAGGATAGAGAGCGGATTTTATTACTTCGTTTATTAAAACTACATATATTTGAAAAAGTCCACCACTATTTAAATCGCTATATTATACTTATTAAGTATGTAGGTATAGTATATTTGCTTAACAGTAACTGCGCCCTGGCGAAGCCTTTGTGCTTTGGTCTAGTTGGATATAATTTTGATTACTGGAACAAACTCCAAAAACTCTGCATCTCTAAGAGGTCATGTGAATTATGGCAACTTGCCATGAACTTACTTTGAGAAAAAGCTTTTGAGTCGCTTTGAATGCGTTTCAGTTGTATATATCGTCATCAATATCACCTCCTCTCTCATGAACATGCTCAACAGAATTATATAATAGGAATAATGTTGGCTGTATTCAAATAAAAAAAATATTTTGCCGTAAAACGGTAGTTTCCACAATGGAATACCTGAACAACACAATTTTTTTCTTAATTTTTCAGAAATTTATATTAAAATGGAATTAAATCAATTTCGTGACAAAAAACTCCAATCAAAGTGCATGACGTCACTTGTTCGCAAACATCACTGCTGTTGAAGTCTATGTCGTTTGGTTAACATTATTTTTTGGGAACAAGTGACGTCACAGCAGTAATAAGTGTTTGCGTTTTGGAGCGAAATTCTAAACGGAATTTAAAATACAAGATATTTAAATTATTATTTACCTAGATGTACTTAGATATTAAAAAAATACTTATACATGATAATTATCCCTATTCTACAAAGGAAATGTTAAAGCTACTATAATAAAAATTGAACAGGTTATAAGATACGCAACTGAAGCTTGGATAGTGACGTCATTGATTGATTAACACGTTGCGACCCGGAATACATTAATCACATGTGGAATAATTCACGTTACGTACAAATGGTTTTGTCGACGGTGTTACAGGACTCGCTTATTGTTTTCATGGATTTTTTCAATTTTGCAATGAAAACAACATGCACTCTAAACTATGTAGCACAGGACAATATTGCCTATGGGTTTTGCACGCATGGATGTTGTTGATGAGGTTCTAAACTATCATTATCCTTTTCCTTCAGCAATTACTGGCTAGACATTGCCTCGAACAAGCCCCAAATTAAGTAGCGGTAGGGCACATTGCGTTTCGTAGTTATTTGGGCAGCCAAATAGCACTTAATTTGTATTTTAGACACTTGTCTATAAGACAATGTGCTAATAATTGTTTGATGAAAACTTTTTTTCAGACATTAATATGACACAAATATGGCATGAGCGCATGCTCAAATGAAACTTCTATATGCCAAAAACCAAATAAACTACAACGAAACTGCATTAAAATCCGTTACATAGCTTAAAAGGGGTTTAAAGTTCACACAGACAGACACGGATAACATCAGAGGTATATTCTGTGTATATAGAATATACTATGTATTCTGTGTATATAGTGTTAAGCAGAAGCGCTTATTTAAATGTGAGAATGAAAATGTTTAAACAAACCTTTAGTTGAGATTTATTAACATGTGCGAGTAAACATTTATAAAACGGAGATACGCCCAACAGATTAAGGATAAACGACGGCTACCCTCCGTTACCACTGTAAACGAAATTACAGTACGCAAACTTATAAAAATATAACAATATAGGTCGATCGCGAAGGCGATTTAGGTAGCCTACGTGAAGTTAATACTGTTATTTAATAGTAGTTGTTAATTCAATAGTAAACAATTAACATATTAGAACTAAGCTTTACATATTTTTGATATTACTTATTTAGATTCTGATGTACAAAAGAAATGTTTTCATACTGGGAAAGGTAACTTTCATATCTATCTTTGCAAAGCAACATTTTATCTAAGAATGCAATAAAACAGTTGCCAACTTAACCTAACAGTAGTACATATCGTACATAACCTACATATCGTAGTTTCTTATTATTTTTTACAATTTGATAAGCTTGTGGAGAGAATATGAATTTCCAAACTTTCATCCAAAAAAATGTAATTTATTTTGTAACATTTAATTAATAATTTTTTTCCTATAAACCCTGCATTGCGATCGACTGCAAGAAATATCTTTGATCAGATGTATACATACAAGATCAAAAGTCATTATAAATAGGAAGAATTAATACAATAGAACAATTAATTATACAGGAGCATGAAAGACTTCTCACTGCATGTTACTATTACTGTGCAAAAATAGAGACTACAGTTTTCTATTGGTGACTCGAAAACATTTTTCAGCTTAATTGTTGACGTTGAGTTGTTTACAAAATAAACTGTAAGGAAAGTTGGAGGCTATCAAATTGAAGTAGCGGACTGATGGCGCTGTTTATAGTTCTTTACGGAAAATATTTGTGTTTTGATAACGATAACTGTTTACGTAACTATCATAGTAATGTTTCTGACGGTGTAGTTGACATTATATCTAAATATTGATGAGGTAATAGCCGAGTGAGTAATGTAGGTAAGAAAATCCTCAATTTCATTATAGATTGATGCATTAGATTGGAAATTCGCAGGTATGTAGTCTGTATACAGAATAAATACAGAATAGATAATGTAATATAGTATATATAGTGATAGATACTATAGTAGATATAGTATACGATAGTATGCTGCTTTATTCGTGATGAAAGTAGACAGGCAGGGTGACGGTCCTTTTTATGTAATCGACAATTACATACACAAGAACCACCATGAGGGATACAAGTATACTGATTATCTTCATAGGATAAAGAAGTTTCAGAGCGGGGATAGAAGAATGGTCTGTGGCACACCTTACTCACGCATCCTAACAAAGCAGGAGATAATAATATACTGTTCGGTGGTTTTGTGTAAGTCACTGTAGAATAGCTTTTATGATCGCAACTGTTTATAATTGCTGAAGATTCTTGGTACTCTTTGGGAAACCCTCTTAAAAACTCGGCAGCGTAAGGGATGTTGCGGGGTTCATGCCTGACTCCTACCGGCTAGAACCCAACTACTTTCTAGAGCGGCCGTAGATAGGTGGAGTCGCGGGAACGTTATGACACGACAACCACAATGATTCTTGGTGCCCTGACACTAATTTATATTTATTTCTTTTAATAAATTTAAAGAAAATCAAAGAGTTTGACGCCATTCGTCCACATAGCTTTTCACCACATTCGCTATTCGTCCACTACGCTTTTCATCACATTCGCCTTTTGTCCTATTTTATGTCATTAATATAAAATTAAACCATAATATTGTCCAAATAAAACAAATAATGCCATACAAAAGCAACAAACCGCAAAATTGCACTAAAGTGTATGAACAGAATAAAATAATGTTAAAATTTAAGTAATAGTGTAAAGAGTAGAAAACTCTCGCAAATAACCCTAATTGCAAGACTTGCACAAAAATAAGTTTTTAAAAATAAGTAAAAGATAAACAAACTTTAATGAAGTTTCCTCTAAGGAAAATGTTAATTAGCAAATGCCTGCCTGCAAATGAATGCCTGTTTTGAATATTTTCATACAATTTCAGAAGGAAAGTCAACTTAAAAGGCTTTGAAATAAATAACCCACTTTAAAATTAGAGCCGCCGCGACTCGTTACAACAAAATAATATCTCAAGATCATTAACTTGGTAAACTCATTACTGTAATGAAAATGATTAATGTTTGCTTAATATCAATAAATCAACTTGTTAGAATTCTAACGTCGACTGTTTCCAACAAAGAGGCAATATTATAATCTCAAAATCACTTTACTTTCAAAACAAAGTTTTGAAGTAATGTTCTGGTCGTGTGATGTTATGTGCCATAAGATACCAGAAATAATTCTCCTTACTTTGTTACTTGGAGATATGATAACTTAATGTACATGCAAAAGAATTTTGAAAAAATTGAAAACATCATCTAAATCGATTAAAAGTGGCAATGTCTTTTAAATGCTCGTTAAATTTGTGTTTCTATCATTTAAATAACTGTACCTAACAAATATTATCATATATATTCGTGGGTGCCGAGATGGGAATAAACCGTTAAAATGAAGCATTCGCTGCTGCTAGATGCATGGATTGAGCAATTCAGTCAACCCTGATCACAGTTTAACCCTGCTAATTAAAAATGAGAATGAAATGTCAGAACCATAGCGGCACCGCATACATTATTCATGCAAATAAATTATAATATAAGCTTTGTTTGCAGACTGTGCTTTATGGCCCGTCACTTAATTTTGTATAAGCTAATAATTTGAATTTTTAATGCATTAATTTCGATATTAATTGACTTCGAGGTTTTATTATAAAATACTGGCTGAATCCCGCGGCTTCACTCGACGTTTAATTTAAATTGACGAAGACAGTTTGTAAATCTGTTTAGATCATTAACTTCACAATGTTTTCTTTGAAGCTACAAGGATAACTGCCACAAGTGATTCCTGTATTGATAACGTATTTTGTAATGTAAAGTCATAATATAAAAAATCAGTCCTGAATGTACTAGACTCTGACCACTGTGGTCTGTATGTGTCATTTCAAGCTAGAGATAATATGGCATATTAGAACAAACATCCGTGTCACTAAGTACGCACACACTCACGTACAAATAGCACACAATGACTACCGACGCTTGTTGTTCGCGACGAAACACGTGATTGAATTGTCGAGTTAGATAATTTCCGAGGCACGCTCTATTATTTTATTATTTAGCGGTGCAATATCTCTAGCGGGGCCGCGCGTATTTCCGAAGATCTGTGGTGAAAACTGTATCAAAATCAGTTGGGTGTAGGTTGGGTGGTTAAGAAATTAGCAGAGCTTATTTTAGATAGGTATGTAGTTCGGTCAACCGAACTGTCAACCGAACTACTGGGAATACACCTGTAGATTGTTCTAAAATTATTCTCTGATACAATTTAATTCCCAACTATAAAGTTACTTGAATATATAGAATAAAACAGAATAGAATATATATGAAGCTACATAAACTTTGAAACGTGTTACATTATCAATTTATGACAACAACTACCTTGAATTTAACTACAGCAAGCCCTCAACTTAAGCCCTCCAAATAGCACTAATTAAATTACTACCTCATTAACAACAATAAAGTACCTTATTATATTTTTCATCAACCGTGTTGTGAAAGTAGGTCGTGTTTAACACGAAATGCGGGAAACAAATTCGAATTAAAGCCCTAGGGGAGGTAAGTTTTGAAATCGAGAAAAAAAACGATGCTTGTTTACATTTTACTAACTAATAATAAATCACTTTTACAACTAAGAGGCAAAGGACAGTATCAATTTTGCCGAATTGTTTTTTTTTTATATAGAATATGCCTTCTGTAATAGACGAATAAAGTAAATAAAGGTTGTTACATTATATACCTATAACATCAAATGTGATTAAAATTAACAATTTAAAAAAAAATCCATTATGATCTTTCAAAATAGAAAAAAATTACTTAAAATTACGCTAATCGGACCGACTGACTGCCAAGCTGAAATTTGGAATATTTATTTTATAACGTAAGAGTCAGCTAAAAAAATTTCAGTTACGTGAGAAAACGTGGGCAGGTTTTCTATAAGATCAATAGTTTTTAAAAATTTTATAATAAATGATATACCTAATAGTGTTGTAATTCAATTTGAGTACCTATGTTATTAGTAATATATAGAGATATACTGTGATATATGTATGTATATATTATATAAATAAAATATATCTCTATCCTATTAAAAACCATGTATTGGATAACTAGTAAACGTTTACAAATTAAATTAAAAGAATTCGACACCGAAATACCGTGCGACAGGAAACAGTCAATACAAATCTGATAATCCTAATAATCCCCTCACTGACTCCAGTCGTAGCTGTCAATGTACACACAATACACGGACTATTGTATGTAACGTGACATGAAGGAAGTATGTATTTTTAAAAATGTTTCTCTTGAATAGTGTGAAATATTTAATTTTTCCTCGCACCTCGTTTCGTACTGTACATAATTTTTATTTATTTTTATTATCGACAACGTGACTGCAACTCTCCAAAGGCTAATAGCACTAAGACCCGGCGCTCATTATATCGACATCGGCAAGGAAAAGGATCCTTCGGCATCCCTACATGCAAGCGCACACTGTCTCGGAAACTATGCCTTGGCATGCTACAGCATCTTTAAGGATGCCGAAGCGTCCTTAAGCATGCCGAAGCGTCTCGACATCGTATTTGTAGCTCGCGTCTCTTCGCGTTCTCTTCAGGGCAAGCTATCCACGAATGTTGCTTCGGTGTGCCGAAGGATGCTGAAGAATCCCGAAGCATCCTCAAGGCTGCCGACGCGGTAGCCTCAAGCGTACCGAAGCGGTATCTTTGTTACTGCGACCATATATATTGGAAATTTCTACTTTATTGCCATGACGTTAATGGATGGATTTATTTTAATGAAATTTACAAATCTTCTCACAAAGCCTAAGCAACAAAGCAGCAACAAAATGTTATTAAGTGCCTTCAAAGGCACTTATAACGATCCTAGTTGCTATTAGTAGGTACTGGGAATTTTAGATTTCTACGACATTATCCTAGTAGCTAATGGTCTTCATTGTTATACTGAGTTTGTATACTGGTTTTCTAAATACACTGTGGATAGAAGCACGCAAACCTGACATTTATGTGTCAGTGCACGTAGACCACGACTTGACAAACAGCTGTGCTCAAAATAACCAGTAAATATATCGAAATAATAGAGGAACGTCGATTTGCGACATCAAAGTTTTCCACGAAGACATTTTTGGCATCAATTTTTGTTCGGCCGTGCCGTAGAAAATATGGAATATTTACAGTCGCTGCTATTTAAATCGTGTTTTTACGACTCTATATCATTAGGTTATACAGTAAGTTATCAGCCTCCACCACGCTAGATTATTGAGACATTTTTATTCGCTTAAACACGCGAGTCACTACAAAATTTTTCTTCGTTGTTTATTACTACTAACTTAAACAAAACGTGTTTAAAAGTGTGTTGACCATATCACATAGTGGCCTTAGATACTGGTTCATTACCTGACATCTCCTAAGTGGCAGCCATAAAGCTAGGCAGCATACGTCCTGTTAAACAATTCCTTGTTGGCCTATAGTTGGCCTACTAAATCAATCATCTTCCGTTTCGGAACACAAAGCGAATGAGCGAATCATATTTTATTATGTATCATATCAAAAAAATTGTTAAAGTTTGGCAAGTTTAGACAGAATCCTGTGGTGAGAGTACAAAGTCAATCGTGAAAGTGGAATGAAACGAGGTCAGCCTCAGAGCGTGGGGGCGCCGGGCGGGCAGAAATAACGCAAGTGCTCTTACGTCGATGACAAGCTCGGAAAGGGTAATGTCGAGATGTATGAGGTTCAACATCCCTGATATAGACTAAGATTTGATGGAAACTATCGTGTCATTATGTAATTTAAACTTATTATGTGACATGAAAACAGCGATAACCAATAAGGGGAGACGCTGATTCTTAACCTGATAAGTTTTGCACCACGATTTCACGTCAGTGTTGAAATTATTATTACGAAGGAAATAATTATCATGAATATCTAAAATCAGAATTCGGCAATCCTCAGTTGGCTAGAGTAGAGCACTATAGCCCATACTCTAAATAGAGGAATGCGCCTTTCCCGACCATAGGATGTGTGTATGAAGGCAGATACAGAACTTGATGTGTTGACTCAAATGAGTTCTGTCTCAAGTTACCAATGAAACAAAATTCGAACTTACACCATGGACTTGAGGACAGCTTTTTGAAAAGCACACAAATTTAAAGCCTTTCTTGAATTCCTTCTGTCGAGAAATAAAAGCAGGAGCTTCGAAGCACTTTCTCGCCAACAGACAAATACCTTACCAAATATTATGAAATATGAAGTGTAAGATGAAAGAATATGTAGTAATTGTTGTTATAGAGATAAACCTTATTGGTTACCGGTGGTGAAATTTCATTTGTATTTCCTTTCAAAAGGGGCAAGAAATTAATAACGGCTTTATACAAAATCCTCTTGCTGAAATCTAATATCAATATAAAATATTGCTTTCTAACGGGTAGAACAAAGCCTAAAGTAAATAGAGTAATATAAATTTATCGATGAAATATATTTCATTATGTTGTTGTATTACAAAATAAGACTTAGTACATAGATACTTGTAGTTAGCATTAATTTAAAGTTTATCTTTAATTTAATTATTTGTTTTAAGGTGATTTTGTAAAGTTTCATGCTAGGAGTAAAATACAGTGCTCAGTTAGATATCCTACTAATATTATAAATGCGTAAGTTTTTTAGGATAGTTATTATCTTTTACATAATACCTATTGAACGGATCCTGATAAAAATTCTAATAATATTAGTTTATTATTACACAAAAATAACACACGGTTTAAAATGCACGATGAAGATACAAACGTAGTCACCAGAAAAAGCTGCTTAGTATCTACCTAAAACTGTTTGTCATCACTAAGCATAAAAACAAGTAGGTATTCAAATCCCTTATTAGAAAACAGAGAAGTATTTTTTTAAAATACATAATACCAAAGCACATTACTTATTTATTTTCAAATTTATATTAATGTTTCATAGAAAATTTATAACACTTCAAAGACGAGTGTTCAAAGACAATTTTCGATTGTTTTTTTATTTTGTCTATAATGAACTTATCCTTATTTAAGGATAATTATTTAATTGATAAATGACTGTACTTGCCAAGGTAATTAATATTCTTATCTTTCACATCCAAAGGTTGCTTTTGTTTTTGTATACATACGATAGATTTCTATAAAGTTTCTATAGTACCATCTATTTGTTACTATTCTACAAACAATAATATTGTAAATTAATGATCCTCCAATAGTCCAATAATTAATATATCACTGTCTGATCTTACCGCTTGTGTTAAATTCAAAAAGCTACATGCTACTAGCAAACGAAAACTAACAGCAAAAAAGTACGTAGGTAATAATTTCTTGAAATTTTTTCTACAGAACTAATCAAATATAACATTTATCAAACCTGAACCCCTACAATTTGAAAATCAAATAGCGAATCTGTATGTACAATTGACGAGAAAATTCGCAACAAAATTTGAATAATTGTTGGAATTTAAATGGCGGTATTCATCCGGCATGTAATTTATAGTCGCAACGGTTTCAAACAAGTTGACGGGTGAAGTTTAAAATTTAATTGCTGCTAATGGTCAAGTGCGGCTTTGGTTGGAATCATTCTATCAATTACCTGTTAGCCCTTAACTTTCATACAACTTTAAATAAAAGTTTTTTAGAACAATTTAAAATATTTTACACACTGATTGTAAATTCAACAAATTTTATGACAATTAGGTTTAGTTGTATAGAAACTGCTATATTTTTTTAATAATGGGTTTCCTCTTGATCGGCATCTAAAAACTCTTAAGCGGAGGTCACTCCGATTTTTTTTAGGTACCTGCAGTAAAATTCTAAATTACAAGCTAATAATAAATTCAAATTCCAACAGAGTAGGCCAAAGATAATTAATTGGATAGAGCACTATACAAAAGCAATAGTTCCGAAAATGTGGCATCTTTTTATTGTAGTGTGTGTAAAAGATCGTCACTTTTATCACTTTTTACCCAGTTTTATTATATTTTTACACAATTTCACTACGCAAACTGGTATTTTATTATGTCTAAAATTTAATAAAACATTCGGCACGTACACATCAAAAACAGTTTGCAGTGTGACTGCATCGGGTACGCCGAATTCGGCGTACTATTTTATGCCGCATTTTATAAGTACGACGGCGGTATCTAGTCGAGCACAGCGAGACCAATCATTTATCTATGAGAGTAAGCACCGCTTACGTAAATTCCTAAAAGACAATTAGAAATTAATTATTAAATAATGTAATGTTAGCCTTCCTAGTCCTAATTGCTATTAAAAATCAGAAAAGTCTCATGATTATGAAAAAAGTCGTAGACCGTGTAGAAATGTGACACTAAAGAAGTGGCTTAAATGTAAAGCGCTGCAGCGCTAAATTGGTCGGTTAGATTCGATTTCCGATATGGCTAATTAGTTTATACTGAGCTTGGGTGATTCTGATCTGACGTTCTACACTGTGCGGTTCGCGCTATAATTGCCCGTTGAACTGGTTTTTGCAAAGTTGACTTTAGAATGAGCACCCAACTATCTTTTTAATTTTAAAATTAACGCTCGTCGACATTTTCCCTCATTTAGTGAAAAATTTATTTAAAATTCATCACATTCACTATTACACTTATAATTTTTTTTTAAAAACACCATGATTTAACATTAGATAGCAATTTTTTAATCCGATATTATCACATTTACCGTCATAATATTTTTACCATTTTTACAATCCATGTAGTTATAATATTGTAATTATTAAAGTATACGACTAAGCTACAATATACTATATGGGTGGTTAATTAATTAAGTATGTCAAAATATGAAAAAATAAATTTTAAACTCACGGTCAACTAAATAGTTTACTTTCAATGTAGGTACTGTACTGTACACTGTGGCTTTTTATTTAAAATAAAACAGTTGGAATATGGAAAATGCTAAAATACAAACAATCTAAGATTAATTTTATTATTATTAGTTCCACATATTATCCTACGACGCACACAGCGAAACCCTTTTCAACGCTATTCTGTAATGTCCCTTAAACCCCATAATTTATTCCATTTGGTAAAGCTTCTGTTATTGTATTTTAAAGCAAGTAATCCGAAGGAGGGTAGTCACGTTATCTTGCACTCACCTTTATCCCATATGGATACCAGTATTTCCCAAATGAAAAGATTAAGGGTGACCGAATCGAAACACTGAAATAATAATGGTACAGTATGGCATCGCTCTCCAAGATGGATTTTTCACACTATCTTAAGTATGTTATACTACGAAAAATGCACTGTGCTATGAATAAGATAATATAATTATATTCTGTTAGAAATAATTCTGTAATAGTAATATTTATTTTCTAAACATAGAACCATAATAAACTTAGATTTTATGTAGTGTACTAGCTGCTGCCCGCGTAACTTTGTAATTGATATACTAAAGCTTTCCTAGAAAACCACTCTATCTATTGGTGAAAACAGCATGAAAATCGGTGCAGTAGTTTTTGAGTTTATCGCGAACAGACAGAGAGACAGACAGATAGACGCTTTATTAATCACGACTTAAAAGTGTAATTTAAAAAGTGTTTTGTTTTATCATTTTATCGACAGTATTTTTGTTTTTACTCACAGTTTAGTGTTTAGATATTTACTATTGATCAGTCTTGAAAATTATATATCCTAAAAAAATAGTGGAGAAACAGATAGACAAAGAAAACGTTTTATAATATGTATTGATAAATATATTTTTAACCTAAATAAAATCAACAAAAATAAAAACAATGCGACCGCAGGCAAGTTCAATAACTTTTTATTTTGTACGTGTCACCCAGCTATTATTAAATAAAGCAATCTTATTTACAAATATTATTCTCTGTCATTATTATTTGTAATTATTTTTTAAAATTATATAATAGTTTCGTTACCGTTTGAAATAAGATTAATGTGGCTGCAGTCTTATTTGAATGCCAAACTGAAATCACGTTTCCACCGGATTTGGGCTCTTGTGATAAGGAATTACACACATTGTTTCTAAAGACTAAGTTGAAGGGTTCTACCCTAATTTGGTTTAAAATGGATGGGGTTTTTAGTTGATGTACAGAATAACGTTTACATTTAACTGTACTTTCTTATCCTTACATAGTAGATATAATTTGAAGTCGCGTTCTGCGTCTGTCTATTTCTCTGCCAACTACTTCTAAATTACGTACTTAACGGATTTTGATATGGTTTTCACTAATATAAAGAGGGATAAACGAGAAAGGTTTGTGTATATAAAAATTACATCCCGGTCGAAGAAGGGAAACGCATCGCTAGCGCAGTGTAAAATGAAGACATTAAATTGTTCTTGGCAGACACTCAACTAATTTGTTTCGTTCTAATGATTACATTCTTAATTAATTTAATACAACGCTCAAGGCTAAGAAAACTATGAAGAACCAAACTAGCTAACCAGACAAACGTTGTTTTGCCAAAAACTAAAAAAAAATTGGGGTGGACCACCCTTAACATTTAGGGGTATGAAAAATAGATGTTGGCCGATTCTCAGACCTACCCGATAAGCACACAAAATTTCATCAAAATCGGTGCAGCCGTTTCGGAGGAGTTTGGCAACAAACACAGCGACACGAGAATTTTATATATATTAGAAGATATCAACATTGCTGACGTAATCAGTAAAAATTGTATTCGTTCTGAGCTTAGTCCCTTTCTAACATCCAACATAGCCTTATACATAAGCTCCAAATTTATGTATTTTAAATAGAGGTATGCACTTACATAACGTAACTACCATAATGTTCAATTTATTATGCCAACTCGTCATGAATACTTAACCAGTGAAGTTAAACCTTAATTGTGTTAAAAGTTATGCCTTTTAATGTACACTTGGGATTAAATCGTACCATCACGTACCAGACGTCCGTAATGTCATTTAAGGGCATCAAATGCACGAACGAATACTCTTACTGTGGACGAATTTGAATGGATTTAGAAAATCTTTTAAATATTTAAAGAAGTCCTTAATATATTCTTTCTACCTATTACAGTTAAACAAATGAAAAATATACATATTATATAAATCCAGTTATTATACTCATTTTATCTCTAAATATTAACCAAAGTTATAATGATTGAAAAAAATATAGGAAAGAATTTTTGGAATATTGTTTAAGTACCTATAGTAAAAAAAGTGATAGATAGAAATTAAGATGGCTGCTTAATGTTAGTTGGTTAATTAATGTAATGTTAGTGGTTAATGAAAGGCAAATACAGGCTGCGGCATGTGCCAGAGGTTTCTTGAATAAATAATAAAAAAAAAAATTTTTTTTAATGTACGTTCATTATAATGACGATTTTCTATAATAATATACAATTTTCTATAATAATAATTTCCTGTACTAAACAATGGTAATATCATTATTATTTCAATCAAAATCCCAATAGTCATTCAGTGTAAGCAAGACTGTTTTTGAGTGCAGAAAATTGCTTCAAGTTGTGAGATAAATGCGAATAATATGACCTAAATGTGTGTCTCAGATAGCCACGACATAGATTATCTAACATTATACCCCGAACGAGACTAAAGAGTTGGCCGCACGCCAGAAGCTATCGAAAGAAGGCCCATTCGATATTTCAAACATACAAGTGAATAGGTTGCTTTAACTTTTTTAAAACTTTTCTTTAAAAAAATTTTAATATACTATATATTAGGACGTGGGTATATATTAGGTTTCATGTTCTATAAGAGATCAGGGCAACCAGTCTGACAGCCCCTTATAGACCCCTACTGACAGTGTAACCACCCCTTTACAGAAGACCACACCGAATGACTAAGAGATGTCAGAGCCCTTGTTATATCACTACCCTTATTATATCCCTTCTCCTACCCTTATCTTTCCCTTATCCTTAATACTACTTTAGTCGTCAGCGCAACTTGCAGCTACTGTGGGGTTGCTTGTGTTATAGGCGACGGTAGCCACTTTCCATTGGACCGACAGCCTGTCTGCCTACCTTTAACATTGAAAAAAATTATAATAATTATAGATCGCTGTTAAACTAGTAAGTAAATATTTTTCAAAATAACAAGAATAAGGAATAGCTAAACAACTACTTTTCGACTTATCAAATTATCAAATGATCAAAAATCAAATCAAAAGCAATTTTATTGAAAGCTATGGAATGATTTTCCAAAAAAAAAAAAACATTATTTTTATACTATCTATGGATAACGAAAACAAGATGCAAGTATCCCATCTAACTCCAAATTAAAAAAGACTGAGTTACGATGGAATTGAAAGCAGATGAAGAGAATGGTAAGTGGTTTCTCAGATGCCTATAGATATTTGCGGCAAGAGATCGCTCCATAAAGGCGTCGTTAGCTACAAAGAACCTTTTGAAGCTCCCCAGCCCAGATAATATCGTAGTGGATTTCACTACGGAGGAAAGTGATAATTAGTTTTTTCTAACCATTACACCAATGTGTTTAGAAAATGTACGTAGGTAGGTTATTTATTACTTTTTTATAATTTTTATTATGATAAAAAAATACATTATAGAGTTACCTACTCTGTGCAAATGCAGCGTCCGATGTCGGTTTGTTACTAACGTTCCTATCTCATTTCTCAATTGCGTCCAGAAACACGACACACGAAATAAATTAAAACGCGAAGGTTCATTATGTAATTTTATAAAGCTTTTTGTTTAATAATAACAAAAACAATATTTTTATAATATTTATTCTTTTTTTAATGTTGTAAAAAAAAATCGGTTTTCACTTTGCATCCCGGGCGAAGTCAGGAGCGGTTGGCTAGTTATATTATATTTAACATTTTAACAAGTTTTGAAACAATTTAAAAGTAACAAAAAAAATTAAGCTGAATTCTTAATAAGTTAAGTGTGATGAATAATTTTCATCATTCATCAAGTGTAGTCCAAGAACTTCACATTTCATCAAGTTATCACTTAAAACTCTACGAGTCCGCCTTAATAGGGCTTGCGAGTAAACTAATGGCTGAGACTTTTTTTTAAATTAAAAAGTTTGCAAGTCTTTCTATGGGCGCGCTGAGGTTAGCGACCAACTCTTTTAAATTATAAAAGTTTAATAAAACAAAGTGGGAATGTTGTTGCTATGAAAATTGACTTTTAATACACTGTAATTAAAGTTGCCTTTAGCATAAACCCAGGTGTGAGCTACCATAACAATGTTATATGGGCAAGTCTTTCTCATGATAATTAAAACATAAATAACTTACTCTTTATTTTAACATAAACAGTTCCTGAGAATACGCCCAAATTTTAATAAAAAGGTATATGAAAAAAATTATGAATTTAATTAAAAGGAGCTTTAGAGATTCGTGTGACGTCACAATTATGGAAACTTAAACACGTTTATATGTTTGTTCACTCAAGTGTAAAACAAATGTATACTGTTTATTGAGAAATTTCAAATCGCAAAGCATTTTCATGTGACTGGGTGTGTAAGAAAATAAGCAATATTAGAGAAATAAGCCGAATGAATATTCCCAATACCTTTGATATAGTTAAACAGCATGACGAAAATCCAATAATATTATCTAAAATATGTTAAAATACGTGTTAAATTTACTCCACATTCTGTTTTTAAATTCTGTCTAAAAATTTCTGTTTTTAATTTATCCTAACCAACGGCAATGTTGGCAATATTACTTAAGGCATACTAGCGCATAGTCGAAGCCCATCAAAGTCGTACCTATATCTAAAAAAATTACATGACATCATAAACATACAGTGTTAATGGTATTTACCCTTTATTCTATCGTTCACACAATTTCTATTGTAATGAAAAATCCGCGCGCGACTTTCATTCATCACGATAGAAGTAGTAATATAACTGAATAGTTTATTTCTTTGAGTGCGTTAACCTCTGAACCAATCAGTCATATATATGAAAAATAATATTGTTTGCATGTGATAGCTACATACAAGGAGGTTATAGCTGTAGGAAAATCACAGAGTATTTAGCATCACGATCGATCTTCATCTTGTCGAAATCCCTCCTTTTCGTACCAAGTGCTTTGAAACTTGAAACATCCTTTATAATGCGCACTGCAAGGGTTTGGAACTCCCTGCCGGCGTCTGTGTTTCCGAGCACATATAACCCTAATCTTTTCAAGGTTCGAGTGAGTCGCATCTTCTGGGTGAGCTCGCTCCATTTTAGGCTTCTCATCCCTGCCACATGGCTGGTTGTTGGTCAAGAGCTAACCCATCTCTTATAAAAAAAATAAAAATAAAATAAAAAAAGATCTTTAGGAGCCAAGCAAAAAGAAAAAAGTCAAAAAGAACGCCAAACGAAATCGCAATCAGAAAGGCTGCCAGACTAGAACAAAGCATTATCGAGAAATTTCGAAATGTGCTTGCCTATTTCATTTAAAATTAAACGGAAAGTAAAACCACGAGACATAGCTAGTCTACTTTCAAATAACCAAATAGACAATAATCATTTTGTAAAATTTCCAATTGTTTATTTTTTTTATTAATAATATTATCAACTAGCTGGTGCTCGCGACTTCGTCCGCGTGGAATAGTTATTTTGGGAATCATTTGAGTATCCCGAACGGTTTTCGCAGCGCACGCAACGGAAGCCATCAAAAATGAATAATTTTCCCCGTTTTTTCCACATTTTCGACTGTTTCTTCGCTCCTATTAGTCGTAACGTGATGTTAGCCTTCCTCGATAAATGATCTATCCAACACAAAAAGAATTTTTCAATTCGAATCAGTACCTAGTTCCTGAGATTAGCGCGTTCAAACAAACAAACAAACTAATCAGGCTTTATAATATTAGTAAAGTATAGATTCAATGTGACTGGTAAGTATCTAGAAATTCAAAAACTTAACATGAGGTAGCGCTTTAATAGAGAAGACATTTTGGGGTTCATTGGCAGAAGGTCGTTTAAACACGTGAAGATGGAATTTTAAAATAGACCCAAATGTTACCGGAGAGGTTAATTCGTCAGAAAGTCTTTCTTGAAAGTGAAGTGGCACTTGTCTCCCCTATCTCTTTCGACCTTGGACTGTTCCATATACTAAACAATAAACCTTGGATTTCGTAAAAAAAATAGGTCGAGTGTCAAATTCAGAGTCGCTGCAGTTTATTTTTATTTTACAGAGAAAATACCATGTCCCGCGTTACTGTACCATGAGATTTCGATCACCATAAGTTGGGCTACATAACATAAATAAATAGTAAAATAACATTTATTTAGACTGTATGAAAATATCTATCAAAATATTATTCGGTTTATCGTATATTTGAATTTAGAACATTAACTTGTTTTGTGTAACAGTAATCTATCCAGTAAACACAAGCAATCCGCGTAATTAGCAGGTAAACTAATTGCTACGTGTTAATGCACACCTCAAGGCGGAGGCGGATAGACATAGAGTAAAAAACAGAATAGATCCGTTAATTCTGAAACCAAAATTTATGATAATTTTGATTATTTTAACATTAATTTGTACTCAGTATTAGTAGTACTAAAAAGCTTCATATCCTTAGACCTTAGCGGAATTAACTATGGACGTTTCATAATTTATTATTAATATTACCTACATTGATTATATTTTTAGTGTTGAAGATTTTATAAGAAGAGATGTAGCCTATCTTTGTGGGTTTTATCACATTATTTGGATAAGAAGCCACTGCGCATTCAACTTATCCTTACGGGTAGAAACTTAATCCCGTGGATAAGCGAACTTTGAAACAAACTCCTTCGAGGTGTTTAGAACTAGCTACAATATTATGGGCTTCTTTAAACTTGCTCTAAACTAATTCTTATATGATCGGCAGCACCCCTGCAATACCTGTTACAAGTGTCCTTAGGCGACGATAGCTAACCAGCATCAGGTGGACCTTCGGCCTCTCTGCTACTCTTTCTAACAAAAAATATATCTATAGATGGTATAATGTATCAAACTTGAAATAAGCTAGGTACGAAAAAATGAGACGTTAAAAACTTAATTCGTCGAAAACATAGCCTAATTAATAATAATTACGCACTAGGTTACATATTTAGGCATTTTTGATATATTACGTCATAAATGTATACTGTTTCTTGTATATGGAAAAAATAGGTAATTTTTAGACACTTTGTAATACGATTGAATGAAGGTTGCAAGTAAGAAATAAATCGTTATAGAGACTAAGTCATTACAAATTCATTGTTTTACTGGTGACCTCAAACGTGCGTCACGACCTTAGGGAAAAGCTTATATATATTTTGGGTAGATTTTGGGCATCTCAATAAAGAAAGTAGGGATCGTAAAACAGGGATAGCTGACACACAATGGCTGGAAGTAACGAAACAAGAAATAGTAGTTTAAAGAAATAGTAGTTTATATTCGATCTATTCTAATGCCACATACTGATTTTTTTAATATAACTATCTGAACCATCATTCCAATGAATTTTCATTATGTTATTAAAAAGGAACGCATGAAAAACATTTGGTGAATTAAAATTTATTAATCGTTTTTAAAAAAAAATATATTCTACTAGCGACTCGCCCTCGTATTTGCACTAATACAATTCTCCGGTATTTTTTTTCATTTCTTATTTTTATATTATATCGAACCTTCCTAGGACTTCAATTAATATTTGAAAAAAAAAAAAGGCCATGTAGTCCAGCCATTCTCGAGCTCTGCGCTTATCAACACTGTACTGTTATAATACAGTATTTAAAAAAATATTATTTTTAAATACATAGATATTTGGGTTTGAATTGACCTTACAACCTGACCTGACCTCAGATCAGTAGGTACATGACATACGTCACATACCTGAAAAAAGAAAAAGTGTCACGTCTGCCAAATGTAACAGCTAATCTATGACCAAATCCTTTCGAGTGGTGTGCGGTTTATATGAGTGCGCCATTTATTTGCGTAGTAAGTGCTGAGAAGATTCACCTTAAGAGCTATGTTCGCTTTCAGTACACATTTACGTATTTTTTCTTTTACATGTTGTTTACCTTCACATTTGATATATCTAGATACAGTATATAAATACAGTATATAAATATTAATAGATATTGTAATATATTGTAATTATTATTAATAATAGACTGCATTAAATGTATAGAAAATACATATATAATTATATTTTCTTTTTAAGTTTTTTTTTTATGAAAGGTTAATATTCTAGATCTTCCGTACATAGCTCCGTTGGATTTGCGGCGCTTAGCATTTCTAAAAGCCAAAAAAACGACAGTTATGTTTTACGCTTTCGTTATATAATTTCGATTGTTATTAGGTATTAGTTTTATTATTAAAAGGCTCCTTTTGTTTTTATATTGTTCAAATATATTTAGTGCAATAAAATTATTAATCTTTATCCTGCACAGTATGAGTAATATTTTACCTCTCTATGCCAAAATAATTATCTAATTATCCTGCAGTCATTTATTAATCTCTGCTCTGTAAAAGTAATTAAGGGTTAGTTGTTTTTAACAACTGAAAATAATTAAAAACAAATTTACTAATATACTTCGAAAACTATTAGAAATAGTTTTTGTAAGTATAAAAGTCAAATGTACAACCATACTTTAGTTCATTTTGTGTTTTAACACCTGAAGATCAACTTCGATCTGTACGCGATCAAAATTCATTTTATTATTTTAAAAATGGAAAATCTTTCGTACATAGCTCCGTTGGATTTGTGTATAGGGGAGTGCTTTAAAAAGGAGGTAAGCTTTTGCTTTTTCTTACCATTAACTTTATTTATGTGCAGTTCAGTATTATAAGTATTAATCTTTATAACCTGGTTTGTAGCAACACCAACCATAGACATAATTATATTGTCTGTGTACTGTACTGGAAGTTGTATTGTGTGCCTAAGTAATTCATACAAATAATATATTGACATGAATGGAGAGAGGACCTGCAAGTTTCATTAAAACAACATCCTACATGTTACAAGTATCTATAATGCAGAACATGATTCATTTTAATATTATTATTTCTATCGTTCTTAATAATATTATTTATTTAGGTATAACTTAAAATTTTACATATTATATAAATTTGCAAAAATATTTGAGACACTACTTATGTACTTCAAATATACAATGAAGTTTGAAAACGACAATTATATAAATTAGGCGTAACTAATCAACAATACAATGGCATTCCGGCGAAAACTCGGCCAAATGGTTTCAAATTTATTTGTTTTTAATTACACCCCATTGAAATGTATTCTTTATATTATTAACTTTTAAAATGTTTCAAACTAAAAATATTAATGTTAAAGTTTTTTTTTTTTTTTTTGCAGTATTTTTTTTTATTGTTTTCGTTGGTATATAAGTTCCAATGCACACCATATTTTTGTTCATTTGTGTTCAACACTAGAAGTGCCTAGTTACTACCCACTTACTACTTCAATTTGTACGGACTAAAATTTTTTATTAATTATTTTAAAAATGGAAAATCTTCCATACGTAGCACCGTTAGACTTATACATAAATCAGTGCTGGAAAATGGAGGTATGCTTTTTTGTTTTATTTTCATGAACGTGTACTTTGTAAATAATTTTAAATATTCTTGATAATATTATTTGCAACATAGATTTAAATGTTTCTTAATATTTTCCTTATTCTATTTATAAATATTATGTTTCTTATTATTTAAATTTGTTTCAGCTGCACGAATGGATCAACGAGGTTCTGCCGACTGCTCGCACTGCGAGGGAGAAATTTTGTCAGGCGCAGTTTTCAGCTCAGGTGAGGCTATATGGCTATAGAATTTAATCTTGTACATAGCTTTCTTTGCTTATAACCTGGCCACAACGGCAGCTGAAGTCCGCTTTGCAGTAACAACATTTTTGTTGAAGTGATGAAATAGAATTATTATGTAGACATAAATTAATCGCAAAATATTCAGCTCAATTTTTCATATATATTGTTATTATTTTTTAATATACCAAATGTGTCGATTTTGCAATAATTAATAAAACCTGCACATAAATAATAATCGTATTGTTATTTCAGAATACAAAATGTGTGAATGCACAAAAAGGCAGAAAGGAGCTTTCGTCTTCTACAGATGGAACTCTCCGAAGGTCTCAGCCGAAGCAGCGTTCGCCAAAGGCAACTTTAGCCGCTGGGCGGACTTTGGAGACAGCGTTAGGAGAAGCTCCGGAGGCGTGGAGGCGTTACGTGGTACCGGCGCCTTTTAGAATTTCACCGCTGCGGTTGAAAGCTAATTCGACTTTCGTGGAAAACTTTTCAGTATAGAAATAGTCAAAATTAGCTGTAGTTTAATTATAAAGGCGGCAGACAGGGTGATGACTTGATGGTAGATGGCAACCGTTTCGAGAAAACAAAAACGACATCACGGGTTCGGGAAAGTTGTATTTGAATTGTAAATAATTTAATATTTTGTGTTTGTTGTAAGTAAAATAAGTAATGCTAAGTCCATTGTAACATCTAATTGTAGAGCTGTATCTCTTTTAATATATTTTGACAGCTTTTAATATAATTGTTAATATTAATTCAATTGATAATTATTTTTAGAAAAAAAGTTTGTAAGATTTGTTGAGAATTTGTTCATTTTGTTGGTTCTATGAAATATTTGTTTCCTTATTATAATTGTGAACCTCGACAATTAAAAAAATAATAATTGAGTGCTTAGTCTATTCATTCATAGTTATAGCATTATCTTAAAGTATGAGTTACTATAAATAATAAATATATATAACAATAAGAAAATAAAATGTCTTTTTTTTCGAGTTTTACAATAGCCATTGAATACTATTGACATTAAAAAAAAAAATTTTTAGTACCTACGAGTATGTAACATATGAATGGAATATAAGAAAGTGCTAAATGCAACTTGATGCGTAATTTTAGTAATACTTACCTAGAAGAGTATTAGGGCTCTAGAAGAGTTTTAGAAATATTAAATAAAAAAATTTAGTTTAATTAATTAAACATTAATAAATAACTTTCTTTATTATATATGTATTATCCACAGTCACTGCTGACCAGCAGAATTTTTATGGCTCTATTTAAGAAGCCATTGCAGCTATGAGGAAACATCTAAAACAAGTAACCTAATATAAATGTAGTGTGTACTTGATTTCACATTCCAAACACTCGCCGTATTCCAGGCTGGTTCCAGGAAACTAACTGTACTGTGTAACACTATACACCTCATTTAGTACAGCTTTGAACAAAAGGCGTAAAGCACGTAGAAAAGGCGCTTACAACCTTTTCATCAAGACAAAAATTATAATTTCAGGCTTACACAGCTGCGTTTCCTCTTACAAATTAGTTTCACATAAAAATATTGACAAATATATTCAACTAGCTGATGCTCGCGACTTCGTCCGCGTGGAATAGTTATTTTGGGAATCATTTGGGTATCTCGAACGGTTTTCGCAGCGCACGCAACGGAAGCCCTCAAAGATGAATAATTTTCCCCGTTTTTTCCACATTTTCGGCTGTTTCTTCGCTCCTATTAGTCGCAACGTCATGTTATATAGCCTAAAGCCTTACTCCATAATGATAATGAATGAATATCCAACACAAAAAGAATTTTTCAATTCTAACCAGTAGTTCCTGAGATTAGCGCGTTCAAACAATCAAACAAACTCTTCAGCTTTATAATATTATAGTATAGATTCAAAAACATATAGTTTTTAGTACAATGGTTATATACGGAGATCATACATCGGCTCTGCAGTCACTTTTCACTTTAACACATCCATTTATAATGGAATATTTATGAACTGTGCCGCCACCCCGAACTATTTATAGTATAGTGTTATGTGATTATAATCCGTCGGCGGTTGTGATAAATGATGCCGACGTTAAGCCTGCCAGGATTAGTCAATTGCTGACTAAAACCTACACAGTCATAGTCTTCAGTTTGCGGTACAATGAATTTACTTCGCTTTGTATAACACAAAGTAAATTTACTTGTAATATAGTACTTAGACCTACTTTACTATTTCTTATGTTACAATTTCAGTTTACACTAAACATTAAAATTAACTTCTATACCTAGTAAAAAAAAATATGTAATAAAAATGGCATTATTGCTGTCTTTGACGACCAACTGACTCAACGGTTGAAGCTCTGCCTGCTGTGACAGAGGTCGCGGGTTCAAACCCCGCTCAAGTCTAACTAGAAACCTGCATATCCTAGAAGACTAGTTATCTCTGAATAAATTCGCAGTGGGCTACTGTGCTAGACTATAGTTCATAAAATATATCTTCTCACATTTAAGGACAGGAAGCTGTGAGACGTAATATATTTGAACTATATAATTATAGGACTTAATAATATACCTATTATACTTTCCAGTGTCTACCTCTTATAGCCAACCCTGCTCTCTGCTTTAATTAGCCAACAATTTGTTACTGATTGACCACATAGAATATGACCTTTCTATGTTAAATGCAAATCAGTGCAACGTCTTGCGCGAAATTGAGTTATCATATTAACAAGCTTTCTATATCTACTTCCTATATCTATACTCATACAGGAACATTTACCAGAAAGCTGAAAACATGTATAAGAAAGCAGAAAAAACCTTGAAACTGAAAAGTCAGTTTAAAAAAATGTATTCATTACCTCCCTAGCTAGTCTTAGGAGCCAAGTAAGAAGAAATAAAGTCAAAAATAAGGATACTCGTAGTAACCCAGTTGTACAGCTCTATAAAAACCGAGTATAACCGAGCGAGTAAAGAGGGAATCCCATTTAAGAGCGTGGGTCAGCTAGTTAATTAATATTAATATAACGTTAAAATTTAAATGATACGATTTCCTACAACGCTATCCAGTCATGATGATGATGACGTCATTGGGGCGTCCAACTCTGACCCTACTTTAACTTGGTCTTGACTTGCAACTTGACGTTACTTTACATAACTACCACTGGGTACTGGGCCCTAATTCTCTAACGATACAGACTCAAATCAGAGCCCAGATCTCTAATTTGTATATCATGCTAGCCTTAACACTTAAAAGTTTTTAATTTCTAATACCACATATGAAATTGAAAAGATTCAAAGCATGATCTAACTGCTGATGTAAGAGAGAATATCACTCAAATCTAATAACTGGTTCCCAACTTAATGTAATGATTTCTGCAAATCAAAGATTACCAAAACACATATCCATTCAATACGTTGTGAATGTAATGGTTAAAATCAAAGAAGAATGACGTAGGCAATATCAGGGGGGCGGAATGCCATTATGAGCGTCTGTGTAAAGCTGTTCGTTCGTATTTTCTTTCTAATTACAGCAGTTCCTATTGGTGTATGTATGTTACAGTTAGTTACACTTATAAAATCGCTTTTACTGAATGATTATCAAGGCACATCCAAAACTACTAAATCTAAAAAGTTGAAATTTGGTGCATAGATTTATTTTTATAACAATATAAACATCAACTAAAGATTTTTAAAAATTTCAACTCCGTTCGGAGCCGGGCGCGTTACCCACTAATCCAGAAGCCCCGCGTTACCCACTAATCCAGGAGCCCCTTGGATTAGTGGGAAGGGTTGGATTAGCCTTAACACTCCGTCTCAGGGGTTCCGGGTTCGATTCTCAGCTAGGTCAACTTTGAACTTTTCAAAGTTGGCTCTGGTCTGGATTTGGAAAATAGTGGCAGGGCACACTGAATTCCATATACACAAGAAATATGGAAGAATATAGGAGAATACACAAGAATTTACAACAAAAAAAAATCTTTTTGTAAATTTTAATTTTGTCTGTTCCCGATTGATTTATTTATAGCCATAAACACTGAACATAATTATTAATAACTACAGTTAAATGTAATATAAATTAAGCGGTTTTCAGCATATTTACCAAATCACGAGGTAACAGACAACTGACCGGTTATTATTACATACCACATTCATTATATATTTACAGTAATATATACATTACATTGATATCTTTTCATCTATTTCTATTAGAAATGTGTGCCAGTGATGCCACTTATATAGACGGACATAAAGTTCAAATTCAACGTATATATTCAATCAAAAAATTGAACAAAAATCATCCATTGCACTTACACTGGACGTGATCGTGCACTAATTTTACTGTGATATTTTTAAAAGTGTTTTTAAAAGGGGAAATAAATTCATCTTATTTTATGGAAATTGGTTCAAAATTTGAAAAGTGAAATGAACTAAATAACTTAGTGCAAATATCAAGATGAATCTTTGTCATACTTGGCCTCGGCTGTATCCGTAACAATTTCAGCTGTATGCTTATGCATTTAGAACGCATTTTTATTTGCAGAAACATTACTCGTTCCGTCAATGTCCCGATTATTTAAACTGATCCAGTTATTTAGAAATTCCTTTTCCTAGAGTGAGAATTCTCACTGTTAGCGCTACCCATGTGTAAACAGACATTGATTTTCCTGTTCAGCCTTTACCTACTGATTCGTGAAGTATTCACGCTTGATATATTATTGGCATATTCTGAGTTTATTCTTAATTTTCTATGTAAATATTGTTTTAGACAAATTATCTTTTTACTGTAGAATATGTACGACAAAGGCTTAAATATTAAATTATGTAAATGTTTATACTGACGTGGTTTTTCTAGAAATTAGTTCCATATAATATAGGTATTTCAATTTTGCGCTTTTTAATGTAACATGAGATCCAGAGTCCCATTTGGAGCTTAAAATCAAATCTAGACAACAAATAGAATTAGAACAAATCGCAAAAATTGTATCCTGACAAGACTGTCGAAAAACATAAAATATAGTCACAAATGGTCACAAACACATATTCAAAGAATTTTACTATTTTTAAACTTTATCAATATAAACCAGAGTATATCTGAGATAAGTCTGTCTAAGATATTTCAGTATGAGCGATGGAAAATAAATCATCAATTTGTTTATTTCTCATATTAATATGACGGCGCATCTGCCAATGTCACACATCAGGTTGACGTTTAGCTGTCAAAGTCAGCCTAGCGAAGCGTCATTGCCGATGGTTAGCAGGGCGGCCATCTTGTCCGGAGGGCACTTATGTTCGAGACGGCGGCCCGACACCACGCGTTTGGACGAATCGCTTTGAACTGATGATTTATCTGTCCACGCCCGCATACCCACATACTTAATACACAATGAGCTCTGATAAAGGCCCTCCTGGCGCTTACAAATATTTTTTCTTAAACCGTATGTCTATTTACATTCTATAAAAAATAGCTGTCTGCTTCTCCGCTAACATATTCTAAGCCACCGAAAAGAGAGATAAACAAGGTAGGTTTGTGTATATAATTTGCATAAATATCTTTTCCCGTGTGAAGCCGGGGGCGAGTCACTAGTGTCTTTTTTTTTGACGAGGAGTAATCCGCTTGCAGATTCCCTACCGCTGGCTAGACAGTAAGGATATGTGGGGGTCGCCCAGCACCTGATCATAGCGGCACTGGGAATACCGACTAAAACTCCCCGGTGCCTCCTTGCCCTGTGAGCGGGGTGAACTGGGCTCTGCCAAGGCACCAACTCCGAGTGTCTAAACAATAGACTCCTTAAATCGCTTCCGCCTCTAACTTAATGTTACAAGGGAAATTGGTTGCGTAAACATCTGTCTATCCTGTGTCTCAGACTTGTAGAATCTTGTTAGTGCCCATGAAGACATTGGAAGGAGTTGACGTTTGTATAATTCCTTTAAACCGTTTTACATTTTTTAAAGTAAAGCTTACTTTTTAACTAAGCTAGCTGGTGTCCGCGACATCCTCTGCGTTAAATGTTAAAAAAGCTGACGAAGGTGGCGCCGCCACGGCGACAGTGGCTAACATTTTTCTAGTATAAAAGTATTTTATATGTTAATCTATGTAATAAACTATATGTATGCCGTATATAATCCACATCAAAGCCGTTTTTGTGTTATTGAGGAACAAACATACAAGCATCCAAACATGCAAAACTTTCGCTTTTATAATATTAGTTTAGAATAATACAGTTTTTCAATGAAATATAGTAATAATGAGAAAAACAAATTAATTAATGTTAAAGCTTTCTCAAAATAGCATTTCTACATACGTATGTGAGTAAAGTATCCTTAACTGACGGTCGGCGATGCCAGCGTGGCCTCATACTGGTCAAGTGCCACTTATACTTTTTCCGTGTCACCGGTCAAGGCTTGTGTGATTGTTTAGTTTCAAAGGTATTTTGTGTATTAAAAACTAACTGGGTCACGTACTAATCGGTGTGATATTGTCACCAATAATTACCCTAAATATCCCCATAAACGGAATATACAATTTCTACCCATATAAAGTAAAAGCACCTACTATCGCGGTATGCAAAATCGGCATCAATTACCGAGGTATCCGATATTTTCGTATTTAAATTTAATAACAGTAACTTTAGAACGATACTATTTTGGACAAGTTCTAGCTTGGAGTGTTTTACATCGAATTAATGGGCGTTGGTAGACATACCAAAGATGAACAGATCAAAAACGATCAATTTGTGCGACGGGAACGCAGAATCAGGTTGTGTCCATACAAGCAAGGGGCAATTCATGTAAGGGCACTCATATTTTTGTTTCGTGATTTTTAAGGTAAAATACTTTATAATTGACTACGGATGATGTTTACTTGTTTTTGCGTATTTCTAGGAGTATTATCTTTTACTTTTCATGGTAAAATTTTCAATAAACACATAATAACATTAAGAAATAAAACTCGCGGTGATAGATGCCTCAAATTGGAGGCAGCTTCTAATACCGAGGGAACACTCGGTAATGGAAATATTGAGGTTCCTATTTTGCTTATTATATTTAAATTATTTATTATCTCATTAGTAAAAATTGATCAATCTTCCAGTCCTCATGTATTCTATAAACGAAAAATCTATTTTCGATGTATGCAAAATCCATAAAAATTCATTATTTTTATAAAAACTCATAGCACTTAAAGTATAATTTTGTACTGGGTGTCAAAAACGTCATAAAATATATGCAATATTCATTTAAGAAAAGAATGATAATACGGCATATCTTGTCATTCAAAATACTGTTTTTCATGAAGATTTATCTCTATTTTTTCGAAGTGACACCAAAAAATCTTTCTTGTATTCTTTTTTTAAGGGTCGGAATTATATTTAAAAATATTGTATACTACTCCCATTACCGCGGCATACCTCGGTAATAGATTATATGAGAATCTATTAACGAGTGCAGAGTACTCGGAAATACAGTTTTCATATAAAATCTATCACCGAGTGATAAGGCAACCAGTATTCGTATTCGTATCGTGTTGTAGTAACCAGTGTCCAAATTTAGGGTTCCGTTAATGAATTATTCTTGATAAAAATATTTACAAATAATGTTTCATAACAAAGACGGTTTTATCATGTTACTCTGCTGTGATTTTGATTTATTGATCATTAATTCATGACATCATAATCGAGGACATTCAGTTTTGATGTCAGGTCTGCTCTCACCCCACTGCTTTCCACTACGTCAAAGACTTTGCCACAAGTATAAGTTGGCTAGTCCCGACAAGAAATAACTGTAATTAATTTTAATTTCGCAGTAATTATGGAAAAGTTATTGGGTTTTTTGAAACGACATCCGACATTGAGTAGAAATCAAACCATAAAAGACTCAATACGAGCGTGGTTTGGAAGAGTTTACTCGTATTTTGAACGTAACGATTTGCTTCAAGTTTTTTAGGGCCCAAGACGCATATTTAACTGCAATGAAACAGCTTTTTATGTCCGAAGAATAAGTAAGTTTTAGTAAAAAGAGGTAGCGTTTATATACGTGTTTATAAAATTGATTTTATTGATTCAATTTTAGTTATTTGTGTAATTATTATTGTTATTTTTCTCATTATACCCAACTTACATAAATAAATATAGCTATAGATTTAATGCAGTTTATTAAGTACTACAAGTGAATAAAATTTAACCCTGTATAGACTGTAGATTAGTTATAATAAGCAAAATATTATAAATATTGTTGTTAATATAGGTGGAAGGTAACTGTGATAGTCTTCTTCTACATTTGTTCAGTTTCTTAATTATGATAATAATAAAGTCGATCACAATGTTTTGTGTATTTTTTAAATATATTTTATTTTATACGGAACCATCAGGACAACAAGTATTATTTTTCTTCTATACTCGGTAATAGGAGCCACATACCGCGGTAATAGAAAAAGCCTTTGAGCATGCCTCGGTAATAGGGGATGTCGACTTCCTGTTTTAAAAAAAAAATTATAAATACTACGCTTCAAAATAAATAAAAAGAAGTGAGAGAAATCAATAATAAAGAGTCCCTAAAATGTTTAAAAAAATGCTTACTTGCCGAGGATAGACCTGATTACAAAATATTTCACTCTAAAGTCAAAATTCCCCGAAATACCGCGGTAATAGGTGCTTTTACCTTACCAACGATAAAATAAAAAATAAACGAGTAAGTATGTTCCAAATGTTATTCCAAAAGAGGAAAAAATTTCTAACAGTTTACTGCATGCTTTTTCGTTCACGAAGACTATATAAGAATAGTACCTATACGGATTTACGCATAGTTTATTATCTAATTTTTAACCTTAAAGGTTTAATATACGAGAAAACCGTCTTCTTTCACGTATAGGTACCTACTACAAAAAAACCTACGTTATATAGTTTTTTTTTAATAAAATAAAATTAATCAGATTTTTTGAAGTGAAACTTTTTATGGGACACTAGCGTTTTGTCATGAGAGTTAACTCGTCGAGCTAACAAAACTGTTAAACTCCTTGTCTCTTTCTTATTATTATCTTGTCTCACAGTACACATTGCATCCGACCTTTACTTAACTTGATCTTTGACAGGATTTGTTCTAGTTCAATTCCAATACGGCAGAGGGCGCTTTAAAAATAAATAAATAAATAATCGATAACCTTTGACACGATTCGTTGTAGTTCGACACTAATGCGGCAGATGGCGCTTTTTGAGATATGTATTCAAAATTTAATTATTTTTTTTGTCAAATGTTGATGCTTATACTTCTTATATACTCAACTAATTAATATTCCATTTTATCTTTTTTTAAAGAATTCTTATTTTGACAATAATAGTAAATTTATTTCTATTAAATTTTTATAATATACTACTTTTATCAATGTTTGGTTCTACTAAAATAGGGCAGAGGGAGATTTTTAGGAAAAAAAATTTTTTTTTTTCTTAAGCATGATTGAAAATATCGTATGGACCAGTTTAAAAAAAAAACGAAATAAGGTCACGTGACATTTCGTTTTTTTGAAGTGAAACTTCTTTACGCACGCTTGACTTGGGGAGTAAGCTGGCGAACGCGTGACGTAAGCGTTACGAAAAGTGTGATCGGACAAGGCGAACGGAAGTTATGTGGGGGATATAAGCAAGAGACAGCAGTGCGCTGCGTTTTTTTTATAAATTTATTTTATAAATTTAATTTATTTTATAAATTTAAATATTTGTAGAAAATTAATATATGTATATGTGTATACATGTATATATTGTACACACATATATATATATATATATACATACAGATGGAGCGAAAGAAGTTTCACTTCAGTCGTGTGGTCATAAGCACACTCGTTATTTTTTGTTTATTGCTATTTCAATTTGCAATAATTATGTTACTGCCCCACATTGGAGTTCTTTGATTATAATACGATTTTTTTATAATATTATACGAAGTTCTATCAAAATCGGCTCAGTAGTTTACGAGTCCATTGGCCCCAAACAACGTGACACTTAATTTTTATATATATAAGGATATGTGTTATTCTGATGTCTTATTGTGATATATTAACTGTATTATTATAAAGTCACATCAGAATCAATTCAGCATTCTTTGCATGACAAATTTCAAACATATATGCATGCATTGTCATAAAATTGTTTTATTCGTGCATCCCTAGCTAGACACCAGATAGCCAGTCAAGCAGAAATAGTGGGAATAGCCATTCCCACTGCAACATTGTGAAGCCTTTGAAACAGTTTAGCAAACGGTAATGAAGCCAGTCGTGTTGACACGATCCATACAATATTCATAGCGCGTCTATTGCCACGTCTTCGTCGTCGTTCCGTTGTCAAAACGCTAATTGCCGTGAAACTGTAAGGGGTTTGCGCATCAATCTTATAGAATTCGGACGATAAATAATAAGGGATCCCGATTTATGAAGGGGAACGAGGTATTGGCTTCGAGGGACTGATTTATATCGTCCGTTTTGCAAGTATTAGAACGAACAGATTGCACGAGTGATTGATGTCGACTCGACCTGTTTATGAGGGTGTTTTTTTATTATTTCATTCACATTGCAATCTAATCGGACAGTTGCGAGTGGTTAATAAAGTGACGTGGCTTGAAAAAAAAAAAAAAATTATTTTAAATTTAATGTGATTTTATACGCAATTTCGTCGGCGTATCTTTATAAGTATTATCTTTCTTCTTATTCTTGGTACTTGTATTATTCTGATGTACGAGTATAATCAGTATTATATGAAGTTTAGTCAAAATCCGATTAAAGATTATAACCGTAGAAATTTATACGCAAGTTTGAGGATAAGAAAACACAAGTCGAGTAGGTATATCTGCCAGATAGAATATTAAGGACTCGTAGATGGTACCTAGGCTTGCCAACAATTGCGGTTGGCTTCGGCACCACATATATGCATACAAATATAGTATCTAAAATTAAAAAATCCTCTAGCGTGCCCTTGCTTATTTAGAAAAGTGCACTTAGATAAGTAAGTACTCTGTGTCTCTGTGTCCATCCGTCGCAATTTAATATATTTTCTTTTTCAATATATCACTACATAGTATAAAACAAAGTCGCTTTTTCTGTCCCTATGTCCCTTTGTATGCTTAGATCTTTAAAACTACGCAACGGATTTTAATGCGGTTTTCACTAATGGGTAGAGTGGTTCTCGAGGGAGGTTTAAGTACATAATTTACTAAGTTACGCGGGCGAAGTCGCGGGCAGCAGCTTTAATTTTATTAACACGTAACGTAATTTTATAAACTATAATAACATGTAGTGCCATGTGTTAACAGACTTTTTCCATTATTCGAAGTGAGATTAGATGAATTAGAGTACTACATTGCTTCAAACAGAATTCCCTAGATGGCGTTGTAAATTTTGCATACACGTTGTCTGGGACTCCAAAAAGGACATAGGGTACCTTTCATCCAGAACGCGGACGAAGTCGCGGGCACCAGCTAGTAAAATATAAAAGGCGATGTGTGTATGTATGCGCGTCCCGTAAAAACTCCAAAAGCGATTTTGATAAAGCTTTCAGACAATCTTCAGTGTGAAGACTGCGAAGTTTGGTAGCAATCGGACGCGGACGAAGTCGCGGGCAAATACTAGTTGTTAATAATTAGCAAGTAGGTAAAATGAAAAATTATAGAATAATATCAAAATTTTGTTTATACGATGATATTATTATTTCTTAATCTATTCACTATTATACTGGAAACAATATAAAGTTGTTAGTCTTTGTTTTTGTGGCACTGCATTAAACGAAAATTTTCCTTTGTTTCTCTATAAGCATTCATGTCAAGAACAGACGGAGGTTGTGGGAACAAAAATGTCTACACAGGACGTCCGTGTTATTGGGTCGACTACGATATAGTTAATATAATCGATACCCAATAAAATGTTTCCTTTTATTTCCTATTTCCTATCATGAATATTATTATTTTGAATGTATTACAATAAGAATTAAAATTACAGGGGTATTTTTAAACTTACTGTCGCCCGACGCAAAAACGGGGTGTTATAAGTTTTACGCGTGAGGCTGTATATCTTTGCATGTGTGTATCTGTTTGCCTGTCTGTGGAATTGTAGCTCCCATAAGAGTATTCTCAATGCTAGAAGTTGTAGCATATAGAGCTTTTCTAAGTCACAAGTATTGGAAGTTGGCTAAAACTTGTAGTACACGTAGGCTTTCTCACGTGATTACCATTAAATCAATAACAATTTCGACAGCTAAGCATTCACCCGCACGTGACGAAATGATTTTGCCTGTTTAGTAACATTTTGTTGAATTGATTTGGAAAGATTTTGTCACATAAATCAATACACCGTTTTATCATTCACCTGTAAGCCAATGTGGCTGTTGTTTACTGAGGGCCCAGTGCGAGTTTTACTCGAACGAACGCGTCGAACGCGTAAACGTCAATTTGAATGAAGCAGCGTCACCTAGTAGCTAACGTGTAGCGTTTGATCGAGTAAAACCATTGTAAAACTCGCACTTAGGTTCAGTCCAGTGCGAAGTGGCATCGATGACACTCGAGTGCAGCATCAGATTGACATAAATGATATTGACATGTCAATATAACAAAATTAATGAATTTATTTATTATATGACAATTAATTAATTATATATATACAAACAAATTTATAATTTATAACCTACCTAAAACTAAAAACCTTAAAAAAATATAATATAATACTTAACTAAAATATTTTTTCTATATTATATAATAAATAATATTAATTAATAATATTTAATATATTTTATATTACCAAAAGTAGTCCCTTTAGGCAAGGTTCTGAAGATACTGGCAGCATTCCCCCTTTGAATTGCTAGACTAATTCTTTGTCCGAGGTAGCTGCCAGCTCTTCGGTCTCCCGTGATGTCGACCAACCTTTTTGCCATTAAAAAAAAAATAAAAAGCCTTAAAGCCTTAAAAAGCCTTATAGCGCTAGGACCCCACGGACCAAGGGTCTCGACACCGAATGGGACATGTCAATTGATCATCAAATATTTATTTTGTTTAAATTGGACACGCAGGTCATAATGTTCGCCATCCCTCCAGTTGGCTATCATTACTTTTCACTAAATTACCTTTAATTAGAAGTAAACAATTAATCGTATTTCACTTTAAACAACCTTCAGTTTGTATTGACTTTGAGAGGTTTGTTTGATTTGATCAGGTTGGGTTCCCATTAAACAAATTTACTGTTACAAATACAGAGGAAACTTTTGAATTGTGTATCCTTTATAATTTGCTTAATAATTGTCTGAATAGTTTGTTCTGTTATTAGTACATTTACTATTATTTTGATATTTAATTATTGTCTACTAAATTTTTCTTTACAACCCTAAGAGAACTTGGTTTTTCCCATTCGTAGTGGTAGAAATACGACCCCAATTACGCTTCTTAATAAATGTATGGTATCGGTTTTTAACGACATAATTATGTTAGTTTTTACGTTTTAGTCCTTTACAAAAAAAAAATTCAAAAGAAAGTACATACTTCATCATCTCAGCTGCAGGAAATTCTCTTCTGAACCTTCTCAATAATTTTTCAGTAAATTGTGTACAATAATCATAATATCTGTCACAATATTTCACAATATGTGATAAGTTTCTATATAAAAAAAAAGAAAATAACAATATCACACTCTATTTTGAAACTTTAAACTAGCGTTAATTTTCATTGTGTTTTTTATCTAATTTCTATTTTTCATTGGCATTTACGTGCTGATTTTCTATTAGTTGACCTCGGGACTATTGATAGGTATACTGAGATATACGGAAAACATAATGAGAACGTCCACAATAGATGGTTCATACCCATATGAGATCAAAGCATCATTGCTTTGATCTCATATGGGTATGAACCAAAAAGAATAAAAAGAAAGAGGTAGGTGCAGCCCGGAAGAAAGATTTTATTTAGTACTACGATGTCGCGTATTTTAAAATATGAATTATATTTTAAAATATGTCTAAAAACGTTTTAAAATTTTAAAATACAAATACAAATACAACTTCTTATCGTAAACTAATAATAATAAAAATATATGGGAAGAGGCACTTAATACAAACTTAACTTATTTAAGAGTTGAGATCTTTACCTACTACCTACTTATTCCATGCCATCGGAACTTTAGCTGTGCTAGATTTTTAGTCGGGAAGATTGGGAAGATTATACATTAGTTATTCAGCGCTGTATAAAGCTGTTTAACATCCAAAATTCAACACTTTGTTGATGAATTACGGCAAACTTTTGACGCTCGATTTTATTACCTGTTCGGTTAAATATTGGATTTTCGAATTGTGTTTTAATGTAACTAAATAAAATTATAAAATTAACAATCTTGTGTTATAATGTTATAAAACAACAAATGTGGTATATTTACCAATTCAGTGATATGATAATACTTAAATACACAAGGACAATCATTTAAAAGACAAGGAGTACATTTTTACAGTAAAATCCCTGAAGAAATACGTAGATTAAAATTAAAACAGTTGAAAACATTTGTAAAACGTAAACTTGTTAAAAAAGCGTAGTACAATTAAACGAATTAACTTATTTTCAAGAAACTTGGTAGATAAACATTTAGACGTACGGGACACAGGATAGGCTACTTTCTTCACGCGGGCGAAATCGCGGGCACCAAGTTAGTAAGAAATAAAAAATCAAAACATTTGAGAGAACAATCAATAGAGATGCTTATTCGATGTTTAGCGATACAAAATTAAGTGTGATGAATCAAACAACGCAAATCGAATCACTTAAACCCACTTATGTCCCAGATAGTGGTCCTTAATGAAATTAGAAACCGACTAACCCTAATGAACGTACATTGGTCTGTAAGAGCACATAATTGTCGGTGACCACTTTGATATTCCCACATACATTAAATAAAAAACGTCTTTGTCTAAATGTATAAAAGGATTCACATTCACTTACAGTGAATATTAAGACGGTCCTGTAACTCTATTTTAAGCGTAGCTCTATTGTGACTATCCTATTGTGCCACACCAGTATCATAAAGTACACAATTTCTCTAAAAAGTAACATAGTAAAAATCAGCCAAAATTACGTTTCTTTACTACATAGCGTTTTTATGGCATTAAAAATAAATATGCCGTAGTCATGCTATGAGACTGCATATAATGGCTTTATTAACATATAACTACAGAAAATAAATGGGATTTAGTCGTGTTTCCCCTACCTAATATTACTGAAAAATAAGCAGCTTTATTAATGAGAAAACGTCATGGTTATATTCGCAAAATATGTTAAACATTTTATTCATGGCAACAATACTATTCTAATGGCTTAGTTAGATAATGATGATATCTACACGTATAACTTTACAAAATACGTATTTGGAATTGCAGATTTACATAATGATAAAAAAATGATAAACATAAATAATATAAATGAAAAATAAATAAATGATATAGATAAGATGATGATGATGATGATGTGATGATAAAGACCACGATGAAATATAAATTGCTTGGATCACTGTCAGAACTTGGATGCATTTCAACAGGGAACTGTCATACTGAAATAAAAAATAAAATCCTTATTTCAACTTCTATAAAATTCAAATTGAAAGCGCAGCATTAAAAATATATGCAGAATTAGCTTATGTAGGCAACGCTGTAAAAAGAAAAAGAAATGAGCAAACATTTTTGCGAGGCTGGAAGTTGCTGGAAATCTAGCTTTGCGAATTACACGTAATGTAATTTCAAACATCATAAGTTGATTGTTTGAACATTTCACGTTAAAAGAAAGGTTGGTAAAATATTTTTAAAATACCTTAATTTCTTTAAATAAAAGGTTTATTTAAAGTTCAAGCATGGCTTGGTGAATTATATTTTCAAATGAAATTTTTTTCAGGCGGATGAGCATAAAAAGGATTACATACTACTTACTACATTTGAGATTCGTGACTTTCATATTATATTATTATTATATTACAATAAATAAAATTAAAATTAAAATGGTTTTGTAATCCAAAAGGAATTTTTTGCTATCTAAAGGTTTACGAGTAATTAAAATCGATAATATTTTAAATATTTCAAGCACCTAATAATGATAACAGTTAGCTATTAAAATTTCTAAAGTTTTATTGCAATGTATTCGTGTTTAAAAATTCCTTTACATATTATGTTTACATTATAAAAGAGATACTTTTAGAAACGTGTCACACTCTCGTATACTACGCGTTCAACTAAACAGTTTACTTGTAGGGATGGCTGAAATTCGATTTATTTCAATCATTCTCCTTATAATATATACAATAGCAAATACCACCGCACTAAAAATTAAAGTTCTCGCTGATTTATCTCAACAAAATAACAAGGAATTCTTTAGAAATATTTTTCCGTGGATCGTAGACAATATTGGAGCAGATTTGAATATAGATTATCATTTTAAAGAAAGCGGCAGAATAATAGGACCGAGACAATGCATTTTATCAGATCTTAGGACAAACGTGTACTTACAAGCAGAACTTTTACAATGTGAAGCTGGCGGTAAAAACATTAAAGACTGCCTTAAGGAACATCGGGTAAATCCTAAGTGTTATAATCCTTGTTTGAAAAGAAAAGTTAAGAATTTTGTTAGATATGCGATAAGAGAATTCGACAAAGTGAAAACTCAAGAGACTCCATTAATAGTAGTAAGAGGAAAAGAGTATTTGGGAAATAGGAATGACATATTAGAAAATATTTGCAACGGCTTTGGAAGAAGACAGCCATATGGTTGTAGGAATCCAACGCCTATTCATAATAGTACAGAAGACACCTCAATCAAACCTGATCCTTCAACTACAACAGAATCAACCAATTCTAACAGTCAGCATTCCCCGGACCAGGGAAACAGAATTCCGAATGACGCAAGTCCTGGTACTGAAACCAGTCTACCCACAACAGTCAGTCCACCAGATGATAGTCAAATAAACAGGGACTCACAAAACCAAACTCCAAATTCTAATACAGCAGATAACAAGTTACCATCTACTACAACTAAAAATGAAACAAGTCCTGGTGCTGAAACCAGTCAACCCACAACAGCGAATTCACCAGATGATAGTCAAATAAACAGGGACTCACATAACCAAACTCCAAATTCTAATACAGCAGATAACAAGTTACCATCTACTACAACTAAAAATGAAACAAGTCCTGGTGCTGAAACCAGTCAACCCACAACAGCGAATTCACCAGATGATAGTCAAATAAACAGGGACTCACAAAGCCAAACTCCAAATTCTAATACAGCAGATAACAAGTTACCATCTACTACAACTAAAAATAAAGCAAGTCCTGATACTGATACCACACAACCTACAACAATATGATAATAATAACAACAAAAACAACCACAATAATAATGATAGCTCTTAATTCCAGTAATCATTTATATGGTAAATAAATACTAGATAACATTTTTTTATTATTCTAGCTTGGCCTAAGAACATTCGTTGTGGTAATATAAATTCTCTCTTGAAATTAAAGAGTTTCTTATTAAAATATATGTCTTTATTTTATTACTACTTTTGAATAATTAGTAGATTTAAAATTAGGTTAACTAATTAATGAAATGAGAATTTCATATTAGGTGCCCATTTGTTATAATCATTAATGTAGAGATTTCTTAAGTTCCTTTAGTTAGAACATAATTATTATAAATGATGGGTGTAGAAGATTGCACTAAGTATATCTATAAAGAAGATATTATAATTATATTACCAAAGAGAGAAGATTTGTATAGAAGATTGTACCATATCTATAAAGAATATATAATATATTACCAAAAAGAAAAGATTTGTATAGAAGATTGCACCATATCTATAAAGATATATATTTGATTGATTTGATTTGCATTTATTGATTTTTGTATTTTTGTCATTAATGAATAAACTCAAAATCTACTAGACCAATTTTAAAAATTATTTCACTTATAGAAAGCTACATTATGAGCGGGTAACAGGCTATATTTTATAAAACGTAGGACGAAGTCGCTGCTACAGCTAGTCTAGTACATATCGTACTATATCATGGTTAATAAATAGTTAATAGTATGAATTATAAAAAGCACAACAAGCTAAGCGAATACGCCTCCAACAATAATGAGGAAACTTGCAAAAAAATCACTTGTAAAGTGTCGCCATTTATTTTTTAAACATAGCTTTAAAATTCTCCTTTGTGTTTGTGCTTACTTTCCTTTTGTTTTTTATGTAAATGGACCTCCGAATAATAATGAACTTGTAAAAGGTCTGCTCAAAACAATAAAGTAGAGGTATAGGTAATATGAATGTTTATGTATACTAACACTTAGCATATAAATAATAAGTAAATATTAGACTTAACAGATAAAGTAACAATAATAATTATAGATGTATGATCTCAACTTTTTTACTTTAATACAACTGTATTTAAAGTGTTTACGTATAGATGAATATCGTTTAGCGGAATCACAGTGGAATAACAATGCATCTGTCTGTTACTACTTACCCTTAGCCCACAGCCCACCACCTAACAAGTGTATCTGAGTGTACTACGGGCACTTCTGTGCTGTTGTATTAGTAGGGAGTGTAAGTAATGTAAGTGTACGTACTGGCGGGGCACCAATGTCGTGTCATAACATCCCTGCGACCCCGCCCATCAACGGCCGGTAGGAGTTTGGCATAACCCTTAATCCCGCAGTGTTCCGTACACTGCCAGTAAACATTGAACTAATACTATTTCCTGTACATTGCGCTATATCTTCCTAAAACACTTTACCTTGAGCACTCCCAAGAACTATTGGTATCTCAAACAGTTCTTGACTAATTAATTCGATATCAGATAGCGCTTAAGGTTAGTTTAGAAAATTATTTTAGAGGTCGATACAGGGAGCGTACAAATCCACTAATAGCTCGTTATAAAACGTAGCGAACCGAGAAATTAACGGACGGGAAACAGTATTGTTTTAGGCCGGGTAAAATATCAATAAAACTATATGAAAACTAAATATTAACTAAAGATATATTTAGGGACTGACAGATATAATCTCGTAGGGACTGTAAGATCTAATCATTCAGACTTAGACGAATTATAGGATTATGGGTTGACAAGTCAGATCGGATCCGTAAACTGAACCGACTCTAACTGTTACCGCAATCATAAACCATTATATATTCCAATATGAATGAAAAAATCCAAAATTATACACGAAAATTTGTAAATTTGTAATTTCTCAATTCTCAATACTTGACGAAGATGTCGAAGATACAGTTTAACTGGCCTAAAGGTGAGAGTCACAACCGTTTCTCTGACAAATCGGCAATAGATGAAGATAAATAAAATATAATTTTTAGTTAATAATAAAAATTAACGTAATATATTACGTATAATGAGTGAAAATTATTTAAGCAAAGTAAATTATATTTTTGACTTAACTCAATAAAACCAAACAAAAAAAGATTTAAGATCATCTGTAGTCCAAAAATAATTTGGCATTCAATCGGTTTGAGGTCCAGTACGTAAACATCTTGAAACGAATTTTGAAATACATGCCCCGGTTTTTTCCTTAAATCGAATTATTGAGATCCCAAGTCCTAAAAGCAAATCTAAAAAGAAATACTCAGCCCACATACATTGCTTCCAAATGAAAATGTAATAAAAAAATCTTTAAAGGTGACATTTTAGTGAATAAGTAAGAGTTAGTATTATTTAGTGAATAAGTACACTTTCATGTTATATGTAGTAAACTTTCATGTTTAGTTCAGTAGTTTTTGCGTGAACAAACAAACTCACATTCACATTGATAATATTAGTAAGGATAGTAGGTAAGGATGCATAATATGAATATTATAGATATAGATATTGACGTTTTTAGGTTAGGTTGCATAATAAGCCATAGTTATGCCCGCGGCTTCGTATGTGTGTAGGTACAACTTCTTCTTCGTATGTAAACCAATTGGAATGAAGCAAACATTAAATGTAACGAGAAGCTTGCTAAAATCATCAATGAAAATCGCCGATCAATCGGTATCGGCCAAAATCAAAACGTTTAAGCAGTTTCTGAAATTAGCGTGAACACAAGCACAGACAAACACTATTACAATTTTTTTAAATATTACCAAAGTACATGTTTATTTTTGGAAATAAATTGATAGTCCAAATAGAGCCCTGAATAATAGCTAGTATTAAAAAAAGGAATATAAGTACTAAACGTTTAAGCAGTTTCTGAAATTAGCGTGAACACAAGCACAGACAAACACTATTACAATTTTTTTAAATATTACCAAAGTACATGTTTATTTTTGGAAATAAATTGATAGTCCAAATAGAGCCCTGAATAATAGCTAGTATTAAAAAAAGGAATATAAGTACTAAACGTTTAAGCAGTTTCTGAAATTAGCGTGAACACAAGCACAGACAAACACTATTACAATTTTTTTAAATATTACCAAAGTACATGTTTATTTTTGGAAATAATTGATAGTCCAAATAAAGGTAAGTAGTATTAAAAAAAGGAATATATTTAGCTTCTTAATTTGTCCTACAAAATTCTTCACAAAGTATGATATTATGCGAATTGTCACTTTACATTTAATTCTTTACATAACTCTCCGATTGTAACTTCCGACTGTAATGGCCTCGAGCACTTCGCACGAAAAAAAATCACTTCAAACAACAACTCGCATTAGCGGAATGTCTTCGTACAAAATCTCTTTGTAGCAAAATGAAAGGATTATTCACATAGGAGATAGGTATTACATTAAAATAGATTCTATTTTATATGACACAAAGTACAATTTTATTTAAAGTTCACTCTATCACGTCTGTGGCAAAAATGTTCATTACCGACTATGTTGTTGGATTGTCTAGTTCCCAGAATTTTCAATTCAAGGATTTCGCATAGGACAAGAGAATTATTCCCTATTAAATTTCTGGGATTTATATTTTATTTATTTAGTATTTTATGAGTGTCATAAATATATTCGTTATATTTAAGGCCACATCAATGCCCCATAGTCATTACACAGTAGACCATAAATTCAAAAGAACTTCTGATTTTTATTATTATATCAGTATTCTGTTAGTTTAGTATACTTTTCTTTTTACTAAAATAAATGTGAATAATTTCACATGATATCCATACCTGTAGAGGGACGGTTTTTGACAACAAAAGCTTACAACTACTTGCACTTACAAAAAGCATTACTATAGCAATATATATTGATGCCGAAGTGACTACTTGCTATGATCTCGTAGTTCACATTGTGATATCGCGGGCATAGCCGTCCAACCGTCCATAAAACGTAACCAGGAAAAGGTCCTTCCACATATTTACATTTTACCTACGTGTTTTACATTTTTCAACGAAAATAACATAATGCTTTATTTTATAGTATGGTCGCAATTGCAGCGGGAATAATGCAATTACTGTAGTTTTCAGTTTATAGAATTTATTCTCATATAAAGAACAATTTGTTCACTAAATTATGAGAACTTAATAACTATACATTTAACAACATTTAGTCCATCGGAGATAGCTTAGTTAAAATTAGTGTTGGTCAGTATATATATTATTTCAATTTATGTTTAAAGCTACACATGCTATTACAATTTTTTCGACTGTCAGGCAATGCATTGTATCTGTGTTCCCTCATACAATATATTTTTTTACCGTACTGTGTTCTAATTTTAGGCAATTCAATAGTATTTCTATTTCTAGTGTTGTATTTGTTGTCTTTTTTGAAAAGTTTTTTTTGAGAATTTATACTATTTGTTTCTATTTTTCTAATTAACACACATATCGAATAATTATATAGCTTTTTTAAGTTAATAAAATTTAAGTTAAGTTAAAAAAGTTTTGAAAGTAATATTCTCTTAAAACCAAAGTGATTTCAAGCACTCGGTTTCCACCTAAAAATATAATGAGAAATAGAAATGGAAATTTTCAAATTAAAATGAAAAATTTACTGTAAACAAGGTCTCAGTCTCGTTATGCAAGAAGTATTATATAGTAATAAGTAAATTATAGAACACGAATAGATATGTGAGTAATGTGTGAGTTCAGATGTTTTGTTATACTTAATTAAAATTGGAAGTATGATAATCTAACTAATAAAATAAACAGAAGTAATTGAAGAAAATGATAATGGAAATGGCGCTGTGGTTGTACAAATGAAGCCGTACCTCAAAGGCGAAAGCGTTTTATGTTAATGCGGTAAACCCGCCAAAATGACAATGTGAATAATGGCTACATACGGAAATTGTGCTAGTTCTAACATTGATTAATTCGCGGCCTGCGACGAGCCCTCCTTATTTGTATTTCGTGAATAAAAAGTTGTTTGCACCTGCCCTACATGTTTGTAACAAATGCGACACTGTCTATTTTAACACGCATTATTTTTAAAATTAGAACGCCCTGGCAAGTAAAACAGTTTTATTTCAAACGATAACTTTTTTTAAGTTCATTATACTATTGGATTTGTTACTATACGATTTTGGTTTTTTTTAGTAAGAAACTAAGTAATCACACTTTTTTAATCACAATACTAAGATCAGTAGACAGGCGTACTGATAACTTAAACAAATCTTATTAACATCGTCATGGAGCCTGAAAACATACTACCGTCTGTGATAGGATAACGGATAAGGATGGCCATTACTTAGCGAGTCATCGAAACACAACAGTACAAATATCAGTATATTATATGTCGTCGGCATATCGTAGAATTGGGCATATCATGATATGTTAAAACTGAGAGGGTTGCCTCACTCCGCTCCGCTTCCCAAATTTATTTCCATGTAAACCTAACACGCTTCTCCTCGCTTTGCTTCGCTCCGCCTCTCGTCGCACCAATTTTTGACTTTTGGTGAAAGATTTTTCATTTCATACTTTACGATCTGCCCAATTCTACGATCTGCCCACGACATATATATGTATATGTGTGCCTTTGTGTTATTTTATGATGATGTTCTGTAAGGAGGTGGTTATTGCCGCCAGCCAGGCTGCCCAGATGACTACGAAACGCAGTATGACCTGCCACTACTTGCCAGAATCAGACTTTGAAAAGTTTATTTCCAAAGTTAGCATTACCGGGAATTCTATTCTTGTAGTGCGAATTGTTATTATTGAATTTAATTTTATGGGATGTAGATTATTTCCCCCATATATTAAAAGTGTCAAAAATATTATGTAACTATTTTTGTCAAATTTATCGCTACCATTTGTTGATAGTCGACACGTTTGGTCTAGTGGCTAGAAACCCTAGCTATTAACTAAGCGGTCGCGGGTTCGAATCCCGCTAGGGGCAAATGTTTATGTGTTAACATTTACCTTTGTACCTGAGTCATGGATGTTTTGTATTTATAATATGTAGATATGTATTTACAAAAAAAGTATTGTATGTAGTATATCACCTATTTGGTATCCATAATACAAGCAATTAAGTTGCTTACTTTGGAACTAGATGGTGCTGTGTGGAATGTGAGAATATATTTATTTATTTATTATTTATTTTATTTATCTTATTTATCTTATCTTACCATTATTACATATTATTTTAAAATTTCTCTAAATAATTTAAAAAGTTTAGTACTAGTAATGTTTACATTTGAATTGAAGCAAAAAAATATCAACTAATGCTCTCTGCAGGCGCCATACATATCTATCTAATTTACTGTCAATTTATTAGAATCACATGTCAGAATTTTAAAAGCTTTCCCATCATGGGAACGCTATATATGTAAATAATATATATACGAAATTATTTAAATGCCTGTCTGTTATTATAAAGAGGAAAGGTTTTATTTTATTGTGTTTGTATGTTTGTAATATTATATATATATCTGTAAATATATAAACTCAAACACTAAACCTATTCACCTATAAAAGCTACATTATTACAAGCCTACATATATTTTATTTATTTTATTTTATTTATTAATATAGTAAATTATAATGTTACATTAAAATTGACACCGGTGTAAATATAAACTCATTAGAGTTTTACCGCACACCATGTTCAGTTTACATATGTATAATTTATCAATATATACACATAGACATATTTATTATATAATTATAGATATACACATACAAATACTTAATTATAGATTTATTCAGATACCTATTGTTCCGATTGCGCATGGTTAAACTTTTTGTTGACACTCACGAACACTTTTGGTTCTTTAGGATTACCCACTTTAGAATTTTAGTTACAAATTGTTAAAAATAGTTGTTAAAAATTATATTTATCTGTAGTTAATTGTAAAAAGTATTGTTTTAACTTATATGTGATGTTTTTGGGTGTTATTTCGCTTTTTAATGTTTTAGGTAGTTGGTTAATTAGATTCAGAATGACATAAGCCAGACGCCTTTTTCCGTGAAGGTTGTTATATTCGGGTAAATTAAATTCATCAAATAATCTGTTATATGTAGATATATAGATAATATATGTTTTTCAATTACACCCAAACGAAGTTGATGGACTTCAATCTAGTCAAGAATAGCAAGTTGTTTCAATAATACCTATTACAATTTGGGTATTACAAAATGAGGATTAAACATTGAGCTCTTTAGTGATTTATTGTAATAAATCTGAACGTCAATCTCTGTTAATAATTTATAAACTTTTGATGACATTGTACGAATATTTAATTTGCTAGGATAACAATTGGAATTTGGAGAATTACTACGACTAGAGTAGTTAAACAGGGTTATCTGGGAAATCTAGTTTGATGTATGCTGTCTATATTTGTATACTGGATAGAAATCGACCTCAATCTCAGCCCTATTACCTATTCACTCTGATCTTGAAAATTAACAAGTTGTATATTTCAGGGAACATTGAAGAAGGGAGAGAATTCCAATACCTCGCTGTGTGTAAATTGAGATGTAGAAGGAACTAGAACCGTTCAATAGTATAGTTGATGCAATAAAAAAATTACTTATGTTTTATAAAATAAAAAAAAACGCTAATATTTATATATATAAAAAAAATTAAGACGCCATCGTTAGTCTTCGCCCAATTATTTGAAAATATTATAAATGATTGTATTATGGATAATCATACAACCTTGAAACTTTTCCAAAGTTGGCTCTGCCGGGATCGAATCCGGGACTCTTGAGATCTCTTAAGGGAAGATCAAACATCAAAACCCAAACATATTTACAAACAGATCTTTGTTTATAGTGAAGACTAAAGCTAATAATCTGTTGTATTCATCATTTCATTTATCATTACTAATCATTATTTTTAAGAGGCAGCAGTAAAATCATCCAAAGACTAGCTTGTAGTGAGAGGATACACATTGCGATTCGCGATCATTTGGCAGCCAGTCTAGCGGAAGTAACCGGCCCTTTTCAGACGATCACCGTGTGTTTCCATGAGTGAGTAAAGGAGTGCCTAGACGATCAAGCGGCATGACATGCGTTTACGTGAATTATCATGCTGCATGTCATGCCGCACGACCGTCTAGGGAACGCTATACGATCATGCGTGTATGTCAGTCATAGCTTACAGGATTGATGAAAATCAATCAACTGCCAGCACGTAGTTGAATGTCATTCACATCAATCAATACAATTAAACGGTCATGCATGCATGACAGCTCGTAACGCATGTCATGATCGTCTAGGGACCGGTTAAGGGATGCTAAAGTCCATTTTCCTCTCTGCTCCTAATCCCTAATCTAAGTTGTTTATCTAAGTTAACACCAAGTAGTATTCATGAAAATAGAATGATGTTTTCTATGGGGTGTACTCTTACAGTTTCATCCGTCCCGAACAGAAATAAAACACGTACGAATATCATTATTAACAATCAACTGCACAAATTTAATTTGGTTCGTGTCGGCGACTATTTGTTCAGATTGATATAATCCCAATTCAATTCAAACCAAATCTCGATATATTTTAATTGAAAGTGGATCTATTAACAAGAATATGGAATATATATATATATATATGTGTTTGAATAGTTCCATATTCTTGTTAATAAACAAAATTGTCATTTTTTTTTTAAATATTTTGCCAAAACGATTACCTACCTTATTAAAAGCTCTCCAAGGACGTTTTTCAAGAAATTGTTACTTTGACTAAGGCCCCAGGGCCTTAGTCAAAGTAACAATTTAAAACGATTACGAAACGATAACGAAGTTCGAAAACAATAAAATGTATGGGATTGACTATGCCGTCGCTAAATCACGTGACACATCCCATACATCGCTACGGAGCGAATGCCACTTGTCTAAAGGTAGCAGTTTTTTTTTTATAACATTCGAACAGTGTTTTAGGGTTTCATTAAATTAAATCATAATTCTCTCGTTTTCTTAATATTCAATTTAGGTTACAATTTACAAATTTAACAATTCGTTTCAAATTAATTTAGTTAATTTATTTCAAAGTTTCAAATTTGTTAAACACATATTTCTGTTTCTTGTTCATATTTCACCAGAACTAAAACTTATATTTTTCGTACCAAAATTCACCCAGCCATGTTAAAATACTATCAGGCGGAATACTATTTAGAAATCTCACCTAAAATGGAGCATATAATTCCAGTATAGAATCGAATGAGCATCTCCCTTACGCCGTGTCATAAATCATCCGAAAATGGGGTAAAATAGACCATGCGATATTTAAGGTGTGAGGTAATAAGATTCGCCGGCCTTTTTGCAAGGGCCGCCAGTGTGGTGGGACTCGACATTGGGTAATATTTTAATCTGCTCGCCTCTCTGAAACATCTTAAGCATAATTTTTGCTTTAAAAGAGTTTTAACTTGACCTGAACCAGTGTCAGATTTCAATTTAATGTATGCTAGTGTCATATTTAAAAAAAATAGGACCTATGTTTCAATTTTATTGCTTATCTATACATATTATCATAATATAAAATCGATGTTTGCCTCTGTTTGCTTCTCCGGTAACTTCTTCTAAACCACCGAACGGTTTGATACGGTTTTCACTAATTAAAAGAGCGATAAACAATGAAGATTTTTATAAATAACTAGCGTATGTAATAGAAAACCAACTTAACATTTTCTTTTTTATAATGTAAAATGACTGTAAGCATAGAGTAAATAGTACTTAACCAAATAAGTACTACTTACTCTATGCTGTAAGGTATGTTTGTGTACATACGCTTCAAAAATTCGACAATGGGTAGACCGATTTTAATGTGACCGACATAGTTATGCGAATACGATTTTTCACTGCTGTTCAGATAAATACTTAATACACAGCTTTAATAAAATTTTACATGAATCTTATAAAGGCGCATACAAACTCACGCCGAGAACCCGCATGAGAAGGTTGCATGAGTATAGATGCTTTCTCGCGGTTCTCGCGCAATATCTCGGCAAGACTTCTCGCGTGAGTCTGTAACGGCTATTAATCAAATTACTTAGGTATTCAAATTAAAAGTAAATGGAATCATGGTTCTCTCTTAGTTTTGATCATTTATTAATATGAAATTCGGAGCGAGTCGTTCTATTAATATTTAGTAAGTAATATTTTAGTATTATTAGTTAGTTAGGTAATGTTATACTACTGTTATCCTACAAGATTATGTACAACATAATTATTATGTAAACGTATAACGATAACATTAAAAACTACTTTACAGACATGAAATCTTTCATGGAAAAGTCATACAGACTCCAAAAAAAAAACTGTGAGTAAAAAGTCATACGCTAAAGAGAAACCTCTTATTGTCAAGCAAAAGATTCATGTAAAGGATATTGTGAGGCACCGTCGAAGACATGAAAGAACAAAAGGCGAAACAGCGCAAGTTTGCAAGCAGGAGTTGTGTACTTTTGTCCAACAGTTTTCCACTTAGTCCCATTGGACTTACATCGTGTAGCTACTCGAGAAACAAAAGAAGTAACTTCGTATATATATGTGCTTTTTATTTATAACCATGACTAAACAATATGAAAACGAAATCCATAACGGCATCCTTAGCGTCCACTTTGTTCTACAAAACTAAGTACAAAACTAAACTTATTTTGATACGGTTTTCATTGTCACTTAGAGAATAGCTTATAGAATGTATAAGTATAAAATGCTTAGAAAAAAAGTGTATTATATTATATTAATATGTATTGAAGCATACTGTAGCCTGTAACGCGTAACGTGTGACATGTATTCATATTACATACATTAATAATTGTATGGGGTATGTTTACATTCCTGCAAATTTAACAGATAACTGATAACAGATAAGATGACTTTTTGTTTTTTGATCATATAAAAAAATTAATTTTCAAAATAAAAGTACAATAAGTTTTCAGTTAAAGAATTGTTAAGATCTTGAACTGAAGTGATTAAAATTATTCATTGCCTTTGATTTGTGGAGTCATTCATGCGACGCTGTTGCCCTAATACTTACTTTTGTCAAACTTACGCCGCAATTGATTCCATTCAACGGAAAACTTTCTAAAGCTGAATAGTCACGCAAAGGGAATTCGATCCAACTCGATGTTTCTAACAAGACATGTCTGAATAGTTTTGACATTATGTACTTAGTGGCTATACATACTTTATACAGTCCACTTTTTGAAGACTGGTTTTATTGATTGATTATTATTATTGAACAATAAAATAACTTTTATCTTCATTCGAATTACAACTGTTTAACTAGATTGGTTAAATAAATAGTTTTACTACTAGATTAAGATCATGTCATATTTATAGGCCTAATAAGATAAGATATGAACCGCTTTAACAATCTACATAAGTAAAACAAAACTTTCAATGCAATTTCAACATTCAACATATAAAAAGAAAAAAAAAACGTAATATTTTGTCGACAAAATAAAACGGAAGTAAATATAAGACAAGTATTAGATCAATACAGCGGAACCACAACTCGACGGATTACCTGATTCGAAGAAGTCTTAAAAGCTCATAAATTGGAGCGACTTAATACTTGTGTGAACAAAGAAAGGTTTATGGATCGAAACAAAGAATATGTATTACAATATACTAGTGACCTGACCCGGCTTCCCACGGTTGAAATTTGTTTTCCGCAAATTAAGATAAACACAAAAACACTAATATATCAAGATCAAAATATATCAAGCTAGCGGGGAGAAACAGACAGAGCGACTTGTTTATATGTAAATTTTTATTTATAATTTCATTTAAAATAAATTACTGAAAAATTTTAATGTACCTATACCTAATCTATGTAGTTAAAACCTAAAACTTCTTGTTGTTGTGTAATCAAATTTATTTATATAATATAAGACATCAGAGCTCAAGGACAATCTTGCTATCCAGTTAAGGTTAAATAAACAAAAAATCAAATAATACACAAGCAAGGAGTTGATTTAATAATTTCCCAGATAAAATTGTAAACGGCTCATTTTACAGGGATAATAAAGTAGCTTACGAAACAATTTATCGCTGTGCCTTTCAAAACAAAATTTTATGTTCAAACTTTACAAAAGATATTATTGTCTGTTGACTTTACAATATTAGCTTAAGTTTATATTTCAGGGGAACGCTGTGGGCTCTAAATAAGTTGGTAACAATAAAATACATAACTCATATGTATCAATATTTTCTTTATCTGATATGAAGTTTATAGTAACTTTTGGTTTGTACTTTTTTTTTATTTAAACATATTGATTGTCTACATTTATTTTATCAAGACCAATATTTTATTTGAGATCCGTATTAATATTATAAATGCGAAAGTTTGTATGGATGTATGGATGTTTGTAAGTCTTTCACGCAAAAATTACTGAACCGATCACCGTGAAATTTTGCATACACGTTGTCTGGGACACCAGAAAGGACATAGGGTACCTTTCATCCAGAACGCGAACGAAGTCGCGGGCACCAGCTACTATCATATAAAGCAGTTAGCGCTAACGGACCTACGGACAACGGCTGTTTATTATATATCAAGATATAACTGAACATTAGAAACCCAATGTCACACGTCCTTAACAAGTTCATTAATAACACGAGGGGTGTCAACAGTAAGACGCTTTTGTTAATATTTCACGATTTCCATAGAATACAGATTAAAATTAATTATGAAGCGATGTAATGATTCGTTCACTTTCTGTCTTTGTGGAACTGCGGAAATCTTAGAGTAAATGTATCTACTAAATAAACATTACACCGAGTATAACGTACAAACGCCCCTCTTTGCATTAGATTAATTGCTTGATCATTAGCAATATATTATGTTGTTACATGGTCTCTGATTTGTCTCGTGTAATGGTAAATATTTGGTTTATTCCTATCTCGGCACCCACGAATTTATCTGATAATGTTTGTTAGGTACAGTTTTCTAAATGATAGAAACACAAATTTAGGTGATTATTTATCAAGTTCAAAATCAACATTCTTAAAAAGTTATTAGTAATCTAAATAAAATTTGTTATAATTCGGATCATTACTTATAACTGTAAAAAAAGGAATAATATTAAAAAAAAATCTAGTTATGCTAAGAATAAAAATGAATATCCAAATCATAGTTGAATCATTATTTTGTAGGTTTAACTAATAAGTAGGTATTAAGTAAAATAGCTCTGTGGGACGTACATTCAGCTACTCAATGAGGATAAGGGATTATGATAAGGTAAGGGACAAGGGACATGCTGGGCCCTAGCATTCCTTATTCACTAGTATTTCGCTTCACTGATATCTGCACAGCCAATTTTGAAAACAGAATTTCAGATCATAGCTTAACCATTGACCAATTCACATTATTTTGATTTTGTCGTGTCAAGATTTCTCTTATCCTATTATCAAGGATTTTAAGATATTTAATAGGAAATAGATTCAAGGTACATATGTGTTTGTTAGTTTTTTTTAAAGCAAAAGAATTACACAGTGATTTCCTACAATTTTTTTTTTCCTTTTTAAATCTTTTTTTTTAATTTGCATATGGTTCAAATACAATATCTAATTTTTTTCTAGCACAATAGATATGTATACATTACACATATTATTAAATAAAGTGACTGTCTGCCTCAGTCTGTTTCTCCGCTGACTTATTCTAAAGCACCCAACAGATTTTTATACATTTAATACAGATTTTGATTTTGATGCAGTTTAATCTAATATATAAAATTCTCGTGTCACAGTGTTTGTTGCCAAACTCCTCCAAAACGGCTGGACCGATTGTGATGAAATTTTGTGTGCTTATCGGGTAGGTCTGAGAATCGGCCAATATCTATTTTTCATACCCCTAAAAATGTTAGGGATGGTCCACCACAAAAAATATTTTTTTTGGCAAAACAACGTTTGTCGGGTCAGCTAGTATCATATAAAATTTATAAAATAATTCGGGCACCAAATTGTTTTGTATGATGGTCGGGTTGCCATTTCGCAACATTCTTCCACGCATATAATATTGAGAAAAGGTACAATTTTCATAAGTAAGATTTATTGTCCATACCCTTATCCCTTTTACGTTTCCCAGATTTCCGGTGACAATTCTTGGCAAGCCGGCTACATCATAACTTTTGTGTGTTATGGTTTTAAGCTTGGTTTCAAAGAAAAATAATATTTATTTAATATAGAACATGACTATAAATTTTTTTTTCTAATTAAGGGTCGACGTGTTAAAAGCCGAACAAAATGTCTTTGATACGAGATAAATAGAATGAGATGTCAATAATTTAATGAAATTTATAAATTTTATACATAATAATCCAGTTGTAGTATAAAATATCACAATAATGTGACAAAAAATTTCATGCTAATTTTTTTTATTCGAAATATTGTCTAAATAAAAATAAAGTTAATGTCTGCTTCTGTCTATTTCTCTACTAACTTTTACTAAATCAACCAAGGTTTTGATTTTGATATGGTTTTAACTAATTAAAAAAGAAAATTTGTGTATATAATTTGCAGATCGATAGTTTCAATATAAATAGCTATGCTTAAAGTCAATATTAACATTGTTATTAACCTTGTGTAATAAATACTCAAGATCAAGAATCAAGAACTCGAGCTGCTTTCAAAATATTTTGTAAGTATAATTTTTTATATTATGACTTGTAATAATTTAAAATAGAATTGACTATTATTACTTATATACATACATTTGCAATGTTTAGAAATAAGTAGGATTTTTACCCGTGGCGAGTAAATAAAAGGTTTAAGCAAAAAATTCATGACGCTTTTTCGAGATTTTTCTTGACACATGATTATGATAACCATCCACCTTTACCAGCGGCATGAATATTAAAAATCCTTATCAAGCCGGAGTAAATTGCTTTTAAACTCGGAACGAGTGCCGACATCGTCACGTTTTTCCCTAAAAAAAAAAAAACATATAAACAAGACATTCGTGTAAACGAATCTTTCAGGGGCTGATTAATTGCAAATAAAGGTCCTAAAAACAAACGCGAAGCGAGCAAAATTACATTTCAGCGATGTCAGAGGTAAAGCGTTATTTGATGTTCATTCAGTATTTATTAAAATCCACCATTAATTATTTATTATTTTAAAATCATAAATTTGAATAATTATGAAAATCTTTCCTGTAAAAGCTACCTTATGGAAAAACGAAATTTAAAATGACTTACACCTTTATTCTAGTCTAGTCTGGTATATGTAGCCTAATCTAAATCTGTCCATTTAGTTATACTTCATTATAATTTCAAAAAGTTTTACTATGCAATTCAATTTATACTAAGAAAAATTATTTAAATAAAATTTTCCGAAAGCCTTATAATTACTGAAAAAGTAATGTAAAACTATTTGTAAGTATTTTAATAATTACAATTACCAACCATTAAAATTTCAAATTTAATGTTTGACTAAAAATGACATTATAACTTGAGCGTAAAATTATACGTACATAATTTATTTAAAGTTCGCGTGCCAAGGGTATCACAAAGAAAACAGGGAAACATGACCATTGTGAAACCGACAGGGCGAGTTTTTATTTTTAATGTTAATATAATTCGTATTTAACACAAGTAGGACCGTGTAATCGTTTATTATATCATACTAATGCGAATGTATACTAACATTAACATTATATCATACTAAAGTGTAACATAAATAAAAACATCCTGTTTTAATTATCTATGACAACTGTTAAGGATGTTTAGTCTATTAGTGGTTTCTAAGTTCGTGCCTTAAATATATATATACAAATAATCTACCCAGCTAGTAGAACCGTCAGTAAAGAAAGTTTTCGAAACGTAATAGCAAGCACTATAATTGTTGATAGAAAGAAAACTGTTATTATATGTAATTGCGCTTTGGTGGTCCAATATATCCAGCAATAGGCGTCTATCGGCTGCTAATGATAAAGTAGACTGTAAGCTGATAAAGTGGTACTGTTGTGCTAAATTTTACTCAGCACATCGAGGGTGCCGAGATGGGAATAAACCGATTACTCGTATTATAATAATGTAATTTTTGACAGCACAACTCCTGTTTTAAGTACAACTTCAGTATTTTTTATATTTTTGTACACTTAAGTTCATTTGTTTTTTTTGCAAGTAAAATCCCAAATAATGAGACAATTTTTAGCTGTTATAATAAATTTTAGTTTTCATTAAATTATTTTATTTTTAACTACAAATTATAATACTCAACTTTCTTACAAATAACGTGTATATATCTGGTATATATGTGTGTGTTTATAGTAAAACCGCATCAAATTCCGTTGAGTGGTTTAAAAGGAATTAGCGCCTATACAGATAGCCGGACACGGAAAGCGATTTCAATTTATACTGTGTAAGGATTCCTACACAGAAAGATTGACAAGTAATAAAATTGTCTTTTGTATAAAATTATAACCGTCAACCTATTTGTTGCCTCGAGACTTGAAAATGGTAATTGAATTTGGAATATCATTCAAGTCTTGCTCGTTCGTAGGCAAGAGCGGTCAGCGCCATCTGTTAACTGGTCATTAATAACTTTGAAAAGCGAATTGTTTTCCCAATGAATATAGAATCCAATTAATTTGGAAGCGTCCCTGGTCCCTGGCTGTGACCTTTTAACCGATTTGTGGGGGATGACAAAGATCAGAAACCATTGATAACGATTCAACATTTGATACTTCCTTTAAAACGTTTAAGGGAGGGCGCCCTTTCACTTCAAAGTTTTTGATTTAAATCTGTTTTGTTTCTACTCGTAACTAACTACATTTGAAAATCAAAGTCTTAACAATCCGAAAGCTATCTTAGTATTGAAGCATATAAATACTAATTAAAGCGTATTTTTATGCTACAAAAATTAGTTTTTTACAAAACAAAACTAGACTATATTGGCAGCTAAAGAAAATCAGCTAGCTCATAGTGAGCTACGAGCATCATTAGCGTGATTGCACAATCATTATACGGTCTTTGATCAACCTTGTGACTAAGGCAAAGCCTCTTTTACGAAATTCAATAAGCAAGTAAAAAAGCCTTTTACCTTTTTTTGCGTAAGGTCCTTTATTGTTACTATAAGCATCCCAAAATAACTTTTAGTGAGGTCACTCTTTTTTCACTGTAGGCTGAATAACGTATTTCCTTTATCGCTTTTTATGAATAAAGTGAGAATAAAGTTACCTTTCTTATTGACATGAAAATATTGTTCTTAGTTTGATTTATATTGTCGAAGAATATTTTCATTGCATTTCATTTCATACTATTTAGAGGAAAATGTTCTCTTTTAAGTATCAGTTAAACTACATATTCTCAAATATATATTTTTTTAATATTTGTTATCTATACAAATAAAGGAATCCAATTTTAAGGCTAATTAATTTTGATTTGTGTTTTTCATGTATCGATCTAAAGGTATCGACAACCAAATCTAAAATGCAAAAAAATTAAAATCTACCAAAGAATAACGAAACAAACCGTAAGAACTTTCTTGCCTTTATTTATATAGGAAAAATCCTTATCTAACTAGATATCTGTATGAGTTTAATACTTTTCAAAACGCTTATTTATTTTTCAATAATATACTAAATATTGGAAAATAAATTCAATATTAAATTAACCTCGTTTAAATTAAAATTTTGTTTAAATAAAATTAACAATAATTCTTATTTAATCTTTTGACTCACCTGTTATGGCCCAAAGCTCCTTCAAACATTCTTCCCTCGACCGTTGGATAACCGATCTCTTGTGTACTTCAGGTCCGGACTCCAAGTATTCAAAGAGTACAGCTCCAAGGAGTACATATATTACTACCATCACCACAAGACCTAACTGAGAGAAAGCCGCTCTCGCAAAAGCACCCATAGTTCGACGAAAAACGCCGGGCTGTTCTCGCGCATCCAAAGACACTTCCGATGACATTTTCTAAATAATAAATTTATTTTTTATTTTCCATTTCTATATGTATTTCATTTTAGCCACTTCTAATATTAAATTTTAAACTCTTAAAACACTTATAATTATTTATTATATGTTAAGCGTTAATTTATTTACAAAATTGCTATTTTATTTCAAACGTCGCGAACTAAATATTTTATACAATCTGAGTCTTACGATCATCTGAAACAATAAAAAATGTAATTTTATATTATTTAATATTCAAACATGTGTAAGCATTGCATAAGGTATGTAATTAAGTTTATGTTTCTTTCTTACATATATTTTTATGTCACAAAACCTATCGACCAATGTGTGTTGCCAGTGATGATATATGGCATTGAAACGTGGTCTCTAACTATGTGCCTTTTAAGCGGTCCCTAGACGATCATGCGGCATGACATGCAGCATGATAATACACGTATACGCATGTTATGCCGCATGATCTTCTAGGGATCGCTTATCAACCAACTGCCAGCACGTAGTTTGCATGTCATTCACATCAATCAATACATTTAAATGATCATGCATGCATGACAGCCCGTAAAGCATGTCAAGCCCGAAGCATGCATGAAAGCCCAACCTCCCTCAACAAGATATAGAGAGGGCTGTGTTCATGATTACGCTGCGAGTTCGAATCAGAAATTAGGAGATCCGTAGACGTACGAAAGTTACCGACATAATCCGGCGGATGAGTAAGTTGAAATGGCAGTGGGCACAGGGCAGGACATATAGTACCCACAAGGTGGACAGACGA